>JBAJHW010000001.1:117949847-119276931 GCA_037013535.1 Intellagama lesueurii
CGTCTGTGTCCGCGGCGGATCGGTGAGTGGACCGTCCGGCCCCATGGGGCTGGACCCTCGTTAACACCACCTGTGCGTGGATATTCATAGACGAATATGAATACCCCCATCTCTAATTATGACCCATAAAGCCCTATATGACTTGGGTCCAGGCTATCTAAAGGACCTTGTCTCCTGTGATCCGGTTCTTCCGAAAATACTGGCGGTTCCCTCATCTTGGCGGGAATAAGAGTCGGAGGCGGTTTCAGAATTTGAACAGTTTCCTTTTTATTCCTTTCGACTTCATTCTCAACTATTTCAAATGGGTCCAAACAACTCAACTCCAACAACATCTTATAACTTTTTACATTCATCTCTGGGGTACAAATATTGCTTCTCACATCGGGGCCGGGCCAAAACGCTCCCGGTCCGTCATCGCCCGTATAGGGGTACTCCTCACTGCACACACCGTCCCGCAACACGGGTGCCTGGCCCAGTCCCCTTCCCTGAGAGGTTGATTGAAGGAAGGTGTAGGGCGAATAACCTTCCTCCCCCCATCTTGATTGCGCGGGTAAACTACCACCATCCATTCCAATGGCTTCACTCTTCGCCTATTCTCTGCGGACACCTCTGGATCAGGTAGCAACCCTCCTCCAGTCTTTAGATTGGGAAACTCTTTAATCAATGTTCCCACCTTATCGGAGTAGCCTCCTACATCCTCCGTCTGGACCGCGCAATCTCTCGTTTCTCCTTTTTTCCTCCCCGACACCACCTGAAATTCCCGCGTTTCTTCCTCCCTTTTTATAATCTCCTCCCACACTATGAGGTCTAACTCCTCCCCTTTGTCCTCTGCTAGACACACCTCCAGTGTGTTTTCCCTTTTCTCTTCGTCCCCTTCTATTTCTACAAGTACCCCTTCTGCACACGCACACATCTCTTTGGGTTTCTCTCCTTGTTGGGACGGCACACTAGCCTCCTTTCCTTCACACGCCCCCCCCCCGACGAGTGGGCCGTGCTCTCTTCTGTCTCCGTATCCCTGTTTCCCTGTCGGGAAAAATAATCCGCATTAGCATGGGCGCTTCCCTTCTTATATTGTACTTTAAAGGTATATGGTTGTAAGCTCAGATACCAACGTGTCAATCTCGGGTTGGTTTCCTTCATGCGATTCAACCACTGCAAGGGAGCATGGTCTGTGACTAGAGTGAAGGGTGCCCCTGATAGATAATACCGAAGCGCCTGTATAGCCCACTTAGCAGCTAGCGCTTCTTTCTCGATAGTAGCATACTTCTGTTCCCGCGTACTCAACTTTTTACTTAAGTACATCACTGGATACTCAGTGCTTCCTCTCTGTTGGGACAATACCGCACCTATTCCCCTATCTGATGCATCCGTCTGTACTATGAATGGTAAGTTGAAGTCAGGGGCGTACCGTGTGGGTAGTTCCACCAGGGTTTCTTTTAGCCTCTCAAAAGCTCGTTGCTCTTGCTTCCCCCAAGTCACTCTATTATTCTTCTTCTTTCTAGTTAGATCAGTTAATGGTGCTGCTACTTCTGCAAAGTTAGGTACAAACTGTCGGTAATACCCTGCTAAACCTAGAAATTGTTGTACCTCCTTCTTTGTCCTAGGTATGGACCAAGCGGATACTTTGTCAATTTTATCCGACACCGGTTGGATCTTCCCTTGCTCCACCTGGAATCCTAGGAATTTTATCCCTTTCCTAGCTATCTTACACTTTGACGGGTTTACTTTCAATCCTGCTTTCTCCAACTCTTTTAATACTTTCTGTAGATGGAATAAGTGCTCCTCCCAACTATTGCTATAAACCAAGATGTCATCAATGTAGGCCCCTGCAAACTCTTTCACGGGTTCTAAGACTTTGTCCATTAATCGTTGGAAAGTGGCCGCTGCGCCATGTAGCCCGAACGGCATTCTCAAGAAATGATACAACCCCTTTGGGGTGACAAAAGCTGTTTTCTCTTTATCCCCATCTCTTAATGGGATTTGCCAATAACCCTTCGTGAGGTCTAACGAGGTCAGGTACTCTGCCTGTCCTAACCTCTCAAGTAAATCCTCTATCTTTGGCATGGGATATGCATCAAACTTCGAAACTTCATTCAACCTCCTGAAGTCTATACACAACCGGACTTTGCCGTCCGCCTTTGGCACCACCACGGGGTAACTCCTCCAGGGGCTGCGTGATGGTTCTATTACTCCCAGCTCTAACATCTCTTCCACTTCCTTGTTAATAGTTTCTTTCAGGTGATGAGGCCAGTTTCGTCCTCCTGATCGCACCACTACTTGGGGTAGGGTCTTTATTGGGTGCTCGATCAGGGTTGTATGCCCTGGTAACCCTGAGAACACCTTTTGGAATTCTCGCTCTAACTCCCTCAATTGTTCTCGTTGGTATTCTGCCAAATCCTCACCAATATCTATCTTATGGTCTTTCTGCAAACAAGCCTTAGCTTCTGGGCCAAAACTATCCTCACCGACCTCGCCCCACAATGCTTCCCTTTCCTTCCACTCCTTCAACAAATTCACATGGAAGATTCCTTTCTTCTTAGTCTTATCAGGCATCGAGATCTCGTAGTCCACTGGTCCTACTTTCCTGAGTACCTCATACGGCCCCTGCCACTTAGCAAACAATTTCGCACTCTCAGCAGGCAAGAGTAGTAACACCTTCTGCCCCTGACTAAACTGCCTAGGCTTTACCTTAGCATCGTACCTCCTCTTCTGTCCTTGTTGTACCTTTGCTAGATTTTCTCTAGCCAACCCTGCTACCTTCCTTAGATGTTCTCTCATCTCCATAACATATTGCACTGTTATTTGGGCCTCATCCTTCCCGCTCTCCCACTTCTCTTTCACTAAATCTAGGATCCCTCTGGGGTTCCACCCATACATCATTTCAAAGGGCGAAAAACCTGTTGACGCCTGGGGCACCTCACGAATTGCAAACATTAAAGGTGCTACCAACACATGCCACCTTCTGGGTCTCTCCATCACCAATTTCCGCAGCATGCCCTTTAATGTCTTGTTGAAACGTTCCACCAGTCCATTAGTCTGAGGGTGATAAACTGCTGTATGGACTGGTTTTACTTCCAATAACCTCCACATCTCTTTGAACGTCTGGCTCATGAAGTTTGTACCTTGGTCTGTCAGGACTTCCTTAGGAAATCCTAGACGCGAAAACACTTGCATCAACTCTCTGGCCAACACTTTAGCAGTGGTGGACCTCAGGGGGATAGCCTCTGGATAGCGAGTGGCATAATCTATAATAACCAGAATATGTGTATGACCTCCCGCAGATCGCAACAAAGGCCCTACTATATCTATGCCCACTCTTTGGAAAGGGTAATCTACTAGGGGCATGGGAATGAGTTCGGCCCCTGGCCTTGGCCTCACTTGCGTCTTCTGGCACTCTGGACATGACCGGCAATAATTCTCGATATCTTTGTCCACCCCAGGCCACCAAAACCTCTGCTTCACACGTGCCTTCATCTTTTCTTCTGCTAGATGCCCCACCATAGGGATATCATGGGCCAACTTTAGAATACTGCTCCTCCATTTTTGTGGCACCACCAAGTGTCTCCCACCCTCAACATCAACCCAATACAACAATCCTTCACACATTTCCATCCCCTTCTGTCCCCTTACTATGGTTCCTGCCTGATGAGCTTCTCGCAGGTGTTCCTGGAGGGTTGGGTCGTCTTGCTGCCACACCCTTGTCTGTTCTCGCGACGCTTCCTGCAAAAAATCAGTCTCGTCCTCAGTCCCGACGCAATCTCCTTGTAAGCCCTCCTTAGGACCTGATACAGGATGGGTCCCTACCCAATCTCTCCCCAGCAACATTTCACGTGTTAGTCCCGGGACCACTCCTACTTTCATTTTCCGCGTCTCATCCCCTACTTTCACATTCGCCCACGTTGTTTGGTAAGCTTTCACATCACCATGTATGCATTTCACCATCAAACCTTCCTCCCTCTCTTCTCCCTTTAAGTCTCGCACTAAGGTCTTGCCACACCCAGTGTCTATTAATGCGCGCTTCTTCTCCCCATTGACCCACGCATCCACCTCCCATCCATCTCGTTCAAGCTCTGTCTTTGTGGGCGTAACGACCGACTGCCCCACCCAGGAGCAATCCGTTCCCGGGCAGTCTCTCCTTACGTGTCCTGTAATTCCACAATCAAAACATATAGGCCGTCCATCCTTGCCCTCTCTCCAGCCCGTGCCCGGTGCATATATTCGCTGGTCTACGGTAATTGGCTGCACCGGTTTCGGGGCCATTGGCTCGAAAGGGCGTCCGCGTGGTTTCGCTCCTCCGCTCATGTCGGCTGCGCGTCGCGAATTAAACCCGGGAACTGGCGTCGGTGCCTTTTCACGTGCTTTCCCTCGCTCCCCCCACGGGGTGGAGTTCTCTTTGCCTACTTCCTCTGCCATATTGTAGTCTTCCACTAGGCGGAGCGCCTCCTCCAATGTCTTCGGGTTATTCTTCTGCACCCAGCTTTTTATGCTTGTACCTAACGTGTTAACCAATTGTTCTAGGATCAATAAATCCAGAAGTTGCTCCTTAGTTTTCTCTTCTGGCTTCAGCCACCACACCAAGCTTGCTCGCATCCTCTGAGCTAGCGTCCGTGGATGTACCCCGACCTTCCACCGCAATTCTCTAAATCGCTTCCTATACGCCTCCTCTGTTAAATTTAGGGTTCGAAGGATCGCCGCCTTGACTACTTCATACTGAGCTGCTTCTTCAGGGCTCAGGGTGTCTATTACCTCCTGTAACAACCCCGTCAGGCAAGGAATCAGGATCAAAGTCCATTGTTCTTTTGGCCAATCCGCTGCCACCGCCACTCTCTCAAACGTGTGTAAGTAAGCCTCTGGGTCGTCGGTGGAGCTCATTTTCTGCACCCGAATGGGAGCTGGTCCTGCCACCAATCCTCCTCTATTCCACCCAAAGCCTTTATGTGTCTTCTCGCCTTCCGCCTCTTGTTTCATAATCTTTTTAGTAAGCAACGTTTGTTGTTCTGCTAAATTCTCTATTAACTTCTCCTGCCTCTCTATGACTCTTTGAAGTTTTGAAATTTCCTCCTTTCCCGCGCGAGGGACCGCCCCACGTTGGGCGCCACTGTGATCCGGTTCTTCCGAAAATACTGGCGGTTCCCTCATCTTGGCGGGAATAAGAGTCGGAGGCGGTTTCAGAATTTGAACAGTTTCCTTTTTATTCCTTTCGACTTCATTCTCAACTATTTCAAATGGGTCCAAACAACTCAACTCCGACAACATCTTATAACTTTTTACATTCATCTCTGGGGTACAAATATTGCTTCTCACATCGGGGCCGGGCCAAAACGCTCCCGGTCCGTCATCGCCCGTATAGGGGTACTCCTCACTGCACACACCGTCCCGCAACACGGGTGCCTGGCCCAGTCCCCTTCCCTGAGAGGTTGATTGAAGGAAGGTGTAGGGCGAATAACCTTCCTCCCCCCATCTTGATTGCGCGGGTAAACTACCACCGTCCATTCCAATGGCTTCACTCTTCGCCTATTCTCCACGGACACCTCTGGATCAGGTAGCAACCCTCCTCCAGTCTTTAGATTGGGAAACTCTTTAATCAATGTTCCCACCTTATCGGAGTAGCCTCCTACATCCTCCGTCTGGACCGCGCAATCTCTCGTTTCTCCTTTTTTCCTCCCCGACACCACCTGAAATTCCCGCGTTTCTTCCTCCCTTTTTATAATCTCCTCCCACACTATGAGGTCTAACTCCTCCCCTTTGTCCTCTGCTAGACACACCTCCAGTGTGTTTTCCCTCTTCTCTTCGTCCCCTTCTATTTCTACAAGTACCCCTTCTGCACACGCGCACATCTCTTTGGGTTTCTCTCCTTGTTGGGACGGCACACTAGCCTCCTTTCCTTCACATCTCCCCATATAATTCTCCCTGGTCTCTGAAATATTCAGAGGAGGGCCTTTTTTTGGTCCTGCTGCTGTTGCAAGCACATTTGGTGGGAACACGAGAGAGGGCATTCTCTATGGCTGTTTCCAGGTTGTGGAATACCCTCCCTTGGGAGGCTAGGTTGCCCCCCCCCCCTGTCCTTTTGACAACAGATAAAGGAAGTGTCTTTTTAAGCAGGCCTTTATTAACTATATTGGGCATTAAGTTTATTCTCCCTGATAGCCATTGTTATTTTGAAGTGTGTTTTTAAGGTGTTTTGGTGTTTTTAGAAAATTAATCCTTATACTATTGTATGTTTAATTATTTTTAATGGACTGATTTATTGTGCTTTTAACCTTAATTACAGTGACCTACCATGAGTCCCTTTATGGGAGAAAGGTGGCATAGGAATGATACAAATAGATAGATAAATAAATAAATACATTATCTTCTTGAATAGTAAATGTTCCTGTCCTGTTCCTGATATTTCCTTTTCCTGATTTTCCTGCCTTTTCCTGATTTTTGCTAAAATTATAGTTTGAGTTCTAAGAGATGACTGCTTGTCACAGTTTGAACTTAATTGTACTTTGTAGATTTGACCTTGTAATTGTGTAGAATCCAGTTTTAACGGAACAGGCATGTGTCCCATTGTGATCCTAAATTATTCTGTTGATGGGAATTGATAACTGCCTTTAAATTTTTCCTGTTTTAACTCAAATAGAAATATTACAAAGGTAAGCAATAAAACAACACAAACAATTATAAAACAATATAAAAAAAACCTCAACAAAATATAACAACAGGTGGTAATCCAAGACAAAATCAAAAACAAGTCACGGTCACTGGGCCCCAAATCCTTTGCTGAAGAGCCAGGCTTTATCTTGATCTAGAACTGAGGCCTGCAAGGAGAGTGCATTCTACAACTGGAATTTTGACTTCCTCCTTTCACAACATTTTGATTTCAATTCTTCACAGCCACAGTGGTGCGGCAAGAGCTGGGGTTGACAACCTGACCAAAACCTTAGCTATTGAGTGGGCCCACAGAGGGGTGAGAATAAATGCAGTTGCACCGGTAGGTGATAAAATACAAGACCAGACAAATGTTGGGGTCTGAGTGGGTAGAGCTAAAGGCAGAGCATAATTGTAAAGCTATTTGCCTTGTCTTATTTATGCTGAGATGGAAGCAGGTGTACAGTGAAATTACAGTTGGTAATGAATCTGGATATAAACAATGCAATATGCATAGCATCACAGAATTATAGAGTAGGATGGACTCATAGGTCGTCTACAACCGCCCCCTACCCAGTGCAGAAATCAAGAGCTAAATCATCCGTCATGGATGACAATTATGGGTGTGCCATTCAATTTTTCTTTTCTTTTTTTAGTTTTTTGATTTGTTTTGTTTTTGCGGGGAGGATTTTCCACCCCAAAAATCTCCATTCTGAGAATCCCACCTGACAGACAGACACCTACAGACTCCTAAATGTGGCTCACTAAGGAGAAAGGCCTAAGCTGGAAGGCTTTGTGGCCTCATGTAGGCCTGGCTTTGCCTAGCTTCCTGTTCAAAAATGAACCTATTCCTGTGTTAGCTGGGAGCTTCCCTTTTGAACAGGAAGCTAGGCAGAGCTAAGCCTCCATTAAGCCACGAAGCCTTCCAGCTTAGGCCTTTCTCCCAAATGAACAGCGTATAGGTCCCTGGTGGGACTCCCAGATCAGAGAATTCTTAGATCTATAGTCTGAAAAACATATATAAACGAATGGCATATCTCTAATGACTATCTAACCTCTGTTCAAAATTATGCAATGAAAGAGAGTCCACTATCTTCTTAGATAACCCATTTTGCTGTGGAACAGCTCTTACCATCAGGAATTTTTTTCTAAATCAGAATCTCCTTTTTGTCTCATTGGAATCTATTGGTTTGGGTCCTGCTATGGAGAACAGCAGAAAACAGGCCTACTACATCTTCCATGTGACAGTCCTTCAGATACCTGATGATGGATCAGGGCAAGACCAGCCCTACCATTAGGCAGTCACCTTTCTATTGTCTCTTTTCACGGCTAAAATATCCAGCTCACTCAGTCCTTACTGGGCTTGGTTTCCAGACCTCTTTGTGATTTTTATTGCCTTCTATCTTGTGGATACATTCTAGAATATTTGTAGTACTCCAAACTGAAAGATGACCATGAAATAATGCAGCAAATTTAAAAAGATTTTATACACAACTGCAAATGGTAACAAGTATCAGAAACAGTGTGTGTTATTTTTCCCTAATCTCATAGAGGCATCAAGGGTTTGGCACTGAGGATGTTAGGCTGCAGTCCTATAGACACTCACTGGAATAAAAGTCTTAACTGAACTCAGTTGGGCTTGCTTCTGAGTAGACAGGTATGGGTTTGGAATTTAGGATCGGAAACTGGAGGACAGGACCACCCTTTGAAAGTTCATTTGTAACATTTCACAAAGTGCAGAAAGACTAGAGCTTGAAATTGTTATTGAAAAAGGCAATGTGTTACTTGTGTTTTCTCAAGAGTAGTGAGATACGTATGCACAGTGAATAGTGTAGGGTGAGGAAAGTACAACCCTCCAGCTATTAGACTTCCTATTGTATCATCCCTAGCCAGTGTAGATGGCAGTGTAGAATGCCATCCAGGGATACTGGGTGGACTGCATGTTTTGCCTATTTCTAATATTGTGTGTTAATAACTCATTATTTACAACATTGTATTTTTTTTAACAAAAAAAGCCCTGACTGGCTGAAGTCCCCCACAAGTAACCTTTCTGAAATCAGAAGTGATAGTTACTTACTCCAAAATTCTGACATTAGTTATGTTACTTTTTAATGCTTTAATTACACTACCTTGTGCTCCAAAAAGATAATGAGTAACCATGTTAATTTTAAAACATTTTTACTGTTTCCATTTATATTTCACCTTTCTTCCAAAATTCAGACTCCAAGCTTTGGAGGAGATCTGTGATTTGTAAGCGGTATTATATAATAAGGCCATTGTCCTATTGGGCTTCCACAGAGTGAAAGTCCCTTAGCATAGTAATGTGTGATCACCTTGTACAATGTTGCTATTGCACAAGTGAACAGTGGCCTTTCTTTAGGAGATCATCATCTACACAATGACAATATTGAGCAGGTGGTGTGGTCCTCATGTTAACACTCTGGCAGGACTTCCTTGTTCAGCAAAAACTGCACAGAATACTATCCCACGTACCAACCCAATATTCAGAGCTGATAATACAGTACTAGATCTGTGATTTGGGGACAGGAGGCAGCAAATATCTTTGAGATGAATCTTGCACTGCACAGAGTGTCATATTGGAGCCTGGGGCATAGATACCACCCTGTTTCCTATTGAATGTAAGCACACTGAAACAAGCTGGAATTTTGTATGAAGACGCTTGTGGATTATAACAGGAGTCCTACATGATATTCAGTAGTAAAGCTTTTGCTTTGGTTGTGTGTTTGCTTGTTGGTAGATCATTAGTTTGAAAAGATGCTTTGGGTTTATATTATCATTTAATAATGGAATCATATTGTGAGTCTGTCCTTTCTACACAGGGAGTGATATTTTCTGAAACTGCTGTGGCACATTACAAAGGTGGTAAAGAAATGTTCAGAAGTGCTATTGAAAAGATTCCTGCAAAAAGATTAGGACTTCCTGAAGAGGTATAGTAGCATCTCAACACATCCTTTTTGGAACTGATCCCCCCACAGATACTATGCTCCTACTATAGTGAAATCACTGGTGTGTGTGTGTGTGTTTGTACATATGTAAGTGTAAGGAATAAATAGAAGACAGTGCGGGAAGTGTAGAATTTCCCAGAAATAGTCTAATCCATTGTAAAAACTAAAACTTCTCTCAGAGTCAAGACAAACCAAGGCCCAAAGGCCCTAGAGCAGTCAAAATCTGCAAAAGTAAAAATTACACAAGAACAAGTGAACTGAAAAGCATCTGCATGTGAGCTTGAATGTGAGTGTAAATGAGTGTGACTCTGAGTCCGAGTCTCTCTGCCATTAGCAACAATTGCTTTTGGTTCTGTGTTGGTAGATAGCAAGTTGGGAGAAAAAGTGCATTGCATCACTTTTCTTCTTCCCAGAAAGTACATCACCCCTTTGTCCTGAGGCATACAATGTGACTGTAGCATCTTATTGGGGTACCCTCTGGGCCTGGTGCCATTGAACGTATCCAGCCTTGTAGCCCTTCCGCAGTGTTCCATTGTCTTCCAGCTCAGCCAGAGCCTTGTTGCCATAGCAAGCATGTACCTGTATTTTTATTTTTTTGCTCATTCTATCGTGCAGAAATCCAGGCTAGAAGAAATCCTCAGCCCTTTTTTGCCGACAGAAAATAGTCAGTTGTAAACAAACCAAAGATTTCCTTGATGCCAATCAATAGACAGACCATTCCACAAGTCAGTAATCCAGTCCTGAGGCCATATATCTGTAAGCCAGTCCAAGCCACATGTCCACCTGCCTGCCTTTTGCCCAAAGTACCCTTATACCAAAAAGTTGGACCTGATTAACAGATGCTATGGTTAATGGAGGTGGTAAGGCCTTCTGAGTGGATAATACTGTATTAAAGAAGCAGTCATAAAACCTTTTGTTAAAGAAACTGTCCTTGCCTCAGGTGTCCTGAAAAATATAAGCCATTTTTAATGTCCCATTTTTGGCTAAAGGAGGGTGGTGGTACTGTAACGTAGAACACTCCTGGATTAGTTGGATCCATTTTGGTTGGGCTCTTACGTAGGATATAGAACCAAGACTATTTTGGTTGCCTCGTGGCGCAGTGGTTAAACTGCTATACTGCAGCCAAAACTGCTCACGACCTGGGGTTCAATCCCAGGTAGCTGGCTGAAGGTTGACTCAGCCTTCTGTCCTTCCGAGGTTGGTAAAATGAGTACCCAGCTCGCTGGGGTGGGGTGGGGTGGGGTGGGGCGGCGGCAATGTGTAGCCTGCATAATTAACCTGTAAACCACCCAGAGAATACTTTAAGCACTATGGGGCGGTATATAAGCAGCATGCTTTGCTTCCCCCCCCCCCCCCTTTGTAATCTATGTCAGGATTTGGACAAAGAAAGCATAACATCACTAGTCGTTGCTGGCCTTTCAGTGGCTTTTGGTCCTATTGATTATGGTAACCTGCTGGACTGTCTGGCTGAGTGGAGTATGGGGGTTCTTGTTGCACTGGCTGTAATCTTCCTTGGCAGAGCATACACAAAAGCTGGTGCTCATAGAAGTTGTTACAGCTTTT
Source organism: Intellagama lesueurii (assembly GCA_037013535.1). Taxonomy (NCBI): domain Eukaryota; kingdom Metazoa; phylum Chordata; class Lepidosauria; order Squamata; family Agamidae; genus Intellagama; species Intellagama lesueurii. The sequence goes on from JBAJHW010000001.1 coordinate 117,961,010, forward strand.
GACAGATGATGTCCTTCAGGGTTGTTCTCGATATCCCATGTTATTCAACATCTATATGAAACCCCTGGGAGGAGCTGAGTTCAAAGCTATGGAATGAGGTGCCACCAACCTGGGAATGACACCTAGCTCTCTTGCTTCTTGCCACCTGCCGTCAAAGAAACAGTCAACACCTTCAAACATTGCCAGGCCTAAATCATAGGCTATATGATGGTGAACAAGCCAAAATTAAATTCTGATGTAACAGAGGTGCTGCTACTCAACAGAAATTTTCGCTTGAGCACTGGGATTATTTTATTTTTATTTTTTAAGAAACATTGTGCACTCTCTGACAGGTTAGGTTTGAAGTCTGATAGCACTTAATTGCACTCTTTGTCATTGGACTCTCCTGGATTCTGAGGTGCTGGTGATGGCAAGTAGAAATGCTGCTTTAGGAAAAACTTGAGTTGCAATAGCTGAGTAATTATTATGTGAAATAAACAGTCAGAAAAAAAAATCCTTTTATTAAGAGATATCAAGATCACTATTTATTTTGTTTGGTTCCACTCTGCTCAGAGCAACAAAAGAAGTTGCATGCTGGATCAGACAGAGAAGAGCATTATGGTTCCATGATGGCCAGTAATTTGCTTGTGGGAAGCATTCTAGCAGGACAGTCCCATGTTCCACATCAAAAGATATACAGAGACACACTGTCTTCAATAACGGAAATCAAATATTGTCATCCTGACCTAGCTTCTGTGAATTTATCCATTTCCATTTTAAAGCCATCCAAGTTTGCAGCCATAGCACCTTGTGTCAGTGAATTTCAGGTTAATTAGACACTATGTGAAGAACCATTTCCTTTTATCTATCTTGAGTCTCTCACCATTCAGCTTTAATGGATGACCTCAGTATTTTCGTATTATGAGAGGAGAAAAGCTCCCTATCCCCTTTCTCCACACCATGCATTGGTACCACCGGAGGCATGGCACAGCTTATTGTACCAAATTCTTTGTTAACTAAATTAATTTGGGAGCATTGTGCAACTGGATAATTTGGAAGTTCTAGCCATCAGATGTGAAGCTTCTCTCTGATCCATGTCCATGGCTGGCATTCTGTGTATTCAAACATAGTTAGGTGCTGTTATCTACATTGTATGTCCATGTATACATTGTATACATGTTGTGTGCATGCTTTGGGGCATATATCAGGTGGGCAGGTGATTGCTGAACCATTTGTCGCTCTAACAGTAAATACATGCCCTGATTCTCTGTAAGGTGTCAGCCTTGGTGTGTTTCCTCCTGTCTCCTGGTGCCTCCTTCATAACTGGGGAAACAGTGAAGATTGATGGTGGACAGTCCTTATATTCTTCTCGTTGGGAAGTTCCAGGTAAAACAAATCTGCATTAAAAAAAATTCATTAGTGGCTTCTGAAACATTCAAAGCATCTTGGAAGAATTAGTAAAAATGTAGTAAAAATGAAGATAATCCCTAAATTAATTTTTGTATTTTGGATGTTACCTATTAAGATAGCTGATAAGGAATTAAAAGAACTGCAGAATGTGATTAATATGTATTGTAATGAAAATAAAACGGCAAGGATAAATAAAAAAATTATGGTATCTTCCTCAAAAGAATGGAGGTTTGGGTATACCTGAAATTAAATGTTATTATATAGCTCATCAATTGAGATATATACCAGAAATTATAGTAAACAGTAAGGAGATAATACGGAGTGATCTTGAGCTTTACACGATTAAGGAAAATATGAAGAATTTGTTTTTTAAGGGAAATTTAAAGGAAATTATTAAAAACAGATAACCCATTTTAAATAATATGTTGCAATGTTGGAAGAAGTACAAGAGAGTATTAAGTCCAAAGATTTCCCCATTGACACACGTGGAGGAATTACACCGTTTTCCAGAAAAACTGAAGAAGAAATTAAATGAGGTTTTGTTAGAACAGAAAGTTATAAAAATTAAAGATTGGAATAAGATGTATAATATAAAGGGAATAAAAGAGATACTAGGAGGAGAAGGAATTACTTGGTTAAATGTAAGACAGTTAGATAATTGGACCAAGGAATGGGGGGAAAGGAAGGAGAATGTAGGAGGATGACTAAATTTGAAGAAATTATTGAAAAGAGGGAAGAGATGGATGATAATATTCAAAGAAAAGGGATAATAGGTGTAATATATGTTAGTAGAGGATGAATATAAAACAATAGCTTTGAAAGAGATATGGCAAGGAGATTTAAATAAAGAAATTAGTGAAGAAGTATAAAAGAGGGTCTGGGGAAAAAGAATAATGAAAAATATGTCAGTTAGGGTACAGGAAAACTTATAAAGTAATATGGAGATAGTTTTTAACACCAATGACATTGAATACAGTGAATAAAGATCTATATGTTGGAGATGTAAAAAAGAAAGGGGAACATACTATCATATGCCGTGGGCATGTGAAGAGAGACAGAAGGAATGATTATATTTAATGAGATTAAAGAAATTCTAGGCATAGATATACAATATAAATTTATATTCCTGATGGTGGTGGGGGTTACACTGTATATTTGAGTTTATGATTCTATTTGTCATTTATGTTTTTGTTATATTTTGTTATATTAATAAAAATTATTTTCAAAAAACATTCAAAGCATCTCATTAAAAAATGAAGTACAGTTATCTTAAAAGACGAAGTTATTATGCATTATAATATATAGAAACTTTAACAGAATGTTAGCTTTCCAAGGCTATTTGCTTTCCTTGTTTGAAAAATGGATTTCTGCATGCTTGGCTCCTGCCATAGTAACCAGTTAATTTCAAAAGCTGCATCCACCATTATTATATAAAAGACTAGTCCCCAAAAATCATCATATTGTGTATTCTAGTTAGTCGCCAGTGCAAAGTTTCTTTATTATGAACCAGCTGTGTTCTGGTGTGCACAGCCCAATTGCTCTCAAGTGGTCTCACTTTCTGGCTGGCCTAGCTAAATAAATAAAAATAGTTTGTTCAGAATATTGTCTGAATTTGTGGTCTTACCTTATTGCTCTCTTTAGTTGCAAACCAGGGCTTGTTTATTATTTAAGAATCCTGGTTTGTTTAGGAACAACACATCAGGCTCCTCCAGTTGGATAACATGCTAAACAAATCATTTATGTCACAGTGTGGTTCAAACTGCCTGCTTCTGATTCACTTGGTCATGTCAATTGAAGGAACACAGAGAACAGCTTACATGGACCAGTATGCAGCCCATGGTAAACCAGAATTCTGGAGAATCCTGGCTTACTGTTGTGTATGAATGAACAAGCCATTGTTTTCTTTAAAAGATAGTGAAATTGTTGGGCTTTTCATATATTTTTCAACATGAATTGTAATAAAGGTACAGTGATACAAAATCACCTAAAAACATTACTCACATCAGACACATTTGGATGTGTATCTTTTAAATGAAAGAAATTGACTTTGGTGAAAAGACCTCCATGAAATGGAGCGTAACTGATGAGAGATCATGGAATTCACACTACATACCCTATTTATGCGAATAATAGTAGCCATTGCAAAGAACAAAAAACAAAGAAAGACCAAAAAAAATATCCCTGCCGAAGAGAGAATTCACCTCCAAAAGCTACATGGTATAAAATTGCAATAGGATTTTAGGTCATGTGGTTGTTTTGTTTCTTGTGCCATCCAGTAAAAATCTGTTTTAGCGTATTGGCTTTTAAGGCAACTAATTTCCAAAAGTTACATTGGTGTAAAATCTCAAGAGGATTTTGACCCATATGTATTTTTGGCATCTAGTAAAAATGTTTTAGACCATTGACTCATTCCTTAATTTGCCTTAAGAAAATTGTTCTTCTCGTTCAAGAAAGCTATTCACTGACTGTCTAAGTAGAGAAAATTATTATCAACTTTTTTCAGAGATGGTCCCACAAGTGGTGAAGGATGTTTGTCTCGCCACATATTGTTCTGCAGCTATATATTTTCTGAGATGAAAGATGTGCCAGCACATGGAGTACTGTATATCTGAGAAACCTTGAGGGGGTCAACATAGCTCAAGAGAAACTTGATGGTACATGATTAGTAATTATATTTTGTATTTATTGTACCTTGTTTTATGCTTTTTCACTGCAAAATAAGCATGGACTTAATTGACATAATTTCTCAGCCACATTTCTGAGGAAATACCATTGTGATAAGGAAATCCTTCCAATTTCTAGGTTAGCAGTGAGAATTGGATTTAGCTGTGGTACAGTAAGAACAAAGCAGTGGCTTGTTTTCCAAGATAATACAGTATTTTTTCCTTTCTCATAGATCATGACAGGTGGCCACCTGGTCCAGATGGAGACAATTCTACAGCACTCAAGATGTTGTTTTCACAAGAACCTCTGTCAAAGCTGTGAATCATAGAAAAGGGAATAGCCCCTTTCCATTTTTGCCAATGGAGAAATTTTGCCTTTTAATAGTTGATTACAGTTTTAAAAACTCTGCCTGATTTTGATAAAAATCTTCACTTTGTTTTGTTTTAATAATGTTGGCCTTAAAAATGCTACTTCAGGAAAATGATCATGGGAAAAGCCACTTGTACCATTGTTGGCTTTGACATGAAAGGGCAACTGTGTCAATGAACTCTCTGCTTGTAATTTGAACTCTTACGCTTCTCCTGTTAAAACGACATGGAGTATATCTTGGATTGGCAAGGCACTGAAGGGAATAAAGCCAAAGGTTTACAGTTTGTTATCAAAGGCTCTTGACTGCTACGTGATTATTCCTCCCATAACAATGCATGCTAGAGCTCTTGGAGATGAAGGTGGGGACTGGTGGTTTACATTTATGTTCGTTAATTAAGTTGTCTTTAATGTTCAGTAAGAGTATACAAGATGGGTAGTAACAGCAGCTTGAGAGCATCTATTGCCTGTACTATAGTAGGTTATGCTAGCTGGGAATTAGGAGATGTCTATTGCAGCAAGGCTGCTTTCACAGTTCAGAAAGGGAATTACTTGCATATTGTAGTCAATAAAGCAGCTATAGCTGAAAGTCCTTATTTAGTATTGTCTCTGTTACAAGATGGGAGTTCTGTTTTTCTGTGTGTTGGCCAAGTTGCTAGCACTGATAACTGAACAACTTAGTCTGCCAGACTTGCAGGCTTATGTGTGGCATACCCATTACACTGGCCTATACTAGTGATCCGGGAAATAAGGTTCCTGAAATTGGCAGCATAAAAGGAAATGTTTCCAGGAAATATATTAAAATCTTTTGACTGGGAGCAGACAAAATAGCTGAAAGACTGTTACTTGTTTTTCTCAGTACTCACACTGAGCAGTACTGTGGGATTAAAAAAATATGTAAACTTGGCCTGAGCAGGCAATTTTAACCTTTGTAAGAAAGACAGTAACCAACCAGGCATCCCTATTTCAGTTTTTGTACTTCCAAATTAAAAAGATAATCAGCACCTTATCCACTTATGATGCCACTTGAGTTCCATACTTTGAAATATATGTTAATCTCAGTGTGAAACTTTCAAACATGTGATTCCTAAAGTCACAGAGTAAGCTACTAAAAGTGCCTGTGCATCACCTATGGCAAATCCTGTTACACCCAGGTAGGTGAGGGTTGTGGGAGGAAAACATTGGCTTGGGTTTTTTTAATAAATAAAGCCAATGTTATGCTTTCTCAGATAGGGCCACTTAAGCAAGGGAAATGGATTTGCAGGATGTGCCACCTTACAACTCTCAAAGACTTGCCTTGCTGAGGTGAATACATCTAAATATTTTTCTAGAATTCAGCAGTGGCAGCAAATTCATGTTGTGACTTCATAATATAAACAAACAAATAAATAAAAGTATATAAAACTTTAAGATTGGTACAGTGTTTGTTTATGCAAAGAATAAATGCACATCAAAACATAATCAGTTCAGGAAAATGTTTCCAAGTTGTTTGTGTAAAATTCCAACTGATATAAATGTTGCCCTGAAAGCTGTGGCGTTAAGAATGGAGTGGTACTTGTTTGTTAGAACAAGTGTAATTCCGTGATGGGAGACAAAGCATCGTGCTGAGAACCTTTGCCAGCCACACAGATTTCTCAGGCCCACCTCACCGTGGCAGGGTATCAACATCTTATTTCTCCTTAAAGATCGACAGGAGAAACAAGAGAATACCAAACAGGCGGGTGGCTGTGCCTGTCCACCAAACGAGCATGACAACGACAGCCTCTGCACTGCACGTCTGGATTCAAACTTCGGATCTTCCAGGCCCACAAACCCCCTGGCCAGTAGAATGGAGGTAGTGAAAGAGCCAAGGGCAGGGAGGAGCGCAAAAGTGCATGCGCACTCAGAACTGAGAGGCTTTCCCCCACAAAGATCATTTCAAAGGAAATCCCAAGTGAGAAATTTCCATACTACTTTAGCGCCAAGCCAATCAGCGTCAAGGAATTTACTACACACCTATTTTCCCCATCCCCCGTTTTCACCTGGCAGGTTGTAGCAATTTGTTTTTTCAGTCTGGAAGAGCGAGGGCAGCTGAAAAGGGGTGTGCATGCACTATACATCTGTCTGTGAAGCTCGCAAAATGTAAGATGATGTTGCTTGTGACCCGCAGAGTTAAAAAATGAAGAGTGGTGCCTTGGAGGGAATATATAGTATGTTTCAGAGTGTACTGTCATTTTTTAATTGTCCTTCGAGGTAATATGAAAGGTGGCCATAGACTAATATAACAATTTAGCATTATGATGCGTGGACCATGGCTTAACATAGAATAGAAAAGTAATTTTAAAACAGCTCAGGTTATTGAAGCTTGTGGGTCTGTTACGGGAAGAACGGCTTAAACAGCCAAGAAACTTAGTCGACTGTTGGCACTGCAGGTAGGGATGGGAATTTTGACTGGGATTTCTCCATTGTTCCTCGTAAAACCATTCTTGCACCCTCAGGGGCTGGGGAACAGCTTTTAAAGCAGCCGCTCCTTGCCGTTCATCTATCTATATATACAAGTCTATGATACGATCCGTTTTAGGCGGGCGGTATATCTTTGGTGCAAGGCTGAACAAGAAAGCTTTTAAATTATAAGCGCTAATCGTACAAGCCTTATGTGGGAGAGGTCACTGAGTTCAACGGGCCCAATTCCCAGGTATAAAAGTACACAAGACAGTAGCTCAGAGGAAACTGGGCACTGTTTCTCCACGCTTCGTGAGAAGTGGGTTTTGATCCACGAAATAAAACTATTAGTCTTTCAAGTTTTTCTATACTTTCCTCTCCCCCCCACTTTCCTTTTGTTGAGATAAGCTCTGCAGCGTGGCTTTTTTGAGCTGCCACTTTCTCTCTCTTTTAAAGGAAATTAATTTCACCTGCATGTCCCTTCTATTCTATCTCTGCAGGACACCTTTAAGAATGGCGCTTTCCAACCGCCTAGAACAGTGGTCCCCAACCTTTTTGACACCAGTTTAGTTGAACACCATTCACCCAAGGACCGGGGGGGGGGGGGGTACTTGTTATGCAGCAGGTTGTTGCAAGATAGCTTTGAATCAAGCTCATTACATGTATCGTGCCCTTTATTTCTATTATCATTACATTGTAATATATAATGAAATAATAATACAACTCACCATAATGCAGAATCAGTGGGAGCTCTGTGCTTGTTTTCCTGCAACTAGACGGTCCCATCTGGGTGTGATGGGAGACAATGACACCCTAAGTGTGTTTTTTATGTCCAAGCTGCTGCGTAATCTTGTTTTGGTTGCTGTCATAGGAGAAAACCCTGCTTCGCAAAGATAGGATGCTGGAAATGGAAGCAGGCTTTTCAGTGCTTTTGTGGCAATCTCAGGATATTCCGCCCTTACTTTAATCCAGAATGTATGGAGATTTGACGTTCTCTCAAATATACTTTTAAGGCCACCGTCATTTTCAATCTCAAGCAGTTGATCCTCTTCTAGCACAGATAAAGTTGATTCACCTGGCTTATTCACAAATGGGTCACGGATCCATTCCTTCCCAGTTCTGGGGTCTTTTGCTGTTGGGAAGTAATTCTCAAACTGTTTTGAAAGCTGAGATAGGTGATCATGCACCAGTCGGGAGAAAGAAGGCCCTGGCTCAGTCCCTTTCAAAATATCTGCTAATGTTTGAAACATGTCAAAAATCCCAATGTTTACTCGTCGCCCCCATAATTCTAGCCTGGCTTTGAATGCAGCCACTTTATCTGCTGCCTTAAACACAGTTGTCATTCTACTCTGAAGTGACAGATTGAGTTCATTGAACAGGTTGAATATGTCACACAAGTAAGCAAGTTTTGCAAGCCATTCTGTGTCATTGAAATGTGCTGCCATTGGTGATTGTTTTTCTACAAGAAATCTCTGGAGCGCCTCTCGTAGCTCAAAAACTCTGGCCAGTAATCTACCTTTAGAAAGCCATTTCACTTCTGTGTATAAAAGGTGTGTGTGCTCTGCATCCATCTCCTCACAGAGCTGTGCAAACAGATGTGAGTTAAGGGCATGTACTTTAACGTGGTTGATAATTTTAATCACATCCTGCAAAACATTGTTAAGTTCAGGAGGCACTTTTTGGCTAACCAGCATTTCTCTATAGACGACACAGTGTGTAGACTCACATTCAGAAGCGACTTCCTTGACATGAGTAATGAAACCAGAAATCCGTCCAGCAGCCGCTCCATCTGTGCATATACCAACACAAAATGACCAGTTCAGTTTTCCTGACATGTAATCATTCAAAGACTTGAATAGTTCTGCAGCTGTGGCGTCGGTTGGTAACAAACACGCACATAACATATCTGTATGTACATCCTCCTGAAAAATATATCGCACAAAAATAAGCATAATTGCCTTGTCGTCAACATTGGTGGACTCATCCACCTGGAGTGCGTACCATGGTGACTCTTTAATTCTCTCTAACAACTGTGCCTCAATATCCTCTGCTATTTCATCCATTCCTCCAGGTATGGTGCTAGCTGAAAGAGAAACATGTGCCACCTTTTGAGCTGCTGCCTCTCCTAAAAGTTCACGACAAATGTCCTTAGCAGCAGGCAGGATCAACTCTTCACCAATAGTAAAAGGCTGCTTAGCTTTGGCAATGCGGTTCGCGACTAAGAATGATGCTCTCAGCGCAGACACATTGGATGAAGTAGTGGTGGCCATCAATCTTTGCTTCTGTTCTTCACCTTCACGTTTTTGTCTTTTGAAAAAATCCAAAGGCTTGCCTTTTAATTCAGGGCGCCTGGTCTCCATGTGACAAAGCAATGCTGGTGGTTTTCTTAGAAAATCGCTCGATAGCCGCCGTCTCCAGGCTCTGCGCCCCAGAAAAGCCCCCCCCCCCCACAAGCGCCGCTGCCGTCGCTCTCCAACTACGTCCTGTTCCTCCAACGTGCGCCGTGGTGACGTTGCGCGTCGCTCTGCCTCTTGCGTGTCACAGGTTCTGCGTCCCGGGAGGCGGAGCTCTGGAGGAGGAAAAGAACGGGGGAGGGGCGGGGGAAAAAAAGAGAGAGAGGTCCGGCTGAATAGGTGACGGCGGCCACGGGGTGGGGGGTTTCCCCGCGCTCCTCGTTATCCCCCGCCCCCTCCCCCCCGTGGCGCGAGATTCAGGGAGAACGAGGAGGCCCTTCCCCCTCAAAGCCTCCCTTTTCCTGTGTGGGGTCTCCCTCCTTTCTCTCCTCTCGCTTCTTCCTCCTCTCTCCCACCCCCCCCCATATCATACCGTGCTGCTTTTCTTTTTTGGGGAGGGGGCTGGGGAGGGGGTCCCATCTCCCCACCCCGAAATCTCCCGCGGCTACGTGCGCGAGGGTTGTGGCTTCAACAGGGGGGGAAAAAAAGAAAAACAACAAAACACCGGGATCCTGGACCCCTCCCGGGTTGGAGGCCTGGAGGTGCCGGCTTTGGGGGGGGATCGTCCGCCTCCCCCCTCCGCCCCTTCTCGCTGCCCCACAGGTACGTCGGGCGGCCTCCGGGTCTCGTGGGGTGCATGGGTTCCAGGAATCGTGTGGTCTTTTAGGCGCTAGCGAGGTTTGCCTCTTCCTTGTATGGAGCGGTTGGGGGTGCCGCTGAATGCAGAAGGAAGGGTTTGCCCCTTCCTCTCCGAGGGCTTCAACTCAGTAGTGGATAATTCGCTTTTCCTGCTTTGTCCTACAATTAGGACATGTTAGCTACAGAAAGTACTGAGGGGGCTCAGGTTTTGGGAAGGACCCTTGAGTTGTCATTGAGGAGTAAGGACGAGGTGGTTTGCTGCCTTGGAAGAAAGGGGGAGGAGTAAATTGTACCGTAGTTCCTTCTTGTGTAGTTTCGGGTATAAATCTCTCTGTGTTTAATGGGGTTCTCTTTACCATTAAGTATGTTTTTCTGATTTTAGCCTTGTTGTGTCTTGAAAAGAAGGTAAAGAATTAGAGTTTTAACTCATAGGGGTTCACAGCACTGCCCTGTGCATGCTAAATTGGGATGATGTTGGGGACAATATATAGATTATTGCTGAGCTGTGTAGTCTTATTAGTCACAGAAGGTAGTGTACATTTGCATGTTAATTAATCTTTCCCTGTATCTCTCCTTTTCCCCAATCACCTTTCTGTCAGGTGTATTGTGTACAGACACACACGCCCCTCTCCCTCTGACAGAAGGGTGATTGGTACTTATATGCCACCCGTCTAGCGGCAAGTCACTGCTACTTGTAATTTGCAACAATTACAGTCCATACACCTACCACGTAAATAAACAAATGAAATCACAATAACCACATTAAAAGAACAATGACCAAAAAAAAGAACACACACAACCAAAGGTAAAAGCAGCAGGAAAATTCTAATGTAATGGGCCACTTATAGGCAGAGGAAGTTCTTAAGGGCCTCCTTAAAAAGCAGAGGAAGAAGTGTGCCAGGCGTACATCCACAGGCAGTGTATTATAGACTTTGCAACAGCCCTAGGTAAAAGAACGTCCCTGGACATGATGTCATACTGTGCTGTTGTTCAGCAGGTCTGAACCACCATACTTTTCTGAAAGTACTATGTTTATCTCAGAAACAGACTAATAGACAGTGAAGCTGTTGTAGGAAGCGAATATGATCTCTGTAAATGGCTCCAGTCAATGGTCTGGCTGCACTGTGTTGGACCAGCTGAAGTTTCTGAAGAGTCTTCAAAGGCAGCCCCACATAGAATATGTTACAGTTATCCAGTAGAGATGTAACTATACCATGTGCTACTGTCATTCATCTCCAGGAATGGGCACAACTTGTACACCAACTTTAACTGTGTAAATGCACTCCTGGCCACTTCTGAGAGCTGAGCATGCATACTCAGAGATGAATCCAGGAGAATACCCAAGCTGTGAACCTGGGATTTCAGGGGGGAAAGTATAGCGGGGATGGTAGACACTTCAGCCAAGGAATCAGATCTCAATTATGTATATATGGTCTTGGAAGAGATGAAGCCCAGCTCCTTAAAGAAGTGTAGAGCAAGAAATAATGAAATAGGGATTTTAGTGATACCATTAATGGTGGTTCAAACTGGGTTTTATAAGCCAGGTAGGGAATGCAGTTTGAAGAATTTGATGCCCAGACTATATTCTAGCAATTTGAAATGGCTGTTATGGCTTGTAAAAGTTCTAAATGTGTAAGATTAATAAAGGTAGAGAATGCAAGAGTTTGGTTATATGGGTTGAACTGAAGAGAGAGTGTTGATGAGCTGACATATGGTTTGAGAAGACTAATTTTTCTTCTCTGATGAGAAGGATTTTGTTATGAAGCTGCATGCCATTGAGTATTTCTAAAGGAAAAAGTGAACACTGGGCTCCTTTTGCCGTTAAGTGTGGAAATACATGCAAAGAATTTCTTTGGTTTCTGCTCTTACTTGACTAGCAAATTCCTCAGAGTTTTCCATAACATTGTTGGTTTGAACATCAAAGCTAAAAGATGTTGACCACATCTCAGGGATGTTTATTTTTCAACTTTTTTTTTTAAGGGAAAGGACTTTAAAAGGCTAATGGAAGTTCATTTTTAGAATAATAAGTTTTTATACAGGAAATCACAGTTTGAAAAATATTTGTTTGACAAGCTAACACACCAGATACTTTTGGCTAAATTAGATAGATGCATGAGACTTCTATATTTAGGAATTTCAGCTATAATTTACTGCTGTTTTCCTAACAACATTAATGGCTGAAATCCTGTTGCTTAGTGTAGTAAGTTTGCACTAGAGTAGGTCCATTGGATCAGTGGCAGTTTGATGAATCAATTCCTTCATAAGTTGCATTTATTCAGCTTACAACTCTAGTTGCAGCTTACTTACTGGTTGCATAGTAAATTGCAACTAGAGTAGATGCATTGAATCAGTGGAACTTAAGGGGAGGTGCCCCACCAAATCCACTGATTCAATAGGCCTACTCTAGTGTGACTTACTATAGTAAGCAACAAGAATTCAGCCAATATGTGATAACATAATCATTTAGACTTTGCTATAATGTAACTGTTACAGCTATTGTGAGTCATCAGTATATTTTCTCTTATTTTAAAGTTTACAAAGCTTGGCCTCAGACAAGTGGCCTTTTTTGTGTTATCATTTGGCCTCACTGTTTGCTCTCCCTCACCATAAAAACATACCTCATGTTGCATAAGAATCCCAGTGTGGTGTAGTGGATAGAGTGGTGGACTAGGACTCTAGAGAATAGGGTTCAAGTCCCCACCTGGCCATGGCAACTCATTGGGGGAGTGGAATTGATAAACCCACTCCTTAAATATCTCACTTACTTTGAAAGCCCTATTAGGGTCACTGTAAGTCAGTTCCAACTTGATGGCACAGAACACACATGCCGTTTGGATATAATGTTTGACATATCAGATAAAGCGGACTTATATCTATGAAACTTTGTAGTTCAATAAATCTGTTAGGTTTTCAGGTACAGCTGAATTCTAAGTTGTTTTTTCATTCTAACTGACAAATGGGAGCTGCAACCCAGTGTTGCAATGTGAAATGTTCCTGTCACTGTTCCAGTCAGTCAGTAATTTCATGATACTCCATTCTGTTCCCATCTCAGTTTTCCATTTCTTCCCCATGTTCTACTCTTTGTGCCCATATCAGCACACAGTCTTCACTGGTTTGTGAGGGGGGGGGGGTGATCCTTCTTGAGGATAAATGTAAAAGGTGTGTTTTGTATGTGTGTGTATGTTTTGTATTTCTGTAAACCTTGGGGTTCCCCTAAGCTGGCTGATCATAGAATCATAGAATAATAAAGTTGGAAGATTGAGTCCAACCCACTGCTCAATGCAGGAGTACAAATCAAAGGACATCTGTGAGGTGGTTATCTAAATTTCTCTTGAATGCCACCAGTGTTGGAGCACTCACCACCTCTTGAGGTAATTGATTCCATTGCCGTACTGCTCTTGTGTGTAGGTAGTGCCATCTTTGCTCTTGTGTGTAGGTAGTGCCATTTTAGCTATCTAAATAAATGCAATCTGTGAATTACAATACTGGTACCACTCAGAATGTTAATCTATGCAGTTGATCTGGTAGACGTACTGTATTGACATGCCTTCTTTATAAAACTGAATTGCTCTAGTCTTTAGGTATTTATGATGCTGTAGTTCCTTGTTATCTGCAAAAACTTTTCTTTTATTATTTTGGCCAGTTCAGTGCACTAGCTCACATGATTTGCATGCAACAAGGGATACCAGCAGTGACTGTATAACTAGCAGATATTCACCATTTCAGTTTATGCCACTGCACTTAAGCCAGTGCAACTAGCAAACAGAATTCTGGCCAGTGATGTAGATGTTTAATAAGAAGTCCACACCATATTTCTTTTTAATGTGTATGTTTCTTCTGTAGATGAATGAAGGAACAAACACTTCCACTTCCTATCAATTGCATGCCTTATTCTAGAGCACAGTCTTTAGTTTCTAAGCAACTGAATGGCTTTATTGAAGGTAATAATATATTCATAGTGTGAATCTGTATTCAAATTCACTGATACATAAATGCATGTAGGACTGCAGCCTTGCAAGCCAGTCTTGTGTGTGAGAGAGAGACAGATGTAAACAACATTAAACTGAATGGAATTTACTCTCTAGTAAGTAGGCACATTATCATTAATCTTAGATAATGATATTGGCTTTAATTTGACATATCGCTGAGTGGAAGGCAGTATTGAGACTCCATAGTATACAATAACCAGTATTATATTGGTTTTCATTTGACACATAGAGACCATGGTCACATGTAAACTAACATGTGGTTACGTTTCACCCAAATCAAGTACACTGAATCATGCATACATCTGTTCTGTTCTGCCTCCCTTCCTCTGCCTCCCTTCAACTCCTCCTATGTATTCTGAGGAGGAGTTTTATTTAATTGTAGCAGTCAAGAATTTTGCTTAGATTGAAACAAAAGAAATTCAGATGATGGTTTATGAAGCTTAATTGTTTTTAAACTACCCATAGCTCTACAGTGTAACCCCATTTCAGGGACTAGATAACTTGGTGAGCTGCTGTGAAGTGGAAGCTTACAAACACCTCCTCCTGTCATACAGGGGGAGCAATGCACAAGCTCAATTCTTGCAACAACCTGTGCATGTTGTGCAAAATTGTAATGCGGTGTGTTGTACAAACACAAGCAAGAGCTCTGTTGTTATTGTAATCAGTATAATATATTTCAGCTTCTGGCAAGAATATGGTACAAACAATGTAAAGTAAATTGAGAGTAGTGAAGTTAAATTCTTTGCCATTCTTCTTTATTTGATTAAGCTAAGCTGCAATAATGTGCTAAATTGCATCCATGCTGGCTTAATTTTCAAATATACAATCATGCCAATGTGAGAGAAATCACATGTGAACTATGGAAGAAGTATGTTTAAACTTCTGCTGGATCATAATAAACCCATATATCGAGGAGTGTTCTTGTTGGAGGAGAAGCATGGCATACTATTTAGTCGTTTGAGGGAGATAAAATAAATGTTTGATAAATTCGTGATGTTCTAAGGTGGAGTGTTAGAACATTGCAAAAAGAGTTACATTCAAACTTTTCTCAATATAAATAAATGTTGATACTGATTTGTTCTAAATAATACCTATAAAAAATACATAATCAGCTTGGTACCCTGAAACAACATTCCCAAACAAACAAAAAAATAAAGTAAATTCTTTTGAAATATAAAGCAGTGGTGGGCCACTGTGGTTCTCCAGATGTGGTTAATGTATAACTACTTTCAGCCCTAGCCAGACTAGCCAGTACTGAGGGATGATGGGAGTCAGTTCAACGGCACCTGCAGAGTCCCAGTTGCCCACCCTTGATGTAATAACTAGGTCTGTATCATCAAACCCATTACAGTACATTCTTTATTAACTGACACTGACAGTACACTAGATCCATTCATGCTTAATAATCTTGTATTGCCCATAAAGAAGTAAATAAAATAACAACTTAAGAATACACCATTCCTTTTTTATTCTCTTCTAACTTACAAAATATTCATTATGTGCATTCTAATTACCTTAAATATGTGTAATTTATGTTCATCTTACCATGTTTCACATAGCATATGTGTTCAGCAGGAACTCTTTTAATTTTGTTGAAAGCTATTTTATTACTTTGTTTTGCAACCCAGCATCAAGTTTGCAATTAAGGCATTATGCATACTTCTTTCACAAATTTAAACTTTGCACTTAATGGAATTCTACTGCATATAGTACATTTCTGTTGCTTTTGGATTTCTCTAGATTTGCACTAATTCAATAAATTTAGACTACAAACATGTGTTTTGATGAATAATAGAGTATTGTTAATAAAGTATTGTACAGTTCCTGTACATGCTTGTCACTTCATTTATGTACGTACTTGCACTCCTGCTCTTTCTTGTTTCTTTAATAACCACCATCACTCCTGTCTCTTTGTAGAGCACAGGGTTTACTGTAAGATAGTTGTCATTAAGATTTTTCAAGGTCACGTGCCTTACCTATACCAAGAACAACTCACAGTGATGATGGTCAAAAGCCTGCCTCTATCAAAATAGTATTCGTGGTCCAAAATGCTTAGCTTCCAAGGCAACTAATCCTTTTTTAAAATCACAATTTCAAGTTAGCATACAGTGCTTCTAAAAATTAGCAAAGCTATTAAAATGTATGTTTGTTTATTCAGAATCTCCTTTTAGGTATGAGACTGATATCAGAAAGTTAACATCATGCTGGAGCTGCAAGTGCAACTGAACTTTATTTCCTTCCCTCATCATTTAAGACTGGTAGAGGACAGAGATTTCTGAAACAGTTTTTTAGAGCACAGAGTAGCTCCAGTAGAAAGAAGGCATTGATTATGCTGTCCCTTGATAGGATTTAAATCATACGATATTCTACATTTAATGCATATGTCATACATTGTGATGTTTCTGTTCTGATATACATTGTGATGATTGTTTTAGCCCAGTTATCTTTAACTTTCAGAATTAAATTTCTGTAGAAGGAGATGGAGGCAGACTGATGAGCATATGCATAAATAAAGATTAATACCAAATACTTTCCTCTTTTTCTTTTTGGGGCTTTTCACTGCCAGAAAAAAATATATATATTTAGGGACCATTCTTGGACCCTTTCCTGATCTGTAGTGTGGGAAAATGCAGTGAGTCAGTGATAAATGGACACTGGTGTAGCATCATGATTAGCTGCAAGTCGGTTCAAATGTTACAACAGCTGGGAGCTTGCTAGGTAGCCTTAGGCAAGCCACTGTTCTCAAAGCAGCAGTGCATGTGTAGTATGGGTAGGGTTGTACTGGCAGTTATTATAAAGCTATTTCAAAGATCATCGAGATAACATATGTAATTTGAGCACATTGGGTGTGCTGCATAAATAAATATTCATTCACTTAAGTTTTTAAAGTATACTGCTTACTACATTTAATCTACTTAAATTTTGTAGTGTTTTTTGCTATGAAGAAAAAATGAGTGGAGCTGGGTGGCTACAAGAGAGATGGCCTTTTTCAGTAGTTGCCCATCCATCTGTGAAATGTCCTCCCTGGCTTCCCTGGTGACTCTATATTTTTGGTACCAGGTGAAGCTTTTTTCATCTTTGTTCTTTTCTTTAATTAGAGTCTCCACTCTCATTGTGGGTTACACACGAAGCTACTCAACTTACATGCAATGAGAAATCAAAGCAGGGATTTTTTAAAATTAGTGGCAATCAGCTGTTGTAGATTGTATCATTCTTATGCTACTGTAAGAGGATTGTAGCTATTGTTTTGTTATCCTACATGTGGCTTTTAATGCACATTTGCGCAATATTTTCAGTTGTTAGTTGCTCCAGGAATATTATATAATAAATAAATGGAAAATAAATCATACAAAAACAATAAATGTATGTTAAAAGCAGACAGTTAAAAATGTCAGTGCTCAGAGTGCATAAACACAGCAAAGCTGGCATAACAAATCTTAGTGAAACTACAGGTTGCTTCTGAATAGCCAGATTCAAAATGAGCATTCCTAACTGATAGGAAAATAATGAAAGCAGGAAGAAGCGTGAAAAGGGGGTTTCCTATTTGTTGTAGGCTTTATCTCTTGGTTCTGATATCATGTATAAATGGAATAGAGAGAAGAGGGGCAAAATTAATACATCAGTCAGTTTGTTTGAAGTTTTTTGTTTGTTTGTTTGTTTTGTTTTTGTTTTGTCTAACTAACCTGTTTGGTGATTTTGGACTGTCTCATCATAGTGGGTTGGCTGTACAACTTTGGGCTCATCATGAGAAGGCGAGACTCACTGGAAAAGGCAATAATGCTGTTAAAAATGGAAGGCAGCAAGAAATGAGGAAGACCAAATATGAGATGGATATACTCCATAAAGGAAGTCCCATGCTTTACAAGAGCTGAGCAGGATTGTTGAGGACAGAACATTCTGTAAATTGCTCATTCATAAAACTGCCATAGGTCAGGGCCAATTTGACAATATATAACAACAACAACAGAACAACAACGTTTTGAATTAAGCCAGACAACAGATAGGCAGCAACTTCAGTTGACGTGGAGTCGAGAAATATGCCTGGATGTTTGACAGTAGTTAGCAGTCACATTTTTTACCAGTTAGTTTCCAGATAGATGTAATAAGAATAGTCTCGGGTAGAGTGTATTATGTGATTATAGCAATTTGTTCTGAAAGTAACAAGGACATGAATGAATGGTGCCTGATCCATCTGTCTTCTATTAAGGGACTCATTCAAAGGTCCTCCTAGTCACAGTCTAAACTAGCTGGTTAACCTTTTTTGAAACTTTTTAACAGTTTCTCGTTAACTATAGGAATGGTAGTGACAAAAATCTATGAGAAAGCCATGGCTATAGGAGTTGTTTTTTTACATATGCATATACAGCCAAGCAAAGGTCTCTCATACACTACTTGTTACTTTGCTGTTGCTATCGGATTTCTGTTCTGGTTTGACTATTCTTCATGTTCTTGGATTATTGTACTGTCGGTTGAAATCAAATCAAGTGAAGTCAAAGGCTAAATAGTCAGTGGATGAATTAGCTGGTGAATGAAATAGAAAAGCTAGAGTAACTCCTGCTGGAGATGGGAAAAACCACTTTTCTGAACTGTAACTCCTAACTTGATTGACTATGGTTCACGGCCACAGTGGTTGGCATATTCTGGGAGTTATAGTCCGGAAAAAGTAAATCTTCCCATCTTATAGTCTTAGTGGGCACTCTTGTCATAGCAGATTTCGATTGTTGCATGCAAATATATGTTCAAACAAATGCGAGATTGTAAATTGATCTAAAGCAAATTGGCACTAACTTCACACAGTTAGGATATGGGTTTTTAAAAATTGCCATAATTATACTGTAGTTACCAAATAGTAACAACATCTTTTGTTGGCAGGGTAAGAATAGAAACACTGTTTATAACTTAAAATAGAAGTATCTGTTCTCAAAGAAATGTTGTGTGTCTTTCTAAGAGGAATTTGATTTGATTAATTTGTTGATGTGATTAATTTTTTCTTCATTGCATATCTGTCAAAGTATCTCCCATGCTGTGTCTGTCTTGATTAAATGGCTTCTTTGGATTATTATTGATATGTAGGTTCATTGGCTTGGTTGCATATTGTTGCCCTTGATTTCAGTTGGAGAATATTTGTTTTCCATCAAATATTCAGATGACAAAGATGAAGCCTCTGGGTGTCATGACACTGGCAAAGAGATCTGCACTTTCTGTATTAGAACATGGATGACACTTGTGTAAATAGAAAGGCCACACGTGACATGTGGCAAAACTGCAGCTCCTGCTTTTCTTCCATGGATACAGCATCTTTGACGGAGTACATAAAAGCATGTAACTAAATTATTTAAATAGCAGTAAAAAGGTTAATGAAAATACTTTTACAAAGCAAAGCCTAAGGGGTGTGTGCTTGGTGGCTAGTCCATGGGGTGCATCTGATATTCCAAGATATTTGTCCAGAACCTGTTGGCCTACTTACTGTGCAGTTCTGGTTGCTTTGATCTTTCAGTTCATAGAAGGCTAGAAGATCACTCTCTGTCCCTAGAATTATAGAACCTCATTCCTTGTCCATGAATTATAGCTGGGAAATAAGCAGTGCTGTGTGATGAAATTAAGGCACTGTGCATTGAAAGAAATACTCCTTGCTATGTATTTTCATATTCAATGAAGTCTTCTCAGATAGCTAGCTAATAAAGCAAATGCTTTAGAAAGACTCACTGGAAAGGATAGCAAGGCTAAAAGTGGAAGTTGGCAAGAAAAGAGGAAGACCTGACACGAGATGGATAGACTCAGTGAAGAAATACATGTTTTTTAGTTTGCAAGACCTGCATAGGTCTATTAATTCATGGGCCATAAATCAGAAGCGTCAGGATGACACATAACGACAACACATTCTTTGAAAACTGGACATTCTTAGAGGAATGGCTTAGACTGCTGATCATTAGGTACAAAAATCATGTCACATATTCAGTAGCTTGGGGTTGCTGGCTGAGATGTTGTGAGAACCAGAAGTGTTAGAATTTTAAATAGCAATAAATACAAATTCAGACAGACAGACAGACAGAAACCTTTATTGGCATACTGTTCAAATTAAAACACACTAAAATACAGCTAAAATGTTCAACGGCTAGCAGGTGGCGGGGAACAGCCAAATGCATATTTAGGGCTAGGCATTCTGCGAAAGCGCGCTACGACGTCTCTGTATGATGAAATAGACGTACCTAGCAGTTGTCAGGGTAAGTTCCTTAATGGTGCCAC
Organism: Intellagama lesueurii; assembly: GCA_037013535.1. Taxonomy (NCBI): domain Eukaryota; kingdom Metazoa; phylum Chordata; class Lepidosauria; order Squamata; family Agamidae; genus Intellagama; species Intellagama lesueurii. Next base: position 117,981,177 of record JBAJHW010000001.1, read on the forward strand.
TTAGAAGATGTTGAATTTTTCTCAGATCATCCCATCCAGAGTGGGAGGAGAGGAAAGAGCTCAAATAAGACAGGCGAAAATACAAATTCACTGTTAAATTTACTGTATATGTTCATATTTTCTGAAATGTTTATTAAAATTGTTGCAGCTACTGTTGGGGAGGAAGACCATTAATTTTCACCAGTTGAAATATTTCCCACCATTATCAGTGATTGGGTATTGCAAAATGGAGATGAAGTCATGGGAAAGACACACATACCTTTTACCTATGCCTGCCCTTCATTTTATTTGTTCACATGTATCTGTTCAAATCACACTGAGAAGAAAGATTTCTTGTCATCCCAGGATCTAGAAAGATTGGAGGTCGTCATCTAAGCACCATGGTTTATGATTAAACGGCTGAACTACATTTTATTAAACTTATAATACTCCTCTTGCCTGATTTGTAATTATTACTGTACTACCAAAGTCAGCATTTCAGTAAAGCACCATATGCAGAAGAAATAATACAACCTATTAGGAAGCATTTATAAATTTATTGTGGGACTGGTCTCTAGTGTTAACAATCCTAACTACCAAACTTTTAAAAAAGCACTTTCTGTATATGCTTTATGATGAACAATACTGAAAGAAATCCTTACAGTGACATTCTGTGTTGTTACCAATAAACATTGGAGGTTCATGCTGGTTTGTATTCATGTCACCACAGGTGCCGTGCGTTCCTTTCCTTCACTTTCCCAGCCCATGTCCCACTCACCAGCCAGCACATGCTCCTCTCCTTCTCTTTGGCTGTTTGACCAGTCCCTGACAGGAGCATCAGTGTCCTGCCTCCTTGTCTGAGGCGATTAAGCCAAAGAGATGGGGAAAGGAACCCTGTGCTCTGCCAGAGACTGGTCGAACAGCCAAAGAGGAGACAGCAAAGAGTATGCACCGGCTGGCGAGTGAGGGATCCAGCCCGGGAGGTGGGGGATAGGTACGTGCAGCACCTATGGTGCTATGCGTACAAGCTGGCACGAACCTCCACACCAAGGTTCGTGCCCATCTCTAATCTACACTAGTTGGGACTAACAACTTGATGTGGTTTAAGATATTCCTACAGTAGTCTTTACCAATACTGTCTTGTTCTTATGATGAAGAGGTGAGGGGGTAGCTGCTCTTCAGTATCTCTGAAACCTTCAGGCATCCCCTGCCTAACAGTGGCTTGATACATTTAAAATCTCATTGTAGTTAATTGCTTTTTTTATGTATCAATTTTTTTTTAAATCCTTTTTTTCCCCCTATACAGGCAGTGAAGACATTCTAATGGGAGAGCCATTCTTCTGAAATTCAGGTTTGCTGGCTGCCATTATGGGTGAGTTCTTGAACTTTCTAAACATATATCTGTGTTCACAGTTTGGAAGTTAATGAATAGAGAAAAAGCTGAAATTTCTGCAGTTTTATGCATTAGAATTTGAAACGTAATTCAACATGTGTTTATTCTGAAATGGTTAGTTATGAGGGAAGTTGTAAATATCTGCTAGAAATAAAGAACTGTATAATTTCAGTTAAAGATTGACTCATTACAGTCACAACTCCTCTGCTACTCCAATATGTAAAGCACTGTGCTGGCAAAGCTCTCCTGTCACCAAAATCTTTTTGATTCAAATAGCCAAAGAGGAATGGGCTATGTAGGGCACTCTCTATAGGTGTTTCTACCATCCTCTGTAGATACACTTTTAACTTTGTTCTGATGTGTGGTAATCTGTGAAAAAGCATCACTTGTTGGTTCCTGAAGATCAAGGTGCTGCCATAAAGGCATTATAGCAGACTAGGCTATTTTTCTGATGCAGTGGTTGTTCTGAATCTTCCAGTTAATCGCCATAAAATACTAGGTAATCAGATAGGTGTAAGTGACAGTAAACTAAAGATCATTTGCAATTTCATAAACTGCGCTATGATGTCTATATATGTTGTCCAAAGCCGCTTGCCACATCACTGACATACATTTGATTGAATAGGTGAAATTCATTTGTATTGGCAAAACATGCAGTAGCGTGATGTGTAGGTACACTCATGCTCTCTTTTTCGGTGGTCAGTGAAGAAGCTTGCCTTCCCAGTCTCATGTTGTGTTAAACTTTATGTCTGCTAACCAACAGTTACAATTTGTATTAGAGTTTGAGTAATATGAGTAAAGTACAAGCAGTGAAACAGTCTTCTATTGAACAAATGTCCACTCCTCCATGGGTTTGTTCCTGAAATTGAATATGGAACTTCAAGAAACTTACATGCACTTGTCAAAGCAGTCTCATTTGCTTTGATACTTATTGTATACTGTCCTATGGACCTGCTGTGTGTATCTCCTTTGCAGCCAGCAGTTAGAAGGAGGTGGCTGAAAGTAGCCAAGTGAGGTATGTGTTGGAAGGAGATTTGACTGTGGAGCTCCCATATTCAAATTGTCCCTTGTAGGTCATGGTGAAGTTAAGGATGCTTGCCTTTTCATTCTGAATGTAATATTGCTAGGACAGTTTCAGTGCTTGATTGGAGTAAAGGCTGATAGGCCTTGTCATCAAAGTAGGGGGTGGGGGTTAGTGTGTGATACGAGTCAACAGATTGCAGTGCTTAAGGATAGTTAAGAAAAAGCACAGTTTGATCAAGGTAGGTTGTGGGGGTAAAATAAGTTCAGGAATGGTCAAATTGTGTATGGTTGATAGCCTCTTGAAAGTTAAAAATCTGATCAGGTGGCCAGGTTCTGTAGCTGGAAAGCAGTTTTGACTATCAATCAGATCAGGGTTGAGAGAGTAAGAGACACTGAAAAGCTAGAATGAAAAGATGCATTTTAAAAATGACTGTATCTGATGCAGACTAGGGAGAAGAGAAAACACTGATATAAAGACAGAAAACTGCCAGAAATGATTGGAGCTAAGTAAGCCTGAATAATAATTCAGATAATTAAAGTTTGACAGTTGCAGAAGTAATATAAAAAGTTCAGACAGAGTTGAGTTACAAATGCTTGAAGATATTTTTTATGGATTTTTTTTCTGCTTTGTCATTTGGCTAATTGTATCAAATGCTTATATTAATTTGTAAGTGATATTAATGTTATAATCCAAATCCTGGAAGTTACACCTGCCAGTGTAACACAGTTGGTTTAAATCTCATTGGTGAATTGCCACAAGTTAAGAAATTGATGTAAGGATCTTCTGTTGTGCAACTTGGTGTGCAATAGCAAATGTCTATGCTGACGTCTTACAGCAATTCATTAATGCGGTAAGTTCCAATTGTTTTAAACCCACCTAAAAACTCAATAGGATTTTGACCAATATATATATAAATACAGGGCTTGAAAATTTTTAGAATGTCTCACCAGTTAGTCAAATATTTCACCAGTCAGCATGACTGGACTATAGCCTTACAATTTATGTTAACAAATTTAAACTAGGCACTTGTTCACTTTTATTTCTACGTAACAATGCGTACAAACCCAAAATAAATATACCCTCAGACTTGCGTTGCTTTATTACCTGTGTGCCAGTGGGGTCATGAAGCTTGTATTTTGAATGCCTTTCTTTTGAATGTCTCCAGCAAAAATAAAACTAAAAGCAAAAGCGCCCGGCCTCTTAAGGAGCCACGGTTCCCTCCCACCCCAGGATGTGTCCTCATTGGGTTGAAATTGGGAGCAGGGAATCTCCATATTCTCCAGCATGGGACTACTATACATTCTCCTGCATAGCTATATATCTATGTGCCGCTCGAACTCTCTTCTCGCGATATACATATATATATCTTCTGTTGATCTTCTGTTTACACACACACCCACCCGTATTTTTCCGTGTATAAGATGCCCCCAATGTATAAGACGTCCCCACTTTTCTAACCCAAAATTTCTTTCTTTGCAAGAAAGTGGAGGGAGAAGGCAGGGATCGAAGCGCTTTGATTCCTGCTTTCCCCCTCCACTTTTTGCAAAGAAAGTGGAGGGGAAAAGCTTTCTTGTGAGGAAAGTGGAGGGGGAAAGCAGGAATCACTTTCCTGCAAAGAAAGTGCTTCCTCTCCACTTCCTTTGCAAAAAGCTGCTTTCCCTCTCCATTTTTTGCGAGGGGGGAAAGCACCTTTTTGCAAAGAAAGTGGAGGGGGAAAGCACTTTCCTTGCAAGAAAGTGGAGGGGGAAAAGCGATTCCTGCTTTCCCCCTCCACTTTCTTGCGAGGAAAGTGCTTCTCCCCTCCACTTTCTTTGCAAAAAACTGCTTTCCCTCTCCACTTTTTGCAAAGAAAGTAGAGAGGGTGCTTTTCCCCTCCACTTTTTTTGCAAAAAGTGGAGGGGGAAAGCAGGGATCAAAGCACCCTTACTACCGTGTATAAAACGACCCTCAATTTTTCCTCTAATTATTTTAGGAAAAAGTGTTGTTTTAGACATGGAAAAATACGGTACTTGTTTCCAATCTACTGTGATTTGAAAGTTTTCAACCCCTATGTTTCAGTTCTCCTTGGTATCTCATTTTGTCAATTTGTAGGCTGCTACAGACCCCAACTGGAGACTGATCAATAACTAGTTTTAAAACTATAACTTAGGAGCCATGCTGGATCAGACCAGCAGCTTATCTTGTCTAATATTTTCCACAGTGCTTAAGAGAAGTTGAAAGGCAAGAAACAAGCAAAATAGCACTTTCCCATTTCAGTTCCCCAGCAACCTGTGTTGAGAGGCATACTGCCTCCAATACAAGAGGTAATATAGAACCATCATGGTCAGTAAACATGTATATATGAGGGCATAGTGAACTAATGTATAGCATCCAGTGAAATACAGCAGTTGATCTCTGGGGGTGTCAGAAGCTCTATTCAACTATAAATCATTCAAAGCATTTTACATTTATATAAGCTTACAAAGACTTTTCAGAGCTCCTAGTGTAAAATTGTGCCTGGCATATCACACACAGACACACACACACATATAAACACATTCAAATGGGCCTAAAATGACTTCCTTTAGCATAGTATGTTGTAGCTACTAGAGTAGGCCCATTTGAATCAAAGCAACCTGTTGATGGGTTGATACATCAAATTGATACATCAAATCCCCACTGATACAATAGACCTAATCTAGTACAATTTACTATGCTAAGCAACTGGATTTAAGCCAATATGTATTGTATTTAGCATATTTATTAGCTATCTTGGCTTCTTCCAAAGCTTGTTAAAGGTACAATGTTGTTTACTACTGTAATAGGAAAGAAACTCTACATTTTTCCTGTCAGCTTACTTATTTCTGTAATACTAGAAGCCATATTAGAAAGAAATGTAGAAATGCAGTGGGTAATATTTAGGCTAATTAAAAATGGAAAAATACAGAAAAATTTTCTTGGGGAACAGAGGTAAGACAAAGTTTGGCACTAAGTGGTTATAAATGGCAGGAGTGAACAGATACAGAAGGGGAAAATTTTTCATGGAATCCATGAAAACTTGCACCATAATTTATTTGTTATTTTTAAAGGTTTCATTGGATTCTTTGTTATTATTAATACCTCACACTAGCACAGTAATTTCTGTGATGATTATTAAAAAGAGATTGTTCAGCCAATCATTGTTTATTTGAATAGAGTTAAACAGAATGAAACAGCACTTTCACAATTATTACTGTTGTTATAGTAATTGATATATAAATTAAGCTGTACAGTATGGGCTAGCGATCTTATGTTTTGTGGATGGGAGTGTCTATATATTTATATACTTTTGTGTAACTTTATTTGCTGATCGTATTGTTTGTTTCCCAAACTTACACTTCACTGCAATTCAATATCTTTGAATTTATGTTTTACATTGGAGGTAAGACCCTTTGACCCTCCAGATAGAATTAAACTCCAGCAGGTAATCTTGAACATGTTTGTCTAAACAAAGAAGAATGTTAACTACAATTTTACACTAAGATCATTAACCATAGTAGGTGGTGTAAATGAGAGTTGTACATCAACTTCCACATTGAACCTGCTTATCATCAACCTATTGAGATGAGTGGGACTTAGTTACCAATAACTTAGTGAGCCTGCTCTAGATAGGTATAATATTGCATTTAGCCTATAGTATTAAGAACATCTGAATATCTGTAAGTCACCATGGTTTATAATGAGTATTGTAATATTTCCAGAGTCATCAAGGTTGTCCAGCAGCTTCTTGCTGGATAGCTATACTGTAAAATGCAATACTTTATGTGAAACATAGCTTGTCTTTAGCAAACATTTATGAAGTTCTGAAACCTGCACCACAGAAGTGCCAGTTAGAATCCCAAGTTGTTAATGATAATTAGATTATCTTTAGATCCATATTGCAAGTGTTATTAAAAAGTAACAAATGAATAATCTTTTGATTCTTACCATTTTGATGAGACTATTCTTTAATGTGATTACTTAATACTTCTGATAATCAAGTGAATGAATCACTTGTTTTCAAAGGAATTCTTACAGCTAATGGTTATAGCTTTCTTTCTTTCAAAACAGATGAGCAGCAGGCTTTGAATTCAATCATGCAGGATTTGGCAGTCCTTCATAAAGCAAGTCGTCCTTCATTGCCTCTACAAGAAACAGGAAAAGCAAAGTCATCTTCTCCAAAAAAACAGGTAATCTTGTAGCATATTTGTCTAAAACAAAGAAGAATCTGTACGCACATGAGAGAGAGGAATGTTCCACCCTGTAGAGTATGTTCTTTTGAAATTAGGAGGGAAGTGAAAGGGTTATAGTGTTGCAGAGGAGATTGTAAACAGATGTCTGCTATGTATTGGAGTAAGGCATTTTTAAAATTTCCATTTCCTACTTGGAGTGTGTTCCGTTGACGCTGAATTTTCTTTCAAACATGTGGAAACATTGGTTAAAACTCTGTGATACAGGCTGAAATTGTCTTGTACAGTTCCGCCTGTGCAATGGGAATGATAGAATCATCAGCAGATTGCCACTGATTAAAGGCTTCCTTTCCTGCCTTTGGGTGTGCATGGCTCTCTCACAATGCAATACAGTCTCATGTGCCCCCAAATCACAAAAAAGCCTTTAATCAGCAGCAGTCAGTACTTATCTGATGATGTTATTCACGTTGTCCACATGCCACGTGGATACTATCCAGGAGAATTTTGGCTATAGTCACAAATACTTGGAAACTCCACTGCACCCATCTTTGTTCTCAGTTTTGTGTTTTTGATGAGAGCATAATAATCTTAAACTTCTCTTACAGAATGACATACGAGTGAAATTTGAACATCGAGGAGAAAAAAGGTAAAAAGCAATAAACCATTTTAGCATATCATTTTTGCTCAGTCATGACTTCAGCTAAAACTAGTTTTTTTATAAATTGAAGTCTCCAGAATCTATCTACTTTATTTCATGGCTTTCTAAAGTATTGATTTAGCTTGAAAGAGAGAAGTAGAAATGCCAAAGCAATACTGATGTTTAGAAAGCAGAAACATAAGAAATACGGTGAAATGGATGAAAATGTGTGGAAGAAGAACTCAGTGTATCTATTCTGCTTTGTGTTTCTGCAACAAAATGAGGAGCAATATACCTTAATAACCTTTTAATTTTAAAATTTCCTCATCTCTAACTACGAATGTAAATTCAAGTAAGTGATATCATGCCATCTAACCACTCCCCAAATAATCTCAAAGAAGATTGCGGGACGGGTGGTCTTTTAGCCTTCATAAACCTGTGTTTGTGGTAATCAGCTAGTATTCAGAGATGGCAGGTATCAAATTAATTGCTTCTTCTGTTCTTCTTGTGCAAAGGATTTATTTTATTTTTCTGGTGAACAAATTTGCAAAAGCCAGTATTCTGTTCTTCATCTCAAATGATTTCGATAGCATATCTGAGTATTTTAACATAGAATACCAAGGTATATGGCCTTGGTATAGAAGTTAAATTTGCTATAAAAAAAACTTGGTTGAGTTGATCTTAAAGCATAAATTAGGAGATATTTTTGAGACATTAAATTGCATAGCTGAAGACTACTAAAGATCTTAAATAGATCCTTCAGAACATGGTTTTCTAACTCTGAAAACCTTTATAAGCCTGACAGAATCTTATATCTATAGCAGATCCGTCCATTAATCCATTTCGTATGAAATACTGTGTAAATTAACTTCTGTTCACATAGCCATTGGATAAAATCCATATAGGTTAGTTGTTGAAAGAAAGTACAAAATTTTATGAAAGTTTGCCTTTTTTTCTAGGTGTATTTTTTAGATTAACCAGCCAGAGGTTTAATTGTCACTATTATAGTAGATAGCTACTTGTTTTCATGTCAGAGAATTTCCCTCTTCACACTCACACTATCTGTTACAGGATTCTACAGTTTCCTAGACCCATCAAGGTAGAAGATCTTGCATCAAAAGCTAAAGTTGCCTTTGGACAGCCTATGAATTTGCATTATAGCAATAATGAGGTAATATAACAGCTATAACAAAACTTGGAGGGTTTGTTATAAAAGGCGGCTTATAAATCTGAAATGAAACAATACATTTGGATATACTTTTTATTATTCTAACAGGCTGCAGTCTACCTTGTGCTACATTCACTGTGGCTCTTTACATTCAAAATGGCAAACAGCATTCCCGCTTGTCTCCTCCTGCAAGCTACTACTGTTGCTAAGCTAACTAGAAATTGATCGTTTCCCATGACATCTAGGCCCGAAACCCTGGCTTGTTTCTCTAAAGAGAGCCAGTATTTGTAGGTCTAGAACAAGGCCTCTTTACAGTTCTTGTTCCGAAAGGGCACAGACATCCTGGTTTTTGGATGTCATAGGACGCTTTCTCTTTCTGGTTAGGTTAGCACTTTCAAGGGGCAAAGGGGCTAGTTCCTCCCTGCATGGCTCCCTGTACTACCCTGTTTTCCCGAAAATAAGACCTAACCTGAAAATAAGCCCTAGTATGATTTTTCAGGATGCTCGTAATATAAGCCCTACCCCAAAAATAAGCCCCAGTTCAGTGAAACCCCGCCCTCCACCATTGTGCAGCAACCAGAAGAAGAGGACACGACTGTATTTGAATAAATGTAGATGGTTGTACATGAAAAAAATAAAACACCCCCTGAAAATAAGCCCTAATGCGTTTTTTGGAGCAGAAATTAATATAAGACCCTGTCTTATTTTTGGGGAAACACAGTACAATTTGGGAGCATTTTATGCTGCCAGATATTAGTGGATGAACAGAAAACTCTGTTTAGAACAAGCATTTTGCTTGTTTCAAGTAGTCTTTTCTTGCTTGCTCCTGAAATTTGGCATGAGAATTTGTCATTGAATTTTGCTACTGTGATATTCAGAAGTACAGTGGTGCCTCGCAAGACGAACGCCTCGCCGGACGAAAAACTCGCAAGATGAAAGCTTTTTGCGATCGTTTTGGTGACTCGCAAGACGGCTTCTTCTATGGCCGTGCTTCGCAAGACGATTTTTTTTTCTCGCAAGACCAATGCCTCGCAAGACGAAAATAATTCATTCGTCTTGCAAGGTTTCCCATAGGAATGCATTGCAATGCATTCCTATGGGAAACCGTTTTTCGCAAGACGAAAATTTCACAAGACGGCGCTACTCGCGGAACGAATTACCTTCGTCTTGCGAGGCACCACTGTACTTCGAGGGCACGAAACTGGCTTTGGGAGAGAGAACCTTTATAACGAGGTTTTGAAAAATGACCTCAGTGGTTATTTATTTATTTATTTATTTATGCTTCCTGGTAATTAAGCAGATTGTTATTTAATTAAACTCTCTGTTTCTGATCAATAAAGTTTATGGTGATACAGTAGATCATTACTGCAGAGTTTTAAAAAAATATTATAAGCGCTCACTTGTAATTTCTTCCCATGCTAGACAGACTAGACCTCAAAACATGTTGTCTGTCTTTTAACAATTCTGAATGGGTCAATCCTATATATTCCTGATAAGTGATTGTCTTTTCTTATTAATATTTGCCTACTTAGGCTTCCTAATGACCATTTGTCTCCCCATATTAACATTTGATACTGTGCTACTTACCTAGAATGTCTGAACACCTCCTTCATGGGAGATAATAGCAGTTTCAGTTCGGATGCCTGAGAGCCTCTTCTAACTGCAGTTCACAAATTTGAAGTCTGGTGTTCAGCTTGTGGAAAAGGGGACAAATACTAAACTATTTTATAACCTAGATGGATTTAACCTAGATGGTTAACAGATGTGTATCATGTTGAAAATTCTTGATCTTTCCCATTTCTAGGCTGGTATCATGTGAAGCCAGAAAAGAATTTTAAAAGTGTATTAATATGTGAGGTGGAATGTTAAAAAATATTTAACTTTTGGTACTCTGCTGCTTACCTGGAATGTCTGAACTCCTTGCCAAAGAAAATTATACGGCAAGAGTGGAGTTGAATGATCTATTCACGTGTGAGGAATTCATTTCAAGTAAACATTTCTCCCATGGGTCAATACCTGGTTTAGACATTTGGCTGGGCTGTAGGTCCTGAGCATGCTGGGGAACAGATCTGAGCTTTGGGATAGACATGTTTGCCACACTGTGGATGTGTATTATTCTTATTATTATTAAGTGGTTTTTTGGCCACCTCTTCAAAAAAAAGGTTAGGTATGTCTTACAGATAAAATAAATGTTGTAACCTTGCACAGATAGTGTGGTAATGTTGGAGCCAGCCTGGCCTCCCTGGGAGGACCATTTTATTGGCAGGGAACTGCAGCTGAAAATGTCGTCTCCCTTGTCACCACCCTCTGAGCCTGTCTCTGAGGAAGGCCTTAAAGGAGGATCTCATGATATGGGCAAGTCCATGGCACAAAAGGAGTTCCATCACATATTGGTCTCCAGAACCATATAAGGCTTCATAAATTAAAAGCAGTTGCTGGAATTGGGCCTGGAAAGTTAGTGCAGCCAGTACAGCTGGCCAGAGCAAGAATTACATGATTACATGATTAGACTGTTCAGTCCCAGTGAGCAGTCTGTCTACTGCATTCTGTACTAATTGTATTTCTTGTTTGTTGTCTCTTTGATTCACACATACGGAGTTCCTCTGCGCCTGAGCAAGGACTCTTTTGGAATATGCCGAAGCTTTTATTAAAATATATGATAATCTGTACACAACAGTTCAAGCATAGTGTAAAAAACCACACTGATCTTTAATGGTATTCTTCTTTGTGTGTGCCAGCATTTGAAATAATATTCAGTTGGTCATAGTAAACACTTTAAGAATGCTTACAGTAAAACATATATGTAGAATAAACTAACAATTCTTTAAACATTAGGTTGCAGACTTGTACTTGGCAGACTTATTATAGTTTCATATTATGTTTCTTAAACAGACATAGTAACAAACAAGCAGACACCTAACAGATTACACCTACTTCTAACAGACATCTCCAACAGACAACTAACTGAATAAAAACTGTTGCCTTTTTTGTTTTTTTTGGCTATCTATCTGGCAGTTAACCCTCTTAAAATCCATTGGCTAACACCAGAGAATCTGATTGGATACATAAGTTCTAATATTTCTTTATTTGTATGTCACCTTTTTCCCGGTAAGGGGACTCAAGCTGGCTAATATGTAAATTATACAGCTCTAACAGTTTCACTGATCTGCTGCCTGAAAATATTAAATACAGTAACTCCCCAAAATTGACCACTAGAGGGAACCAGAGACTATGCTATATACAGGTTTTCTATATCTGTGCTTCCCAGCATCTGTAGGAGGGGGCTTGGATCCCCACAGATACCACGGTCCTACTGTACTATAGTTCAGAGGAGTGTATTAGAGTTCATTAGCAGAGAATTCTAATTACCTCAGCAAACAGCAAATCTCAGAATTTTGTAGGATGGAATAATGACACTTGAAATGGCTAAAACTGTGTTGTGCAGATACAGTTTGTGTGTTTCTTTCAAATTTTGGTAACATGCTAAGACAATCTAATATGGCTACTTCATTTGGATATGTATGAAGACATTGGTTGAAATAACTGGCTGATTAAAATAGTCTCACTTGATGTTTGAGGGAGGAACAGTTTGGAATGTGTTATGCCCAGGGGAATCCTTGCAAATTGCTATATGAGCTACTGCTCCTCCTTGGCCACTATACTGTCATGCTGATATCATTTACCTATTCTCTTTCTCCCGTCTTTGTCCTGTGAAGCCATCCAGGTTCTTCCAGGCAATAGTAACTAAAAGCAACCTTGTCCTAGCCAACTTAGCTCTTTGAAACTCCTGCTTTGAGTGTTCACACCACTTAGGCATGAATTGCATTCTGACCTTGATCTTGATCTGCCTTTTCCTTGTGTAGTTGGTGATCCCATTATCTACCCAGGATGACTTGGACAAAGCTGTAGAGCTTCTTGATCGAAGCGTTCATATGAAGAGTCTCAAGATACTGCTTGTTGCCCATGGAAACACACAGGTATGAACATATGTGTCTATAATATGCTCTTATAATATGCAAGTTGTATTCAGCACAATGCTATTTGTGATAAGTGAAAGGGGTGACTTTAGCCTCTTGTGTTCCCTGAAAAGCTAGATGTTTGGGGGATCTTCTGGACAGCATGAGAAAAAATGATACATGACAGATGGGGGAATTGATGAAAACTGCTGACTCATCTTCTCCCCCTTCCCCAGGAAATAAAGTGTCTGGTAAAATATGCATAGAGTTTGAATTGCTGTGTCAGCAGTAGGTTATTTGACATAGCTGTTCCTACAGAGTGCTGATTTTATTCTTACTGTGTATTCTACCATAATGGCCCAAGACAGTTTAAAGCAAGCATGGGGGACCTCCTACTCACATCAGTTCCCCATCCGTTTGGCAGGCTGTTACTGCTATTAGCATCAATGTTAATATCAGAGATCAGAAGTTTTTAAAGGCATTTAAACTTATACCTTTTGTAGACTGAGCTATACTTTGCAAACTAGGAAAAGGAATTGGCATACAATTGAGATAACCTTTTCAGGCTGAGACACAGTTGCACTGAAACATATCCCTGAGTTAAACTCAGTGGAATTCTTAAGCTTTCTTGTTTGGTGGGAAAATGTCCTAATCGTTAAAAATTATGTTTGATGATACCCTATGCCTGCAACCCTGTTCAGATGCCATGTTCTGAACAACCTTTTCCAAATTGGAACCTGGCCCCCTGGCCAAAAAAAAAAAAAAAAAGTTCTTGATCCATGGTTTAAAGGAAAAATTGTGCTATCAGCAATGTCCTTCTATGCTGCTGATTGCTACCACTGCATGTTGAGAAGTTTAAAAGTATTTTCTGACAAGCCAGAGGAATAGCATGCTTTGTTGATAGCCCTAGAATATTTTTACCTAGCTTGAACTCCTCTGGTGTACACATACTTACTTTTCATACAGTCTGATGTGTCGTCCTCTCCCCTGGCCACACAGAAACATGTTTCAAAGAAAGATGGGTGTGTGTGTGCACGCAAATGGCCTGTGCTTCTTTTTTTAAAGAACTGGCTTATTACACTCAGTCCACAGCTGCCTCAGCTGCAACCATAAAACAGCAACCATATACTTTCTGACTTACATCTAAGAGAGAAGTACCTGGCAAGTTCCACCTCTCCATCGTGATTTTGTGAAAATTTTGAAGATCATCTGTTCAATGCATGGGGTGTCAGAGTTCTGACCTTCCACATGTAGAAGTGGTTCTCCTCTTCAGTACCCTCACTTTTTAGATGAATGCAGGGTGGTGCGTGGCTAGAGTGCTCCTTCACTCACATGTTGACTTTGGTTTCCTTTTTAGACGTTTCAGTTGGGCTAATGGAAAACAGCATGGAAAAATCTTGTTTATGCAAAACACTTGCTTCTGTTCATAAGCATGAAGACTTTCTTATTTTTTAGGAATAAATAAACAACTTTGTGCTTTCACCTCCAGAGTAACTTGGAGCCTCTACCATCACTGGAAGATTTGGATAATACAGTTTTCCGAGTGACAGAAAGAAAAAACAGACTTTCTGTAATAGGTAATAAAGCTTCATAATCCATGTTTTGAAGTGACTGAGGGGTGCAGAGATTTGTTCATATGTATCATATGCCTTCTGATAAGGCATATGATCACAAGGTTTTAGTCCATTTGCTCACAATGTTCCCCTCTCCTTCTCAGCTGCCACTTTCTGTCTTCTCTTTTGCAATAGCTGTCAGCTGGTTTGGAAACAGCCTGCTTCCGTTTGCTTGTGAGTGGGCATTAATACACACAAAGAGAGGGGATACGGAGTGCCATGTTTCAGCCCCACTTTTTCCTTTTCTCCTTTTTTTTAAATTATTTTTTTAGTGCTTAAGTGATGCAGCATAATAGTGGGAAAGTGTTTTCTTAAATAATAATAATAATAAATTAAAACAAAAATGCCTTATTTCAGTTCAAAATAGGATGGAAGGTGCCATCCTCAGCCATGGCCAGACCACAGCCGCCTCTACACATGACTACTGACATGTAGGAAGAACCCCAACCTCACACTGGAGCAATCTAGGTGATCTCATAGCCTGAAACCATGTTTATTTGGACTGATCCTAATTGTTCCAAATAAACAGTAGGCTTCGTCCCTAGACCAATCTGGGACATATATGTCCCCATTAGGGACAGGTTGGAACACTCTAATAAGAACGTTGTATAGCCTGTGTTTTTTAGAGTGATCTATATTGTTCAAGCAGGGGGCTACAGAGTGGGATAAGCTCCTGTGCAGCCGGCCTCTACCTAACAGTGTTCTAAATAGTGCTACTGCTTACAAGGATGAATTTTAAAATTAATAAATCAATTTCATTTCATAAATTAACCTGAAGGAATTAATTTGACATTCAGAGGGTAAATAATATTTTATGAAGGAACAGCAACATTAAAAAAAACCGAAATCTTATATTTATTCCATCTTAATTAAGTGTGTGTGCCCAAGTTTTTACATTTTTATTTTATTTACGGAAATAGATAAATTATTTCAGTATGTAATATCTCAATATTGAGTAATATTTTAATAAGATATAAAGAATTTACGTAGGCATATGCACCTCTACAACTGCTAAATGGTGTGAAGAAAGCCCTTGTCTTGTCCCCCAGTTGCCCACCCCTGCAATAATTGCAAGCAGTTTATTCTGTTTTGGTTGGTTTTCTTCAGTTATGACATTCGTTAGTCCACCAGGAAGGGTAGCATGAAATGAGATTCTTAACAATGTTTACATTTATCTATTCCATGTATTTGCAAAGTACAAAGTACTGTTATTAAATTATAAACTTGGAAACATTGTACTATTAAATAGAGACTTAGAAAGATACGTTGTAATGCAGTCAGGAGAAAGAATAGAGGCTCTTGAGACTTTGTAGAGCATGAGACGACTATGTTGACATCTAGAGATTAATGCTGAAGTTTTTTATTTTTATGTTTTCCATCTGCAATGCAGGTATGTTACTGTCTTGCTAAATTATTTGTGCTATGTAGGCAATCTGTGGAAGTTGAAAGAAATGTCAACATACTTTGATTTTCAAATTAAGCAGATAGATGACTGGTTGTTGTAGGTTTTTCGGGCTGTTTGGCTGTGTTCTGGAGGTTTTTCTTCCTAACATTTCGCCAGTCTCTGTGGCCGACATCTTCAGAGGACAGGAATTAGAACTCTGTCTGTGTTCTGGTGTAGTGTGTGGGATTGGATCAGTTTTTTGTTCTTTTCAGGAGATTAGGTGATTATGGTGATCAGGGTGTTTTTTGTTTTCTAAACCATCTCAATAACATCCACTCAAATATACAATTCACCATGGAAAAAGAAACAGAGGGCCAACTCCCTTTCTTAGATGTCATGGTCATACGCAAACCTGACCTCCTATTGGGACACAAGGTCTACAGAAAACCCACCCACACAGACCGGTACCTACACAAAAACTCCAACCTCCACCCACGACAAAAAAGAGGCATAACCAAAACACTGGTAGACCATGCAAATCGGACTGTGAAGCCCAATTTCTCAGCACCGAACTCAGCCATCTGAATTGGGCCCTACAGGCAAATGGCTATTCCAAGAATGAAATCACAAGAGCCATCAAATTGAGAAAACAACACTGAACTGAAGAAGAAAAACAGCCACCCACAAATAAACTATTTCTGCCATACATCAAAGGGGTCACGGACCACATGAGGAAACTTTTGAAAAAACACAACCTACAAACAGTATTCATGCCCACCACAAAAATACAACAAATGTTACGGTCAGCAAAGGACAAAAGGGACCCCCTCACCACTGCAGGAGTATACCGGATACCTTGCAGTTGTGGCCAGGTATATATTGGGACCACAAAATGCAGCATCCACACCAGAATCAAAGAACATGAGAGACACTGCAGACTAAAACAACCAAAAAAATCAACAGTAGCTGAACAGGCCCTGAAACAAGCTGGACATGAAATTTTATTTCAAAAGACAGAAGTACTGGACAACACCAACAATCATTATGTTAGACTACATAGGGAAGTCATTGAAATCCACAAACACCAGCACAGCTTCAACAAAAAATAAGAAAGTCTAAAAATCAACAAAGCCTGGCTCCCAGCACTGAAAAATACAGCCTGCCAAAAGGTCAACAAACTTTACCCAGCCACAAGGACCGGTGATCACTGCACACAAAAGACTAGCTAACTACACCCATCAATCACAGTGAAAGATCATCTCCCTCCTTATCACAACAATACACCCATAACAAAAAACACCCTGATCACCATAATCACCCAATCTCCTGAAAAGGACAAAAAGCTGAACCCACAGCTACAGATACTCAACTATCCCACACACTACACCAGAACACAGATAGAGTTCTAATTCCTGTCCTCTGAAGATGCCAGCCACAGAGACTGGCGAAACGTTAGGAAGAAAAACCTCCAGATGCCAGCCACAGAGACATGGCCAAACAGCCCGAAAAACCTACAACAATCATCGGATCCAGGCTGTGAAAGCCTTCGAGAATACAGATAGATGACTACTAGTGGCTAAAGGATTATCATGATCTATGGCTCATGTGCGTTTAAAAATCAACAGGTTATTATACTCGTGACAGAAGCTCTCCTCCTCCTGGATACATTCCAGATGAGCTGCACCAGGTGGCAAGGAATGGGTCATTCACTAGTATCAACAGTGAAGGCGAGTTCATTCCAGAAAGCATGGATCAGGTACTTATATCTCTTTGAGAAAAAGGGCTATTGTATGCAAGTTTTTCAACCTAAGGTCTTCCATCATGTTCCTTCTCCACCTCCTTGACATGGTGGGTAAGTGAAAATCAGGGCACAAAGAGCAGCAGGCCATGGGAAATATCATTGTACCACAACTACTGTCTGGAGAATTGCAGCTTTAGTGATCCTTGGGTCTTTGTACCCTGATGTGTTATTGAGTGATGTGACAAGGAAAAGGGGACAATTCCCATACTCCTCCTGCATGCCCTTGTTATGACTACTCCTTTTGCCACTTACAGACTAAGTCATGGTGGGCTGGATTGCCAAGCAACTGTCACAGACATACTGTGAAGGCTGGAATGGCAGTGATCATTTTTCTGGCCTTTTAGAGAACTAAGCTGAGATTTTCCACGGGTGGGCGGCTGGGTGAGAATTCTTGGTATAATTTGTAAATTATTCCAAGGCGCAATCATGGGAGAGCAAATCCATCTCTAGCATCCACACTGTGAACTGGACTGTGAAATGCTTCAGTTGCCAACCATGTTCCTTAAGTGTTGGATTATTGTTTTCCCAGTACTCAGTCCCATTTAATAACACAGTGATTGCATTCTAAATAGATGGAAATTCTTGCTACAGATGCTCTTGGCCTGCTTGGTTTTCCCTAGCCTGTTGCCTGTTTATGTTGCTTAGTTTGGATAGCTATCAATGTGAAGGCATTTCATTCACTCTATTGTACTTCTATTCCAGATGCTGGATCCATTATCACTGAGTAGTCCTGAAAACTCTGGCTCGGGAAGCTGCCCTTCACTTGACAGCCCTTTAGATGGGTAGGGACCACTTTTTAATCTGCATGTTTTTCTGCTGAGTTCCTTAAAACTACTAGTTACAGAATCTAATTGTATTTAGCTGGCTTTTCACACAAGATTATAATAGTCCAATGTTTTGTGCTTCCAGAGACAACTATCCCAAGTCCCGGATGCCAAGAGCACAGAGCTATCCAGACAACCACCAAGAATTTTCTGGTGGGTAAAATAAGTAACTGCTGTTTCCATTCTCCTTGGTCTCCTGCTATAGGTTTAATGTGTCTCGGGATGCAAGTGTTTAAAGTTTAACCTAATCATATTTGCTTTGTCTTATTTGAAGGCTGTGGTAACAGTGACAGAACTGCAAAGATCTGTGGTTCACATATTTCTATGATCCTACAAAAATATATCTTTTCTTAAAAGCCAAGCTGATAGAAAATAAGTGTTTTACTTATAATTCCAAATATTTCAGTGGACTAAATCATCATCAATTGTAGATTATCAAAATCATGCACCTGGTACTGTTAATACCGTATCAGATTTAAGTGAAAAAAAGTGAATACATTTAGAATTCCAGATAGTAATTCTTAGAAGTGCTTATTAATTTTAGAAGTCCTTGCTGGCTTGCATATGTAATGTAATGGCTTTCAAGGGGATGGATTTTATTCAGCATGTGTTTCGTTTAAAATAAAACTTATGCATCGTGTCATGTCTTCGAAGATGAAGTGATAATGTAGTGTACCTGGGCTAGCTGGTGACTACTTAGTGGCAAAGTTATAAGAATGCAAGTTGGTAAAAAGAGGTCTCATTTTTGACATGTGTTGAAATAAACAGTTTTTTGTATTGTATAAAAGGTGGAATTGATGCTTGCCTTATCTCACCCAAGTCCCTATAATAGGAATGACATAAATACACTGCCAACTTTCTGGATTGTAAAATATGTGCTCCTTCTAGATTTGAAACTGGAGGCAATGCATGAAATTGCAGCTAGCTTTTTATGCAGTTTTGTCCAGCTCAGTAAGCTGTTTTCCTCAGACAAATGCAACAGCTGGATGGGAAACAATTGTGATACATTATTTGCCATTTTTCAGATTGTGACCTTCCAATATTTGAGAAGTTTGGCAAAGGTGGAACTTATCCTCGCAGGTATCATGTTTCCTACCATCATCAAGACTACAATGATGGTGAGATATGAGCCCTTTAACAGTTCTTGTGAATATGTTTTGTTCAAAATCATGTATTTTACAAACAAACAAAGATATACAGTATATATTTTCCATTAATTTTGAAATATGGTTTGTTTTGTTGCCTGGTACTTTGTTATAACTTGTAGTTTTGATGTTTGTTGTTGATCTGCTTAGATTGTTTAGTTATGCACTGCCAACCATTTCCATATATGATGATCTAGGTACAATATGGCTTTTCTAAGAGTTTTTATAGTTCTCCTATGAGCAGAAATTGCTGTTTCAAAAAAAGAAAAGAAAAAAAAAGAAATACAGCATAAAGGATGAATGCTGGTTTCTTGACAGAAAATGTCTTTAAAATCAGTGGGTTATATCCAGTTGATGCCAGTCTGCTGATGGAAAACTTTGTGATCCAGTGCAGCTTTCCATCAGTATAATAAAGATGGAGGTGACTATCAGTGTCTCTCTCCCCTTTTCTGGGTCCTTCCTGCACTTAATTTGGAAGATTAGGGAACTAAAAGGAGGAGGTGGCATGGGCAACTACAGGAAGCAGGGGAGCAGTCCTAGAAAATCATCTTGCTGTTCTGCTAACAGAAGCCTCTGCTGGATCAGTGAAGCAACACCAACTTGATTCAGTCTAGTGAGATTTAGTGTGAAGTATATGTTGGATTCTTCAAGTCTTCTAAGATGTTACTAGTCTTTTTCATACAGAAAGCTGTCTAATGTCATCTGCTGACATCTTCACTAAAGATTTTATTATTAAAATATCAAGGAGCAATTTTCAGCTACATTAGCCAATTTACTAACATGAATTTATTTCAATCTGAGTTGAAATTATTCTGTTTTTAATAAAGATGAAACTATGTTATATATTTCTAAAACATATATATGGTGATATGTAGCCTTCCAAGCCATAATCGTTACATCTGGATCCAGAATTATTGTTCCATACATTGTCTTGTTATCAGATCTAAAGTAGATCCTGACAGTTTTAGCAAGACCAGTTTGTAAGGTTGAAGAACAAATAGATGATTCTGGACAAGGAGTTACTCTTACACATTTCATTGAGGGAATTATCTACTCATTGCCATTTAACGTATGAACTACACTCAACCCTCGACTTACGAACCGCCCTAGTTACGAACATTTCGACTTACGAACCGCTCTGATAGAAAAATATTGACTCGACTTGCGAACTTAGATTCGAGTTACGAACCGAAAAAAAAAGCCTAAGTCATCTTAGGTTAAAAGGAAAAAAAAGAAAAAATTCTGCCCCTAGTGGTAGGAACGGATTAACCGGCTTTGCATTAGTTCCTATGGGAACTAATGATTCGAGTTACAAACCGCCCCTCGACCTAAGAACCAAAAACAGCCGGAACGGATTAATTGGTTTTCAATGCATTCCTATGGGAAATGCTGATTCGACTTACGAACTTTTCGACTTACAAACTTCCTTCCGGAACGGATTAAGTTTGTAAGTCGAGGGTTGACTGTATATTAGATCATGAGAACTAAAATGTCATCAGCTGAATGCAGAAATAGTGTTCTAGGAGAGCATGCTAGATACAGCACCCTCTGGAGGATACCTCCACAGCCCTCAGTCATTGCACATGTATCTCCTTTGTATTTATGGAATTGTAGCTAGTACTCTGTGATTGTCACTAGGTTCTGGGATACAACCCTATCCATTGTTTGGATATTACTGTTTGCTTTCAGTGGAACCATTTAGTGATTTGACTATATCAATATATAAATACTACAAGTAAATAAAATAAGGATCATGTTTTATGTTATTGTATTATAGAATTGCATTACTCATTTCTGCAGGTCGCAAAACTTTTCCGAGGGCTAGAAGGACCCAGGGGAACACCTTACGGTCTCCGGTGAGTTTCAGCCCAACTGACCACTCATTGAGCACAAGCAGTGGGAGCAGCATTTTCACTCCAGAATATGAAGATGGAAGGATGCGGAGAAGAGGAAGTGATATAGACAATCCTACTTTGACAGTAATGGATATCAGCCCACCCAGCCGCTGTAAGGGAAAAAGATGTACATACATAATGCTTTGTCACAGCTCATCCAAAATGATAAATCTGTACTGTCTTGTTTCTGTTTGGTTACTTTGATTTGCTTTGTCGCAAAATGTTCCTCTGCTGCTAGTTGCATATTAGCAATCCATGGCACCAGAAAGGCAGCACAAGAAGTAAAGTAATTACCTGTTTGGTGAAAGACTAAGTGGTGGGTCTCAGAGGAGCAGAAAACTCCACCCTGCCACTTCATTCAGCAAGCTTCTGAAAGATATTATTCTTTTTGTCATTGGTGCAAATAGATATTATAATGTGGGGAGGTCTTCAGCCACTTGTAACTGGAGCCCCAAACAGCCCCGCTAACCAGAGTCAAAATATAGATTTCATTATCTGTTCAGAAGACATCCTGGGACCAGTCCCAGGTAAAATAGCTTAGGGTAGTGGTTAGATAGGACTGAGGAGACATGGGTTTGAATCTTTGCTCAGCCCTGGAAACTCACTGGGTGTTGGCAATGGTAAAACTACTCCTTAAATATCTCACAGATGTTGAAAACCCTACTAAGGTCACCATAGATGGGATCGATTTTTATGGTGAATAACATACAGAACCATTTACTTCTCCGGAGGAAAATCAGATACATTGAGATATTTTGGGGTACTTGGCTCCGAAAAAAACAGGGTAGAATTTAAAATTCAGAGATGTGCATCTGGGACATTAAGAATAAATTCTTTATGACGTTGTGAGCAATAATGGAGTCCAAGAGCCATTTTCAGCCCCCAGGAATCCAAATGTAGCATTCCTGAGTAACCATCCACCACCAAAATTATTTTTTTAAGAAAAAAATTGTTTTGCTCAAAAAGTCCCCTATGCCTTATAGAGGGCAATATTGCCATATTTTAAACCCAATCCCCCCCCCCCCGCAGGACCCCTAGAGTCCTAAAACTGTTTTTCATAATCCTGAAATGTTTTCTATATCCCAAGCATTGCTACTAATCTGGAAAGGTTTGTTTTTTGAATCATCTATCTGAGAGAAACTATATTAAACTTTTGTCATTCTATTTTTAGCCCCACGAGCTCCAACTAACTGGAGACTTGGTAAACTGCTGGGCCAGGGTGCATTTGGTAGAGTTTATCTCTGTTATGATGCAGACACGGGCCGAGAACTAGCTGTTAAACAAGTTCAGTTTGATCCTGACAGCCCAGAGACCAGCAAGGTAAGAGAACTGGGATTTTTTTTTCCAGAGCCATGCTACCATCTTTGGGTAGTCTAAAACGTACGGTCTAGTATGCATGTCATGGTAAAGCAGTGTTCCAGGGGAACCATGAGCTGCCATTTTATGAGCACTGTGTCTGTCCACATTGCCCAGTCATTCATGTTGCAAGTAGGAATGGCTAAGCAAATCATGGACCTTCCCTTTATTTTGATTTTATTTGTGACATCTTAATCATGCAGTCTAGGGTGTCTCTCACCAGACAACCTAGTCATAAACTTAGCTTCATTGATAAAAGTATGAAACAATTAAATTCACATTTCCTCTCTGCTTTATGGAATCATCAGCATGTGAGTGCATGCACATGGATATGCACATATATCTTGAGAGGAGATTTTGAACATCAGATTGTGCCATCCTGAACACATCTGATTTAGAAGCTAGCAGAGTCAGTCCTTGTTAGTACTTGGATTTTGAAGCCACCCATGATCACCACGTACAGCTACAAAAGAATCCTGCCTGAAACTTTTGGAGGTCACTACCATTCAAATGTGAAAAGTCTAAGCTAAATAGATCAATGGCCTGACTCAATATAAGGCAGCTTTCAGTATTTCCTGTGAAAAGTCATACGTTTAAGTATGTATGCTGCCTAATCAGTATACCTACCATGAACCTATATTTTTAACAATTATGTTATGTGAACCAGACTTTTCACAATAACGTGTATTGCAAATAGTGAACACTGTGTGGACTTCAAGAATTTTAAGTTTTAAATGCAAAGTAACTGAAATATATGTTGTTTTTGTTGTTGCTGCGCAGAAAGTGGTGTTTGTTTGTTTGTTTTGTTTTGTTTTTCCCCCCAGGCTGTATCTGGTCACTTCTTTAATGCAGTCCTCTTGCTTTTCAGGAGGTAAATGCTCTTGAATGTGAGATTCAGCTGCTGAAAAATCTGCTACATGAGAGAATTGTTCAGTATTATGGCTGCTTGAGGGACCCTCCCGAAAGGACACTTTCTATATTCATGGAATACATGCCAGGGGTAAGTCAGAAATGTACAGGTAGACAGTAATTCTCTCTATCTCTTATAAGTCTGATTTTTTTTCTCACCTACCTGAAAAAATTCACTTGTCTGTCCAGAGCAGATATTGCATTGGACACAAAGTTTGTGTTAAAACCTGCTCTCAGGTGGAGCAGTATCTCAAGTCTAAACAGTTTTGAAGCCACAAGGAGCAGGATTTGCTGTCACCTGCTCTTTATGTATCCATTCCCAATAGCATGATGCATATGTCATTCTTCCACTTTGTTCTCATATGAAGTTAAAAGAACCATATTTCTCATTTTCATGTCTGTGAAAACAGATTGGACCCAACAAACAAATTTTGATATGTATTAACTCTAGATTTTTAAGTAGTGGGGGATGAAGTGCAACCTGTGGGCTGTATGTGGGCCTTCCAATGTCTTTTTGAGGTCTCCATATAACTTCTTACAATTTTCCCCTTTTTTGATAAAAAATGTCTTGCTCTGCGTCTTAAACCTTCAAGAGTAGTGGTTTTTATGTAAAACCCTTTTGGGGACTCCCCCAACTCCAAAATCAATACTGGAAGTGGATGTCTGTGTATTTCTGGAAAGCTGTATCATTTTTAAAACATTTTCTGATATTTCTGGGTCTGGTGCATTCCCCCCCCCCCCAAGTGTTGGAGGTGAAAAGTTGGTCCCCAGTCCTGTCAGAGTTGCCTTCTCTGTCTTAAACCTATTGACCAGCTGAAATTAAACATTTCAAAATTAATCATTCCTAAGTATTACTAGTAATTTTAATACTGCTCCTTGACCACTCAGAAATATTCAAGTTAGGCTGTGACTATGCTGGCAAGCAGAATTGGAGCAGTTCAGCTTTTCTGTGGCTTGATTTGCAGCCTCTTTTACAGTTGTATTTGGTTTAGCTGATCACATGAAAACCCTAGATTGTTTCAGTGCCAGTGTCCACACTGTCCCTCAGTTCAATGCATTTTGATATGTGCACAAAGCCCCCCTCTTCCTTTCGTAACACCCACTTCGTGGTCCCCAGCTCTCTTATTTTTTTTTTATTTTTGTCATTGCAGTGATGATTTAAGGCTAAACTTGGTAGATTTAAAAAAAAATACTTCGGGGTGACTAGGGGAAAATGTTGTGGGGGTGGGTGTTCTTGCTGTCCCAATTTAATAAGACATCATAACAGCACTCAGAGTCGCGTCTCCTGTCCTTTAGTAGAATAAAACAGTCACAGAGAAAACACCATTTCAGTCACTCTGGCTTTAAAAAAGTATAAGCCCCTAGCAGCAGGGAAAAGGACTCTGAATCAGAAGCAGAAAGGGTCAGGTTGATTCACATTGGTCTTTGCATCATTTGATCATTGCAAAATACTTCTAGTTCACCTGTGCTAATTATGGAGCAAATCCCAAAGTATTTGTCAATGTAGATAGTGTCAGAATACCATCTAGCATCACGTACCTGTATATAGAAGTAAGCTACCACACATGTAGCAAAGATGCTGCATGCCTTTCCATGGAAGAGGTGGGGAAAGACCATGTGAAGCAGTGTGATATAGTATCAGGGTTACATGCATCAAGTTGTTCAGGTCTGTGGTACAATCTGAGTGAAGTCACTAGCATACTATTCTTCTTGAAATGGATTGAAATGTTCCTATCCTATCTTTTTGTGGGAGAAATCTTCCCTCCATCATACAAACAGAATCTTTACATGCACTCAATATATTTGCTCTTTATACACAGGTAACTTGCTTTAGAAAATATTGCTACCATTGTTTGTGTGTGGCTGTAACAAAAACTCAACCTAAAGATCTTAATGTATTTCTGTGTGTTTTTTTAGCTTTTAAATATTATGGTTTTATTTAGAGGCTAGAGAAAGATACAAATGGAGAGAGATTTCACAGAATTGCATATATATTTGATGAATGCTTTTGAAAAAAATGAATTCTTCACATAGTGGTCCTGTGAAAGAATAGATTTTTAAAAAATTAATATGTGGTACTATAGCATTTTACTCTTTCTTTGCCTGTAGGGCTCGATAAAAGATCAGTTGAAGGCATATGGTGCGCTCACGGAAAATGTGACTCGGAAGTACACCCGGCAGATTTTGGAAGGAGTTCACTATTTGCACAGTAACATGATTGTACATAGAGATATTAAAGGTAATGAAGGGGGCAGTTGTTGGGGATTGCATTGCCAAATGGTAGATAATCAATGTGGTCATTCTCTTTCCATAAAGCTTTATTAACTCAGCGCATGTGAGGATTCCAGTTTTTGAGATAGAACCACTGAAAATAATTCTGTATTTTATCAAAGCCTCTTCCTACAATTCAAAAAAAAAAATATGTTAGTACTTTATAGTTTTTTAAGTCACAAAGCTAAAAAAACCTTTGTTCCAGGAGAGAATGGTTAGCAGATGTGAATAGATTGTCGTTCATATTGCTTTGCCAAAAAAAATATATCTCACTGTCTTATGTGGGAGCTGGTCTCTTAGCATTATTAATCACAAGGATAAGGTCCCCCCCCCCCTTTATTCATCCTGAATGCTTTTGTTGTATTATAAACTTTGCCATAAAGGACTGAAAAACTGTCTCATCAAAGCTCTGAATAATAGTGATCATACAGGGGTTTCCCAGTTATTTAAAAAGCTTGACATAAATTACAGGAATGTTTTGCAGATTACCAAAATATAGTAGGCCAGTATTATCTCTGCAGTGCAGATGCAGAACTAAGAGTGATCAAATAGAGTCTGATAGAATAATTGACCTTCAGTGAGAGCTACATAGTTGAAATGAAATTTGAAGTGGAGATGTCCTGGCCCACACCTTATTGTCTCAACAGTATGCTACACCAGACTTAAACAACATATAGTGACACTCTCTTGAGATCTTTTTGGAAATGGTTTTGTCCTCGAATACTGAACAGCAACCAACACATATAGTTTCAATGGTAATAAATAGGAACTTTATTTCTCTCCAATCTGTTTTGATCTACTTCTGTGGGTGGGATCTGAAGACATCGACTGATCATTGCATACAAAATCAATGTGATCTGTGCACCAAATCCTAAACTTGTTTCCTTGGTAGCAAGGCACACTAGATCAAATTGGACACTGGAGATATAAAAATATATGTGATTTCTTCTAACATTCTTCTGACTCCATACGATTCTTTATCTAATGTTGTTAATGTAGAGTACATTTAATAATTTACCAACAATTTACAGTGAACCTACTATCATATATGTAAAGCATGTCATATCTTTATTTTTTTCAGGAGCAAATATTCTCCGGGATTCTGCAGGCAATGTTAAGCTGGGTGATTTCGGTGCTAGCAAAAGACTTCAGACAATTTGCTTATCTGGTACAGGAATGAAGTCTGCTACAGGAACTCCATACTGGATGAGCCCAGAAGTTATTAGTGGTGAAGGCTATGGGAGAAAAGCAGATATCTGGTATGTGTGTGTTAAGCTAATGAATGATAATTGCACAGGCCCTTAATATTAAATGGAAGTTCCATTTTTATTTATATTTATTTTATATTTCTATGTGGGTGAATTTAGCAGACTCTGTTCACATGTTTGGATCAGAAACGTGTGAACTGGCATCAATAAACAGGGCTAAATCTGCTCACTTAAGGTGAAACAATTCTAATATGGACAATCCAGACCATCACTTTGAAAAGCTTCATTTGAGTAGAAGTGTTTTGAGGCCTTATTTCACACTGCAGGTGGGAGCTCAGATTATTGAATACTCTTATCTTGAAAGAAAATTCCCTTCTGGTCGAAACTAAAATAGCTTAGAGAGAGCTTAGTTTTCTATCTGGCAGAATTTTCCCCTAATGTAGTAACATTCAGTTATGAGACACTCCTCCCTCCAAGCTGCAGTGTAAAGTGGCACAGTCTAGACATAGGTTTACCACTTTAGTGAGAACTGGAACTATATATCTATCAAATCCTGTTATTTAGCATAGTAATTCAGAACTAGAGTAGGCCCATCGAAAAAGTAGTGATTTGTTGTGTCAACTCTTCTGTAAGTTTCATTAATTCAGTGGAACTACTCTAGTACTGACTTCCTGTGCTGTGCAACAGGACTTCAACCAGGATGTAATTGGCATCTTTTGATACCTTGTGCTACCTTCAACTGTTTTGTTTTGTTTTTAAATCAGAGGAGAGCTAATGTGTTCTGGGGTAGTATCTAGCCTTTTGCAACCAGACTCTGACTTTATGCAATTAGACTCTGGCTTATATGTCAACGTTTTCTTCTTGTCTCCTTGCTTGTACCCTGCACCTCCCAGTCTACTTTTTCAGAGCAAATTCTGAGGGCACATCAAGGGTTCCCCATTTTGCTGATGGAAACCATTCTGTCAGTGGCAGGAGTAGGCCATTGTACGTATATTGCCTTTGGATGTCCATATCAGCAAGGAAAGACCTTTGCAGATGTAAAAAAAGCTTTTGTGTTATTTGTTTCATATGGCATAGCAGAATGCAGCATTATTGTGTAAGACTTCACAAAGACAATACAAAATATGTATAAAATGTAAAACATTAAAAGGATAAATTCTACAAGATTTTAAAACCACACGATACAAATGGTGAATAATTAGTGAAATAAATTATGTATGAGCAGTTGCTAGAGCGACTAAGCCTAAGGCCAGATATCTAAATCATTTAACCATTGAATAGCAGTGCCCTCAAGATGATGTCATTCTTGCAGGGAGCCAAGGAACGTTTTAAGGGGGCATTCCATCGCAATGTGATGTCAAATTTGCGGCACGTGCCTAGAGTCACAATTAGAATTATCGGCCAGCCCCTATTTATGTTTCCAATATTGGCACCTGCTGTCGTTAGTTTGAATCCGGTTAAGTGCTGTCCAGTTTTTCCTTGGGAGATCAAAGCCTTAAGGGAATTGTACTGGAGCGGGCACTAAATTAAACAGATCTGGATTAGAAATTGCTCACTCCTAATGCCATGCTGTCTCAGTGTCAAAGTCTTCTCTGACTAGTTGCTATCCAAGTTTCCACGGTGGGTTCTGAGATTTGAGTCTAAATATTTGATCATGGCAGTCCTCATGTATAGGAAATAGTTGGTTTGTGTTGCCTTTCTGCCACTCCCTTTTTAAAGCTGACCGTCTTCTAAGGGGGGGTGGTAACTTATAGTACCCTGTTTCCCCTAAAATAAGACCTAACCTGAAAATAAGCCCTAGTATGATTTTTCAGGATGTTCGTAATATAAGCCCTACTCCAAAAATAAGCCCCAGTTCAGTGAAACCCTGCCCTCCACCATTGTGCAGCAACCAGAAGAAGATGGCATGACTGTATTTGAATAAATGTAGATTGTTGTACATGAAAAAAATAAAATAAAACATCCCCTGAAAATAAGCCCTAATGTGTTTTTTGGAGCAAAAATTAATATAAGACCCTGTCTTATTTTCGGGGAAACACGGTAGTAGTTGACTAGCTAAACCTAGAAAAGGCACTTATGTTGCTGAGTGCTAGTGTAGTATGTATCTGCACAGAATGTTGCACTTTGAACTGAAAAAAAGCTGTGTGTTTGAGGACACCCTATCTGCTTATTCTTGGAGATAGTGGGGAGCCTATTCATCTGCTGATATTGACTCACTCTTCATTATTGCCTGTTGCAGGAGTGTAGGCTGTACCGTGGTTGAGATGCTCACAGAGAAACCACCGTGGGCAGAGTTTGAAGCAATGGCTGCCATCTTTAAAATTGCTACCCAGCCAACCAATCCCCAGCTGCCACCTCATGTCTCGGACCACTGTCGGGATTTTCTAAAGCGGATATTTATTGAGGCTAAGTTGCGACCGTCTGCAGATGAACTGCTAAGACACGCATTTGCACATTATCACTGATGGCCTGCCTCGACCCATCTCTCACCTACTGCATTTATTTTCTGACTGCACTTTTTCTTTTTGTACACAAAGTTGGGAAAAGACAAGGGAGAAGGTTTTTCTCTTGATTCTTGATTTCGTATTGATTGATAATAATCTCTCTGCATATTTAGAATGCAGATTTTGTTTCCCATTTAGAACTAGGGTCTTTTTGTTTCAGTAATGTACTGATGTGGTTCGCATAAAGCACTTTAGTACATATTCATTCCTTATTTAAGGGGGTAAAGGCAAATTATTTGGACCCGTCAGGAATTGCATGTACGTTTTTCCCCTAGCACTGATGACTAGCTCAGGATGCAGGGAAAATATACGTGTCACTAGCAGAAGTAGAGAAAGAAAATATGTCCAGTTCTTTGTACTATGTAGATAGAGTTCCTGAGATGTGTTGGTTGTTTTAGCTTTGACGAGTCTCATCCAGAATATTGGAAGCAGATTCAGAAGCTGAAAACTACAGACGGTTAAACTGTGTGTGTTCTGAAAAGAAACCATCTGAATAAGCACATCAACTGCAACCAAATAAGTGTATTTTTCTTTAAAAAAAAAAAGGTGGGCTCCCTAAGAAAGTAGTTTGAAAAGTCAAGGAGGAGTCCCATTGTCTTGATACATGAATGTCCTAGACCAGAAATTGTAGATAAGCATATTGTCCTAGAGCCATCTTCTAGTGTTAAAGATGCCACATACCATGCAGCAAACTAATTTGCTGGATCTGTTAAGATCTCTTGTGATGAGAGCTGGTCTAGAAGAGGCCTCTAGTGGCCAGGGTGAAGTCTTTGTTCTTAGTAATTCCCTATTCTAGTTCTCACTGTTGTCCTTTCTGTCCTGCCCCTTGCCTAAAATATTTCATAATGTCCTATCTTCCTTTGTTCTCTATCCCACTTTAGTTCAAATAGTCAAGAGTCCTTAGAGTAGAAGGGGTAACAGTGTCTACTGTTGCCACTTGTTGCCGAGCAGAATTATGTGTCTTAACATGCACATATGACTTATTGGTTATATAATATTTGCTTAATTTGTGGAATTAGGATCATGGTGAGCATGCAGAACTTGGCTTCCCAAATCAGGGACTTAATTGTGAAATGCAACATAAAAGATCCCTTCTTAGTACAAGCAAGAGAGGAAATAAAATAGAAATAATGCTGTATATTCAGTTTCAGTGCACTTATGATGCTAGACACAGAGTGACATACATTTTTTGTTACTTGATATACTGGTGTTTCTGTCAGTGCATTTTATACCTCGTTTGATTTTACTTGTTAGAAGAATATCAGATTGGCAGTTATTACTGCCCACACTGAACATCTGAAGATAATACTCATAAAAAATATAGAATTCTTCAATATTTCTGTCCCTTCAGGAAGCTGGCAAGAGGTCCTGAATGGAAACAATTTTACTTTCCAGTGTCAGAAGACAGTAAAAACCAGTGAAAAATTAAGGCCTATTTCTAGAAATAGTGTTGGTAAGCACTGCTATAAATTTTCCTGCAGAAGTCTTTGAGAGTCTCCTGTATCAAAGCATCAAAGGCAAGCCAAATGCACTGAAGTTGAACAGATGTTACATGAGCAGCACAAAAAACATACAATAAATCCAGTGCTTAAATGTTCTACTTAAAAAAAAAAAGTCCTTAGTGAGATCTAGAACAGTTTACATAAACACCACATGGTTTGTACATGTGGTATGTTCTCAGTATGTTAACCATGGATTAAAGATAATAGTAATGAGAGCTTTATGGTTAAAGAAAGTAATGACAGTTAAAGCCATTGGAAGATTAGCTTCAGGGGTGGAGGCTTGTTGCATATGCACCAGCCTGTATTCACCACAGTACTGGAGTCTGAGAATGAAAACAAACAAAAATTTGTGAAAGTTCACATTGTACAACTGATTGGCCAGTACAGAATATTGGACTCATTAGGCTTTTTGTCATATCCAGCATGTTCTTAGTAAAGGATTCATCTGGAATATAGATGTAGAACCTACCAGATATTAAAAAACCAGATCAATGGATTTTTAACAATATTTTTTATTTTTTTAATGAAGAGATGCTTATGACTGCAAATTAAAACAATTAGTTTCAGTGAAAAGCGTTGTAAAATAGTCTAGATGGGATTCCAAAAATGAGTGCTCTATTACCTATAATTGCTGTCAGCTCAGCCTGTAGATCACAGTCTGCTGTCTTCCTTTTCAGATCTGTGCTCTTTTATCTTGTACCCCT
This sequence comes from Intellagama lesueurii, assembly GCA_037013535.1. Lineage (NCBI taxonomy): Eukaryota > Metazoa > Chordata > Lepidosauria > Squamata > Agamidae > Intellagama > Intellagama lesueurii. The sequence continues at coordinate 118,012,637 of JBAJHW010000001.1, forward strand.
TATTACTAAAGTCCCAAACGCTTTCTTTTTCCAGACATTTGTAGGTAAATTTACAATATTCCAAATTCTGCTTTAGTCATCCATCAGATTGTAACTATGCAAAGTCAATTAACCAAGCAAGCATGGGGATAAACAAAGATTGAAATTCTCTTCCCAACCAAACTAGTCCTTTGCTCTGTTCAATTATCAGTGTTTTGAAATGTTTAAAATCTAGCAGGCAGACAATCACTCCAGCCTCTAAGTGACCTCGATGAAGTGCTGCTGCACCAGCTAAAGATATGTTGAATTGAAAGTTGTGCTCCAGTGGAGGACTAGAGGACCATGCTTAATGGAACAACTCTCCATGAAATTATTAAAAAGATGGCTGTCCTAAACCTACCAAGGAGTAAGGTCTATTGAACACTGTGGGACTTTCTTTTGTGTAAAAATACATAGGATCATGATGTTAGAAATTTTTCTCGAACTTTGACTCTGTTGAAGCTGCAGAACATTAACTTGATGGTGCTGGAATGGAACCACTGACTGCCTGTTCATGCTCTTTAGATATCCAAAGAACAGCAGACATTGGTGCTTTTCTTCTCCTATTTGATCTCAAATCATTTGGATGGATTTTTGATCCATCACCCTTTGCCTTTAGAAATTTGAGATATGCAGAAATCAGTTTCGAGGTGAAGGTGGGAGAATGAACTTTAATCAGGCAAGAAAGAAGAAAATTATTTACTGAAATCTTATACTAGAGATTTACTTTTAGCAGTCTGTTTCTGCCTTTATCAGTTTCATCATCTAGTTCTCTCCATCTACCAATATCGGTGCTGCTATGTTGACTTTTGGGATAGGGAAAAGAGGTACTTATGTGACAATTGTCTTTTTTTCCTCCATGTTCAGGGTGGAGCACAATATGATCTTTACACAAAAGAATACATATTCATTGTGAAAGATCCCTGGAGAGAAAGGGAAGAAAGTTGTGTCTGTCTTATTGAACAAAAGCTGAAGGAGACTACTTGTGAAACCTTACAGGGGACAGAATGTATTAGGTGCAGACCTCTGAAACATTAACTCTGAAGCAATTGAAAGGCTCCTTAAAATGTTTGTTACTTACAGTGCACAGGTATAATAGCACCCGCCAGTATGTGATGAGGTGAAAAAGTTATTTATCAGAGTATTAAGATGTGTGTAGAATGAGAGACATAAGAGTAAAACAATACCTCTTACTAGTCATTCAGGAACTTTAACGTTACGCAGATTTTCAGAGTACTTTCACAGCTTTAGGCACTTGGAATGCAGTTTAAATAGAAGTTATTTTGTGTCAGGCTTTTTGGATATTTGGATGCTTACTGTTCTTTAGACTAAAGCAAGTAGGTACCCTTGGCAGGCTTACACAGATAGAAATTCTGCCTTTCTAGTGTTTTCTGCGTCCTAACTGAGACTAGATGTGAAAAATGCCTTATGGGATTCAGTTATATTGTTTACCTAGCTGCATCTTTTTCCACACTGTTTGTGTTTCAACACAGAACAGCTTATAGAACCCCAAATTTATGTGAAACCCATTTCTAACTGAATTAATGTGTACTGTGCTTCAAAAACCCACTTCTTTTCTTCTGAAGAATTACAGATTCAACTGGGGGCCAGAAAATGCAAACATGTCTTCATTTATTTTGTGTTCTGGACATTTACGTCTAAGCAACATGAAGTTTAAAGGCTTGCAGAATTTTAACAAGGATTCTTTTGTTACCAAAAATAATGAAAATGGACTTCAGCGTGCAGCATATGATTTTTAACTCTTCTGAATTGTTAAAAGAAACTGTAATGTTTGGCAGCATTCAGATTCTGGGATGAATTACTCAGATTGCAGTGCACAGCTTGCCTCCCTAAATTAAAGTGTCATTGTCTTATTATGGTGGGGGAGGCTTTAAAAAATCTCCTAGCAGAATAGTGTAATTGTTCTTTGTGCCTTTTTCAACACTGCATTTTGTCTTGACAATGGCAATTAAAAAGTGATACAAAAACACAAATATCTCTGAGGGTTTCCAGCAATGTAAGTACAGCCCTTGCTGTTATTCAGGTTGTGCAAATGTTATCACAGACCTCTATCAGAGTCCCTGTAGGGTTTTTAAAATGTTATAGGTAGGTTTATTAACACTCATGTTTGCCTCTAATGACCAAGTTGCATAGATCAAAGATACTTGACTCTTAATTCTTAATAATTTTGCCACTGATAATGTGCAAATTTTAGAAATAAACTATATATTTCATGTAACCACAGACATCACTGAGATGCCAAACCCACAAAGTGTAGCAATTGGCAACAAGTCTGATGTTAACAATTTTGTTTTCTGTCAAATGGGTCAGAGGAGTGCTTACATGATTAATCAACAGCTATCTAATTGTTACAATCTATTAATAAAACAATTACAAAAGTAAAACAGTAACCTTGAAGGTTGTGAAAAGAGTTGCATATATCCCTCCCCTCTCCTGGTGGGATTGTCAACTCATTTTTAATTGTACCCTATGTGGAAAGATACATAACTCTTGTATTTTCAGAATTTTAAGGATATAGGAAGATAAATAATCTGTAGACCAGTACTTAAAAATAATCAATAATTTTTATGATGATTAAACACAGTTCTGAGGAAATGATTTGGCAATAGAAAAGGTTAGAAGGTTTAAGAAGAAAAGGATAAAATAATTGGCAAAGCTTTCAAGAATATGCTATCAGTTTGGCAATAACAGCACCTCCAGCTCTCTTAACTTAACTAGTTGGTTTGTATTAGTAAGCAAAGCAAAAAGCAAAGTACGCTGGTTATATACCACCCCATAGTGCTAAAGCACTCTCTGGGTGGTTTACAACGTAATTATGCAGGCTACGTATCCCCCTCCCTGGTGAGCTGGGTACTGTTTACTGTTTATTGACCTCAGAAGGAACGAAGGCTGAGTTGACCTTGAGCCAGCTACCTAAATCTGTTAGGATCGAACTCAGGTCGTGAACCGAGTCTCGGCTACAGTACTGCAGTTTAACAATTGCACCTCAAGGCTCCTAATATTAATGCTGTATTCTGTACTATACTATTTGTATTTCTCATCCAATTGAAAGTAAACTTGATGTTGCTCAAATTGCATTAGAAACAATTTCACAAACTATCTAGGTTTCAAGTAGGCTATATTTAGGACAAAAGCTTCCAGAATCCTGTTTAGATGGGTCTTGTCTTTAAGGGTAAAAAAACTTTACTCATAATATGCACCCTCATTCTTTGTTTGAAATGAGAGCAGCTTGCTAAGGCTCAGGATCTTGAATCTTGAAGAAATAACACCCAAATGTAGGATGTTTCATAATGAAAATGAAGCTCATCATGCGACTCCCTAAATCACAAGCTAAATTTATAAATGTTATATTCATTTCTAATATCTTAGTTTTAGATGAATGTGGCAGGAAAGGGGAGAAGTTATCGATGTGGAATTTGGCCAGTATCTTCGTACACATGGTACTTAAAATAAAGAAATACATTATTGAAAATTGAGGAACCACCCAACTTGTCTATTAAAGTTTTAAAAAGAGAGGCCCTTAAAATATGTTAAAAGTCTTGCTGAAAAAAAATCTAAACCAGTAACATAAGCTTTATTACTTTACATTTTAAAAAAGCATTGAAAAACATTCTAAACTATGTACATAACCATTCAGTTCTAAATTCTGTACTTTTGTGTTAGGTGAATATTGCTTGTTGCACTTCTTAGGATACACTCCTGTGTGAATAAAATTTACCTTTCTAGTTATAACATAATTCAAACAAATCACAGTGCCTTTATCTATATGCCTTACTTTTTTGTTGTTGCCAATTACAGTGGGGAGCAGAAAGTCACACAGGAGCAACAAATATATTATTTGAAGTCTAGAAGAGTGTCGGATTCCACTTTTTTTACATGTTGCTTAATTATGTGCAGTATTTTTAAATTTGTTGATTTAACTAGTTGGTGCTTACAAGAATTTTGATTTTTTTTAAATAGTTCTATACACACACTAGTCTTTCATATCTTTTCTGAAAACAAGGGTACAGTGTGTGAGCACAATCCAGCCAATGTTCAGCATGTTCAAGACTCGTTAATTTCAAAGATAGGTTTGAATATATGCTTGAATCTTTTCTAATGAATTAAAAGCACTTAATTTTGGATTGACTTTACCTTTATATTCTTACTCTGATTGGGAAGTAGCCAGTTCTCCTATTACCAGTTTGTTCTCTTAAAAATATCTCCTAGGTTTTGACTCTTGCACTCAGTACAATACTAATGCCAGTGTAGTGACCCAAATCCTCTTGCATAGCTACACAACTGGTGTAATATTTGGAACCAAATTGCCCTAAGTTAAGAATTCATCACAGACATCAGTTGCACACTGTGTCATACAACTTAATACACAACTGATAATGTCAATGATAATTTCTTAACTTGGAGCAATTTACCTCCAATGTTGCACCATTTGTGCTACACCAGAGTAAGCAAGCAAGAGGATTTGGGCCAATATGTAACAAGTCAGGTGAGCTGCTAATGATAGCTGAATTCTTCTGTGGTGGTACTTGTTGTTTAAATTATGTGACAGTATTGGTTTTATATAAACAAATACAATTTCAAGAAACATTTGGTCCTATACAAAGAATTCAGATAGTTTCAAGAAACATATTTCCATTTTTTTCTTTTCCTGATGATGTCATGTAATTAAAACAAAGAAGTACAAACCTTCTTATTGCCATTGTCCAGATGTAATGCAATATTAGTTGCACTGGCAGTCTTTTCATCAGTTGTGTCTGATGATGAATACAGACTTTGAGAAACTTGGTCAGCATTCATAACGTAGTTTCTCTTTTTGTCTTTAAAATATATCACACCTTTGTGGGCGGGGGGAGTTTTACGTGCTAGAATGTAAGTCCATGTGATGATTTTTGGATTAGCAAAGGTATTACTGCCAACATACCAGTACTTAATTACTGGTTAGTTCCTTGTGTGTATTTGGGGCATGTATGCATGTGCAAATCACTGAAAACCAAAGCTTTTCTACCCCTATATATGTGCACACAGCCAAAAGTAATATTTAGCTTAGTGACTGTTAAGTTTTCCAACCATTTGTAAGCTTTGTGCTGGATATAACAACTACCAGGGCGGGCCCGGTCGCACATGCAGTCCAAGTGGTTGCTTGAGCAGCAATATTTTTAGGGGCGCCAATGAAGCTGTGTGTGACTGAAGGGTTGCATTCTACATGTACTGTAACGTTTCAGGGGGAAGGTGTCCCTGTACTGTATGGTGCAGCCTTGAGGATGGAGACGGGGGCAGCAAAATGTATTGATTTTGATGACTGCAGGTGCTACTTAGTACTTTTATTGGACACTGCCTGACTTCTGCTCAATATTGATATAAAGATATGGCCGTACTGAAATCACAAGGATAATCTAGTACTGTGGAAAAAAGCTAAAAATATATCCATACCTTGCGGGGTAGGGGGAATGTTACAGAAGTGAACAAAGACTTAAATGAAAGGTGGAAGTATGTACGTCTCATCCAAAATCCAAGTTTATCTGGCAACTAGAGGAAAAATTGATTAGAAAGAAAAATGTTTGCCACCATACTGTACTATAAATTCATCTCAAATGTGCTTGAGAATTGAAAGGCAGTGGAAGCAATGTTTCATTGTGTGAAATGCTGTTCTGCAGCCCTGTGAACATAATAGAATTGATGTTATTATTAGTGGGAAATTGCCACTGAGCAAAGGTTTCCTTTGGTGGTTTCATGGTACATGCAACTTTGTCACTATGAGTTGCATGCACCCCAAAGTTACCAAAGGAAGCCATTAATCAGCGGTGATTTCCCCTGCTGCTGTCATTCCTGTTGTGCATGCAGAGCTACACAACAGGATTTCAGCCGTTGTGTAAAAAGAAGCTCAACTTTTGTTCATGCTTAAATGTGTTGATGACTGACACTCACCTTTAACTGAAGTGTTGAAGCATATATTTGAACGTATTCAATATGCTAAATGTACTAGATTGTACTTGCAGAGGATTTAGGCATTCCCAGGTTAGGCTTAATATTTCTTCATGGCAGATCATTCTCACAGTATCCATTGGAGTAGCCAGAGCTCGGCATTGGACAAATTATAAAATGTTTATAGATTTTCCTAAGAGAGAGGTATGCTTACATCTGCAGTATTCACACTGACACTCATTGGAGAAATATAAGCATATAGAAGGCTGGTCAAGGTCAAGGGAAAATGTCTGTACATATGCAAAAATGTAGGCACAACCTCTGTCTTCTAGTGACTATACTAGCAGAAAGAGATTGAAATGTTACACACCATATAAAATGTGAAGCTTAAATTTTTGGTCACTCTTTGACTGAAACTGCAAGCATGACATTAGGAAAAAGTGCTCTCTCTGTCACAAAGAAGCCAGATTATTAAATAAGAAAATAAGTAACAATTACCACAGAATGAAGTTATGAGAAGCCAGAAAAAGATCCTTGTTGAGTTGTAAAATGAGATGTCAGTCCATCAGTAATTTGTTAATAAGCAGGATGAGTTTTAGAGATTTCATGAACGTTTTTGAAATAAAATATTTCATTTATATTTTATTCATTGTAAGTATGGTTATACCAGACACTTCATCAGATTTCAGTGGATGTTGGATAGATTTTACTTATTTTCACCTTCCACCTGTCCTTCTGTAATATTTTTTCTGGGTATGCAGTTTAACTTTGCAGCTGAAGGGAAGAAGAGGATTTAAAAAGTTGAGCCTTTAAGTCAGTTATAATGGGCCAAAGTATTCCTTGTGCCATAGCAGACTAGACCATTGCCCTGTTTTCTAAGGAGGTGGACCATCTCATTCCAAATAATTCAGAGCCATATTTCTCACTTAGATATCTTGATTGAATGGAAGTCAAAGATGCAAATCCAAGTGGACATTTCCTAAGCTACTGAAACCATTAGCAGCAAATACATTTTCATTTATGTGAAGTACATTTTTGTGGGTTTTTCTTTCATTTATCAATGAAGAGTGTACACAAACATACTTTTAATACAGCTTTTGGCAATAGCTGGAGAGTTCAAAGGAGTCTCTTATAGCAGGTATGTTTTTGTTGTTTTTAATTGATTTGCCTTTAACCCTTTAACCAAGAAGCAAGAACAAAAAGAGACTACTGAAATTCTCTCTGGTTATTTGATATATAATTATTTAATTTGTTATGTGACTGTAAATGAAACACCTTGGGATTTGCATGGAGGGTATCACTGGGTTTCCAGTGTCCTTTGGGGAAGAAATTTTGCATATCTTTCCCAAGAGGTCTCTCTTGGCTTCCAGATATCTAGAGAATTCACAAACTAGTTTGATGGCAGTGGTGGGACTATCTGCAAATTTATCTCAATGTGATTATACCCCCCCCCCCAAAAAAAAACCCATACAAACCAGGCACATAATCATGAATTGCAGGAAGAGGATTGTGCTTTCTTTTCGGAACAGGGTCTAAATCTATATTTCATGAAGCTTTTTTTCCTCCTGATGTCACCTCTTTAAAAATAGTAGTCATCTGAAAGTGGAAGTGATTATAGCAACCCACATGTGCTGTCATTTTGTACCTCAAGCAGGTGACACTGTTAAGTATGGGGAAGATATGTTGTAGTTGATACTAGACTTTTACTTTTCAGAAAGCTATGAATAATGTAAAAAAAATTTACTCTTTTGATCTAATGTACATTTTTATGCAGCATTCAAATTCTCTATTTAATTCCTTGGTTTCACTCTGTAAATGTTTTTACTCTGCTTGAATTCTGGGCACAGTTTGTAATGTATGTACACAATGGTATTTTTTTCTATCAATGTTGACTCTTTTGCACATTTTTTGAAAATGTTTGATTTGTACACTGATTTAATACTTTGACCAACTGTTATGGAGTGTGTGTGAATTATGTATGTGTGCAATGTACTACTGTCTTGAATGTGTGAGGATTTTTAAATTACTTCGGTATAAATGTGTGTCAGCTTCTGGCTTTATCTTGGTTGAGGAACTCAGGACATTAGTGTTGCTTATCAGTTCTCTGTAAAACACCCAATCCAGCAACTTGGTTCCACTTGTAAGAGCTTTGGCATGGAATTCTATGTGAACAAGGGTTTCCCAGTTCATTTCACACAACTGGGACACCAGCCAGTTGACCAGTCAAATATTGTCCATTGACAGCCACATAGTCTCATTATTTCAACGTAGCAGTTAATTGACTTGGTTCTGTGGCGTAGTTAGTGTAAGCCTCACTTTTTACAATCCTAAGCCACAGTGCTAAATAACTTGACCATTGTTTGAAAGAGTGACTGCTAAATGACAGACTCTTTCACATTGGGGTGAAGAGTGTCCGTTCAGAACTTTACATACATGTGAAGTGGATAAGACAGCCACTGCTCATCCAAAGCTTCAAATACTGTACTCATCAGAGCCTTGGTAGTATTTGGGTTGTGGCAGGTGTGTCTAAGAACTCTGCAGATCTATGGTACATATATAAATACCTTCTCTGTACTGTGTTTCTCTCTCTTTCCCATGGATTTATTCCACAGTTTCATTTCTACATTTTAAACAATTGTTTTTTAACGGTACCCGCATTTAGTTAGATAAATATATAAAAAGCTTTGACAGATAATTTACTAGATAAATATATTTTCAGCTGGCTGATGTTCAGAAAATATTTTTTTATTTTTTTTAACCATTCAAAATGTATTTGTATTTCCAAGATTGGACATGAATTGTATATGAAAACACTCTGGCTGGATAATGGTATGGTTTGTCTTTTAAGGACTGTCTCTCTTTTTTTTTAAAGCTAGAAATACTTCTGTGATACAGAGAATAATACTGTTCTGAAAAGCTGAAGGCAATCTTTGAATTTATAGCTGCTTAAAAAAATTGAGACACATAACCAGTCTTAGAAAAGTCAGATTTTTAAAATTGCCTGTTCTTTTTTGTTACATTGAATGTAATGTCTCCCTCTTGATCTTAACTCTTTCCTTCTTTTCTGATACTGGGAAAATTAAAGCATGTTCAAGGTACTAGCAGAATACCAATTAATGCTTAAATTTTAAATTGACAGCCTAATCTGTGGCTTGAAAGAATATTTGTATAATGCTCAAGACGTACCAACTAAAAATAATCATGTTGGGTAAGTAGCGCACTGGTGGATATAAAAAACCAACAGTTAGGAAAAGTGGTATTCTTGTTTTGTTTTTGTTTTTTTAAGGAATAGCCTACAATGACCTGGTATAGTGTGGTTTGTTCCATTGTTCATGCACATTTTGACCTTGTTATAGTCTCAAAAGTGCTTGTACAAAATGTATAAAAGCATTTTGACTTTTTAAAAAAAATCTATGTATTTAACTGTTATTTTCTTGCTGGTTAATGGCTTTTATTTTATTTGGGTTTTTAAAATCAAATATAAAAAGCCATGTTTATATTATATTCTGTGTTTGACCAAATAACTTTGTTTTATGAAATGTGTATATTGCTGGTACACATCTTCATTTAGGATGATTGTGCATGAGGACCTGCAAGAATTAATACAGTGAAAGGGTTTTTTTTCTTTCCAAGTTAATTCGTTCTGGAAAGGTTATGGTGAAAAGGTTTACTGGATGTAACCTTATGAACTTATGGAATGACTATAGATAATGGCACTTTCAAGTGTTAATAAAACAAATATTTATTTCCAGTTTGATCTTTCATCTATTCCCCAAAAATATTAATATAATTATAACACAAAATGCTTCAGTATACTGACAGTGCATCAGGTACACAGTTGGCACACAGTGACTGAAATCCTGTTGCTTAGTGTAGTAAGCTGCAACTAGAATAGGCCCATTGAAACAAGTGGCATTTATGGATGAGTTGACTCATCAAATCCCCACTGATTCAATCAACCTAATCTAGTTTCAATTCACCACAGTAAGCAACAAGATTTCAACCAACAAGGGATACCCGAGGCAATTTTTGAACTAATGGCAATTCAGTGCTGCAGTTTATGTCACTGCACTTAAAATGTTACACGTTTGGACAGTATTTCAAGAATTCATATAACAGAATTATGGAGTAGGTCAACTGAATATCAGAGAGGAACAGCTCAAAGTGGTTTGCCCAAGTATAGCATGTGTCCACTGTGGCTTCCACCTGTTGCACTGATTACCGTTTTGTCTGCTTTAGAAGGTGGATGACTCGGGAGAGGGACGGTAAGAACCGAGTATGTCACTCCAGTTTCTTCCAATAATGAAGTTGGTTTCCCTCCTACCTGGGGACCCCATGGTAGAAATAATGGTGGGGGGGAAACTAGGAGAACACAGAGTCCACTCAAGCTTTCACACAACCGGACACCTCCCACCACAAGTATCCACTATACTCACCAAAACAAAACAAAAAAGCAAAAAGCAAAGCGTGCTGCTTATATACCGCCCCATAGCTCTTAAAGCACTCTCTGGGTGGTTTACAAGTTAATTATGCAGGCTACACATTGCTCCTCCCCCCCAGCAAGCTGGATACTCATTTTACCAACCTCAGAAGAATAGAAGGCTGAGTCAACCTTGAGCCGGCTACCCGGGATAGGTGTGTGTAGGAGGGGCCACACATGCATGGGAGGAGCTGTGCATGGGAGGGGGCGTGCGTGCGTGGGAGGGGCGTGCGTGCGTCTGCACGTGCGGGAGGGCCCAGGAGATCTGTCTCTGCGGCCTGGTCCTGGCAAGGCCACAGACCACGACAAGTCCGCAGAACGGGGGCTGGGGACCCCTGATCTATAAGACCCCTGTTTTATAGGGATTCCAAACACAAGGATCTACAAAATGCATTCCTCAGACTACAATACTCCTCCAATATGATTAAAGAATGAATTAACAGGGCAAAACAAATGCCTAGAAACCTACTGCAAGACAAACCAGAAGAGAAAATGACCAAACCCTGCTAGTTGTCACTTTCAGCCCACAACTGAGACCACTCATACACATCATAACTGGTCTCCAATCCATCTCTGACAAGAATACAGTACTTCACTCTCCCAAGACCTTGGTGGCAGACCTATCCTTGCTTACAAACACCCCCCCCTCTAATTCTCAAACAATTACTGACAATGGACTACACAAAACTGACACAGAGATGGGAATTAAACCCTGCTATAAATCCAGATACCAGCTCTGCCCCCGCATTTATTCTGCCAACACAAATACAGGACCTAACAATGTCACACACATCAAGGGTACTTTTACCTGTTCTTCTGCCAATGTTATCTATGTCAGGGGTCCCCAACCCCCGGTCTGCAGCCCAGTGCCGCTCTGTGGCCTGGACCGGGCCATGGAGACAGATCTCCCACCCACCCCCTGCACACACTCCCGCCCCCTGCACAGGCCCTTCGTGCATGCACGCGAGCACCACCCCACCCCTTCGCCAGTGCGCGCGAGTGCCCCCCCTTTGTGCATGTGTGTGTTTGCGCGCCTGCATCAGCACGTGCCCACTCCTATACGTGCGAGCGCTGGGGGGGGTGCCCCGCCTTCCCCAACCAGTCTATGGAGTTAAAAAGGTTGGGGACCACTGATCTATGTCATCTTTTGCCAACAATGCCCCTCTGCACTCTACATAGAACAAATGGAACAATCTCTGTGAAAAACAATTAATGGACACAAATCAGACTGCAGGAATGGCAATACACAGAAACCTGTTCCAAATCATTTTAATTTACCTGGACACTCTGCACAAGATCTGAAACTTGTCATTCTGGAGAAGAAAAATTACAGGACAAAAATCCAGAGAGAGACAGCTGAGATAATATACATATGTTTAAAACCATCTCAATGAACTCAATGTAACCCAAGGTTTCTTAGGCCATTATCAGATGTAAAATATTGTGTTGCATCTGCTGTAATTCCCAGCTAAATTTCCTTGCTAACTCTCCACCTCACAAGCCCCACTGTGATTAGAGATACTCATTATCATTTTGTTCCTGCTTGTTTATAGCCTGGGATTAATTTAGCCACCAATCATTGTCATTGTTTACAGAACAATGTTTCCTGGAAAGGGAACTGAATATGAACAGGGGTCATAGATCCTTTCCAGGTGCAAAATGCTGCACTATTAACTATTTGTGCCAAAAAAAAAAAAAAAATCTCTCTACTTGGGTCTATGTATAACAGCTCACAATAACATTTAGCCCTTAGTCTTTAAGTTGTCACAACATTTTTGTCTTCCTTATTTTTTAATTTGTTTTCACATAATCTGCTAGCACAGACTATCCCGTCGGTCATGCATTTTGGCCGTTTTTCCAAAACCCCTAAAGATAAAAGACTCTGCCTTTTCTGCCACTTGCTGCCCGACACCTTAGATGCCCAGCACACTATTCCCTTCGGAAAGTCTTTTTAGACCACTGGCTGTTCCCCTTTTCGGATCACTTTCCTGATCTTCTCCCTATCTTCTTGAGTGATCGCTGTGCTCCCCTCACTGAGGCGGTGGCAAACGACTTAACCGAAATTTTGAACCTAACTGATGCCTTATAATGTTGAACTCCTCTTTGCCCCTTTCTCCGGGTAATATTTTTGTTTTTCATGATTTTGTACTTCTTCATTGGTGTAGATTGTGTCTCTTCCCCCTGTGTATTTGTATAATGCCCATAAAGGTATATCGTATCGTATCGTATCACAGACTAACACTTTTTGGGAGTTCACTATTTCATACGAAAGCCTTAAAACCAGAAGCGACTTGGCAGCCCGCCCGCACCCCGCCGCACTCTACGTCCTGCCTGACGCTTGTTAAGTGTCGTCGGAAAGGGTGAAAATTAAAGGCGCTCCATTTCTTGCGGAAAGATTTGGCCCAGCTGCTCGGATTAACCAGCCTCACTGACCGGAAAGGGGCACTCCTGCCCTCTGTCCTACCCACCCGGGTGAGCAAAAGGCAAAGCCGTCCCTTGAAGCAAAAACCCTCCGCCTCTGCCACACCGTCAGCACCTCGTAGGGTAGAGTTTGCTGCCCTTTCTGAAACTCCCCCCCCCCCCCCCAATCAGCGCCCGGGCACGGCCCGCTCCTCCTCGTCCCTCCCCGGACAAGGGGGGGAAACAGTCTCGCATCTTACGCCACTCTCCTGAACAATTCCACAACTGGAGGGAAGGAGGGATGTTACTCGACCACACACACACACACACACAAACACACACACACACACGTGTGTTCGCAGAGCCCTCGTCCCGCCCCTCCGCCGGCTTTCCCCTCCGGAGGCTTCGGCCATCTTGGGGAGGCGGAGAAACCGGATTCGCTCCGGAAGCGGCGGGTTTAGCGAGTGCGACGAGGGCCTCCACCCGCTGCGCCATGGGCAAGAAGGAGCGAGGTGAGCAGAGTGTGGGGAGCTCTGTTTCCCTTTCTCCTGACCAGGGGCCGGATGGGGGTGGAGGGCGGCGACGGGCCGAGGTGCTTCCTCCTCAGCTCCTTCGTCGGAGCACATCCTGCCCCAGGGACGTCTGGTGCTGAGCGGTGTGTGGTGGAGGGTGTGTGTGTGGTCGAGTAATATCCCTCCTTCCCTCCAGTTGTGGAATATTGTTCAGGAGAGTGGTGCTTCCCGACGTTCCCGAGTTCGGTGCTTGCTCTCGTGGAGGAGGGCTTCAATCCCGGATATATAATTTTTTTTAGCTGCAGCGATCCCTATAATGTATGAAGATACAAGGAGAAGAGAGAGGGGAATGAATATACGCCAGTATTTTTAGGGTCCGTTGGCAGCCACCGTGATCAGCGTTTGGTGTAAGGGAGAAAAGGCCGCTAGTGTGGTCAAGAGGATGTCTATAGGCAGGGTACCTTGTTTCCTGTAGAAAAAAAATGAATTAAAAATATGCTTCGTTGATTTAGCCAAGCAATAAGTAGATACTGTTCTGGGATGGGCGTCTAGGACTTGCCTTCCTCCTGGTTTGAAAATGCCCTTTGGATTCCTAATGCTCCTGAATAATTTGCCTTATCCTTTTAAAATTAGTAAAATTCTGTTAGTAAAGTGAGTTTTCTGTATACATGAAGGCTTGACAGCCAGATCAGAGGGTGGAATAGGGGATAAACTGGGTTCTTTTCTCCCCTGAAGCTTTGGGTTCAGTCCTCAGCCTCTCCAGAACTTGGCCATGCTTGTTAAGGTGTTCCAGACATTGTAGCCTCCAAAGTCAAGTTTCTAGACACAGCATCTCTATTAAAAATATCTCTAGGGTTCCTGATAATCTGAGGAGTGGTTGAGGGAGTTCATGCCCTTATTAAGGAGAAGGCGCTATCCCAACAATAACGGATGTCGACTGCCTCAACTTCAGCCCTGTAACTGTCAAGCCCTGTGAACGAAGCTGGATTGTGGAGTGTGTTGGAGCACAGTGCTCTCATTAAAATTGGTGGAATGATTTCTCTCTGAGTCCTGATCAGTGGTTGGATTGGAAGCCTAGTACTTCAGTTTTTGCTTGATGCCTTTTCCTTTAGAGGCCCCATGTGTCTCAGTTTATTGCCTTATTCCTACTATTTCTACCTTCTAAGGCTTCTCTTGTGTGTTGCTTCTCCATTCTTGCCTGTGCCAATGGAGGAAACAATCCAACCATGTCACTCTCACAAAATATTTAAAAGCAGCTGTAGCTTGTGAAGAAATATTAGTCCACAGAATGTGAAAATAGACACCAGCCAGTAGTGTAATTGGTTTAGGGTCCAAACTTTAAGATGTCAGACTTGGATTTGGAAGACTTAGGTTCAAGTACACAACTTGTCTGTGAAACTCATATGAATGATTTTGGGCCAGACACACACTTACAACCTAACTTACCTCACAGGGTTATTGGTAGGATGAAGTGAGAAAAAGGATAGCCATGTATGCCACCCGCAGACCATTTTGGGACAGGAGTGATAGAAAAGCAATGTATAAATAAATATGAGGTATGTCTCTGATGAAAAGTCTTATCCATCTGAGAAACTAATCACCACAACCTGTAGACATAGTTTGTTTCCCATGTCAAGCAAGCTGAGGAAAAATAAGCAGTTATGTTATTCTTTTAAGGGTACCTAACATGTGATACAGTGGCTCTACCCAAGAAAAAAACACGTGGAGACTGCTTTTTTATATCTTAACCTCAGCAAAGCCTTTGACAAAGTGCCCACGATATTCTAATTAGCAAGGTAACTAGGTATGGGTTGGATAAAACAACTGTCAAGTGGATACACAGTTGGCTACAGACTGACACTCAGAGAGAGCTTATCAATGGCTCTTTCTCAAAATGGGAAGAGGGAACAAGTGGGGTACCACAAAGCTCAGTCCTGGGCCTGTTGCTCTTCAACATTTTGAAGAGGGGGTCGGAATGCCCATCTTATTTATGGATGACACAAAATTGGGTGGAATAGCTAATATCCTGGGAGACAGAAACAACATTCAAACGGATCTTGATAGGCTTGGACACAAGGCTGACAACAACAGAATGAAATTTAACAGGAATAAGTGCAAAACCCAAACACACAGTTACAGGATGGGGGACACTTAGCTGAATAATACTATGAGCAAGAAGGATCTTGGAATTGTTGTAGATCACAAGCTGAATATGAGCCAACAGTACAATGTGGCTGCAAAAAAGGCAAATGCTGTTTTAGGCTCCATGGACAGAAGTATACAGCACTTATGGCCTCAGAATTTCTATTGAGCATTTTTAAATTCAATTCATAACCAGTCATTTGATTACCAATCATTTTATGGTCACACTAGTAAGGATTACATATAATACAGTGTCATTGTTTATTTTCAAGCCTTTGCAATACCAGTCCTTTCAAAGTGGTTTTCAAGTAATACCAAAACACACTTTTGAAAGACCACTACAAATAGAGCCATTCTGCATTAGTTAGCATGAAGTGACTGCCTCAGGCAGCAGACACTAGATATCATGACAGGCTAACAAATCCATAAACTTAAATTTTTCATTGTAAAACAAATTCCATTTTAGGCTGTATTAATAGAAATATCAGCTCCAAATCAAGTACTCATTCCCCTCTATTTGGTACTGGTTAGGCCTCATATTGAGTACTGTGTCCAATTCTGGACACCACACTTCAAGAAGGATGCCAACAAACTGGAGCGAGTTCATAGGAGGGCAACAAGGATGACAAGAAGACCGGAAACCAAGCTCTATGAGGAAAGACTGGAGGAACGGTATGTTTAGCCTTGAGAAGTCCGAGGGAAGATACGATAGCACTCTTTTTAGGTTTTTCTGTCTTGGTTTTCAGATAAGAAGAAATCTAAGAAACGATACTATGAAGAAGAGAATGAAGAAGAATATGATGTTCCAGGTAAAGAGTCTCAGGAAGCGGTTCCTTCGGCAGCAGGGAAGCAAGTGGAAGATTCTGCAATCAAGTTAGATGAATATGGAGCAAAGGACTATAGAAGCCAGATGCAGCTCAAGACTGATCATTCCTCACGCCCGCTGTGGGTGGTAAGTCCCATTAAGGACATAAATAGCTTTGCTCACATTTGAACAAAGGAAACATATTGAGATATTTGGCTGAGATATAGTGTCATAAAATTTGTCTGAAACGGGTTTGGGAATCATGTGGCTCCTCAAAGCAGATGTGTTGGGCCTTGACCCCTTCTATAAGGTTTTAGGAATCTTTGGCCTTCCATAGGATTGGAGTACAACTTCCACAGTTCCTTTGCCATTTACTGGAGCTTCTAGGAGTTCAAATCCAAAAATCAGGAGGGCCAAAAGTTCCCCATCTCTGCTTGGAATTACTGTATCTCATTGGAAGCCTGAAGGATTGCATCTGTTGCATATGAAGGCCTGAATGAATCCATTCTTCTCTTTCATTAAGATTAATGCAGCAGTTTAATTCTCTGATGTTCAGAGTATGGACATTTTAGTGATGTGGGTGAGGAATATGAGTCAACGTCTAGCCATATTTTTAATGAAAACGAAACCTCTCCTCTTGACTTGTTATGTAGACACAAGATAGTACTCGAGGGGGAAAATGCCAACTGTGCGCACTGGGACCTCCCAGGAAAATGCTTTACAATGCTTTATCTCATTCTTCCTCTTAGGAGCCCAGAGAGTGAACTCAGGGTTCCATTTTCTTGAGGTCAGTTCATGACATCCTTGAAAAGTCCATTTTACAAATTCAGTATTTATTAATTTATAATATAATAACATGCCATCAAGTCAAGTCCGAATTACGGTGATTCTTTCCAGGGTTTTCCACAGAAAGAATACTCAGAAGTGGTTTACTATTGGCTTTTTTTTTAAAAGGGATGCCCTGTGCAACTTGCCCAAGGCTACATAGCCTGACTCTTCTCTTAGGATGCCCAGTGGAGAATTGAACTCCCCACCTCTGGCTCTGCATCCAGTTCCCTAATTCATGCCTTTCCTCTAAGGAGTTTAGGATGGGATATGTAGGTATCTTCCCTGATCTATTTTATGTGGCAACAGGCTGTTGTTTGTGACTGATCCAAGATCATCCAGTGAGCTTTGTGGAGATTTAAATGGGTTCTCAAGTTCTTAGTTTGTATTGGTGAAGCAGTTTGAACCCACATATCAGGCCCTCATTTTGAACATTTGTGCCAGAGGCTTGAAGGTTCTGCTGGTGCCCAGGAAACACTAATTTAAAGGAACTTCTGAAGCTGGTGGGAAATTCTGTGTCTATCCACTGATAGCAGTTAAATAAAACATCTCCTTATTGCATGAGTAAAAGCAGTGATAATCTGAAAATAGTAAGATCACTCTATTAATATCATTGGATCTTTTCTTCTTTCCTTTTATAGGCTCCTGATGGCCATATTTTTCTTGAAGCATTTTCACCTGTTTACAAGTATGCCCAGGATTTTCTTGTTGCCATTGCTGAGCCAGTTTGCCGACCCACTCATGTACATGAATATAAATTGACTGCTTACTCTCTTTATGCTGCTGTCAGTGTGGGTTTGCAAACAAGTGATATCACTGAATATTTGAGGAAGCTGAGTAAAACTGGTGTTCCTGATGGGATTATTCAGTTTATCAAGGTAAGCTGCTGTTGCTTGTCTGTTTGCTTTGCTCGTTTATCTGCTCAGAGACAAAGGGCTAGACACTGAAAAAAAGATAGTGGAAAGATACAGCAGGATCTATGGTTGTGCTTGGAGTTGGCTTAGAGTATGAGTGCAGAAGTCAGGTTTTTCTTTAATATGATGAGCGATAAGGACCAGCTAACCCAAATCCACTTAGTGTAACATCTTTAAGAAGGCAGAGAATGAAAATCGGAGACCACTAAAAGTTCAGGGTTTATTAAGCACTGGACGGCAGCTGAACAGAGTAAGGTTGCAGGTTGTTTTAAGGTTTGCACAAATGGCATAAAAAGGCAAATCCTGCTGAGGGCATTTGGCAGTAATAAATCTTTTGTTGCTACTTGCTGCTGCAAACATAAGCCAGGATTTTTTTTTTTTACCAGCTCTAATACTGGCAGTAGGTTCAGCATGACATTCAGAGTTCCCAGAATATTTCTCCCACTCTTACATGTGTTAAGAAAAATAGAGTATGAGAATTCTAGCAATTACACAGAAAATGTTCCAATCCTTGCTAGCAGGTATAATGGAGAGAGGTTCTGTAATGAGCAGGATTCTTTTTTCTTCTTCTTCAAATTACTGCAGTGCTACTGAAATTTAGCAGTGTATCTCCAAATTTAGCAGTGGAGCAGGAAACTGTGTGTAATGGGTATGTGTACAACTCAAATTACATGTTTCACAATTCTTATTCTGAACAGTATTATTATTATTATTATTTTGTAGCTGTGTACTGTCAGCTATGGGAAGGTAAAACTGGTCCTGAAGCACAACAGGTAAAAAGTTAACTTATATTCTTTGAGCTGGAATAGATATTTCTCTTGTATGATGCCTTAGTTTTGACTTGGATGATACATGAGGAAATGGATTTCTCTCTTTTTTGGAATAGCTTTGTGGAAGAAAATACAAAGTAGAACCAGAATAATTTTAGCACATTCGTTACGTTCACACATAGCAATAAGCCAGACATCCTAGCTTATTAAATCACAGTCTGAATGGTGCAACAGTCCTGCATGTTGGTGCATATAGATTCTTTAGTTGCTTCCCCCATCCTTAGAATGTACTGGTAAACAAATTGGACATATTAGTTTTACATCTGAATTTGCAATTATAGTTTATTGTCTCTGATCAAGTCAGGATTTGTAAACCACTTTCAAAGATATATGGCCAGCCCATGACTTTGCATTTCCCCCCTTTTCATCGTATCTTTCTCCTCTGTCTCTCTTTTGTATTTGCACTTTAAAATCTAATTTTTCAAACAAACAAAAAGGTAATTAGCTTTAAAGCAGGCATGTTTGTTGTTTTCACAGATCCTTGCTTGCTTAGATAAAACAAACCACATTCCTGGGTTGATACATTGCATGAAACTATTCCAGTCTTGTTTGTTGGTACCAAAAGATGGGAGTGAAGAGTTTGTGTACCCTAGCTTATAACTTAATTCCCTTGTAGTTTAATAGTGCAGAAACTTATTGTTATATGAGGATGCAACCAGTTCCTCAGTCAGATATAAACTGCAATATCACTTCAGAGTTCTCAGAGGCACACAATCCTAAGGAAGCATAAAAAGCTCCGGCAGTGTCTTCCTCAATGCCATGGGTACTTTCTAAAATGGTATAAAAAGCTCATGTTTCTGCTATGTTCTTACAGAAGTCCATCTCCTTTCCCTTTTCTTTCCAGGTATTTTGTAGAGAGCACCCACCCAGATGTTATTCAGCAACTTCTCCAGGATCCAGTCATTAGAGACTGTCGGCTTAGAAATGCAGAAGGAGAAGAAACGGAACTCATTACAGAAACATTTACAAGCAAATCAGCTGTAGGTTGAGGCAGCGGTTCATTATACAATGAGTTTGTTCTTTCTTTACTACTTTATTATAACTGATGAAGGCATATCTGTGTTTCTCTTATGGCTTCTCTCCCTGCTATACTTATCTGTTTTGAATATTCAGGTGCAGCTGAAACATCAGAGATAACTGTGAGGAAAGTGGGGGACAGGTTCTGCTGCTTTTGCTCTGTTTATTATTTCATGCTCACATTCCTGTCAAACAGTCATATTTGGGGGTTAGTTTACTAGATGCATATTGTTGTTGTTGTTTAGTCGTTAAGTCGTGTCCGACTCTTCGTGACCCCATGGACCAGAGCACGCCAGGCCCTCCTGTCTTCCGCTGCCTCCCAGAGTTTGGTCAAATTCATGTTGGTAGCTTCAGTTACACTGTCCAGCCATCTCATCCTCTGTCGTCCCCTTCTCCTCTTGCCTTCACTCTTTCCCAACATCAGGGTCTTTTCCAGGGAGTCTTCTCTTCTCATGAGATGGCTAAAGTATTGGAGCCTCAGCTTCAGGATCTGTCATTCCAGTGAGCACTCAGGGTTGATTTCCTTCAAAATGGATAGATTTGATCTCCTTCCAGTCCAGGGGACTCTCAAGAGTCTCCTCCAGCACCACAATTCAAAAGCATCAATTCTTCGGCAGTCAGCCTTCTTTATGGTCCAGCTCTCACTTCCATACATCACTACTGGAAAAACCATAGCTTTTACTATGCGGACCTTTGTCGGCAAGGTGATGTCTCTGCTTTTTAAGATGCTGTCTAGGTTTGTCATCGCTTTCCTCCCAAGAAGCAGGCGTATTTTGATTTTGTGGCTGCTGTCACCATCTGCAGTGATCATGGAGCCCAAGAAAGTAAAATCTGTCACTGCCTCCATATCTTCCCCTTCCATTTGCCAGGAGGTGATGGGACCAGTGGCCATGATCTTAGTTTTTTTGATGTTGAGCTTCAGACCATTTTTTGCGCTCTCCTCTTTCACCCTCATTAAGAGGTTCTTTAATTCCTCCTCACTTTCTGCCATCAGAGTGGTATCATCTGCATATCTGAGGTTGTTGAGATTTCTTCCGGCAATCTTAATTCCGGCTTGGGATTCCTCCAGTCCGGCCTTTTGCATGATGTATTCTGCATATAAGTTAAATAAGCAGGGGGACAATATACAGCCTTGTCGTACTCCTTTCCCAATTTTGAACCAATCAGTTGTTCCATGTCCAGTTCTAACTGTTGCTTCCTGTCCCACATATAGTTTTCTCAGGAGATAGAGAAGGTGATCAGGCACTCCCATTTCTTTAAGTACTTGCCATAGTTTGTTGTGGTCCACACAGTCAAAGGCTTTTGCGTAGTCAATGAAGCAGAAGTAGATGTTTTTCTGGAACTCTCTGGCTTTCTCCATAATCCAGCGCATGTTAGCAATTTGGTCTCTAGTTCCTCTGCCCCTTCAAAATCCAGCTTGTACTTCTGGGAGTTCTCGGTCCACATACTGCTGAAGCCTACCTTGTAGGATTTTGAGCATAACGTTGCTAGCGTGTGAAATGAGTGCATATACTCTGTTCAATTGACTCTTATATAATTTTGACCCCTCTGGGACTCACGGATTGGGCAACAGCTCAATCCCTTTTTGGCTGGCATCCTCCTCTACTCTGTTGAATTCTGTTCTAGATTTCCAAGTCCACCGAAGGTGGCTGTGGTCCTTCAACTTCACAAGGAACAGATGCTCAAAGTAAGCCAGATGTCCCTGCTGACTTATTTGATTTTTATGAACAAATGGATAAAGATGAAGAAGAAGAGGAGGAAACACAGACTGTATCTTTTGAAGTGAAACAGGTAAAATGTATTAAGTTAATGGCTTCCTTCTTGAGGAGTATCCGAGTCATCACATATTGAATATGAGTTAATTCAGAGTTAAATAACAAAGGTTAGTGTAGGACATAGCCCTACCAGTTGTTAGCCCTGTATCCTTTTAGTTGGGAGAAGACTTCCTTTTCCTGGGGCTCCCATTGTGTTTATGAACTCTGTCTTCCCTTGGAAAGCTGAACTGATGTGTGAAATTCAAATCTGACAAATTTAGCTGCTCTGTGCAACTACAGCATATTTTAAAAATCAGAACAATCAAAATTGCTTATCAATTGATTTATATTTCGGTTTGGGTTTTTGTAGGAACCCAACTTTACTAGACAAAAAGGGTGACAAAAACCATGTTAATGCAAGCAATAACTTTAGTGTAAGGAACATGTCTGTAATGCTCCCTGTTGTGCAAATTGTTCTTAGTGAGAGAGAAAGTTAATATGAGGAAGGGACCGTACAAACGCCATTCCAAAGAGGAATACTGTCCTAATCCCAGCTCAGTTTATTCTGTTGATGTTATAGAAAGAGCAACTACACTTTCCCTTCCTGAAGTGCTCTCACAGAAAGTCAGTAACTGCACTGTTCGCATAGCAGAGGTGATCCTTGCCCAAGAAGCATTTATTCTTGCAACCATGAGCTGGTAGAATATAACTAAAGTATTCACACATGAATAACTACTTCCATAACTTTCTGTGAGCTTACGTTGAGGCTAATAAATAGTATTAAGAGTATTAAAACCCTTTTGAGATTGCCATGTCATAGCCATCCTTCTGGAGAGGTTTTGACAGCTGTCTTCTAAATGTTCTTGGTTTTTTGTTTCAAGTATAATAAGACTTGAGAGCCAGTGTAGTGTAGTGGATATAGTGTCAGACTAGGACTCAGGAGACACAGTCCAAATCTCCACTCAGCCATGGACACTCACTGGAAGATGGCAATGGTAAACCATTCTTAGAACATCTCACATACCTGGAAAACCTTCTCAGGTTGCAGTAAGTCAGAATTGACTTGACTTCACATAACAACAAAGCCCGAAGCAAATAAGTATTAACACCTTTAAAGTAGCCTTTCATCTGCTCACCCATCCTCTTCCTGCCATTTTTCTAGGAAATGATTGAAGAGCTTCAGAAACGTTGTATTCATCTAGAGTACCCTCTGCTTGCTGAATATGATTTTAGAAATGATTCAGTGAATCCTGATATTAATATAGACTTGAAACCTACGGCTGTTCTCCGTCCATACCAGGAGAAGAGTTTAAGAAAAATGTTTGGAAATGGCCGTGCTAGATCTGGTGTTATCGTCCTGCCCTGTGGTGAGTTCCCTTGGTCAATGTTTCAAAATTCTCAAAAATTCTCTGATTTAAGCTTATAGTTTAAACTTCTAGACTTCTCCAAAAGTACTCAGCATTTTGTAACAATGCTTGTTTGGCTAGAATGCAATCATCTATATATTATGCTTTTTGCATTCATGTACTACTTTTCATCCCAGGAACACAGCACACATCTTTATATATGTGCTTTCCAGGTGGTTGCTCATCTGTCTTGCACAACTAATACCTGTTTAGGTTTAGCAGAACTGAATCATTTCCCTGTACAGCATTTGCTAGCCACATGAACTTGCTAAGCTTTTCCATGTGTTTATGGTGAATAGGATACTTATCATGACTCCTTTTTTTTTTAAACAACATTTGCCCCCTGTAATTGGGTTTTGGTATTTTTACTAAAGTGTTAGTGAAGTACTTAGCGGGGTGCATCTGTCTGAGTTTTTGTGCCTTTCCCCCTGCTAACAGCCTGTGAATAGTGATGAGTTTTGTGCATGTGGTTTCTTGATGTTTCTGTTTACTGCAGGTGCTGGCAAATCCCTTGTAGGAGTAACAGCTGCTTGTACAGTTCGCAAGCGATGCCTTGTGCTGGGCAATTCTGCTGTCTCTGTGGAGCAGTGGAAAGCCCAATTCAAAATGTGGTCCACCATCGATGACAGCCAGATCTGCCGGTTTACTTCTGATGCCAAGGACAGCCAATTGGTTGCTCTATTGCTATCAGCACCTACTCCATGTTGGGACATACAACAAAGAGGTCCTGGGAGGCAGAGAAAGTAATGGAATGGCTGAAGAGCCAAGAATGGGGCCTTATGATCCTTGATGAAGTGCACACCATACCTGGTAAGAAGAATATCCCATGTCTGTGAATTGCTGTTCCTTTGCCTCCTTCCTTTGAATCTTAAATTCAGCATTCCTGGTCATTCTGTTCTGGAATAGAGACCTGGTCTGTAATGCAGTGGCAAAAATGCTTCAAAAATAGTACATGTTTGCAAATAAGTCATAGCTGGTGTGAGATACTCCAGTGTTGCTTATTTTGTTCAGCAAGGTTGCTTTCCAAGATTTCTCAAAGCACTTAGAGGTGTATGTTGTTTATCATATTTATTGTTTTAAGCATGATTGTTTCAATTTCATTAATTCCCATTAGTGTTAAATGGAAAAGGAACAAACAGCCAGTATGGTATAATATTTAGTATTTGGGTTTGTGTGGTGGGATCAAATTGCCTGCAGAATGTTATGATTTATCCCAGTATAATTTTATCATTGACATTTCATCTTTTAAATGGTTGGGAGTTTGAGCAAATATCAAATCTTCTAACTAAAACTGTGAAACAGAACCCCTTTTCTCTTATTCCTATAGAATACTCTTCTGTTTCAATCCCCAGCCTGGTACACACTAATATTTTGTCATCCCTGATTGATGGCAATGATGCTCAGGCTGATAGTTGGTGTAATTCATAATATCTGGAGGGCATCAGTTTGGAAAAAAGATGAGGCATTTTGATTCCATGCTGACTTTTTTTGGTCCTTTTCTTTTTCAAAAATGCTTTGATTGTGTAGTTAGATTTTTTTTTTCCTTTTAAAATCAACTAATATTTTTAGAAACAAGTAACTCCTGTTCAAATGGAGCGGGGATGTTACTCTCAAGCCTGTGTCCTGGCAGATTTGGTTTATAGCTTGTAGATTATTCTTAGTTTCCAGACATAAGAAGACTGCTACCATAATCCCATATACCAAAAGATAGAAGCTGGATTAATGCTTGTAGAGAATTAAAATAAGTGAGGCCAAGCTGAGCTTTTCTAATATAGAATTCCAGTCCATTGTGGCTCTTGAAAATGAGATAACTTTTCTTTTGTTCATTTAATGTCATTTAGATTGTAAAAATAAATACAGTACTCCTGCTTGGATATCGTTCCGAAATATCCTATCTGGAAATCAAATCAAGATTCATTCCTGTATTATTCTTTAGAGCAAAAATGTTCAGGCGTGTACTCACCATTGTTCAAGCCCATTGCAAGCTTGGATTGACAGCCACCCTTGTAAGAGAAGATGACAAAATTGTAGACTTGAATTTCCTCATTGGTCCTAAGCTGTATGAAGCCAATTGGATGGAGCTGCAAAACAATGGTTATATCGCTAAAGTGCAGTGTGCTGAGGTAACCTATGCCTTATTTCTTTTTTGCCATTGCTATTCCTAGGCTGGAGAATATATGCTTAAACATTCACAGTGTCTATAAAGTTTCTTTTTCTCTAGAAACCATCTCTTTTCTGTTTAAACTTCTGAAATTCCTGTCCTTTGGTACATTCCAAGTGATTGTGATGTTTCTTTTGGATACTGATCAATGTTCCCTCTAATTTTCTGGAGGGCTGCATGGGAGCTCCACCCTGTGTGCACAGTTCCAGCCACAACTGGAAGCAAATGGGCGGAAACCACCGGGTCAGCTGTGTGTGCCCGATGCAGTGCTGCATGCCCCATGTGGCTTAGAGGGAACGTTGGTACTGCTACTTTCCACCACAAAAAAAAAAATCAAAAGCAGGAAACAAGACATTCCGTGTAGCACAAATAACAGAATTTCCCAGGGTTAAATCTGTTGGCTTCCTACCTTTTGCATGTGACGCTACACATGCAGGTCTTTCAGAATGGCGAAAGCCCTTGCACATACAGAACATAGGAAGTTAAATGTTTGAGGAAATAGCCTTTTTGGGTTAACTGTACCCCCTAAATACACAATTCTTCTGAGCAACTGCAGGGGGCAGTGCCTGTTGCATAATGAAGCAAAGGCCTAAGACGAATTCTCCTCCATTTAACACTGATGGGATTGATAACAGGATTTTTACAGTCTCCGATATGAAGATAGGGATGCGAATAGTGTTTGGCAAGCTTTAAGGCCTAGACCCTACTCTCTTGAGACTTTAAGGAATTTGACCAGGAAATAATTGTAAAAAGTGCAAGTGACATCTTAGGACAAGATAGCCAGAATTTTGTTGGATGTTTGCATGTGTCTAAGAGCCATTTCAGAAACTGGCACAACTAATCCACAGAGTGCCAGGTGCGTGTTGGATGTGTTAGGAGACACATGACTAATACTATATGTGACCTGCGTCTCATCAATTAGCCAGGGCAACTTCTCTCATTGCCATTATGGACACGTAAATATCCAATAGAATTCTGGCCAGTGTTTTCCATGCTTATTATCACCATGATACTAAAAAGAAGAAGCAGTTTTTCTTCTGAATTACAGGGGAAGATAGATGTTCCAGTTTCACAGAAATGTGAATTTACAGAGTTCAAGACAGTAAAACAGGAACTGGGTACATTTCAACTTCCAGATGTTTTGGACTGCAGTTACTATTAGCCTTAGTGGCTGAGGCTTTTGAGAGCTGAAGTTGAAAACCTCAGGGACAAAACTGGGGCTCAAGGGTTCCTCCATTCCCGAAATAAAAGTTACCCAGTGTCTTGAACAAGGGGGGGAAAATCCTATGTTGCTCCATGACTGTCCTGGGCAGTGAGCCCAGTTCTTTGGCTCATGCAGGAGGTGACCTCCTCTGAGCATGAATCAGCCTTAGCAGGGAGTTCAGTAGAGAGGCTACAGCATATGTGAGTAACCTCCTGGCATCAACTTTATTTTTTATTTTTTACCATGTATAATAAAAATAATTGCGTCTCAGAAAGTGGACTATAATCCATGAAAGCTCACACTGAATTAAATCTGTTAATATTTAAGGTCCCACAGCTCTTTTGTCTTGATTTTGTTATACACGCTGAAACAGAATAACATGGCTAACTCTTTGAAAACTTTTTTTATAATTAAGATTTCACAGAACAAAATGGTATGCTCTGATATACAATTGAGGGCTGGCTATTTGGGAAGCTAAGCATGTTTGCATTCAGATTGAGATGGTCAGCAGCAGAGGTAATTTGCCATCAAATTTAGAGCCATGAGGGGAATATTTGGCTACCCAGGCTTTTTAGCCTGCAGTTCCCACTTACCGTGGGCCACACAGCTGATGGATATTGTGGATGAAAACAATGTGGGGGGACTTCCTGTGCCCTAGGGACAAGGATGCCATTTACAGCACAGACTGTATTTAGAGAAATACCATTACTTGCCATTTACAGCACAGACTGTGTGCTGGAGAAGTGCACGCCGACACGTCCGTCCCCAGTGAATGAACCCTTTTGCAGGTATATTAGATGGCTGCTGTGCCAAAGAGCTTAGCTGAGGACCTTTTGCACAGGATTAAATAGTTCTTCCAATGTATAGCCTAAAGGACTTCTGAAAGAGGCAGCTACTAGGAATCTGCTATAATTGGTAGCAGCGTTCACTCTGATTTTCATTCCCACTGTGCGGGAGCCTCGCCCCTTGTGCGCACGGAGGGGCAGGGCTTCATCCAAAACAAGAAGTAAACAAACTGGCTCCCGTTTGCCTGTGAGCAGCCCTGATGGAGCTTTGCGTGCATGGGTGCATCTTAGAGGGAACATTGCTTGGTAGTCCTTGAAAAACCAAAAGGTAGACTTCTGTAATAGTGCTTAAAAAAGCAGTCTATGGGATTGTACAGAAGGGGTGATATGTTTCTCATTAGGAAATTGTCTTCAAAAGTTGAGGACTGCTTTGCACATTAAAATGAAGCAGTGATAAAGGATAAGAAGTGATTTGCTAATCCTGTGCTTCCAAGTAGCTGGCAAAGGGAATTTGTGTCTGCATATGGTGTAGGATACAGAGTTCATAGTAGGGTGGCCTCCCACTCACCGAAGTTGTCCCTGCCCAGCTTAATCTAACCCACACCTTCCCTTCCCGCTTTCTTATGAGTCCTAATTTGTAGGATGTTGTAAATTGTAAATTGTGGTAGGCAACATGAAAACCATGGTCTCCATGCAGACCCCCAGGGTCCCAAAGGCAGTACCCTGTACCATCCAGCATGTCCACATCCCAAACTTTAAAAAAAGAGAGAGAAAAGAGAGGCTTAAAGACCATGTGTGCCATCTGGGGTGCACTGATGGAAAGGCCACATTTTGTACGAGAAATTTCAGGGTTAGCATTACAAGAGCAGATGATGCCCTTTTGGTTCCAGGGAGGGGTACTGTATGTGCAGCCTCTGGAGATTTCCTGTCCCCTGTACATTATCATCTTCACCCTTTTCCTCTGACTATTTATAGAAATACCATTACTGAAATCTAACTACGTTTTATTGTGTATATAATCTTAGGTTTGGTGTCCAATGTCTCCTGAGTTCTACAGAGAATATGTGGCTATTAAAACAAAGAAACGGATATTGCTCTATACAATGAACCCGAACAAGTTCAGAGCTTGCCAGTTCCTGATTAAGTTTCATGAACGAAGGAATGACAAGATCATAGTATTTGCGGACAATGTGTTTGCTCTGAAGGAGTATGCTGTTAGGCTGGGCAAGTAAGTGTTGCTCAACAAAGGCCACCTGTATCTTTGCACTGATAAACTTCAAAGGTAGGGGAACCTCATATATCACTTGGGATTGTTAAATCTGCTTGTACTCACTCATATTAAAATAGAGAAGCTATTCACGATACATGGTGTTTGAGGTAAAATTACTCCAGTGTCATTCTTACTTAGTAGTGTGTGTGGGTTTTTTGTTTTGTTTTGTTTGTTTTTTTATTGCCTCTGTGGGGCAAACCCAGGTTTTCTATTCACATTAGCTTCAGAGTATATACTGATTCTAAGTTCTTAATTTATGGTCATTTTTTCTGCTGTTAGCCTCCGTGGCACACTGGTTAAACTGCTGTGCTGCAGCCAAAATTCTGCTCACGAATTGGGTTCAGTCCCAGGAGCTGACTCAAGGTTCACTCAGCCTTCCATCCTTCCGAGGTCAATAAATTGAGTACCCAGCTTGATGGAAGGAGGTGGGGCAATATGTAACCTGCATAATTAAGTTGTAAATTGCCCAGAGAGCACTATACGGCTGTATATAAGCAGCACACTTTGCCTTTTTTTTTAAGTTCATCATGCCCAGAAGCAGATTATCTGAGATTATATAAGAATAAACACAATAGTTTCCTCTTAATCCAATACTGAAATGACTACTAAAGGTCCAGGCACAGTATCTGGCCTCTTTAAGGAAAAATACCAAGGAGCAGGTAGTTTGGAAGAAATCCTTCTGAACACACAAAGAATGACTGACAAAATAGACAATATCAGACTAGATCAACTGAACAGTTGTGTTTTGGTTCATTTATAAGACTTTTTTGTTTGTTTTGTTAAGAAACCACTGCAAAGCTGGGGCTGACATGCTCTCCCATTCCATCCTCTGCTGTGGTTGTGATGAAGAGACTGGAAGTTTTTACTTCTGTTTTTTTTTTAATCAGATGCAGTTTGTCATTATGCCCAATACCATGCAAATTGGATAATCTTAATTCTGGTTTGTTAGTAGAAGCCAGCTTCATAAACTGCATTTTGGCACTGCTTTGTTCCAAGAACCCGTGGTTAAGATTAATCACAGATTGTCCAAATTCAGGTGAAATGACGTGCTACAGTTAATTCTAAAAGAAGAAGAAGAAGCAAAATCTTCCTGTCTCCTCATTGCTATACTGAAAGAGAATAGAGGATGAACACGTGGGCTGGAGATTTGTTCTGGCTTGATTCAGTGAAAAACTATAGTTTATTGACATATCTAAATGCAGTCACAGCTTGACAGAATATAACATACTTTCCTACGTGTGTATGTTTCTCTATTTTGAATTGATGTTACAATTCTGAAACTTAACAGTTCCTTATTTCAGATTCAGGCATGGTGTTCAGTTCATAAATCCTTACCAGCAGATAAAAACAAAATAGCTAAATATCTAGCTCAGAAGTGGTCAGCATGTGGCCCTTAACATGTTGTTGCACTGCAGCAACAACATGTGAAGGCATGCTAGCTGGGGCTGAAGGAACTTATAGTTAGCAACATCTAGAAGGGCTGACACTTCCCCAGCTCTCACCTAGGCACTATATTAAAAAATGATTCAGATGTTTCTGCATCACTGTTGCTATTGGTCCACAATAGGATCTACTGATTAACCTATAGGCACACAAAAAAAGTGTCATGGAACTTGTGTCAGATTATTAAACCGATTGTTATTGATCACAACTGCAGAACTATTTACAGTAACTAAGAGACGTGGAAATGAAAGAGACCTGGGAAATAAGATTCAAATCCACGAGAGAGCTGAAATGCTTCTATTCTGATCTCAAATGACTTAAAGTTACCTTTACTTTGTGTTTTGTAATAATGTTTGTTTGTACTCAGTATCTCACAGAAGCTTTTGTCAACAAAGCACAGGAACTGTCCCACACTTAATATGGCTTTTTGAAAGCAAGATGGCTTAAGAGTAGACCTTTGGTGTAGATGGGCGGGATAGAAATCTAATAAATAAATAAATAAATAAAAATCTTGGATTGTTCAGCTGCTCTTAACTCATTCCCTTCTCTGCTTGCATGTTAGTGTCAAACTCCATAGATACCAGCAATTTGGGTGCTCTGTTACAAGTGGTACAAGGACAATATGTTAGCTTCAACACTAGTTACCATTTTCCATTTGAGAATATGTAGCTCCTACCATGAAGCTGGAAGAATTTTAATCCAAGGGGGAGTTAGGTGTGCAAGGATATGAATGGGATGGAAGAAGGAGAACACAGCTGTTAATGTGCTAGCGCAGTGGATTTAACCAAAGAAAACACCTCTTTTTTTATTTTAACAGCTGCTTCTAGCCTTTCATGTAGGATTAGTAGATATTTTCAGCCCACTGATCTGTTGAGTCAGGAGGCACACATCAAGCAAATAACATTTACAACTGTCAGGATTTATTTCTTTGGAAGGGGGTGTCTGACAGAATGTGTTTGTCTTCAGATGGGTGGGTCCATCATAGAGTTACCAAAAAATCCTGCAAAGAAAGGGATGTGTTTCTGTAAATGTTAAGTATAAACATGCAACATGATTTTATATGCTATGATTTTCTTCATAATAGAAAATCTGAGTTCAGGGGATAGAGTCACACAAATTCATGGCTCTTATTGTCTTTTTTAGACCATATATATATGGGCCTACAGCACAGGGGGAGAGAATGCAGATCCTGCAGAATTTCAAACACAACCCCAAAATCAACACTATCTTCATCTCTAAGGTAACAGACGCTTTGCTTGTCACTGAATTGACTTGGAATGTTTAATGTTGGAATTCAAGCAAGCCTGTAAATTTCCTTGACTCATTGTAATGATGACACGTCTTGCTTTGTGACCTACAAGCTGCTGTGCCTTATTAATACTTGTTGCTTCTGTCTTGTAGGTAGGTGACACCTCCTTTGATCTGCCAGAAGCCAATGTTCTGATTCAGATTTCATCCCATGGTGGGTCTCGAAGACAGGAGGCTCAAAGGCTGGGTCGAGTGCTGAGAGCCAAGAAAGGTAAACCAAAGCCTGTGCCCTGAGGTTCTGTAATTTTAATGGAACATTCAAGCATGAAAGTAACATAAAGTCAACTCCTGTAGCTGACTAAGCATGTACAATTTGCCATTGTCCTGATTTGTCACTGCCAGCTCAAGGTCACAGGTTAAAACAAAATTCAAGGGTAGTTATAAAAAATGCTGCGGTAGGGGGTCATCTTTCCCATTCTCTTTTCTGCCTAATCGCTCCTCACATGACACTTAGTATTAGTATTTTGTATGTCTTTAAAAAACACAATTTGGCAGACTTTAGGCTCTGTTCTTACTGAACTGTCAAAGCCATCTTGAAAGCATTTGAATTCTGATTTGTCTCTTTGTTAGCATTGTGATCTTTATGTAGGATATGGGCAAACATGCTTCCTTCCTTCCTTCCTTCCTTCCTTCCTTCCTTCCTTCCTTCCTTCCTTCCTTCCTTCCTTCCTTCCTTCCTTCCTTCCTTCCTTCCGTCTGTCCGTCCGTCCATCCGTCTATCTTTCTGAGTATTCTGGGAGTTGTAATCAAAGCAATTACAAAGTGTATCTTCAATTAATAATATGGTGCTTTCTTTTAGCACCATGACTAGAAAGCTGAACTGTTCATGTCAAGGATCTGTTGACAATAATGGCAGCTGATCTGGGTGTGAGTTGTGATTTTCAGTTGGCCAGTGAATAGCCATTTTGCTATGTGCAAAAACCAGGATTTCCCTGGTTCCTCAATGCAGTAGTTGTCACAGTACTCTCTCCCACTGAGATAAAGTTAAGTCCTTGTGAGCTGAAAGATGATAAAAGCTGCTAACCTAAAAATGTATTTAATTATATTCACAACAACCTCCACATTCTGAAAGGAGGGAACAAAGGAGATGTAATGATAGGAGAAAAATGTGCAGATTTGGTAAATTGAAGTACATGTTGTGTAACTGAAAATATTTGTTATAGAAAAGGAGGTGTGCATTACATGAAACATTTTTGTCAGGAGAATATTAAATTTATCTAGTATATAAACATAAAAAACGAGAGGAGCTGTATGGGACAAAATAATTTCTTCTCATCACTAAATCTTGCCAAAAACTTTAGTGAAATTTGCTTTGGACTTCAAAAATTCTTCCTTGTGAACCACATGAGCTGTGGGAGCAGTCTTCCTTTCAAATGAAGACAGAAAGCTGATTCTTGGGATACATTTTTTTGGCACAAAAATGAATAGCATTGCTACTGGAAAGCATAAGAGCTGCTTATATGAATGCTCCTAGTGCCAAATAGCTGGGTTTTCCTACCTGTACTAGACAGTTCTTTCTTCTTTGTTCGTGTCAGAAGCTCCACAGTACATTTGAGGCAACTAGAGGCAATCTTCCATAGTATATTGAGAGCCATAGAGTACTCTGACATAAGATTGACATTGTCAGCTTTTCTCCATACTTGCAAAGAACTATGTTAGTGCAAAAGCCCTCTTTTCTTAGGTTCACTTTGGTTATTCCATCTGCAGTCTGTAGCCTAAGTGATATTTGAGTAACCCAGTTCTCTGTGTGTGACAGGGAGCTAAATTTTCCTGAGGTGCCATCCAGTTTAAGAAGTACATTTTAAGAGTTGAGTACAGTGGTGCCTCAACTTACGACCATAATCCGTTCCAGAAGATGGACGTAACTCGAAACGGTCGTAAGTCGAAGCACCATTTCCCATAGGAATGCATTGAAATGCAATTAATCCGTTCCGGCCGAAGAAAAAAGTCACACACACAAAAAAAATCACCGCAAGACTCATTGGAAACGCGATTAATCCCTTCCGGCCGAAGGGGAAAAAAGAAAAGCAATCAAGCGTGCAAGACCCATTGGAAATGCACAGAAAACAAACGGAGCAGATCGGAAATGCACAGAGAACAAAGGGGGCAGGTCGGAAATGCAAAGAAAACAAAGGAAAAAGCAAGGGAAACATGCAGGACCCATCGGAAATGGGGAACCCCCCCAAAAAAGCAACCAAAAAAGCAACCCCCCAAGACCCATCGGAAATGGGGGGGGGGAAAGCCAAAAAACAAACAAACCCCCCAAGACCCATCGGAAATGGGGGGGGAAATCCCCCAGAAGCAACCAACCCCCCCCAAGACCCATCGGAAATGGGAAAAAAACACTCCAAAAAGCAACCAAACCCCCCAAAGACCCATCGGAAATGGGGGGGAAACAACCAAAAAACAAACAAACCCCCCAAGACCCATCGGAAATGGGGAAAAACACTCCAAAAAGCAACAAAACCCCCCAAGACCCATCAGAAATGGGGGGAAAAAAACAACCAAAAAACAAACCCCCCAAGACCCATCACAGCACAGAAACATAACCCCCCCCAGCCCAAACCCACGCTGCAAAAACACCCAAAACAGTTTTTAAAAAGCAGAAAACAGCACCTTACCTTACCAGGCAGCCCGAAGCCTCCCTGCAAACACACACACACACACGCTCACTCAGAAGCAGAAGCGAGGCAGTCCCAAGCCTCCTCCAAAGCACACTCTCTTAACTCCTGGGGCGAAAGAGCTACAAAGAAGCAGCCTCGTCGCCACCTACAGTTAGAAATTTGAATGTCCCGCCTTTTTCCCCTGCCTTTTTCTGTTCGTAAGTGGAAGCTCCGGTCGCAAGTGGAAGCAAAATTTTGCGGCCGGAGCTGGTCGTAACTTGAAATGGTCGTAAGTAGGGACGTTCGTAAGTAGAGGCACCACTGTACTTCTTTCTTTCCACATTGTAGTCCTGGCATTCTCTGCTGTTTGTTCAGGATTCACAGATGTTCTGAAAAAAACTTTTCTTTATTTAAATCTGGGAGGAATGGGATGGTGGTCAAAGAGTAGATGTATATTTCATGTAGGTCTTTTGAGTCACTATAATCTGGTACCTCTCTACATATGTTGCTGCAGGCAGTGCCTACCATGTAGCTGATTTTATTAATAGGGGTTAGCATTAGGTGTCCAGTAATGATTCTTCAGCTTTCATTGAGTGTCTTACCTGTTTCTGAGATGCCTGCTTGTTTCTCAGATGAAAGGCACATATTTGAATGTGAGGAGGATTGGGTTTAAACCAATTCTGTCATAATATGCCCTATGTTTTCCTAATGCATCTGCAGAAAGACATTTTACCATCTGAAAGCTGCCCAGTTGAGTAGCAGATGCAAGATCGTTGGCATAAATAAAACTTACGGTGCTTTGAGGGAGTGGCTGATCAATGGTGTAGGTTTTAAAGGTGTTGTTCATTTGGGTAACTATTTCCAACGTTATGCTTTGGAAGTAGTTGTTTCTGCATCCTTGGGGTATGGATGATTGGTAGTGTATGATCTTTTCACTGCCTCAAAGAACTGTTCATGGGCCTCTGAGTCAAAAAAATGTTCAATATGGTTCCATCCATAGTTGTGCTGAACTTCTGCCAGTTGACATTTTAAAATTGTATCTCCTGTGGAATGGTACTGTTGATGGTTGGACTGCCACCATGATCTGGAATGTTATAGGCTGATGCTGCATATTCAAAACTGGAGGTACAGACTGACTTTCATGCACTGTTGGGCTATAAGCTTACTAACTAAAATCAAGTCTATGATATAACCATGTAAACATCTTTCTCTATGGAAAGATGGTGGAAGTTTGCTATTAATAATGGCTAGAACCACTTCTCCATTGTGACCATCAAGTGCATATTCTCAGACACTACTGTGGCCACTGAAGTCTCCCAATATAAAGTTCATTGTTTGCTTATAAAACTTGTCAGAGGTTTTAAAGAAGAATGTTGCATTATGCAATTTATAAACAGAGGATACGGTGTAATTGGTCAGCTCCACTTTTATTACTATTACTACTGTATGTCTGTAATGGTAGAATATATTTAAAGGTCAAGCTCAACTAATGCAGTGCTTCTGTACTGTCTGTGAGGTCTCTCAGTTGCAAGGCTCATGCTGGGTATTTTGGGGTATCACTTAGTGGCTGTCTCTATGCGTTTCTTGAATACAAAGTATATCACAGCCATGTGCCTGGCAGAGCTGATGGGGTAGATTGTCTTTAGGTGTAGACAAAACCTTTATGTTAATAGAGATTATGGCCCCAACAAGAGCCCTTCAGTTATTGATGGCTGCTTGTAGCCATTGTAAAAGTCATATAGTGCTGCTTCCGGAACCTCCTCAAACAATGTGAGGAATGTGAACACAATCAGGCATCCCCTGGGCAATGATAGCATCCAGTCAGCTGATCCTTGTGCTCCAGAAGTAGGCAGATGTCCTTTGGCTTCTGTAGATAATCTCTTACAAAGGGAGTTCCAACCATATGTTAATATCAGTTTGCATTTTGAGTGTATGTCATATCCTCCTATAATCCAAGCTGCTCAAATTATACCTTGGGTATGCAGGACATATGTTTCCAGCAAATCAAAAAGACAATGATTTTAAATTTGAAGTGTACGTATATCCCAATAGTTATCAAGGCCAGTCCTCCCAAGAGGCAGACTAAGACATCTGATCTTGTATGTCATGTACAATACAAAATTATTTATTATTTCATTTATTATAATTTTTTATTGTTTATAGAGAGTGTAGAGGTAGCTACAGTAGTACCTCGGTTTACGTACGCCTCGGTTTACGTAATTTCCGGTTTACAAACGAAAATCTGTTGAAAATAATGCCTTGGTTTACGGGGGGGGGGGGTTCGGGGGGGGTTTGGTTTGTGAAGGAAGTTTCCCCGTGCCTGGAGGTTTGTAGTGCCGCTGCCCTTGCTATGGCAATCCACGTTTCGGTTTACGAAATTTCCGCATTACGTAATGTTCCGGAGAACGTATTAATTTCGTAAACCGAGGTACTACTGTATGTGACTTTTTCTCCACAAGTGCCTAGCCATGGCTACTTTGTACCTTGACTTTCAAGAAAGAGATAGCAATTGTTGCAGTGCCTCAGGCAGCAAAATGTCTTGCATTGGACCATGTTTCTGAAACATATGTATTTTGGTTTGTGTTATCTGTCAAAGAAGTTGGATTCTGCAGTTACTGGAAAAGTTAAGTGGAAGGTGGCAGAAACATGGCTTTGGGTGCTTTAAAATGAAATAATCATATGGGAGTAGCCTGTTTTAGGATAAATGCCTAACCAAGTTGTAATAATCCACAGATAGTAAAAGCTCTAGAAAATGTTGATTTTGTTTCTCATGTTTTGAGTTGTTTTTATGTGATCTCATCTTTCAATATTACCTTTCCTCCAGGAATGGTTGCAGAGGAGTACAATGCCTTCTTTTATTCTCTGGTCTCCCAGGATACTCAAGAAATGGCATATTCTACTAAACGGCAGAGGTTTCTAGTAGATCAAGGCTATAGCTTTAAGGTAATTCTGCCCTCAAAGCCTGCAAGTTTGGGACTATAGCACCAGTATTGTTTTAACACTAGCCAGCATTTGAATATTCATTGGATCAGCTGGACAGTAGCCATAGCAGAACATACCCTTTGTACTGATTTACTATATTTTGCTCCGTGTTGCTTGTAAAACCATTAAAAGTCTTTTTAAGTGGAAGCAGGGGGAGAAATCACATCAGCTGTGCGTGTGATTAGATATACATGTTTTTGAAGCAGCTACAAGACATAATCTGGTACCTTTTCAGTTTATGCTGTAGTTCTGTTTTGTTTAGGAGTGTAATGATGAGCAAAGCAGAAGGCTGCAGACTTGTTCTTGCACTTACTTGCATTGTTCCAACAAGCAGGGTTTGGAAAGGAAAGTCACTGGTCTCCCCGCTGCCTCTGCCTCCTCCAAATAATCTCTGTTTACCATTAAGGGGATGAATTTGTCTTCCCATCCGGACTGTTGCTCCTGGTATATGCTGCTTGTTGGATGCAGAGTTTTTCCTTCCAGGACATACATATATGCCTTTGGAACATTTTTGTGGTGGACTTAGCAATATATATATTACAATCAAAAGAACAAAAGTCTTATTCATCTTGGTGCCCCATGTCTTTCTCTTCCTTGTTGACAGCAGTGTCCCTAATGATGTATTATGTCAACTCTAGCTTCATAACTAACACCCCAGGAGAGTCAAATAAATGGAAAGCCTTCTGACACCTTTAAGACAGATTTATTTTAAGTGTGATCCCTATAGTCTGCTTGTTTAGTTGCATGGCATTCAGATCAGAGGCTTCAAAATACTCAATGTGTATTGGCGTGGGGAATTTTGGTGGGGTTGATGGCTGCTTTTTAGATTGGCCGGCAGCTGGGGAACCATAGTCTCAAGAATGGCTGATATGGAAAGGTATGAATGATTAGTTAACTGCTACTTTCAAATATCCACATAACTTGCACTTCATTTTCAACATTTGTTTCTTTTTGTACTCGCGTGTCATTTTTGCTGATTTGTAGAAAACCTCATAAAGGAAACAGTTTGGCTATATAAATTGATTGTAATCCTTTGTAGACAGAAAAAGTGACTGTGCCAATCTGGTCTGATAGCAAATGTCCCTAAAACACTACAATACATTCTTTTTATTTTTCATTTTTTGACCGGAGTGTTCTAGCGTTCAAATGCTTTTATTAGTCACCGTTTCAGTCCAAGAAAGTCTTTGCATTGTGTTATAAATCAGAGTCATTCGAGCTCCAGTCTAGTACTCTATAAACGTGATACCACACTAGGCTTTTATTTCTGAAATGGACATCCTGCAGTCGTTGTAGTCATTATATTCCTTATTGACATAGTAAACTCCTGTGTAGAGGAACATAGAGGAAAATAAAATCTTTATTTATTGATGTTTCCCAGGTAATCACTAAACTAGCAGGCATGGAGGAAGAAGACCTTATGTTTTCAACCAAAGAACAGCAGCAGCAGCTGCTCCAAAAAGTTTTGCAAGCCTCAGATATGGATGCTGAAGAAGAAGTAGTAGCAGGAGAGTACAGCTCAAAGTCATCTCAGGCAAGTGAATATTATGTTAGATAGAAGTTTAGCAAATTTGCTGTGAAAAGGAAGATAGAATGAGTGTCCTAATCCTTTCCCCAACTTCACCCATCCTGCACCTTAAAGAATAGACTGGTCTGTGGCCGTAGGCATTCTTTTGCTTGTTATACTGCCATTAGCCTGTGATGAGCAGAAGGAGATGGAAAATCTATTCTTCCAACCCATCCAACCTCCATCCATTTTTGAGACCATTACCGTCAGAAAGAGAGGAACTCAGACTGCTTTTCCAAACTTGCTCCTTTCCCTGTTACCCCTAAACTGGCCACAAAGTGTGAGGCACAAGATGGTGGTTAGGAATCATTCTCTTCTCTGTGCTCTTTGGCAAGGGAATTTGATGACTGTTCCAGGGTCAGGGTAGTGGACATATTTTGTGGCTAGTCATCTCCAAGCACAATATTGGATTTCTGGTTCTTAACACTTACAAAAGAAAGTGTCTACATTTGGGACTGGCTATGTGCTAGAGCCTGTAGTAACCCTAGTCGTATAGATAGAAGCCTGTTCCAGTTTGCATAGCCTTAGGCTGCATCCTCACCAAATGACTAGAAGTGCTTGTCTGAATGACGTGAGACCTTCTTCACCAGGGAGCTGCCAAGGGGGGTGACCCAGCTCTTACTGATTCACTATTTGCTGTTTGCTTCATGTTTTATGGGCAAAATCACCATAGCCCTATTCTGGTGAAATTCCTGAGTCTATATGAGGCTTCATGGATGGTATGAAGGGAGGTGTGAACATAAACACTACTCCCTATGTCCCTAGGCCACATAGAAGTCAGCAAAACCTGCATATTTTAATATAAAAGTCTGCAAAAGAGCCTGTAAGGACATTCAGCTGCATCACTTATAGCACTCTCATGACCTGGAGGAATCACATGAAGAGACTGTTTTGCATACTTTCGTATTAAACACGTGAAAGTTTTATTGACTTCCTGGTGAGGTGGGTATGTCAGGAATGGAGCTTATATGCGTCCCCACTATCCCTATATGGATTCAGGCATAATGGCTGAATAGGACTTCAGATTTACCTTGTTTTGGACACGTCAGGCTGATGTAAGTATAGGTATCACTTATGTTCAGTTCTTTGAGCTTCTGGATCTTGGAAATGTGGACTGGTCCTGTCACCTGTTTATTTGCTCCTTGCCATTTGTAGCTGATCAAATTTTCTAAAGTGGAACTGGAAGCAAGTAGTGCCTATTTGCTGGAAGTGGGCATTTCCCTCCTGTTTAAACTAATAGAGGCTTTCTTAAAGAAACATGCCCCTGAGTTGGGAATTATAATCACTTGTAGGGTAAACTTAAATTTATCGTTCTTACTAATACAACAGAGAAATGATGCCACTGCAGCTTGACACTTCTGGATTAACTGGATCCAACTGATTAACTGGATCCCTTTCAGCTAGGCTATTGGACAGAACGTGGGACTGAGACTGTTTTCATTGCCTTGGTAGATGATCTACTCTGGGGATGGATGTGGTCTTGGTTTTTCTCATGGAGCTTTCATAAACTTCTGATACCATCAGTGATGGTATCTTTTGGCTCATCTGGCTAAATTGGGCATTGAGGGTGCTATATTTCAGTCTCTTCTGTCAGGTTGTGGTGTTCTGGGATGACCATTTGACATGATGGCCTTTGACATATGTGTTCCACAGACTTGGATCTGTCCTCCTTATTATTCAGTATCTACATGGAGTCATTAGGGGAAGTTATTTGGAGTTTTGAGGGGAGGCATCCCAACATGCTACTCATCCTCAGCTGTTAAGTTTCTTGCTACCAAGAAACCAAGAAAGCATTCAGTACTCCTGAACATGGGCTGAACCCAATAATGTACTAGATATGGATGAAATAAAAAACTGACAAAACAGACATCCTATAAGTCAGTAGAAAGTGTGGCTTTCTGGAAGTGAGTGTGCTTTCTGAAAAAACCCTGCACTCTCTCTGGACTCCCAGATACTCGTGAAGATACTTTAGTGTGCCAACTGTGAGATTTC
This sequence comes from Intellagama lesueurii, assembly GCA_037013535.1. Taxonomy (NCBI): domain Eukaryota; kingdom Metazoa; phylum Chordata; class Lepidosauria; order Squamata; family Agamidae; genus Intellagama; species Intellagama lesueurii. The sequence goes on from JBAJHW010000001.1 coordinate 118,052,995, forward strand.
CTGAGTCAACCTGATGTGGCAACTATCATCCATATCTTAGCCACATCACATGTAGATGACTGCAGTGCAGCTACCTGGAGCTTTTTTGAGAAGATTGATAGCAATTTCTTTAATGCTTTAAAGAATTAGACCTAGAGATTCTTTCTCCAGCCATCCCCTACATCTGTTTCAGAAGATTGGGGAGCACTTCAGAACACCATTCAAAGTGGTACTAGAGTTCTAGGGACACAGGGGGAATAGGAAATACCTTCCCCCTTTTAAAGGCATTTCTGTGAACTGGAAGAGCCATTTTGTTTGTGGAAGGGCAGCTCTGAATGTGAGCTCTTAAGTCTCACGTAATAATGTCAGCAGTCGAAAGAACTTCCAGTTTTTTAGGAATGTGTTTTTCTACCATTACCAAAACACTATGAGGGATTAGTAGCTTTTAACTGCAGCCTACTTCCAGCCATCCTAGCAGTTTGAAAGCATGTAAATGCAAGTAGATAAATAGGTACCACCACGGTTGGAAGGTAACGGCGTTCCGTGTCTAGTCGTGCTGGCCACGTGACCACGGAAACTGTCTACGGACAACCGCTGGCTCTACGGCTTGGAGACGGGGATGAGCACCGCGCCCTAGAGTCGGACACGACTGGACTAAATGTCAAGGGGAACCTTTACCTTACTTCCAGTATTCTTTCTGTTTTCAGGAAAGAGGTTTTATTAAAGATAGGATTAAAGAGTATTTCAACATGGCTGGTGAAAAAAGAGCAGCCGAGCAAGTAAAGTACATAGCTTAATAGTGAGAAGACAGTTGGTGCACATGCATATACTCAAATGTATATGTGTGCACGTACATAGCTGTCACAAGCTCTTTGCGTAAATTACATGTGTAGGATTTGCATATATACAAAGGAAGCTGCTCTGTTGACATCTGCACAGAAACAGGTGCATAAATGGAGGTGCTCTGAGCAGTTGAGGCCCCTGTTTGAAAAGGGCTACAGTGTAAGAGGGTAGGATGTCACTAATTTCATGCATTCTCCTTTTCTAGGTTTCCCGACACTATGGCACAATGAGCTCCATGTCTGGAGCAGATGATACAGTTTACATGGAATATCAAGCCTCACGAAGCAAGGCATCATCCAATAAACATGTTCATCCACTTTTCAAACGCTTTAGAAAATAAAATAAGGGAAAGGCATGGGACATCTCTTTCTTTCTCACAAGGAGACAAGGAGACATTAATCCAATTCATGTCCTAGAATGGGGGGGGGGGGGGTTTATAATATTGTAATAGATGAGAGAGTAAAGCAGCTCACTTACAATGGAAGAAGCAATAAATGTGCATTGTTATTTATAAATGTTGTTTCGTAGGTAATATTTTAATTTGCAAGTTTATTTCAAAATAATTCTAAAATAAAGATGCATTTTTTGTATATTTGTACCATGTGTAATGGTTGAAATATTTAAAAAAGTACTGTATAAAATGATATCCAGTAAATCTCCTCTCCCTGCATCTCATTGCCCATTTCTCCTTTTGTTGCCCCAGATTAGATGCTTTCAGTAAGGACTTGGCAGTGTTTAAAAGTGTGATAGTACTGTTTTTGGGCCCTTCTGAAATACTCCTAGCTCCAGTTTAATCCTTAGCTATAGGCATTTCACGGAAAAGAAAGAGGAGTTGCATATACATGGAAAGCTTGGGCAAGGGATTGATTAATATGTATAAGTAGAGTAGTCTGCCACTTACCTGTATGATGCCTATTTTCTGATCAGGTTTCTGATCAAGCATTTTCAGTACTCATTTATGCAGAGGATGTGATCCATTAGCTTATGACAAAGTTTCTTTTTGCATATTGTTTTGTTGAGGAAATTCATTCACCATTGTGTGAAAGAATATGTTGTTGTAAATATTCCAAATATTGTTTAGGAACAGTAGCTAAGCAGATGATACTATTTGTATTCTATACATACAGGACTAGTTGAAGGGCTGCCTGTCTAAAGCCACCTTGAGCCAATTCACCGAGAGAAAGACAGCATAGAAATAAAACAAACAAACAAGTAGAGAGCGGGGGTGGGGATGAGCATGAGTAATCAGACGTAGCTATAGCAGATGGCTTCTGTGATGGTGCCTTCCTTTAAGATGGTGAACATCTAGACATTTCTTCACTCCCAGCATCTCAGCTTAACTTGTTTTTTTCTTGATGGTTGTCCAAGAACATCTGAAGTTTCATGTGTTGCGGATGATAATATTCAGCATGATAATACCATCCTGAAAATGGATTTACATTATTGCTTATTCTTTTTCACATGTTACTATCCTCACTTTAATTGTGCAAGGAAAAAATATTTTGCTAAGATTTATTTCCTGTTCCAAAGTACATTCTCTTTTCAGAAACATTGTACAAATTACATGCAGTTGGAAAATAAGCCAACACCCATCTCTTACTTAGAGGAGACTAAGAGAGAAACAGGCCAGCATCAGGCATGTGACCAACCAAGGCCCATAGTCAAGCAGAGGGACGCACTTTGGCTTTTTGTACGTATTATTTTGCACACCCAATAACAGGAGTAACCAGTGCCCTAACTCCAAGAAGGCTGTTCTCAACCCCTAGCTGCCCGCATTGCAGAAGTACAGAAGGGATTTCTTGTGCATCTTGTCACCTTGAAGTCCTGTGGTAAGGTACCTGAAAGAACTTTGAGAAGTCAAGTGTTTCTCATTTGCTCCCTCCCTTTTGTTTTTGTGTTCCTTGCCTGTTGTGTTTTTATACTTGGTGTCTCATCACCAGTCTTCATGAATCTCTCTTATCTGAATGAACTATGAACACACTGATGTTCTTGCATGTTGCACATCATGATACATCTGACTCATATTCTGTTGCTTTGGCTAACACACTCCTCTGCCTATGCCAAAATGGGAATTGTACCTACTGCTATATTGGAGAAGAAGTGGAGGGCAGGGGTAATAATCTATAGCACACAAGTGAATCTTGTGGTGGCTTAATTTAGGCCATCATTATTCTCAGATACAAGCATGTGAAGTGAGACTGATCCTTGAGCAAGTGTGAAATCTCACCCTTTTACTACACACACTCCAAATACTGCCTTGTTTCCTTCGCTGTATAAACAAGAGTCCTACTAGCTTTGCTAGTGCAAGGGCCTTACATTTCTTTCCTACATTGTGTAGCAGGCATAACTCAAGGCTAGGGTCATGTGAGTCTGTTTTTAAAACTAATGTGGCCAATGTAGGTTCCTGGTAAAGTATAGTTGATACATTATATATACAATATTTTAGGAGATTTAAATGTAAGGAATTAGCAATGCATGTAGCCACTGAGGAAAAATGCTGATCATATATATGATCAGCATTTTTCCTTACATTTAAATCTCCTTAAATATATATATAGCTGATGTGTATTCTGCAACTGGTATATTGGCAGTAAGCAGATATTTCCAGATCTTTCTTCATAAATAGACATAAGTCACCTACATGTTGCCTTTAGGAAGGTTTAATTATTCTGAAGAAAGAGAGTTTCATTATAATTTGCTGCAACCCTTTCAACTGTGATTTATGGGTAATTACCAGGGCTTAATTAAACAATAACAATGTGTATGACTGCACTAGTTAATAAATTATATCAAATTACTGAGAGGCCTTAAACTTTCCATGCTTCTATATTTGTGATAAATCCTGGAAAACAGTTGTCTTCTTTCTCCCATTATAGGCCTCAGTTCTTCCGCTACTATTCAGGCAGAACACTTTGAAATCAATAGGAGTTGTGCTTGAGTAATGACTGGTGGACAGCAGCCTTTGTGATTCTTTTCTCACTCTTTGAACTTGCTAGTTATCAAAAGACTTAAAAAAAAAATAGTTTAGCAATTGTTATTACAAGCTTTTATTTTCCTAAGACTGATTATGTCCAAAACAATCTCTTACTATTGGCCAAACTCAGCTGGGGGAGGTAGTAGTCCATTTGTTTTACTTGAAAACGTTAGCCTGACTCACAGTGACAGTCATTCTTTATGTTTGTTTCTGTCTCTTTTTCTGACAGCTGTGTAACTTGCAGTTTAATTACATCTGCTGTACACAGATTTATCAACTACCACCTAGAGAGAATGTGTCAAATGAACTTAGCAGTCATGTCGAATGACATCTGGTGTTTGACTTGCTTTTTAATTAAGGGAGAAAAGTGCACAGTTTTATTATGAGATCATGGGAACTATTTGGTCCATGGAGATACGGGAATTTAAGTTCTTGAAAATAACTTGGAAATATGTATAGTGTACAAAATGTGTAATGTACAGTTTGATTTTCTGTGTATTGTTCAGTATTGCAAGAAAAGGAATGGAGAGAAGTGGATATTTCATGCCAGCTGAATTTTTTCTGAACTCTTTAGTAGGATATGGAACTAGAACAAGGGTTAGCCAAATGCAGTAAGCTAAAATCTGCATATGATCAAAAGTCTTCAGATGTCTACATGTTCTTCATTCCCAACATTTGCCACTATCATCATCTAGAAGTAAGTTCCTCATTTTCAACCACCTTTAACCCTCTAGTGCCACCATGTTTTCCTCCTCCCTGATCTAGAGGGACCACAGTGCTCTTTCTTCTGTACACAGAGGTTGCCAACTTTGTATTGCAGATCTCAGGAAATGTGCTATTTTCTTAAATGTGATCTTCCCATTTAAGCTCACATATTACAACAATGTGAGGCTGGGGAAAGGGAATAAGTGTGGCCAGAGCAAATTATTTCTCATGCTGCAAGCAGTTATGCACTATGTAGGGCCCACTTCATTTTATTTGTGTTTTTCATATTTGTAGTCTTTGGGGAATCCACAGTGATGGCTATAGGAATTCATGATTAATAGCTGAGTTTATTAGGACCACAGCATTAGAGACCTGTTCAATGAACCTTAAAGAACAGATCTCTGGCTGTTCTCAAGGCCAGACTATGTGCATAGCACTCACCTAGCCATTTTCAGATTTGGGGAAAAATTAGTTCAAATGTTTTTAATATCTTAACAAATGATAAAGCTGTATGGCAAGGACCTACTATGCTCAATTGAAATATATCAGATCTTTCCCCTGTCAAATGAACAAACATGTACCAACAATGTTACTATTTGGAAATGTTGAGATAGTAATTAAACAGAGGTTACTATATAATTATGATTTTTCTGAGATAATCCCTATTGTTCATAAGGCCATTAAGAAATAGGTTGCTATGAAACACTGTGGGAGGATATGCACTTACAGAAATCCTCAATTCGCCTACAGTAGTTTCATCTGTTGAGAAATACTATAGAGCAGGATATCCAGCTAATCTTACACCTGTTCCATTAAGAAGTGAGTTTGCTGTATAAGTTTTCAAGTTACCCCAGTTCAAGAACTGTGTAGTGCAGTGGTTTAGATATCTGGCTGTGGAGCCAGAGATTGGGAGTCCAGTTCCCCACTGTGCTACCTTGACAGGGGCTGGACTTGATGATCCATAGAACTGCACAGCTGGAAGGGACCAATGATGTTGGTGGATCATCATTGATGGTTCCGTCTAGCTGTGCAGTTCTAGATGATGATGATGATGGTGATAAAGTTCTGGGAGGATATATAAGAAGGTGTAAATGAATGGACAATTATCTGTTTGTGGCTACAATCCAAAGCTGGCATTAAGACTCTTTATTTAAAAAAACTGTTTGGAAGCAAGGGCTGCTTGAGTGCGCCTTTGCTTTTCCTCTCTCCACCTCACCAGCATCCCTGCATACTCTTTTCTACATTAGCTCAAGTGATCACACCGCTCTAACCTATGTGAATGCATTTGATTGCAAAAATCCAAGTTAAAATTAAAAATTAAAAAAATAGCCTTAATAGCAGAGGGAAAAGTATGAGGAAAAACTTTGGACTAATTTGTATTGACTTGTATGCAACGTTCCCACTAATTTTCTGCTAGTGTTGGACGGGGTCCCTGCCCCACATGCACAGGGTTCCAGCCGTGATCAGAAGAAAAAGGGCAGAAACACTGGCTCAGTTGTGCAGCACCAATGCAGCACTGTGCAGCCACGTGGCCACACAGCCTAGAGGAAACATTGCTTGTATGTCATGTACTCAACAGAAAACAATACAAATCTCATTGTCCCAATTCCAGAGAATTTCCTGTATCATCTGCCAACATAGTTGCCTTCTAATACAACTGTATACCTGTATTTCATTCTTCCTGTGGTAATATGATCAGCAATATTCTCTATACATTGAATTCTTTAGAAAGGATCTAGAGTGTCCTTGCACAAAGAGTGTCTTCTATTTGCAGAAGAGTTTGACATGCAGCAGTGGCTCCCACTGGAAGAAATTGAGGTGCTATATTTGCTGATCTTTTCTGCACTCTATTCAAGATCCCCAAATCTTTGCAGCTGCTATTCAGGGACCACAGTGAAAAAGAGGAAGGCACACATCCTCTCTCCTCTAAAGGAGCACTCTCTAAGTAATATTCTACTCATGGAATCTCTGGATTCAGCCTAATGCTCTTTGAAGCCTAATATGGAAACGCCACTACAGCCCTGAAGGAATTCCTGTAAAACATCATGCTATGCCTTGCTGTTGAGCTTCCAGAATGCTGATTTAGATGGACCTTGGCAAGATACATGAAACAATCAGTTTCCTTAAGGGTTTAGATTTCTAGCAAATAAGGCAGAACCAAGCAACTCTAATCTATTTACGAGCCATAGATGTGCTAATTGATATCTCACCATGACTAATGTACAACGCCATACTACCAAAACTTTGAAAGACAGAAGATAAACAAGTCTGCCTTTCGGAAGATCTCCAATTCCTTATCACATATAATCCTGATATTATGTGCTGTCAATCAATCCTGACTTATGGTGACTTGTTTTCAGAGTTTTCTAGTTAGAAAGTACTGAGAAGTGGTTTCTCATCCCCTTCTTCTGGGACTGTGCAGCTTGCCCAAGGCCACATAGGCTGCCTCTTTTCCCTGGAGGCACAGTGGGGAATTGAACTCCCAACCTCTGATTCCATAGCCAGATGCTTAGCTCACTGAGGTATCCAGCCAGCTAATAATCATGATATTATCACCTAATGCAAGAAACACAGTATTTCAGGATTGATGTGGGATAGTATCCTGTACATCTGGATACCAGATTGTGTCATGGTAAATTATATTGCTTTAAAATGGTCCACCAGCAAAATTAGCTATTGCCATAAGAACATCAACAGCTGTTTCGCACATCCTGATATGGAGGGGGGGAGGTCATAACCAGTTTCAAAAGTGATGTTTTAATCAGGTTTTGCAGTTCCCATATTGTAATGTGAGTGTAATGTTAGCTAAAATATACTGATGATTTAAAATAATTTTTTTCTTGCTTTCCATCTCACATCAATATGTTAATAAAGTGCTCTAGATATTAACATTTCTAGTGGAAAATGTCAGTACTAATGTCCTTATTAGCTGTTTTGTTTCATGGAAGAATAACATGATTATTCTGTTAAAACTTACATTTAATGTCATTACATTTACTGAAAACTTACATAGCAGCGATGCGCAGGAGTGGCATGAGCTGTTGTAGAAACATTTACAAAAACAGGTATAATGAGCCAGCAAGAGGGCTATGTTTGGACAAGCCAGAAGAAAAATAACTCTCAAGAGAACTGTGGAACAGAATCTCGGAGAGCGCTCTCAAAACTGTAAACTGATTTTTATAGACCCCCTGCTCCATTTTAACTTTTTAAAAGTCTTAGGAGAAATGGAATTAAGGTTTTAAAACATTATGTCAATGCACAAAACCAAACCAGAATTTTGCACTTGTGTACGTTTGCTTTGCAATGACATATAATTTAAGGGCTAAAAATTATGTTGCAAGTCTGTGTTTCAACTACAATGTGTTACAGTAAGTAAAACTAAGCATAACATGAAGGCACTCTTAATTAATACCACTGGAGGGTATTTGGGCAGTATCTTTAACATTAGCTGACATGGAAACCAAACAGGGCGCAAGTAATAGAGACATAAGCAGCATAATCCCTGTCGCCAAGGCAGTGGAAAGGAAGACAGAAACCCAAATCTGGTGAGATCTCATACTTAAGGAGGGCACTTGTTTGATCTGAATGAAACCAAATGCTGGCGGCTCCTTCTCTTTAAAAGTCTCATCTCCGACCACCCCGCCTTTTCCAGCCCCGGGGGAGGGAGTCTTTAATAATGGACGGTGTAAACTGATGCTCCGGCAGTAAGAGTCTGGAGAAGCGCTGCTTGACTAGAAATCAAACAGAGCAGCTTCGTCTGAATGAAAGGCAGCCCCTGAAGTGTAACAGAAGTTTTCTCCGACTCAAGGGGAGGGGGGCCCGCGGGAAAATGTCTCTCCTCGCCAAAATCTTGAAAATGGATTGCAGGCAGGTGCTTGAGCCTCAAAGGAGCTGCGTTTATGGTGTTATTTTTGTCAGTATGCTTCACCAGCTGCCCAAACTTTCGGGCAGCCCGTCCCTGGAGGTGCAGAGCACTACAGCTGCAACAGCAGAGGACAAAGGAGAGGAGGAGATGATGGCAGCTTCAGAGGGCGCCGGGGGATTCCTCCACCCCAGCCCGCATCCAAGCCACCAAAGGGTAAAAAGCCTGAAAGAAATGCCGGGACCCAAGACCCTATCCAACCTGCTCGAGTTTTTCTGGAAGGATGGTTTTAGTCGCATTCATGAAATCCAGGTACAAGTTCGTGAAAGTCATCATGCGGGGGCGGCGGAGGGGGGAGGAAGGCTTGGAGGTTGGTTGCAGGAGTCTTTGCTCTCTATACCACAAAGCTGATCCCAGAAGAGAAAGGCCAATAAGCCATGTGCCCCTAGCATTAGCACCTCGGGTTTCTGGTAGAGGAAGAATTAACAGAACCCCCCCCCCCCCGCCGCCATCATCCCCCCCCCCCCTGTTTTCATATCCTCGGATCATGAGGAATTAGAGGTAGTTCAGAGAAAGAAGGTAACAAGAATATCAGAACGAGGGGTTCCGAATACCTCCCTATTATTGTTAAAATAACATTCTTCGTCTTTTTTTGTGCTACTGCCTTGTAACTAATGTTTCCTCCCTTACGTTTGCTATTTCTTCATATTTTCCGTAAGCCCTTGGCATTCTACGTGGCACGACTCGCGGGGTGGCGTGAATGGTGGGGTGGCTGGTGCTGCGGGTCCTGTTAATGTTATAACTCTGTTCAAGGTGCTTATATAAGGCCAAGGCAGAATAATGTTGTAAGAAGGCAGTATTGCGTGTATCGTCTGAAGCCATAAAACCACAGACTAAACAGGGACCTCAACGAAAACAGACAGCCAAGGGGAAGCAAAAAAAAAAAAAAAAAAAAAGCCACAGCGAGCTAATATTTAAGTACAGTAGGTTTAAAGTTGCGGCCCGACCCCGTTCTTTGCGACAGAGCCCCAAAGAATACAGGGAGAGTTACTCCGAAGTAGAGGGATGGAAGGCGGCATTGCTAAAAGCCTGAAGAAAGGCTTCTGAAGTGTGTGGTTTGTTTTATTTCCTCGAAAGGTTTTCTGAGTTCCAACTGATAAACGGTAGGTTATCTGTTTGGGGCACCGTTCATCAGTCCGAAACAAACAAACAAACAAAGCTTGAATCCAACCCTCCCCGCCCTCTGTGGAGGTGTGTGTGTGTGTGTGTGTGTGACGATTGATTACTTTGCCCAGAGAAGTAAGGAGGAGAGTCCATTTTTACAATATTTCATTCCTCTGCTCGTTCCCGTGAGAGACCATTTTGATCCCCTTCAGCTTGTACAGGTCCTTGGGCAAGAATTGTGTAGGATTTATTATCTCTGCCTCGAGGCAAGTTCATTTCTAGTCGTCTAGTTGGGGTTGCTTGACCCGAACGGCGAGACAGGAGGAAGAGCAGCAGCAGCAGCAGCAACATCATGAGGTGCCGCGTAAAAGTTACACAACCTCCTCCTCAACTGCGCGGGAGGCGGGCTCTTTGAAACACAGCCGCTCTTTGAGCGGGCCTCTCCCCCCCTTCCCGCGCCGTTTCGAGAGGCGGGAGACGCTGGAGGGAAGTCACGGTCTCTCGACGTGCGCATGGTGCCAAACTGCGCTCCGGTGCCACCCACATCCTTCCCACACCGCGCTTCCAAAAGGAGTCGGAGGGGGGGAGAAAAGGGGGGGGTGAGCCCCGTGGCCCAAAGCCGCAGTTATCTCCTCCATCCTTTTTGCCTTCTAACTTCCCTATAGGCTTGGAGGACGGAAAACCCCATTGTGATGGTGTGTGGGTGGGGGAGTGTCTGTTTTCCAGTAAGAATGTGGAGTTAAAATGAGTTTTCAAGGGAGGGAACTAAGATTCTACTCATAGGAATGCACACACACACACCCTCAGCTCACTTCTAGCTGGTTCTCCATAGCTAGTTTCTCCACATCTGGTTCTATGGTCTGAATATCCCCCATCACATAATAAGATGGTTGCCATGGAGCAGGAGTCTTTCACACTGTATGTAACACATGCATACCTTCCACCCCAGGACTTGGTAAAGTTGCCATCCATGCTGTTGGCACTGACTGGCTATGCTAATAGTTCACACCTGCTTGCTAATCCTTTCCTCACAAAGCCAGCTATGCACATATGTTTGCTCTGTGCATTGGGTTGCTATAGTTCTTTACTTAATGAGGTTGGAGGCAGCATGTTTGAAAACCTGTACCTATAACGTAAGAGGAGGGCAAAAGCCTCCTCTGTGGGAAAGAAACAATAGGTATTGTCCTTACTCTGGGAAGGGGGCTACCCTGTGAGGAAAAAAATGAGTCAAACTCCCTGTTCAATACAGGAATCCAAATCAAAGCAGATCTGACCAATGGTTATCCGATTTTCTCTTAATTTACTCCAGTGCTGGAGTGTTCACCACCTCCCAAGGTAATTGGTGCCACTTCCATACTGCTCTAATAGTTAAGGGTGTTTTTCCTAATACTCAGTCAAAACCGGGCTTCCTGAGACTTGAGCCTATGGGATAATTGAGAACATATTTTTGCCCCTCCTCTGTATGACAATCTTTCAAGTGTTTGAAGAGTGCTATCATATCTCCCCTCTGTCTTCTTCTCTCAAAGCTAAATATGCTCCATTCTTTCAGTCTTTCCTCATAGGGGTTGGTTTCTGGTCCTCTGATTCTCCTAATCTGAATCCTTCTTAAAGTCCCCACAACTAATAAAGTGTACTGTAGACTTAGAAAAGAACAAGCAAAATAATCAAAGGATTGGAATAGCTCCCCATGAAGAAATGTTGCAATATTTGAGGCTGTGTAGCCTAGAATAAAAGGTGAGTAAAGGGAGACATCGTGAGGTTGTATGAAGTTATGCATGGTGTGGAGAAAGCAGATAGAGAGAAGAAACTTTTCTCTCGCACACAATACTTGAACCCAAAGAGATCATTCTCTGAAGCTAAATGGTAGGAGATTATATATGAATGAATGTGAACAGGTATATATTAGCATTCAAATATAGTTTTTTCCTACATCCTGGATAATGTTGCTTGAACCTGAACTATCACTGTTTAAAGTACAGTACTGAGGAAACCTACCTCCAGATCATATGAAGAGTACGAACAAAAACTAGAGAAAAAAGTTTTCTACATGATACTCACTTGAAGATAACACTGAGTCCCAGTGTTGTACATCTCAACTTTTTCATGGACTACTGATACTTGAAATATAAATAGCTGATGCAATCCCCCGTTTCCCCCTGTTCTCCTAGTTCCAGGAAGGAGGCTCTTCCTCAGTTTAGTTAAATTACTTTCAATGACTGCAGAAGATTTCTAGGGCCATTCACTTACTACCTTCTGCTGTGATCAGAACACTTATTTATTTATTTATTGGATTTTTACCCCGCCCCCCTAGACAAAGTCTACTCGGGGCGGCTTACAAATATTATAAAAACATCATTGTACAATAAATATAAAAAATCATTAAAACATCATAATTTTAAACAATTAAATTAAATTGATACCAAGATGGGAATAATTGAAAAGACAAAAAATAGAAATCAGTTATTGACTGAAGGGAAGGCCTGCCTAAAGAGCCAGGTTTTTAAATGGCTTTTAAAAACACCCAGCGAGGGTGCCAGACGGATCTCTGTTGGGAGACTATTCCATAGCCGAGGGGCCACTGCCGAGAAGGCCCAGTTTCTTGTTCTTTCTTTCCAGGCCTCTCTCGGCGTTAGGCCCCTCAGCCGTCCCTCCTGGCTATGCCGAGTGATTCGGGTAGATCTAGGTGGGAGAAGACAATCTGCCAAGTATCGAGGTCCCAAACTTACCACTATATCTGTGGGCACAGAGAGAGGATGAACTACCTTATGAGAAGTATCCTCTGATTGCATTCAGTTCAGCTTATTTACTTGGAATTACCTGTGAATAGAAATCTTTGTACCTTTATTTTCTAGAAGGCTCAACTACAAAGGAAGTTTTTGCTTTTCTTGTTCTTGTTTATATTTAATATGTCTGAGGGGTTAACTACACAAGATTCTTGGTTCATTTTTCCTGATCATTGAGGGTGGAGGGCTCAGCTCCTGCACTCTACTCATAGGAAGGGCTTCAGCCCCTCTGCCATCCATATTCCAGGGGCCATGTAAAGATAGATTTTATTTTAATATGTGTAGGACACAGGCAAGCTTTGTTTATGAAAACAATAAGTCTGAATTGTGCAACCAGTTCAGAAAGTTAATCTGAATAAAATCAGTTTCAAGCTATAAACCTGATAGGTCACACGAACCACTAACATCATCCCTGTAGCCTCTTTGGGATTTTAGCTATTGTTTCCATGCAGTTGTAGATATCATTAGAAACTATGTAGTCCATGGAACTGCAACAGAAGGTGTCTATCTCTGGACTAGATCAGATGGAAAGCTCTTTAATCTCTCTAGATTGAGAGCGAAGACCAAAGTCCAGCTGAAATGCGTGCGGGACTTCCTCTTCGCCGATGATACAGCTGTTGTTGCCCATTCTGCTGAAGACCTCCAACAACTCATGAATTGTTTTAGTAAATATTGGCTTCATTTGTTTTTAACCAGACCCCCGGATTCGTTACTTTATGCTCTGTTAAAAGATTCTTATTCCCCCAAATGGATACAACTTATCCATTCTAAACTGTCATCCATTGATATCCCACTAGAATCACTCTTTGATTTGGATTTATCTCTCGCTCACTCTCATATCAAAGCCAAGTTATATCAGTGGGAGTTTGAACATCTAAGTGACCTCCTTAATCCCACATGTTCTCCAAAATTTTTCGCCTTATCCCCTGTTTCAGAATATCCTTTAAATTATTTCAATCTATTGACTAATCCTACGTGGCAGAGAGCTTTCATGCTAGCTTGGTTTAACATCTTCCCGTCGGCCATGCATTTTGGCCGCTTTTCCAAAATCCCTAAAGACAAAAGACTTTGCCTTTTTTGTCATTTGCTGCCCGACACCTTAGACCATATTCTATTTAGATGCCCAGCACACCACTCCCATCGCAAACTCTTTTTAGATCACTGGCTGATTCCCTTTTTGAATCTCTTCCCTGATCTTCTCCCTATCTTCTTGAGTGATCGCTGTGCTCCCCTCACTGAGGCGGTGGCAAACTACTTAACTGAAATTTTGAGACTTACTGTTGCCTTATAATGTTGAATTCTCCTTACCCCATTCTCCGGATAATATGTATTATTTCTCATGATTTTGTACTTCCTCATTAATGTTGATTTTGTCTATTTCCCCTGAGTTACTGCCTAATGCCAATAAAGGTTTATCGTATATATATAAAAAATTGTTTTAGCAAGGCCTGCCAAGACTTTGGATTAACAATCAACCTGAAGAAAACACAAGTCATGGGCCAGGGCGTGGACTCACCTCCCTCTATTACCATCTCCACACAAGAATTGGAGGTTGTTCATGACTTTGGGTACCTTGGCTCAACAATCTCTGACACTCTCTCCCTAGATGTCGAGCTGGACAAACGCATTGGCAAAGCAGGTACCATGTTCTCTAGACTCACAAAGAGAGTATGGCTTAATAAGAAGCTGATGGCATATACCAAGATCCAGGTCTATAGAGCCTGTGTCCTGAGTACACTCCTGTACTGCAGTGAGTCCTGGACCCTTTGTGCACGGCAGGAGAGGAAGCTGAACACGTTCCATATGCGTTGTCTCCGATGCATGTTTGGTATCACCTTCCAAAAGATCTCCTGTATGGAGAATTAGTGCAGGGAAATCGCCCCAGAGGGAGACCACAGCTGAAATACAAGGATATCTGCAAGCGGGATCTGAAGGCCTTAGGGATGGACCTCAACAGATGGGAAACTTTGACATCTGAGCGTTGAGCCTGGAGGCAGGCGGTGCATCATGGCCTCTCCCATTTTGAAGAGACACTTGTTCAGCATGCCGAGGCAAAGAGGCAGTCCCGAAACCAGCAAAATCAGGGAGCTGGACGGCGGACAGATTGTATTTGTCTTCAGTGTGGAAGGGATTGTCACTCTCGAATTGGCCTTCTCAGCCACACTAGACGCTGTTCCAAGTCCTCTATTCAGAGCATGTTACCATAGTCTCTCGAGAGTGAAGGATGCCTAAAAATGTAGTCCAGAGCTGCAGTCTTTCAGATTGAATCTGAAGGAAATATAAATTTGGATATCAAAAACATATTTAAAAAATCACATCATATCTATTTAAATCTTGTAGTCTTATTATTCCATAGTATTTTGTGCATGTATTTTGAGACAGTTGACTGGAATCTTAGAGAATCTGAAGAGTGTGAAAGACATCAAAAGATATCAAGTGACAATAAGCAACTTCTAAAAACACCTCTGGGTACAGCATTGACAACTCATCGTCCAAGGTGGGATGTTATTCCCTCATTTCAGAGACAGACCACCTCCTGATTCTGAACCGTAGGTTGGCTCTAGGAACTGTCTTCCAGCTATAGCACTAGTTTTTCAAAGTTATCAGTAGCTATATGTTCCTTTAAAATGTTACTTGTAATCCCTTTAACCATTCCAAGCAGGTTATCCCAAAACTTGTGTTCCTAAGTACATACCACATCCTCAGTTTCCTGGTCCAAGGTGAGTAATTGGATTTGGTACTTCAAATTAGGGCCCTCCAGAATGGGATTATTGGAAGATGCCACACTACCTTCACCATCAAAGGTCAGAGGCTAGAGGAGCTCCAGAAGACAGGCCCTTAACCAACCCTCCCAAACTTTTCTAGCCAGGTGTAATTATCCACCGAGAATTTATGATGGAATCTTCCATGGAATAGGCAAAATGGTTTGAAGAACTGGGCTTAAATTTAAAGATCCCACTGTAAGAGTGAAAATTGTTTCCTCCTGCTGAGTGAGAGAACTCATTTTTCTTTCTCATCTATCAGCCCTCCTCTTCATAAGCCTCTTTTGAGCTAGTGTTTATGAGATTCAGACAGTAGGGTAAAAGTGGCAAGAAAAGAAAAGAAAAAAAGGAAGAAAATAACACCCATACGCTAACAGCCTTGCACCATGGGATGCTTGAATCCAAGCTTCTGTCTACCTTCGCATAGGGAAATGACAACTGAAATTTATCCAGCAAATTTGATAAGAAGAGCAGCATTTATCTGAAATGTATTCCGTAATCAACATGGCATTGAAGCAAGGAGAAATGAATAACATTAGAAAAGAGACAATCACAGACAATCAGTACTGTTTCCTGTTTTCATTAGGCACCATATTGAGCCAAGATAGCTGAACAAACACTGTGAAAAGAGTGTACTATCTGCTCTCTGCCATGGATCTCATACTCTTGTGTTGGGTGATTTCTGCTATTTTATTACCTGAAAGCTCCACAATGTTAAAGAGAAACTAATGTGTGGAAAAGAGTGTCTACGGTCAAGGGTCTGTGTCTTCTCCACATTCCTGAAGTTAGCTAGTGCTTCTGTAAAATAACTAGCAATGTCGGATGGAATTGTCATGGGGACTTCTCTCTGAACCTTTTCCCAGTGGAATTGCCAAGGACCTGCGCTTATTCTTCCAAGGCAGGAGATCCCTTAAAAAGCATCCTGGAGTATGAACTTAAAACCAGTGAAGCTCTAGAGAAAGGGTTATTGCTTATCTCAGTAGAAGCTGTCGTCATCCCCCAGAAAGATCAAAACTGCAAAGAATTCTTAGCATGCTTCAGAGGCAAACTAGGCAGTCAATGGTCACTTTTTTGACAAGGCTATGGGATTTGTTAACCAGAGTTCCTGTTAGAAACAGTCTCAAGACCAGAAAGTCACTTTAAAAGCTTTATTAAAAGAAAAGTCAAAACAAAATGGAAATTGCACCTGGTAAAGCCAGAGGGTGAATGGGTGCAAGGTTATTAGAAACAGTTATAAAAGCAAAGGGCAAGCTTCTGGAAAAATGGGTAATGTTATGCAAACAGGAAAATGAATTTAAATCTCTGGCAAAACATTACTGGCAATGAACATCAAGTAAGATAACAGCACACTAGCAAAACAAGAAAACTATTCTGTCATGAGGACTGAAATCATCTCTTTCTCACTCCCCAGTCTCATGATGGCTTCACTACTTACAAGTTCCTTTTCTAAAACCTTTATTGGAGGGCATGGTTATTCACCCTTTCCCAGCTAAGGACTAACACATGTCCTCTTGCCCATGGATGTTGTTTTGCATCAAGGTTTTTGTTGTTCATTGGAGTTGTTGTCTCTCTCAACCTAATCCAACCTAGCTATCTTCTCAGAGACCCATCTTTAGGTTTTCCTGAAGTTTTTGTTCCCACACTTCAAAGATTCCAAGGTGTGAATTCAAAAGACATGGATCTGAGACACAGATCTGGGTGAATCCTTTGAATCTTTCAGGTGTCAATTGTTTTCCTTCCGAGCCCGCCCAATGTTTGGCATGTCTTGATTAGAATATCACAAAGGTCTTACTTCCAGGGCTGCAAGCCTGGAGTTTCTGATCCTTTGATCTCCATTTCTGGTTGTGTGTTTTCCTATGGGAACTAAAGCTAACTTAAGTCACTATCATTTATATAAGGAATCAAAATTATATCAAGGTATCTTTCAGGAATCTCCACCAATTTCTCTACAGAAATTGATCATAGGGGGTGGAGAATCAAACCATTTGAATAAATGAGGCAGATTATCTGAACTATTCCCTACTCTTAAAACCATACATGACATAAATCTGTTCTTCACGACTAACGATTGGCCTGTCTTGCAACTATATTCCTTCTGCCCAGATCTCCAATTTCTGGTCTAGTGTAAGACATGCAATTCAATGTGCCCTCTGGTGTATATAAGGAACTCCTTCAGACATACTTGAGACAGACCTGTTGTTATGACATTCTAAGTTACATGCTCAGCATAAATATTAAGAATGTCACCAAGTATAGTATCAGATACTACTGAAGAAGAATCTGATTTCCCCAAGCACATAGGCATTTTTTTAATTGACAATCTGATTCACAGACAAAGTCTCAGAATGAGTCATTAAGGCTATATGTTAGTTCCGCAACCAGAAAAGGTGTGTCACTGATTACTAGCTGCCAAGGCAAAACAGCGGGAAAGAATGCTGCCTTCATGTTCTCTTGGTGGGCCTCATGGAGACACAATTAGCTACTGTGTAAAAGAAAGACACTGGGTTAGATAGGTTGATCCAATATGGTTCTTATGTTCACTTTGTACAGTCAGAAACCAGACTGACATAGGTTTTCCAGCATAATATACCCTCTTATACTCCCTGTTATTTAATCCAGACACAATAATCCAAAAATCCCTGGTTTCTCTACCAAGTTTCATACCCACTGCAATCCATGTTAGAGTCTCCACAGAACTGATACATAAATTGAAAATGTAAACATAAAAAAGTGGTTGTGCAATGTGGTGGTTCTATCGTGTTAAAGAGCAACTGATTTAATTTAATAAGTTATACCGTTCTGCTGTGCCTATATCCGAGAGTAAACATACTTTAACAGTTCATTGGAAACCTGCAGAAAGTGGTAGTGAGTAAGCATGACTCAGTCTATGGTATTCTATTTTTGTTTTTCAAGTCTTACACAACTCTTCATGTTAATCAATACAACTCTGTTAAGATCACAGTTATTAGAAAAGAAAACTAACCTGAAACTCTCTAGTGATCACATCATGATGTAGTTTAATGTACAGAATGTTCCATGCATCACACACCATATGTGAAAGGGGGAGGGAGCTGAGCAGCTTTACAATGGAGGTTCTGTTTGTCAGTAATCTGACTCCAGCATTGAGTCACACCATAACATCTATGTCTAGGACTACATTGGTTAAAGGGAAACATCTTGAATTTTGAACATTGTAGCCATGCCATGTGTTTCTCTGTAGAGCTAAGCAGAAAAACAGAGAAAATGATTTCGCACCTCATCTGCATATATGCAGTATTACATGATACCAAACAGGAAAATAAATATTTGAAAATACAGTTTTAATTACTAGAGCAAAAGTCAAGCTTTTTTGTATGAAATTTCAAACAGACCACTTAGTCTTGATGTCATGTAGAACTGGGATGCAAAATACTACCCTGGAACCCTAAATAAATCCTGGATGCTTAAGTAAATGCTATACCAACACAGATGTAAACAAAGTCTGTGCCTCAAACAGTTTGTCTTCTTTTTTTCCGGATGATGTGTGTGTCGTTATGTTTGCCAAACAATATTGCAAAACATATACCTAGAAAGTAAATGCACTAGTAACTTAGAAAATGATTGCATTATGCCTTTTAGAGTGTAAAGTTTATTAGTGGAATCAACATTTATGTCAAGTTATTAAATCCATCTTGTAGGTGAAGCTGAAATGGTTTGTTGCACTTTTTTTTAAAAAAACCCCATTGCTTTAATATCTAAATATTATATTATCAATCTGGTCAGTGTATGGATTGCCTAAAAATTGGGCTTCAGAATTTTGATGCTGCTGCTGCTGCATCAATGCTAGAGCTCATGATATTCCATTAGTACCTGGGATATATACCTAGAAGTAACACAGCAGTATGATTGTTGATGCTGTGCTTGAACTTGTCAGTTCTTGGGATGCAGAAGTGATGGGCAGGATTGTCATTTCACTTGTCTAGCCAGCCAGCCAGCCAGCCAGTGCCTCCCCTGATTTGCACTGCCCTGAAGCCAGATTCTCATGGATCTGTAGATGGGCTTTTTTTTCCATCAGAAAAAATTGTTCACAAAAAGTAACAGCCATCTCATGAGAATATTGCCAGAAGCCCACTGAGTGTGGCAAAGTGTCATTATTTATTCATATAAACTAGCTATATAGTGGCTGCTTTACATAATTCCCCTCTCCCCATTTAATTCTGAAAACAGTGCTGTATGGCAGGTTCAGCTGAGAAGTGCTTATTGATTTAAACATACCAGGAAAACTTTGTGATTGAGCAGGGATTTGAACTTCAATCTCCCCATTTCAGGTCCAATACTGACACCAGTACACTGTAAACTGGCTCCCTCAGATTACTGTTCACTGTATAAATGATTCCAAGACTAGAATATATGAGCCAATATGTGGTTGCTTTCAAGGTATGTGTGACTTTGTCTCATTGTGTGCAAATCACATGTGCCCTGGATTAAGTACATTTGAATGCCTTTAATTAGCTAACTGAAAATCTGCTGTTGCTAATGACATCATTTCCATTATGCCGGTGTAGCTATTCAACAGAATACTTGCTATTGATGAGAAAATAATTATCCTGCACTTGGAGAACTGGAATATGAGAAACTGAGCAATGAGTAACACAGCTTTTGAGAGAAATGAAACTATTCAGTAGTTAAGAATCTGATGGGTAATCACATGAGCAGGAAAAAAGTGACATAGAAGCCCTGTGAAGCAGATAGGTTTCCTTATTTGAGACTGTTCTCCACATGATTGGTAACCAATCACAAAGGCAACGCTCATGAATACAGATACTGCTTCTTTTCAGGAGATTGCCTCCAGGTACAGCAGAAAACTGGAAACTGCTGAGAAAAGAGATAAACCTCCTTCCCTACTCTCACAATCACCCACTTGGATTCCTAATGAGTGAATAGAACTAATGAGTATGCAGAACCTCAGAGAATGGTATCAAAACAGTCTTTGAGATAATGCATACTCTTTTACGAAATCAGTCAGAGTTAGCTAGGGATGTACACAGTGAAAAAATTTCATATTTCATTTGTTTTGATTCTTTTGGGGCCTACCTCTTTTCTTTTTGGTATTTTTTTATGTATGTACTTGTCATTTTACACAAAAAGGAAAATCATTTTTTGGGTTCCCCATTCTTTTTTTTTCCCATTTGGTTTTCTGGCATTCCAGAAGCCCTAAAGAACCCTTTAAAATGTCTGCAAAAAGCAGAGTATCAGTCTACTTCAAAAGCACACAACAGTACATGAGGAAGAAAAAGGAAAGAAAAAAGAAAGGAGTGGTGAATGCGGTTCCTCCTTTCTCCCCCCCCCCCCCGCCATGTTGATAGGAGCCTGGCAGTCAAGGACAACTCCAGCTTTGCAGTAGGATTGCCCTATAACATGTCAGTCATTCTAATCTTTTAAAAATGTGTGCACTATTCCAGTTCAAATTTGCCTATTTTTTCCTTAAACAGCTTCAGTTCAGTTTGAAGTACACAGACAGGGTTTGAAAAGTGGGCAGAACAGAAGGCATGAATGAACTGCGGTAACGATGTTGCTGAAATTCACAATTACTTCACTCACTGTACAGCCTGGGCCTGCTTGTGATGCTCAGCTATATTATTAGGCCCTGTCTGTGAGAGTTGTCCATTGAGCCAGCTAAACTCAGACCTAAGCACTTGCATCTTCCTCCAGCCAACTCCTTGAACTCTGCAATGGCATTGTCCCTGTTTTCAGATATCCTAGTAAAAGTTATTCCCCCCCCCCCCAAGAATACCCAATTATTGATGTTTCACTTCTTGGAAATTGCATGCTTGGATTCTGTGTGCTCTTGTTGTAGTAAAATGTTGGAAGGTCTTACTCCTTTATCTCTGTATGAATGTGTATTTTACAGATGCTAAAACAGATACTTTAACAGATAGTTTGTTAAAAACAGATAATTTAACATGTATGGCTATTCACAACTGTAACCTATCTAGTTCCATTTTTTGTCTTTGTCTTTTTTCTTTGTATATGCTATTTTAAAAATGTATACGTCTGTGAGAAATTGCCAGAGGGTTTTTTTGCATCTGAGATGCTTTTACTCTAGTATGTATGGTTGTTAGAATAAGAAACTTAACTGACCTTTAAACATCAAGATGTTGGTATAACTCCATATCTGTAGGTGTAAAGGTCTGTTAGATTTGATTTGCTGTTGTTTGGGGTTAGGCAGCACTAACTTAGTTCATTAGTTTTAAATGTATATTACTATATTCAATACAGATTAGAATACACTGTTGCATGGAAACATTATTTTTTGCCAATAAGAACAAATAATTTATCCATTTACTTTTTGTTCATAGCAGAAGCATGTTCAAGAATACGGGAACATTTTCAAGTCGCATTTTGGTCCCAAACTAGTTGTATCCATTGCAGATCGAGACATGGTGGCTCAGGTTCTCCGGGAAGAAGGACCTTCACCACAACGAGCTGACATGGATTCCTGGCAAGAATACAGGAATTTACGAGGGAGAGCTACAGGACTTATATCTGCGTGAGTCCAGTGGTATTTTCAGTTTGTATTGTCAAACAAAACAATTTTCCTTGTGATTCACTTAGACGAGTCTGACAAAGCATGTAAAACTGGTTTTCATTACTGTATTTTTCTGAAGCACGTCCTTGTATAATGACTGTATAGTATGGCAAATGCCCTTGTGGAACATTCAGAATAATTACTGATGCAATATCTTATTCAAAAGAAAGCTAATTGCTTTATGAGTCACAGGCATCCCCTGCCTTTACAGGGGGGAAAAAAATTTATAGCAGCTAAGTGCTTTATGTAGTAAGAACCAGATTGTGCATTAGAAAAGGTCAGCAAAATCTTGATTATACAGAATGGGGCAAAATAAAAATCTCTATTTTGTAATTTCCATTGTGTTTTTTAATCATGGAATCTTTTATTGAGATTTGTACATCAGGGTGCAGTCATCTTGCAGTTAGGAACACTGAAGGTCTGTTAAAAATCAATGAAACCACTCCTATTTCTTGTTATTTCATGATGAACATTCCAAACTGCATAACAAACTAGGAGGGAGCACATATTTAATAATTATTGAAATGGTGGCTAATAGGGGAAAAAAGCAACTTTTAATGGGGGCAGTAATGAGCTCTAGTCAAATTACTTTTCACTGATTTGAATGAAAGTCAAAACAGATGAGATTTCTGATTGTGCATTCATGTCAGAATAGATTGGGTTTTTAAATTTTTGCACACATGAATTGTGTTTCTATATTGCAAGTTGCAATAAAATAAATCTCTGAGCCCTCCAGAGAAGACCTATATATGCTAAGGTAGCTCTGCTCTAATTGTGCCTCCAGCAAATCTGAATATTCAGACCAGAACTATCTTAAGAAGCTAGAAACAAAGCTTACTGAAAACTTCCTCCTCTTTCTCTGCCAATCTCTTGCCGTTTTTTCTCTGTGGTCATCTTGCTATCCTAATGCTAGGGGGCAAGCCAAAGGAAGGGAGGGAGGGAGGGAGGGTACAGGGAAACAAACAGACCCAGGCACTAAGTTTAGGGAGGAGAGGATTCAAATGGTTAATAAGCTGCAAACAGGTCTGTTCAGTACTAATTTCATCCCCTCTCTTTACTAACTTCTGTGTGGTTGGGCTGAAGCAAATTAAACTGGGGAAACCCAAATGCCTGGGCACGACTTTACAGCAGATTTATTTGAATTTTTCCTGCTCAGTAGTCACACCCTAAATTGGTGTTTCCATCAAGGGTATGCTCACTCTGGCAAAATAACAAGTACACACGCAAACAATGGATGTATTGTATGTGATTATATGCAATTGAATTAATACAATTTACTTATGTAATTTACAGAAAGTGGGGCAATACAGTACAGTATTGGCCTTTTGTTCAATCTATATGTACAAATATTACATGAATGTTCACCCTCCAGCAACAAGAGAATGAAACTTTGACTTGTTCTCTATATTTTACTTCTTAATATAATTTTTTCTTTAGATAATCTTTACTGTTACTTCTTCCAGAGAAGGGGAACAGTGGCTAAAAATGAGGCGTGTCCTAAGGCAAAAAATGGTGAAACCCAAAGACGTTGCCATTTTCTCTGAAGGAGTAACTGAAGTTGTTGCTGATTTAATTAAGAGAATCCACATTCTGAGAAATCAAGAAGAAGATGGGGAAACAGTGACAAATGTTAACAGCCTTTTTTTCAAGTATTCAATGGAAGGTGAGACTAATAATCAATTTCTTAAAAAGTAATGGAAATTGAAACCACATGGATGTCCCAATTATTATTGTCAATTGTAATTCAAATGAACAGGCAGAACATTGCCCATCAAGCCCAGAATAATGAGATGAGACACAGATGATGGGCTTAAACTTTATGTAATGTTTAAACCATAACCACCCACCTCCTGCAGAGAGACCTTAGAAGTGTGGAACCTGGGTCAGGAGTCAGTAGTGGCCACCTGACCTCCACTTCTGCCCTGAAACAGCCAAATCCCAAGCCCCAGGTCCATGCTGTTTTCAGCCAGCAAACACCAACTGACCTTCCCAGGCTGCTGCCCACCCAAGCCTCATGACCTTAGGGACGGACCCCTGTGCATTCCCCATCCCAGCAATGAAATCTCAGGATCTGTGGTGCCAGGATGCTGAATGGGCTAGCACCCTCCAGGGAACCCCTTGAAAACTCACCGATAAGCACCTTCTATTCCACACTACCCACCAGTGTGATCTATTTAACAATTTAGCAATCCAGTGATATGCCTGTTGAGTCTATAGGACACAGAGGTAAACTTCCATAGAAATGTGACGTCAGTGTGGAAACTGCTATTTTTTTCTTACAGCTTGAGCTGGTTAGTTCTTTACAGTAAGGCTGCAGTCTGATATGTACTTCTTCGAGCAAATATTGTTGAACTCGCTTAGCTTTACTTTGGAGTAAACATATATAACATTGCAGTATAAATTGTGTTGGGAAGGAAGTAACAAACTCTCTTTGCTCTCAGGTGTGGCAACTGTTCTGTATGAGTGCCGCTTGGGGTGCCTGGAAAGCCATATCCCTCAGAGTACAGTGGAATACATTGAAGCACTGGAGTTAATGTTCAGCAGTTTCAAAACTACCATGTACGCAGGAGCTATTCCCAAATGGCTTCGTCCAATTATTCCAAAACCTTGGAAAGAATTCTGTAAATCATGGGATGGACTGTTTAAATTTAGTAAGTCTTTAAATATAATTCTGGTACACCTGCAATTATTTGATGGCATTTTTTCCTTTTTAATCAATAACTATTATATGAAATAGCTGGCTGGATATCTCAGTGGTTGAAGTATCTGACTGTAGAGCCAAAGTTCGGGAGTTCCAGTCCCCACTGGGAGAAGAGCCAGCCTGTGGGCAAGCTATGCAGTTCCAGGGCATCCCCAGAAGAAGGGAATGGTAAACCACGTCTGCGTCTTCTCTACCTGGAAAACCCTGAAAAAGGTTGCCATATGTCATAAGTGACTTGATGGCAGATGATTATTGATTATAATTTGAAATAGCCAGAGAAAGCCATTCTTGGTATGCATTAGGGTTTTCTAGAAGAAGAAGGAAAAAAAAACTGAAATGAAATCTGATATGTTTTGGAAAGACCCAGATTTGTTCCTCATTGTGCAATTATATTGTTGAAAATAAATAATACAAATCCAGCTTGTAAAAGTATGTGTTGACACAACTTCCAAATATAAAGGTTTATTTGCTACTGAAACAAGCCAGAACTAGATCATCAGAGGCTGACTACATGAGCTGTTGAGTCTGCTGCTTGGATGGTGACTTAATGACGTCTTTGCTAGAGCGCACCAGCCCTCCTTGGAGCGTTCCTACCTGTAGTTTTCAGGCCCCTGTCAAGGCACTTCCACTTGTCTGGCGTGGATAGCATTGCTCTGATTTGGGTTGGTTCCAAGATGGAACTGATCCAAAGCAAGCCTTTCCGTTTGAATTTGCCAATATCACGGAGTGGCTAAATAAGCAAGCCATTTCAGGATATTGGCAAATTAAATACTCCCCTTGCTCAGCAGAGGGCAGGGGAAGTGAAATTATTTTCTTCCGACTGTATAGAGACAATCACTGATGTACTGCATCAGTTATTAAAAAACACAAAAAGTCTTTTCTCTGCCTTCTCTTAAAGGGCTGGTTGAGAAACTGACTGCAGCCAAAGCCACCCCCATGGATTCAATGGCAGGTAATTTCTCAACCAGCCCTTTAAGAGAAGGCAAAGACATTTTTAAAATTGTTTTCAAACCATTTCTGTGTAAATGGTTGAACTTGATTAGATCATTCTAATCAAGCCCGACGATTCCAAAGCAGCCATGCTAGCTCGCTTCTAGCTATAGCCAGACCCTAAGAATAATCCATTAGTCCTTATAGGCTATAGTGTGCATCTGTCTTCTGGGATACTTGAAAGTATTCCCATAGTATGCTCTGTGGTGGCTTTGTCCCCCCACTCCCCAAATTGAAGGTAACATTTCATTTTCTCCATTCTTCTGGTTCAGTTAAAATTTGATTTGGAAGAATGGGAATGTGTTATCTATTTGCATGCTTTCTCTCCCCTTCTGCATGTAGATTTCTTCTTCTAGGTCAACAATGGTTAACATTAACCTCTTAGTCATTATTTGAGGTCATGGTCTGAGCCAATTTTGCAAACCAGAATTTATATTCAGATAAATGGCAAGGGAGAACAAGAAATGCAGGAGGGATCAGTATAAAAGACAAGAGTGAGATAAAACATGGAAGGCAGACCATATCCTGTTTTCAAAACTATGTTTCAGAGCATAGATGAGGAATGTGAGGTTTCCTATATGTCATTCAGCTAATGTTTTTATTGCTTATTTATTTAATCATTTATAAATGGCATATTCATTCTTCAGATATTTTGATCCCAAGTCATTTAGGGTTTTAAAGGTACATTACATTGGGCTCAGGAATGTAGATTCTTAATGGATCCATTTAGATCAGTGCTTCCCAACCTTGAGTTCCCAGATGTTCTTGGATTAGAACTCTCAGAAATCCTGGCCAGCACACCTAGTGGTGGAGGCTTCTGGGAGTTTTAGTCCAAGAATGTCTGGGGACCCAGAGTTGAGAACCACTAGATAAACCTGCTTGAATTCTAGCAGCTAAATTCTAGTGGAAGTTTCTTAACCATTTTAAAGGTAATCCCTATTTACTAACCTTCATTCAAGCCTTCATTTAACTCCATTCATTTATCCTTGATTGTTGGCCACACTGACTGGAAGCTGGAACCCAACAACATCCAGAGGGCCACATGTTCACCATACCTGTTTTATGGGAACGTATGCACTGAAGTAAGTCTTGCTGTTGCATCTGAGCTAAAAACAATAAGCTATTGTTAAAAGATACCTTATATTTTTCAGAAACATTAATGTTAATGTGCCTTGTCTGGATTAACTTGCTTAAGAGAGTTATGGTTGTTTTCTTTAAAAAAATAAAACAAAAAAACTTTTTTCACTAAAGTTTGAAGGTTTGCCAATGTAGAATGAGAATTATTTTTTAAAAAATCCAGATTTATACTTATGATCCCATATTGGTTTGCAGTCACCAGGTTAAAAATGAGAAATAACAGCATGAGAAAAGAAATTCCAGTGATCAACTATAATATTCCTTTACTCTCCCTTACAGGTCAAATTCATGTCGACAATAAATTAAATGACATAAAGTCCCATTTAGACCAAGGAGAAGTAGTAGACGGTGGACTTCTCACAACTCTGCTTAAGAGTGAAGAGCTCACAGTGGAAGAAATCTATGCCAATATGACTGAAATGCTTTTGGCAGGGGTTGATACAGTAAGTGTATTGTTGTTGTTGTTAATGGGTGAAAGAAGTAACAGTGTTTTTGGACAATAGATATGCGGCTAAATTTTTTGTATTCCCGTGGAGCAGGTTGGGAGAAATCAGGGGTGTATTTAAGGGTGCAGCTGCATAATGGGTAACGTGAATGGATTTGCTGTGAAGTTGTACCCAGACAATTGGATTTCCCCAGGTTAATTTGCTTCAGCCAACCACAGAGGAGAAAGGAATTGAGGGGAGGAAATTGGCACTGAATGTTTACAATTTGTTTACCATTTGAATCTTCTCCTCCCCAAAACCTAGTGCCTGGGTCTGCTTGTTTCCCCGTTTCCTTCCTGCCTGCCTGCCTGCCTGCCTGCCTGCCTTCATAGTGCTAGGACAGCTAGGTGATCAAAAAGAAAAAAAAAAGAGTGAGGAATCAGCACAGAGAGAGAGGAGGAAGTTTTCAGCCAACATTATTTCCATCTTGTTAAGGTACTTCTGCTCTAACTGTACCTCCTGCAAATCTGGATGGCCAGAGCAGAGCTACCATAGCAAGGCTCATTGAAAACTTCCTCCTCTCTCTTTGTCAACTTGCTCTTTTTTCTCTCTTCGGTAACTCAGCTGTCTTAGTGCTAGGGCAACAAGCCTTAGAAAGAAAGAAATGGAACAGCAAGTGAAAGGCAAAGAGAAAAGAAAAAAGGGAAACAAGCAGACCCAGGCACTAGATGTGGGAAGCAGAGGATTCAAATACTTTCCAGTTTCCCTGTGACCCTGCTCCTCTCAATGGTGCTGTAGCCGACTGGAATGACTTCAGACAAAATGTTACAAAACCATTCACACTGGCTCAAGTGATCACAATGCCCAAACCAATGCAAATGCATAAAATTCCAAAAAAGTTGAAGCCCCAGCAGCAGAGGAAAAGACTACAGATGTGGGGGACTGGAAACCCAGGTTGATTCACCATAACTTGCAGGTCATATAGTCAACAGAAAATAATGCAAATCAGACCATCCCAATCCTTGAACATTTCCCGCATCATTTGTGAGTGTAGTCACTCCCTAAAATGCACTTTGCTCAGGGTTTCAACCCAAGGCTACTTTGGGAGCAGGCTTTGTCAGCAAGCTTTGTCTTGCACATCTTGCTGAAACTCTCTTACTATGCATTGGGTGGAATCTGAACTAGGAGATCCCAATTTCTCTAAGCACAAAATTTCTTTTGCCCTGCAGGACAGAATCTACCTTTAGACAGTCACGGGAGACTAAGGTAGAATCCTCAATATGACAATTTCTCTTCCAGCAATTGTCATTGCTTTGATTGTTCTTTAAAGCTGGACATGCCAGCAGTGATGTAAATAAATGACACAATAAGCATCTTTTAAGCCTGAATTGGCAACGCCTCATACCATCTTCATTTACACCTGCCTCTTTAGCTGACAATGATCAGTCTGTGCTATATGAGAGGAATCCCACAATATATGAAGTATACAAGACTTGGTCTTCCAGTGCTAAAACTGTAGGCACATAAAAGCTTTATGAAAGACTTTGAACAGAATAGGGCAGGCAGCTGTTGCTGAGCTTCAAAGCATTTCAGATATTTTCACACAGTGCCACTTTTGAAGAGGATGTGAAGGAGCTGGGAACTTGAGAAGGGACGCTGTTTAGATTACAGAAGCTTCTTATATAGTTAGGTACAGCTCCTAGCCTCTCGTTGAGAGAGAGAGAGAGAGAGAGAGAGAGAGAGAGAGAGAGAGAGAGAGAGAGAGAGAGAGAGAGAGAGAGTCATTCCAGATCTGAGTTAATGAGAGAGACAATAATGTAGAACAAACTGAAAATAGATGAAATGGGGCATTAAGGGGCAGATGGCTGGCTTTTTACCTTATTTTATGAGGTAGGGAGAAAGAGTCTTACAATGTAATGACCCCTATACATATATTAAAGATATTCTGGTAAAAAAAGGTGACCTCTTCCATTGATTAAAGGCAGGAACCACATTGTCCCAACACTGCTGGCCTATGTGCAAACACTACAAGACAACTGCTCCACTGCACCGCCCAAGACGGAAAAAAACCATCCCACAATGAAGGCGACTGTACTTTTTAATACTTCTGCAAATGCCGTCACCACTGGAGAAGGAAGAGACACATGGCGCAGCAACCAGTCATATTTTGTTATTGTTGTTGTTAATGCCTGGCTCTAAGGGAGTGTCTCAGAGCCAAGATCTGATAATCAGTTAACCAAAGTAATTATCAAAACCCTGATGATTGCTTTGTGTTTGAGTGAGAAGTGGTTAACTGATGAAAAAAGGACTCGAGTTCTGAGATTTTCCTCAGCTCGGTGTCTGTTTGTGAATGGTCGTGTACACAGAAGGGTATCCTGTAGACCAGGGGTCTCCAAACTTTTGACAGTGAGGGCCACACCAGATATTTTCAACATTTTTTGGGGCCGAAGGAACAGGAACGTATGCATGTATGCATGCACCCCCCGCATGCACAGATGCACGCACACATGCACCCCCCGCCTGCCCCATACACACTCACGCAGGCATGCATGGACGCCCGCCCGCCCACCCGCACATATGCAAACCTAAATTTCTTTATTATTTTCATATCCATATTCATATCTATAGAAAGAAGCAATATGTTACAGTGGTGCACATGATGAGCAAAAATTATGTGTTATGCATCATTGTTTCTTGTCAGAATTGTTGATCTTATTCTCTTCAACCGATGGCCTAAAAAGAAATATCTGAAATGTTTAATTATGCCTCTTGGAAAAAATAACATAATTAGGACACTAATCTTTTGCATTTAGGCTGCAATCTTTTCAATAACATTAGATTCTTTTGAAAACTGTGAGACTTACTTTAAACATACATTTTAAACATACCTTGATGTAAACATACGTAAGTTTAAATCCTGTTGCTTAGCACAGTAAGTTGAAACTTAGAGTAGGCCCATTCGCATTAATGGCACTTATAGCAGAGTTGACTCATCAAATCCCCACCGATTCAATGGGCCTACTCTAGTGTACCTCACTACGCTAAACAATTAGATTTCTGTGCTGTTTGTGAAAGTGCTTGATAAATATTAGATCACAGTGTTAACAATAATAACTTGGTTTAGTCTTGGTGTGTAATAAAACTGAAACATGCTGCTATATAGTGAATAGTAGTCCCCCCCCCCCCCCCCTACTAATACTTTCTTTTTTCCTTCTCTCAGACATCATTCACTTTATCCTGGGCAACCTATCTGTTAGCAAAGCACCCAGAAGTGCAGCATTCTATCTATAAAGAGATAGTCAGTAACCTGGGAAAGGACAAAGTACCTGATGCACATGATATCCCCAATTTGCCATTGATTAGAGCGCTTCTCAAAGAAACTTTAAGGTACGCGCAGAAAAAGGATACTGGCAAAAGCTTCCAATCTTTCCTATTACAACGTGTCTCTATCTAAACTACAAGACAACAGTTATATCTTCCCTTTCCCGTTTTTTGAAGTCATTCTTGATGTTGGAAAATAATACTTCCAATGTTTATGCACCACACAGAAGGGCTAAGCCTTCCAGTTCAGAGAGACACTTTTGCAGTTCAGGATTTTGCCCGTTCTAAATAATTTGGTGCCATCCACAAAAGCAAGATGTGAGGCTTATATACTGCCCTGTTGAGCTTACTCTTGGCAGTTTACAATTTAATTATGCAAGCTATACATTGCCCCTCCACCTCCCAGCAAGCTGGATACTCAAATTACCGACCTGGGAAAGATGGAAGGCTGAGTCAACCTTGAGCCAGTTACTTGGGCTCGGATTGAACTCAGGTCATGAGCAGAGTCTTTCTTGCAGTTTAAATCACTGTGCCACGAGGCCCCAGTGGTAACCTCACTGTTTGTGTAATTTGTGCAGGAATGGTACACATACTGAGACAGAACATTGTGAGACACCATTTCCTATGTTTATTTGGCAATATTCTTTAAAATGTTTGTTTATTCTACCTACTGCCTCCAGTAATGTAGACAACATTAGAGGTTTGAGTTCTTATTTAAAGAATGCTAGATTTTTCATTTTTTATTGTCAAAAGCCTATGAAATTCAAGTGTACCATGTTTATTAAATTACCTTTATTCATGTACTTGTGGGAACCTCCGAAACATTTCAAAGAACTATTACGCACATTAACCCTCTAACTGACACTTGTTTGCAGGTTATTTCCAGTATTACCAGGAAATGGTAGAGTAACCCAGAAAGATATGGTCATTGGAGGATATTTGATACCTAAAGGGGTAAGTTGTATAATGGGTTTATAATAAAAGGAGATTGTTACAGGGCTATTTAGTGTATGTACCTCTACTAGGACACTAGCATTTTTATTATTATTATTATTATTATTTGCAAGCTTGATGTAATCTTAGTCATGTAAGTTGCACTGACTTAATTTTAAATTGAAGCAGACACCTGGACTCTCATTCTAAAATTATACTGATCTTTCCTCTCCCCCAAATACTGATCTTGTCTCTCTCCAAAATTAGCGCAAGTAACTTCTCATGCATTAGGATGGGGCATTTTAGTCTCCTAGGGTCATATTTTGTTGTAGAACCTATACAAAACCATTTGCAATATGGAAATTTTGTGGCATCATCATGCACACTGTACTATTCCATATCTTCAGATTTTATGTACTTCCTTTGCACAGCTCTCCCCCCCCCCCCCCCGGGGCAACAAAAATGACAGGGTCATCTCAGCAAACTTTGTTGTATGGTTTTGGTCTGAACCAGTAAGGACTTTAAAAATGTGTAGAAAAAGACCACCCTCCTCTCTCTGATGCATACACACTTCCTTAACACTCTAGTCTCTTTTGTTATTAACCTGGACAATTGCAAAAAGCACAAGGCCTGGTTTAGCAGCTGTATGTACACTGTGCTGCCCTCTCTTCACCCCTTCTGGATCAAAAAAATCAGTTTAGGAAACTTCTAATCTTTTTTTTTCCAAAGTGCACTTGAAGACACATGCCAAATAATCATTCATCTAACAGGAAAGGCTATTGATGATGATGTAACTGACAAAAATATTAACAGCAACATTTTATTTTTCTTAATGTGAGAAGATACTGGATTTAATGTTATGTTTTTTTCTTGAGTCTAAAACAGAGGCCTCAGAAGAACACAACTTTTTATGAGGTTAAACATTAAAGCATTAGTATAAGTTGCTGTTTAGTATTTGATTCACATTTGACAGCTTGACTGATGCATTTTAACCTCTGGAACAACAGCATTGTGTTCCCCTTGAATGTAGTCTTAACGTTTTGTGAAATAATGTAGAAACTGTTCAGAAACTGTTCAGATGTTTTGGAAACTGTAAGTAGTTTATTAATGTGACTGTGCGGATCAATATTTGTTTCATTAGACCCAACTGGCACTATGTCATTATGCTACTTCATACCAAGAAGAGAATTTCCCATCAGCAAATGAATTCTTGCCAGATCGCTGGCTAAGGAAAAGTAATATGGACAGAGTGGATAATTTTGGTTCTATCCCGTTTGGTTATGGCATTCGGAGTTGTATAGGAAAGCGAATTGCTGAACTTGAAATTCACCTTGCACTAATACAGGTAAGCACATTATAATTACAGACCGTATTTCTTCAGAATCCTGCTAGTTACGCCCTCTGACATAACTCCATTAGCATAAATTTCAATGGTGAATTGCTGCATGTTAAGATGTCAGTCTAGGCATTTGCTGTCATGTGCCGGAGGCCCATGAAAATATGGCAAAATTGCCTGATGTCCCTAAGAGAGCACAGTGGGATTTTTTGAGCAACAAATGTTTTCTTTTCTTTTCATTGTTAGGGATATTTGGGGGCTGGGGAGCAGAGTGGCTGAGGCTGGCAAAAATGGCCAGTGATACGCCTTGTCCACCTCTATGACAAGGTACTCCAACACACTGGGCTATACCAACTCCTTGACGAGTTTCTGGCAGGGGTTAACTTAGACATGCTTGGTGCCCAGACTGTACACTTCTTGAAGAGAGAAATTAACACTTTGATGAAGAAGACTCTTCTATTTCCATTTGCCTTGTTCCAATCCAAATGAGGGGGGAGGGAACCAAACACTCTTCCAGTATCTCCAGAGGGTTAGGACACTTGTAGCTTTAGAGGTTGCAGATGTCAGCCTAGCAGGATGATGGTGGACTGCTTGGCCTCTTACTTTGATCCAGGACAGCTCTTACATTCAACACATCCACTGAAACTGGCTGCTGGAATTGTCAGTGTGACTGTTACCTTTCTCACAGTCATTTAAAAAAGTAATTGTCATATTATTCCATTTTCCAGCTGCTTCAACATTTTGAAATAAAAATTTCTCCAAAAACTAAATCAGTTTGTGCCAAAACCCATGGACTCCTGACTCCTGCAGACTCGATCAATTTGAAATTTGCTGACAGGAAATGAGAGAAGAAACTTCAGGAAATTTCCAGCATGACCTCTGACTGAAAGATGAAGAAGATTCTCTAAGCCAGTAACATCTTTTTGTAATCAAGCTTTTGATGCCTACCTAGAAGTTTATTCATCTCCTCAAATATATTTCAGCGACCCACACAAAACATTACATAAATACACATTAAAATCATTCATTTCCCATTTTATTTTATTTTCTCTTTCTTTCTGCTAGAAATATAGATTTGGGAGAGATAGTAAAGGCAATAGATACATCAAATCAATATTCTACCCTCTAAGCAGATTTTTTTTTCAAAGAGAGAAATTTATATACAGTGGCCTGGTATCCTGTTCAGTATTAACATATGCTCAACTCCAGCTGCAGAAGCTGCTGTAGTTATTCAACGAGTGTTGGTTGCATGATACAGTTGTGCTACCACATCAGCTTCTGCATCTGGAGTTCTGCATGTATAAATATTGAACAGAATGCTGACCAGCATATAACTGCATTCCTTTCCTACTTGTCTCCTGTTATTATGTGCCATCAAGTTACTTCTGGCTTATGACAATTCTATAAATTAAGCATCTCCAAAAGTGTTGACAACCCTGGTAAAGTCCTAGTTCTTCTAGTAGGAACTGAGGCACTAATTTTAGCAATCACAAAATATGGCTAAATTCTAGCGAATGCTAGACATCTGTGGGGCATCTCTTTCCAACCCGTTTCCCATCATTAGGCTATTTGAGGTGATAAGAAGTGTCATGGCTAACAAGCAGATAAGTAGATAAACAGATTACACCTTCAGGACAGCTCCAGTTATCATGTGCTAATTATAAACTCTTCTGAAAGATAAATGTTATTTTATTTTATGGGATGCAGGATGTACACCAATTTGCAGTTTTACTTTCTTATCTTCACTGTCCTGGGAATCCTTACTTTGACACTGCTTCCTTTTCAAATGATTTAACAGTAATCCATCAAAATGTAGGGCAATGGTTTGAGACAAATAATGCAGTCTACAGCCATCTACATTCAAAAATTTGAATGGTCTCCCCTGCAAAGCTTCTTTAATCACATACAAAATGAACATAAAGTTTACATACCATTGAGTCATTCAATCATGTAATAATAAATCTTTATATTTGTGCTTTTTTTACAGTTGACAGCTTTCTTTGTAAATAAAGGTTTTACTGTAATAGCTTGACATACTTTTTTTTTTTAATCTTGCAAATGGGAATTACTGCTTAATGTAACATACAACTGATTTTAGTGTGTGTGGGCTACTGCCCTCTCTGGGACAGATAGGAAAATTACACGGTGCTTATGTGTTTGAAGAATGTGCACTTTGTAGTTGCTTATTTAAGCAATTTATATAGCTAATGGCAACTAGAGATGTTTAGGTTTGTGACATTTGTTATAGATTTGCAAAGCAGCAAGTGACATTTGCAAGATAATATCTTAAAAAACAACAACAATGTCTTCTTCTGAAGCCATCATATGTTTTCCTCTAAACGCTTTGCTAAAATGCTTGAACATGCATATTTTAAGGTCAGTTTCGCTGTGGACATAGCAGATGAAACAAATTAATGTTGAAACACTTATCTTAGATATTTCAGGACGCTAAAATGACTTAATCTGTCAGTACTTTAATCTCCACTTTGCACTGATTTTCCAAAGTTTAAGACGATGTTCAGTTTTCTCAGGAACCCCTTTTGGCATCTTTTCTTATAGTCCAGGAGGAAAAGTTCTAGAGAAAATCAAAACTCGTTCACCACCAGTACCTAAGGCTGAAGTAGCAAACACCCTACTTAAACAGGGAGGAAAAGCAGAGATTCATAGTCTGAATTTTTATGGACCTGCATTTTGGACTGTTGCATTAGATGTCTTTTTATTTGTTATAATATTTTTACTAGTAAACATTTATAAATTAATATTTCATATTTTATAAACTAAATTTAAGAGAACATTTTAATAATTTCTTATCATTGATAAAATATTTGAATTACTTTGAAAAAATTCCGTATTTGTCTCTTAGGCATAATAAAGTAATTGTATATCAACCCTGGTCTTTGTCTGATATTATTGCAATAGACACTCTTTTCTACTATTTTCTACTGGAACAAATCCACTGACATTTATTTCTAAGGACAGTCTTGCAAATGGAAGTACTCATATTGTATTTTAGATTTGTTAACGACCCAAAGCAAAGGGGGTCCAGGTACTAACCAAAGGACTGGTATCACTGCCCCTCAAAAAGATTAAGCACGCAATGGTTTGGGAGAGAAGAGAAACCAATTCTTATACTGACTTGAAATATAATGTTATAATGGATATAATGTACATGAAAAAAAAAGTGACATAGTCTAGATTTTTGAAGAGGAACAACTTCCAGTAAAAAACAATGTACTCTACTCACCTTCCTATGTGAAGAGACATCACCTTGCCAACAAAGGTACGCATAGTCAAAGCTATGATTTTTCCTGTAGTGATGTATGGAAGTGAGAGCTGGACCATAAAGAAAGCTGACCGCCAAAGAATTGATGCTTTTGAATTGTGGTGCTGGAGGAGGCTCTTGAGAGTCCCCTGGACTGCAAGGAGAACAAACCTATCCATTCTAGAGGAAATCAACCCCGAGTGCTCACTGGAAGGACAGATCCTGAAGCTGACGCTCCAATACTTTGGCCATCTCATGAGAAGAGAAGACTCCCTGGAAAAGACCCTGATGTTAGGAAAGTGTGAAGGCAAGAGGAGAAGGGGACGACAGAGGACGAGATGGATGGACAGTGTCACCGAAGCTACCAACATGAATTTGACCCAACTCCGGGAGGCAGTGGAAGACAGGAGGGCCCGGCGTGCTCTGGTCCATGGGGTCACGAAGAGTCGGACACAACTAAACGACTAAACAACAACAAAAATTATGCAATAGTTTAACTCAGGAGTGAGGAACCTTCATATTGGATTTTATCTTCTAAATTCCTCAACAGGTGTAACATGTGGTAAGGGATTATCAATGTCTCAAACATCTGAAGGGGCTAAGGTTTTCCAGCTCTGCTTAACCCCATCAATCTAATGTAAGCACCATCTTTCAAATTATCTCCAAGTCTATTACATTCTGCAGGAAAACAAAATGGAGTTAGTCCTTTGGAATAACATTTTTGTAAATTGGGAAGTAATTTATTAGCAACCTTAGATTTCCCCAGTCCCCTTACTTCAACCCAGAAAAGTTTTCCTCAAGTCTTGTTTCAGGACTTGTTCAGATGGGCATTTGTCCCACTGTTTGGTGAGTTGTGGGAGTAGTGGATTGGTTCACTCTTTTTTCTGGCAACCACAAGATGAGTGGACCAATTTGCCCCGAGGTCAACCCAACCTGCACTGTTTTTAGGCCCTATTAAGGGCTCC
Organism: Intellagama lesueurii; assembly: GCA_037013535.1. NCBI lineage: Eukaryota > Metazoa > Chordata > Lepidosauria > Squamata > Agamidae > Intellagama > Intellagama lesueurii. The sequence goes on from JBAJHW010000001.1 coordinate 118,089,705, forward strand.
TATTTTTTGGTGCAGGTTGGGGGTGCTCTAGTTTAGTCTGTTCCCAGTATGTGTGACTGCTGGGAAAGGACTGAAAACTGAGCCTTGCTCTGAGACTGAGAAATTAACTTTGGCCACCACCCAGTTTGCACATACTTAGGACCAAGATCACACAAATGAGTGAGATTTACTTCTGAGTAAACACATATTGGGCTGCAGCCTGGCATTGACTGCAGTCCAGCCCTTCACCTCTGCAGTTGCAAAAGAAAACCACTCTTCAATTCCCTGTTTGCAAAAGGTGGTGGGGAGGTGCTCTCCACCCCAACTCCACCCTTCCTTGGAGGGCAGGGACGTCCCCCTGCATCTCTGAGAGGGAACTGCCTTTGCTGCAGAAAGCAGGAGCCTGATGAACCCGTTTATTGGAAGACAAGCTCATCTGAACTCCGGGGCAAGTACTGCTGAGTAGACATTTGCCACACCATTAGCCCAAATCAAATGATTTTTTAACAATGGAAAGGTGCAAAAGTGAGATCCACAGCATGTTTACTCCTAATTAAAGTCACACGTGGGACAAATCCTCCTCTGCTGGCCCAGGACCTTAGCCTAAAGCTCTTGGGAGAGGATAAGGATTGATCAGGGTGAGAGCTGCTTTGAACAACTGCCAAGCAAGCCCAGGAGCCTTGAAGTTGCCAGAGAGGAGGAGATATACCATTTCAATGTTGCAGAGTTTTGACCTGCTGGCAAAAATTTTCTTTGCTATGCAGTATAAATACAGAGGTCCTCAGAGGAGAATAGCTACAAGTTCCCCAGAGTCCATCCCTTTCTCATTAACTGGCACTTAAAGTCTCAATACCTCACTCTGAGATATTTGTAGGAGAAAGAATAAAATGTTTCTTTACTTATAACTGCTTGAAATTAGAGACATGTGTATACTGCTTTCTTAACTGCACACATACTTAGCAACCAATCAAACAGATCAACAGCAAACAAACAATTGACACCAATAGACTAAAGAGGGGATAAACTCTTAGTAGAGAGGTGGGACTCTCTTTGAATTCAAAGGCTGGAAGGAACAATTGGCTAGTGTTGGATAGACAGACAATTACCCCAGCCCATAAAAGTCCCTCCCAGTCAAACAAACTACAGGCAGCAGGAAAGGCTGCAAATAAAACTCCAACATTCAATGTGAGGATCACACCAAATAGCATATTGCTCCTCCGCCCCCGTTAGCAAACCATTTTAGACAGCACCAGCCTGCACCAAAAGGGCCAGTGCAGTCACACCCTCTCTGAGGTCCGAAGCATGACTACTGAATAGCTGTCTTTGGATCAACCCAATCTTTTGTATTGTTTGGTTTATTCCTGGGATTTTCCAGCTAAAACGTTGATCTCAGTTGGCTAGGTCAGCTTTCTTTGAGTCAGAATGTACATTTTTCATCCTCCTTTGACAAAGAGAGCCTATCTCAAAGTTCATTTCCCAGTCCCCTTTGCAACGTCACCCTAAGAAATGCCTGGCCTCTCCAGTATGGGAGGGGTAGTGGGTTGATCTGCATGTCAGGATTATAAGCAAGAATTCACTCGAAAACACACACCTTCTCCAGAGAAGTGACACTGAACATTCTCAATGTGACACATTCAGCAATGTGTTAAACTGAAGAAGAGAAGACGCTAATTTTGTCCATATGCCTAGAAAGGTAAGTGTTAAGTTCTGCTTTGTAGTCCGTAGGCTCACACAGATGGGTTTTGCATCTGCCCAGTAGCACCTTTTTCAGCACCTTCTAGCTCTAAGTATCTTATGCCCGTTTCCACTGCTCATGATTACAGGCATACCTAAATGGTGCTACCTCCGTTCCTTTTCATCCAACATGCATCAACAGGATCCTTCACTGGCTGTTTGGATATTTCTTTGAGTCATTATAGCACTTTTAAATTCTATGGAGTTATTTGCTTACTATTGATGAAGCTTGCAAACACAATTTCACAAAACCAATCTCTTCTTATTTGCATTTATATAACAGACCATGTGAGCAATGATAACAACAATGTCATGCTACAATTTGTGCACCCAAGACCTTGGCAACAGCATCTATCTATACAGGGGCTGCTTGTAGAATTTGCAAAGTTCGATTGTCCCTTTGATTTCAGAGTCAGACAAAAATCCAAGATATCTTCCTCAACTGGGTTGGGAATCCATGACACGAGAGACTCTGTGAAACCCTAAACCAAGTGGGCAAGGGCTTCAGCCGTTCAAGAAGCAACAGCAACTCCAGCCTCTTCGGTTCTCCCCCTCTTTCCGATTCAAAAATCTGTTACTCACAGCCCTGCTCTTTCTTAGTCCCACCCCTTTGGGCTGAACCAATATTTCATAGGGTTTACACAATTACTTTACTAAGTACTTTTACTGAGTACCTTTTACTTTCTCTTTGCTTCTTTGGTAGTATCCTTTATTTGTTTCATTAAGTACATTGTTTAACTAGTTCCTTGTTTGATGTGCTTTTTGCATGTACGTAGTTGATTTATGGCTTCTGTGGCCCACTTTAAAAAGTGCTCTGACTGTGGGGGAAAATAGCCCCATCAGATGAATTACAAAGTGTCTTTGTAGAGCAGTGTTTGGTTTGTAGAGGCTTTACCAAGGTTGTTTTAAGGAACAGAGGTTTGAAATTCCATTTATGTATTTCGGAAAAAATGTTACAAGCTGCTGATTTAGCCACCCAGAACAAGCCTCTACACACGGCTTTGTTGGCAATTTGCAAGATACCATCAACGCAACTTTTGATTTTATCAAACCAAGCAGGCAAGGTTTTCCTTTGTGACTGACAGTCTAGGAGACAACAAACAGAATGGGTTATAATTTGTTGCTTCTAAATCTGCTTTCTGTAATGCTTCTACCTAACATTAATATAAGGTTATGATAGTTAACAAGGTTATTAATTCTTCTTTAATAATTTACTGCTTTTAGCTTTTAATATTGTATTTTTAATGATGTAAGCTGCCTTGGGTCCTTTTTTATGACAAAGGCAGGATAAAAATATTTTAAATAAATGCATCAAATAAAACCTTGACACCATCAGTTCCAACCTCCTAGGTACCAACAGTCTCAGTGCCAACAAACTGGCATCAGTAGAAACCCAATCACCAGTTTCATCAGAAACAGCTGTGCTTCAGGGGTCTCAAGAGGGACTGCTGGTTATACCTTAGACACAGAAAGAACTGAAGCCAAATAAAAGTAAAATGAGGTGGAAAGAATGTCCTCTCTGCTCTTCCACTCCAATCCCAGCCGTAGCTCATTATTTACCCTGGTCCTCTGCTAAGGATTCATGACCTTCACAGTCTTATACAGTCTGACTTAGCTGAGGTAATAATAATATTGACTCTGTGCCTCACTGCTACATCTCCAGCGTATGAGATGCTGATGTTGAATTGTCTTGTATTCAGACATCTGATACTGGTACCCTCATCTTTGATGTCGGTGCTTCTGTTCTTTTGATCTCAGCTGCTCTGTCTGCTATGAGTCCTGTGACAACTATGAGAATTTCATTGTTGCTTTTGACATTGACTGATCAGTAGGAACAATCTACTGAATGAGAGGAGACTCCTCAAGTCCATCACATCCCCAGAAGAAGGGAATGGTAAACTACTTCTGTGTATTCACTACCTAAAAAACCCTGGAAAGGATCACCATAAGTCAAAATTAACTTGATGGTGTGTGCACATTCACGCACACACACACCCTTAACACATAATGGCCAAAATCCTGTTGTGTAGTGTAGGAAATTACACTAGAGTTGGCCCATTGAATCAGTGTGCATTTAGTGAGTACTGTGTTAAATGATGTGTGTTAAATAAATAAATAAATATTCAGTAAATACAGTGCTGCTATTTGTCTCCAGGAAGTCTCCAGAGAAAGGTGGGTCTCGGATTTACCAAGGCCCGTGATGTTTTTGTTGAGGTGGTCCCTGGTTCAACGGCAGCGGCCCAGCTAACCCCATCTCCTGGCATGGCGGCTTCATGTGGTGGCTGGGGAGGGTGCTAGGGCATGCTGCACAGTTAATACAATAAACTCATCTGTTCTGTATGTGTGTTTGTGTTTGTGTGTGTGTGTGAATCAACTGTTTATGCTTTGTAGTTATGTTTTTGGAGGCACAAGAGTTATACACAGATTTTGAACTACACAGGGGTTGAGCACCCCTAACTCCAGTGTTGTTGAAGGAGTCGTGTACTCAAGAAGGATAGCAGCCTATGGTCCATTCCAGAGACATTAACTTATATATTTGTATGAAAAAAACTCTAGATGGTGATGCTCACCTCCATTTTTCCTTTTCTGCAGAGAGGGAATTTGGATCATGGCCATATATTAAAAGAACACATATCTTCGTGTCCACTATTCACCTTTCAGGTTGCAGACATCTCCAGCTCGAACTGTGAGTAGTTTTTTTCCAATTCAGGATGCTCTCCTTTGGCCTCGCCACAATACTCAGGGTCTTCACAATGTGCACGACACATGTGGCAGTTCATTTTCATACAAAAGGAATTACAGCATTTCCTTCCCTCAGTGATTTGCCGTTACAATGAAACAACAGCACTGTCTTAAAGAACAACCTGTGGTTCACTTTACATTCGTTTTCCAACCAGGGGCTTTTTAGCCAAGGAGCCAACTCCCGTTCCCCAATACAGTACTAGAGGCTGTCTGTCCTGGACATGAGAGTGGCAAGAGCTTTTTCATCCACTAGACAGAGTACAGATGTCGGCAGCCCTGGCCACACAGGCAATGTGAAGCACTTCTACATTTTGCACTCAGGTTCTGAGCAAGGAAAAAAAACCATGAATTACTATTTGAAGAACTACTTTAATTGGAAAGCAACTCCTATTCTTGATTACTAGATCATTTGTGTGTGTGTGTGCGCGCGCGCATTTGTGTGTGTGTGTTATTACAGCCACTTCCAGTGTCTTATTATAGGAGTGGTTTCATGGACTGGGACAGGAGCTGCTTCACTCCAAAACGGAGGGGGCCTTACCACAACGCCATGATCTATTTATACTTCTTTACAATTTGCTACCAAAAAGAATAGTGGAAGAAAATGGTGGAAGAGTAATCACTGCTCATGCTGCTTTAGGGCAGCATGATTCATAATATTCTAGGGGATGAACCATACATTATCCATGAGCAAGAAAAAGCTACATTGACTTGTATGTAAAATTTATGGCTCAGCAAATTTCAGGGATGGGTTGGAGAAAGAAAGATTTGGCTCTCAGGTTACTTCTTGGCCAAGAAACAGGTGCAGGTTTTAAAGTACTATTTTTAGAATAGCTGTGGTTACATTTCATCTCTGGAGCACACATGGAAATGTGGATGCTTGTACTCACCCACACAAACTTTGTTGTCCTATTTGAAGAACATCATGATTGTCCTGATTTTGTATGGTTAGAATGTACATTTCTTTGAGGGAAAATTAGATCCAATAAAATCCTAATGTGGAGAAAAATTGCAATGCCATGACCACTGCTGAAAGTAAACGTACAGGGGAATGCCAACATGCTTAAATTCAGTCTATGACACCCTGCCGTTCAGAATCCAAACACCACTAGAGGGTGTTGTTTTTGCAATTCTCTGTTCACCTGACTTCTCATTTGGCAAAGCAAGATACATGTATGTATGTTTTATTTTCTGAATCGTTCATTTCGTGTGGCATCTATTATAAGTTGAGGATTCGTTATCATACAAAACCTCTAACAGCAATAGTAATGTATGAAAACACTTTGAGAGGACTGAAACCATCTACTTAAAGGGAACATCCATTTACAGTTACAGATCAATAATCCAAATCTATTTTCAGGTGACACTTCGATTAGGGCAACTAAAGATCATAAAACGGCATACAACATTTTGAGTTCTCTGGAACTTTTCATCAGACCTAATAGTTAATAAAGCAAAAAGGAGAGTGAGGAAGGAAAAAGTGGTTGATGTTCATGTGAGTATTTTCGTGCTGGGACTGAACCATGAAGTTTGCAAACTATTACAGCAAAGGTGGTCAGCATGTCTCCTGTCATCTGCATGTAACCCGCACGTATTCCAGTGTTCCCTGTTTCAGTCACCGAAACATCCCTTTAATTTTGCTGTCACAAAATGTGGGTGTGCAGTGGCCATCGCCACCACCATATACGAGTCTTATATCTATCTGATGAAGTTGATTTGTCCGTAAAGGTAAAGATAAAGGTAAAGGTTCCCCTTGACAATTTGTCCAGTCATGTCCAACTCTAGGGGGCGGTGCTCATCCCCGTTTCCAAGCCGTAGAGCCAGCGTTTGTCCGTAGACAGTTTCCGTGGTCACGTGGCCAGCGCAACTAGACACGGAACGCCGTTACCTTCCCACCGAGGTGGTACCTATTTATCTACTCGCATTTTTACATGCTTTCGAACTGCTAGGTTGGCAGGAGCTGGGACAAGCGACGGAAGCTCACTCCATTGCGTGGATTCGAACTGCTGATCTTTGCAGCCTAAAAGTTAGTTTTTAAAGTGCCACCATGTTTTTATCTTTTTTTAAAAAAACCTCTTTATTTTTATTTTGTTTTCAACTGTAATGCTTGCATAGACTAACAAGGCTACCTCTTCTACAACTATTTTTTTTGTGTGCTGATGTGCTACTGAATTTTGGTAGCACAGCAGTGTTGGGATGTACTTTTGTGGGTCTGTGGGAGACGGAAACTCTCAGGAAGCTGCCCAATCCTGAGTTACAGGCAGTTTCTAAGAGTCAGGAAGATACATCGTAAAGCTTAAGATCTAACAGAACATGTGTATTCTGATGAGACACCGTGACATGATGGCATGGCTTTAGGCTACACCTAAGACTCTCCCAGGTATTACTGGAATAGAGGAAGGCAGATAATGGTTAATCTTCACTTTTTCAAAACATAAAACCTACATGTTACTCAAAAGTGTCCCACTATTGGTTGGCATCTCCAGCCACATCAACCCTTGGGATGATCCTTGGTGCAACTGGAAAGCATCCAAGGAGTCACCCAAACTTTTCACCCCTTAGGGATGAAGGCATTCAGCCAGAGTAAGGAAGTAAGAACAGATGCATAGTGGGCAGCCCTTTGGCACTTGTCTGTACTAACAGAAACCAAATACACAATTTCTTACTACACTCATGGTCAGGATTTAGCCTCTTTGGGATACAGAATGGTAGTCACTTTGAGGCACAGGGTTTTCGCTGTGGAGTAACCCATCTGCACGGTCATAATTCTGTGCTCTGTCAAATTTCAGTATATTCCAGATTTGTGTGCCATCTTATCTGCAACACCCATATCGGTACAAAACAGCGAATCTGTACACTGGTAAGCTTTTCAATTCAGTTCAGTATGCTTGCACAAGCTTGTACAACTGAAACCTTTTGAGGCCAAGTGTAGCGGTCCCAGTGCTAGCCCCCGGCCTTTTCACGGACTGTTGACTACCACTTCGCTGCTTCTCGGTTTCTGCTGCCACCAACCAGTGGAGCCACTGTATTTCCCAGGCATTGTATATCGTTAACAAAATGAACAAGTTTATTTTTTAAATGATGCCACCAGCGTATCAACATGTAGTCACCCCCCGTTCCTCTTTCCTCCTCCTCCTTTTTAACCCCCCCAGGCTCCGCCTCCCAGCACCCTCCTTGGCCCCACCTCACAAACATATTAACATACAATTTATGAATAAGGCATAACTTAGGGTGAACGCCACATTCCTCCCCCCTTAAATATGTTTGTTTAGGAGGGGAAACTCGTTTTCCATCCTAACAAACATGCATCATTGTACAGAAACTCTACTTACTCTATAGCTAAAATTCTGCATGCATTAACAACATCTTATCTAGCAAGCACAATATCTTATCACACTAAGCAAGGAGAATGCTTGTTTCAACTGTTCCAATCCAGTACCATCCAATTATATACTTTCTAAATTTAGCATTGCAACCTTACAGAAATATAACATAGTTATGAAACTTTTACATAAACAGTTAAACAGTTACACTATAGTCCATTCAGGTTTATTTTAAAAGTCCGTGAATCATTTGCTCGGCCTTCTGGAAAGTGCATCCGCAACAATGTTGTGGGCTCCCTTCACACTTTTTAAGTCAAAGTCAAAGTCCTGCAGGAGAAGGGCCCATCTCATCAATTTACTATTGGTTGTCATCGACCGCATCCACAGTAATGGGGAATGGTCAGTATACAGTGTAAATTTGCGTCCCCAAATATATGGTTTGAGTCTCTGTAAAGTCCAAACAATCGCTAGGCACTCTTTTTCAATGGTTGACATGTCTCTCTCTCGGTTGTAATTTTTTACTTATATATGTTACCGGATGGAAAGTCCCTTCTCCATCTGCTTGGCAAAGCACCGCTCTTAGTCCAACGTTCAATGCATCAGTGAAGATGGTGAACTCACGGCTGTAGTCAGGTGCGCTGAGGACAGGTACGGTCGTTAACGCCTCCTTCAGCTGGTCAAACGCCTGTTGGCACTCAGGGGTCCATCTGATGCTCTCTGGCTCCTTCTTCCGCATGAGGTCCGACAATGGAGCAGAGATCTCACTGAAGTGTGGGATGAATAGCCGATAATAGCCTGCCAGTCCCAGGAAAGATCTAATCTGCTTTTTGGAAGTGGGGTTCGGCCATCTAATTATTGCCTCAATCTTGGTGTCCAGGGGTTTGATTACTCCCCCACCCACTAAATGTCCAAGGTACTTTAATTCGGAGTCTCTAATTTGGCATTTACTCGATTTCACAGTCAAACCGGCTCTCTGGATTCTTTGCAGCACCTGTTCTAAATGTTCTTTGTGCTCAGCCCATGTCTGACTGAAAATGCCGATGTTGTCCATATAGGCGACTGTAAAATCTCCCAGGCCATGTAATGTCTTGTCTACCAATCTTTGGAAAGATGCAGGACCATTTTTCAATCTGAATGCCATAACCCGGAACTCAAACAGGCCTAGAGGACTTCGGAATGCAGTTTTCTCTTGGTCCTCGGGGTGCATCTGAATCTGCCAAAACCCTTTGGTCCTTTGGTGAGATCAATGCAGGAGATAAAATTGCACCCTCCTATTGTTTCAATCAAGTCATCTAGGCATGGCATGGGATATGCATCCGCCTTGGTGACATGGTTCAACTTGCAGTAGTCTACGCAAAATCTGACACTACCATCGGGCTTGTCTATTAGTACTATTGGCGCAGCCCAGGGACTCTCAGATGGGGTGATTATTCCTGCCAGGAGCATCTCCTGGACCTCCCGTCATACTTTATTGACATAAGCCCCCGTAATTCTATAAGGTGTGACAGCTATGGGACCAGCATCCCCTGTGTCAATTCGGTGGACTACACCCTTTGCTTTCCCAGGCATATTGGTAAAAATGGTTTTGTATTTCTGCAATCTCAGCTACTTCCTCCCTCTGTGGTATAGTAAGGGAGTGGCCTAGGTTTACTTCCTCTGGGTTAAAGCGCTGTTCACCTCTCCCTTCCCAGCACATAAGTTCCTCTTTTTCACCTGGGTCCTCTCTGATAGCGTATAAGGTCCAGAGATTTCTCCTATAATAAGGTTTGAGCATGTTGACATGCACTACCTTGCGACCCTCCTCTCCCTTCTGGATCACATAGTTTACATTGCTCATTTTTGACACTATTTTATAGGGACCCTCCCATGCTAATTGTAACTTATTTCCCTTGACTGGTCTAAGTAAAAGAACTTCATCATTGGGCCCAAAAGTTCTTTCCCTGGCCTTTCTATCATACCAGGTTTTCTGCTTGGTTTGGGCAGCCCTTACGTTCTCTCCTGCTATTTCCATAGACCTTTGCAAGGTGTTCTGCAATTTGTCCATATATTCTATTACAGATTCTGGGTCACACTCTCTATGGTCTTCCCAGTTCATACGGAGCAAATCTAGAGGTCCTCGCACACACACCCCATCCTAGTAACAGCTCGAAAGGACTGTATCCAGTACTTTATTGTGGAATACTCCTATAGGCATACAACAGGAGTTGTATCTTGCAATCCCAATCATTTGGGTTCTCTGCTACATAGGCCTTGATCATCCGTACTAACGTGCCATTAAATTTCTCAATTAACCTATTAGTCTCAGGATGATAAGGTGAAGAGTTGACTTGGGTTGTTCCACAGGCTTTCCATAGCCTGTTTATAAGCCTGGATGTGAAGCTGGTTCCCAAATCACTAACTATCTCACTAGCAAATCCCAATTGGCTCATATAATTTATTAAGGAATCTGCCACAGTGTCAGTCTCTATGTTGCGTAAAGGAATCACCTCAGGATATCTTGTGGCAAAGTCCATGATGGTCAATATATACTTATTTCCCCGTCCGGTGGCTTTAGGCAGTGGACCTACCAGATCGATCTCAAGCCTCTGGAATGGTGTAGAGATGACTGGCAGAGGACACAATTTTGCTTTGCTTTTGTCCTGCCCTGTCCCTCTTCTCTGACATATATCACAAGTTTTGCAATAGTACGTAACTTGTTTCCCCATACCGGGCCAAAAGAAGTTCTGGGCAACCCTTCTTTTTGTTCGTGTGATGCCCATATGTGCTCCAAACAAACTACTGTGAGCTTGATGTATGATTTTCTCTCGGTACTTACTTGGGACCACTAATTGCCTTTGGGGTTCTCCTTTTCCTCTGTATGGGGTGGCTAAAACTTCCCTGTACAAAAGTTCCTTGTCTATGCAAAATCTCTCAGGGCTCTCAGGGGACAATAAGGTTAGTGAACTGGCCGCTTCAAAGCAACCCACCAAGCTAATGTCTTCCTTCTGCTCCTGGGCAAAACAATTTTTATTTGGGTTTTTCAAAAGAATTAGATCAGCTTCTTCACGACTATTAGGCTGATTTTCTAAAGAACTTTCTTCTTCCAGGTTTCCCTCAGCCACAGTATCCTTTTCTTTAAATTCTGGGAACTTTTTGAGATCTATCCTAAATGGGGTCTGGCCATTTGAACTGTTATTGTTGTTTTGATTTGCAAGGGCTGCAAGTTCCAATTTCTTCATCTCGATTTGAAACTGCATCTCTTTCTCCCTCAACTCCTTGTCAGCCTTGGCTTTCTCTTGCTCCGCCTCCATACGTTTTAATTCCAATTTCAGTTTGAATTCCTGTTCTAGTTTCCATTTTTCAAATTGTTGAGGGGTTTCTGTCTCTTTAATCTCCTCTGACAATTGTTCCTCTACCTGAGGAATTTGTTCCTCCACCTGAGGACTCCCATTTTCCTCTAGATCAGAACTTTCAGATTGTGTGTCCCTGACTGGCTTTTTGGACCTTTTAGGTGGCATGTTTTAATAAGTGACTTATTGTTAACAAGATAGGGATAGGTATTCCTTTAGACATTCACAGATACCAAGTATCTCTCTCACTAACAGCCCTCTAAACTGTCTCGCAGAGGTTTTCAGCTACCAGTCTCAGTCCCAGGGCAATTTCCCCTCACAGCCACTGAGATGTGTATTTAAGTACTATTTCTGGTCTATTATAAATAAATTTGCCTCAGATCTCACAGGGACTGCCTTCCACCCTGTCCCACTCTGTATCTCTAGAGCCTGTGGACACTGGGCTAGGTCACAGATCCCTAATCGTGAGGTAAAAGTTTTACTTTCCTACAGGGTCCTTTTATTCTCTTGCAAGCTAGGCTTTCCCCCCCATACTTTTGCGCAGAAGCCTTGCGCTAGGTCTTCCCCGAAGACCCTATGAGCGACCTACTTCTACAGCCAGAAGCCCTAGGAAAAACCCCCTCAACTTAAAAAAACTCAGACTTTACAAAGGCCAAATTGGCTTCTTCACACATTGGTTTCATTCACAATCCACCAGTGTGTCTTTTACTTCAGTCTAAGCCTGTATGGCTGTGCCCCCAATTGTAGTGCTTTTTGGATCTTTCAGATACCACCAAGGTTTTTCGTATCCCACTGCTTGCCGCCAATTGTAGTGGTCCCAGTGCTAGCCCTTGGCCTTTTCAAGGACTGTTGACTAGCACTTCGCTGCTTCTTGGTTTCTGCTACCACCAACCAGTGGAGCCACTGGATTTCCCAGGCGTTGTATATCGTTAACAAAATGAACAAGTTTATTTTTTAAATGATGCCACCAGCATATCAACATGTAGTCCCCCCCCGTTCCTCTTTCCTCCTCCTCCTTTTTAACCCCCCAGGCCCCGCCTCCCAGCACCCTCCTTGGCCCCGCCTCACAAACATATTAACATACAACTTATGAATAAGGCATAACTTAGGGTGAATGCCACACCAAGCAAAAGAAAATTCCTTTTCATTAGCGCCCTGGGCCTGTGTAAACAATGTTATCATATATGGAATGAAGCGATCTGTTTTAGGTGTTTCTACACACTGCCCTCTTATGATTGAACTTTAGAACTGCAAACTTTAGAACTGCAGCAACAGCTGTGGGGAAGTCAACAGAAGAAAGCAGATTAGTTCAGTCTTAGTGATTTATTCTTTTAAAGTCAGAAGGACTTTTGTCCAGTGTATGCAAGGAATGATAACTTATCTGTAACTATAATCACTGAAGGATAATTATCATTCTGCAAAAATCTAGATCTTGATGCTATGTAGACTTATTCTTGACTGGTGTTTGTTATCATGCCCATATACTGGTCTATCTTATCAAGTATTTTGCTTAGACAAAAGTGTAGAGTCCTTATGGCAATAGTTAATTTCAGAGTTAGTATCTTCTTTGTTTCAACCACACGAGCAATGGTCTGTTACATGAGTAGTTGTGTTTTCTCAGCACTCCATAAACGGGCAGTTATTACTCCATTGTGTACTACTTCAAACAGGGTAATCTCCAGTTTATGTAGCTGCAAGGTGATGATGAAAAGAGTTATGCTTCTGGGTGTTACACTCCACAATTATTAGCAAGATTGTGCCTCAAGGCTTAAATTGTACTATATTGGAGAGGCTTCAGAAATAATTCTAAAAATGCATTATCATTTTTATTAGTTTAATTTTCTTTGGCCAGGAAGTCTTTTATTTTAAAATTATTTATGGGAATGGTGAAATGAACCTTTGTTATCAGGCTTTCACTTCACTTGGAAAATAACACTGCCTTTGTTAGAAATTTCACTAAGGTCTCATTCATGGTTGAGACAGATTGTCTCGACATGGCAAGCCTATTGAGGAATCTCATGCCCCAGTAAGGGGTCTCAGAAACCCAAAAGGTGGGACTGATTATTCAGAAAGACACAAGCAATTAATTCAGTGCTTCTACTTTCAATAGCCCATGTAACAAGATAGCAGTTACTATAGTTTCAAATTCTGCACATTTATAGAAAACTGTCTTATCATCTTGCACTGAGTTGTTGTTGTTTTGGAACTTTCTTATTTATCACACAAGAATAAAGCAGATCAGGAGTAACATTCTTGTTTCTTTCACAGATGAACTTTATATAGATACCAACAATCTGAGCGTACACATTGTACATAGCTATGGTCCAACTCCAATCAGCTATGAAAAGGTATAATTTATATCAAATTTAGACTGTAAAAAGTAGGAATGCTGAACTTATACATCTCATATTTAGAATTAATCACTCTGCAAATATTTCTCAAATAAGTTTTATAATAGTGTAGCCCTTTCAACTCCATTGGGATCTACAGATTGGTAGTAAACTGACATTTTCTTAGAATTTCAGAAACACACATCCGTATACACCCATTTTATGAAGTAGAATTCAATGAACATTTTGAAGCATGCAAGAATCCACAACCAATTTCTTCCTTGTTAGTACAGATAACATTACAAAGTTACATTACAACTATCATGTAGCGAAGGATAACTATACCCATTTTTTCATTGAAACTGTAACTCTTCTAGTTATTTTTATAACTACTTGTTTGTGTGGCCTCATTCCTTAGGTGAATCAGTGACTTGAAGCATTAAAAAAAGTAACTATTTTAGCTACTTCTGATTGAAAAGAATCTACTTTTAAAAAATTGCAATGATTATTATACAGATTTGTATATACAGTATGTGTGTTTTCTCTCTTTCTCTTAATCAAGAATTCATAAAATCTTAAATGCACTATAATATTTATACATTGTAAATAATTGTCAGAAATATCATAAATTCATGCACAATTCTGTAAAATACAACATTCAGGGATATATAAAACCTAAACTGACAGTGGTTCACCCCTCCACTTCAGTGGAACTCCATGATCTCCCAAATAATAGAATCAAGGTGTGCCATATACGTAGCTAGTATTGATGTCAGTAGGACTGACCAGTTCAAATTCGACAAAGTGATGTGTAAAAAAGCAGCAAAGTTCAATGTATATTGAGGAACAAAATAACAGCTTTGATGTATTGAGGAATACACTGAGTGTATGTGATAAAACAGGCATTCTAGGCGGTAGTGTAGAGTTACTTCAGAATATAAGCCTTTGCTAGGCACACTTCCTTCCTTCCCATGGTGCTGAACATCTGTTTATCCTGCTTGTAACAAGAGGTGGGGAAGGAAGATGGATGGGAGGAATATGGCTAGAACGGGACTGAGAGCTGATCTGCCGGAAACCACAGCATGATGTCTCACAATGCATCCAGAATCTGAAAGCTGTGCAATGGGGTCTCCTGGTTGTGATCTGGCAATCCTGACAAGAGTACTAATGCCCTTTGTGCAAGTCCTGCTAGCTCCGATAGAATGTAGCTACCATTTAAAATTTACACTATCATGTGAAGAGTTTTAATACTTTCACATGATAGTGGATCTGTAGAAGTGAGCGACCATGTCTCTGAAATGAAGCCTTAACCTCTGGAGAAGCCTTGAGTGAAACGGGCTGGGTTGCCTATGAACAGTCACACCAAACTAAAACAGAGGAGATCCTTGTTGCTTCCAGCTAAGGCTTTCATTGATCATCCTGCCTCATTCAAAAACTTTTACAGGAGGTCCAAACTTTTACAGGAGGTCACCTTCAGTTTAGGACACTCCTATATTTTCCTACTTTCCATTCCATCTTTTTTTCTTACCAGAGAAGCAGAACTATAATAATAATAATAATAATAATAATAATAATAATAATTTGATAAGTAACACTAGGAATCTGGCATTTGGAAGGTCCTCAAGTATTTCAGGTCTTTTCAGACACTGAGTTTTGTGATCACTGAACTCTTGACCTGCAATTAACAAAGCATCGCTGACGTGCAATCCACATACTAAGCATGCCAATCCCCATCTGGTATCTCCCAGTTTACAGCAGGTTCACACCGGACACAAGGGCTGCTTTTGCAACAAATGTTTTGCCTCAAATTAACAAAGCTGTACATTCCTGCTCTTTAACAATCTACTTCTCCAGCTTGTCTCTACCCTATCCCTGCAGCTCAGAGGGGGATACGGACATATTTAATGTCTGACACTACTCTTTTTTCCAGGTAGTCAGAGGAAGCATTAGCATCAGCAAACCAAAGACAGCAGCTTCAAAGCTCTTTGGTCCCAGTCACCTCTGAATGACACATAGACAGGAGGTCACTGCCTCAAAGGAAATGCTGCAGTGATTGTGGCTCAGAGAG
The DNA here is from genome assembly GCA_037013535.1 of Intellagama lesueurii. Lineage (NCBI taxonomy): Eukaryota > Metazoa > Chordata > Lepidosauria > Squamata > Agamidae > Intellagama > Intellagama lesueurii. The sequence continues at coordinate 118,105,207 of JBAJHW010000001.1, forward strand.
TTGAGGCACTCGTTACAGCCATACACGATTTAAAGTCAATTTTCCCCAGGTTTGACTAGCAGTGGACTGGTTCAATCAGCTGCTTCCTTTGGAGGTGTGTGGCTGTTGTACACAGCCACTGGGTAGCAAGAAGAAGGCCCCCTTGCTGCTCTGTTTACTCCCACATCCCTGAAGGCATCCTCCTGTTAAGTAATCTTGTTTCTACTCAAAGAGGGCAAAATAATTGTAAGTGATGCACAGCTGCAACTTTGCTGAGTGGCCATCACTGTGTAGTCCTTTGCCAGCAACCTGATCAGGACAGGAGAGGCTGGGGAGAAGGAGTAGCAGCAGCTGCTGCTGAGGAACGACCGCCATTGCTGCCATCACTGCTTTTTTTAAAAAAACGTGCGGTGGCAGGGACAGAGAACAAGAGGAGGGTGCTCCCCCTCTGAGTACCTGCCCAAGGCCCTCCCAAGCAATAGAGGCCTGACCGTATAAGCAGCTCATTGTTTGTTTATTTTGTAAAACAGAGCCTGAAATATTAGGTCTGAAAAGTAATGTATTTGTATGTGTGCTAAACATTAGAAACAGGGAGATTAATTTGTCAATGTTTCATTTGTTGAATTAGGATTACTAATTTCGCAATTAAGTCCTTAGTTTTATGATAAGCCATGGTATTCACAGAGCCTGGCACATAGTTTGTCACCACAGACCTCTGATAATACTTATTTATTTATTTTATTTTATTAGATTTCTACCCCGCCCAGGTAGACCAAAGGTCTACTCTGGGCGGCAATGGCATCTTTACTATTTCCTTTGAAAGTGCTCTTTTTGTGATTTTTGTCATTTTGCAAATGTTCTTCCCCTCTCTGGCATTTTTCAAAGTGGACTATAAGTCCCAGAACACAACTGTTAGCTAAGGATGGTGGTTCCAACAGATGTGAACATGGTTGGGCTAGAGAATGATGTACACCCTAATAGATCTCCTCTCTCCACTCGCACAGAAAGAGGCTCCTAGGCACATCTAACAAGACTATCTATCTCTTGACAGAGCCTATACTTCCTTTGAAAGGCACTTGTTTAGCTGAGCCCTATTGAAGCGTTGCCTGGAAGTACTGTATAGTCTTAACAAAAGTTTGCTTATCTCCCTCCCACCGCTGCCATTCTCACTAATACACAAGCTAGATAGGTCTAGAAACCCTGTCCATTGCCTATGCTGGCTAGGGTTTTGTCCACCACAGCATCCAGACCCAAATAGAAATGGTCAAGAACGAAGCATGTACATTCAGAAACCCTGTATTTCAGGGTTTCATTGCCAACACCTCTGTCATTTGTGTTGGCTCAGTCAAAGGATGTCTCTGTCAGGAACGCGTTTCCTTAGAGAAGTCATTCCACTAGGGGAAAGAGCCAACTGTAGTGAGATCTAGTAGGTGCGTAGGTGGGCAACTATGGGCAAGCTTCTGTCGCTAGATTTCCAATTACTCCCTTATTTGAGCTTAAAACTCTTTAGCTGTGTACTTTGGTCCTTGCACACCAGCCTTACCAGGTAGAACACTGAACTAACAAAAATAGCAAATAAAGCCCTTGTGGCCAAGACACTTTCTTTAGGCACTCTCACCCTTGCCCCCAAGAATCACACTGGGGTAAAATATAGAATATTTATTTAAAAAGAGTAAAAAGTTGTAAAACAAAGAAAAATACAAAAGATACAATTGTACTGGTTAAATGCAAAGCATCTAGGTATTAAGTAAGCTTCTGTAAGCATTTCCCATAAAACAATAAAATACTTACTCACTAATAGCTTTACTACTTAATTGCTAGGCTATTCTAAGTTACCATAACTAAGTCTCCAATCCATCAACGAAGGCTGTAAACCAGACCTCCATCTTCTTCTCCTTCTCTAACTTACTATCACACACCAACAACTTACTTAACCCCCCTCTTCCATAACTTAAATCAAAGTCTCTGTCCCATGATGGTATCCAATCAGCATACAGTCCTTTGTTCGCAACTCCACGCCCAACTTGTAACTTTCCACAACTCCTTCTTCATCCCAGGCTGGTACTCTGGTATGCTATTAGTAAGGAATGTTTTGGTGACCAGTCCTGAGAAACGACCTTGGCTCATCTTCACAGGAACAGTCTCTAGGCACGATGAACACCTACAAGTCCTGGGAAATAAGTACTACAAAACCCATATCCTCATAGTCCCTTCAGTATTAATGCCATTGATTAGTAAAGCTAAAGCTGTGCGGGTTGAAGAGGGCTAAGTCATCAGAGCACCCTGAAAAGAAGAAATAGAAAACAAAACATGCAGCATAATCCTGCCTGATGTTGATGAAAGGCAGGTGATTTCTACAGAACCACCTGGGGAAATCCTGCAGATGTAGCCAGGTGGAAGTTCCGCCAGCTGACAGACTTACCCCTCCTAATGCCCCAACCCAAAAGTCTTGGTCAGAGGGTGAAATACCAGTTGACACCAGTGTAGCTATATCAGCCCACTGATAAGTACCTGAACACAGAATCATACAATCATAGACTAGTTGAGTTCAGCACTGGTACAGTCCTCCATCTTGGAGATAACTACATTGTCAATGTCAAGTCTTTCACAGCCCATACCAGTTTCCACTGTCTCAGCCATGACACCAACTACATTCTCTATCTTCTTTGCACTGACACTGTCCACTGTAGCCATCCATTTCCCCATAATTGAGCCACCACTGAGGTAATCCATAACCCAACCAGCTCCAAACACTCTGGTCCAAGCACCCATGCAACCTCTGCTACCTTTTCTCATGCTTCAGAGACAGAGATAGTAATTGATACTGAGTTGAATGATGACTTGATACAGTCTTTGTCATCTGCAGTGGAACAACACTCATCATTGTCTGATTCACTGGTGACTTCCAATAATCTGCCATCCCTATGAGAGGACTTTTCACCCTGCTCCAACCTATTAATTCACCTGGCCAAATGCCTTAATACTCTTTTCCACCACTAGGAGCCTTCAGAGGTTGACCCTCTCTTTCTTTGTTCTCCATGTCACAAATAATACACCAGTAGCCCTTTGCATGCTGACATCATTGATTCAGTCTGTAAAGGAGAGAGGTAAAAAACTGTCATCAACACTGATTTTAAGTCATGGTCCAGACGAGTTATACAGACTGCAGCAGGAGGAGCATGAATGTCTTTTTCTACACCCCGTATTGAATGCAGCAATCATCATCAACATCTTAGAACTGCAGAGCTTAGAACTGGACAGCTGAAAGGGACCCTATGGATCATTGAGTCCAGCCCCTGTCAAGGAGGCACAGCGGGGAATTGAACTCCCAACCTCTGGCTCTGCAGCCAGATACCTACACCACTGAGCTTGACCTGATCTAGAGAACAAAACACGAATTGCTCCCCTCCCCCGATAAAGAAGAAAGACACTTAGGCCTGCTGTGCTGCAAACATGTTCTGCTGCAACACTTGGCCTAGAAATTGCAAACTTACTTGCATTGATACCAGCTGTTCTTATGTGACAAGGTGGTTACCCTCATGGAACACCTGCAGAGAATAAGGGACAGGTTGTAATTTTATTTTTAAGGGAGGTCAGGAATATGGCATGACAGCAAATAAAATCGGCCATATGACTGAATGGTCCACAAAAACTCTTTAGGGAGCAGTTACCTTGCACTGATATTCTGGGCTTTGGTCCACCACTCAGTCAGAAGGTGGTAAAGACAAGATACCAGGTAGCTCCTTCAAAGGCCATGGTCTCTTTGCCACTAAAACAAATGAGAACCTTGATTCAGACCACGAGCTAGCTAATATGGCCAGAAGCATGAGTGTGTACCCTGTACTTCTTGGCATCAACAACAAAGTTGGCCAAATACCATACCTATTGTTGTTATAATGCAAATGGCACCAGTTCCTCTAGACCTCTAGTAGTAACCCAAAGAAAGTCCCTCTGCCTCACCTTAACCTAAGCAGTCTGCCTCCTTTGGTTCAAAATGTCGGCCTACAAGGGGAAAACGCTGTTTTTGACCATCATGTCTTCATTGGCTTCTCTGTCAATATAATGAATACCATTTTAAAGGCTGGGTATCTTCAAATCTCTCAAGTCTCCCACCCTGAGACTGAAACCACCATCTATGATACAGGCTTGCTCAACATCTTTGAACCTGGAACTCTATCAATACTGACATAGGTCCTTGCTATAGTGCAGAATTTGACCACCTTCCATTTATGACCATATTCTGCTCAACACCACCATCCAGGCTCTTACACCGAGAGATCAACAGTCTCCTCAGAAAAGGAGCCATTCTAATTGCTCTTCGCAACCTCAGTTGCACCTGTAATTACTCCCAGTACTTCGTAGTTCTGAATAAGGGTGGACATTTCTGGCCTATTCTAGAGGTGTCAGTGTTTACACTAATGAAAAACATTTTCACCCAGTGCCTGTGGTCAGTCTTCTACCCCCTACTCAGGGGAGACAATTGATTTGCAACAATTGACTTGAAGGGCAGTGACTTTCACATAGCTATTCATCCCTTGCATCAAAGTTTCCTTCATTTTGCCCTTAGAAAAAACTGTTACCAGTATTTGGTTCTGCCCTTTGGTCTCTCCATGGTGCCAAAGGCTTTCATCAAGTGATTGCAGCACACCTGAGAAAACAAGGCATAAGCCGTTTTCCATGTATAAGTAACTGGGAGGTGGTTGCACCACACCATTAATACCATCCTAATATTGTTAAACCTTCTAGAAGATCTGGGCCTCTACACTGATATGAAAAAAAATCACATCTGACTTCAACACAAGATACTGTGCTCAGGGGACTAGCCACGGGCATAGCCACAGTTCCCAAAGAAAGAGGTCTCCATACTACAGACACGTCTCAGGACATCTTTGGTCATGCTAAAGGCACTACTCTCAGGATCCTGAAACCTTATTGTCTCTACAGTCTGTATCCTCTGATTTGCCAGATTGCATATGAGGCCACCATTACAATCTGGTCTTCAACTCGATGAGAATGTGATTTATGGTTCCACCAAAAATCTTACTCATGCTTCATGGAGGATGGAGCCTATACATCTATTCCACGGTATGACTTTTGTTCTGCCTGAGCTGATGGATAACCAGGGAAGTGCAGCATCACATTAATTTCCTGGAACTACTGGCATGTTGGAAAATTGCAAAGGTTCACAATACCCACTACTTACCAACACTGTAGTGCTAATCACCACCACCCATTCTACCACAGCATGGCAAGTAAACAACCAATGTGGCAATAGGTCCTAGATAGTAGTGGAACTCGCTCTTTGCCTTTTGAAGCATTAGATATTTTGGTGCCTTTTCTCCCATTGATGAGAAAATAGCAAATTTAATGTTAACGTGTCATTTCCAAGCTCTGTGGATGATACTACATTGGCAGGTGCCCCCTCTCTCTGGGGTGATTGTTGTGTGTGTTTCATGTTTAAAAATAAAACATGTGTATGTTGCTGGAATATCCCTATCCCTACTGTTTCTTGGATAAGTGCTCTGAATAATCACACTGATGGCAGGAAGCGGAGGGCAATTACATTCATTGTCCTTCGCTATTTGGTTTAATTAACAGGGGCTCCATCTGCACAACCCTGGCTGAGGAAGAGCAGCAGCTATTTCCATAATTCTCCCCAGCAACCATGGGCATGCAGACTGCTGTGTGTGTTCTGTGTGTGTCCAGGTAACCAAGAAACCAAGGGACTGATTCATGGTGAAGGAAAACTGCTGCCCATTCCTAATCCAACCTGTCAAAATGTTGTCTGCATTTTCTGCCGAGCGCTTCCCTCTCCAGTTGTCTCAGAATGATTTGGCACTCTTTGTCATTGAGAGACTGACTCACCCTCCTTGTTTTGGCAATCTGGTTCCTTCTCTCTTAACATGACTCAGTGATCTGTTCTCAATTCACGCCCTCGGCAACCCCACAGGTAACCTGGAACAATGAGCACAGGAAACATCTTTACACTTTGGTCCTTATAGAAACTTCACTAACATTGATCTCTACCTGTGTCTTTTCCCCCATTTAAAATGAGGGAGATAGTGCTGGTTATGCTGCATCCTGACAGTTCAGCATTTACTTATTTAGAGCTTTCTCTGTATGGTGTATACAAAAACAGTGAAAACTATCAGGAAATAGCATTTATGCATAGTGTTTTTGTGCCTGCCAGTATGATAGACCTTGGTTAAACAAACCATAAGGTAATAGTACAGAATATGATGATTCACAAGTGGGTTACGCAGGTGATCTCTTTTTTAGCTGGAAGATCATGGTGTTCCAGTAAGAGCTTGGTGGAGTAGGGGTGGGACTCCTGAGAATCTGGAGGCTATTTTTAAAATTTCTCCCTCCACCTTTGAAGGGGTGCACCTTCTGACTCCCCAACCACTGAAATTTTCATTTAAAAAATAAATCCTGCAGATTATGTCCCTAGAACCAGAGGAAAGTGTGTGTGTGTGGAGGGGGAGAGATACAATCTGCAGTTAAAATGTTATTCTGTTCTCAGGGGAGGGCCACATATAGTCTATTGATCACTCTTTGCCCCTGCTGGTTTCGACAATATTACATCCCCCTCAGCTAAGGGGAGGGAAGCAAATACAAAGTGTTTGGATGTGAGTGTGAAAAAGGAGGTGTAAGATAATGGTTGGAATTCTACTAGTACTTGTGCAAGGCTTGTGTAGCTTCCTGTGGCTAATTGCGGCAAACTGACAAGTGGCTTGTATCTCAGTTGCATGGTGTGAGGGTTTGGCTTTAGGCTCTAAATTCAATTCAAAGAAATCAGCAGATCCATGTTGTTTCAAAACAAATGTGGGATTTATTGGAGGATTAAACAATAAACAAGTATCTGGAGCATCATTGTGAGTCTTTTCTCCTTCTGCCAACTGGTCCGGAAGGGGCTTCCATTCGTCGAACAAGAACAGGTTTTTGTAACTATAGTCCCAGGGTCCCTGGAGATCATTGGAGACCCAGTCCTTTACTGTCTGCCTCGTCGCGCCTTCCAACAAGGGCATGGTCTCCTCATCCAGATCGTCATCCCACAAGATCTGTCCATCGGGGTCTTGATTCTCCCAGGGTCTTCCCTGTAGTTCCTTCTCTTCATTTCTCTCACTCTCCATTCTAACCTTTCTCTCCTTTCTCTCTCTACTCATTCCTTTTCCTCCCTTAGTCTCCTTCTCCACTCCCTTGCTTCTGTTTCACCCCAATAAGAGGGTTTAGGGGGAATCTCTACTCTTCTCCTGTAATCTGCCTCCTCCTTTGGCACTCTCAATCTTTCCCATAATCCAGTCCACGGATCCTGCATCCACACCCATTCCCATCCAGGTGGTAACTGTCCTTCCCTCCTTTCCACTTCCCCCGCTCTGGCTTCAAACTCCACCCTCTTCTTTCTCTCCTTTCCCGCCTTGTCTCCCTGAACTTCCCCTATCGTCACTTTCTGTACATCTTCCGTCAGCTCCTCTATCACTGTCTCCCGTGGAGGTTCCACCGAAGGTTTGGGTACAGGTTTGGGGTCCACCTCCCCATCTCTGCTGTTGAGGAGGGACGGCTCTCCCGTGAGTGGGGTATCCCTCTCGCTCTCAGTCTCACACACGGTCAGGGGCATAACCAGGCTTCCTCTGACACCTCGTCGATTAACAATAATTAGTCAAGCCAAGTTACACAAACCTTGTGTAGTATAGGATTCTGGGCAACATATAATTCCAGAAAGAAACAAATATACATGTAGTCATTTTTTTCACATGAAGCTCTTAAACTTCCTCAAACTGGTGCCCTTTAGATCTGTTGAACTGTAACTCCCATCCTCTTTACCCCATTTAGCTGCCATTCCATTATGGCTTGGTGCAGACAATGGGAGACGTAGTCACATGATAATCAAATTTAGATAGCGTAATTGTTCCTCTTTTTTATTCAGCATTATGGAGATGTCGTATTTCCTGTGATAGCTAAGCTTTAATGTTTTCATCTGTGGGGAAAAACTATTGCTTTCCCATCTAATGTTCTTTGCTACCGGAAGGTTGTGTGTTCCTATTGTATAGTGTCATCCTCAAGAGTGTACTGTACAACTGACTTCTTTCCCCTGCATGCACCATTTTATTTCTATCCTTTATACCAGCATCTTCAGTATTTTTCAAAAGTGAGCCATTTGGGCTTCTGGCGCCACCTGCAAGTCTACTTGGAGGGCCTTTCCTAGACCTTAGGTCTGCGGCATTCCATTCTCTTGATATTTCAAGGCCAAAATGGGAGATAGGAGGTGGCACCCTGTGATGTCAAAAAGGTAGGGCAGGTAACAGGTGGGAGGGGATGGAACTCTTCCTGGGTCAGCTGATTCTGGAAATAAGCACACGGTATTCAATTGCTTGTCTTGTTCCAAATGGGACAATGGCTCAGGTACATTCACCCACCAGATCCTTTCCCAGTCCCCTGCTCTCACTCTGGATCTTTAGTGTGTGGATGTTGTATAAGCATATGACACATAAAAACACCTTCATCCTGAACCAGTGAGCCCTGTTGCCAGTGGTAAGAGGAGGAAATACATGTTGAGGCTTTCAAACCACACCTCATACGCAAAAGTCAAATGTCCTCCACTCCCAGTGCCCTTGCCCTGAGATTTCTCCCCACACCCATAGATGTAGAGAAGTATAAATTTCAGCTGGCATCCTGAGATCTGATAACCCTAGAGGGACCTTTCCTTTATCTTTAGTCAAATGGTGATGCTGCATTCTGGACTTTGCCGCAGGCCTTTTGGGGCTTCTCTTCTCTTCATCCCCACCCCCTCATTTGAACAAAGCCTCTTCCCTTATTCATTAAGTTGCCCTGCAGGTAAATTCCAACAGGCTCACTTCCCTCTTGGATTGGGATGGGCCCTTTTCTCTTCACAAAGGTTCTACTCTGCTTCATGCCCCCCAAATAGCTCAGCACAGGTCACACAGACTTTCAGTCCTCCCCACACCCTGCCAGTGCATCTATTAGTCAGTCACATTGCTGTTTGACTCCTGGGCTTCTTCCTTGATGGCAGGATACAAACTCCCCTGGTGCCAAGACTACATTCAATATTGCATACTTTTCTCAGTACTAGGTGCTTGGGAACAGAAGGAGGTTGTTATTGTCTTCATGACCTGGTTGTGGGGTTCCTGTCGGGGCATCTGTTTGGCCACTATGGGAACAGAATGCTTGACTACATATATCTTTGATCAGATCCAGAAGGGTTTTATTTTATTTTATGTTCTTGTGATCCTACCGCCCCAAACTTTGGTCTGAAACTTCTGGATACCAGTGTAGGAAATCCTAGTGGTACTCATTTCAGTCAAACAAATAATGAAACCAAACTCCCACCCTGGGCACAAAACATTGAATTAATAGTCAACTTGACATTCATTAACAGTCCCCAAGGGTTTCTGTCTGAAGCAGCAGCTTCATACTATCTTATAGAACGGCCTTTCTTTTCCTCTGTAAGCGATAAGTGGATTGTATGCTTTAGAACTCGCAGTGCTATTGCCAAATGCTAAAATATGAGAAAGATCTGCTTCACATACTTTACACATACTTTATTCTCTAGACTTCAGAGGAAGCTTGGTCTATATTCCACCACCAGCTAAACAGTAGTTGTTGAGTACAAGGGAGACAGCCTTTTTGGTAGTGGCACCCCAGGAGTACTACTCCCAGGCCCCATTATTCTTTGCCACTAGAGATTTGGACATCCCCTCATCTTTAGGGTTTTAGATACAAATTAGAGATGCCCCTTTCTAAGTGCAGATTTAGATTGTAATGTCCATGGCATATAGTTTTGTTTTTGCTATTCTTACCATGTCAGTAAAGCACCATGCCTTTGATTACATCTCCCAACATCAACAAGGGATGATGATTTCCTCACATCTATCTATCTATCTATCTATCTATCTATCTATCTATCTATCTATCTATCTATCTATCTATCTATCTATCTATCTATCTATCTATCTATCTATCTATCCATCCATCCATCCCACCACTTCTTAAAAGGACCTAAGGTGGCTTACATTGTTAAGAAGACAATATTTAAAAGCTACAAACAGTAAGTATACGAATATTGAAAAAGAATTAAAAATATTATATTAAAAATGGTAAATAAAATCAATACTAAAAACACATTTAAAAATAATAGAGTGCAACAATCCAGTTAAAAAGTCCCTCTCAGTCATTAAGGAAAAGGTTGCTTGAAGAGAAAGGTCTTTGCCTGCTTGCGGAAGGACAGCAAAGATGGGGCCAGCCTAGCTTCCCATGGGAGGGAGTTCCAGAGTCTGGGAGCAGCGACAGAGGAGGCCCTCTCCTGTGTCTCCACCAAGCACACCTGTGAGGGTGGTGGGACCGAGAGAAAGGCCTTCTCTAATGGTCTTAATTCCCAGGCTGGTTCATAGTGATGTGGTCTTTTAGACAGCTTGTACTCATCCAAAATACTTTTCAAGGTATCAGCCAAAAGGCAATGGAGGAATATACACTGTTCTAGGAGAAGAAGACATAGGATATTGGGTGATCTTTAAAGATGGTTAAATATTTCGAATTGACTAACTCCTCCAAGACCACTGCAGTTTCAACAAATGATAGCAGCATAATTAAAGACTACAGACACCTTCCTGTATTTCCATTAGTTAAATATAACAAAAGGTATTAAAACACCTGGCTCAATGGCTCAGTGGGTTGGAGCAGATATCAGCCGGGAATTAGCAGTTCGAATCCCTACTGTGACTCCCAGAAGAGCAATCAGCCAAGCTCATCAGGAGCCTGCCTGGTTCATGGGGTTAAGTGCCCTGTCACCTGTGCGGCTCTGTCCAAGCCTCACTATTCAGAACACCATTGGAAGGACTGGTAAATCACTGCTAAGTGTTTTATACCTAGAAAATCCAGCAGGGTCGTCATTAATCAGAATCAACTCGAGGACACAGAATTAAGTATTTTTTATCAAACCGTGGGGTCATGGGCCTCACCCATAACATTTTTAATTTTTTTAATCGTCTCAGCCGGAATTCAGCGACAGCCTTTGCAATACATTTGTTGGACATTTCATTAGAAACATATAAATAAATGTGCCAACAGCTTTGTCGATAACCCAGGAAGCTTTTTGATTTGCAAGCCATCTCGCGTGTCCCTTTCTGTTCCTTCGCCCAGCTGTTGTCATCTTCGGCTCAGGGGTGTCCCACGTCGCTTCCCATCCTGCTCCAAACAGGGCGCGCTGTACCTTTAAGACGCCGGCGTGCCGTGCCTGCACTGTCTCTTTAAAAGGCTGTATCCTCCTCGTCCCTAGCGCTTGAAGTGGGCTATGGCCATTGTTTCGCTCCTGGTCGGGCTCCCCTTTCCTCCCAGCCTGATTAACTGACTCGCCACCGCACCGTTTTAAAACACACAGACCCGCACAGACCCCCGGACGGCAAGATGGCTGAGATGGGCAAGGGAGTCACCGCCGGGAAAATAGCCAGTAATATGCAGAAGAAACTCACCCGGGCCCAAGAGAAGGTAACGCGAGTGGGAGAGGCAGGGGCGGGAAATGCAGGGAAAAAGGGAATCGGGGACGGATCCGGGTGGTGCTTTTGAAGGCCGCTCAGTGGGGAGCTTCAGTGGGGGGTCCAAGTAATGACCCCCCCCCCGGGGGGGTGCTTAAAAATCTAAAGTGTTTGTCTTTGGAGGGAGGGCGCGAGTTGCTTGTGCAAAAAGCCGTGCTGTGTAACGGATATGCAGGTTGGTTATGTGGTGCATTGCCATGCCTTGGGGAGCTTCATCGAATCCACGCTCCCTTCCGTAGCGTTGCTCCTGGTAAGGGTTTCCGATCTCCACTGACATATTGACAGCTCAGCCGCCCGTGCCTCCTCTGCTCGCCCCCCCCCTCCCCGCGCGGATTTCGCCTCCGCAGCTCTGCGGGGAGGTGGGAGAGAGAGCCGGAGCGTAAAAGGCACACCGCCTCCGAGTCTCCCCAGATCAGGAGAGCCTGGGGTTACGGCCGTGGTAGAAAATCTCAGCCAAGGGCAACTGGGAAGGCCAGGATCCGTTTTCTTCACGCGCTACCCGAGGAGATGTCAGGGGAAGCCGCAGGAACGGCGGGGAAGAGAGGGCTGGAGACGGCTCTGGGCAAGGGCAGCTGCTTCTGCAGCTACAGAGAACTGCGCCTTCTGGTGCGGCTGGGGTCGAAAGCGAACCCGGACCCCCCTCCCCATAGGATCTCTTTGGAATTTTTCCCTTTTTTCAGAGTGTGCGGAGGGGTGGGGAAGGCCGATCCTCTCCTCTTTCTGAAAGCCTTATCCCTCTAGTTGCTCGGGGTTGCGTTTGGCCCTGGCCGTTTGCAAAGCGGGGCCAGCAGACGTGCAGAGGCAGAGAAACCCGAGCGTTGCGTGCGTGCCTGCGGGCGGGCGGCTATTTATAGCGGCGAAGGTCAACCGCGCGAGGTTGAGTCGTGAGAGACCGAGACCCCCCCCCGTGCCCCCCGGTTCTGGGCGGGATGGCGTGAGGCCTTGGCACGGGGTCGTGGGCGGATAGAAGAGGGAGGGAAGGCTCCAGGATCGAGCGCCTTCCCTTTCTCTCTCTCCCTTCCCCCCCGTCTTCCCATGTTCACACCTTTCACACGGAAAGGTGCACGGGTTAAAAAAAAGCGCTCGACTGCCGCTGAAAGCGAGATTTCCCTCTCCTGCCCCCACCCCAAGCACACGTGAGGCTGTCAGTCTCAGGCAGCCGGTTCTCCTCTTCATCCGCCTCCTCTTTCGGTCCCCCATTACCCCCACCCCACCTCTTCTGGCCAAGGTTAATAGGCTTCGCTTGCAAATCCTCAGCCACCGAAGCCTTCGTGACTTGCCGAGGAGCGGCTGCCTGTGGAGGAAACGCCGGCCCTGCCATTAGGCAAAGTGGGGAGGGGGCTGCTCCTGAAGCAGATTTGGGGAGCCGTGGACCGACAATACGTTGTTCTTGGTTTTATTTGTTGTCAATAAAGAGAGGACGAGGCGGGCCGTGAGGCTTTCTGTCCGCATTTGCTCCCCAAAGCCGCCTGAATTAGGGTCCAGCGCCTTGACTTGAGTGATAATGGGTGGGCGCCATTTGCCATCCCGCCTCAGGCAGTAGGACGTCTCAAGACGGCTCTAGTTGCGCCTCGAGGGTTCAGCCCCCATTTCCAAGAAAGGGCCCGTCGTCACTGCCTCGGACTGGAGATGGCGGGAACTGTCTATGGGCCTCGCCTGTGGGCAGCTCTCTTCTAGCGCAGGCGGAAGGAGGGAGGCTGACATTTCGTGGATGCACGGCGGCTGCAGCCGTCCACAGAGCTGGCTGGCTCGGGCTCCCGTAATCCACCTCTCTCTGTCTGCCGCCCCCGCCTCCTGGCGTTACCAACGTGCAGAGGTCAAGCAGGATGGTGGAGTGTGTTGGGGGGGGGGGCTTTTATTAAAAGCAGTTTTCTGTCATGGCTGTGCGGGGGATTAGAGGTTTTCTGGCTGCACTTCCAGGCTGCCCCCTCCCCCCCTAAGGCCGAAAGAAGGCAACGCTTGATAGCGCCCATGGAGGCTTTCTCAGCGGCTGACGAAATGCCACGACTGCCTCTGCTCCCTCGTCCCCTTCGCACCGGTCGTGTGGAAGGGCTGCAAGCCGAGGTGGAAAGGCGGGGCAAACGCCACACGCTGGGCCAGCCACGCTTCCTCTGTTTTGAATCGGATTATGACTGGCTGCGGGCGGCTGGGGCGTCGCTGTGCTTCTTTTTCTTCTCCTTCCGAGTCGAGTCGTGACAGGCTGCGTGTGGGCCGCCACGGCAGCAATGAACGCCACCCCTTCTCTGCTTTTCTTTGGGGTTGCGGCTCCCCATGCTGGCCATTTCCTGTGTGGAAGTTTTAAAAGCGAGCTCGTGTGTATGAGCTGAAGGGCTTTCTTTGCAACCATTAGGATTAACTCAGGGAAACAGATGGCATTGTGAACCATGGGAGTTCAATTCCCAACTGTACCGCCTTGACAGGAACTGGACTCTATGATCCATAAGGTCCCTTCTTGCAGTTCTAAGTTGATGATGATCAGGATTAAACCTCAGTACCGCTTTCCTTTGAAAGCAGATTTGCATCTTTTGAGAAGTCACTTGTTAAATAGTGGGCTCATGACTCCAAGTTGTAAATCAGCATGCCTTTATTCAGCATTGCTCAGCAACAAGATAAGGCGAAAGACGCCAAGGAAAACACACATGTACATTTATACAACGCTCACCCAAGGAACCATCCCACTCCCACTAATTACCCGCAGCTGGCCAACAATCCAACCAGCACAGGCAACAACTGCTCCCACTGCTACACTCACTACATAACATCACTCCAGAGATGTTAGTGGCCAAGTGGGAAACAGGTTCACCTTCCTATGTATCTGTGTGACTCCTTGGGTGACAGTGGACTTGGAGGTGGATATCTGGATGGGGTGGGGTGCAGTACCATTATGTCCTAATGTCTGCACTGCAATTGCATGTTTATCTCTCTCCACTGAAGCAAACACCTTCCTTTTTAAGGATGTGATGTTCTGAGGATTCCCCACTAACAGTTATTTGCCAGTTCACGTGGCAGAGTTTTCTGCCTTTGGGTGAGTTTTGAGACTGAAGTTGTGTATGTGTGTGGGGTCACCCCATCATTTCAGGTTAAGGTGTGTGTCCCCCCTCTCCATTTAGTCTATGGGCTGCCTGTAGTGAGCATGCATAGGATTGCAGTCTTGGTTCTACACGGTAACTTGGCCTGATTTCCCCATCTCTGGCAGATGACAAGAATGCTGTGTGGTGCTGCCAGAAATGGCACAGTGTCATTGCAAATTTACGGGCTTAACAATGACGCTAAACAATCATGGATGAGAGAGAAACTCCTTCAGTGACATTCAGAGGGTTGCATTAGTTAAGGACTCCTGGCTCTGAACCTATAGAATTCTGCTGGAAGGAAACAGAAAACTTTGCCAGGAAGAAACCATGGTACACAAAATTGTGGGGAATGGTTGAAGGAGGGGAGTCATGGAGCAAAGGAAAAGGAATATTACGACCTGCTTGGTAACTCCCCCCCCTATTGTTTCCATGGCTGCTTAAGTGGAATCTGTGGGTTATGATATCCAATGTCCATGTAACACACAGATATTTTCCTTTTGGGCTGGCATGAGTAGTCAACAAGTGTCCCATATAAGAGAAAGGTAAAATGCAGAAATCTGTGCTGCTGTTGATAGTGGAAAGTGTAGATGTGTGAAGAATGGCTCCTTCTTATTCCTTGGTGAAATAAGAATGCTCTGTACACATGCACAAACATTGTCCTCACTACTTAACCTGTTTTGTGGTGGGAAGTTTCTTAACCTTCTTATAAAAGCTGCAGATTGTTATGGAAAGAGTTTCTCAGACCTCATTTCTATAAAATATAGTACATTTTAGTTAGGGTGGATATGAGAAATTAAAAGTCTTTCTACAAAGAACTATTCAGTAATGTGATCTGGAGTGTGCAGTAATTTGGTTTTCAAAGAGAGTACCCATGTTAATCTGTTACAAGAAAACAACAAAGATTTACATGGCATCTTTACTGCTGTATTGTGAACTTTCATGGATTAATAATTGTGTGCCATCAATTCTGTCTTACAGTGACCCTTTTCAGGGTTTTCCAGGTAGGGAATACTCAGAAGTGGTTAACCATTCCCTTCTTCTGGTGGCATCCTGGAACTGTGTAGCTTGCCCAAGGCCACACAGATTGGCTCTTTTCCCAGGAGACACAGTGGGGAATATAACTCCGAACTTCTGGCTCTGCAGCCAGAAACCTAACTCAACAAGCTATCCAACCAGGCCAGATATCTATCTGAACCTGCAAGATTATACTCCACTCACCTAAGGAAGTGGGTTGTAATCCATGAAACTCTTTGCTATAATAAATCTGTTACACTTATTATATTTCTATCAAAAGCCGTCATGGCTTAGATTTGAACATTCCTCTGAGCCGGAAACTTCCTGTGGGCTGTTGAAAACATGCTCTTGAGGGTTAGAGACTTACTGGAACAGCATGGATGAGGGTAACGGAGAGGACTCTATAAAAATGACCTCCTATGGGATCCTTTTTAGCCCTTTCAGTTCTGGATCCATGCATGGATCCTTCATGGTCTCATTGATAAATATAGATTTGATGTTGTAGAGAGGAGTAGTTCCTCAGATGGATCTTATACGGAATCTAGGAGTTCTTGTTTAAGAAGTTGCCTTATATTGAGTCAGGTCATTATCTCTTACAGTACAGATTCAACATTGACTAATGGAGGGTCTTCAGGATTTCAAATAGGGATTTTTCCTAGCTCTACCTGGAGATGCCAGAGGTTGAACCTGGGACTTCCTGCATGCAAAACATGATCTCTGTTATTAAACTGTGTCCTCTAGCTAGCACATTAAAAGTTCCTCACTCCTCAAGCAGAAGATAATTAATAGCAGTACCAGTTATTGCCTGTCTAATCAGTAGAAGAATGTAATGACTTATGTGTGCAGCATATACAGAAAGCAGAATCCAAATCAGTTAAGGCTCACTTTGATCTACGATTTCTTCGTTGGAGAGTTTTCTTCCTGCTTGGTAGTCATCATGGGATATGTTTAGAAAAACTGCTTATTATCAGTTTAGTTGCTTTGCATTTGGAGAATCTGGGGAATCTTTTGCTCTCTTAAATCAATTTAGGACTTCCTGGGATAGTTCTCAATTCACTTTGAAATTCATTTCATGATGTTGTAATGAATTTTGAGTTTAGTGTCTGTATTTGGGTTGGCTTTGTTCTGAAATAAACCAATTGTAATCCTTGATCTTGCTTTGTTTGTTTTTAAGTTGTAATAAACCTGTAAGCCATTGTGAATGAAAATATCCACCCTTCACCCCCAGGGTATGAAATGGCACACTTTCGAAAATACTTGTATCCTGACAATGCCTGTCATGCCAAGATGGCCTAAATAATTTTGATATGTGAGGCAGAAAACCCCACAAAAATCTTTTCCTTCCCTTGATAGTGTAAACATACAATAATGAAATCAATAATATTTTCCTGCCTTTTCCTGACACTGCAGGTTAGCCACCTAAGACAACCCCAACACTCTGCCAGACAATAGAGCTGGCCCTATTTTATCTCTGAAGCTGCTATTCTGTTCCTTTTGTTCACGGATACATATTAGTGTACCATTATTGAAAATCAGATATGACCTTTGGAGAAGTGTCTTTGAAGTGTGTGTGTGTGTGTGTGTGTGTGTGTGTGTGTGTGTGTGTGTGTGTGTGTGTGTGTGTGTGTGTGTGTGTGTGTGTGTGTGTGTGAGAGAGAGAGAGAGAGAGAGAGAGAGAGAGAGAGAGAGAGAGAGAGAGAGAGAGAGGGAAGAATGTTTATTGTATTTATATGTCATATTTTTTCCATAGGTACCCAAGGCAGCTCACAAGAGTTAAAATCATACAGTAGATCCATAATTTTCCTCATAAGTCAGGAGAAAGCCTTCAAAACCAGTTTCGTATAGATTCCAATTTTGAACAAACACATAGCATATATTTACAAAAAAGTACATTATCTATGGAGCGTTTGTTCAGGAGAAAGTGTTACATTTTCTTTTGGGTATTTTCTTTGCCGTATAGATGACACATGTCTTGCCTTAGTTCATCCCCTGACATTTTCTGGACCTTCCAGAATGTTTTGTCCCTACTAGAAGGAGAATTTATTTATTTATTTTGTTTGGCTTTGCTCTAGGGGGTGGAGTTTGGTGCTATGATGCTCTCTGCTATTTGAAGCCATCCTAGTAAGATACTACAAGTCAGAAGCTTTCAGTTTAGCAATAAAGCAGGTATCCCTCAAAAGTACCAGAAGAGAAATTCCCATCAAAGAAGAGTTCTTTAAGAGTTTTTAAAATACTTTTTTTATTATGTCCTAAAGAGAAGTGACTTTTGTAAGAGAATTGCTTTTTTAGAGGGGAAGTTAGGACATGGAAGCAGGTAAGCACTGTTCTCCTTCCTGACCAACCAATAAAAAGGGGGATGGAACATCTGCTTTATGTAGAAGTGCCTTTTCTTGTGCTTATATTCCACTTGGCTGCTAGCTGCAGTGAGTTCAAGCTGGTGTACATATATCTTCTCTTTCCCACTTCACAACAGCCCTGTGAAGCAGGTCAGATTGAGACAGAATTATTGGTTCCAGGCCACTTAGTGCATTTTGTGGTTTGAACTTGGATTTCGAAACATAATATTGCATAAGACTTTAAAGGGAGCAAAATGGGATGAAGTAGTGAGGGAGGAGCTGAGGAGGAATGAAGTTTCTCTGTCAGTGATGGTGTCTGTGTAAAGATTTGTGTGATTTATCATAGTTAATTAGTCATCTTAGAATTGGAGAGCTGGAAGGGACCCTTATGGATTATTGAATCCAGACCCTGACAAGAAGGCACAGTGAGGAATTGAACTCCGAACATCTAGCTCCGCAGCCAGAGACCTATACCATTGAGTTATTGTGATGGTGCTGGTTGTGCAATGAGGCATGTGACCAGTAATGTGGCTGAGATACACCTTGTTAGTTAGCCAGGGCAAGTTATGCATACCGTACATAGACAACCGTAGGATTCTGGCCACTGTATTAGTTATTTTTGAGAAGAGTCAAAGTGAAGTCTTTTCAAGATTGCAATTGTAACAAAAATGAGCTACACAAACATCATGAGTCTTGCGGAGCCTTAAAGACAAATCTGTTTTATTTGACACAACTTTAATACAACTTATGCACCCACTTAATTAGGTGCATCTTGTTAAAAGTTGTGATGCCACTACAATCTTGGCTATTTTTGCTGCATGGCTATCTCCCTTGTAAGTACTTATAAAATATTTCGACCTTAGAACCATAACTGTGGTCAATAGCTGTAACACCTCTCCCCAAACTTTCCAAGCTTTGACTCAGTGACCTGAGTGTAAATCTCACTGAATGGGAGTTACTGCAGAGCAAGAATGTACATTGCATGTGTTTGCTGCAAGAGATGAAAATGTGCCCCCAACAGCTGTATTTCAGCATGCTTACACTGGCTCTTCTGGTGCAGACTGGTGCAGTCTAAATAGGATTGCCTGAGGTTGGAGCGATATGCCATTTGGTGTAATCCTTGTGTCCAAATGGCATATTGAAACAACCCTCTGGTTCCTTTTGCTGTAAATTGAACAATTGCAGAGTAGCAGGGGAAGTAAAATTAATACTTTTGCCTGTATTATATTATCACTGGTGCACTGAATTAGATTATTATTTTTAAATTGTCTTGCATGTAGCTTCAATCGAGTTTGGATCAGTGCTTCACAGAAAGAAATAGAAAAATAATAATTTAGTGTAAGTGATTCAGTGCATTTGCTATGGTCTAGCATACACACAAAAATTAACTTCACTTCCCTTGCCCCTTCACAGAGGAGCAGGGGAAATATCCAATTTGCTGATATCTTGAAGTGGCTCATTTATTAAGCCAGTTCATGATGCTGGAAATTCAAACCAAAAGGAGCTTTCACAGCTGCAAGGCTCAATATTTATTTATTTATTTATTTATTTATTTATTTATTTATTTATTTATTTATTTATTTATTTATTTATTTATTTATATACTGCCCATCTGTCTACTAAGGCCACTCTGGGTGGGTTACAGATTCCAACATTTTAAAACAACCATACAAATATTAACTGAGTGACAACTTTAAAAAAATGCAACACCAATGACAAATGAAATAATTAAAATAATAAAAAGGCATGGCAGAGAGGTTGAATCTGTAATTGTTAAAAGCACTGCTGTATTAAGATGTTCTAAAGTCCAGGAAGGCCTGTCTAAACAGCCATGTTTTTAGTAGTCTTTTGAAAGTTCCCAGTGAAGGGGCCAGGTGAATTTCAGGTGGAAGACTATTCCAGAGTTGCAGAGCGACTGCAGAGAAGGCCTGATTTCTAGTCTGTTCCCAGTGATTGCACGTGCTGGGAATAAACTAAACTAGAGTGCACCAACCTGCACCAAAAAAGTAGAACCTGTCCCCCCCTGTAGAAGCTCAAAAAGATGAGGGTTGGGGTGCTTTGGGTACAAATTGGGGCAAATTGGTCTGTTCGTCATGTGGTTGTCAGAAAAAAGAGTGAACCTATCTGCTCCTACAATGCACCAAACAGCAGGACAAATGCCTGTCTCACAAATGTGCAGCTTACTTACGTGGTAACAAACAATATTGTTAGCTAATGAGTTCACAGACTGTTCTAGATGTCTCTTTCTGCTCAGCCTCCCCTGCATTCTTAACCACCATGAACATTATAAGTGATTGGAATGGATGTCAAAACATGAGCCATTCTGAGTTGTAGCTTAGTTCATCATTTGCAGAAGTAATCTCTTGTATCCACATTTGAGGATCTTTTCTGACTTTCCAGAAGGAAGGGAACCATGTTGTGTAGGTATCCTTGAAACAGTGTTAAGAGGCTAGGGGAGATGAGCAGGCAAGGTAGGGAGACAGGATGGAGACAAGTGATGGAAGGGTAAGATTAGTAAGGGGCCAGTGGGCAAAGGGGGCAAGAATGGCCATGCTGAAAATCGAGCAGCTGGAGTGACTGTTAACTCTGATTGCCACTGCTATGAAATTTAAATTGGTGGTGAGCAGGACTGGTTCTACCATTGGGCAGAGTAAGGCACCTGCCTCTGCCAGCTGTTGTTGTGGAAGGAACAGCTGTAGAAAGCCCCTAAACATTTTCCTTTGTTGATGTACAGAACTGCACCCCTGCAGTGTGTACTCCACTCTTAACCTAGCCTGTTGTCTTCAGATATGGATGAAGATTATTTTATTTTATTTATTTATTTGTTCCATTTTTACCCTGCCCATCTAGATTCGGGAATCTACTCTGGGCAGCTTACAGAATATAAAGATAAAAACAGCATTAAAATAACTTTGATCATAAGAGCAGAAAGATCAATAAAGAAAACAGGACCCGAGATGGGATAAAGAAGCTATTTAATGGGAGGGGGGAAGGCCTGCCGGAAGAACCAGGTCTTCAACTTGTTTTTAAAAATTCCCAGCGAGGGTGCCAGTTGAATCTCCGGGGGTAAGGTGTTCCAAAGATGAGGGGCCACCACTGAGAAGGCCCGGTTTCTTGTTCTCTCCTTCCGGGCCTCTCTCGGGGTTAAGCCCCTCAACCTTCCGGTCTGGCTTGATCAAGTGACACGAGTAGAGCTAGGTGGGGACAGGCGCTCTGCCAGGTATCGAGGCCCTAAACCGTTTAGGGCTTTATATGTAAGCATTAGTACCTTGAAATCAATGCAGAAACGAATGGGTAACCAGTGTAAGGCCGCCAGAGTGGGGGAAATATGTTGGTGTCTTTTCACCCCAGTTAATAATCTGGCGGCCGTGTTCTGGACCATTTGTAGCTTCCGCATCAGTCTCAAAGGCAGCCCCACGTAGAATCGAGACTACGAGCACATGGACCAAAATTGTGAGCGACCCGACATCAAGATAGGAGTGCAGCTGGGCAATCCACCGAAGATGTAAGTGGGCGGAGCGGACCGCAGACGCCACCTGGGACTCCATGGTAAGCGCTGGGTCAAGATGGACTCCCAAGCTGCGGACCACACTCTTCGTGGTGAGAGTTGCCCCCCCCAAAAGAGAGCAAGCTTCCCAAACCACTGATAGAAGGGGCGCCCACCCTCAGGACCTCTGTCTTGTCCAGGTTCAACCTCAGTCCATTCTCCTGCAACCATTGCTGTACGGCCCTCAGGCAGCGCTCAAGGGACGCAACGGCATCCACTGTTTTTGGAAAAAAAGGAGATGTAGAGCTGCGTGTCATCAGCATACTGGTGACACGAAGTGCCACATCCCCTGATGACCTTACTCAGCGGCCTCATATAGATATTAAAAAGCATTGGAGAGATGATCGATCCCTGCGGCACCCCACAATTGAGGAGCCACGGGGCCGATACATTCTCTCCAAGCTGGACTCTCTGGGAACGGTCCTCCAAGAAGGATTGGAGCCAAGCAAGAGCTAGGCCACCGATCCCCAATTCGGAGAGCCTCCCCAGGAGGATACCGTGGTCGACGGTATCAAAGGCGGCTAAGATATCAAGGAGAACCAACAAGGACATTTTGCCCCCGTTGGCCTCCCTCAAAAGGTCATCAAGTAGGGTGACCAATGCCGTTTCCATGCCATGGCGCGGCCTGAAGCGCAACTGGAATGGATCCAGGGTGTTGGTCTCATCCAAGAGAGCCTGCAACTGATCAGCGACCACCCTCTCTACTTTCTTTGCTAAGGAAAGAAACATTGGCGACGGGCCCATAATTGCCAATGTCGTCCGCCGCCAAACTCGGTTTCTTCCTAATGGGCCTAATGAGTGTCTCCTTGAAAGCAAGGGGAACCCTGCCCTCCTGGAAAGACCCAAATATTATAGCAGTGGCCCATTCAGTTTTTACGGGCCTGGCCGCTTTGATTAGCCAGGCCGGGCAAGGGTCAAGGGAGGAGGTGGTGGCACGACAGTGGTCAAGCACCTTGTCAACCTCAAGTGACGTCACCAGCTGAAAGTGAGCGATCTTCATCAGACAGGACAGAGCACTGGATGTCTCTGCTCAATCTGCTGGCTTCAAATAGGGGGATAGGTCCCGGCGGATGGCCTCCACTTTAGATTTTAAAAAGGCTGCAAATTGGTCAGGTGAAATATTAGGGGAAGGCCAATCACTGTAACCAATTCCAGATAGGTCACTTACTATATGGAATAACTCTGCCTGCTGGTTGGAAGCTTCGCTTATCTGGACACCGAAGTAAGCTCTCTTTGCAGCCTTTATCTTAGAAAGATAAAGGTTGGACGCGATCTTGACAGCTTTTAAGTTATTTCCCATCGAGTCCCGCCTCCAATTGCTCTCTAGTCTTCTCCTATTTTGCTTCATAGCTCTCAGCTGCTGGTTGAACCAGGGCAGTGAACGAGCTCCGCAGTGGAGAGGACGTTTAGGAGCGATTGTGTCTACAGCCCTGGTGGTGGCGATGAACCATTCGTCAACCAGAGCTTCGACAGGAGCGCCAGCCAGATCAATCGGTATCCCTTGCATGGAATCCAATAGGATCCAGTGGCCTGCGAGGGTGGACCATTAAATTAGGTCCCAGCTCCCTGCAAGGGGGGAGGGCCATTGTCAGGTTGCATTTAATTAGGTGGTGATCCGACCATGACAAGGGGACAGACATAAGGTTGTTCCATTGAAGATGATGTTCCATTGAAGGTAAAGAAGTAAAATCAGCTGCCATTTCAGTTTGCTTTTGTATCTGGAATAGAAAGTGTAAAACCATTTTTGTTCTTTGCTCCAGATCACAAAATATCTTGTGCCAGTCCTAGTAGCAAGTTAACTTTTACATCATTAATGAAGTTCACAAATTAATTATCAGTTGCTCCTAACAGTGGTGCTTGGTTTTATTTATAGTCAGTCTGTTGTTCAGAAATGACTCAAGTAGTATTTGCTTCTCTACTTGTTCTCAATACCTTCTACCCATTTCATCAACACAAGAAAAATGTAATTATATTACTATAACCACTGGATTAATTGCTTGGCAAGGGTGCATATGTTTCTCCCCCTCTCCTTTTCAGTGTTGATGGTCACATTGTAGTATGTAAATAAAGTTGTGAATCTCTCCTTTCTGGCTGCAAAATTGAAAAGGCTGGACTAGGGAATTAAAACCTTGTCATTTTTTTGCCTCCATAAGAGGTGGCAGCATGTTTTCTTCCTAAAAGACCTGTTCTCCATTCCTACTATGTTTGCTGCCTCAGCTGCCCTCAGGATTAAAATAAGATAATATAAAATGAATGAATGAATATGCTTAATTTATCCAGATGTGAGCATACATGTATCTTGCTTGCACTCTGCATGGAGCAAGTGTGCATCAGAGCGGATGATGCTTCTTGACACTGGAAGGTATTCAATGATGTTTTTGTTTTGTCAAGAGCTCAGTGTCTTCTGATGGCAACTTCTACATGTATGGCAAAAAGAAGAGCAGTTCTAGAAAATTGCTAGACCTGAGTTTTCATTTGCTGGTTAAATATGGGAGAATTAACTCTGGATCAAGACTTGGAAATGTGAAGGGCTTATGTGGTTTTGTATAATATCTGGTGACCACAAAGAGACATTTCTAAATCAAACTTGATGTTGCTTGTTTTGAAATGCAAGCCTACGCTCTTTTTTTTTTTTTTTTGAAAGAGGTATTCAGAAACTGAACAAGTAACCTTCATGTTTCTGTGTCTCTCTTGTTTTAGAGTTGGGATGAGATTGCATCTCTTTTTAGTCATCAGGATCACCATTACTTGTGTCATCTAATATGATGCTGCTTATGATGAACATTCAATGACCATACATTTGGTGTTTACACTTCATGGTACTTTCTAGTTGTGAATAATAATTCCAATCTTGAAGAAGTTTCTTCTTTGGACTACAACTCCTGAATACTCTAAGCAGTTTACCACAATGCTTCCTGAGGAGGATTCTGGCACTTGTTGTCCAAAACTCCAAACTTTCTAATTCCGATTCTTAGGAACTCTGTGTGATTTGAATTTTTCCAAATTTTGGACCAGTACGTACTCCCAGAATCCATTAGGCAGCATGCCACTATAACAAGACAGGGAGATACTGGGGTTGTTATAGTCCAAAGCAGAAAAAAATCAAGCTTTGTTACCAACTCTTCATTATATGTTTGGAAACTGAAATTTTCTCAGATCACAAGTTTCATGGGGGAGAGGGGAGGGAGTGGACCAGGAAGAGGGCAACTAATATTTATATTCTTTTTACAATTTAACATACCTTTCTAAAAAGGTTAAGAGAAGCTCGTCAACAGAGTAGTTATCTGCTGCAGAATACTCCTACTTCCAATTGCAAGGAAAGCAAAATTTAAATAATCCGCTTTGTGTAATTAGTTACTTTAGGTACTGCTGATCTAAAGAAGTGTGTATGCTGAAATATTCTGTGATGATGTCAGTGTCAAGGAGGGAACTGAGGTCTCAAATGGGCCATTCATTGTGCTTTAACACAGTGACAGAGAAAGAGAATTTGTTAGTTCTGCCAAGAATTAATAATCTTGGTCCAAATCTGAGAAAAACATCATTGTTAAGGGAGTAGCTTGTTTTAGGTGCAGGCCCTTGTTTGTTTGGCTTGTGCTACATTGTATGTAAATCCAAAGGGCCAGAAGCAGAGGAGGCTGTAGAGAATTGCTTACATAAGTAGGTAAATATTTAATGTGGGCTGACAGACAAAACATGCCTATAGGGGAGTATTGGAATCTTCTGATCAAATATTAAATTTTCTGGAATATTTATGATCTGTCTACTTAGGTGAGAAGAGAGAGGTTCTGTCTTCAGAGCTGTTTCTAATCTGTCTATGGATGGGTCAGGGTAATAACTGATGTGTCTTTTGCTATTTTTTTAAAGACCACTTGCTATCTTCTAGTTACAAATGGAAGGTATTATCAGTGGTTTCCAAGGTTAGAGCCCCAGACTTTCTTGGACTACAGCTTCCAGAAGTCCAGTCCAACAAAGTCAATGGTGAGGATTTTGAGAAACTGTAGTCTAAGAATGCCTGGGGCCTCAGGGTTGGGCACCACTGAGATATAGGGTTGCCATTCATTTACATTTATTCTTTACATAATCCATCTTGACACCTTTGGTCTCTTGGTTCCACACACTTTGTTATCTATGGGTCTTGGGATCCCTCAGGTGGTCTCGCTTGTTATGCTTCTCCTTATACTTTGAATTTCCTTTCTGAAGCTGGTTATCCCTAAGCACAGAACTATTGTGCTTGAAGATCCGATCATCGGGACTATGATGTGTATAAATGTCTTTCTTGGTTTTGTTCATAGAAAGTATAAATAACAATGCTGGTATTTAGATTTTGTTGTTTGCTTATCTGTCTGCCCTTCCTGTCCCTTCACCTGTTGACCTTGTGTACTGTTAAGCTGTGATATCATTTCTAGTTATGGGTAACTAAATACTGTCGATTTTGGAATCAGCACAGTAGCTGACTCTTTCTGAAACATTTCATCTTGTCATAGGTGGAAGATTTATTCCAGTGAGTTTCTGATGAATATTGTTATGGCCAGAACTATACCTTAGTTCAGTGGCGGCGAACCTTTTTGGGCCTGAGTGCCCAAACTGGGAAAAAAAACCAAACCCAGTGGGCAGCGTGCCGTGGCGGTGGCAGAACCGGAAGTGGTGGCGGAAGGGGGAATCCCGGGCATGGAGGTGCCTTGAGACCCCACTCTGGATCCGCTGCCAGCGCCAGCTGCTCCGGATCCTGGCCCGCTGCCTGTCGAAGCGCCAGCACCGCGGCTGCTGCCGTCTCCTGAGGTTTGGCTGCAGGGGGGGGCGGTATGAGCGATCCGGTGACTTATGGCTTGCGTGCCCGCAGAAAGGGCTCTGCGTGCCAGCTGTGGCACATGTGCCGTAGGTTCGCCATCGCTGCCTTAGTTGTACCTAGCTATGAAGGGACTAGAGCTCTTTCTCCAGAAATTAACCAGGTATAATCAGCATTATTTCTTTGCTTTGGTAATATGCCACACACTATGTTCATTTTAACAGTAGTCATTTAGTAATAGTCTGTTTGGACAGTGTATGCTTTGTACATCTATGAGCTGCAGTCTAACAGCTCTGCAGCTTATTTATGCTTGTGGCAGCAGTCATTTGGTTATGATGCCTGATTTAAATAAATAAGCAAACAAATAGATAAATAAAAATGTGTCTAATGGAAATTTAATAAGAGATTGACATATTACATGGAACATCTTTGGAAACTCTAAATAGTACTTGAAGGGTTTCCATGTAGTATCTGGGAAATCATCTCTTAAAATATGAACGAGAGTGACCTGTTTTGTAGTTATGGTGTAAGACCACACATCATAAAACATGAAAGCACTTTGCATGCAAAATTGCCATATAGGTTTCTATTTGAGACAGAGATGGTAGACTTGTGGTTATTACTTTGGTGGTGGCGGTAAGAGACTTTGTCTAGATACTGCCAGAAAGGCAATCATAATATTTCAAAGTGCCACATTTAGAAGCAGCAAATAGTATTATTAGTTATTTGATGGGTGGGTAAGACATTAAACACAATCTTATCTGCAGATGTTCTGAGGTTAAAGGAAATAGTTGACTTATAAACTACCTAAATGTTTCTCATGCATTTTAATAGCTTACCAAGCTCTGGAGAGTTATTGTGGAATAACAATAACGTTTCTTATCCCACACATCCTTTATTTCAAGGAATTGTTGATTCTTCCTTAACATCATGCTCAACTGAATAAAAAAGCATCTATTATTTAGAACACTGCAGCTCCACAATGCAGCTTAATGTTGGGTCAGCAGTGTCATCCACAGTAGCTATGTAGGAGGAGTGCTGCTGATTCAGTAAAACAGCCCTGGCTCTAGTTTGCCTTGAGGTTTTAGAGGAGACTTTGTTGTTGTTGTTTATGTGAATTGCAGGTGTTAGTCCCTTAAGATGTTACTGGACTGCAAGTCCATTATCCTTCAACATTGGCTATTTTGGCTAGAGCTGATGGGATCCTTAATCCAACAACTTCTAAAGTGACATAACAGTCCTAATCCCCACCCACTCCTGTTTTAGTATAGATGGACATGCATGAATATAAGTGCAAAACATAGTACAGTGTTCCATGTTATATCCTGCAATGGTGAGATTTTTCCTGCACTGTCAAGTATCAGAGTACAGGGTAACATTCCCTGTGCTTTCAAAATAGTGTGAGAGAAGCTCTTGGAGAGTTAATGAATGCACCAGCTGAATCCTTTTATGATGCCAATGGCAGAGGAATGGGAGACACTTCAGTAGAAGTCCTTGATGAGAGGACAGACTGTGATTCATTTTTGTGAAATGCTGGCAGGAGGAATCAAGGGTAATGGATTTGTGCTAATAGTGAGCTAACATTCGCAGGGATACATGGTTGATGAGGAGAGATCTCCCCACCAGACTAGAGTCTGATGGGGACAGAAATGGAAATACAGATTGTTAATATCTAGAAGCTTAAGAGGTTTCTGTATTCCTCAGTTCTATTTTGCTTTCCAAGTTGGGCCTGCACTGAGTAAGAAGACAACGTTTCTACATTGTCTTTTCTTATTTTCTGCTTTCATCCCAATCTATTTAATCAAATCTTTTCATTCAATTTTGCACCTATGTCTGTTCCTGAAGAAACACATTAAAGTAAAATATGGTGTTTCCCCCCAGCATTTTAACACGAATGTTCTTGGGATAGTGGAAAGAGAAGAGACAGGGACTGTGAAGTCTGTGCAAAGTACGCTATTTTTTGCTTGCAGTGTCTCTTGCTAGGGTTACAGTGAGCTATAGATAGGATTTCACTAAGCCATGGTAAATGTCTACCCAGAGAGTTATGATGTTGTGAAATTACAGGGCATGGAATGTGACATTGATGCAAGATGCATTAAGTGATGCTATTCTGGCCTTACTGTGGTTACACAGTTAATAATCTAGTTTCCTGGATATCTGCACAGTTTGTCTTTAGCAGTATGAACACCAAAATAAATTCATCTTGCCTGATTGCTGTAGGATCTTAATAATTAAAAATAAGATATGATATCACACTGGTCCGAGCTTTGGGGCTTTCTGCTTCTAAAGCTCCACTGAACACAGTGGAAGTTAATTCTGAATAGGTACACACAGAGTTTAAAAAAGATTTCCTACTGCCTTTTAGCCTTGCTCCTGTGCTTGAAATGGCAGACAAGATGAGGAATTGAAGCTTTGCCTGGTGGAGAACTGTTTCCTGGGAAAAGCTTCATTTGTTCCATTTTATGTATTGGACTGCTATTAAAAGCAGCCCAGCAATGGTGGGGAGGGGAAGAGTCCCTATTCTATTCTTAGGGAAGGAGTGAGTGAGAAGCCTTTCTGAAAACTAGCTCAGAAAAAGGTTGTTACTATTGAAAGTTTTCTGCAGTCTATGATGTTGAATCACTTTCTGGGTATCCACAGGTCTGTGGCTGTGATTCTGTATTCACTTACCTCAGAGCAAGCCAGCTGAACTCAGTAGTAATTCTGAGTAGACTTGTATGCACTGACAATCACATTATCCCTCCCCCAAGTCATTTACACATGCAGTGCCAGTTCCTCTGAAAAACTGAGTTTAGACATTTCATTTCTCTCTAAGCTGTTATTTAGAAGTCCTTCAGTGGTACTTCTAACGGATTAATCAGAAACTAAGGAAGCTGGGATCATAAAACCTACAAGAGCCCCATTTTCCTTTGCGCCTTGGTTGCTTATCTTAACGGAGGACAGGTGGCCACCTGTTACGCCTCTTTTCCTCCTCCCCTTCTGTATGAAAGCTTGCAAAGGCCCAGGGCTGCAGGTGAGCCCTGCAGCTGGCTTCTGGAAGAAAGCATGAGAAAAGCACACATACACGGAGGCAGTTGCTTAGCAACCATTCCAATTCTCCCCCCGGAAGTCCCGTGGGGCTGGTGAGGGGAGGTGGTCACATGGTGCTTCCCTCAGTTGTCTCTTATTTCCCTGAGCGCAGAGTTAGCATATGGCTGTGTGTCCTGTGTTAGGAATGACAGTCCTCTCTTTGAAGCAAGTCCCCTTTCAAGATAAAGAAGCATAGAAAGCGAGAGCAGGGCACGGGCCTGGATATTGCCCATCCACAGTGAGCACCTGGACAGCTGACAGGGCAGGCATACAGAACACCTAGCTACAGTTTTCCACATGGTGGTTAGCAGTATTGTACTTCTGTTTAGTTAACAGTAATTATTTTTTAACAGGCTACCTATGCCTACATACATGTTAACTTAAAAAGAAGTGCATATTAGGATATGCAGGTATTCAGATCCATGCCCTTTCTTATGGTGACCTTGTAAGTGACTGCTCTGCTGAGCTGCCTGGCAGTACTCATCATGGAAAAATTCTCAGTGCTTCCCCCCAATTTGCAGTATGACCTCTGTTCCCCAGGTACGTTACTGTGAAGTAGTAAATAGTAAGGACAGACTATTCATCTTTGCTGCTGCTTTTTAAAAAGGATTATTTAGTGGAGGTAGGGCTACAAACAGCTGTTTTCCCATGATGGATCCTGTCTGCATATTGAGGCAACAGCAGGTAGCACTTTTATTGGACCACAAAAAAACTGAACAAAGAGCTAGCTTTCAACCTAAACCAGCCTTCCTGAGGCGGTGCTCTACATTTTGTGGATATGGGAGAGTCCCAGAAATTCTTGGCAGATTATTGTACTAGGTCTCCTTCTTAAAGGTGAGTTCAAAAACTCAGGCTGCAAATACCATTGCAGTTGTGGTTTCAGACTCCACCTCTGGTAGCCATTGGCTGGATTTCCTCTCCCAACTCCTCAAACAAAGGGCTGCCAACTAATCTGCATTTGCCTCTCTCATTGCCTTCTAGCGATGAAAAGGGGAGGTCTGTCTTACTCATTTTCCACTCCTCCAGCGGGGCTGGCCCTGCCATTAGACAGAGTGAGATGGTTGCCAGAGGCAACTGACTTTATGTGTCACTAAAGGACAGCAAAGTGTTGATTACATACTTATTATTGTGTTTTTACTGCCAAGAAAGGAGAGAGTATATGAGTGATTCTCTGCCTCCTGGTGACAAAATAAACTTGGCTGGAAGTGGGTACTTTGTACTTTGATTTGGTGGAAGTGGGGGCTGCCTCAGGGAACAAACTGTCTCTGTCTGGTCCTCTCTCTGAACTCCACAGAGCCATCTGGCCTGGTCACTCCTGGAAGCAGAATGCCAAACTAAATTGAGCTTTTGGTCAGATTCAGCAAGCTTCCTCTGTCCTTGTGCTGATGTCATTCTTTGATTCAGAACTTGGAAAAAGTTGGGTTTGAACAGAACATGCTGGCTGGAAGATGCTGGGAGCTGTAGTCTGAAAAGTAATTTTTCCAAGTTCTGGATCTTGATCATAAATGGGTGAAAGTGCCTTGCAGTGGAGAGATTTCTGCATATTCCATTCTTTTAATAGCTGTTGAGTTCAGTGGGGCTGGGAAATGCTCTGAGTTGCTTCTGGTGGAATAATAATAAGTGTCTGCCATCAAGTCAATTCTGACTTGTGGTGACCCTTTCCAGGGTTTTCCAGGGAGAAACAGAAGTGTTTTACCATTACCTTTTTCTGGGATACCCTGGGATTGTGTAGCTTGCCCATTACTAACAGGCTGACTCCTCTCCCAGGAGGCACAATGGGCAATTGAACTCTGAACCTTTGGCTCGACAGCCAGATAACTAAACTACTGAGCTATATATACAGTGGTTAAGTGGTAGAATAGGGATAACATATTCATTGAGGTTCGGACACATAAGTACTGAAGGTAATACTATGCTAGGCTACTGGTTCAGCTAAAGCAATCAAGCACATGTGCACATTTTTGCCCAGTTATTTTAATCTCACAAAGGCAGCAAGATCTGTACAAAAGGTGGAAATCTCAGTCTTTGATAAATACTGATCTCCTCCATTCATGTTTAGCCTCTGTCATGTTATTAGGCATCAGTCCCATGTCAAAATGGTTAAACATGCCTGCGTTAAAGATTGTAAGACAGTAAAATTACCTATGAAAAAATCACGATCGGTTAGCGCAAATAAATTTCATCATCAACATGGTAACATGTGAATCTTGCTGAATTTTGGACAGTTATGTGTCTTTTTAATGCATGATTGCTAAGGAGTAATTGCCCACATCTGATAATACATTAAACTCTTTCACCCTCCTCCTGAGTGAAGCTGTGTTCATGGCTTATGATGCTGGCTGAAAGATTTATAATATGTGGAAAATATCCTTTAGCTGAATGGTATTTATTCTCCGTCTTTCTCCTTTTTTGTTTTCTGCAGGAGGTGGAAATCTACTGTCGTTTTTTTCTTTAAAAAGATTATTTTCCACAGACCATAATATAACATCTGTTTGCCTCTGGAAATAGGCAGATATATTAAATAGTTAAATAGTTCTCTTCCATCAATGCACAGTAGTCTTAAGATCCCATAGTGACTTTGATTTGGTATTACTATGTTCATTCCTGATTTTCCTCTACTTTTGGCAGTGTTACTGTTACTGAAGTACCACTTTCAAAAGTTGCTTTGATAACATGAGCATGTTTATCTTTAGTTGGGTTTCCATTTTAATTTTTAAGCTCGCCTACTTCTTGTTTTTGGTTAATTTTCCATGACATTTAGGCTATGCTTGGAAGTTACAACACTTGTAGGTAATTTTAATGGTTTCATTTTACCATTGAACAGATCTTTGTGGAGGACTTGCTCACACCACTGTAGAATGGATGTAGTGTTTTGGATTTTTTTTTTTCCAGCAGAACCCAGTTCTGTAAATTTTACTGAAAAAACAGGGCAAAGGGGATAGAACAGGCATGGTGAATTTCTAGCCTCCAGAAGGACTAGCATTCCCATAATCCCTTGCATTTGGCCACATTGACTGGGGAGTCTGGGAGGCAGACATGTCAGGGATCTGAAGGATGAAAGGTTCTTCACTCATGGCGTAGAGTGGGACTTAACAGTAGGAAGATTAGGTTCTTTAAGTCTGCCAGGACACATTGTAGATGTTTATGTCTCTTCTCTACCCTCTAATATGGCATGCAATAAGAGTTTATGGGGAACATTTAAGTTATGTTTAAGATGTTGTTTTCACACGTGGTTGGTTGGTTGGTTGGATGAGTGAATGAATTAATGAATGAATGGTCAAAGTCCCATAGTCAGCTAGATAAATCTGGCACGCTTGGAATCAAGTTTGAAGGCAAAACCCGCCTTTTTTGTCCCCAGCAGGTGTGGTTGAAAAGTCTTCTGAGTCTGAACAGTGAAATTTAATTGAGCTCTTTTGCCTAAAAGCTGTTGAAATCCTCCTTTAATTTGTTTTGCAACTTTTAGTTTAAAAAACTCATCTAAACTAGTGGTCATCCCTCATCTTCTATGTTATTGAATTAACTAGATTAATGATACATACTTTTTAAGGGAGGTTAGCATGTTCCAGCAAAAACAAGAATGAAGAACCCAGAGGGTCCTTTAGCATAAGCTTTTAAGGACTGTCCCAGATGCAAATTATGAGGTCTTTATTCTGTCCTTGTCTACTATGAATGTATTCCACATGGTGAACCTTAGCCTTGGTATTGAAGAGGGAGGGAAAAGTCTATTTGCGCCCATTATGGTGCTTGTAATTTAATACACTGTTAGCACATTTCTCTTGTGCTTCATCCCTAAACCCTTTAATTTTTTTTCTTGTAGTGGAATGTGCCAAAACTCCTAAATGTACAGATGAAAATAATTCTGGAATGTTACAGGATTCTAATTGCTTCTAGCCTGAGTTGTGGGGAGGATGTGTGTTGGAAGTTCAAAACAAAAAAAAAACAAAAAAACTAGAAGATGAAAAGACTTACAATTAATTTTGTAATGGATTTAGTCCAGCCATCAGTGTACTTTCCCAATAACATTTCCTTTAGTGCAGGCCACACTTTCAGGTGGCAGGTCCCATAAAATAACTCTCTTAGCTTAATTTGACCTCCTAACAAGTTTAGTCCTTATCATAGAATCACAGAATAGTGTAGTTGGAAGGGGCCTACAAGGCCATCAAGTCCAACCCCCTGCTCAATGCAGGAATACAATCAAAGCATATCTGCCAGGTGATTATCTAAGTTTTTCTTGAATGCCTCCAGTGTTGCAGCACTCACCAACTCCCAAGGTAACTGGTTCCACTGTTGTACTGCTCTAACAGTTAGGAGGTTTTTTCTGCCTTATGGTAAGTGTGCATCAGATTAATTATTTGTTCAAGGAAGAATGACATAATAGGCTGAATTTGAAGAAAACTGCAGATTAAAAAATGAGAAAAAGACTGTAAAAAAATCTTAATTGTAACTGGATTAAGTAACAAGGGGCGTGTACTTTTCTTAACAGTAGAATCTTTTGATGGGCTGTGTGTCTAGCAAATGTTTTCAGGGAGTCATATGCATATATGCTAAAATTAACCCATATGACTTTTATTTCCTGTTCTGTGGATGCCTCAGCACTTCTGATCACCCTCTTCAGCTCTTGTCGGGGTGACTGCCCTAAATTATGCTTGACTACTGGAAGTTCTGCTTCAACCTTCTGTTCTTTCAGTGTATCATTTTGCAACGTTGTTAGTCATTTGCAGAAGTAAATGCTAGGAGGTGATGAGTTGGAGAAATTAATTTCTGTTTTCCTGGATTTGAGACAAATTATTGGCATGTTAGCACTTAGGAATGAACTTCCTTCCACTTGTCTTAATTTATTTTTAATATGCTATGGACATAGCCATATAGATGAAGATGGGAAAAAAACCTTGAGCTTCATGGAGCCATTTTAGTGTTTGCTCCCCCGCCCCATGAGCATGGTGGTCACTTATATATCCCCAGTGAAGAGGGCATAGATTTATGTGAAATTTGAAATGTGTTAATTTATAATGATACATGAACATACAAAATTAATGACTATTATTTAAATAAAAATACTGGCTGTGGCTGAAATCCCTGTTGTGCAGTTCTTCATGCACAATGCTGGTGATGTCACCAGCAGTGTCAAATTGCTGCTGATTAAAGGCTTCCTTGTGACATTCTGGGGTGCACGTGACTTCATTGCAATGCGTATGAGTCACATTGATCCCAAAGTCACCTTTAATCAGTAGTTTGCCATTGATTATGATATCATCTCTCATGCTTGTGTGGAGCTGTGCAAGAGAATATCAGTCACTGTCTTTCCACTATAATGGAGAAGGCTGTGATCTGATTCCCTGTGTATCTCCTCAATCTGCTGTTCAAGTGCTTTAACTGTTACGGGCAGTTTCACGGTCTTGCTTTTCCTTCCTAATGGTACTTGATCTTTATTTGGGAGCTGAACCAGTCACCCTTAAAATAGAGCAGTGCTTCCCAACCTTGTATAACCCAGGTATTCTTGGACTGTAACTCCCAGAAGCCTTCACCACTAGCTGTGAGGGCTGGGGTTTCTGGAAGTTGCAGTCCAAGAATACCGGAGTTACCCAAGGTTGGAAACTAGAGATGGGTATTCGTATTCATATGACGAGGGTGGCTGGACGGTCCACTTACTGATCTGCTGTGGGCGCGGGCACTGCGGAGCCTTCCAATGGCTCCGGAGATCACGTTTGGTGAGCCACTCTTCGACCTAGCAGAGAGGCCTGTTGTCCCGCCTCCTGCCAGGAGTGGTGAGCCAAATGCGATCTCCGGAGCCATTGGAAGGCTCTGCGGCGCCCGTGGCAGATCAGTGAGTGTACCGTCCGGCCCCATGGGGCTGGACCCTCGTTATGTCCACTTGTGCGGGGCTATATGAATACGAATACCCCCATCTCTATTGGAAACCACTGAAATAGAGGGAAGTCACCTATAAAGTAGGAACCTTGGTGTGGACACAAGTAGCATGTTTGGCCCTCACAAAGAATAGGAGTTTTGTGGATGGCTCCACTACTTTCATCTAGGCCTCTCCTCTGCTCCACAGTCTGAGCTGTGTTAATCCCTATGGGGATCACCTCTGGCATGGGTGCTGCACCAGCTTTGATAAGGGCCATATGCTTTTGGTAGAAGATATGCTTGTGAAACTATGATATAGTAGGTTGTTGCTCATAGGTAAGAGCTGTCACACACTACATTTACAGTTCTAACATTCATGGCCATTTTATAAGTGTTGAGGAGGGACTTGAGGAAAGAGTGGAGCTTTTTGGACTCATTGGCCAGAATGCTATTAGTATTCATGTAATGTTTGTGTTAACTTTCTGCGGCTAACCAATGAGGTGCAATTGCATAACTGAGACGCACCCCAGCAACTTGCCAATTAACAGCAATTAATTGTGACAACATAGGTAGACCTTACATGAACACCAAGATGATTCTGGCCATTCTTTTAGGATTGTCAAGCAGCTGTGGCATCTGGGAGTTCTTAAAGTTTAGATATAGTTAAGAAATGTGAACTAAAACTATAATAAGTGATGAGTGCTGTTGTTCTGGAGACCACTATGAAAATCCATCTCCTTCTGCCTTCCTGAAGGAACATTGTGGAAGAACAAATTATGAGATCTTAGTGCTGGTGCCAAATTCCTTCTGTACTCTGCACAGTGTACGTCCTCAGTCAGATTGTGATAATTAAAGTGGTATGTGTTGCTACTTTTGCTCCAGAGTGCTTTTTAAGAGCAAGAATCCCACTAAACAGAAAATATTTACTACTTGGGAATTGAGTCACCAGAACAACTCTGTACCATATGCCTTTTTTCAAAGAAGAATTTAGATCCCACTTTTCCACTTCCTGGAGTAGCGAGTAGGGAGTTGACAACAAAGAACCACACATGCACATCTGTAGGAATAGTACGACAAATAATTAAACCATAAGGCCCAGCTTAGAATACCATGGTTAATAAAAAGTTCACCTGAACAAAATTTGTCATAATCTGTCCATGTGAGCTACAGAAGGCAGTCCAAACAAACCTCTTATGGGGCAGACTTACAATGTTGTGGTATAACCACCAAAGTGGGCCTCTAATCCCAACCAGCCTAGTATCTACTCATATCAGAAGCAGAGAATACCGTATTTTTCCGTGTATAAAATGACACTTTTTCCTAAAATAATTAAAGGAAAAATTGAGGGTCGTTTTATACACGGAAGTAAGGAGGGGGGTTAGGAATCAAAGTGCTTTGATCCCTGCTTTCCCCCTACGTTCTTTCGTTTCCAAAAGCAGCTTTCCCCCTCCACGTTTTGCAGAGAAAATGTAGGGGGAAAGCAAGAATCGCTTTCCCCCTCCATTTTTTTTTTTTTTTTTTGCAAAATGTGAAGGGGGAAAGCTGCTTTTTGCAAAAAAAATTTTTTTTTGCAAAGAAAGAAATTTTGGGTTAGAAAAGTGGGGGCATCTTATACATGGGGGCGTCTTATACACGGAAAAATAAGGTACCTCCTGATCAGCTCTTTGAGTTCAGATAGGATGATACAGGAAAAATTGATTCTTTGGATACATCCACTTGATGAACGGATAGCCTTATGTTTAGATGCAGTTTCTTCTCTTAAACTTGTTCCAGACAAAAATCAGTGACAGTTTCCCTTGCAAAGCTTAGCCTATCATTTCAGGACCTGCAGTAAGCTGTAGGTGAATGACCTGTATTAAGTCAAACTACAGTGGCCAAAATGAAGTAGTCAGTACATCCAGTTAGAGTGCAGGTAAGTTTCTTTTTCCTCCTGCTGTAGCTTTTTGCTCTAACTAGACTCTAGATACACAGTTTAAATATCAGGGACGTCTCTGCATGAGGACCTATACCTAGACGCACTTTGCTCAGACAGATCAGACCGTAAATGGGGATAGAGGTAGCATAATACTCATTTTATTATCCTGGCATGGAGACTTCAGAATTATCGATTTGTATACTTGCAGTGCTTAATACCATACTGATCCCACTGTCATTCATTCAGCAAAATATATGCTCAGATTCTACTGAAATGTCTATCATAGCACACCATATAGTGGCCACTATTGGTAAGGAGAATTAAAAAATTGGAATGTACTCATCTTTTTTCAAAGACTTGCATTTTAGGAACTGCTTGAAGTGGGCCACAGTTTTAAATTATAGGGAAAGATAAGAGGCATGAAAAAAAGTTGAGGAACATGCAGGATTTTGAACAATGAAGGAATGCAGTATTTGATACCAGTGTGATATGAATGGCTGAATGGCTGGTGAAACCATCTTTTGGTGATGAAGTACTCTTATGTGCTGTTGGCTGATTTGTTTTCAGATGCTGATCCCATAAGTAGGTTTGCAGATCATGTTTGGGCTTTGGAAAGCTTAAATTTCATTACTTGCAGAATTATTCTACTGTATGTCTGTGCTTAAATACGTTTTTGTTTGAGGCTTTTGCCATCCTGTTTATGGTTAATAACTTTTGTTGATTCACCAGTTGTAACGGGAGTATAAAAATGGAGGTACAAGAACAGTAATAACAGCTTATTTGGAAACACATTCCAAAGGAGGAATTGTGTTAGTCTGTTGCAACAGAAATGACAGAATCTTATGGCACCTTAAGGACTATAACACATTTGTTACAGCATGAGCATTCATGGACTGTAGCTAACTATCCTTGATTATTATCCAGAATTTCAGTTTATGTAGTTGGTAAATGGCCAGTGTTAATATAATCGTCATGTCAGTTCCTCCTGCATTTAATTTCCCTCTGACTTCATTGTTAAGAATCCTAACCCAACTCCTGTAGGCCTACAGTATCTGATGATGTGGACTGTAGCCCACAGAAGCTTGTGCTGTAATAAATGTGTTAATCTTTAAGGCACCACATGACTCACTCTAATTTTGAAAATTATTCTCAACAATTAAATTTTGGGCTAGCAGACATGCTTGTGAGCTACTGTTTGAGCTGAGTGGCAGAGAGCAAAATCTAAAATGGAAGGTTGATAGAATACAGTGAACATACATCTCTAAATTTAATATGGGATGGTAACAAATCTGTGTATTTGACAAATTGTCTTAAAGCATTCAAAGCATGAAGCTGAAGGAAGTATAGAGCAGGTGAAATGACAAGTTGTAGCCAGTTTGTAAATTCATCACTTGAGCCACCAGTTAGGCATGATGCCATATTGTCAACAGTTTAGAGTAGAAGTAGGTAACTCTCTCATTCCAGATGTCTTGGGACTACAACCCATCACCCATAGTTAGCATTACAAATAGGGTGAAATTATGGGAGTTGTGGCTGAAAATGTCTGAAGGTTCACGATTGCCCAGCCCTGCTTTAGAGGTTTGAATATTGCAAAACAGCATAATCAAAGCTTTTACTGGGAGGACATTATCTGATTCATCTTCAGCAATCTGGTAACTTGGAAAAACTGCAGAGTCTGGGACAGGTCCTATAACAGCAATCTTAAATATTGCATGAAAAAAGATGGAGTACGACTCAGTATTATTAGACATATGTAACGGAGCTTCCCTCTTATGCAATACTTACTATGAACTTCCTTCTTACCTTATGCAATATCTCATCATGGGACTGAACATTTGCTCACATTGCACTTGCTGTCAGCTAAAGATTGTTCAAGGCTTGGTGCATGGGCCATGTTCAGAAGTTTTGGAACTAACCTATAAGCAGCTAAGCTGCAAAAATTT
The DNA here is from genome assembly GCA_037013535.1 of Intellagama lesueurii. Classification (NCBI taxonomy): domain Eukaryota; kingdom Metazoa; phylum Chordata; class Lepidosauria; order Squamata; family Agamidae; genus Intellagama; species Intellagama lesueurii. The sequence goes on from JBAJHW010000001.1 coordinate 118,144,263, forward strand.
ACATTGGAGATGGTGCAATAAGAGGTGTTAGGTTGTCTTGTATCGTCCTGCTTTCCATTGAAGGAATATGAAATGTTCCCCTGCCCATATCAGTAGAGACAACTGCAGCAAATGTAATCATGAGCTCAAAATAGCCTGTTTTACCGTTGCATTTCAGTGCTAAGCACCATTTCTGTCTATAGCAAGATACTACACACGGGTTACTTAATGTATTGGAGTGCACGTGTAATGTCCTGTTGTTGTATCATACTGATGGGAGAGAGAGTGGTTCCTCTCCAGTATGCATCTTTGTTTTAATTGGGGCTAGGAAAGAAAGCACTGATATAATAGCTGTCCCAAAAGCACAGAATAGTGGGAATATAGTTTACTTCATTTGGCTTTTAGAATAAGTTTTAAACAAACACCACTGGGAAGAGTATAATAAATTGCTTTTCACATGGTGTACCATCCTTCAAGCTTTGTTGTGTATGACCCAATTTTGTGTGTGTGTGTGTGTGTATAGCTTAAATCTTGGAAAAAATGGTGGTGTGCCACAAAAGAGCACTTTCTGGTTTGGTTTGCAATGTGATTGAATGCCCAGTTCTTGCAAGCTCAAAGGCTATTGTCAAGTAACAGCTCAAAGGCTAATTGATAAACCACTGCAACAGAACAATGAGTGACAGCAGGAGTGTGAGCTGGAAAGATGGGCAGAGTCTGAGTGACAGGCAACGGGAGTGTCAATTGAGAAGGGCACATTGGAGGGAGAGTGGAAGAGGACAGATACCAAGAGGGTGCTGGAAAGGACTAGAGATGAAAAAACTGGTGGCCCTGATGACTGGTAGAAAGAGTAGTGGAAAATTGGGTCAATGCGTAAGGTAGAAGTATTATTTACTCCTGTCTATCCATTGACTATTTGTTGCTGGATGGTATATTTTTGAACTACATGGAACGTTTGGTTCAAATACTGTGTGTTGAAACAACACATACTATTTGTGCTGTTTCAGATACTAGCTGCATTCTAATGTGTATGCATTCAAAATAATGCACATCACCCTGCACTTCAGCTTTCATCTGTATATTCAGGTATACCGTATTTTTCGCTCCATAAGACGTACCTGACCATAAGACGCACCTAATTTTTAGAGGAGGAAAACAGGAAAAAAAATATTCTGAACCAAATAGTGGTTTCGTTGCCGGTGGTGGGAAGCCAAAGAAGATTCCCGGGGCCTGCTGTCGGGCTTGGGTTGGGGTCGGGAGGGTAAAAAAAAGACTGGTGGTGGGGAGGAGGAGGAGGCTGGAGAAAGAAGATGCTGAAAGGAAGCTTGCATTCGAGGCGCCATCGGGGGTGAAGGGGTGTGCGCGTGGAGGGGCGGGGGGGGGAAGTCAGGCGGCGGCGGCGGCCCAGCAGTCGCAAAGGGAAGAGAAGGCGGCCGGCTAGCTGGCTGACTCGTGCGCGCATGGACTGGCGCTCCATAAGGGCGAGGAAGATCACACGGCCGCTGGGTGGGTAAAGTGGTGGAGGGGATTTTCTACGTTGGCTTAACGAGGGTGACTTGGGAGAGAGAGGTTTTTTTTATATAGTATTCGCTCCATAAGACGCACACACTTCCCCCCCACTTTTTTTGGGGGAAAAAGTGCGTCTTATGGAGCGAAAAATACGGTATTTAAGGAGACTTCCAGTACTCTGTAATTTAGTAGGTGGAGGTAATTCCTTATTTGGGGTATGTTTATAGATATGATAGACCCAGTGGATAGGCTGACTATTAAAAGCCCTAGCCACTCTGGTTTACCCAGAGATCTGTAAGGGTCAGGAAGATGCTGTGTGAGATCCCATGAATGTTGCTATCACCTTCATATATTTAGCTCTTGTACTATGACCTCAGGCTTCTTCTGCATTCTTTGGAATCAGATCTGGGAATGTGTTGAGATAGCTCTGTACCAGCACAGTTCTGAATGAATCCAAACAGGAAATTTGCAACCCATTTTCTTCCCTGGCTACAAGATCATCTTGTTGGTGTAGTTTCATATAAGCATTCAGCCAGTATTAAACCAAGGGGCTGTACTTGATGATCCATAAGGGTCCCTTCCTGCTCTGCAGTTCTAAGATGATGACCATGATGACCACATGAAAGGATAGATTGATTTATTTTCATGTCACATATTATCTCAAGACTTGAGAGATGATTAGCATAATTTTCCTCTTCTGTATTAACTGGGGTAGTTAAAAAGAGTTTTCCTTCCTGATAGCTTGAGTTATGGAGCTTTCAGAAAAGGTGAGAAGAGCAAGGGTTCAGATTTGCATAGGCAAGCAGAATAGGCAAGATAGCTGACTTATTTCAAGTTTGAAATGAAAATTTTTGTTGCATTGATTATCTGACTTTATGAATGCTAGAGATAAATGCTGTTATTTTAGCTCTTGGGAATCACAGTGCACATTGGTGTAGAATTTTGTCTCCTCCCTACCCTCTGGAACTATTTAGTCTACATACAGGCCCTTAGGTTGTGGAGTTTGAGAGGAAGAGAGCAATGTATCTAGTGCAGCCCAGCTTTCCTCCCACCTCAGTCTTCTTAATAGAATTATTGTGGAACTGCAATGAGAGCGGAAAACATGGGGAACTACAGCTCAAATGTTTCTCAAATGTCAGGCTGGTAGCTAATAAGAGGGATCTGATTACCTTGACGAGAGACATGCATGCCACATGCAACTCTGCTCCTCTTTCATCCTTAAAGTTTAATTAGAGATCAGGGTGCTGTTGCAGATCATAGGATTCTTATCTGTTATTTTTTTAAAATACAATGACTGCAACCGATGTCTCATCCCAGATTGGCTGCCCTTTAGGACGTATGTGGTGAGGTTGCTGGTTTTCCATATCTCTTAATATGAGGAGCCTGCATGGATCTTACTCTGTCTCTAACTATATGAATCCTCTCAATATTTCTTTGTGGGCTGTACTGAGTATTTGTGTTTTTACTTAGCACTGAATTCAGTGCTAGGTAAATTATTCAGAAATCCAACATTGCCATGAGTACTAGGAAGAACATATGGAGCTGCCTTATACTGAGTCATACCTGTGGTCCATTTAGCTCAGTATTTTCTACACCGACTGATAGCAGCTCTTCACAATTTCAGGCAGAAGTATTTTCACCTCTTACCAGGCAACAGCAGGGTTTGAATTTGGGATCTTCTGTTGTTCAAAGCGTGGGAGCTACTGCTGCGCTATAGCCCTTTTACCTTACGGTCCTTATCAGCAAATTACTGTCATACTTGGCCAAATTTTCTGGATAATTCATTCATTTTAATTTTCATTATTTTCTTCTTCTTTTCAAATTGCATTTAAAACTGGTTTTAAACTGTTTTTTTTATCCACTAGTTTTTAATTTGAGATATGTTTAATTCTTTTTAAAATACTGCAATTGTTTTTTTAAAAGGTTATAATATACGGTAGATTGTTTTAATTTTGTAAGCCACCTTGTGTCCTATTGAGGAGAAAGGTAAAGGTTCCCCTTGACATTTAGTGCAGTCATGTCCGACTCTAGGGTGCGGTGCTCATCCCCGTCTCCAAGCCGTAGAGCCAGCGTTTGTCTGTAGACAGTTTCCGTGGTCACATGGCCAGCGCGACTAGACATGGAACGCCGTTACCTTCCCACCGTGGTGGTACCTATTTGTATTTGTGAACTGCTAGGTTGGCAGGAGCTGGGGCAAGCGACGGGAGCTCACTCCGTCGCGTGGATTCGATCTTACGACTGCTGGTCTTCTGACCTTGCAGCACAGAGGCTTCTGCGGTTTAACCCACAGCACCACCACATCCCTGCATTGAGGAGAAAAGCAGGGTATAAACATTTTATTTATTTATTTCATAAATTTATATACTGTCCCATTAGAGCAAAGCACTGTTCTGGGTGGTTAACAGACGATAAAAGCAAACAGACATAATAAAAAAATCAAACAAAAGATAATAAATTAAGAACAAATAACATCAACTGACTACACAGAGCCGTAACGGTGCAAGCATTGCCCATAATAGGGCAGTCAGGGCACATGGCAAATGAAAAATTCATTGTTTCAGTCAATCAATCAGTCAGTCAGTCAGTCAGTCAGTCAATCAGTCAATCAATCCAGACAGCTCCATTCTTTGGAAAGTGGAAGCAAGGGAGAGGAATAATGAAACAATATTTAACCTAAGACTATCTGGTGAGTGAGCTGCTGATGTAATATTTATTACCAGACGTATACGTTTTAACCAACATAACCTCATCAGATTAAAGAAGATCACAGCAATTTTACTTTTGAGAGGATTCCCTTAACTTCAACTTTACTTTTACAGGACATTTTGTAAGGTTTCTATCTGAAACAGGAACTGTAATGTAACAAATACAGTGGTGCCTGGACTTACGGCCATAATCCGTTCCAGAAGATGGACGTAACTCGAAATGGTCGTAAATCGAAGCACCATTTCCCATAGGAATGCATTGGAATGGGATTAATCCGTTACAGCAGGAAAAAAAAATCACAAAAAAAACCCCAAAACACAGCCAGCCCCATCGGAACGCGATGGGGCTGAAAAACAAAGCAACACACACACACACACCACAGTCAGCCCCATCGGAACGCGATGGGGCTGAAAAACAAAGCAAAAAACACACACACACACCACAGTCAGCCCCATCGGAACGCGATGGGGCTGGGAAAAAAACACCCCCCCAGCACAGAAACATAACCCCCCCAAACCCAAACCCACGCTGCAAAACAAAGTAAATGTACTTACTCACGAGCAGAAAGCAGCACCAGGCAGTCCCAAGCCTCCTCCGACGCACACTCTGTAACCGTTGGGGCGAAAGAGCTACAAAGAAGCTCTTCCCCAACCAATGGTTAGCCCTCTAATTTGAATTCCCCGCCTTTTCCCCCTGCCTCTTTTGATCGCAACTCGAAGCTCCGGCCACAAGTTGATGCAAAATTTTGCAGCTGGAGCTGGTCACAACTCGAAATGGTCGTATGTCGGGACGGTCGTAAGTCGAGGCACCACTGTATGTATGATAGGTACTTGCTACTTCATATCTTGGGCTAAAGAGTTCCGGACAATGGCTTCTACATTGGGCATGGAATAAAAAGAAGATATTTTATTTTGCAGGAGCTATATACCTTGACTGAGTATCTGGAGTCTCTTGCCCTTGCAAAGATCACTACATTTTCCTGCCCTGCTTCTGCATCTTGTTATGAGAGAAAATAGCATATATGAAACCAGAACTTTAGAGTTACTGGTTAAAAGTAATTTGTCTCTGTTACTCATTACATTGTTTGAAAATAAGCATTGCTCAGTATAATGCTAAACAAGTACCTTGTTATGTTAGTTTTTGCATTACTGATTTCTTCATGCTACTTTCCACTACCTTTGTGGTGGAGACTTAGAACTGATGGAAAAATGGAATAAAACCTAAAAGAATCCTCTCCAAATGCTTTAAATGATCTTTGAGAGTAACTAAGCAAACATTGCGTATTATATCAACCAAGTAACTTCAATCCTACTTTTAAAATTACTTTTAAAATATATATATATATATATATTTAGTTAGTTAGTTAGTTATAGGTTACCTTTCTCTTGATAAGGGGACTCAAGGCAGCTCACAAATTAAAACAATTGAATGAGACTGATTAAAATACATTGAATAATTAAAAACATATAAAATGTTAAAGCAAAAAATGGGATTCAGGGACTCCATCATGATTGTTAAAAGCCTGCCTGAAAATGTGGGTCTTCAGCTGTTGGCAGAAGGATAAAAGGGAGTGGGGCAACCTGACCTCTTGAAGGAAAGCATTCCATAAGCTGGGAAGAGTCACAGAGAAGGCCCTCTCTTGTGTTCCCATCAACTGTGCCTGTGCTGGCAATGGGACTAAGATGAGGGGGCCTCCTCTGATAATCTTAAATGCTGAGAATGATGAGGGGGCCTCCTCTGATAATCTTAAATGCTGAGAAATGGGACTAAGATGAGGGGGCCTCCTCTGATAATCTTAAATGCTAATCACCCTTGCTACTGCCAAAGTTATCTAGTTACACATAATGTTATTTGTAACTCATTACTTTCAAGCTATTGACTAATAGTCATTAACTATTAGTATGTGAGCCCAAGAGGCTCCGGTGTTAAATTAAAACTATATAAAAACCTCAAATTTCTCACTGTCAGGGTCTATCCTTGTATCACTGTTTTGAGGGAGGCAGTGGAGGACAGGAGGGCCTGGCGTGCTCTGGTCCATGGGGTCACAAAGAGTCGGACATGACTTAACGACTAAACAACAAAACATTCTTGCTGTTTGTATGAAACCACCTACAGTAGTTGGTTGCTCTGAGTAACAACATATTCCTATTGGCAGCATGGCCTCTTCTGCTTTTCAGATGCGGTGCGTCCTGCTGACTGAATTCCATTCCCTCCTGCCCAGTCGAGAAGCATCTTCTGTGCATGGGGAAAGGTTATACGTGACCATGTATGTGTATGTGTTCCTCATCTGTTCTTTGTGAGATTCGTATGTGTGCAAGTGGCGGAAGGATATTTGCTGGTCACCCATTGTGACTCATTCCTTATTATTAAAACCCTACCAGCTCAAAAAGAGAGTGAGAGAGTGGGTATTTATGGGAGCTGCCTGTGTGAGGCTAATGTGACAGAATTGGAAAATGCAGCTGTGTGGATAAGCACGTGTGCTTTCTGCCAGTCGTGCAGAGTATAAAATGAGAAGTGGGGGAAGGGGAGGCATTTCTGCTGTGTTTTAGTGCAGTGCAACTTGGCTTGCTTCATGGATAACCTGGGCTATCTGGGAGACAAATAATCATGACTTAGCAGAGATATGTGAGGAGGTGATTTCTCTTTGATTTTTTGCATTACATAATCCCCCCCCCCCCCAAGCCACTCTCTTCCAGAATGATTTTAGAAAATAAAAACTGCCATTGTGGCTCATCTTCTTAATTAAAGCTGCATTTTTCTAAAGATCTGATTATTCTGCTAAAGGCCTAACCATGAGTCATTATTTTATGTTTCTTGGAACATGTACATGAACTCACAAATGTACATACACACATTTCTGAATTTGTCTATCCCAGCTAGATCTGTTGCATGGTATATTTCAGATACTTCAGATTTTTTTCTTAAGGTATATTAGTGGAGATAACATCGATGTTCTTGCTTCTGACATTTTGCTTAGTTCATCTAACTTGCCTTCACCAGGAATTGAAATGTCAGATCACAGGTTGCCCGACATCAACTCATGTGTGCTCCACCAGTACATAACAACCTTAGGGGTAAAAAGGTATTTCCTTGAAACTAGCCTATCATAAGAAATCAATAAACTATTTTCTAGTATTATTTTGGTAGCACATACAGCACCTTATTCATTTCCAGCATTTGATTTAAATTGAAGAAAATGAAAAAGGGGAAGAGGAAATAATAGTGCCCTTTAAGGAGTCCAAAGGGTTGACTGGCTTATATAATTTCATTACTTAGTTCCTTTGCAGTTAGAGTTCAAAGAAAGCCAAAAATGAAAGAAGCATTTTAGTGTGCTGGGGGGGCGGGGGTGTTAACAAGCTAAATTAAACGTGACTAACAATTTCCTTTAAATTATCTGCTTGATAACTTTGTGGGATATTTATTAGGTTGATAAACAATTTATGAATTAACCAATTAAGTCTCTAAATTTACTGTTCTATTTATTGATCATGTGTCAGACATTTTTTTAAAATACATAAACCAGCTTTAAACATTAATATTCAACCAACTTTCCCCATAAAATAAGACCCACAAGGACTCAAAACAGATTTAATCATCACTAATTTTAAAAGAATTGTACTGACCTAAAATTAAAAAACAAACACCTATATATATATAGAAACATAATTTGTAGTACTGAGTTACAGTGAACCTAATAGAGTTTTCGAGGTATGTGAAACTGCATGCGTAAAGCAGGATAACCATGGTTTGGTGAAGCCATTCATATTACTGTTCACAACAAGATAACACTCAAAGGATCACTTCTGCTGCAGATCGCACCCAGCAGTTGGGAGAATTGATTCATCAGTACACCCTTTCTGCAGTGGCATAATACAGGTTTCTGTCATTTTACTTAATTGTGATCCACAGACCTTTGCACATTTTAATTCTTAGCAAATCCCCAGTGACAAAATATTGAATTACCGAAGTACTTGACGTTACTGTGAATTACTTCCATTCTTTATTATTCTTATCCTATTCATAGAGTTATCACCCAGCAGAACTTTCTCAGGTCCCCTGAGAAGGCTTCTGGACCTTCAGCAAACACAGCTTGCTTATTTTGAAAATATGCACTCATAAGAACATTCTTTAAAAAGCACCACCACCTGACATGCTGACCAAACAAACTCTGTGAAGAAGACCAGGTTCAATAGAACCAGAAGCCTTCTTACAGCCTAATGTTCTCGCTGTATACTCAGAAGTTAACTCCACTTGGGTTTGTTGGGCATTTCTCTAGTAACTGTACCTAGGATTGCAGTGTTAGTATATCCCTAATAGATCCACCACTGACATGGTATTCTCCCTCAGACAGTTGCAGGAGAAATGCAGGGAACAACAACAGCCACTCTTTGTCGCCTTCATAGATCTCACAAAGGCCTTTGATTTGGTTAGTAGGGATGGCCTTTTTAAAATCCTTCCCAAGATTGGATGTCCACCTCGACTCCTTAAAATCATCAGGTCCTTCCATGAGGGAATGAAAGGCACTGTAGTTTTTGATGGTTCAACATCAGATCCCGTTGACATCCGAAGCGGAGTGAAACAGGGCTGTGTCCTCGCACCAACCCTTTTTGGGATCTTTTTTGCTGTCATGCTGAAGCAGGCCTTTGGAACTGCAACAGAAGGTGTCTATCTCCGGACTAGATCAGACGGAAAGCTCTTTAATCTCTCTAGATTGAGAGCGAAGACCAAAGTCCAGCTGAAATGCATGCGGGATTTCCTCTTCACCGATGATGCAGCCATTGTTGCCCACTCTGCTCAAGACCTCCAACAACTCATGAATTGTTTTAGCAAGGCCTGCCAAGACTTTGGACTAACAATCAGCCTGAAGAAAACACAAGTCATGGGCCAGGGCGTGGACTCACCTCGCTCTATTACCATCTCCACACAAGAATTGGAGGTTGTTCATGACTTTGTGTACCTTGGCTCAACAATCTCTGACACTCTCTCTCTAGATGTCGAGCTGGATAAACGCATTGGCAAAGCAGCTACCATGTTCTCTAGACTCACGAAGAGAGTATGGCTCAATAAGAAGCTGACGACATATACCAAGATCCAGGTCTATAGAGCCTGCGTCCTGAGCACACTCCTGTACTGCAGTGAGTCCTCGACCCTTTGTGCACGGCAGGAGAGGAAGCTGAACACGTTCCATATGCGTTGCCTCCGACGCATTTTTGGTATCACCTGGCAGGACAAAGTTCCAAATAGAGTAGTCCTAGAACGAGCTGGAATCTTTAGCATGTATACATTACTGAAACAGCGACGTCTACGTTGGCTTGGGCATGTTGTGAGAATGGCTGATGGTCGGATTCCAAAAGATCTCCTGTATGGAGAATTAGTGCAGGGAAATCGCCCCAGAGGGAGACCACAGCTGCGATACAAGGACATATGCAAGCGGGATCTGAAGGCCTTAGGAATGGACCTCAACAGATGGGAAACCCTGACATCTGAGCGTTCAGCCTGGAGGCAGGCGTTGCATCACGGCCTCTCCCATTTTGAAGAGACCCTTGTCCAGCAGACCGAGGCAAAGAGGCAGTCACGGAAGCAGCAAAATCAGGGAGCTGGACAGGGGACAGATTGTATTTGTCTTCAGTGTGGAAGGAATTGTCACTCTCGAATTGGCCTTCTCAGCCACACTAGACGCTGTTCCAAGTCCTCCATACAGAGCACGTTACCATAGTCTTTCGAGACTGAAGGATGCCTAATACTATACTCTGAGTCTTTCAAGTGCATATATTTGTCTTCTGAGTTAATTCAAACCCTTCCATTATTAAAATATTTGACTCCCTCTAGGTATATGACTATGGTGTGCACGTGTGCATCTGCTTTGTATAGTAATGTGTCTGTATGTGCAGGGATAACATCTGGGCATGGTATTGGTTACAGATGGTCTGGTGGTTATTAATGATGATGGGAGGAACTGGGATGGCTGAGAATAGCCACTTGGCACTAAAGTTGACAGCTGACAATAGTGCCTGATACGGCAGCACATCTCAACTGGGCATTTGACTGACAGCAACACATCGTCACTGTCCTCCTCACTGTCGCTTAGACCCCATGACATTTACAATTGGAGCTATTTTCTGCAACCCAGTTTTAGGTGCCAATTCTCTGGGTTAAAGAGAATGGGTCTTCAAGAAAGAGAAATTCCAGGACTAATTTCAGTATACCAGGAACCACTTCCAGGACTCATTTTTAAAATTTATTTATTACTTTGGAATATGTTCTCTCTTCCAATCTTTTTATCTCCCAGTCTTTCCACTGAAATTGGAAAGACTACAAATGCACTTCAGTTTTAAAAGTGAATCTTTTGTTCCCTAGACTTGACTATTCTATAATGTCAGCTGTCTTATTATGAGGTATGAGTCACTGTGGCTTTCCATAGACATTTGAGTGTGCATCAGGGGTCAGTAACCTTTAGATCACATGGTCTAGATTTGGAACAGTGACCTAAAGAAAGAAGGCTTCCTGTACTATGGCAGTCCCTTCTCTCCCTCAGTACACAAGGAGTTTCCCTTTTCATTCCATAGTTATGTCCTGCGGATAAGAGCACACAAAGATTGTCATTGTTAACTGTCCCTTATAATAAACTGCACCCTAGATTTGGTAAGAGCACTTCCTGACATTCAAGTACTAAAATAATAATATATAGAATGTGACAAAGCCAATGGGGGAGGTTGAAATAAATAGTGAAGGTGTTGGAGGATACCTGAGAACTACACTGGAAATGGAAAGTAGTATTCTTTGTAAGGCTTTACCATGCATATCACTGAGCCCATGAGAAATATACAGTATGTTGCATGTCCTTTCATGGATGCATAAAGAATTTACACCGGGTACTGACAGAAGCATATACTCGACTCACTGCCAAATAGCATCAAGCATATTTGCACCATTTTGCTCCATCATGTGACTTTTTGTCTATAACTTTAAAAGGGAAGTATGATGGGGCAGTGTCTTAAGAGGTTATTGTATGTCACCTTTTTCAAAATAATAATAATGATAGGGCTTGTAGAAGACGACACCTGTCCTAATGATATTTTAGATGCTAAAGTCAACCTTCATGTTTTTACAGTGAGAACTTGAGTTTAGCTGGCGCACACTATATTACAGTGGGTCCTTGCTGTATGTGGTCATCTTCATTCATGCCAGAAGCAATCCAGCACTGCTTCTGGAGTGGAATGATCAGCTGACAGGGTGCTGTCATTGCACTTAAAAGTAAGAAGAGAGGCCATCATTACATGGCTAAATTTGTATGTAATCTCAAGATTGCTCCTCAGCATTTCCTGCTGAAAGGATTTCTGCCACCAAGGGTGGGAGAGCTCACTGCTTAACTACTCAGAATCTTCTTGTCATCCAGAATAGACACCACTTGTCTAGATGGACTCATGCCTTGATCTAAGATAGCCATCCACCTTCAAATTTTTTTTAGGTTTATTTAGACTTAAGATCTGGATTGGATTAGTAGGTATTCCATAGTTAGAAATGAAACAGTGAGAATTACTCAATATGTCCTGAGGCATTTGCTGCTCTTCCACACATTGGAGATTAAGCACAATTGAGGTGGTGAACAGCATGTGAAAAATAACTTGTATGCAAATATTGCTGTTCATGTTTTGTTCTTCTTTGTGGTTGCTGCATCAAAGCAGGGACTGCCTCCTCTCATTTCAAAGCCTTGCTCAAAGCATATTTTGGGTAAACTCATCATGGATAAAGGGGAGTGCTTTAGATGCACTCCCTAATAACTTCAGTTGCCCTATGTGTGAGTCTGAAGACGGAGACCTCTGCTATTTATGGGTGGCCGAGCTAAGATAAAAATCAGGATTCTGAGTCATATGGCAAGTACCAAAGGAGAGTTCAGCTGTCCCTCTTCAGACTCATAGATCTCCATATATATAAAATGGGTGGGAAAAGTGGTGATGGAGGATGACGAGTTTAGGGCACTCTGTTTTATGTGTGATGAGCTGACTGCAGTTATAATGCCTGAACAGAGTTATTGTTACCTGCACATGCTTTTGTATACTCACTGTTAGGTTTAAATACTGTCTTTCAATGATGTAAGCCACTTTGGGTCCTTTTTAAGGAGAAAGTTAGGATACAAATATTTTAAATAAATGTATAGATAATCATTTTAATCAGAAGCAACTCTTTAGATGACATCAAGATCCTAGCATGAGGCAACAGTAATGTAACTGTACATAATCTGAGAGTAAGTGATAATTAATAGTAATAATAATAACAATGTGACCTCAAGTCAGTTTTGACTTATGGTGACTCTTTTTGCTGTGGTGTAAGTGCTGCTTCAGGTGTATCTGGATGATAAAGATAGTCAAAGATAAACCTTGCTGACACTGCAGCCTGAGGAGGAACAATCTGTTATAAAGTATTATGGGCATTCCTTCCAAATTCGTTGTCCTTCCCTTTCTGCTTCTTATGTAAGAAAGTTAAGCACAGCTAAGGACATTCTGTGCTGTCAGATGATGTCTGTCAAGACATGGTTGTGTCTCTAGCTTATAACTTTATGTGAGGCTTGGTGGAGTGGGGGAAGAACCTTAAGTTCACTTCAGGGCAGTAAGATGCAACAGCACCAGATATTTGCGCATTCTGGCAGTCTGTGAGCTGGAATTCTTCCCTCAACATGCATTTGTTTATGCTAATTGGGTTTGGTGTCATGTTGTGTGAATGCTCCATGGAGCTAAAATGTTATTCCGTGTCCTCATTTTGATGAATCATAGATTTTCTTCCTTCATTCTTGGTTTTTGGATATTTCCAGGAACTACAGTCAGATGTGCTGTAATCTTTAGCTCAAACTAAGGGCTGGTACATTCAAGATGGCAATATAAATCTAGAACAGAGGTCATGATATTTTTTGGCATGATAACCAAAGGGATGCAAAAGAGAAGTGTTAGTTTCTTTCAGTCTGATGGATGAGAGACTTGCAAGGAGTCTAAGAGCTTAGTGACTGAATCAGCAGTGTTATGTTTGTTGTTATGAGGAATAGTAGGTATTATACTTAGCTTTACACACCCCTTCTTTAATACCTGTGCTTGTGAGGGATGAAGAGTAGGAGTTTCCACTTCTACTTACCAGTAAACTATAGTTCTCCTTTGTGCCTGTATCCAGTAAGCTCTGGTTTGCTTACACTGTGATTTACCCACAAAAATGAGGATCTTAAACTACAATATCCTCATGGAAAAATGTGATAGATTCATTGGTTTGTTGCAGCTATTTTTGCTTGTTTATTTAAATAAGCAACTGTACATGGTTGCTTGTTGAAACTCAGGAAACATAGTTTACAACTGTTGTCTCCAGTACCCCCCTCCCCGGCAGACCATATGCCCTTGCCACTCACCACCTAGAGCGCTCATTGGAGACAGCATCTGCAGGGCCTCAAGCAGGTGCAGAGCCCAGTCAGCCAGCCAGTAGGGAGGGGAAGCGTGATAATGGAAGCCACCTGGCTGAGTGTGCCTTCACAGCCAGATGTGAGGGAGGAGAAAGAGAGATGGAGGGGGGCGCTGCCAAAGAAGGGGAGGATGTGTCTGGGATTTCAGAGGAGGAGGATATGGGCACTGGCACAATGGAGTTTGAGGAGGAAGGGACTTGTAGTGATGCAGTGGAGGACCCAAAGTAGCCGTCTTTGCTGAGGGGGTCTTCAACTGTGCTAATATAGAAGATCCTTGGACTAGGGCATTGGTTCAGATTTACCTGCTCCACGGAAGAGGTGAGGCATTCCTTGTCAGTCTTGCCCTGCATGTCGCTGGAGAGCACAGCAGCCGGTGGGGTCGCTGACCCCCTACCCCAACTCAGAAGAGGTGCTGGAGGCACAAGTGCCAAAGAGAGTATCAGTGACACCTCCAAAAGGGGTTAGCAACCCCCACCTTGTGATGGAGGCTTGACAGTATAGACTCTCTGTGCAGGGTACTAGCTGGCTGGATCATCTCCTTGGACCAATAACTGCTCCCTGACTATGGCCTTGACCAACCCCAGTAGAGTTAACTGGGGTTGGTCAAGTTAACTTAAAAATACTGGATTGGTCCTGGGGGCTAGTGGCCAGAACTCAACCCATCAGGGGACAAACAGAGGGAGAGGGGGCTACAATGATGGCTGCCTATGTTGTGTCCCCTTCTTAATATTTAATAAAACAAATTTTGCATCACTCTGCAAGTCTGGAACCTGTGGATATCATGTCTGAAGAGCTTTCGCCTGCTGCCTCATCACTAGGCAGGGACAGCAGTGACAATGTAACAAAATGTCATAGAATCATAGAATAGTGAAGTTGGAAGAGGCCTATAAGGCCATCAAGTCCAACCCCCTGCTCGATTAAGGAATACAAATCTAAGGATATCTGCCAGGTGGCTGTCTAAGTTTCTCTTGGATGCCTCCAGTGTTGGAGCACTCACCAACTCCCGAGGTAACTGGTTCCACTGTCTTACTGCTCTAACAGTTAGGATGTTTTTCCTGATACTCAATTGAACTCTTGCTTCCTGTAACTTGAGCCCATTGTTGCATGTCCTGCACTCTAGGATGATTGAGAACAGATCCTGCCCCTCCTCTGTATGACAGACTTTCAAGTATTTGGGAAGTGTTAACCCCCCAGTCTTCTTTTCTCAAGGCTAAACATGCCCAATTCTTTCAGTCTTTTCTCATAGGGCTTGGTGTCCAGCCTCCTGATCATCCTTGTTGCCCTCCTCTGAACCTGTTCCAATTTGTCAGCATCCTTCTTGAATTGTGGTGTCCAGAACTGGACACAATACTCAAGGGTGAGGCCCAACCAGTGCCGAATAGAGGGGGACTAGCACCTTGCGGGATTTGGAATCTATACTTCTGTTAATGCAGCCTAAAATAGCATTTGCCTTTTTTGTAGCCACATCACACTGTTGGTTCATATTCAGCTTGTGATCTACAATAATTCCACCTGGCTGAGTGTGCAAAATGTCTACATTTTGTTGGTGTATATCTGTGTAAGTTCTGCAAGAAAGCATGGCTCCCAAAGTGCAAAAATGCTATGTTGTCTAATTGGGGCTTAAGGCTGAGGACTGATTAAATCAAACCTTAGGAATGTTTTCCCGGTATCCTTTTCCAATAAATTAAATTAGTGCAATCTCCTGATCTCTTCCCTCTGTCACACAACAAAGTCTCTCATGTATGCCACACTCTTTTGTTTCTCTGGGATGTCTTAAAGAAACTCAGCCTTAATGAATGTACCCAGAATAAAGATCAACTACACTGGGCTATCTCAGTAGAGCTGCCATTAAGCCACAATAGCAAAACCTGTGTCCATTGTGTGACCCTGTGGTCCATCCTGCACTGACAGCTCCTGTCCACTTGTATGTAATATATTCAGCATCTGTCACCACCCTTTGAACCCAGAACTGAGCAAACAAGGCTTCATATATAAGCTTGGTAATCGAGCCTTTTCCCACTGTTGTCAAAAATAAAACCTGCTGAACTTTAAATTGGAGCTCTGTTATCTGAGAACTCAAAACATTTATGGAGTAGGAGCAACCACGTTGGGTTTTCTCCTGCCAAGAAATGGAGAAGTGCAGGGACTTTCCCATGTCTCTGTACAGATCTCTTCATTAGAAATGTTGAGATTCAGAGGTGTGTTTGTGTGTGTGTGTGTTAATGTGAATATAGAGGCCCAGTTCATACAATCTGTTTAACGTCAAGGTAATATTTCACATTTGTTGTGATCAGCCCTCAGCCTCAAAAAAAGAATGCAAGGTTCTTGATGTGAATGTGGTATCTGTTCTGGAGGCAGATACCAAATTTGATACAGGACTCCACTGCATGAGTGCAGCCATTCTTTCTCTTGGTCTGTCTCCCTCTCTGTGCCACATGCTTAGCTGTAAACAAACAAATACATCTGATTTATGTTCCCACCTGTGATTTGCTCCTCACATTGCAACCTGGAGTCAAACCCCCACCCCCATCATTTACATTTCCTTGGTAATTTAACTGCTGCCAAACGCTGTTAGGCAGTTAAATATGGAGTGAAAATGATGTGTGTCACGCTTTTGTATGTGTGTGTGGAGTGGTTTATATAGTGAGAAATAGAAATGGAGGGGAAATGTTTGAATTTTTTTTAAGGCAGGAATGTGGGAGTTATTTCCATCTGGAGGGCTATATTCCCTTGGGGAAAATATCCTGTAGTGTGCATACAAAAGGGTGAGTGAGGGACTGCCAGTTTTTGTTCTGCCACTTTCTTTCTTGATCACCCTGTCTTTCATTATCCTGCCACATTCCTCTTCCTCCTCTCAATACTCTCTTTTCAATAGTTTCTTTTCTCTCATGTTTGGTCCCTTCTGATTGAAAATCCCTCATGGCAGTTTTAGGCTGAGACAAATGAATGCCATTTGTATCAGTCACTGTGCTGTGGGCTAAAGGGATACAAGGGCCAGATTCAAAGGGGCTGGATCTAGCCCATGGGCTGAATGTCAGGTGACACTGTGGAAGGTAACATGGGTTCCAGCTTTTAGGGTCATCCTGAGCAGGGGCTTATGAGATTAGCTTCTGGTGATAACCAGATTCCTTGCTCCCATCCCTCTGTCCAAATTAAAGCTCTGGAAACAGTCCTGCTTCATTTTGTTACCATAGGATTGTACTTCTTAGATACATTTTAGACCAGGGCTGCTTAATGCCTGGTAGTTAGAATTATTCTCCTGAAGGCCACCTGTGTATGGAGCATGCAGGAAAGTGGAATAGGAAGTGACAGAACCATCCTATAATCCTTTTCTACTCATTCCCTCCATAGTTAAAAATCTATAATTAGATGCAATGTGAACAGGCCTTGTAATGGAGGCTTCCCCGAGGGACTGACATTGGTTCAGGGAAATGTCAATGCCTAATTTAGAAAACCAATTGGATACAAGATAACAGGCTTAACAGGCTTCTTTTTTCCTTGGTTCCTTCCTATTCCTATGCTTAGTGCTGGGGGAAAAAAGGGCATTTGAATCCATTGCTCTCCATTTTTGCAAAGAATCTGTTCAAAAGGTACATAAATAAAGAAGAATCCTGTTGATTCTATCAACATGAGATAGAAAAACTGGTATTACTATCAAGAGAGCAAGGTGGATTCTATTAGAGCTGTAATTCCTCTTCCTAAAATATGTCATGGAATAGCTGTTGCTGAATTGGAAATTTATAGCTTGTGTGCCTCCTTTGTGATCCAGGAAGGGATCTATTTGTGAATACAAGGAGGCCTTCCACTATCTTTCTGTCAGCAGAAACTCTTTGCATGAATGTAGCTGTTTCTCTTGTATTCAGTGTTTTTCAGATCATTCTCTGGAGGTATTATTGCATGTTTGCCCAGCCTCTCAATACTCCACCGAAGCAGGCAATTGTAAGAAAACACCAGTAAAATTGCTCTTGATATTAAGATGCATCCCCTGTAAAGTACAAGTTTTGAAAAGCACTATCTGTGGCGGTAGGTAACAAATGCCATGCTTCATATTTTGCAGCTTAAAACATCCCCTTCTCACTTTCCTGCTTGTTGTGTGATCTTTATTCATCTTTGCTGTGATATGAGTATTCTAATATTTTTCTATATGTTTGCCTCCTGGATTTTGAATAGTTGTCTGTTGAAAATTTTAAGACTGTAGACATCTGACTATAGATTGCTGTGTAATCTTCTGTTAGAAATAATGTTGCATTTCAGTTACAGGGAATTATTTAATAAATACAAGCCTATGGATTCCTGAATGTATCTTTTGTAATTCATTTGCAAATCAAAGGCATACATTGTTCCTTATTCTTGCTACATTTAATTTTCAGTGGATTTAGAAAAATAGTAGACACAGGGTCACAGATAGCTTGTGACCTGAGAAAGGGGGACTCCCTGAATTTTTGGGGTGAGGAAATAAAAGGAAACTAGTACTTTTATCCTGCTTGGTCCATGAGCTTCCCCTACATATGAATTAAAATCACTCTTAATGCACAGGGAGATGCCTTCATCCAAATAAAGCTATGAATTGTAAGGATAGATATTTGAAATGAATTTTCCTGAAGCAATAGAAGTTTGCCTTAACTTACTAAGTTTGATCATTTTTTAATAACTGTATTGATGAACAGAAAAGGGAGTGTGCCTGATCTACTCAAGCTTTTCTTAGAATTTATCTCCCAAAATCACCCAGCTAGTGGCCTTGCTGGCTGTGGTATTTTGCCACTTGCACTCCAAAAAGTGACTTTTCCAAACTCTGGATCTGACCAAAGGTTCATCTCATCCAGCATCCTCTTTTTCACAGATGCTGATGGAAAGCTTAATCACACAGTAAGAAGGCAACAATGCCCCTCCCCTTTGCTCCCAGCTGTATTCAGTTGCATAGTGGCTCTGGACATGGAAGTTCCTTACAGCCATGGTAAAACCAATAGGCCCCGATAGGCCTGTCCTTCATGAATTGAACTTACACCCTTTTACAACCACCTAGCACCCACTTTCATGTCTCTCGGCAGAGAATTTAACATTGTTTGATGAAGTATAGTCGCTAACAATATTGTAGATTGCAATTCAACAGAGAGGATTGGATGTTGTAAATGAAATAAAAGGAAACTAGTACTTTTATCCTGAGATTTTGTTTCATTCCTGCCCAACCCAAAGATTGCATGCAGCTCTGTTAAGGCCCATGTACAGATGTGTGATGCCTGAAAAATTTGATCTTGGGGCAATCTCTTGAGAGCTGACCTCATTTGTATCTTTCAGGTATAATATTCAGATCAGAACTTGATTAAGAAAAGTCCTATTTGTAGAGTTTTTCTGTCCTTCTGCCAATTGGAAATGTTCCCATGTGCTTATTAGCTCAAAAAAGAAAAGTTGGAGGGATAAAAATGCATTGAAAATGTTCATTGAAAGGAAATAGTTTTCAAGCCATCTGTTCAAATGCTTATATTCAAGCATGTGGGTTCAAAATAAACGCAGAAATGGAACATGATGGTTTTGTGATTGAACAACAAGTTTGTGAGAGAACACGTGCAAAAGTGACAAAGACCAGCAAGAGACGTCTCTATTTTTGTGTTGCTTTAGCACTTGGATGTGTCTGCCAAAAGAACAGTTGTCCATCCTCTGACGCACCAGTCATGCCACTGACTGGATATCCTAAAAATGAAAAAGACATGAATTCTGTGTGGGAGATTTTATCATTCTTTTCATGAGCTCTCAGAGCTACACTTACTAATATGATTAGAAACTAGAGTTTTAGAAATTGTCCATACAGAGTTGTGCCTGTGTGGGTTGTTCCTGAAAACAACCAATGACCCCTCTGTATCGGGACTATGGATGATATGGCTGGGCAAGACAGGCGCTGCCTGAGACAGAGGAGCAAATGGCTCTCCACCCCAAACAGTACTGAAGACCTGCTAGGATGAAGCATGAAATCCCAAAAACTGCCTCTTTCCTTCCTTTCCAGTTTTAAAAAAATCAGTAGTAGTAGTAGCAGCAGCAGCAGCAGCAGCAGCAGCAGCAGCAGCAGCAGCAGCAGCAGCAGCAGCAGCAGCAGCAGTAATAATAACAATAACAATAACAATAATAACAATAACAATAACAATAATAACAATAACAACAACAACAACAACAACAACAACAACAACAACAACAACAACAACAATAATAATAATAATAATAATAATAATAATAATAATAATAATAATAATAATAATAATAATGTTAAATGTATAACAGTTTGCTCTCTCCCCCCCCCCCCCCCCATGGGCACACCATAATCAGTTGCCTTCCTCTGCCAAATGGTAGGGCTGGAATGGAAGGTAGCTTGTGTTAGCTAAACTGATCTTCCAACTTACTTTACAGAAGATGCATGAGCATTTTGTCATGGAACTATCACAGTGTGTTCCTAGCTGTGATGCTAGAGTATTTCAGTAGACAGTGTTGTGAAAGCAATATATTAGTTTAGAGAACTGTAGCCAGGTGTACTCCCCCCACTTGAAAATGACCCTTATACATGGTTAGTCTTCACAGTCAGAAATAAAAATGCACGTTCCACATTCTCCCATCACTGCTCATGAAATCAACAGCTTGATTATTTGCACCATTTGCTGAAGAATGGAAGTGGGGCACAAACTGTAAAGTGTGAGTGCCTTGTTCTTTGTATCCAGCGGGACTCCAGTCTAACTTTGTTTCCTGTACTAGGGTGGCAGAAGCCCTTGATATTATTGTGGCAGCCTTAAGAAATGTGTGCATTGTATATGAAAACAGCTTTCTTTGTGGAATTGATAGAAGAGCTAGTGAAAAATAAGAGGCTGATTGCCTACTTTTAACCTAATACAATGTTGCTAAAATGCTACTTGCTTAGCTGTTTTTGATATTGTGGCATATCTTTCTGGTTGTTACAAACCTTTTCTGCAAACAACAACAAAAGTCCCCATGCTTTGAAGGTGAATTGAGATTTTTTTAAAAAAATTGAAACATATGTGACAGCATTAGACAGGTTTGCAGACAGGGAGCCCTCTTAGGCTGTTTCAGCCTGTGTAGAAAAAACAAAAGCAAGACAGGAGCGGTTAAAATTGATGGCTTTATGGAAGCGTCCACTGAAATTCCTATTAAAAATATACCCAGAATATTGGAGAATTCAAAGCCTTCTTCAGCCATGATTTCATTTACTTTCACATTGGCTGCTATGGGAATAACCCATGGATCTCTGTGTTACTGCTAACCTTTTGAATTCCAGTTGTTAAATGCCACCAAGCCTCTACAACAATAGAGGGTACAGAGATAGCAAGAGAAGAGTGTATTGTTCCACAGACTGAATGCTACTAGATCACTAGTTCAGTGTCCCTTTACTGCCTGTGTGTGGTTCTTCTTCACCCATTCCTCTTTCCAAGCAGCAAATATCTATCATCCCCCCCACTCCAGCCCCCACCCCCAGTCAGTCCTGAGTGCTACATTGGCTTCTGTTACATTATTTTCATCAGCCATCTTTGCGTGAGTAAATCTACTCCATTAATAGCCCAAAGTTTCCATCCTAACTAAATCTGTCTGGCTTTGCTACGATCTGACAGATTAAGCCTGATGTTGTGCAGCAGGGTGGGGCAACAGGAGAATAGAACAGCAGTAGCTGTCTGGGAATGGTCTAATATTTGACATTGGCTGTAGTTCTCTAAGGGATGGGTGTTATCCTGTAGGCTTACATTTATTAACAGCTGATGTGTACAGATATTACTGGTGCTGCACACATTGTTTGCTATCTGCTGCTCTACGACAAGTTTTTGTACTGAAGTATCCATGCCTATAAACCCATTTGTATTGCTTTGGACACACATGCTTATATGGGAATGATAGTGGAGCTACCCTGCCCTGTCTTGGTCTTAGTCCATCCCCTGGAGGCAGGGAGCTGTCTCTTGTTAATAGCCAATACTGCCTTCCCATTGTCTTGGTATGTGCACACATTTCTTCCCTCAGTCTGAATTGGAACCATAAGGCGTAATCTGCTGATGGTGCAGCTAACCATCTGTTGCAACATACAGCTTCCCTTGGTGAACCTCTGCCCTGATTTAAGCCTTAGATAAACATCACTAGTACAAGCTCAGGCTCCCCTCCCTCGCCAGCCATACAAATTAAAGGTAAATGACAACATTCTCAGTACTTTGAGCATCAAAATTTGCTGTAGAAGTTTTGACTTGATTCATGTTGTTTTCCATCAGAATACATGGCTGTCTAGACTGTGACCCAGAGTTGTGAATTTCCTAGATATGATATTGGAATTCTGTATCCTTGTTGGCATTATCCTAGCACACATTTAGTGTTTTTAGCTTCCAAAAATGCATTCAAGACAGGACCTAGTGAAGAAACATGCTTTAATTCATTTCCTGTAGCCTCTATGGAAAGTCATCCTGGATTTTTTGTAATGCTGCTCTGGGAAAAGTGATCTGACAGCTCTTTAAATACGTGTGTTTAGACTTTTAATCTTCTCAGCTTGGTCAGGGGATCTATTGCACAAATCAGAAATGACTCAACAGATTGATCCCACATAGCTGGTCAGATTAAGTACCTTTGCAACCTTGGTGAAGGTTGCATGTGATTGTGATGAATGAGTGTGTGTGTGTGTGTGTCAGAGAAAGAGAGAAAGAGAGAGGGAAAGGAAGGAAGGTGAGAGTGCAGCATGAATTATGCGACAGAAAACTGGTGGGGTGGAAGAAGGTGGCCATCTAGTAAGGCTATAAAATGCCTGCTTGTTGAGTAAGAGTATGACTTTGATTTCTGAAGTATGTTGTGGAAAACACAACTATATAAATGCCATTTCAGGAATAGCCTTGAAAATGTACAGCTTGTGCATATCATCTAGCACGATGCTAGAACATGAGGATAGAAACAGCACCTGCTGCTATTCTGCCTGTACTTCAATTCTTTGACAGACAGAACTTCAGTGAGTACAGATGCCATCTCCATGTGGGGAGAGAATCTCCACCTACAGAGTTTCTGCCAGTCACTGAAGTGCTGATTTCATCCTCATACACTTGGTAAATGTAGAACTTTTTCTTCCTATCCTCCTGGTAAGAAACAGATGGGAAAAGAGCTGCTGGGTTCCTTGTAAGGGCTTGCTGCCCCTTACAAGGAACCCAGCAGCCCATTTTCTTTATGAGATACAAGGCTGGTTGATAGTAGTAGAAGGCAAACAGCAGCACTGAAGCCTAGTAGTTCTGAGGTAAAAAAAAGAAGCAAAATGAAGGAGGATACTCTCAGAGTGGTGACTTCCAGAAGACAAGTTGAAAGAAAGAATAGGCCCAATCTATTTCAAAGCAAAGCAAAGTGTGGTGCTTATATATTGCCCCATAGTGTTTAAAACATTCTGTAGGCAGTTTACAATTTAATTATGTAGACTACACATTGCCCTCCCAGCACGCTGTATACTCAATTTACCTGCCTCTGAAGGATAGAAAGTGGAGTGAACATTGAGCTGGCTACCTGGGATTGAACCCGGGTCATGAGCAGAGTTTTGGCTGCAGTACTGCAGTTCAACCACTTCAGAAACAATAACTGGTCAGTGTCCCCACCCTTTTTTCCTTTAGCCTGAAAAAAAAGTTAAAAAGAGCTTCTGGTGAATTCTAGTAAAGTCATTGGAAGTACTTGTGGCTGATTGACAAGTTCTGATTCACATCTTGGTTGTCTGCCTAATCACACACTTGATGGTGCAACCGAGATGAGCCCCAGCATCTGCTCAGTTAGCCACAATTAGATGTGGCAAGTTACACAGACCATATATAGGAGTCTGACCAATATATTATCCAGGACCTGCACTGCAGTAATAATTAATAATAAGCTGGTTAAATGAATAATATTGAGAGTCAAATGTGAAGTTTAAGAGAAACCTCTAGTATACAGATAAATTTTAAAGCCCACAAAGGAAGTTCAGAAAAGTGTGGGTTTTTTTCTGTTCCAGAAGAATGCCATTAAACACTGATATCATACAGCATAATTACTGGAGTCATAAAACAAAATTAGATGACTTCTCCCTCAGCTGCTCTAAGGTGAATCAAAGGGTGCCAAAGTGGCAGTTACAGAAAGGAGTGGAACATTCTGAAGGGTAACATTTTGCTCTGGATGAGGGATATGTTGATGATTACATCTCTCTCTCTAAATGTCCGTGTTTCTAAGTGACAGTATGAGTGGGGGATGAGACTGCCACTTGCCAGGTCAGCAACATCCCATTCTGTAGAGTCTAAACCCGAGATCTAGCATACATTTTTGTGATATCACAAGGCAGAAGCCCTTCAGCAACAGTGGTGTCCATCTGGCAGACAAGGAAAGAAGAGAATACCAGAAGCGCCACCACCACTACAACCACCTCTATTGCATCCAAAATAATTGGGGGAGGTAGGGGGAACAAGAGTGCTCTTGAATGTGTCTAAATGGGAAGTAATGAAGGCATGAGAGTTCATCCCAAAATCTGGTGCTAAATTAGGAGTATTCCATTCCTTTAGGTCCAAGGATTTACACTCAGAGAATGGGCCCCCAAACATCAAGCAGTAAACTTTGAGGGACTTAACTTCTGAATAAACATGTGCAGGTATCAGGCAATATCTATGGGTACTGCAACATGAATGCAAACTGAAAA
Organism: Intellagama lesueurii; assembly: GCA_037013535.1. NCBI lineage: Eukaryota > Metazoa > Chordata > Lepidosauria > Squamata > Agamidae > Intellagama > Intellagama lesueurii. The sequence continues at coordinate 118,168,550 of JBAJHW010000001.1, forward strand.
GATTTGGAAAGTCTCTGTACTGGTGATATCTAGATGAAGGCGGCAGGGCAGATGCTTGGTTTTGAACCAGCAAACATGCTTTATAGAGCTTTTCTTTTGCTGCTGTTGCATATAAAAACTTAATAATGGTTTGTGCAGTTTTGGATGAGATACACAGACCTAACAATTAGAGTCAGAGGCTGATGTAATGTTTTTACAAAGGAAAGAAGTTGAGATTGATCTCTTAGGTCTTGCTGGGCATGTATGACTATATAAAATCATAAATAGAGATGGGCATGAACTGCCAAAATAGCTGTTCGTCTTTGTCCACGAACTACAAATTTAAGACTTATTCCCAAATGAACCACGAATCAAGTCATTGGTTCCTTTGGGAATTTTTATTTTTTTAAACAGCCCAGTGGCTGTCTAGGAAAAAGAAAAAGTCCGGCTACCTCCCCGCCCCCACAGCCTGCCTCTCCTTTGCCTCCCTACCTTTTCTTCCTCCCGCCGCCACCACCATTTTGAGAGAGCTCCATGGGCTGGTGGCCTCTGCACATGTCCCCGCCTCTCAGCTGATAGGTGGGGACATGCACAGAAGTGTCCTGGCTAACTAATAATAATAATAATAATAATAATAATAATAATAATAATATATTTTTGTTAACTGGCTTTTCAGCCTACCAGGGGGCCTCTGCACAGCCCCCCACCTCTCAGCTGAGAAGACAGGAGCTGTCCAGAGGCCCTCCGGTGGGCTGACAAGCCAGCTAATTTTTTCCCCCTAAGCAGCCAGCCAGCTGGTTGCCTCTGCAGATGTGCCCGCCTCTCAGCTGAGAGACGGCGCCTGTGCAGATACAGAGATAGCAGACTGGGCTTCCAGAAGGGAATGGGCTGCTGTCTCTCTGGATGGTGGTGGAGGAGGCAGCAGGACAAGGTAGGGAGGCAACAGGGAGCAGTGGGAAGGAGGCAGGGCAGGCTGTGGGGGCGAAACAAACCAGGAAGTTTGTTAAATCAGGAAAAATGTGTTGATTCGGGAAAGTTTGGGTTCTCCAGTTTGGACGAACCCAAACCAACCTGAATCAACGAATCAGCAATTTTTGACAAATTTGCTGGTTCATTTTTATATTCTTCTCCATCTCTAATCATAAACAATTTGCAAAAAAGAAGTGAGGTGGGGGACATTTTGCTGTTTTATATGGCTAAACAAAGATAAATTTTAAGTTGAATTAATAACAAATTTTATGCTGCTCATACATCATGATTCCTAAGAGCACTGTTACACCACAATATCCATCAGTAGCTGAATTAGAGTTTTTAAAATTGAGTTAAAGCCACATGATAGTCACATGATATTGGGGTTGATGTATGTGTTCACTTGGGAAACCTTTTAAACCATTATTAGCTGTGTTGAGGGGGCTACACGGGCTTTAAAAATCATTGCAATTGAGGCTTTGTCCTGCACCCAGTTGCCCCCCGCACTGGTGACTTGCTGCTACTCTGAAGTTCTTTTTAATATTTTTGCTTTACTTTCAAACTGGCATATTGCTATGTCAGTATTGCAAGGGGGAAAGTACTCCCTCTTTCGCAAGCCTAGAAACTGTTGGGCTTTGTCCCTGTCTCTGGTCAATTTCTCTTGCCTTCTCTCACCAGAGGGAGGGAATTGCTGGGAAGAGGGAAGGCAAGAGAAATTGACCAGAGAAATGGACAAAGCCCAGCAGCCTCTAGGCTTGCCAAGAACAGAGCACTTTCCTCCTTGGGCTGGCTGCCTTAAAAAAAAAAAGAATTTTTTCAAACTGGCATATTACAGTATAACACACACAGAGATTGAACTGCAATGTTTCCTGCAGCCTGAAACCTGCGATTCTGGCATCCATTACTTGACAGACCCCATAGACACTTTACTCTGATAGAGGCATTCACGTAAGCCAAAAGGAATCCACATTCGAGTAAAAATAAATAAGCTCCTGTTATTCTACCTTGCATCTGAACAAAAAAACCCAACACATTTTCTGGCAAAAAAAGAAGTGTGCTGAGCTGTAAGGTATGTAAATAGACATTTTAAAATCGATTCCAAACCTGCTTAAGCAGATTCAAATACCATGTAACCCTGCCCTAAACTGAGTTTTAAAACAAAATCTGGCACACTATTTGAAAATAGTGTCCTTTGGCTAACTACTGTGGAACTCTTTGAGCCACGTTGGAAATGTGATGATCTTAGGGCTCCTGATGAAAAACTAGTGTTGCTGAAGCAAAGTAGGGAGACCACTGTGAGCCCCTTTCTGTTTCTCTTATTAATTTCTAATTTGTTTATGCAAATTATATATACATGCATTTGCAGCTACCTGAGGTTGACTAAATCGAAATGAAGGGTTGATGAGGAGCACTTCTTCCACCTTGCAAAAATCAGCCTGGTTTATAACAGGCACAGTGGAAACACACATTGGGCTGCAGCTACATATCACATTCCCTGCTACCAGAGCTTTCTCTACTTTTCCAGAGCAGTTGAGCTCTGAGAGCTCCAGTTTCTGCAGAGGATGGTGCTTTGCAAGCCACTTCCTCACTGATTAAATGCTGGCCTTCTGTTATGTTGTTTTTTCACACTCAGATATAACGGTACACTGAAACTTGAGAACAGTAAGATATGTGTTGCAATCTTATAGAGATCAGCTGTTTGCATGGGTGTTCATGTGTAACTAAATCCAAAATGACACTGTAAATTGTGTGGGACTCTTGATTCATTTCCAATTACAGTACTTGTATAAACAAAGGGGTCTTGGGGGCATGAGGCAGACATCTCTAAGCAAGGCGTTGAAAGCTGACAATGGACATGGGAATCATGCCCTGAGAGTTGTGACATAAAACATGAAGCTGGTTCCTGTCCTATTGAAGCATGTTATCAGCATCACTCCTTGAGCCTGTAGCCCTTCTCCTAATCCTGTATGGGTGCATCTCCCTCAGCCCCTGCCTGCATGACCAAGTGTCAAGGATTATGGGAATTGTAGTGCAGCAAAATCAAGAAGTGCTTAACCTTTTTTCAGTATATACAGTGCTTATTTCCCACCTACTCTAGGGGCTCAGACCTGCCTACACCATCAGTTGGTGTTAATGCTTAAAAAAAATTAGACTGTTTTATTGACTAAGAGGGTTTCCCAAAAGCACGTGAGATAATCATTCTAAGGAGAACTGGTTGCACTCAGACAACCTTCCATATCACTGAAGGAGCAGGGACTGGAACAAGCGTGGGGACCTCAGTCCATGGGTCAAATCTGTCCCTCTGGGATTCTTTAGAATGTCACAGTCCGTTTCTTATGACCCCATTGTTTACATTTGCTAGGTTTTGTATGGCTTTCATTACAAAAGGTTGCAGTGCCTCTTCTAAGGCCTAGTAACTGGCAGTAAATACTTCAGCTGTTATTTTGGATCCCATCTTTTTGCTTTTGGCCCTGCCCACCACTGAAATGCAGCTTTCAAGATCTACTCTGAGATGGGTCTTGGTTTGAAAGACTGGAATGTATTACTTTTCCCTCAGCTTCTCTTACTCTGCTACTTCTGTTTGGGAATAAGCCGTAAACTGGTTGCTTCAGAATAAAAGCATAAAACTGTATGTAGAACTAGGATATACATTCACTGGCTTCACACTGTTTTATGCATTACTTGTTAGAAAATAAGATTGGTATATAGGTGAAAAGTAGATACTGCTCAGTCCAAATCCCTGGTACATTTAACTGAATGATGTTCATACGTGTTGTGTTAACATGCTATATTTTGAGGTGTGCATGTAAAACATTTGACATATAGGCCTCAAAAAACCAATGGTCAGTGGTTGAAATTCTGTTGCTTAGTGTAGTAAGTTGCACTAGAACAGATTTGCTGAATTCATGAAAATTTGGTGAGTCAACTTCTCTGTAGGTTCCACTGATTTGAATGGGCCTAGTCAAGTTGCAACTTAGTTTAATGTAGTAAGTTGCAATGAGAGTATGCCCATTTTAATCAGTGAAACTTATGGAGGAGCTGACTTAACAACTCTCCACTAATTCATTGGGCCTACTCTAGTACAACTTATTATGCTAAACAGCAGGATTTCCAGTCTACATATGATATAATCCTTAGGAGGGTTTTTTTTTGAGGGGGGCTAGGGAGACAGCTTAAACCAATCACTATGTGCTGCAGCTGTTGGAGACAGCATTCCTACAGCTTTTACCCATGTATGCACTGAAGCTGGACAGTCCTGCGTTAGCCATGTAGGAAAAAGAATTGTATCTGTGATAACTCAAGAGTACTTCATACCTTGCAAGGAGTGTTAAAAAGTGGTGGCTGATAAATGAAGTACACTGATTAAAACTTGCCCCCCTTGCAATCATGGGTGAACTTCATTGTCAAGAAGCACTCTTAGTTTTGAGAGAGTTCTGGCTGGTTGCCATGGTGTTCTAGGCCCTCCTGGTGACAACATAATGAGAATAGAGATTACTTTTGTTCCTCACTGACATTCAGTACAAAGTATCATCGAATCATAGAATAATGGAGTTGGAAGGGGCCTGTAAGGCCATCAAATCGAACCCCCTGCATAATGCAGGGATCCAAATATAAAGTATATCTACGCATTGCCATCTGAAGAGAGGACAACCCACATCAAAGAAGACCATTACATCCAGAGCCTGTGTTTCCAAAGAAGGTTATTTGCTCCTTACAGACTATACGTTGCTTGAAGAGGGGAACAGGAAAAAGCAATAACCTTGGTATTTTTTTAAGACAGTAAGAATGAAAAACTTGTAGATGAAATGTGCTATTAAATGGCTATTAAATAGTCTATGAAATTTGTTTTCACTCATTGCTGATCACTGGATTAAAAAGGGCTGAGTGTTGATGCATGCAATGACAGATGAATGAGGGTGGGGTTCCTGCCAAGAGGCTACTAAGTTTTTGAAAATTCTAAATGAGAATCTACATGAGAGTCCATATGTGAGAGTCACAGAGACCATGAAGGAAAATTAGTTGTGCATGCTGTTGCTCAACTAAGTTGTGTTGCCTGGCTGAATGGATGGCCACCAGATAACTGTGAATGCACCATTGCCAAAGACCAAGTGTGAGAGATAGATTTGGTACATAGAGATGTAAAATAATATGGGATTAGGTGGAGCTCTGAGGAAGGTCAGAGGCCAAAGGCCAGAGTGTTGAGCAGTGCTCCCCCAACACCGCCGTTTGCATACGTTCTGACAGGAATGATTGGAACCACTGTAATATTTTGCCCAGCATTGAATCACAACCTTTTTTGCTCCTTGTTCTGTTCTTTCAGAAAATATCTCATGTTGTGTGAAGAGATGCTGTGAAGTTTCTGATTGAGGATTTGTGTAGTAATGTGGATGGTTACTGTCCTGCTCTTGGAATTTTTCAGTGTCCTCAGGTCCCTCTAGCACATGCTAGACAAGTAAATATAGCCTGAACTCTGTAGCCCAGATAGTTTTGCTGTACACATTGTAGAGCAAGGATATGCAAAGTTGGCCCTCCAGATGTTCGATTCTTACTCCCAGCATTCTTCACCACTGGCTGTGCTGCCTAAAATGGATGGGAGTCACAGTCCGACAACATTTGAAAAGCCACACTTTGCCTTCATGTGTAGTAGATCTACACACCCTAGATCAGTTGTAGACTCCCTGCATATGGAATTAAGATTACCAAGAGCAATTGAAAAGTTCTTCTCTTAAATAGACTAGTACAGTACCATTACTATATCTGCAATGTAGGCAAGAAAAACATATTATAATGGTGGTGCCGAGAAACTGCCCCCACATCTCCAAGCAGTGCTGTGGGGCTAATTTATAGTGTCAGACTGGTCTATCTTTTCTAGTATTCACTCGTTTGGCATTGGCTATACAAGGCCATGGTATTTTACAGCTATCCTACCTTATAGATTCTTAATTGGCAATGCCAGTGACTGAATCTAAGTCTTGTGTTCTGTCATCAGTACAGCTGAAACCACAGTTTCTTCCTCTTTCTGGTCTCCCATTTTCTCTCACTAATGCTACCAAATCTGGTGATTTTGTGGTTTTAAAGATTTTTCTCTGTTCTCTTTTTGTGTACCATGTCTAGGTTCTCCAGAAACTTGGCAAAGCTGATGAAACAAAAGATGAGCAATTTGAACAGTGTGTGCAAAATTTCAACAAACAACTGGTAAGCAATTATGCAATTGAATCGTTCTACAGCTTGTAAATAACTAGTTACAAATAGTAGTGTAATCAGTTCTTTCCCTCCACTACTATAAACAACTTTTTTACTTAGTATATTTTTATACACTAGTATAGTTATATAGCCAATTTACCTACTGTATTTCATAGTCTGTTGAGGTGAGAGGGAGGCTGATGGAAGGGAAGTGTTTGGGGATTAGAGGCCTCCCAACAATTTGCAGTGTTCAGATTTTCAGAAAATGGAATTAAAGTGATTATTTTAGCCAAATTTAAGAAATGGGAGTTACTTTAAAAAATCATAATGTTTTTAGTGGGGCAAGCAAAAATGACTCAATTGAGGTTGTATTTTGGGCACATGATGAGAAGAACAAGACTGACTGGAAAAGATAACAATGTTGGGAAAAGCTGAAGGAACTAGGAAATTAGAAAGACCAAAAATGAGATGCATTGTCCTCAGAAAGGAACCCATGGCCTTGTTTGCAAGATATGATCAAAGCTGTTAATTAAGGACCTTTTGGAGGTCACAAATTTATAGGGGTGCTCCTGAAGAGGCTTGATGACACAAAACAATGATATTACAACTGTAACTAATTATTTTCTACAAATAACTTTCTGAGTTTTATTCACAATGAATTTTAAATACTTTGAATGTTCTCCTTGAAACACTGATGGATTCAGAAACAGTTCAGGAGGGAGTATGTGAAACAAAGTTGGCAACAAAAAGGAGATAAGGGAATTCCCTGTCTGTATGGTAAATTAGTTTGTGTCCTGCCTACTTTTAGTTCTGTAGGAGAAGGATTTTTTAGCATTAGAAGTTCTGCCTACTTGTCATATCAGGAGATTTGGCAAGTGAACAAAGACATCTCTCTGGCAGTGCTACAATGCTACAACTCTGGAATGCGCTTTCAATTAAAATTAACCAGGCTCCCTCTTTATATGTCTTCATTTTATTTATTTCTGTTTTAGTATTAGATATTACAAGTATTATAAGCCATTAACACTTACAGCTGAAATAATTTTGCACAGCAGGCTTTTGGCAGAAACTAAAAAAAACTTCATTTCTCAATGGGCTTTTAATGTGTAACTCACCTAGAGTTTTGGTTGCTACTATTAATGTAAAGGCAACTTGCAGTCTTACCACTTTGTGTTCTGTTTTGTGTTGGTTGTATTTCATTACTGCTTTTGGAAATTGTTTATTGCACATGGATCCCCCAGAACTCTTGGGCTCCCCACACCTCCCAAAAATGTCACTAGAAGACACAAGTGGCTTTTTCAATTAAAAAAACAAAAACGGTAAGAATTTGGAAAGAACAGTAAGAATTGGAGAATATTGGGGAGGGCAGGTGGAGAGTATGTGTGGCTCTACAAGATCCAGGGATGGTAAGGTGTGGCCCCTGGACTTCTGCAGATGGTCAATCCATTCTCTAAATAAATGAAAAGAAAAATAGCATCAGTCAAAGCTTCTACCTTATACAAATTGATTTCTCAGGAAGAATGGAAATGGCTTCTGTGCATCCCCTGGGGAAAAAGAAGGACTGATTGTTTGCAGTGCTTCTGTGAAATCAGGCAGCTGTTGTGATTCGCCCTGGGCTCAGAGTCTCCTTCTGTGCAGTCAGGATGGGCATGTGGTCTTGTCTGAAAGTGGAAGGGGTATAAAATTAGCTGTCTGTCTCATGCAATAGCACTGTCATCTTATTCTTCTTCCTGAATGGGGAGCAGGGGATCTTGTTTTAAATACCTTGTATGTCCATTCAGAGAACCACGAGAGTGCTTCCTGTCACCCTGCAAATGGCACGAGATCTGACTCTGCCTTTGCAGAGGGTTGGGTTCCCCCCTCCTCCCCCTTGGCAGAGATATTAACATTCTGGTAATCCTGGGCACCTCTGCAGTTTGATGGGCGGCACAGCTGGTGGTGGTTAGAAAGAGGAGTCTTCTTCCTATGATGATGATCTATATTATGTTACCATTCCTAAGAATAACTGCTACTTCTGCCATGAGAAACCAGTACTGTATGGCAGATAAATGTGTTCCTCTTTTCATCCCTTTCACTATCAGAACCATTTCCCTAAGAAACAGTATATAATGCCTTTTATTAGGACTGATTAAAATGTCACAAAATAAGGGTTGAGGTTTTTGGTCTTCTGAGAAAAACCTTCCTCTGAACTAGGGTTTGTTCCAGATGCAGGTTTTTGTTTGTTTGTTTGTTTTAAGATCATGCCATTCCTCTGTCTCATTCGCTGAATGTTATGGGGGCTCCAGACAACATTGTCCTCCACTTGTAGGATGCTGAGGATGGTGCAGAAAAAACTTTAAAGTTCCAAAAATCTTGGCAAGATGTGTAGGTCAGGTTTTGTTTTGTTTTGTGAAATTAAACATAAATTTCAAAATAAGGATTGCAGACTCAAGTCAGAAGAGCAGGTTCAGAAATCTGGGAGTTGTCGTTTTTAAAAAATACAAACCTGTACACCTTTGGAGGAGCTTTTAAGCTGTCAATCTAGTTGTGGCACTCATTCCTTAAGGAGCCTATCTGGTGCTCCTCTGTGATATTTTAGGCACCAAGCAGTTTTATAAAAACAAATTATAGTGGCCTTTTTACTACCTCATATATTCTTTTTAAACACTTTTAGTTTTATTGCACAGCTTATGCTGTGGTTTGAAATGCTTTTCCTGCTTTCTTGTGTTTCTTGTGTTGTTTATTGCAAATGTAAACTGCCATGGGATATATATTAAGAAGAGTAGTAGAAAAATAAATGTTAGAATAAAAAAATGTAGGCTGACATTTATTGTAACTACACTCTTTTAAAAATTACTAAGGGAAGCATGTGAAGGCATCTGAATAGTTGAAATGTGCAATATGCATTTTTGCTTGACTGGAAATGCATTAGAAGGTAGGTGCTTACCCAGGATAAATCCTAGTGCTTTTTATATCACTTGCCTATGTAACTAGCAGTTTCTCTACTCTTTCTTTGTATAGTTACATCTGGAGCTGCTTAAATGCTCCACATGTTCTGTCTGCTGGTGCATAACAGGTGCGCTTCATATGCATATATTCCTGTTTGCAGGAGCTGTTGTTGGATAAAGTTTTGATGCTAAAAATAATTCTCCAGCATGTTCTATGGACGTACTGAGGGATTTATTGTTGAGCACAGAGCTTTCTGCACCAGTTAGTGTTGTCTACTGTGGAAAGGGACTAAAGAAGAAAAATATGGATGTGTTTTTTTTTCTGTCAGAGAAGTTACAGCATCACAAGAGCCAATCTTGATTAGAAGATTAATTTGTGTGCTCACCACCCACAGTTTGCACTTCTGTTACATCTTCTTCTTTTAATCTAATCATTCAGTGAAAACAGAGATACCTGAGTGTATGGGAATAACCAGCCTCAGTTTTGTGGATGGTGGGATTTCCAGGAAGGAAACAGGTCTCTTAGAAATAACAAAGTTTTGATCTGGGTTTGACATATTCATGATAGAAAATCTACTGTTCTCAGGAGTAAACTGAGCTCTGCTTGTATTAAGTAAACAACCTTATCCTTCCTGTTCTTCCCCTTTTTTTGTATATTTCCAATTTATTAAGCAGCATGCTTCCTCTTTTTCAATTAAATAGTGAAAAAATGATAGCTGAATGAAAAATGATCAACCTGGGATTACCTCAGAAGATTTGTGTGTGGGTAAAGGACTTTCTGACAGATAGGCCACAGTCAGTAAGGATGGGATCTCACCATTCTTCTACCTTGGTACTAAGTACAGGAGCTCCCCAGGGCTGTGTGCTAAGTCCCTTCCTCTATTCCCTGTACACACATGATTGCACCCCACTGTATAACACCAACACAATTATTAAATTTGCGGATGATACGACAGTGGTGGGGCTCATAAATAAGAACAATGAGTCTGCTTACAGAAAGAAAGTACAAGGGTTGATACTCTGGTGTAAAGAAAATAATCTTACACTTAACATAAAAAAACTAAAGAACTCATAATTGATTTTAGGAGGAAGAGAAATGTACATTTACCACTGTACATAAATGGCGAGGAAGTGGAGAGGGTTGGTAGTTTTAAATTTCTGGGCACTTACATCTCAGAGGACCTCTCATGGACTATAAATGCCAACATGCTAGTGAAGAAGGCACAGAAGAGGCTGTATTTCCTGAGAATGCTCGGGAAGTTAAATTTATCTCAGCATTTACTTCTGTCCTACTATTGTAGCACCATTGAGAGTGTCCTAACCTATGGCATTCTTGTATGGTTTGGGAGCAGCTCTGTAGTGGACAAAAAAGCTCTACAGAGAACCATTAAAATTGCCTAGAATATCATCGGGCTCCAGCTATCAACCCTGGATGACATCTTCACATCCCGCTGTCTGAGGAAGTCACACAACATCCTTAGAGACTTTTCCCATCCTGCTCACAACTTCTTTGAACTGTTGCTGTCTGGCAGAAGATACAGAACAATTCAGACTTGGACCACACGTTTTCTGAATAGTTTTTATCCCAAAGCTATAATTGCACTTAATAATGAACTTAAAGACCATCAGCAGTGAACAGTTGGACAGTGTTACTTAGCCTGCGGTGCAGATGTTTGTGTTCTTAGTGGGGGATTTTCAGTGGGTGGGGAGTGTTTGGGGATTTTTTATGTGTGTGCATGTGGGTCTGGTCTCTGGGTGTCTGTGTGAATTTCGTTGTATGTGCATTACAATGACAATAAATTTAATAAAAAAAAATGATAACAATCACATTTTGCAGAATATTTTCCGAGGAAGGCACTCTGCTTAGTATGGCAAAAATTTCAAATACAAACCTACAAGAAAATTCCAATATGGGTAGCACCAATAGAAGCATTCACTTTGAAAGTATTGAATCAGAAGGGAGCGTTACTCATGTATACCTATTAACTAATGACCAGAATATAAAAGATAAACAAGATCTAGAGAAATTGGGGCCTAGCTACAGATTGGTGGTCAATGTTGAAATTAGAATCAAGATATAAAAAGGACAAAATTATGGGCTTTTTTGAGGGGAAAGTCCAGGTAGATGAATTATGGATGTACACTAATGAGAAAATAATTTTAAAAATGTATACATACTTATTAGAATACGATTTAGAGGATGAGAGGGTGAAGGAGGCGATGGTAAAATGGGCACAAAACTTTGGGTACAATATTGATATTGACGAATGGACAAAGATGTGGAAAGAGAATCATAAAATGATTAAGCCAGTGAATCTTAGATAGAACATCCTTAAAATGTTTCATAGATGGCACTTTACCCCTGTAAGATTGGCAAAAATGTCAGAAGGGATCAGTAATGTTTGTTGGAAATGTAAAAAAAAACCCCCAGGGACTTATTATCATATGTGAAAGAGCCAAAAAAAAATTGGATACAGGTTTGGGAAATGGCAAAAGAGATTGTTCAGCAAAAATTAAGTTTTAAACCTGAAATGTTATTATTGAATATAATGCCAGAAATTACTGACAAGAAAATAAAATATAGTCTACTGTATATATTCACAGCAGCTAGGTTACTCTCGGCCCAAAAATGGAAGAATGTAGAGACACCAACGATGGATGAATTATTAAAGAAGCTATTGGATATTGTAGAACTAGACATGCTTTCAGAGGCACTACGGGATCAACCAAGAGACTTTGTAAAGCAAAGCTGGAAGTTGATATATAATTGGGCCCAGAAAAAGACAGGAACTTAGGGGGAAAATTAGTCTATAGCGAACCAGTGCTCACCGGAATCCCTTGAAGATACTCTGATGACCAGACAACGGTGAAATCTCTGATCCACAGGGGAAGGATGGATGTTTAGTTGTGGGTTTTTTGGTTAATTATTTGTTAGATTTTTAATGTTTTTTAAGTTTGTATGGTTAGACATGAATAAAATGTTAAAAAAAAAGATAGCTGTGATCATGCTTCTTTCTTCCACGTTAATGTCTCTTATGCATCAAAGGCAGTTCCAAACTGTTGATAGTTTGTTGGGCTAACATAACTATAGCTCAAGGCTATCTATAACTTGTGGAGTTAAAATTGCATAGCATCTGGCCATACGCAGAGTTATAGTTTTTTAGCTATGAAAAAATGCAGCTAACTGATGAATTTTGATGCTGAAATACTGGTGTAAGTCCTTGTGGATCACAGTACATTATCACTTGGCTCCTCCTTTTGCTTGTGTCTACCTGAGATGACAAAACAAGCTTCAGCAGTGCCTTGTCATATAGGGTTGTGTGTTATTTCTTATTTTTATTTTTTAAAAAAATGCACATTAACATTATTACATTGCAGTGACATGGTCGTTGCTGTAATAAGTTGATAGACCTGAATCTGTGTAATTGTGGTTGTTGTCATGTGCTGTTATGTTGCATCCAACTTAATAGGATTTTCAAGGTATATGAGACATTTAAGGAGTTATTTTACCGTTACCAACCCCAGTGAATTTCCATGGCTGAGCAAGAGATTGAACCTAGATCCCCTGAGTCTTAGTCCATCAGTCTATCCACTATACCACCCTGGCTCTCATGTAATTGCTAGTAGCAACATATTACCACCTGTTTCTTACCATCCAAGAGTGATATCTCAATGTTAGGAACCAAACTGGGATGTACTATGAGGAAATGTAGGGATTTACTGTGAATATGTGACCTATACCTCTAAATTCAAATTGAGTACCTTGTTCGCAGGGTAAGGGGGGCAATGTGTGGCCATCGTAATTAAACTGTAAACAGCTCAGAGTGTGCTTTAAGCATCATTGGGTGGTATACAAGCAGCACACTTTGCTTTTGCTTTGAATACAGTTTTTTAAAAATAAAATACATTAATTGGTTTTTTTTTTTTAAAAGAGAGTTGAAAATGGTTTGGCATTTCTGGTGATGTACGAGAAATACATTTCTTTTGTTCCATTACTGCTGTCAAAACATGTCAACCAGAAACAAAAATGGGCAAGCAATGATGCTGCTTCCAAACTACCTTTAACATTCCAAGAGAACGGATGTTTTAAGAAGAGTTTGGTGTGGTGTCAAAATGTCAAACCAAAACACTGCCACCCTTTTAGCCCTTCTCAAATCCAGACACTATGCCTGACTAGGGCTAAAGAGAACCAAGCATCACCATTTGCCATTCTGTTCCCCCTGCTTGTTTGCCATTGGCAAATTCTCTACACTAAAAATCTCTCTCTGTGTAGGATGTTCTTGATGCACATGCATATTGGGGAACATACCAGGGTAAAAGCAAGATGTTTGTAATTTTCTTGATGCCATAGCAATAGGAAAATAGGATAGGAAAAACCTTCCTGAATGTCGCCATTCTTCTTGATGAAAAGAATGTGCAATTAATCTATTAACATGGTGACCTTCCCCCGCCCCAAATGCAGAATGCAGGTGTTGTTCTTCTGTGCCATCAAGTCACCTCTGACTTATGATGACCCTATGAATGAGAGATCTCCAAAATGTCCTGTCCTCAGCAGCCCTGCTCATCTCTTGCAAACTCAAGCCTTTAGGGAATCATTCCATCTCACATTTGTTCTTCTTCTTCTTTCCTTGCTGCTTTCAACCTTTTCCAGTCTTTTTGTCTTTTCCAAATAATCCTGCCTTCTCATGATGTGTCCAAAGAACACCCTCAATTTTAACATTTTTGCCTCCAGAGATAGTTCAGGTTTGATTTGATCTAGGACCCACTTGTTCATCTTTCTGGCAGTCCAGGGTATCCTCAAAGCTCTCCTCCAGCATCAGATTTAAAACAAATCGTTTTTTTTCCTGTCAGTTTTCGTTACTTTCCAGCTCTCACAGCCTTATGTAATAATAATAATAATAATCACCATGAGGCATCAAGTTAATTTTTAGGGTTTTCCAGGTAGAGAGTACTCAGAAGTAATTTACCATTCTGGGGGCAACCTGGGACTGTGCAGCTTGCCCAAAGCTACACAGACTGGCTCTGCTTGCAGAAGGCACAGTGGGGAATCAAACTCCCAACCTCTGGCTCCACAGCCAGATACCCAGACCACTGAGCTATCCAGGTAGCTATATAGGGATTGGAAATACAAGAGGGGATGATCTTGGGCTTGGTCAGTGATGCATCCTTACACTTGATTATCTTTTCTAGTAGACATACTAACACACCTCAATAGCTTGGTTCACAGGTGATTTTTTTTAAAGTGGCATACCAGTAAACAGTTGTGTATGTTCCCTCTTCAGTCCAATGCATATATCCCCCAGAGTTCAGTTGGACTTAGCCCTAATTCCACAATCACTGGGGAATATGTTTTAAACTGATGGCATGCCTTCCTAAATCTGTATTAACTTTAGGAATGAACAGGATATACTGGGTAACAGTTACCCAACTTCCTTCTTGTTTTTGCTACCTCAGCAGCTGGAACGACAGGCAGTCAGAAAGACTGTATAGCAAAAAGTGCAACTCTTGGACCATAGCAGCAGTAGGACAGCCACTGTTTAGTTTGGAAAGTACAAGGTAAAGATGATGAAGCAGGAGCTTTTAAGATAAATGTGAACAAGAAAGACAGAGGACCATGTCAGGAAACATTTACTCAAGGCTTCGTATCTTCTGAGGCAGATGTTCTCTGAGTTTCCTTTCTTTAAAGCTCTTTTTACAAGGAATGCAGGAAGATGGAACCACAGTATCATGCATAAGTGTGTTGTTTTCCTGCATCCCCCCCTTTAGAAGAGCCACAGCTGCTTCTTTGGTAACAGAAAATCCTGTCCAACTTCTGCTGATTGTAGCTGTGAAAGTCAGCCACAGCATTTGATCCTGTTTTCTCCTTTATACTGTCTTTAGAGGTGCACATCATGAAGACAAAATCATTAGAAAAGGAGATGTTTGGCTTTATCAGAACAGAAAAATTTAGGAAGTTTGATCAGCAGAACTTAAAAAAAAAAGAAGGGGGACCCAGATTTACCTGCCTACCTTGTTCCTGGCAGAGTAGTGCCTCCCCAAGGGATGCTTTGGACAGAGGGGCAACAGGGTTGGAGGGGGCAAGGAAGCCCCCTCAGCTGGCCTCCCCATTGGCCAGCTCTAAGAAGGATCTTTCCACCAGCCGCCCATTGGCTGGCTGGTGAATCTGAAAAGAAGAGGATGGGCAGAGGGGGCCATTTTTACTCCAGTCCACTCACCCAGAGTAAGAGCAGGGCTCTAGGCTTTGGGCAGGCATATCAAGAGATGCCAACAAGCTGAAGCTACAGTGTGATATATGGTTATCTGGGAAGAAATCTGACTGAGATTTCCTTCTGAAAAGATATGTTAATGCCCTCAAACTTTGAGATTAAAATGTGAATAGCTTTGAAAACAAAATTTAAACATTAATCTTACAGTAAAATTAATCAATTATTTTCAATACTGAATTTAATTGCTGAATTACGAATGTCTGAAAATATTTATTTCAGTTTTAGTAATGGTTCTGTGCTGTTGAGTGAAATATAAGTGTGATTGCTGCTTTGCATTCCACAAGAAATAAGGTTGAAACACAGATTAAAACTTTTTTTAACTGCACAGTCATCACAGTCTGTGCGTCTTTTGTTGCGCATGAGAGAGCAGCAGAATACGTACTTCTTCATGAGTTGTATCAAAGCAACTTACTTAAAAGGCTCCAAAGCAGCTAACAGTCAGAACAGTTTCAAATGTTCAATACTGACTTGAAAATAGAACATTAAAAAAAGAGAATTGCACAAATAATACAAGCAGCGGGCAAAAAGCACACAACTGGTGCAACAAAAACAGTGGCAGAATTTAAATTTAATTGAAGCTAGTGCAAAATGTTGTGGATTATCATGTGGCTTAGGGATATACCCTTTTTGGGAAAGCAGTTCTTACATTTGTATTGGATCTGCATTGGATTTTGATGTTTCTTGTGTTCAGTTCAAGGTACTGGTCTTTACCAATAAACCCCAAATTGGTTTGGGATCAGGATACTTGAAAGATTGCCCAGCATCCTGTTCTATATTTAGACATGCCAAACTTCAGCTGTAGAAACTGGTGCAGCATGCTGACAAGGTGCCCACTGTGTGTCTGACTTGGTGCAGTCTGCCCCTTGTCAGATTATTGCACCAGTCTCCATAGTTGGGCTTCTGTGTGCATGTAAATCTTGAATAGAATACTGGCTGTGGTTTGCTCCCACATGTCAAAAGGTTTTGTTCTACGTTGTTGCTTTCAGACATAGGACAGGGCCTTTTGGGCAATAACACTTGAAGAATTCTTTCCGTGGTTAGTCTGGTTAATCCCCATCTCTTGGACTTCTAGGTGAATGATGAAGCCTTTCTCTTTTTGCCGAACATTACATGCACGCACGCATGTGCGCACACACACATACATGCATGCATGCATGCACGCATACAAACATAGAGGTTAGCTTTTTATTTTTATTTTGTTGGCTGAAGAGTGAGGTGGGAACCATTTTAGAAGCAAAATAAAAAATAAATTAAAAGCTGTTGAAAATAAATCATCATCCTCATCCATCAAGTTGACCCTGAATTATGGTGACCCCTTTTCAGGGTTTTCCAGATAGAGAGTACTCAGAAGTGGCTTACCTTTCCTTTCTTCTTATGGTGCCCTGGGAGTGTGTGGCTTGTCCAAGACCACATAGGTTGGCTCTTCTGGGTTACAAAGTGGGGAACTGAACTCCAAACCTCCATACCTGAACCACTGAGCCAATAAAGAGGCGTTTAATTTGGCACTTAAATGAAATCATGGTTGATTCTGTTTGTAATAGACAGTGTTCTATATACAGATCACAACAATTGGAATGATATTTCCCTGCCACCTGATTTATCCCTAAGAGTTGGAACACTGTAGAAAAAGGGCTCTGAAGCTGATCTTGGAAGTTGGACAGTTTTAAGTGCAAGATGGTAGTTCTTTTAAGTGCCCTGGTGCAGGATGTTGATCTTTTATTAACATAAACATTTTGAATTTGGTCTTGAAAAACAACCTATTCTTTTGAAGCCTTTATAGTTAACTTACTGGTTCTGTTCACTGTCTTTCCAGTTCGAAGGAAGCAAGCTGCAGAAGGATCTCCGGACATATCTGGCATCAGTAAAAGGTACGGTCTGTAAGAATAGCTGTAGTAACATAACATTTGTAACATTTTGTGCTGTGAAGTAAATGACATCAGTGTATGACAGAAGAAAAAGTTTATTTGACACTGACCGGTGCAAGCTGAGAGTTCATATCTCCATTTACTTTAGAATGTAGAAATATGCAGCTTACTTGGTTGTATGAAATGTTTGGTGAGGTTAATAGGCATATCTTGGAGATAGTTGTTATTGGCCTCTGGCATAAAATGGAAGCCCACTCCTTCCTTAGCGGCATGCTACAGAAACGCAATGTGCAAATTAGATGTACTACAAATGTTTGGGACTCTTGTTATAAGATATTTAGGACTCCTGGGGCATTTCAGATTGCTAGTAGCTGATAGACAACATTTTTTATAACTCAGTGCCTATGATAAATGAAAAGTTTATGTTTCTGACAGGATCCTCTCTCTGTTCCCTTTTTAATATATAACTTCGTCCATATTTTTTTAAAAAACAACAACACACGGTTTGCTCCCACTTCATTCTGTGATCCCATTGATCATTGTCATTTCTCAATCTACTTCCTCTAATATTTTATCATAATATGAAGAAAGAGAAAGAACTTCAGTGTTCAAAGATAAATACTTTGTAAAAATAAAAGCCTGGAAAGAAGACGTTTATGTTCAAAACAGCTAATTTACCACTTCTAAAAGTATAGATATGCTGTACATTTTTGCAAAGCAGACATGTGATTTATTCCTACTAGCTCACACTAAGGGAGGGAAATGTTAAGTGTCTGTGTTAACCTTTGTTTGTTCATTTCTGGAAAATAATTCACATAAAGTATTGCCATGGTTTTATGGTGAGACCTTGTTTTGTAAACAAGGTTCATCCTTGTTCCTTTTTCATTGGGAGGGACACTTGGTGGGATGCTACTGTATCATTCAAAATTTGAATCTCTATTTTCTGTCTTCAAGCAATGCATGAGGCCTCCAAGAAACTGACAGAATGTTTGCAAGAAGTGTATGAGCCAGAATGGCCAGGAAGAGATGATACTAACAAAATAGCAGAGGTGAGATTCTAGTCTATCATGAATCATTATTATGTATCATTATCTCCATTCCATGGGGGCCATAACGATAGGGATTTATAGCATTGCAACCTGATCCAGACATATATATTCTTCCCTTCTTAGTCCTTTGGTGTGGGCATAAGGAGGAGGGTTAGAAATATCCACATGAATACTAGCCATGGTTTATCATTGTCTTTGGAATGAATAAATTGTGTTTAACGAAAATTATGACTTAATAAAACAAGCCAGGATCATACACTATAATTTGATCCTTGGTTGTTTTCATTAAACCATAATTTAAATTAAATGCAGTTTTTTTCTTTTGAATGTAGCGGTAAACCATAGTTAATGTTGAATGTGAATGTTGTAACATCTTCCCCATGGCCACTCCAGCGGAGAAATGTGTGTGCATGTACAAAGGTTGAATAGGATCATTTATGTAATATAAACTATGGTTAACCTTTATATATGAAGGAGAGCAGTGTGCCACAATACATCATGTGATCTTTAGAACAACAACAACAACGTAACATGAGCTGAACAGTGGGAACTGATTTAAATTCCTAAGAGAGAACAATACCAACAGGAGATATGCCATTTCCAAGTCATTGAGTAGACCTGGGCACTTGCTAAGCTCTTGTGTCTCCGTTAGGAGCTACAGGAAACAGCTGAAACTTAAAAATCTCCCCAAACCAAGTTATATCAACTTTAGAAGAAGGCATAGCTGAACTTGTCATTTCTTTTCATTGACAGGCCCTTTCTTGGCTCTATCTACTATGTGACAGGTAGAAATTCAACAGGAGGGTTTTACCTTCTTCTATGACTGATACAGTGAAGGAAAATCCTTTGTCTGTTGAATTTCTACAGATACTCATACCTTTTAAAAATACATGAGCTCTGCCAGCAGAAGTGGTAGCAATCCAAGATGTAGTTCAGTGTTTTTACGCGTATACCAAGGAAGAAGTAAAGTAGAAACATATGTTTTAAAACACGTACAGGTTTGCTTTTGGGCATTTAGGGATTATTTGCAAATCATTGTTGAACATATGCTTGGTGGCATCCATAATGTGGGAAGTAAAGGCATATGTAGGAGATGTTACCATATTTTATGCTGTTGATTGATCACAAGTAGTTTTTTTTCTGTTCTAGAACAATGACTTGCTATGGACAGACTTCCATCAGAAGCTGGTGGATCAGGCACTGCTAAACTATGGACACCTACCTCGGCCAGTTTCCAGACATAAAAGTATGGGGCTCATTTTATCCTCTCTTGCTCTCTTGTATTCCCTTTGTAAAAACTAGGTCCATGTGATCTGTGAATTGAAGTTGACTTCTACAAGAAATCCTTGTGTTCTCTTTAGGAGCTTACTGTACCTATTTTGGGCTGCGGTGTAGAAATGAGGTCTGTTCTGTGAAGAGATAGGAACCTGATTTTTCCACTGGCCAAAGTGGATATAGTCAATGTAGGGTAGCAAAATCACCCTCCCCCATCCATTTAGCCTCCTTGCATTGCATGTAACTAACATGTCCATATGTAGAATTCCACCAAGCAGTTGTGAGGTATTGTTTCCTAACCTGCTTACAAATCATAGCATGGGTTGGTTTGGAACTGGCTTTCATCTCTGCCAAGATGTTGTTGCTGACTCCTCTTGCTGTGCATGTCATCTGTATATTGGGGAAAGAGGGGCCGAAGCTGTGGCCGTTGTACAGATCCAATGTGATTTAGAATCTTGTGCCATCAGCGAGATCCAAGCCTCAGACCTTCCCCAAGATAATGTGCAAATTACACTGCAAATATGTTGGTCACTGTAAAACCCCTTGGTATGTCTAGTATTTTACAGAAGATTCTAGAGTTTTCAGTGTGAATGAGAACATACAGTGTAATCATAAAATACAAATCCAGCAGTAAGTTATTTATTAATAGCAGTTGGATAAAAATACATTAAAATGTTATTAATTGTCTGGCAATGGTGATTCTAATAAAGCTTGTCCGAAGAACAGTGTCTTTGGTCACAATTAAGCAGGACACTAAACTGATCTCATATGTACCAAGATTTTGCTAAGTATTGTTTCTTGCATTATTCAGAAGTACAGTAGGATGAAAAAGCATTGTCTTGCCCAATTTCCTGACCAATATTAACTGCTATGTTTGGCTGCATTCCACCAGTCCCTCAACATCCATAAATACTTTTTATTCTGCAGTTTCCTCCTTCATGTGTGTTCATTTTTTAGCCTCAAACTTTGTCCTCTGACTGTGGAAGGAGCAGTTGCTTTTTCAATATCTGATGGTCGTAAGCTTATATAAAATTCGCGTGGCCCAGACAAAATATCTCTTTAGCCTTTTCCCACCCATTTCATTTCTCAGAGCTCCCAGGCCAAAATGCTCCAACACTGAAGTGGTGCACCCTTTTATTTTATTTATTTTAAATAACATTCGTAGGAAAAATAGATGTATATTGCTACAATGCCTGTTTTGTACACAAATAATCAGTCTGCACAAAGATTCCTTCTGCACACAAGGACCGAAGACATACGTGCAGAATATGTTGTGTAGATAAAGGAGATCTGTGTATATCTTAATTCAGTTTACAGTTCTCCTTGTGCGTTTCTCCTTCAGGCTAAAAAAGTTTCCCCTTTGTTTTTTTAAAGTAGGAGAGATGAGTATTTAAATACAGTTCATTTAAGAAATGGGAGGAAAGAATGTTGTACAAAGTAGCTTTTGTGACTGAATTATCCCCTTTGTCACTGAATGAGGTTTTCCTTTTTATCCAGAGTAAAGAGTCTGTTCCTCATTTTGACTTGTTTTTCCCATGACACCCCCTTCTTTCCCCAAGAAACATAAATCACATTAACACACTTTTGAAGGGTTGGTTAGATGCAGTGAAGTTCTTACATATACAGTTATGGGGGAGATCTGTTGTCCTATCCTGAGAACATTTCTCTCCCCAGGCATCAGATCCTATCCCATGAGCTTTCCTCTCACAAATGCTGAATAGTTTTGAGAAGGCTGAAAAGGAAATGTACTTGCCATATGGCACAGCTTGTAACTACGTTCTCACATGGAAAAGGTCAGCTTGGCTTTGTCCCAGTGAACTCAAATATCTCCTTCTCCTGCATCCCAAAAGAGAGAATACACACAATTTTCTCTTTCACTTATGGCTTAAATTTAGTGAATAAAATTGTTAGCGTGTATGTACAAACATGCATATTTGTTTCCACGTTTAACTTTTAGCAGCTACATCATTTACCTCTAGTGGTAGGGTTGTTGGGTCCCGTCCCCCCATTTTTTAGTTGACCTATCTGCATTTGAAACTGTTGACCTGGCTAGCCATTTGCTTGAAAAAACTCTGTAAAAGCACTATTATATAGCCAAGACTCCATTACTGCTGTGAGGGGGGAAAAAGTGTATGTATTTATATGTGTGTATCTTCCTATTTATCTCTCTTATCTTGAGAGAGAGATGGAGGGCTTCTCCATCCTCCTCAACCTGCAGTTGAACTCTAGATAGTTCATGCCAAGAAGTCCCACATTTCATGGGAATATGTGCCAGAAAGTCAATGTGAAATATGTGTGTAAATCAGCCTTGACAAGTGGCAGCTTGGAAGGAAGGAACAATTGTAGATACTGTTCTTGATTTCCTCAGATGTTGTCTCATATAGTCGCACAGTTCTTATTTTCCTCAGATGGTATAGTCTCATATATGGGTGACTGAGAAGATTCAGCTTCAGATGGAATTTTGTGTAAAATGTGCTGCAGTGCAATATATCTCTTTAACGCTGATAATGGGAATAAATGTGATATTTCACAGAATTGAGGGGTGAGGGGAATGTGTAACAAGTGGTAACATGAGCACTGAAGTGATTACCAATAGATACTGAAGTTGATATCCTGTTGCACAGTTATCCAAG
This sequence comes from Intellagama lesueurii, assembly GCA_037013535.1. Classification (NCBI taxonomy): domain Eukaryota; kingdom Metazoa; phylum Chordata; class Lepidosauria; order Squamata; family Agamidae; genus Intellagama; species Intellagama lesueurii. Next base: position 118,190,697 of record JBAJHW010000001.1, read on the forward strand.
TGGTGTATCTTGGAAGCAAATTGCTGTTAAGTTAAGAAATCTCTGTAGACCTTCTGGAAGTTGAATCTGAAGTTGAGTCTTGAGTTGACTGAAGAGCTACTTGGATGAGTAGTGAAATGTTTCAACCTAATAAGAAAGAAGTCCAGTTGCCATGACTCAACTTCCAGATAATCTCACCTGGATGACTGAGAATCTTCACAGATACTCTGTAGACCTTATTTATTGCATCCTGAGTCATGGGACTGAATAAGCAAGATAAAAATTTCTTAACTTCTGGCAATTCATTTCAAAAAGTTGCTCTTTGAATAACTGCAGAACAGGATTTCAGCCTATGATTTATTAGTTAAAAATATTGATCCTGTTTATAGATATTGCAAGTAGCCATACAGTTGAAAGTATCATGATATGTTACTTGCAGCTTCATAAAGGAGATCTATGAAGAGATGCAAACCAAAACTGTAGTTTTATTTTTATGTCAGTCTTTCCAGACTCATGTCTTCCAGATGTGTTGAACTACAACCCCATCATTCCCAGCCCCCAACCCCAATGGCATTGTTCATTGGGAATGAACAGGGGAGGAAGCCAGCATATTTAATGGCACTACTCTGGGGAAGTCTGTTTTATATTCATGTTCAAGTTCTTGTGTTAATTTGAGGGAGTTATTTTACTCAAATAGATAGTAATCGTTTGGAGAGCTCTCTTAATGTTGTAAACCCTTAAGGAAATAGAGGAGATGCGTTTACCTCTATGAGGAGCCAAATGGATATTAAAGCAGAATGGATGGAATTTCTCATAACAAATTCCTAAACATGTTTACTTGGAAACAGGTGTGCAAAGGCTGTAACCTGGCAAGACAATTTTACCTATACTTTCTTGAGAGTAAGTCTTGTTGGGCAAGACTTGTTTCTTCTGAGAAATAAGCATGTGTTGTTAGAGGCTTCTTCATTTCAGGATTTTATCCTCCTTCCCAGTCTTATCACATTATGTCAAGAAGGTATACTTAGGTGCATTCATTTTGGGAATGTTCATATATTTCTAAAGAACAACCTTATGAGGCAGATTACATTGGGAGCCGGTGGTTTACCTAATAGATCTCTCCAATAATTTCTCCATCCTGCTGGCTCTCTATTGCTCATTGTTAGCAAATCTCTGTCTCTTTCTTAGACAGTATAGAGGAAATAATTTCATTTTTCTACACTTGCCTTTCCCAGTGATCATCAACATTTGTAGCTGAGTCTTTGGGATAGTCTTGGGCCAAATATTAAAGAAAAATCACTTCCTTGACAAAACCATCTGAAATCTACCAGGTGCATTTAATGTGGCTGACTTTTAAAATATGTCAAGTGATTCTGTTCAGACCTTAACTGGTAATAGAAGTATGTTAGAATTGTGGCTTAAACCAAGTACAGCTGGTCTGACTGGCTGCCAAGTCAGGAAAGAGATGTGAGAGCACAATGTATAGACTTGGACATAAATACAGCAAAAGCTGCACATGCTTAAGAGGACATGACATATTCTCTTGAACTGTTTACTTGGTCTCTTAGGTTTAACAAGCACCATATTTTGTGCCCTTTGTTCTTTTACCTAATGTAATCTATTATTTTGAAAAGAATGGGAATTATTTCAGATGACTGTCTCTAACTCTTTAATGTGATGTCTATTTGTATTTTACCATGCTCTGCCACATTGAGCATGACACCATCTGTGAAAAGTTTTGAAAACTGGAGGGGAAGGGCAAAGAAAGGGCAAAAGGGGCTACTTCTCCATGGTGTATTGCTGCTGTTGTGCTGCTCCAGCTTCTATGTTTCTTGCTTCTGCAGTTTCCAACATAGTAAATAAGTGATAGCCATAAGAGCAATCCCCTCGGACTTCCCATATACACTAATGCAGTCCAACTTGGTGTTGACTGACCAGGAATGGGAACCTGAGTATATGATGCATAACTTGATGAAAATATTGGCCTAGTGTGTAGCAGGTGTCAAAAAGGTCAGTTCCATGCTAGGGATCATTAGGAGAGGAATCAAAAATAAAACTGCCAAACCTCTTATGCTTTCATACAGATACTTCTTGTGATTACACCTGAAATACTGTGTGCAGTTCTGGTTGCCGCATTAGAAAAAGCATACTGGAATGCTGAGAAAAGAGCAGACCAGGGCAAGCACAACTCCTGTTAGCACGTCCTAGTGCAGCCAGGGAGGTTCCATACCATTGAGCTAAGGAATATATTGTCAGACTGGAAAAAAACCTAGGAAACCAGCAGTTCTTTCAGCTTACCTTGCCCACCAATCCAGATGTGTGAATAAAAGCATTTCAGGTTTTCACATACCGTGTTTCCCCGAAAGTAAGACAGGGTCTTATATTAATTTTTGCTCCAAAAAACGCATTAGGGCTTATTTTCAGGGGATGTTTTATTTTACAGTCATGTCATCTTCTGGTTGCTGCACAATGCTGCACAATGGTGGAGGGCGGGGTTTCACTTAACTAGGGCTTATTTTTGGGGTAGGGGCTTATATTACGAGCATCCTGAAAAATCATACTAGGGTTTATTTTCAGGTTAGGTCTTATTTTCGGGAAAACAGGGTATTTGACACTTATTAATTACCTACCAAAGAAATGACAGCAATTCTTCCATCTTTGCCATATGACTAGGTGGGCAAACAGGTGTAGATATTGACACCCCCCCCCCCCAATTCTACAGATTTTTTAAAAATTCATTGATTAAAAAAATCATAGCACTGCATTGTTTGCTATAACCAAGTCTTTCCTGCATATTGAGTTATGCAGTGTGGTGATTCTGAATAGGCTGCTCAGATAAGGTGCTATGAGTGAAAGTTCTGTGTGCCTTATTATTGCTACTGTTCATAACTCGTGAATTTTGCACCACTATTATACTGTTATTACTGTGCAATTGTTAAAATTGTGCTAAAAACCACGTTGTTTTTTAAAAAAATGGAGACAGATTTCATATATAACTTGTGTTGGTTTTGTACTTTGGAATGGAATAATCCCATGTGAAACAGTTCGTAGTGTCATTGTCGACTGATCCTGAGACTTCATCTTACACAAACTGTTTTGGGAATTTGCTTTCTGTGGCTAATATCTGCCATGGGAGCAGAACATTGGGGCCATGGCAGAGAAGGATTCTTCTCTTCCCATGTGCCATGATGGTTTCAGGGACCATCCCCATTCTGCTACAGTGCATTTTTTAAAAGATACATCACTTGTTAGTTCCAGACTTGCATTTTGTTTGGAGAAAAACAACTGATCCCTGCTGGTGTGTTTCATTTGGCATGAACTGAGAACCACAGCTTCATGAACCATGTCCAGAATTACTTAACATGGTTAGATTTATTTAGCTGCATCCTGAGAAATGAAGAGAAGCTAATCTTACATTTGAATATATTGGGATGAATTCAGAAAACTTTAATCTTGGCAGAATGTTAGGGGACAGTTATGAGAAGGAACATTTTAATAGCAAAAACTGCTATTTGAAGTCAGCCTTGGCTGCTTCTAATTATCCATATTACTGTATTATATAGTGTTCATAATAAATAGTGAATGGTTCCTGCTTTCTGGACTATTAAGGATGATATAGTAGAGGTATTTTACTATATTAATTCAGAATTATCCATGCATATTTATGCACAGTAGCAATACTATGCCTCTTCTTTACTAACATTCTCTTTGGCTTAGTTGAAAAACTTTTAAATATTACTTCTTCATATGAGTAGGGCTGGCCAGTGTGGTGGAACCTAGATTTGTCAAATCAACTTTAGTTATTTCTTAGTTAGTCCTGATCATGATCTGGAAACCTTGATGTAGTTAATGTTTTCTTCTCAAGGGATTAAAGGGAAATTTGTATGCATGTATTACTGTATTTTTCTATGTATACGACCCCCAGTGTATACGACGACCACCTAATTTTGTCCCTTGCCGGAGGCGGAGGAGCAGTCAATGGGCAGCCATGAGGGGCGGCCCAATGCAGCTCCGCCTCCGCCTGCTGCTGCTGCTGCTGCCTCCGCTGCCTGATCGCCTCCTCTGACTGCCGGGGCTCACCTCCAGCTCACGTCACTGCCTTGTCCCCTGCCCAAAGGGAGCCCACGAGTGGCACTGGAGGAGGCGATCTGGCGGCGGAGGCAGCAGGAGGAGGCGGAGGCGGAGATGGAGGCAAAGGAGCAGCCGCACTCAGCCGCCTCTTGCTGCTGCCCATTGACTGCTGCCACCGCCGCCAGATCGCCTCCTCCAGCGATCCCTTGGACTCCCTTCAGGCAGGGGACAAGGCGGCAACGTGAGCTGGAGGTGAGCCCCCGGCAGTCACACTGGAGGAGGTGATGGATGGCGGCGGCAGCAGTCAATGGGTAGCCATGAGAAGCGGCCAAACACGGCTGCTCCTTTGCCTCCACCTCTGCCTCTGCCTCCTTCTGTGTACAAAACGACCTTCAATTTTTCCTCTAATGATTTTAGGAAAAAGTGTCGTTTTATACACGGAAAAATATGATAAATCAACCTTATTTAATTATCAGGTTAACATGTCAGCCTTTGATAAAGAGAGGGACACAGAGAAGGAGGGGAAGTGTGTGTGTGCGTGTGCATGCGTGTGTGCGCAAATACATACATAAATGAGTTGGAAAAAGTAGCCTGGTAAAATATTTTGCTAGCAATATGGTTTTTGTTAACTGTAGGGCTACATGGATAGCCAGGCCAGCTCTCCACTTTTCTGTTTCTTTAAGCAGTTCTGATGGTTGTGCTGTGCATCTATCTTGATCTAGGAATGTAGTAAAGCTATCCCATATTCATTGTACAACAAACAAGGACAAAAAGGTTGAATTAAAGACTTCTGTCAAGTATGTCATCTATATCTCTTTCCGCAAACTAGCTCTGAAACAATTATAGTGTCTTGACATGCTTTGCAAAATGTATCCAAGATGGACTGTAAAGCTTTTATGTCCGTTAAATTACATGTCTCTAATATTCAGTAATGATCTCTCTTTCTATTTTTCCATCTCTCCCCACTTCTTTCAGTCTCGCATAGCTAAACGGGGAAGGAAACTTGTAGATTATGACAGTGCCAGACATCATTATGAGTCTCTACAGACTGCAAAGAAGAAGGATGAAACTAAAATTGCCAAGGTAAAAAGGCTCTTGTTAAAAGTGGCATAAGTTCTCTCTTTCTTTTTCTTTTTTTTCCTTTCTTTTTCTTGTTCTCTTTTTGCCTCTTTATCAGGTAGCATTTACATGATTGTTGTTAGCTGTGTTTTCTGTTTTGAAGGGACTGCTATTCATTTTCTGTTTGAAGAACATATTCTGTACGTATACACAAAATACTTGCAGTTGCAGAAGCAGGTTGTGTACAATAATGGTTAAGCCTTCTTTTACACTTTCCCACAAACTAACTGATTGTTTAAAAAATAAGTCAAGAAAGCAGATACCAGTGAATGCACAATTCCTGAAAAACAAGATTGGCCTAGTTTTAAGAGAATAGCATGAACTGATATTTGTGGTAAAGATTGTAGGCCGTGTGTTTATGCTGAAATGAAGGTATTAAGCAAAGGAGGAGAGGAGACTTGAAGAATGAAGAATGTTCAATGGGAAGAACTCCCTGAAAAGCCATCCTCTTATAACAAGACATACATATAATGGGATGGAGACCAGTTTTGTAGCCTCAGCCTACAAATTGTTCCAAAGCCCTAAACTGGAGGTATGCAACTTGTGGCGTAAACCAGTTTAGACACTGTTGAACTAAAGCAACATCTATCCTAATCCTATTTTTCCTCACCTAGTGATGCTAGCTGAGACTGATGGGAGATGCTGCCTAGTGACATATGGAGGCCACAAGTTGCCCACTCTTACCTTAAACCTCTTTCAGTGGGACAGCCAAGAATGCATTGTCTTGTGTGGGAAATGAAACTGCTATGTATTCATGAAGGCTGTTAATGAAGGAGCTCATATGAGCAACATATATATGTTGGAATGATTTTGTAAATTCAGGTTCAATGTCTATAAAAAATACCGTGTTTCCCCGAAAATAAGACAGGGTCTTATATTAATTTTTGCTCCAAAAAACACATTAGGGCTTATTTTCAGGGGATGTTTTATTTTATAGTCATGTCATCTTCTGGTTGCTGCACAATGGTGGAGGGCGGGGTTTCACTTAACTAGGGCTTATTTTTGGGGTAGGGTTTATATTATGAGCATCCTGAAAAATCATACTAGGGCTTATTTTCAGGTTAGGTCTTATTTTTGGGGAAACAGGGTAGGTTTTTGTAAATCTCTCCTCATGAATATTGTTTTGTTTTTGCTCTGAAAGGGGTAAACACATCACCACTGTGTGAGAATTATTCTCAGTTATCAGAATAGTAGCTACCATTGGCTTGGCTCATCTCTCTTTCATTAAAGCACTAGAGCAAACTAGCCCAGAGTGTAGTAGAGCTGAGACTCATCTACTCTCCAAAGGTGCAGTTTTGCTGAATAATAGGTTCAAGTTATGAGATATTTTGGATTTTTGAATATGTTAACAACACTTCTGTATACTAGGGAGCTAATTAATGGTTAATCTGTATGTCTGAGTTAGAATTCTGATGGTCAACTGACAGCAATTTATTTTAAGCACTTAGAGGCTGGTTTCTAAACCAGTGTTAGATTATTTAAGAGTAATAATGAAATGTTTTTTACTGGGGCTTACAAGACAAAAAAATTGAAATGTTACAGCTAGATAAAGTTACATTAAGATGTTTAGAACATGAAGTTTGTTCAGATAAGTTATGTGGTGTAGTATTTAAAAAATCAGGTGTTATATGTGTCAGCCAGGGAAGTAGAAACATTTCTTTGGAATAGAGAGGTAAGAAATTTCATTTCAGACTAGAAGGACATCACTTCTGGAAACATTTCTTCCTGTGTTTTCTGTAATGTGTATTCCTTGGCATCTTACAATGTTTGTTTACATAGTAAGGGGCATTACTTGATTAAAGGGCCAAGAGGCTATGCTTCTGGTCACTCCTCTGACAACACATGGCTTCCCCTAGGTCCACCATCCACACGTTACTGTTGGAAGTCTGGGGTGGGGAAGACTATGCCCGTAGACCTCTATGCATAATGTTCCAAGCTCTGGGGAAGCTTGTAGGTATACACCCATACAAGATTCACCCCCTCAGATGTTGAAGCTAACACATGGATAGTGGGGCCAGGAGAATCAGGCATCCATATGAGGAAGACCAAAGTCACAGCTCTGCAGCCCCTTTAATCACTTGATGCCCCTTCACATGGGTTGCAAATGTTACCATCTTCTGACCTAAGAAAGGCTCTTGTGCTTTAACCACAGGTATGGCTGGTAGATGCTTGGTTTCTGTGGCTTCTTTCCTTTTCTAGGACTGACAGGAAAACCAGTGAATCCTCTCACTCATCTGTGCACCAATCTTTCAGTTAAAGGCACAAGAGCCTCTTTAAAGAATAGGCCTTCCTAGCCATGTTATAATGTCATGTAAAAAGAAAGTTCTGAGTAATCTGCATGCTGGTAATAATAATGATGATGTTGTCTCTTAATCCTGGCTTTTCTCAAAAGTTACTGCTGTCTCACAGAGGGATGCCCCTCCACCCCCCCCCCCCCCAGCTGGAGTCTGATGTGCTCTAAATGACTAACAGTTTCTTCTCTGTTGCTCTCTGCAGCTGGAGCGATCATTCGTAAGCTCTGTTGGCTTTGGTGTTCTTTGACCATACCATGGGGGTGTTAATTACACTAGACTTGGCATGCTGCTGTAGGATTCATCCTTGACTTGTCTCTTAATGCTTCCTTTCTCTCCTGTTTGTCATGGGTCATTGGCCCAGCCTGACCCTATAACACTCCTACTATTTAAAACAAACAAAAAAAACAAAACTCTTGTCTGTTTTCTTGTTTTTGTTTTGAAAATGCTTCCCACACAGCCTGTCTCGTTGCTTGAGAAAGCTGCGCCTCAGTGGTGCCAAGGGAAACTACAGGCGCATCTCGTAGCTCAGACTAATCTGCTGCGGAACCAGGTGACGGCCCAGCCTACTTTGCTGTCTGTCTAACTCTGCATGTGCTATTTCTGGCTGAAACCCTCTGCTGTGAGCTTGATTCCCCAGGCAGCGTTCACTCTAAGTAAAGGTTCTCATGTAGAAGTAATATATAATGAAAATACATATTCTTGTCCTTCTTGAAGCTATAGAGCTCTGTAATCTTTCAAGTTGTGTGGGTTTTTTAAAAATTAGTACCAAAACAATCATTTCATCTACACATCTCTCTTGAATGCTGACTGGTGATGCTGACTCATGAAGTAGGACCTGGCTCTAGGGCTTCTAGATGTGATCCTTGGTCTAATGCCTTTGGCCTCGGAGAAATTTACAAGGGCAATGGGAGGACAGAGTCAGTGTTAAGGTGCCGGGCACATTTCTGTGGCTTATATAGCTGTCCCTCCTTCTGTCCCTTACTGGCCTAAAAGTTGTGTATTAAAAACTTCACAGTAATGCCTCCTACTCCCACAATGTTTGCCTTCCATCCAGATCTTAACCTTCTGTTGCTTGTCCACGATCCCCAGCCCATGGTTGCTGTTCTCCCTCCTCCAAGCCCAGGAAACCATTCTAAAAATGTTACAGCTACTGCCAAATCCCCTGTACCCCCTCCCCCCAGCTTTTCATAGCATTTGACAATGTTTGTCTGTTTCCACTTCCATACCTTGCACGGACCCTTCTTGTGGCTTTTAGTGTATCTGGTCATTCTGCTTTCTTGGAGGTCCAAATGTTTTTTAGCTAGACCCAGAGGAATCACTGGGAGGGGTACTATCTCAATTTGAGACCCTTTCTGCATTGAATTAGAAAGAGGGCTGGACTATGAAGACTTTTCTAATTCTAAATTTTCCAAAATCATTGGCAGGAACATGGGTGCCACTTGAAATGGAACCCTGCTCAAAATCCTTATGATGCCTGGGAGTTAGGGGAAAGAAACTAGTATTAAACCAATGAAAGTTAGTGGACACCTACTTGCTGTGGGGGTTGGAAACAAGAATATTCTTGCTAGATTCTGTTCTGGCACCAGACATACTTGAGGTGAGAAGCAGGGTTGCAGAGGAAACTGGATGATACAGCTGCCAGATAAGAAACTGAGCAGTAGAGAGAGAGAAACAAGTAGTCAAGGACTGGAAGACAGTAATGCATTGTCACAGGTAGAACTTGAGCTAACTACAAATTGAGGAATGGCTCCTTACAAATTAGGGATTCATTGTTGTATGTTCTTGGATGCATCAAAGGATCTTTCCCCAACCGAAATCCCTCTACACTACAAACCCCTACGATCCCTGAAAGTTGGCCATGCTCGCTGGGGCTCATGGGAGTTGTGATTATTATACCCAGGTCCAGAGTTCCCTCTATATCCATTAAACTGCACTGTCCTATTTGCCCAGAGGTGTTTGAGCCCAGCAGAGTAAGTTGTGGTTAGGGCTGTGGAATCAGCTGGGCACCTATGCCTCACAGCACCCCAGTCTTCCTAGATTTGACAGTGCTTTTAGGGAGTTTAGAAATCCATAATGCAAGGCACACAGAACCAGTATGTTTGCCTTGCAAGGTAGAGCTGCCATTACACACCCACAAAGGTACTAAAACTCCCAGTAGATGGTCAAGACAAAACCTTGACCACAAATCCTTTGGGTGAAAAACCCAGACAGTTGGTTTGAGATTTTTTTATATATTTTATTAAAGAGAGCTAAAAGATAAACTTTTTCAAAAAGCATTTGAAACAAAAATACAGTTGAGACCAAGCTAAGACAATTAAGAGAACATACCAGAAAACAATAAAGCTAAATTATTCTACCTAATACTCACACACTAGTGTAGAAGTTAGCATAGTTCTGAAGCATACACAAAGTGCATGGCAAGGTACAACAGGACAGCAACTGCACATAGCATCTCCTTAGTGGTAAGCTAAGCCAACTGAATTTATTTCCGAACTCCCCTTTTATACGTTAAACATTCTATTATAAACCCTTCCAGATGGGTCCACCAATCTGGCTTTGGGTTCCCTCGAATGTTTAAGAAGACCAGAGCACTTTCTGCCCTCCACCCTTCATAGAAAGATCCCTTTGCTTCTTCTTTTTTTGGTGTGCTATTTTATTAGAATTGCTCAGCTTGATCCATCAGATTGCTTTAAAATTTAGCAGACAGCTGCCATGAGTCAAGACTGAATCTGTTCTAATGTTTTATGTACAGAATGCTCTGACTTTGTGACAGGGGTCTCCAGCTGTTAAGTCTTATCTTGGGAAGGCTACCTGCTGAGCCCAGGCTAGATGATCTTTGAGGTTCACTCTACAAATTGTAATAAAAATATTAGCAAGAAACGCAAAGCAAACGCAAAAGAAAAAAAAGTTGTGAGACCTTAAACACTAACTGCTATATTTTAATGTAAACTTTTATGAAACTAGCCCACTTCCCCAGATGTAATAGTGAATCTAAATCCTTGAATGTATGAGCAATCTTTCAGTTTCTTTCTCACTGCCGTTATTTGCTGACTTTCATCATGAATAACACCAGATGGACAAAGGCTCTTACCTCTGTAACTATAAAAACTGGAATAGAGTCTTTTAATAGATAAATAAGAAAGGTGGTAGGAAGTGGCAAGAGAAACTGACCAGAGAAATGTGTCCAGAGTAGACTTGTATGACAAAAACAAAGTTACTACACCAGCAGTGTGTTCCTTTTTGGATCACATTCAGTTTTCAGAGTGTGAAGGAGGGGAAGCAAACTGTTTATGGCAGCAAATTCCTGCCTTTCGACAATTTAAATGCTGACTAAAAGTAATCCAGATGCCTGCTTTGTGAAACAGGCTGAGAACCGGCAACCTATGAACCATGCATGTCAAGCAGTTCCTTTCTTACATCTTGTTGGATCAGAATGAGCTATAATTTCATCCTGTTTTGTAAGGGAATTCCCTAATTTGGGCAGGAAAATAAAACACAGTGGAATCTAAGATTTGACAGAACTCCCAACTACAGTTTTTAAAATATACAAACAGATTATTAAGTTGAAAATCTGAAGGGAATTCAGATGGTGGGATAGTAACCCATTGTGATCAAGCAACAGTAAGTAGTCTTAGTCTGTTTTGAGTAAACCCAGTGAAATTGATGAAAATTTCAGTGAGTGTAATCTAAGTAATACCACTTCTGGGATGAAGCCATTGTTTCTTGGGCTGTATACAGTTTTTAAAATATAGCACACCAATAAAACACTGCTAGAAGGGTTCATATAACTTGTACAAAGCAGGCCCAGAAAAACAGCTGTTGTATAGATTCTGATTTAGAGATTCAGCAGATCTTAGGAGTATGTGAACAAATATCTGTAAGACCCAGTATGTTCTAGTTAGTCATCTGTTTACCTGGGATTTGAATCCATGTCTTCTGGCTCAGTCTGGGCTGATGGCATGGCTTTGATGCTTTCCCCCACAATGGAGTGACTGTAGACACTGAGATACAGCTACTGGAGGAAGTCCTCTAGTGTCATTAAAAGGTAGTATAGACAGTAGCCCTATGATATTGACCCTGAGCTAGCAATTTGCGCCAAAAGTAACTGGACAAATCCAGTTTTCCCCTTTCTGTTCTGTCCCTTACATGTCTGTTTTTTGCCATTGCATTATATGCCTATGGGCATGGCTGTCTAGATTTTTTTTATTTATTTAGGTTATTTCTACATACATACATAGGGGACCCAAGGTAGCTCAACATTAAAACTATACAATAATCACATATTTTAAAATTCCCCCAGTATTATACTAAAAACAAACATTTATAAATATTAAAATAATTAAAAACAATTTAAAAAATCTCTAAATTCAACAAAAAAATAGCACTCCTGAGATGCCCCCCCCCCCTTATCACTTAAAACCTGCTTGGAAAGGAAGGTCTTTGCCTGACGACGGAAGGACAAGAGGGAGGGGTCCAACCTAGCTTCATGGGGCAGTGCATTCCATGGCCTGGGGGCACCTGCTGAGAAGGCCCTTTCTTGTTTTGAACGTTAGGGAAAAAAAATTATAGACAACAGCAACAAACTAATAACATTGCTTGGTTAGGCACTGTCATCTAACTGATTCTCCATTGGCAATGTGATTCCCTATGGAGAAACAACAGAATCTGGAATGGGTCTGCAAGTCTCCACTTGCTCATGTCTAGGGGAACGCTGCTTTGGATGTTTCTTTGTTGGTGTATTGGGATGTCACAAGTCCTCCCTGACATAGATTGCTTTTAGAGGAGTTCCTGGAGCTATAGAATATTAATAGTTTTGTCCACCAAGAGTATAGAAGCAGTTTAGTATAGCACTGAGTGAGAACATCGTTTAATAGGCAGCTGGTGTGCTCCAAACCACAACCTTACTACTGAATCCTGATGACTGATTGCTTCAGTCATTCCTAAGTACAGATTGGTTATTGTTGTTGTTGTTGTTGTTATTGTGCCGCATTTCTCCCAACAAGGGACCCAAAGCGGCTCAGTTTTTTCCATTTTTTCTTTTTCTATGCATTTGTCCAGAATAAATTAAAAGATATTTCAAATAAGTTCTACTCATCACCAACCTCCTTTTAAACAAAGCTATCAGCTTTATAGTAAATGCCTTTGTTAAAAATGTACATTTTAGGCAAAGACTCTGACTCTGTATTCTAGAATGTTACTGATGTTAGCACCTTAGACAGACAGATTAGATCTTCCCTTGTATTTCTCAATAAAAGCAAGAAGTCTATAACATAGGCCTTTTTTGACAGTATAAGTATTCAGAGGCCTGTTCATGGCAGTGATACATTCTATAAGCAGTCCACAAGGGCTTGTGGCAGACTGTTCTTCTGGTAGAGTGTAAACAAGCTGCTTTTTGTCCTCGTCCTCCCAATTTGGCCAGCAACTATACTGTGGACTCAAGAATCACTGTTTATCCATACTGTGCAGAGCTATAAATGGATCCATATGAAAGTTCTGAAAGAGAATGCTGTCTGGTAGAAACAAACTATTGCTTGTAATGTGTTTGGCTCTGTAACACTTCTCCACTGGCAGCACCGAGCACACAGTTGGTGTCACAAGTAGCGTTTTTAGATTCACACTAATTGAGTTTTGTGATATTCTCACTTACACAAAGTTCACCTTGATTGAGGATGCATGGTTACACTCACTTTTTATGAACAAAAACATTTTCCCACCATTAATTTGGAAGTATTTTTAGTAAAGAAATCATGTTGTGGGGTAGGTTGGTAGAGAATCCCTACAAAAACAGTTTATATGTCTTGTCCTCTAGATTAGATTTCATGCCATGATTTGGCATGTCCAGAGGAGGGTAGAGCAGAAAATCAAAGGGCAGTATGAAATGGGTAGCTCAATGAGTTGGGAAACTGGTTGCGGAGACAGAGATTGAGAGTACAGTCCCACACTGTGCATCCTAGAAGAGCAGTTGTGATTATGAAATGGGTGGTCAATAATAGGGAGTGTGGTGTGAGGTTAGGATCAACTGAGAGTGGGGAACCTACTTAGAAAACATTTAGTTTGTATATTTACAGGAAAAAGATGGATTTCCGTTTCATGTTTATAATTCCTATTTGCTTGAGGTCTCCTGTCTGAGAGAGATGGGATCTGTTGGTCTCCTCCTCAGATTTGGTGGTGGGGAAGCATTAATCTGATTTAGCATTTTGCTGAGGCTACCACATAACCCCATATTTTTTAGGATTTTCACACTAGAAATTACTGTGGAAGGCCATTGCTCAAGAGCTGGCCTTGATATTAGAACAAATATTCTGCTGGTTCAAGCTCATTTTGGTTTCTAGAGGAAGAATGTTCTATAGTGTAGTAGTCCAGGATTCTGAACTTCTACTGTGGTTGCTTATGTAAATCCACATTCTGCTATTGTGACTTAAATTATGTGAGAATTAGTTTAAAGCTTATAGTACCTTTGGATATGATACAAAGTAATATAATGGAGATGTGAAGTAACAGGATGTAGAAAACACGTGAATTTACTTCTCCCTCAGCATTCACAAAATGGCATCCAAAGCCATTGTAGGAGATCATTGGCAGTTTCTTCCACTCTTGTCTATTGGGCTTCCTTGAATCAGGCCTAGCCAATTCTTCCCAGCGTACCCCCACTCACATCTTTTACAGAGAGGAACAGGTACGACTCTTGAGCCTTATATAGATATATATATTGAATGTTTTAGTTTACCCATTTGTAGAACGTGCATTAAACTCATGTGAACCCTTCCCTAAATGGTACTACATGGCATGACAATAATTGCCCCCATCTTTCTTCTCCAGGCTGAAGAAGAGTTAGTAAAAGCCCAGAAGGTGTTTTGAGGAGATGAACATTGATCTTCAGGAAGAATTGCCTTCACTATGGAATAGGTGAGCCCTGGAGACAACTCTATACCATGTCCATGTATTTACTTGGTGGTGGTGGTGGAAGAGCTAAGTAGATCTTGCCAGATTCTAACTCCAAGAAAGCTCAACAAGCATAGCCATCTGTCAAGACTCCTTTGTTAAATGCAGGTCATGTGGCTCAGTCCTGCCTGCCACTGTAATTCTTCAATTTTGAATAATTGAAGGAAATGAGATCCTGTAAGCAACTTAGGTGAGATTAAAGGAGAAGCACCTGTTTGTGCCGCCACTGACTTGTATTATGTTTCATTTGCCAGTCGTGTTGGTTTCTATGTCAACACATTCCAGAGTATTGCTGGCCTAGAAGAGAACTTCCATAAGGAAATGAGCAAGGTAAGGATGATAACACTCTCTTGCCTGGTGGGGAATATTGATATAACATGTAGCATCCCCCCTACATCTTTTTCTCAGTCATTGCTGTAAGGGGGTAGTCTAGCACTGATATGGGCACAATTCCCAGCTTATATCGGTGTTTTTAACCCTCTGGTGTTTCGCTGCTTCTGAGGGTACTTTTTAAGGACATGATTCTCAGCTAATATCAGCATGCTTTACCTCACTGGTGGCCTCCTCTTCTAGGATACTTTCATAGCTAGTCTAAAGACATGATCTCAAAATCATCTCATGTAGCAGGCTCATTGAAGCCAGGCAGTTCTGGGTCTGGGCAAAGCCTGGATGGGACACTGTCTAGGAACAATATGTGTGATAACCCTGAGGTCTTTTTTTTGTTTTTAAAGGATCTGAGATCACAGCCTGGGGAGGTGACTTTTTTGGACTATACCTGCCAGAAGCTGTGGCAGTCTTGGAGACAGTGCCGATGCTCCAGGAGGACATTGTGTGGTCCAAAAGCTGCACTTTGCCCACCTTTGCAGCTTCATATGTGAATATTTTAATACTAGTTCCTGAAGAACATAAACAGGGATAGTGCTGTTACATTTCTGCTCCTCTTGAGTGTTTCTCATGGGCAGCTGTTTGGCCACTGTTGGAGCAGACTGCTGGACTAGATAAGCCTTCAGTCAGAATTTACATTGCAGCTGTTTCTAAATCAGGAGTGGAACAACTTGTGGTCATCCAGATGTTGTTGAGCTGCAACTCATGCCATCTTTCAATTAGCTATGCTGGATAGGACTAATGAGAATTATATTCCAATGACATCTGGAGGGCCACATGTTATGTACATTGTGTGTATTATTTATGTCTTAAATAATGCAAGACCTATTGACTGAGTGGCTTTTCAGGAAAGCAGTGGCTATGGTTCCTACCTACAGTCTTTTATTTTTTTAAAATATCCTGCCTTGCTTCACTTGATTGATTTCCATGTGTTATTACCCTAAGTAACTTCAAACAGTGTCATAAGTCTAGGTTGTTTGTTGATTGAGTCCTCCTTTATATTTGCAAGAAATCGGCAATAACTACTGCATTTGGTAGTGGCTCCACAGCCTGATGGATCCTTCTGTCAATGTCATCTCTGACTGTCTGGCTGGAGTCAAACAGCCAACATTTGTTGTCGTCAAACAAATAACTTTTCCATGCTCTGGAGAAAGTACTTCTCAAATCTTTCACATAGTTCAAGGGAGTTCTTTAAGTGTAGACAAAACTGTTGGGTCAGATCATAACCAGTGATGCATTTTTCCAACACTGTAGCATTTTATGGGACAAAAAACTTAGTCTGATACTGCTTGCCTTGGTAACTAAATTTTATGATCTGGTTTCCCACATATTTCCTGTGTCAAAAATTCTGTATACAAAAGGCCTCTTTGTTAGGAGATATCTATATTTTATTGGAGTCCAGGGAGTTCAGCCTGAACTGCTGCCATGGCAGACACATGGATTCAGGCCTAGATCTAATCCTCCTTTGCCCAGTATGAAAGCTACGTTTGGCCTTATGTCTTGTTTTGTGGAAAACTGTGGTTCCATAGCAACCAACGCTGCACTTGCAGGCAAGGTTTCCTCACTACAGATGGGGAGGGAGAGCAGAAGGAAGGCATTAGTCCCTGTGAGAAACAAAGCCCCTGTGTTGATGCAAAGGCCATAGCCATACAAGTGTAGAACTGAAAGGTGGTGGTCAGCGAGGGGGGGTTGAAGGCAGGAAGCAGAAAGACACACAAACTGAATTTATTTGCCAACGAGACACAGACTTCATGTGGCACCTGGTCTTGGAAATCAAGTGATGCCCTTAGTACTTGGTGCTTTCAAATTATGTTACGGCAACCTGGGGCAATGCGAATAAAACTATTTCCTTCAGCATAATGCCGTCTTCCTTAGATTCCAGGTACTCTTTTATGTATTTTTTTGATACGTTGTTTTAAACTCTTCCTTCAGTTTTTCCTTTTGTTAAGCCTTATTTTCCATTTAATTTTTGTTTCAGTTGAACCAAAACATGAATGATGTCCTTGTGAATCTAGATAAAGTACATGCAACAAGCACCTATCCTGTAAAGGCTCAGCCAAGGTTAGTGAATGCTTACTGCTGTCTTTCTCTCTAGGGATGTGGGGAGTTTTCCTCATATTGTGGGAATGTGTGACAATATTTGTCACTAGTGTTTGCCTTATTCTTTTGCCTTGGGTTCTGTTCTACGTGGGTAGTTAACCATGCCTGTCATCTCTCTCAGCTTCCACTCTGCTACTGCAAGAATTGGCTCACACATTGTTTTTCTGTTTCACATGGTGGATGTGTGTTTCAGCGTAGGGGTACAATCTCCTTATACGCACCAAACAGCATATGGTTCTTAACATGCACAGAATATGGTGGCACATTCACTCTATTTTAAAAAATGAATTTGGTTTAGAAACACCTTGTTAAATATAATAGTACTTGAAGGGAAGGAAGAGGGAGAGATGATAGAGAAGAGGTAGGAAACAATATATTGTTTGCTTCTATAATAAGTAAGAGTATTCAGCTTTGACTCTCTTCTGGTCCTGTTTATAGGTGTGGGAAGAACACTGTGGGTATTGGGCTATAGTTTAAACTAACTAGAACAGCATCCATCAAAAGGCAGGAACCATTGGCACAATCTCCTGGTTCCTATACCTTGTTGTAACTTAGCCTGCAACTTAGCCTAAGGATGCGTAATTGAACTAATCACTTTCTTTCCCTGTTTACTCCTGCCTCCCCTTCCCTTCCCTTCCCTTCCTCTGTTTTTCCCCTTTGTCAAATTCTAGATTGTAAGCTCCTTGGGGCAGGGACTTGTTCACTTGTGTTCTGTAAAATGCCCATGCACATTGGTGGTGCTATATAAATAAACAAATAAATAAACCATAATAGCAATAAACCTTATTTTCAGCTTTGGGTTAAAGGCTGGCTATTCAAGCTTGACTCTGTTACTTATGATTCATATTATTATCAAGGAGTAGAGATCTGCGTGCCACATCTTCTGACAGATTTATAAATTCAGTAAAAGTAGATGGGGTTAACATATGAATTGCAGCCATGAGGATGTGATATAGTTAAGCAGCACCATTTAGTGCTGGCATTTAGTCACACATAGTGTCCACATTCACATGATCTTATCTTTGCCAAACTGGGAAACTAAGACCGTCAGCTTTGGAACAAGGAAGGGTATTCAGTCCATTTTGAGCTGTGGCTTAATATTTTGGGTTGGATAATTTGAGGTTTCTGGTTTTGTGCCTATGGCACAAAAGGAGGAGCACGGGGGGTGGGTGGGTTCTCAGGAGTTTGCATGGACAAAACAACAATTCACATCTTGACTTATTAAGCAAGTTATAATTCTCTGAACTAGGCCATTGTATGGATACTGTTCAGTCTCTTTCAAGCTCTTTTTTTTGGGGGGGGGGAGCCACTCATACCTAAATATTACTTGTAAAACAAACCTAAAACAAACAAACAAACAAACAAAAAAAGGAAAACAAGAAAAACCCCTCTTGTGTATTTATTTTAGCCTGATACTTTTCCGATTCCAGTCCACATCTTCAGACCAACAGGCTACTGTCTCCGTGTTTGCCATAGAATGGAAGAGAAACTGGTTAGGCTGGTTTTGGTACTGGTTCTGCTGTGAAGTAGGGAAACTTTGAAGTTGCTGAAGTTGAAGCTCATAGCAGCTTAGAAGCCATGTATCAATTTATGTTTTTCCCCAGCCCACCCCCAAGACTTTGAGGAGCACACATCCAGAATTTTTCTACTTCTTTTTACCAAATTACTTTGACATTCTTTGTGAAGAAAATCATTGTATATTTCACAGTTTTGTTTGAAGCAACCAACACAACTTAGTAGCAAAAAGAGGAAGAAGATTATATATTTTCTCTCCCACCCTTCGCTCTTAAGGGGAAGGTAGGCCTCACTTGTTGGATGAGATGGCCTTTGGGCTATCACCCAAAATGCATGCGTGAGTGATGAAGCAATTTGGGAACTTGGGCTCCCAGCTGCTCTGAGTCCCAATTGCTGTATGAGCAGTAATGAGATGAATGTGCCAAGTCGGCATTAGGAGAAGGATAAATGTGGCCTCACAGCACTGTGCTTTCAGAAAGCAAATGGAGTGTAGTGTGTGCCTTATCAGTGTTAATGTACTGCTTTACACCCACAGTCTATCTGTGGCATCAGATCTATGGCATGTATACTCTTGGTAACAGAGGACAGCATTTTGTATACCTCAAAGACACAGAGTGATTGCTTATAAACCATCCATGAACACTATTCTGTACAAGACTAAGTGAAGCAGACCTGTGAAAAGCTTAAAATCAAAGAACAAGACGCAAGGAGAATGAGAGCAGAGCTGGAGAACAAACATACTAATATGATTGAATCTAGCCTCAAGTACTGTATTTGTAATTTCTGTAACATACAAGACAAGACCACTCCAAATATATGTATAGTGTCACAAGCAAAGAAAGAGAAGCAAGAGGTTTTTGTTTTTTTTTAAAAAAATGTGGTAAATATATAACCACAGTTCAAAGATAGCATATTTGGGAGATTACAGAACTTCCAGAGTAGCCAGTAAACTGTGTCAGATTGCAATTCTTCCTGTAAAAAGATGTTGTATCAGAGAGTGAGAAGGACACGAGCACTCCAAATAAAAGAACTTTTCAGGATCTTCTTGGACCAATTTCATCTGCCACATCAACCAATGCACTGTGGTCATATAAATGCAGTGCTTAACAGACAATTACATATTACAGCGGGTTCAACCATCACTTGGGTCCTTAATACACAATGTTGCCTAGCTGGAATTATGGATAATGATTTCATGTTAAGGAATTACACAGCTGGCATCATCCAGGTAGTTATGGGCACTGAAACTTCATGTCATTGCTGAGTGCTAAACCGATGGGGTGCCTTGCTGAACAGGGTTATAAAGTGATTCCCATGTAAGGTTTGAAGAAGGACTATAGATCCCTGGGAATACAGTACAAACTGTGTCTTTGGGAGACAGCTCAGTCTGTTCATGAATATGGTGACTGACCAGGGCCTACTGGTTCTGGGCCAATTGCTTCCTAATGGTTCATTCATGTATTCAGTTTATATGCTGTCTTTTCTCCCAAGCAGGGGACTCAATGCAGCTTTCCACCCCAAAATTTAGGTTCCCCTATGTGATTTCTGGTGTAACTTTGAGGCAGCTGAAGGGAAGAATGATGACATGGCATGCAGATGAGATCAAGGAGCTGCTTATCATCTTCTCATCCACTGAGCATTTTATGCAGTGCTTAACAAACATTTCTCTGCTGCAAATGTCCAGTGGACATCTTCCCCTTCCAAGCTCATCTGATGTATGTTGGAAGATGACTCTATAGGTCCTCTTTATACAAATATCTTCATGGTAGCTGTGTTAGCTCATGCACGGAATCTTCACCTTTCTTTCTCATTGGTTGAGCCGTGTTGTAATGGAGATCACTTACGTGTGCCGTCCTCAACAGAAAGAAAACTAAACTGTTCTCCAGGCTGAGGAAAAAGATGAGCAGGTACCAGTAAATTGAGCTGCATTCCCTATATACTCTGATCTGGATGCAAAAGCCAGAAAACAAGGATGTATTCTAACAGCATAGTGCATTGGTAGCTTGATGATTGCAATGGTGGTGTTTGCATGATTCAAAGTGCCTTGTCTTGAAATTGTTTAAGATTATACTCGTGTGTCTACTTAATCCATATAATTTATTATTTAATTCTTTATTTTGTTCCTTTTCCCCTCTTTTTTGCACTTTGGTAGTGAAAGATCTGTCAATCTCCAAATGTAAAAAATTAAAAACAAAAAATTAATAAAAAGTTACATATCTCATAGCATGGATGAAGGGTCGTACTAATACCTTGTGCTTTTTTTATACAGTGCATTCATAGTCTGGGGTAGTGGCTTAACAAGTCAAATAAGCAGCAGTTGTTCTTACAGGCAAAGATTATGGGCCCTTCCAGATGAGGAAAAAGGACAGCCTTTCTCTTTAGTGTCTCCATCTGTGTTAGCTTCATGTCATATCCCAGAGAGGATGTGACATGAAGAGTCCTACAGAGATTTATAGACCCTCTTGGGCAAATCATAGCTGACAAAATATCCCAATAAAGAGTTAATCCCAGAATGAAACCAGATAATCATAGACAATCATTTCCAACTTCATCTGGGTATCTAAGTACAGTTATAGGTCTTTTCTTTGTTGCTCAGTGTTGCAATAATAATTCCAGGCAATCGCATCTTGACGAGTTCTACGAGCTTTATTGTTGTATAGCTTCTAGTTTCCATAACATAAAATTACTTCAGAGTTGTTCTAACATCCAAACATCTTACAGTTGTGTGATGTTATAGGCACAAAACTTTATATCCCAAAGTCTTACAGTTATAAAAACTATATGGCAAGGTTTGAACTGAGATGTTCCAACTCATGTCCCAAATCTCTTTTTTACACACACATTTGCATACAATTTGTTATTCTGTCTGGCAGTCCTGATGTCTGTGTCACGTCCGTGCAGGAGGTCAGACTATGTGCTATAGCAATTACATGGTGCTGAAGAAGGTTGGTAGGTATAGGTAGCTGGCAATAGCAACTGAAGAGTAAACAGAAATGAAGGAGCGCATAGATGCATATTGGAGTAAATGGACTGTTGTGTGTCTGTGGAGAAGTGCTATGTAACTATACTTTGTTGGACATTCTCATTTGATGTAAAGGTGGTGAAATCACAGCATGATTAGTTTTCTTCTTCATCCTCCTGCTGGCTTACCTCTTGGAAAATGTTCAAACTTTGAAGCTAGCTGCCATACTCTTGCTGGATGACCCAGATTTTAAGTGCAGGAAGATTTTTGAATCCTTGTGATGGGCAAGAATAAAAGTAAATGAACAACAGAAGGGAGAGGAGGATTTTTTATTTTGCCTTTACTTTTGTGAAAGTCAGTAGGAAAAGTGATCTTTTTTTCCCTTCCTCATCACACATTTTCTTTCTTTATACTCTAGGATAGCCTAGAATGGCATAATTGCATTTTCTATCCTGAAGGAGATTTTAGTTTTCAATAGATACAAAGTTGGTCATCTTAATCCTTTATACTCCTTCAAACTGATGTAGAGCTCAAAGAATAAAGAAAGTTGAGTGCAGGCATGGCGGACTTGGTGTTTTATTACTATGTATTCATATACTAACTAGCTTGCTGAATAACATGCATGGTGGCTGACATTACCATGTGATTCTAGTTGAAAGAGTGAACTCTCAGTTGCTTCCTTCCCACCCTGCCATGACTATATGCGTCTTTGGACATAATTTGTGAGCTAAAACACCTCTGTGAGACAAAATAAAAGGCAGAATGAAATAGACATGGCTGAGGATTTATGCCTGGTGACCCAGTCCTCATGACTTGCATCTCTGCCTTCTACCAGCTGCTTCCAAATATGTTTGTTTAGAATAAGTAAACTCCTACTGAATTTAGTGGGATTTATTTTCTAGTATGTATGCTAAGTAACAGGAAATGAGCTTCTGCATAGTTTTTATTTGCTACAGTGACAGGATTACAAATAATAAAATAACTAAGTAAGAACAATAATCCAAATACTCAGATGAATAGGGTGTGAGAAGCAAGCTGTCAGTATTGCTTTCCAAGAACAGTGAGATTAAGTGCAGCTTGTTTGCTATGTTCTTGACCCTTCTACTCTGTGTTCAGATTAAAGTATGCTACCCCCCCCATTTCCTGGTATGTTTCTGTAAATGTTCTTCCAAATGGCTTTCATAATTTGGAAATGGAAGTAGTTATTGTGTGATACAGGAGTTGTGTAGGAAGAGGCAAGATAATTCACTAAGAGTGTGTATGTCAGAAGCTTTGCTCAATTTTCAAAATAATGTATTTAATAAAGTCCAAATTCTTTATTGCACAGATTCTTAGAGGATAATAAATCAGTATATACAAAGGCCAAGCTACATTTAACATTAAATGGGTTGTATATGTCAGAATTGGGAAGCATCTGGGAAGAACTTTTTTTAAACAACTCTCCTATATTGTAGGAAAATCCTGATGAAAATCAGCAAACCACTCCCACTGCTGTTTGGTGTGGAAGGCAAGCTTCTATTGCAGCTTTCCTAATACCTTTAGTTGCTGAGTGATGATTTCAGATTGTGGTAAAGGAGGAAATAATTAAATTTAACCTCCACCCCCCTTACCAGTAACTGTTTGGCTCTGAAAAATTGGGTCAGTTATACACTTTTCTGATTCTTGCCAAAAGAACACATTCCTTCATCTGTTACAACACCTGTACATTATGCCTTCTCATTTGATCTTGACATTTTGTATTGGTGCTGCTTCTCATTATTTTGTCTTCCTCTGAAATGAACTGCATATGCTTGCATACACTATACAGTAGTAGCACTAGGTTGTATACTGTGAAGTATTCTTAGCATTGCAGTGGAAAGAAGCATTTCAGTAACATTCCTAGGGATAAAAACAGGCTCATTTCAAACACTGATCATAGAAACTCTCTCTTTCTCTCTCTGTCTTTCCTGCAGCGATAGCACAAAAGCAAACAAACCCCCCTCATCTCCACCTGATGGGGCCCCCATCACTAGCCCCGAGACCAAGGCCGTCAACCATGAGCCAGAGCCATCCACTTTGGAAGCACCTGGGGGAGGCATCCCTAAGTCTCCATCTCAGGTAGTAAAGAGCTGCTGTCATCACTGCTGTATTTTTCTTGGGGAGTTACATGTACCTCACTAGGTTTCTGTGGCTGTTATTCTACATAGAATAGTGTTTTTTTCTCTCCAGTCATGTTATTCTATAATTCTGAACAAGCTTAAGTATCTAGTCTCTCTTGCCTAATCTGTTTTCTCTAACTAGTAACCAACAATAGTACTTTATTTTCAACAGGACCATCCCTATGCTAAGCCGTTCCTATTATATAATATTGTGGGTCAATAATTGTATATGAAAGCAGTGAAAGGTATGTTTGAGCTAAGAAAGCTTGCATAGGCATGTGTAGCCTCTGGGTGAACTATTGATATAAGACATCAGGAGAACCAGGCAGTGGAATAAGGAAGTTAATGAGCTGTGGATTTTTTAAAAAGTCAAATGCTTTGCTAGTTGGGAAAATTTATGAATTCTGTTGTCCCTGCTATAAATGAAGCAGGTAAGAGAATTAGATGAGATATGGGGTAAGGGTGTCACCTTCCTTCATGTTTAGCATCTGTATTGGCTGTGTTTGAGATGCAATGTGGCACATGCGTATGATTGCCTTTTTAAAGAAGAATGAAACTGTTTTCAGGAGGTCAGTTCTGTGATCACCAGTCAAAAACTGCAGCCATCTTACAAACTATAGAATGGCAACTGATCTTACAGTAATATGTCCCATATAAAACCTATACCTTAACGTCCCCTGTATGTTCTCCTGCTGCCAGCTCAGCAGCTGGGAATTGTATCAGTCACTGAAGAGTACAGATGAGAACTTCTGCCTAATCAGAAGGTTAGAGCAGGAAATGACAAAAATATGAGCACGACCTAAAGTTATTTATGTTATTTTCCAAAGATACACATTTTGTTTTTGCTAGACAGCTATCTTAACCATTCTGAGTTACAATGGTGTATGTAGTTGTATCTGGCCGTTTCCATGTTCACCTTGGCCAGACAAAAGTAAGTTTGTTAAAATACCAAGCTGTATTTTGAAATTGTTGTGTTGATTTAAACTGTAGCACATGCCCATGAATGATAGTCTTTGATGTTTAAGTCTAGCTGTGGAGATATATGATCCCTCTGTGATACTAAGCAGAAGTATTAATATAAGCTAGGGTAGGAAATGGCCCTACGCATTTTGGCCCATTCTTCCTATCAGTAGCATTGGGAGAACCATATATTCCTCATCCCAGATGTAAATGCAGGGCAATCCTCTGCATACTTATTCAGAATCAAGTCCCACTGCACTCACAGGGATCATAGGTAAGCATGGGTAGAATTGTAACCTTACAGAGAAATCCTATACATACCTTCTCAGAGGTAAGTCATGTTGACTACAGTGGTACCTACATGCGGATAAATGTGTAGAAGATTGCAACCTGAACTTTCTCAGCTTCCCACTGAAAGTGACAAGTAGTATTTTAATACCTGTGGTTCTCTTTTTTTGCAAAATGATAGGCTAATCTTCATGACATAGATGTGAATCAAATGCCTCCTGTGGTCTAAAAGTTACTTCTTTGAAATGCCCTTTCTTACCTTGGAAATATTCTAACTCCAGATAGACTGTGTCCAGATATTATTAGGGAGTGCATTAAACTTGGATGTGGAAAAGCTTAAAAGTTCAACTACAGGCATTTCATTATGAAAGTAACTCAATGGCCCTTCTGATATAAATATCAGTCCAGACAGCTGATAGGTGGAGTGTCTGCTTTGCAACGTATACAGTCCTGCAAGTTGCAACGTATACAGTCCTGCAAGTTGGATCCAGGGAGGTCAACCAGAATTAAAGGACTTGTTTCTGTGTGTGACTTCTCCACCCATCTAGGACTATATTTGTGAAAGTATGCTGTTTTTGGCAACCTAGTTGGATTGAAATAATAGTATTCTCCAGGAAAGGCACTGGAGCACTGATCACTCACAGTCTACATGTTTCAAATTCCAATTATTGCTAATTCAGACAGTCGAGATTAAGAAATGCAGGTGGTACATCTGCTCCCATTTAAAAATTGATGGTAGCCCAGATGAGGAATCTTTGGCCCTCTAGATGTTTTGGAGACTATATGATATCCTGTTCTGTAACTTGAACCACGTAAGGCTGATGACATGATAGCCACGGTGATTTTTCAGAAACAGGGCCATCAATTACATAGTTACCTAAACTTTTTAGGCTTTTGTATGGGTACGTCTTGCAGAGCAATTACTCATATTAATCAGCACATTTACATCTGTGCATTATGTTTTTGGTAGCTTTTCTTAATGTCAGTATTTACATGTACAAGACTCCTCAAAGGAAGCTCTACTATACTGTAATTCCTTGGCTCCTCTAGCTGTATTTTTCATATTGATCCTGTTTTCTTTTCTACACTATCTCGTGTCTGAATGAGAGGGTAAGGTCTAAAAGTGATAATTTTTTTGTATGGGGATGAGATGATTTATTGACTCTTGGAGTGTCACTTGGCCAATTTTAAGTTGTAAGTTGGTATTTCAAGGCTTCCGGGTGAGTTTTAAGGATCAGCTAACCTGCCTCCACTGTTCCTGTATATTCTGGGCTCATTTTGGGCTAGTTAGCAACACACACATCCATTAGCATGCTACTGTTCAACCTTTACCATTCACCTCTTTTTCTCTCCCTAAATGATAAATCTGATAGAAATGGATTTCTTTGAAAATGAAGGATGAAGTCTATATAGGGACTTTTTCAATAGCAAATTAACCTATAACTGTGTTAGCTGCTTTGGATTAATTAAAATGGTAGTTTCATCCAGTGAACTAGACTCACTGTTTATGGAAATAGAACATTGTGCCAGATATTGGATTTCTGGTTTTGCAGGGTTTTTTAAAAAACATTGTGCTTTCTTCATGCTGGCAAGATTAGCTCTTACACTATTTGTTACCTTTATATCCTGCACTTTCATTAAATAAAGAGTCTGAAGTGAGTAACAATAGTCAAATCCACAATACCCAAGCCATTGTAATAATCAATGCTACAATACAGGTAAGGTATCCATGAATAAAATAGATTTGTCATTCTGGTACCTATGATTTTCTTCCTCTTAGATCAGGATTGGGAGCATGTGGCCTTCTGGATACTGGGCTTCTCCCCCACCCCCAATTTATAAGATTATATTTATTAAAAAGTAAATAAAATACCTAGATTTTTGATCCAGTTTCACTTGGACAGAGCTTGAAACAGTTATCCAACAAAAGCTCACCATTAGTCTTTAAGGTGTCACTAGATTTGGCCATGCTGATTGAGTAAATTCATCTGTCTGGGCTTGACACACTTCAACATTTCTGTCCTAGCCTTTCTTTCCAAGCCTTAAAAATCCAAGGAAGTCTTGAATTCCTTAAGGGCTGGCGTCATTGATACCAGTCCATCATGATTGGTATCCTCTTCCTAATATAATCTTCATCTTCTTCTTCTCTGGATATTGTTGGATTGCATGTCTCATTAGCCTTAGCCAATAGTGGAGGATGATGGGTGTTGCAATCCACCAACTTTTGAAGGGCTACTTCCTTCCCATACTTGACTCAAATGATACCAGTTAACTGTCCCCTTCATTTGGAGGAACTTTTCCCCCTACTTTCTATCTGGAGTACTTGGATGGTTGCTCTCTGTTGCAGACAGTGATAGCAAAGGTGAAGTAACTACAACATTACCGAGGGCACACATGCATACTCCTTTTTTTCCTTTGTTGACTTGAGTCAAGTAAGTTTTTAAACCAATATACAGTATAACCTTGCAGAATCTATATTATAGAGAGATTGGGGTGTGTAACCTGAACACAAAGGGTGCTTATACTATATGACCTCCAGCTGTCTGTGTTTTGCCTTTTCTCCCCAGTTCTTTAAAGAATATAAATCAATAAATAAAATGAAATAAACAGAATACATAAGATGCATTCTTATAGTTATATCAGTGGGGACTGGTTAAGGCTAGGAACAAACAGAAAATTTATTGTAAAACACTGCCATCAGCTGGTGTTTTTTCCCCAATGCATCTGCAGCCAGATCTTAGCCTTATAATTCTTTGTGCTCACACAATAGGGGGAGATCCAAAAGGCCGTAAAACACCGGATTTTTAAACCAGTAGAAGGAAAGACACATTCATTTCTTCACAGGAATTTCAAATAGAATATAAGTAGGTTACCTACAAAGAAGGAAAGCTGTTAATCACTTAGGAATGCTTCTGATAGACCTTCTCTGACATAATCCAGAAGTTCCTATCTGTCAGTAAATTAGTAAACTGGGTGTGTTGAGGAAGAAATAAAATCTGGAAACTTTCAGCATGAGCCTTTGTAAGAAGATATGGCAATGTTGACAGACTAGAGTTCAGCTAAGCCCTATTCAGCCCAGTGAATGATATTTTCAAAATTGACAACTTCCTATTCTACACCTATATGTACCTTGGCTTACTACTGAGAAGTAGGAGTCAGCAAAAAAATACTCCTTAAATCTGCAGTCTCACTTGTTTTTATTCCTCCTTTTCAGCACATTAAATCCTGACATTTTTATTCAGCCAGAGGAAACTTTAAATGCTATTGTTCATAATGCTGTTTACTACTCACCTACAGAGATATTCCATAATTAAAATATAAAGCTTTTTAAGCTTGAAGAGGGAAAACAAATAACTTATCTGACAACAATTTTATGGAACATAAAATGCACCTGTTTATTGAGAAAAAAAAACATGCACTTAAATTACCGAAAAACATCAAATTAAAGAAAATATCAAGAAGAGCCACAGCAATTCCAAAAGCTAAAATAATAAATATGTAGCAAAAAGTGATACAGCAAAATGTACAGAAAGGTGAAAATTCCTCTGAGTAAAGCTTCTGGTATTCTAAACAAACATTTAACCACATTGCCTGAATGCAGGATGATCCGCTTGTAACACTGGCAATAAATGAAAAAAAAAAGTCACCTACATGCCAAAATGCTGAAGCTGAGTTCTTTATTTCTCGGTAGAGCTCTAATGCAAGTTCAGTGGACAGAGCAGAAAAATATTATTTATTTCTTTTTTAAAAATCACGAATAGTATTTGAAGAGGGCATCCGAGGAACTTAATATTTTTCCAGATAGCATATCCTTTCCTTGTAATACATCTAGACATCAGCCAGTTTTTGTCAGAAGACTGTCCTGTTGAGAGCCTGGAGGTCCAGCGGGAAAGGGATCTTTAGGGAGCCTTGGAAACAGAGGGGGTTGGATGGGAATAATAAACTTTTAATTAAAGATAAAAGGACACAACTGATGACATCATCAGTATTATGCATGCAAAATTCACCAACAGGATTCTAGCCTTTGTCTCTACAGGATATAGATGCAGATGAAGCGACAGCTAGGTGAGGGAGCAGATGAAATTCTACTT
Source organism: Intellagama lesueurii (assembly GCA_037013535.1). Classification (NCBI taxonomy): domain Eukaryota; kingdom Metazoa; phylum Chordata; class Lepidosauria; order Squamata; family Agamidae; genus Intellagama; species Intellagama lesueurii. The sequence continues at coordinate 118,219,537 of JBAJHW010000001.1, forward strand.
TCCAGAAATTGTGTGATACAATAATTCATGTCCTCTCTTGCATTGCCATTTCAAAGAATAGTCTTTCCTAAGAGAGGTTAGCACTGGACATTTGTCTTTTCACTACAAAAAGATTGGGTCATTTCTGTTGCTAGTGATGATGGAATGCTATTAATTTTATTTAGAAACCCTGAGTGACAGGTATTAGAAGAGACTTCAGAATTGCAGGATCTACTTTCTTTTTTATTAGAACTTTTGGGTTCTCCAACCATACGTGCAAACTAGTGGCTGGTAGGAGGCAGAGGCTGGTGTAAATTTAACTTGAGGAACAGAATTCCTCTGAACCGATGGCTTAAACTAAAATAAATTGTCTTCATTACCGGAAGAGAGCTCACAGGCCTTTCATACAAAATTCATGTCTAAACCATAAATTTATTTCTAATTTTATTTTTATTAAAGTGTAAGGAGTCATACGGTAAATTATGCAGCGTTCTCCCAGTCAGCCTAAATTTTCCCCATCTTATATGAAGCCAATGGTATGGGGAACCCTTATTCCATTCTGTTTATTCTGGCCAAAAACAAACTGCAATCAAACTTCTTGTCAAATGGTTCTTTTTTCGTGGTGCAGTGGTTAAACTGCTGTACTGCAGCCAAAACTGTGCTCACAACACGGGGTTCAATCCCAGGTAGCCAGTTCAACTCAGTCTTCTATCCTTCCGAGGTAGGTAAAATGAGTACCAGCTCACTGGGGAGTGGGGGGAATGTATAGCCTGCATAATTAACTTGTAAACCGCCCAGAGAGTGCATTAAGCGCTATGGGGCGGTATATTAGCAGCACACTTTGCTTTTTTTTTCTTTATTTGTATCAGAGCGTTGCACAATTTAAGATTATTGAGGTATATGATATATAGGTAAAATTAAAAACAAATTGAAATGTTAAGATAATTAGACTATTTTTGACTAGAAGCAGGCTACGTCAATAGCATTATCTTGGCCATTTGCTAGATCTTCTGTTGTACATGTGGTGGGGCATAAATTGCATGCACATAAGTGCTGCATTGATTGAATTTCTCCAGTCACAGAAAATTTGTCCTGTATCCAAGTCGCCCCATTTTACTTGACTATTCTTTGATCTTCCTATTTCACTTTTAAGTCTGTTAATAAACATACTTATAAGAGGACAAAGCCATTTAAATTCAGACCTGTAATTTAAAAAGTTAAGCTAAGCATAGCATGGAATTTTACATGAAAAATGTGAGTGTGTAAATTAACGGTTGTTTTGGTACTTCCTCTTACTTGCAAATCTACCCTTATTGACCAATGTTTTTAGGGCATGTCCCTATTTTCTTCTAGTAATAATAGGGAACAAAAGATACTTGTACATTGTTTTCACTGGGAAAAAAATATTTTTTGACACTTGAGATATTCAGCCTACTATGCCGACATTTTACCTGGAAGAGTGAATCATCCGAGCAAATTTAGTATTTTTATATTCATTTGGAGGCATAAAGTTGAGAGAAGTTCTAGGAAGGGAAATGGAAGAAAAACAAGGAGTGGGGGAGAGTAAAGTAAAGGGGGAAAAAGCTGAAACACCACTCAGACTGCTACATTTGGTCCATGTTCTTGAAAGAAAGAAAAAAAAATGCAGTGCAATGTGTCGTAGGAGACAGAGATTCCCAAACCAGCAAAATGTTCTTGTACCATCTGGGGTGTTAACAATGGTACTCTATTATGATTCCAAAAAGATACTGGACCCAAGTGCTTATGGTTGCATCCCAACCATGCTTAACATGCAGGAAACTCATTGGAAGTGGTGGAGTTGACCCAGCATCACTCATCAGGTTTGTGTCGTGAAATGTTGGGAGCATGCATCTTTCATGGACAAAATGATCTGGCTTGGGTATCTTCTGTCTATATATAGATAGGGTAGTGCTGCTGTCTTTCCTGGCTCCTCAGCACTTTTTGATTGTAATATGTAAATCCCTACCTTGTTATACTAGAAGGTTGCATAGAATCTAATTATGTATGCATGACTTATCTTATGCATATTAATTGTGTTACGCTTCTCCTCTGCAGAAGGGAGCACTGCCAACGACCGAAGTGTAACTAATGATGCAAAGCCTTCTTTTGGAAGTGTGTGAATGTTTCTCCCTCCTCCCGTGTGTGTTTTTTTCTTTTTGATCTCCCTCTAAACCCTCTATTTGTAGTTTTAATTATTTTATTTTATTTTTTAATATTTTTTTTTGCTAACCTGGTTCCTGTCTCTGGTTTTTTGGGTGTTGCTGTCTGTGCCGTCGCCATGTGTTCGCTTGCATGCAGTTGAGGAAAGGCCCTCCTGTGCCACCACCTCCAAAACTCACTCCGTCCAAGGAGATGAAGCAGGAGAACATCATCAACCTGTTTGATGACAATTTTGTCCCAGAGATCAGTGTGACAACCCCCTCACAGGTTAGCTTCTCCTTCTTCCCTGCCATCTCTTGCCCCCTCCTCTGTCTGCTTCAACTTCCTTTTATGTCCCTTTCCCTTTTGTAGAGGTGTCAGGCCATGAAAACTGCTCAGTGAGGGTTACAGCAGATGTGAGGAAACAACAAGATTTCAGCTGAGCAAAAGGGGTATGGAGCTCAATTTTGGGGGGCAGGGACAGAAACCTGTCTGTGACTAAAGCAGAAACAAAAAAGGAAGCAGCTTGTTTGGAGTGGTCCCACTATACTCCTTCACACCTTCCCTCATGGCAGCTAAGGCCACAAAGACCAAACCCATTTCTCCCCCCAACAAGACTGGGATGTGCATGGAAGGAAGAAAGCTTTATTCTTACAGATCATTGTGTTCCAGTTTATATACATTTGAGGTCTCCCAGGTGAAGAGTTCCAGCAACATCTACACTTGAAGATATGAATCAGGATATCCATGCTAGTGCCAGAACCTCTGAAAGCAATGCCCCTGTGATGTTCGAAAACTGTTGGAAGAACCATGAAAGTTGAGGCTTCCTTGTAACAAGACACTAGTATAGACTTCCTGACTCCATATGGCTTGTGGTGCATATGAACCTGGCCCATGCCTTTTCAGAGCCACTTAAACTGAAGTACCTGCGTAGCTTTAGAGTTGCCTACTGTTAGAGCCAGGGTGGTGGAGCAGATAGAATGTTGGAATAGGACGCAGGAGACCTGCTCAAATCTCTCCTTGGCCATGAAAACTCAGGGGAGTAGCAGTGGTAAGCTACTCCTTGAACATCTCACATCCTCTGAAAAACTGTAAGCCACTCTTCAAACATCTCACATACCTTGAAAACATTAGGAGGGTTGCCCTAAATTGAAAGCGACTTGGCATGTAGCAACAACTACTGTCATAGTTGTTATAGTGTCCAGGGCTGGGAAAGTAGGGAGGTTATTCATACTGATAGTAATTCCCTGAGATGAATGGGTTTTGTGTCAGTGACTTCAGATGCTCCAGGGAGAACCTCCAGACAGGTCAGTTCAAATCCCGCAGTGTTCACTTCATTGTTTTTCAGTCACTAGCATCCACTTTCTCCTAAGAATTCCCATGGCCCCTCAAGCTAACTTTGAATAGTTGGCAAACTATCTGACAGCAAAACATTGTCCTATAGCTTATTGCCTGAGGGAATTATTAGGCAAATGGGACCTTAGAATTATTAGGCAAATAGACCTTTCCCAGGGATTACTTGCCTGATCCCTGTGAGGGGAGATGAAGCCCAGTCTGATCAGTTTTCTGGCTACATTTTGCACAACTCACATCATCCTAGTCATCACTATAATCATCATTGTGATATATACTTTAAAAAAACATTATTCATAAAAAGCATTGCATGACACCTCTAGCAGTTCTGTATCCTGATTCCGCTCTTCCTTCCCTACCTCAGTGCGGTGGCCTGCGGCTTTTACCTCTTCCTCCTGTTCGACGGCTGAAACGTTGCGTGAGGGGCCTGGAGTTGGGAGAAAAGGCAAGTGTAGGCCACAGGTTACAGGGATTTGGGGGGATCACCTCACAAGAGTTTACACTGAAAGGGCACATAATGCTAACAGGTCAATTAGGATTTCCCCTTGAGGCTGGAGTAGAATCAAATACATGAACCTATCACTTTTTAAATATTTAAATCTAATGTTTTAAACACCAGGCCATGGTAACTGTAGTCCAAGATAGCTTTAGAGTGTTCTTGAGATAAATTAACAAAGGAGTAGTAGGCATGGTTGAATCAAGGAGATATAAGAGTCAGAAGCCTCTAAATATTTATGAATTGGTCATTTTTAAAGTACAAAGCAAAGTAGCAGCAGCAAGGTGGAACACAAACGAATGAAGAAACAAAAAAAATTGTGTAAGTCTTCTGTGTGAGATGACTGAAGAAAAGGATTCAAAACAGAAGTGGAAAAAGAGGAACCTTTGGCAAAACGATCGTTTCAGAATACAAAATGTAAGAGGTTTGTGGTGGCAGCATGCATGATTTAAAAAAAAAAAAAGGAGACCAACCAGGTTGTCCAATACTGAGAGCCATTTGAAAGCCTGCCTCTGGAGAAATGTTAATGGAAAAAGATAGGTCCAAGTGGAAAATAAGAAGTGAACAGATCTGCAAGCAAACAGAGCCAGCCTTGCATGAGGCGTAGTGAGATAATTGTATCAGGTGGCAGGTTTTGGCTGGTTTTAGAGGCTGTCAGAATCTTAGTTAATTCAATGTATATATATAATGAGGGGAAAGGGATGTCATTTAGATCTTCTGTTTCAGGTTCCAAAATGTCTTGAGTCAGCCTTGTAAATGGAAGTAAGCAAGAGTAACAAGTAGGAATAACAGGCTCCTGTTTAGGGGTGATTTCCCAGGAATTCATTGGAAGTTCTAGAGCTTTTGCCTTCTTAAAAACTGTGTCTTAATTCCTAGTTCTTAATGATATAGAAAACGTACACCCAGCTCTGCAAATTCAGACACTTGCTGGTGGCTCACATGACTGAATGTATTTCCATTTTTCTCCTGGATAATCATCTTAGAACTGCTGAGCCATCAAGTCCAGCTTCTGTCAAGGAGACACAGTGGGGAATTGAACTCCAAACCTTTGGCTCTGCAGCCAGAGACCTAAACCACACATGTAGGGTTGGTCCAATGATTATTAGTTAGTGATGCTGTAGGTAACTAAACTTAAATGTCATGAAAAGGAAGGAAGGAAGGAAGGAAGAAGGCACCAATGACAACACTTTAACTATTAGGGGACTTGTAGCCCTGCTTTGCTTGACAAAATAATTTAACTATGCGTCTTGACTAGGAATGGTGTGGTGTATGATTTTGCTGTCAGCTTAAGGCAGCAAAATGACCATCCCTGATTGGAAAGTAGCAAAGCAGGGAAAGGACAAGCTAGAATCTTTCTCTCTGGCATCTGGTTGTTGTTGTTGTTTTTAATGGGTTAACTTTTGGGGTGTGTGTGTGTGTTTGTTTTGGAGCTGTGCGAAAATATTCAGTCATGTGAGCCCATACCAGAAGTTTGGAGAAACATCCAATTGTATTAATATTTTTTCAAAAGCAATATGGTCTTTGTTCACAATCTGAAGGCAAGGGTGGGTGATTGATTACCTTTATCAGACCACCAAAAAGTCAGAACTGTATGCTAGCTTTTAACATCATTTTGGAACTTACTTCTAATGAGGGAACCTGACATGCATATCTGGTCATGAATTTTTTGGAACTTTTATGTTTTTTTCTGCACCGTGCACATCTCTGTGGTGCTCAGCCTGATGAAGAACTATATGGGGTTGAAAGCCATCTTATATTTGTGATCTTTTTTTAAATGGTATAATAAAGGTATTGTCCATTTTTTGCCTCTGGATCCAGTTGCATGAAGCTGTACCTGTTGCCTGGAATGATATAACTGGGATCAAATTTACCACATCAGTGAAAAATATGCCTTAGAACAAAATAGACATGATGTGGAAAATTGTAAGGTGTCCCACAATCTTTGTTTTCTAAGTAGTCACCTCATGGGGCTGATTCAGATTTTGGGGAAACGGTGCTCCAGGAGCTTGTGTTTGCTCCTTTCTTCCCTTTTCTTCTCCTTGGTTTTATTTTGTTTTATTTTGGTAGTAGCTTTTAGTTAGGGGTAAAGAGGAAAGGTACAGTTGCAGTAGTTTCAGGGAGGAGAGGATTTAGATTAAGGAACAGGACAAGGGAGGACAGGATTCAACGTCCTCTCTCAGGATGCAGCCTCCCCAGTCTGTATGAATCTGCTAGTTCCTAAAACACAGACCTTCACCATTAGAAGAGATTATTCTAATCAGAGATCTCCTAATGGGCTCGGTTGTTTAGCTCTTAGGGTAGGCAGATTTGGCAGCTGTGAATGAAACGTGAAAATATGCACTGCTTATTTATTTATTTATTTCTGAAGAAACATAAGAAGAGCACAGAGGCAGCAGGGCACACCATGGGGAGCTAGAAAGGACAAGAGAGGTTAGAAAAATTATTTGCAGTTGACGGGGAATCAAAGACTCCAAATGAGTAAAGTGGCACTTTATAAGGGTCTTTTTGACAGGTGAAACAAAGGGTTGTCCCAAAAGTAGGCATTCTGGTTGTATATGCCTTGTATCCTTTGATGTCTGAGAAAGCCGTGGGCCACTGAGCAGCCTTCCCTCCTCTTCCACACCTATTCTTTCCTTGTAGCATGCCTCATCAACTCTTACACCATGTCTTACATTCTACATTTTTGTGTAAACAAACAAACAAACAAAAAACAGCATTCAGATTGGAACTTGTTTGGAATGCTCATCACCCAAACTGGATACCGTCATTCTAAAGGAATTTGGGTCTCCAACAGATGAGTTTGATTCCTAGAAGAGAAACCATTGGGAAAAACCGGTGGCTGTTGCCTTTCATGCGCTCCCTATTCAAAACACTGTTTATTATTGGGTTAATTACGTATTTGGGAAGTATGGGAGGGAAAGCTAACAAGAAAGAAAACCCTTGGGACAGCTGGTGCAGGTAACAGGTAAGATTCCAGCATGACTTATTTCTTTTCACCTCGCCTGTGTTTTTAGCTGAGCTTGGAAATCAAGTGCCTGGAAGGCCTTACTTCAAGGAGAACCTACGTAAGAAATCTTCAGATGACGAATCACATGTACTGCTTAAGTTTTAAGGTTTAATTGCTTTGAGTGGCGAAAGAGCAATTCAGAGAACTGTCTTTCTAGTGTTTGTAGTTCGTTTCTTGTTATCAGAAAGTAGAGAAAGGAACAAGGAAAAGATTAAAAATGAAGTGCAGCTGATAAAATGTTACAGCTGTGGAGAAAGTAAAGAACTAGGAAGTATATGTATCTGTGTGTATGTGAAAATTATAAAGGCTTTGGCTTGAAAATACCAACAGTTTAAGATCCGTCAGCTGGTCAATTACCCTTTCACCCAAACACTGTTTCAGATATCATTTGTAGTGTTGTGTCTTAGTTTGGTTCAGAAGTGTTATATTACTCTTGAGTAGAATCAGAAGAATTATCCAATTTTGGGGTAAAGGAAAATGCTTGAGCACAGCCCTGCTGAAAGAGGTGGATGGAACCTGTTTCAGATTCAGCTGAAGTGGGAAGAAAGTGTGGGTTGGTGGTATTCCTGCAGGAATAGGGACATTACTTAAGTACTAAATGTCAGTATTGCAGGTGTGTGCCTGAAAACCCTAATTGTTAAGATTATATAAAATACTAGTTGATAAGGAAACCTTAATATCTCTCTCTTAATTGGCATGTTATCCATTACTATATACTTGGCTTTATGTACTCAGAAGATGTATAATAGAACTGGGGTAGTTTGTTGCTATTGGAAGTAACACCATAGTGTGGAGATCGTTCGAGTATGGACTGACCAACAAAGAAATAAATTGCCAGGTTCAAGGTAGCATAGATGTATTGTGATACTAACAGCAGAAGTTTCCTCTGAAAGTCCTCTCCTCATCATCTTTTTAAGCTTGAGGTGCCTAGAGTACAGCTTCTACAGGTGTGTTGAAAGCTTAAGATCCAAGAGTTTCAGATCCACAGTTAAGATCTCTATTTGGATAGATGAAAAGTAATTCTTACAATACTCTTTGAGACTGTAGCATGATAGGTGTGACAGCTCAAGCCATGCAGGATGTTGTTGCCTTGTTTTTCATGGTTGTGTTTTTGCTAAAGTGTTAAGCACACTTTTGCCAGTGGACATTTGCTTCTGCTTTTGTACAGTAATGTTTTACACACATCTTTTGCACCTTCAGCTCCTGGATACCACTTTCCATGTAACAGCTGCTTTCTCTATCTGACTAATATGCATACTGCTTTTCTTCCTTCATGCTGCCAAGTTTGATGCTCCTGGACCCTTCCAGGAGGGAGCAAGCCTGTTGGATCTGGATTTTGACCCTATTAAACCAGATAACAGCCCCATAGGGAAGTCTCCTACGCCTGCAGCTCAGGTTGGTTCTCCACTACCATTTCTTGACTGCATTAAGACAGCAGAGACTGCATCAGTGCCATTGTAGGATGTATAAATAGGGAGCTGAGGTGACCCTGGAGGCTTACTGATGTCTACACTCTATAACAAACATTGAATAGTTACACAATGTGCTCACATTATCTTAGCCATCCTAAGGCCAATCCTATAAGGCAGACAAGTCTATTTTATGGTTTATGTTACTCAGGTTGAAAGAATAGTCAAAATCCTCTTGTGGTTGCTACACAACTAGCATAACTTTTGGCATCAAGTTGCCCTAAGTTAAGAAATCACTGTAGACATTATCAGTTGCACATTGAGTAACAGAACTCAGTATGCAACAGATAATGTCTATGGTGACTTCTTAATTTTTGATGGCAAACTGTCTTAACTATGGCATTTGTGTTACACCAGCATAACTAGGCAGGAGGATTTGGGCCAGAGATTTGCCAAGGGTCACAGTTGGAGTTCCTGAGAGTCCATCAAGTTTGCAGCCTTAGTGTATGACACCAGTCCTCATGTAGAACTCTTCTTGCAAACCTTGAAATTGTTTTGCGGCACTACTGGTAGAAGAGCTTTATGGAACAATATTTCTTAAAAGTTACTAAAATCAGAACCATCACAACATGGTTGATTCTTTTGGGTCTCCCAGAATGCTTGAGGCAGTGAGCCTGTTTAAATGACCCATTGGTAGAAGGATCTCCAACTCATATAGCAACTGCAGAAATCAGAATATGATGATGTTAAAATTAGTAATCTGTCTCCTGTTAGTAGCTAGGTAAGTTAAAGAACACCAATGAGGAAATGGGCAGGCAAAATAATACACAATATGCTTGGTTTGATGTCAGTGTATAACATATTACTAAATTCCTGTCCTTAAATTAACTTGGAGTAAACCCTTAATAGTATATTGAAACTTTGTATGTTTGCACTTTCAGTGCTGGCTGAAATAATGATGTCTCCGTGTATCTGTCCCCCCCCCCCCCCCGTTCTTTGCTATGCTTAGTCTTTGCCTTGGGACTTATGGGAGGTAAGATTTTTATTAATACAGCTTGTACGGTGCTTAGCATGTACAAGTACTTTCTTCCTTGTCACAGTCGTGCAAAGATTGTCATGCTTGCTTTCCCTTTTTCCTCCCTTGTTCCATCTTGGTGTGTTACAACTACAACCTTCTGCCTTTCATCTGGTGCTCTGAGTGGAAAACTCCATCTCCTGTGCTGTGATATGAAAGTGTTTTTAGTGGCATTCAGTGAAGCTTAAATTTTGCTGTTATGGTAGTTGTGGACTTTACTGCTGCTTTATTCCCCTCTGAAGACTGTATGTCACTTACTGTCTCTGCTTGTTGACCATGCTTAGTTCTTAGCTCCCATCAAACTAACTCATCCTCAGCATAAATGTATCATATATTCCTAGCCTTGTTGTACCTAAGTCATCCATAGCAAAAATGGAGTATCTCTTTGTCAGTGCTGAAGAATTTTACCTACTTTTTTGTTTGTGTGTGGCGTTTTCCCTCTGGGATAACTAAGGTTACAAAAAACCAATCCAACACTGGGCATGTTGAGACATAAGTTCTTGCTTTTTTTCTGTTGTCTGCTAACAAACTATCATTGTCTGTCATTTTTGTGTATTCTCTATTGCCTTCATTAATTCTATGTCTCTACAGGATAATGCTTAATATGTTTTAAATGTGCACATCTGGGTTACATGTATTTGCCAAAATATGCCTTTGAGATGCCACTGGCCTTTCAAAAGAACCGACCTTTTCCTGTTTCCCTTCTTACTCCCTTGTGAAGTAGCCTTGTCTGAAACAGCTGATTCAAGTTGCTTTCCAGTTGTTGTCCCAAACATTTTTTGTTATTTTTCCTCATCCCTTTCTTGTAATGATTTAGTAGATAGTCTTTCAATATGTATCCTTACAAAGTATAGGAATGGCACCAGATTTCCAGTCTTAAGGTGTTAGGCCAAGAGATATATGGATATCACACCCTGCTTGCCTTTTTTCTCAACTAAAAATATGTTATTATATAGCTGGATTTAACTGCACTGGAACAAGAGTTGTCCCGCAGTTGAAGATTTAATTGTTTAACTGCCAATTAGCTGATTAAATGAGAATACATTTGCAAATTTCCAAACTCACTATAAAGGCCTTCATGATAAAAGTATGTTATTTATCTGTAAGTTACAAAGTGATACCACTAACTCTTAGAAAGAAAAGGCTCTCTTTCATAAATTTCTTCCATGTTAAGATAAAACAGGGAAACTAAATGGCTTAAGCATGAGATCTATGTTTCTCTGGTTAAAATTTGCCTTCTTCGATTAAAATAGCAGTAGTTTCATGTGAAACTCTCTTTGAATTTTCTTTGTAGAATGGCTGGCCTCCTTAGATTCATTACCAAATATCATAGTAAGCTGAAGTGGAAGCAGTTGTCTTTTCTTTATTAAGTAAATGTGAAGACCGCTTCACATTAGCCTTCCTTTTACAAAATTTACAATGTGGACCTGATCCCGCCTCCTGCAACCAACAAGAGTCTATCATGGTTATGCTGCCTTTTTGGGTTAGGCTGTGCATAGGAAGTATGATGCAGAAGATAAGAGTCATTTACTACTATAAGAGGAGTATTTTGAGATGTGGAAGGATCGGCTTGACCATGGTAAAAGCCAGGACAGCATTCTGTTGGAAATGGACCAGCTGGATACTTGCATTAATAGGCTTCTAGGGCAGTTGCTCTGAAACTGTTAAAGCCAGGGCTTAAAAAAAAATTCTGTGGGCCACAACTCCCAGAACTCTCCTGAGAATGGATACTAGTCATAGTGACTGGGGGTTCTGAGTGCTACATTCCAAAAATAACCTTTTCAAGCTCTGGGTAAACCACTGCCCAACAGTGCATCTACGTTTGAAGCATTTACATCAATCAGTAATTCACTATTGCCAGAAATGTGGATGTAGAGGTAATGGTTGCAGCTGCCTTTTCCTCCATTATCCACCCAGTAGTAAAGAGCATTGGCCCTTTCCAGTCCACCAAATTTGTTTATTCTGGGTCTGTTTCATATTGTCTGCTGTCTAACTTCTCACTGCACTCTTCCCATTTTTGTATCTTCCCGTACCCCATGCCCACTGCTACCTCTGCCCATTTCTTGTTTCTCTTCTCTCCCTCCTTCACATCTCCATCCCACCAGCCTGAAAAGACTCCCTCTAGCAGCGTGCAATCTATGGATCAGGTTCCTGCCGATAATCCTAGCAATAGTGCATTCGTGGTGGACTGGCCTGACCAGACCACTGAGACTGAGATCAGCCAAGTAAGTGAAAGTACTTGAAACTGTTATATATTTGAAACTGTCCTGTTTCAGCCCACTAGCACACGGCTGACCCAGCAGTGGCCTGTGGAATGTGCTGAGCCATGGAAGCTCAGGCAAAGTTATTCCCTCTGGCCTCCTTTGCCCTTTATTTCCAGTGAGATTAGAGTTTAGTATGGTTACATTCCATTTATCTGGAAAACAAACACTTGGTTATATGTTGTTCTTAAAGTGCTTGGTTTATAGCACGGAGGGGTAGGCTGAGCAGCCTTATATGCTCCACAAAAATGCATTGTACCCTTCAAATATTCAGAATTCAATGTTTGGAATACCTTGGAGAAAGGTCTCCTAAGTGTTACAATTATGATTGAAGAGTGTTAGCCTTAGTGCCAGATCTCCTCTCCCTGTTTCCCCTTTCCCCTGAGGGGGAAAGAGATTGACCTTGAGAAGAGCAAAGTTTGCAGCGAGAGAAGACAAATAATGGAAAAAGGTTTAATGGAGGGAAGTAACTGTAGACTGCAAGCCCCATCACCCTCTTACAGAATGATGTGCAGAATGAAATTCACAGCCAATGCAAGGCACCTGCATCAAACACTCTCCCTTCAGCCCAAGGATACGGGACATATTAAGGTGTTTATATATTGGTTTTGTCTCATCTGTGGCTCTGCATGCACAGTGAGAATAGCCACATAGAAATACCATTCCTGGTTTTTACCTTCAGCAACTTCTAATTTGTTCATGGGAGATGTTGCTGATGAATAAGGAAAATATGAGATAAAATGAAAGGTGTGTTGTGCTCTGTTGCATGCAGGGGAGATCAGGAAACTGTGGTGACCATCAACACTATTTATCGATGTGCTGGTGTGTACCCTGCCAGCCAAATTGGGGTTCCCTGTTAACTCTATGGGCTCAAGGTCAGCTTCTTGACTCATATCAGTTTTTATTAGAGTTATAGCAGCAGTTGTCTCTGCCTTTTACCCCCACAGTCCCATTGAATTGAGTTTTAATCTCTAAATTACTTGTATCTGTTATATAATACCAGTCAATGTTTTTATAATTTGATTGACTGTGCCTCATATTTTTGAATAATAATTAGTCTCTTGCATTAGCAATGCTGAGAAACAAGAAACACAATATATGCTACTATTACTATTACAACTACTAATAATATGGTGGCCCTACTTGCTGCCACACAAAACAGAGTAGTATGAATCTGAGGCAGCAAAAGTAATTCCATGAGGTACAGTAAACACTTCAGGTACAGTAAGCAATGGTTCCATTCTTTTGACAGGCTGCCAACCAATTTGCCTTTGCAAGGTGGTTGCATTTAGTACTTACAGTGTTTCATTTCAGCCATATATTCCATATTTTTATAAGCATAATTTAAAAACACAGATTTCTGAAGTACTGTGCTGCTCAATACCTTGCACAAGATTATGTATTCTATCAGCAGAAAAACCAACTTGGAGTAAATTTCTGCAGCTTACCCTCATTGGTTGTGATATGTGCAACATAGGAAAAGAAAGGTGTATCCCCCCCCCCTTGCTATGTCAAATATGAAGGGGAAAATGGATTCAGGAAATAAGCATGTAGGAAAAGGGGGACTATAATTGCAGGGATGTGGGGGTGCTGCAGGTTAAACCGCAGAAGCCTCTGTGCTGCAAGGTTGGAAGACCAGCAGTCGTAAGTTCGAATCCACGCGATGGAGTGAGCTCCCATCGCTTGTCCCAGCTTCTGCCAACCTAGCAGTTCAAAAGATTGTAAAAATGCGAGTAGATAAATAGGTACCACCACGGTGGGAAGATAATGGCGTTCTGTGTCTAGTTGCGCTGGCCACGTGACCACGGAAACTGTCTACGGACGAACGCTGGGTCTACGGCTTGGAAACGGGGATGAGCACCGCCCCCTAGAGTCGGACACGACTGGACTAAAATGTCAAGGGGAACCTTTACCTTTATAATTGCAGGATATGGAGGGAAACATAGCCGAGGACGTTCTGGCAATGGCCCCGTATTGATAATGCTATTAAGAAAAATAAAATAAAATGGCAGTATAGCCCCACTTGAAATATTGTATATATTTCTGATCACCTCATTAATAAAAATGTAGCAGAGCAGGAGAATTTGTGGAAGTAGTGACTTAAGTGACAAAAGGTCTGGAGCACTTCCCTGAAAGGGGCTGCTTGGAGCTTTGTAGTTTAGAAAAAAAAGTCAGTTAACAGGGGAAATCATATATGATGTGTAGAAAGCAGGCAGTAGGATTTTTTTTCTCCTGAACCCTGAATTATCCATTGAAACTGGCCAGTAGTGCATTAAGTACAGGGAAAAGAAAGGACTTCTTAATACAACATATAGTTAATACATTGAACCTGCTGCCATACAGTGTGGTAATAGCTGCTAGCTTAGAAGGTTTTTAGAGAGAGAGGATAATTTTCTCCCCCTACCCTTTTCTCTTTTATTTTGAGGGTATGTCTATCATTAGCCAATATTTATTTATCTATATTAGTTATTTTAATATTTTTCATTTCCTTCCCTGATCTCTATTCATCATGACAACTATATAAAGCTTCCAGATTCAGATGTTCTATAGCACTGAATGTCCGTTGCAGGAGACCTCATGCAGTAGACCTTGTGAGCTTCCCGCAGGCAACTGGTTTTCATTGTGGGAAACAGAAGGACTTAGGTCTGATACAGCAGGGCTCTTCCTCTGAAAGTTAAGCTACAGAACCTGTGTCCAATGAAATGGGTAATGATTAGTGAAGATATTTTTGACTGCACTTTTAAGAGATCCTCCTATGTGTCTCTACAGGAGAGCTAGTCTCACCTTGTAACATTTTGGTTTGCTTTATGTTATCCAATATTTCTAGTCTATGAAGTCATACATTTCTATTCATGGGGCAAGTAGTATGTCCTTAACATGGCTGGCTGGGGGATTCTGGGACCTGTAGTCCAAAAAAGTCAACGTTTCCATCTCTGGTTCTTAAAGCTCTTCTGTGGCAAAACTGATGTGAAGTAATTCCATTGATACACCAGGGGACAAACTTGGTAGTTTGCTTTGGTGTTGTTGATGAAGTCTGACAGCATGGAGCCTCTGTTTCTGTATTACTTGCCCTTCTGCTGCACTTTCCTTCACAGTCTATGCTTTGGACATGAGAGAAACGCATAAGGTTGTAGATGCCTGCTGAGCATTTGCTTTTCAAAGTTAAGAGTTAACATATGCACCAAGGGTATCAAAGATGCCAGAGTTGAAGGTGAAAGTAAGAATACATTCAATACAATAATACAGTAATAGTACATAGTCTCAGAAAAGAAGGCAAAATTGGGTAAAGGAACTGAGATTTTTAACAGTGACCACACAGGACAAAACAGTCCAGGAAAGTAATTGAAAATAGGAAAAAGGCAATTCCTGGATGCTTGTTACTCATTGATCTGATTAAATTTTATTTTTTAAGCATCCTATAGGATATTCATTTATCATGATTATGTACCATTGTATGAAAAAAATTATGAGGGTAAGAATGTAAGAAGAAAAGTAAGAATGTTTCCCTGCATAAACAGGCTTATAACGAGAAGATTTGAGTTGGGAGTGGCCTAAGTATAATGTGGGTGGCCACTGTAGTTGTATGAAAAGTAGGCTGAGTGAGATATTTACAAATACAATAGTAATTTACTACAAATCATTTTAATAAACAAGAAGAAAATGTAAATATGAGCAACTGACCACTATCCTAAGTTCTGTAGGATGAGAGACACAGGTAGTGGCTGGGTCTCTATCCCATGCCTTATGCTTATGGTCCTGTTTGTAGATAAGACAAAAAGGAAGGAAGTCCCCCCCCCAAAAAAAGGTAAATCTACCTTCCTTACTAGTGAATAATTTTTTAAAAGACATGCATTGAAAAGCAAAATTCTGTGTTTCGCAGATGAATACTAGCAGTGGGAAAGCAGCCCAAATGAACCAAGCAGCATGTGTATGAAATTGATTAGAAGAGTGGCTCATTCTTGTGACATCATAAAGCTGTGTGCTAGCTTACATTTTCTGATTAGCTTAAGGTTGGATGTTCCCACATTCCCACAGGAGCAGAAGCTCACGTGAAGCCAAGTATTTGTAAAATTTATGACAGAACCACCGCACCTGATCTCACCTACAGTCGCTTGGAGTGGTGGCAATCAGATGTGGATATCCAGTCTATCTGCAGCTGAGATCAATGGCAGCAGTGATAATTAGTCAGATTTTACAACTTCTGTGCAGCCAAGGTCTGGGAAAACAGTTATCTAGGTCTAGGAAAATCCTGTAGCTTCTCTGGACTCATATAATGAGTCTGAGAGGCAGGGGACAGAACAGATGGAATGAGACACAGAAGGATGCATTTGTTCTTTGTACAGGACAGCAAGAAATTGCTGCCTTCTTTCCCCAATGCAGGCAGTTTAAGAGAGAATAAGGAATGCATCCCCATGCATATTTTAACTTGAACACAGCATAACTTAATCCTCAGTAAGCATATGAAAAAGTGGATGTTCTAAAAAGATTTTGGGCCCATATTATTTTAGATTATTCTAGCTCAGGGGTCTCCAAACTACAGCCTGCGGGCCACATCCAGCCCACCTTGCCTTTTTATCCCAGGCATGGGAAGAGGAGGGAAGGGGGACCCAAGCGATCCCCCACCCCCACTGTCTTTGCGAAGACAGCGGGGGTGAGGGATTGCTTGGGTCCCCCTTCTCTCCTTTGGCCCTCGAAAATGTGTAAAATATATGATGTGGCCCTCATACTGAAAAGTTTGGAGACCCCTGTTCTAGCTGATACTTCCCACTGTTCTGTCTTACGAAGCACTTTTTTGAATAAAAAATACAGCACAACCATTTGCCTTATAGGGCATGGGACTTATATCTGGCTTTTCTTGGATCAGGGGCAAGGAACCTATGGCCCTCTTAATAATTTTTGTACTGCATAACCTATCACCACTGATTTTTCCATAGTTGCTGGAAGTTGAAGTTCAGTAGTCACATGTTTCCCCACCCTGTTTCAGAGCAACACTTGCTGGAGTAAATGAATGTCATAGCAAGTTGGGTTTCTGTCTCTCCTCTTTCACAAGATCCACTACCATTCTCTAAATCATGGATTTACCACGGACTCCCTTTAAGTTTCTTAGGTTGCCACAGACCACCAAGACTTCACTCAAGATTTGAAACCCTAAAGTGCATCAAATATTTATTTAAAGTTTCTCATGAAGGGTCGGTCTTCAACTTTGCAGAGAAGGGAGAAATAAGTTAATCTGTTAATGCACACACTCCTGTTATTTTTATTGGAATGATTCCATACAAATTTAAAATAATAATAATATTATCACACTGACACTGACCAATTCCGAATCTCTCTTCCCGTGGCTTCTGACTGTCTGCGCAGTGGCAAGAAATGTCACGTGCTGTCTCTCAGCCACTCAGCATCATTCACTTGCATGTTCTCTCTGTGTGCAGAAATATCACACAGTTATTTGCTATCAAACAACTATTTTCATAACTGATTTTTACTTTTGTTTGTTTTTAATGGAGGTGGTAGGTTAGACAAGCCAACTTTTACACAAACAAGCAAGGGAAATTAAGATTTTGTTCTACGTTTCCTTTTCTTTCTTGCTTTCATTCATTCAGTCTTTCTGTTTTTAACTACAAAAGATCATAACATTTCTTCAAGCCTTCACAGACCCCCTGTGAGAACATTGTGCCTCTCCCCGCCCCCCTGTGGGTCTGGGGACTGCAGGATAAGAACCTAGGTCCTAAATCTTTCTTACCTGTATCCTGAATAGAACATACTAGACGTGAGAAGTGTATGATTTCTAGATTGGGGAGGATAACTTGTGGACCTCCAGATGATGCTGGGATGGCAGCTCCCATAATTTCTTACCATTAGCTATGGTGGCTAGTGGAATGAGAGTTGCAGTCTAACAGCATCTAGAGGGCCACACATTGCCCATTCTGATTTATACAGAGACATATAAAACTAGATAGGTTCTTACTAGCTTTTTCATCAGGGTGGCAGCCTTCGATATCATGAACGTTCTTTTCAGTCGAGAGGGGAAATCTGCCTTTGCACCAGTTTATATTTTTTACCATCTGCAGTTAATTCTGCTAATGTCTGTGTATTGTAATTGATCAATAACATGCCATTTTCATAACTAGCTGTCTACTTTTTCTTGTTGGTTAAAACAGTGAGCTTGGTGTTTATGCATCCCATATCCAATACACAGGTTCCGTTGATATAAGGAGCTAATTGTCAACGTAGAATTCATAGTTTTCCCCCCCCAGTCTTCTCAGCAGGAGTTTTGTCTGCCAGCCACATTTATTCAAAGCAGAATGAAAGTTTTAACAAGTGCTGCGGATTTTTACAAGAAAGAAACAGCAGCAGTAATGGTGGGGGTGGGAAGGACACAACAACCCTGTAATCATTTGGAAGATACAAAAGCTGTGCATGCTACTGGTATATGTGCCAAAGGATGGGGCAACTATGCAAAGGTGAAGAGATGGGCAACAAACATGTTTTCAGGTGTAAAGTTTTAGTCTTGGCTTTCAACATATTTGTAATGCACATGTGTAAAACCTTCATTGCATTGCAACCTCTCCTCTCCTCTCTTTTCCGCATGAACCCAGATTAACTCAAATAGTGCAGGAGACAGTACAAAGGTGAGTCTGCTTCAGGCCTCAGTATAAAAATGCTTCGAAACAGATGGGCTTAATCTATTCAAGACAACCACAAGGACATAATATAAAGTCATAACTTGAATAGTTCCAGGACTGTAGCTGCACTACATAGTTATATCAGTATGATACCACTTTAACTAAGCTATGGCTTCCTGCTGTGAAATCCTGGGATTTGTAGTTTGGTGAGATACTTAGAATTCATCTTCTTGTGAACTTTTCTGAACGGTAGCAGAACATTCTAGGTACCTCACCAAATTACAAATGTCAGAATTCCTTCTGGAGCCATAGAAAGAGAAACAAAACTGCTACAACTACAGTGTAGATCATAGGCTACATTCTGGCCTAGAGGCTTTTTGCTCTTTATGAAAGTAGTGCTGTTTGGAACCATGCTAGCATACACATCAGGAGGGCCTGCCATTGAATCCCAGCCATTTACTGTGTGAATGTAATTCCTTTAGCACTGATCAGCAAGAGCCCATAGTTCAGACAAGCCCTAAAAATGCAGCAGCTTGTGGCACATCGCTCCAAAAGGCACACCGAGGTTCTAGGAATTTAACTGGCTTTTGTGTTGCAGTCCACAGAAGCCGCTCCTGCTGGTGCTGAGGCAGCTGGCAAAGAAGCAGTAGCTGGAGCTGAAGCTGCTAAAACCGAAACTGACTCAGGATCTGCCTCAGTAAGATTGCAGGCAAGGGAAGAGGGAGGGTCTGTGTGTCTCATTCTCCCCTGTGGCTGGCTCAAGCTGGCATATGAGATTAGTCACTGTTTTCCCCATATCACAAACAGATGCCAGCCCAACTCTAGAAGCTAGAGTGTTATAGCTTGTGTTGTCCATATAATGCCAAATGGATAGAATTGCTGATGGAGAGACCCAGTTTACTTGCTTTTTTAACAGAGCAAAGCCCACCAATTATCCGTAGATGGCTTTCCCTAGGAAAACCTTTGCCTTGATGCAAAGAGCTAAGCAGACATGGCCGACAGCCAGTGCTTGCTATGACACATCCCTCCAGGCAGATTATAAAGACTTAGCACAGAATCCACGACTGAAAAGTCTCTTTTGCTCTCACTAAAGTCAGCTTCCATTGTTTCCCCATGTCCGGCTGTGCTAAAAAGGTCTGGCCTGAGGCAGTACACTTGTTGCCCTCAGAAGGTCACACTCAGTTTTTAGTCACATTGGATGAGAACAATATATATTGAGTTAGCCAAGAAAAAAAGATACAGAAGGACCTCTGCCTATTACTGTGAACCTAACTCTCATCACTCCTTTTTGGCAGAACCTCCTGTTTGTTTCATTAGTCTTTATACCCCCCCCCCCCAGTTTCCTACTAATATTTGCCCCCTTCTGTGCTTGCCTTTTTTTATTCCCATCTTTTCATAAATCATTCTCCTTATCTCAGTGGCTACTCTAGGCTGTAATTCAGAACCTCCAGGGCATGGAGTTAAAACAGGGAAAGCCTTGGCACCTAATGAATTTTTCAACAAAAGAGTCATAAATAAATGAACAAGGGCTGCTATTTGGGGATTGAACCATCTGGGATTTATTATAGGCCTCTGTCATCCTCTGAAGCAGGGCCTACTGTTTCATTCCGTTATTTTTACCTAAATCCTTCTTTTTTCTTTTTTTGGTCTCCTTTCTCTTCCTGCATTAGAGCTCTCTGCCTGCTGTAGTTGTGGAGACTTTCCCAGCCACGGTCAATGGAACAGTTGAGAGTGGAGCCTCCTCTGAAAGGGCTGACATGCCGCCAGGTTTTCTGTTTAAAGTAAGTATGAGACATGCTTGGATTACTTATCCTAGCCAGGCAAGCCTTTCAAAAAGAACTTCATAAAAAACCAAATAGTTTGCTAGTAAAAAAGAAAATGATAAGCAAGCAGTGTGGAAGTAACAGTATTAACGATCCACAACATTGATCTGGGTCACCGGAAAAACACAAGGCCCTATACATGTCATTCCACATGCATTTGGACTGATGACCTACATCTTTATTACATATAACATTGAGTGTGTGGCTTCAGATAAATTAGTGTCTGTTTGGGAAATGCTATGGATATCGTAAAACAGACCATGTATCATTTTTTTTAAATGCACGAGTTGGCTCACATATATTATTTCAGAAATTATTACAGCACTACTTGCTGTTTGGAGTGTTGGATATACCCTCTTAAGTCTCATCCCAGCAGTTTTAGGGAAAAAACCAAACCCATTCTTCTAGTCTTCTCTACTTGAATAGCTAAGGAAGATCAAGAACTTACAGGAGACTGGGCCACTTTGCTCCTTCATAGTTCAATTGTTCCCCATACCTCTTTTCTAACATGTTTGGCTGAGGAACCATTTAGAGATAATCAGCTTACCACACAGCTTCCCTGCTTCACAGGGGAAGGAAAAGCCAAACAGCTGACTGATAACAGTTTGTTCGTTTATTTGGTATGCAGGTGAGCTATGGCTGTACAAAAGGTGGAGCAGCTGTTGTTTATCAGATTAAACAAGATCTCCACTCTCCTCACTAGAATTGACTTTCCTTTGCAGGTCCAAGCCATGCATGACTATGCTGCCACCGACGCTGATGAATTACAACTGAAGTCTGGGGACGTTGTCCTGGTGATTCCATTTGACAACCCTGAGGAGCAGGTAAGGAGAGCATGCGGAACGTTTGTTTGTTCCATAACTTTGTGGTACAGTACATAGAACATTGGACCTGGACCAGGATGACTTGGGTTCAAACCACCATTTGGGGCATGAAACTCTCATAATGAAACTTCAGTGTGATCCCACAAAGAGGATGATATGTAGCAAAATCCTGGCCTTCCACATAACAATCTCTTTGGCTCTTTGAACTGGTTTGTTTGGGAGCACCCTTACTCACATGCTTCAATGGAGAAATAATGAGATGTACTTGAGAGATGGTGGAGATCAATTTCTGGGCACAAAATAAGACATTCCAAATTATAAACCTGACGGAATGGTGGGGAGACATAGTGTCTGGTCAGCTCATTCCACTAAATGCAATAGAGGTACAGTACCAGGTTAAAAAAAATAATCTCTTCAGGTTTGGTCAGAGCCCTGGGCTTCTGCACACTATTTTGCTATCAAACCTGAGGTCACCCTTGGAAGATAGCACAATGCATTGCCTAAGTAGCCATTGAATCACTGTCTTGGCATCCAAACTGAAACATGACTGTTCTTCACTTGTATGAGAAAAAATCGCATGAGATTTCTTTTTACTGCAGATGGTTTTCTGTCCTATGTGAGTTCTACCTTTCTATAACAAAGACTTTGTGATGCAAGAACTGCTTTATATACCCAGAATCAAGTTTGTTTTTTAATACAGTGTATTCTGCTGAATAGCAGCCCAGCAGATGGCACTGTATTCTGAGAGAGGGAGGGAAAGACTTTATTGCCTTTTTTATTTTTAAAAAAATAAGGCACACTGTCTTCTCACAGTGAACAAGCAGGAATATTTCATCTTAGCCAACAGCACTTTTAAGTGTGTTTACACTATATGTTACATTAAGACTGCATCTTTTAAATACATCATAGAGGCCCACTGCACCTCCAAATAATGACTTCTTAAAACTGAAAGTGGACTTCTTGCCACATCAAGTTTCATCTTTTGCTGGTAAAACTAACTTTTGGAGGGTCCTGGGGCAGACAATTCCCATGGGACCCACCAGAATTGCCACCCTCTGCCCTATGGTATGACCAATGATTGACAGTATTGATTGATGTGCTTGTGGGAAAGGATTGTTAAATCCAGTTACAGGAGTGTCATTTTGTAGTGATGCATTAGGCAGTGCTCCAGACTCAGTTCAGTTCAGTAGTACTACATTTCTCCTTTAAAAGTATTATGGGGAGACACTCTGCTTGGGTAAGCTTGATGCTTAAACTGAAATTGACTATATAATTGGCTTAAGCTATAGATTTTAAGATAATGGTGGTTTTGAAACTATAGAGTTCTTTGAAGTTCTATTCTATAGATGTATTAGGTCCTTAAAACTTTACTTATTGAAATGGCTTCATTTCATTATTTCATAATTCAAGATTTCAATATTTGCTATTCAAATTTTTAGAGAAAATGATATTACATACAGTCTTGTTTGCATATTCAATAAAAGGAAGATAAGGAATAATTCTTCTGGACATTTTATCTGCTTCTGGGATAAGAAATCTGCAGGATATCCAGAAGAAAAAAAATACTTATGTATATAACAAATTGTCTGGATCCCACTGTATACAAAACCATACATAGGGATAATTAGCTGTGACAAACTTCACAGGCTGAATGATCAAGGGTATATAGTGCTCTGAAGGCTAATGTCACGTGTTGTCTAACAACATGACAGTCAGGTTATTCTAACAGTCCAGACAAAGAAAGTTTTCTATGGTTTCTGAGAAAGGAAGGTTTGGGTTTTGTTGTTTTGCATGAATGAAGTCAGTGCCTCAGTTGTAACTTACTTTTACTTTGAGTGAACATAAAATTTGGGGCTGAGTTATGGATGTACAGAAATTTGTGTGTACATTCATTAAAGGTAAACCATTCATGTGTACATTCATTAAAGGAAAACCTAAAGAAATGGTTTGTGTTGCATAAAGAACATAAAATGGCCAAGACACAGTAAATAAGCCAGTTTAGAGAAAATATTTTGGTTGATGACTTTTATGGGCATTAGATTACTGATTTAAGATCCCAAAGATATGCTACTAAGCAGCTTCATTTTCAAACAAGGTCTCGTTTACCAGATAGATAGCAGAA
Organism: Intellagama lesueurii; assembly: GCA_037013535.1. Classification (NCBI taxonomy): domain Eukaryota; kingdom Metazoa; phylum Chordata; class Lepidosauria; order Squamata; family Agamidae; genus Intellagama; species Intellagama lesueurii. Next base: position 118,242,672 of record JBAJHW010000001.1, read on the forward strand.
TAGGGTTACTACAGAATAAAATAGGTCAGGAAACTTAATTTACCCAAGGGCAGTTATTTAAAGACTAAAACATTTATTGCAGCATTATTTTTCATGGACATGCAGAATGTCACCTTATATACCCGACACCATCTTCTGTAATCTAAGCCGTAAATGCTCTTTGAATGGGGAGTTTTCACCTCATGTAATGCAAACTTTTATCTCTTTCCACCTCTGGCAGGATGAAGGATGGTTGATGGGTGTAAAAGAATCTGACTGGCTTCAGCACAAAGAACTTGACCAAAGTCGAGGAGTTTTCCCAGAAAATTTCACAGAGCGTGTGCAGTGAGGCCCCATGGCTCCAATGTGGCTTCTCTTCAGCAGGAAGAGGTGTTTTGTCCCCACATCCCCTTGGGGATAGCCTAAAAATAAGAGAATTTTAAAGGAACAAAAGCATAAAAGGTTGGATTCTTCACAGAACATAATGTTTTAGAAGTACATTGAATTCAGAGTGTTGTTATCAAATATATAGGTCATAAAGAAAGATAGGTTGAAAACAATCCCCTTTACTTTTTGTTTGAACAGTGCTAATGTTAAGAAGATTATCACCAAAAGGCAGAGTCATTTTGTGAAAATTGGCGTTAGGGTGTGTTTGGCATAATAAGCCGTGAAATACTGTCCCGTTATCCTGACACTACACAATAATGTTTACCTTTGTGGGAAGGTGAAGTCAACCTGTCTTGTGGCTGAAGTTGCTTATGTGGCATCCCCTGAATTTCAGACCTTTCAGATTACTCAAACCTGCTGCCATAAGCCTGTCATGCTGTTGAAAAGAAATATTTAGTGTACAATGTTCACAAATTATGGTTATGTATATGTGTGTGAGTGTGTTGTTCTTCCTTTGGAAAATCTAATGACCTGTGGTTTTATACATTTAAATGCAAACAAAATAAACTCCTGAGTGCATATCAGAAAGAAAGATGAGGAAGCTATGCCTCATCCAAAGCTGCTTCAGGGATGTGAGTTAGCCTATTACATTGGTATCTTTTTGTCCGTTTAAAAATGCTATACAAGTATAAAAATAGCTTTATTTGGTTTTTTACAAATATTAACCTATTGCTGATTTATTAAACCAAGCTTAGAATGAGCAGAAGCTGGCTTAAAATCCAGCTGCATTTTCAAGGGAGAAACGAAGAGAGAACTGTAAAAGAATAACATGTCAAAAAGAACATGTTGGCTGGAATCCTGTTGGTGTTTGCATAAGGTTTGCATAACTTTCCAGCCAGCTGACAACGTGCAAGAGTGCATCTTGCTTGCATGATGAGCTATGTGACCGGGCACTCAACTGAGATGTCTCCTGGCACCTCAGAAACTAGCTGCAATTGACTGTTGCAAGTTACTCAGTCCTTACACAAATACCAACAGGTTCACCTGGCCGTGATTGCATTTTGTTTCCACTGGTGGGAACAAAAAAAATTGCTTTCAGTTTTCAGCCAGTTCTGCTGAATCCCATTGCTTTTGCCAAAATCAGCACCCTTGTCTTTCTCCTGCAGTCCTCTAGGCACCCTAAAATCTGAGAAGCTTCATGGGTACCACAGAAGACTGCAGCAGGAGGGGAAGGAAGTTCTGACTCCAATAGAATTGGATACCAAAGTATATTGCTGGAATATGGCCTTTAATTTCTCAGTATTTGTGGGGAAATTGTGCATGCAAGCACCTCATTTATTTGTTTTGTCCCATCCACAGTTGGTGAATGTCCAGATCTTTTCAGCACTGATTAAGCTGTAAGAATGTCCTGTGCTTTGCAAATCCAACCAGCTGTGCTGCCTGTCAGGAGCTGTTCCATTGTGTTATTACCAAATGTTCGTTCTGTACAGTACCACTACTATAGGTGGCTCTGTGGTATAGAGGCCTCCTAGAAGGCTACCTTGGTAGGCTGGTGGAGGCTGTTGCTTATCCAGTAATCCCTTCTCATGCGCTGTACCCGTGCAACTCCCTGGGCCTGCTTGCAGGGTCATTGCTTGTGGCAAGCATGCTGGTGGAGCAATTTGCACACACTATCTTAAACATGTATTGGCTCATGCAGTGGTTCATAGATAATTCACATCTTATTTGGAAAAAAAAACAAGTTGGTTGAAAATTTTCAGTTTTCAAACATTGTAATCTAAACTGCCATTTTGAAAGTGGCACCCCTGTGTTTACTACAATGGTTTCAGACTTTATTTTGGGAAAACTGAGGTCTGCTCGGATTAGCATGTGTTCTTCAGTGAGAAGGCCAGCAATGGAGGGGCAGCTTTCTTACAAATCAGCTCAATGTTAATGATCTCCCCTACAATGCGGAGCTGTCTGTTTTTTTAGGCAGCACTTTCAGTTTATGCAGGGCAACCATGTCACCTAACAGGCCTGACCTGTTGAACTGAATGTGCCCCTTGGAATTTGTCCTAGAATCCTTTGTGATGCACAGGATACATCACAAATCAAGGTGGGGAAGACTTCCTCGTGGTAGATAGGGTGAACACCATGGGTCTAATGTATGTATTTGCATTTGCATTGCTCCTCTTATTTGTTTGTTTATTCTGTGCATTATGATGAGCAAGCAAATTTCTAGGCAGTTCGTAGAGTGAACAATGAATCTATCAGTAGCAACAGGTTTGCTTTCTCCAAGCACCACTGTATTGAACAGGACTTTAAACTTTTACTTGAACGACTGATGCAGCTAGGGAGCTCCTCAGATCCTTTTATGGCTGGGTTCATTTGTTTCCAAATTCTCTACTGATTTGTTTCAAATGCTTTTTCTGTTTTGGCATGAAGGTATTCTTTTAGGACAGGATATCTCCTCTTGCATTGAAATACATGTGAGATTGTTGTATTGAATAATCCCATAAAATGTCAGCTGTTTTTAGAAAAGCATGGCAAGCCATGTTGCACCCCAAAAATAAAATAAAATCCAGTTAAACTTAAAATAGCTTTTAGGAGCATAAAGTATGTGTGAGACTGCCAACAATACAGGACTTTAGGTCCAAAGAGGAAGCTTTTATTTTACTTGGTAACAAGTCATTAGTCCAGCTATGTGTTGCCAATGTAAATCACCATCAATAATGTCAATAATGCCTACATAAAGCCCAGGAATTTGGAGAGTATACTGTGAATGCTGTAGATTAGTTACAATTGCTTATCACTTACAACCACTTAAGTTCTCTTTTGTGGAAGGACTAGTCTTTATGGTAGTGTTTTAAAGATAAACATTTTACTCATTGGGGCTTTAAAAAGAAGAATAAATAAATTCTGGATTTAATGACATATCCTTCAGCCACACTTCCTATTATTCAGATTCCTCTGTATCCTGGAATGCACATCTCATGAAACTCACCCACTGCAAGTGTGGACACTATGGCACAGTTGGTGTACAGAGTTGCTGCAAAATATTTGTCTCATTACAGCCTGTCCTTAAAAAAAAAGTATTTTTATGCATTTATAAAAATGAGGCTGTCCTTCTAAGAGAAAGATTGTAAGGCATCTGTAAAAGAATATTAACTAAAAATGTCTTTATCCAATGAGAAAGTATAAGTGTAATATCTATTTTTTTGCAAAAAGGAAAAACAAAAACAAAAAAAATCTGACCCTGTGGATTTTCTTTTTAAAAAGGCTGGTAGTGGTGGTGGTGGTGATATTATAAATTTCCAGAATTAAAGTGTGACACTTATATTGCTTCTCTAGTTGCTAGTGCATATAATATTTTTTTTTTGGCTGACTTCATACTCATTGTTTCTTGACATTTATGTCTGATTTTTCACAGAAGTGTTACAAAAATGTTTTTGTTGTGGAAAAGCAGCCATTCAGTACTGTATTATGTCTTTACTGGTTATGTATTCTGATGCTGTACAAAATGGTATAGCTCTTGGCCTTTAAAATGATGGTTGATAAGCTTGTAGTTCTCAGGTTTCATCAGTTTTCTTCAGTTGCTGCAACAGGGAAACGGGTCTCTTTCACTTGATCTCAATTTGCTTCTGAAGAAATCTGCTCAATGATGAAGGCATAATTCAGCTGAAATTAACAGCAACTGCTTCATGTGGACAAGTAAATTTCCCATTAGAATAGAATATGCTTGTATTTGGGATTCAGTGATTGATGAGATGAATCAATTCAAAATATCTTTAGCTAACTATGATGGTTCCCAATTAACCAACCAACAGTTTTTTTTTAAAAAAAGAGCATATAACATTTAATAAAAGCTGCAGACAACAATCATCACTTTTAAAAGAGGCATTTTGTCTTATCTCATATGCAGGTGCAGTGCCTCTTCTGAGACTAGACATGGTGTGACACGTCACATATGAATAATCTAAAAAGCTGTCTTGCTTCTTGCTAAACAATCCTGGGTTGCATTCAGAAAAAAGCTGCCTGCTGATGGAAGCAATTGGTATGAGGTTTTTGATTCAGCAAAACTTTTCTGCTGACCAGGCAGGGAAAGAGGTAGCCTGAGGCAATTCCTCCCTTCCCCTTGGAATTGCCAGTATCCCCTGATTTTTTTTTCCTGGCAGGATAGAAGAATGGAATTTGGGGTGATTTGGCAACTCTGCGAAGATGGGCTCCCCTGCTTTCCATACGTGGACATGTTCTGAGCAGAACTCCACTTGGTGACTCTCCTGCTAGTTGAACAAATATGCAGGATTCAGTTGTTTTCACTTGTATGCATATTAAATGCAGTAGACCAGACATAAATTTTAAATTTTTTAATTGGGTTGCAACCCTAGAGTGGAACCCTCTTAATTCCTTCAGGTCATACAGCAGTCTTTTGGAGCCTTTGTAAAGGGCTATTCTGTTGGCCAAATGGAAGATCCATTGCTTTGAAAGGGAGATTTCCTCTTGAATTACAGTTAGTTAGAGATAGTGTGTGAACTCTGTGGGCAGAGCATTATGCTTGGTCTGTTTGCAACAGAATAGTGACCCAAGGATGTATGGGTTTTCCTGATGGAAAATAATGTGAAATTAGGAAAATTAGTGAGAAACTTGCACATGGTTATTTGACATTACCTTTCTTCCCTGTTGAGTGACAAGTATCGTTTACAGAAGACTTAGGGAAAAGGGGGGAAATAATTAATATCATATTCTCAGGTGTATAAACACTCTTCCTAGATCAATAACCTCCACATTTCCTGTTAAATTAATATACATTTTGGGCTTTGTTTTGGTATTTATAGCACAGGCCTACTTGGAAGTGGACTTCACTGAGCCGTATTCTCAGCTATTATGTGTGAGATAGCATCTGTAGCCACCATCTGCAAAGCGCCAGCTTGTCTGGACCTTACTGAATTCTGAAGAAGTCAAGAGGTTTTGAACATCATATAACAGATCATTTAAATCTCAGACCCTAAGGCTGAAATCCAGTAGCAAATTGCAACTAGAGTAGGCTCATTGAATCAGTGGGGATATGGTGAGTCAACTCCTCCATAAGTTTTGTTGATTCAATAACTCTACTCTAGTTGCAATTTATTACTGGCTTTCAGCCTAAATCTAAGAAAGATTGTGAGTATGCCAACAGATAACTGGATAACTTTGCAAGTTGAAACAATTATTACGAAGGTATTCGAATGTGGAATGCATTTCATAAGGGAGAGATTTGGAGGGGTAAGTCTGGTCCTCCTCTACCAAAGAACACATTACCGTACCACATGTAGGAAACATTCCAGCTGCTCACTGACCATAATCTGCATTTTAAAACTTTATAACATTGTCAAAGATACCACTGAAAAGATTCGGAAAGACTGCTGCAGGAACTTTAGTTGAGAAAGAAGCATGGTTGGCCCATGTTAAAAGCATCTTATGTTCTAACACTGAAGTTGGCTCATATGCCCCAAATAAATGACCACGTTAGTCTGAAGTCATTACTGAATGTTGAGCAGATCGAACAGAAACAAATTGGACAACTAATTCTATCCCCCCACTTTCTTTGTTTTAAAGCTCTTAACTCCCTGGTGGAGTTTCCTACATTTATTTCAATATAGAATGTTGTTATTTCAATAGATAACCACTCTTCCTTGTTTCTTACCATGTGAACAGCTTGAGCAACTTAGGCAGAGAATGTGCACCACATTTCTAACTACTGACAATGAGCCACATATTGCACTGCTGAAAGAAAACAGAAATATAAGGTTCTCCTAAGGATTCCCATATACCCTTAAACTTTCAGTCACTGATAATAACATGTTTATAGGTAACGAAGAGACTAGTACCAGATATGGCCAATTCACACATTTAAACAACTCATCTGCTCCAGGTGAGCAGTGCAGTGCTAAAAGCCAATCAGTCAATTTCTCACCTATTCCAGTGCTCTGCCGGACAGAGTGCAGGCTCAGAAGATTTTGTTCTGTGAGGTGTTTTGGGACTGCAAGAGTTCCTCTAATGCTGAGCATCTCAGTGGGTTAGTCATATACTACACTCTGGAGAGTTTCCTCAAGGTCTTTAGAAATTGCCAAATCGAATGGGGGTGGGATCCTCTTGGAAACTTAAGTCATTAAGGAATAGGAAATACACTCTTTGCCTCTGCCTTACTAGGAGAGAAACATACAATGGAGTGGAGCCACAGTTGCCTCTTTGCTCCCTAGAGCTTAGCCTTCCCAAAATGTAGTGAGGCTGCTATTGCAACCAGTGGAAAGGAGCATTCCAGTTTATGTACATGGCTAGCCAGGCCATTCTACACATGGTTAGACAAAATCATGACCATAAAAACTAACATAAATGAGGTAGGTTTTTTTTAAAATTTGAGACAATACCAAAAATTAGAGCTATTTCCCTGTGGAGAATGGAAGATATTAAAATTGGGTGAAGACTGCAGATTTGGGATGTGAGTGCTTGGAATGGCACTGTATTTCTTGCTAGCCAGAAGTGGCCAGTTTACAGATCAATAAATGTGATTAAGTTTGGATCTTGGATGGGCCCAAATGTCTCCCTGCTCAATGAGGTTTCCTGGCAGCAAGTTTCACTCTTCTGTATTACATGCTTTACACAGGTATCATAAAATGCATATAAACGATCCTGAAAGAACAGATAGCAGCTGCCTTTTAATTTCATATTGAAATCCTCCTTCCTACCCTCTCTATTTACTCTTGACGTGAGAATACCATAATTGAGCTTTAAAAATAAGGTACTTCTACATTGTTAGGAAAACTAATACATGGAACACTGCGGTTAACATTCTTTGCTATTTCTTGCCTATGAAATTCTCTGACTTGCAGATACAGCTAACTTGTGCTCTGTTCCTAATGGACAGACTCTTTACCTGAAGCTCACTGGATGCTGTCCCTGTTTTCTAATACTCTCCTAGGTCAATGACTTTGACTCTCTGTATTTTAAAAAATACCATCATTTCATCTGTTATCTAGTCCACTGATTTTGACCCTGCAGCTCACAGAACACCTGACATTTCAGGTGTTATTTCCTTTTGTTTTACAAAAAGTTTTTAAAAAGATCCTGGTGTGTGACTCCTAAATTTAATGACATGTATTTCATGGATTTATTTATCCCATATGTTCCAAAATATAATTTTGTGTCATTCTGCCTCTTTGTGTACTGGTCTTCTTTTACAGTCTCTGCATATAAGTGATTTTATCATCTATCTTTGTAAGACCACACATTTATGAATCTGGGAAAATCCAAGGAAAATCTGCTTGTCTCTTAAGCCCAGGGTTCTTCTACATACAAGCTTTGGGTGCAATTTCATGTAGTGCCAGCACAGTGTTAACAAAAGTTACACAAAATTCTGTTGTGGGAAACTGTGTGTCTAATGGTAATTGGATGAGAGGTTTTTTGCTTCTTTCAGTTGGGGATCATACATTGAACAGTGCATTCAATCAAACAATCTGTTACACAGTCAGGAGGATCAGGGTGCAATAGATATTCTAGAGAATACCTCCCACTGTTTGCACAATTGCCTTATGTGTTTGCATACATCAATAGAACTCTCGTCATAAAGAAAATGAGTTATATCACTGTAAGCAGATGAACCAGTGCAAATACCTCTGGTTTAGATCCAGGCTATTGATTCACAGTTAAAAACTGCTGTCTTTCACCGTCCCTGGACCATATTTAACAATGAAAAAATGATAGGAAATTCCTGATGGTAATTGCTCCTTGACAATGGAATGGGCTACCTCAGGAAATGGTGGATTCTTCTCCACTGGACGTTTTAGAGCAGGTGTTGGGTGTCCATCTGTCAAAGGTGCTTTAGCTGATGATTTCCTGCATTGGTAGGAGAGTGGACTGCAAGACATTGAGGTCCTTTTAGACTTCATTATTTTGTGGTAACGCCCCTTGCCCCGTTTCTAATCTTTCTGAAACGTTGCTGTTTTCTTGCCAGCAGGGTGGTGGAGGAATGGAGGGGAATATTTGATAAAGTCGGCTGGTTTCACACATATTCCAAGCAGAAATCAATAGGCCACACATATTTGCCAGAAGATTTTAGTAGCCTACTTTCTGGAGTCTGATATTCTGGGACATGCTGTGACTGATATCTTACCTGACTCCTGCAATTCTGCATTTTTCTGGAGAATTTCCATGTTTCTTAGTTTCTAACTGGAATGATTCTGGGTGAAACCAAACAAATCTCTCTTCTGTGCTCACTGATCTATCCTAGGGGGTGGGGGTGGTTATTTGTAGTGCATCCACTGCACCTCTTGCTCTTATGTGTATCTGTGATAGCCAGACACTTTGGTATCACGTGCACGTCCATAATGGAATCTGATTTCTCTAGTCTTAATCCCCCTTCAAATTGAATGAAGCAGCTCTCTCTATAGGAAGACCACACGTGGAGCTACTCAGGTTTCACAGTCCTATGGTTCCTCTCACCAAGAATGAAGAGCAGCTGCTGAAGAAGTAGGCGACACTAAAACTTACACTAGATAAGAGAAATTTAGACAACCACCTAGCAGATCCCCTTTGATTTGTATTCCTGCACTGAGCAGGGGGTTGGACTCAATGGCCGTATAGGCCCCTTCTAACTTCATGACTCTATGATAAAATTTGCTTGTTGAAGATGCCTAAAGAATGTTGTTTTGACTGCACAGCCACTCTTCTGAAAATGCCTGATCTTATGAACCATTTTGAAATCCCCTTTTCACTCCCAACCTCTTAACCTTTTCTCTTTATACAGTATCTTTCTCACCATCATTTTCCAGAAGCCTTAGAAACCCTGAAATATTGAGTAAAGATGTGGGGGGGGGGGAGAGGACTTCAGAACTTATTTTTTTGTTTTGGGGTCTTTTGGCAGGCTCCTTTTTTTTATTCTGAGGTTCTCTGAGGTACAGGCCCTTTTGGTAAACGTGGAAATACTCACACTTTTTGGATTCTTTTGGTTTGGATTTCTTATTCTGGTTTCTGATGCTAGATCCAATTAAGCACTATAAAATCCTCCATTCTACCCCCCCAAAAAGCAGGGACAAGGCAACAATCATCCACTCCAAAAAAGGGGCACCAACATGAGTAAGAAAACTCAAGTCAACCACAGACCTATGCAGACACTAGCAGTTTTTGAATATTTGTATTTATGATCACATCACCATCTTCATCAATTCATCAGGAGGAAATAATACAGATGAGAAAGAGAAATATGATAATCATGATCATAATCAAAATACATGGGGGACTGGATAAGCTGCTCTCCCTTCTGCCACTTTTATAGCTTCAGTCCAGCAGTGCAAGCAATAGTTCACCAGGTGAAGGGCAGCCAGCCAGGCACTCCAGGCAACAATTAAGGAAATAGAGGAAAATCCCTCCAAACATCAATAATAAAAAAGATCACAAAGTGGACTAATATAAAGTACAAAATAAATACATTAACTTCTCTCTTGAAATCCCGAATCTTTTGTATTTCAGAAGCAGTCTATCATAAAGCCACAAAAGACTCTGAAAATAAAAGTAAGTGTCTTTTTCATGTTTTCCCTGTTCAGGTTTACCAGAAAGTTCCATCCCTAATATTACTATTATTTCCTGGATTTTGAAACAGCCTACGGCAGCTTGTTTTGGCCTCACCGTTCATTGTTGCTACAACCCAACCACTGTGGCTTTTAAATCAGTCCTCCTGGCATCACATCTATGGATTTTATACTCATTTGTGACAGTTTATTCTGCGTAGGTGTATTTCAGTTAATTAGTTGCCAAGTAGAAGCATTCATTTATGCCAAGTGGAAGATATATTGGAAGTTCCCTTATATTAAATAAATAAAGGGCACACATTACAAACATATCTGCCCTGTTTTATGCAACTAGACAGGCATACAGTAATTCTCTTCCAAGGGACTACTAACTCAGCCTGCTAATTAATTAATTAATTAATTAATTTAGTACTCCACCCATCTAGACCAAAGTCTACTAATTTTGTCCAACTTAAAAGAAAACACATCTAGAGAACAAAAATTATACTCAATTTTTATTCCACATGATAACTGGATTTTCTTACATTTAAGTCAAGATCCCACTGACTGAGTCAAAGCGGACTGGTTCTGAAAGGGTCCAGTCAGAAATGGGCTCATTTCCAAAATATCCTACTTAGGTCCAAACCAGATCTCTGGGACTGTGGACATCCCTGGCATTGATTTCATCATTCAATATCATTAGTCACTGAGCGGTTCCAGCCGGAAGGCTTCTACTGTGCACAGTTAAATGGCATTCTGAAGTTATTGCATATATTTTCCTTTAAGTGAGGAAAAAAATGTTAGGAAAAAACAGAAGGAAAACAAAGGAGGTCTGCAAGCTGGGGATGAGTTCATCTGGCCCCCCCACGAATGAGCTAGCATCATTGCACAATAAAAGCCTCCTTCAGAAGCAGAATTTACTTTTGTTGTTTTATTTAAAGCAAGAGAGACTAAAGCCTGAAGAACGTTAAACTTCCCATTTTTCAATGAATTTTTGTAAGACTGTCCTGACACCAGCATTGTAGCTTGTGTATTGATCAGGAGTGCTCTCTCAGGTCAAGGTTTGGTCATATTATTACTCTTTTACCTTCTTAGAAGAGAAAAGTCCTTTATAACCCCTGCATTCAGCTTGGAAATGTTACTTTTTTGGACTATAGCAAGAACCCACCAGCCAGCAGAACTAGTGCTTTGGGGGAATTGTAATCTAAAACACTGACTCTTCCCAAGTTCTGCCCTTCCTGTACAGCTCACAGGAAGGATTTAAAAGTGAATTCAATGCAAGATGAAGTACTGCAGTCTTGAGGTGCCACAACAAAACAGTGTAAGGCAGCAGGTTATGTGACGGTTAGTCCCCATGACTTTATGTGTCAATGCATACAAAGGTTGGCTAAAGTGCCCTTTATTTTGAGTTAGTAGCAATTCTGCGTGGACAGTAGCCTCTCCTATTTTGATTTGGAGCATTGTGCAGGGAAAAGGGTGGCCTAACCACCAAATCAATACAACCTAGTTTCTGCATATGCACATTTAGTGTGCATTCAATACAAGAAAAGTCATAAGTAGAGATGGGGATGAATCGAAAAAATGGCAATTTGTTGTGATTCATAGTTTGTCAAGGTAGACAAATCAACAAATACAAATTTACAAATATTTTCTGGACGAATTAATGAATCAATTAGTGGATTCATCTTCACTTTAAACTGCTAGAAAGGACCAAGAGACACCAAATTCACAAAAAAGCTTCCTCTAACTCTTTTCTACAAGCCCTGCAAGTTTGGTGAAGTTTGGGTTTTGGACGTCCAAGTTAAGTACCCACAAGGAGGGCCCACCCTGGAAAATCCCCCCCAAGGTACCTAGAGACAACAAAATCACACAGAACATTCCAGTGTCTCTTTTCTAAAGGCACTGGTGAAGATTGGCTTTTGGATGTCTTGAGTTATTCACCCACAAAATGGGTCCCCTCAGGAAAGTGACAGAGCCAGCTGGCATAGTTTGCCATCAGGCACAGAGGCCGATGGCATTGCGGTAGTTTGGTTTGTCTCCAGCAGGCAAAGTTTGAGCAGAAATACCGTCCTTAGAGGAGCTGACAAGAAAAGATACTGGAAGTGGCGGAGATGGACGTACTAACAGAAGTACTAAATGAAAGGTCATCTCAAAAAGGACTCAAATCCTGGGAACGATTTTATACCTGGACTTGAAATATGGATTTGAAAACATAGATAAAAGAAGAATGTGAAGGGCCAACCAGGGAATGGAGAGATTAGTAACTATAGCAATTTTGGTAAAATTTGTTACATTTTGTTGTTGTTATCTTCGTCTTTAGCATAACTGTACAAGTGGATATAAATTTTGATGTAAAATCTCAGGAATTTTACCTTTCCCCCATCCATATCTATTCCCCCCGTCCCCCTTCTCCCAATCCTATTCCCATTGAAAATGAATAATAATAAAAAAGAGTATTGAGGGAGTTTGGTTTGCCCTCAGCAGGCACTGAGCTCTGAGATGACCATTTGGAGGCTTGAGTTCATGTTTTGGCCTGAGGCCAGAAATAGGCATTGGGACAGGCAGGCAGATGGGTGGGTGAGCAGGTGGGCGAGCAAGCAGGCAGGTGGGGAGGCAGGCAGACAGGTGGGTGGGCAAATGAGCAGGCAGGCAGGGGGGCAGGCAGATGGTATGGTGAACCAGTGGGGCTTCGGGCAGGCAGGCAGGCAGGGTGGTAGCAGAGAGACAGTAATTGAAACCATATCTCTTTGGGTTCAATAGGGGAAGCCCAACAAGGGAAGGTTCACCTTGATGAATGACAGTCTCTCCCCACTTACAGGATACAAACTCGAGCAGCATGGTTGGAGCATGTCTCCAAGATGGGAAAACACACACTCACTCTGGACACTGGCGGGGGGGGGGGGGAATGGAAAGGAGGTCCATGGCCACATTGGACAACTCTGGCCATATGACCATTCTGGACCCAAAAATGGAGGGAATCTGATTGGAGGGCTGGGGGGAGGGGTTCTGAAAGGTACTCCCACACCATTGTCTCTGCTGAGTCCTCCTCTGCCGCCTGGCTGTCCTCCGCAGCAACTGCCCAGGTCATCACAGAGCTCCAGTAATGGGGACTGGGGCCTTCACCAGCAGAAGTCCCTGCCTGTGGCTACTGTGAACCACCCTCCCCCTTCTCTGACTCGTGCCCTGGAATCCCCGGCTCCTCACACATGTGTCATGTGCCCATCGCCCTGCGAACCTCAGCAGTGAGCTCTGTTCTCCACTCTTCGAGCTCTGTGGTGTGTGCCACCAAGCTGCCCTTGATTCGAGGATCACGCAGGGAGGCCATGCAGTAAGCTCTGTCCCTGCAGACAGGATGGAGTTGTTTCTGTATGCCTGGCTGCATCCTCCCTCCACGGAAGGAGGGAGGATCCCGGCACCACAGTAGGCCCCAGGGACCAATCGAGGGCATCAGTCGGGGATGATCTGCTCCAGGCACACCATGTAGTCACACAAGATATCAGTGGTCTCTTGGAAGGGCTTGAGCACCCCAACCATCTGGGAGAGGCCCAGCCAATCCATGGCACTGATGCCCACCTCTCTCCCCCCAGGCAGAATGGGCATGGAGAACATGATGTCCTCCAAAACGGCCTTCTACTCCACCAGGCAGGACACACTGGTGTAGGTGGAGTTCCACCTGGCTGGCAGCCCCGGCAAGAGAACATAAGTCTCCTGCCTGAACTCTTCCTGCCTCTCGTGTAGCTGGTGGGCAGCTTTCAGGCTGAGACAGGTTTAAAATGATTCAGGACTAATCTGATAGCTGAAAGGTATTGGGGTGCATTTTTATTGCTACTGAGGGGACACTTGTGGGGTTTTCCTCTCCTAAAGCCAATCAATTATTTCTGCATTATTTCTGCAATTATTTGGTTGGCTTTAGGAGAGAGATATCTAGATGGAGGTAATGGTTCTATTTGCTTTAGGCAGCAAACAATCATGGGCCAACTTGAATTCAGGCCATTTTTTAAAAATTATGCACAACGCTCCTTCTGCCTGAATCCCATTTTAGTCACCCTCCCTCAGGGCAGACCGATTCAAATCAATGGAGCTTATGTTACTTGTGACTAGCAAGTCCCATTCATTTCAAAGGTTACACATGACAGAGGAAAAATACAGTTATGTGAAAAAGAAAGTACACCCTCTTTGAAATGTATGGTTTTGCTTATGTATTTAATTAATTAATTAATTAATTTCTATACTGCCCATCTGGCGACCCAGGCCACTCTGGGAGGTTTACACAGTACAATAAAACGAAATATAAAGACAAAACAATGCAATAAGAGGACAATAATATAAATAATCAATACAACAAAGACAAATGAAAATAATCGCCGGAAGAGATTAAAACAAAATAATGAAAGCATGGCAGGGGTTGAACATTAGCGAATATCTGGTTGTTTAAGCACTGTTGTATCAAGGTATAATAGAGTCTGGGAAGGCCTTTCTAAATAAAAATGTTTTTAGTAATTGCTTAAAAATTACCAATGAAGGCACCAGGCGGATTTTGGGTGAGAGAGCATTCCACAGTTATGGAGCTACCACTGAGAAGGCCCGGTTTCTGGTCACTTTTTTCCAAGCCTCTCTCGGGATCAAAACTCTCAACCGTCCAGCCTGAGAAGATCTTACAGGACGGGCAGATCTGATCGGAAGGAGACGTTCTGCCGGATAACGAGGTCCCAAACTGTTTAGGGCTTTATATGTTAACACCATTACCTTGAAGCTGGCATGGAAACAAACAGGTAGCCAGTGAGGGCGGCCAGGGTTAGGGAGATATGTTGATGTCTTCTCACCCCACTTAGTAATCTGGCGGCTGAGTTCTGGACCTGCTGAAGTCTCCGTGACAACACCAAGGACAGCCCCACGTAGAGAGCATTGTAGTAGTCTAATCTCGAGACGACCAGTGTGGTGAGGGACCTGGTGTCAAAGCAGGGACACAGCTGAGCGATCCGCCTTTGATGGAAATAGGCGGTGCGGACCACAGATGGTATCTGAGACTCCATTGATAGAGCTGGGTCCAGAAGTATGCCCAAGCTGTGCACCTCATCCTTTGCAGAAAGAGTGACCCCCCCCCCCCCAAAAAAGGGAAGCGCCCAGACCACAGACACTATGACTTCATCATTCTCTCATATCATTTTGGAGGAATTTTGGCACACTCCTCTTTACAACATTGCTTCAATTTATTGAGGTTTGTGGGCATTTGTTTATGCACAACTCTCTTAACGTCCCACCACAGCATTTCAATTGGGTTGAGGTCTGCACTTTGACTGGGCCATTGCAATACCTTGATTCTTTTCTTTTTCAGCCATTCTGTTGTAGATTTGCTGGTGTGCTTGGGATCATTGTCCTGTTGCATGACCCAGTTTTGGCCAAGCTTTAGCTGTTGAACAGATGGCCTCACATTTGACTCTAGAACAGTGGTCCCCAACCTTTTTAATGCCAGGGACCGGTTTTGTTGAAGACCATTCTTCCAAGGACGGGGGGGGGGGGGGCTGCCACCGCCGCCGTCCATGAATGGGGGGGCGTGGGGGGGGCGTCCGTGCGTGGGGGTACTTGTTATGCAGTAGTATGTTATGCATTAAGCACCGTTTCCCATTGAAATGCATGGGAACGGGATTAATCCATTCCAGCATTTCAAAAAAATACCAAAATAATAATAATAAAAATAAACAGAGCAAGTCCCACACTGGGACTGCAAAAAAACAAACAAACACAAATCCAAAACAAAACAACACAGCACAGAAACATAACCCCCCCCCCCCCAGCCCAAACCCACCCTCCAAAACCCACTCAGGTCCTGTGGCTGCAAAACAAGCCGAAATCATCACCCCTCCACCACCGTGCTTGACAGTTGGTATGAGGTGTTTATGCTGATGTGCTTGGTTTTTGCCAAATGTGGTGCTGTGCATTATGGCCAAACACCTCCACTTTGGTCTCGTCTGTCCAAAGGACATTGTTCCAGAAGTCTTGTGGTTTGTCCAGATGCAACTTTGAAAACCTAAGCCGTGCTGCCATGTTCTTTTTAGAGAGAAGAGGCTTTCTCCTGGCAACCAATAGATTTTATTTACCTAATTTTCAGACCTGCCAAGGACCAGATGGTTTTTATTATGTCCTGGTATGTAAAACCATAGAATTCAAAGAGGGTGTACTTTCTTTTTCACATGACTGTAGCTGTCAGAGGACCTTATTTTTCTGACCTTTGCAAGACTGTTTCACCCCAGGTTGCTTAGAATGGTCTTGAAGAAGTCACCCACTAACCCGTTTCCCTGTATTGTTATAAGGAAGAAACTACTGGCCTTGAAACACATGATATATGATCAAGCAATGATTTTTTCAAGGCTTCCAAAATCTCAGAGGAAAAGACATTTCTATCAGTTACTACCAGTGCATTTTAGAGATTAGTTTTCATCCCAACATAAATTACTCCAATCCAGAGAGGTTTTTTTTTTTATTAACTGCTCCACTCTGCAGGGTGAAGAAAAACAGAGGAGGAGTTGCTAATTAAATGTTTATTGTTAAGGACTTTATATATTACACACTATAAGCCATTCTATCCATTAAACAAACCATTTAGCTCTCATAAAACTGCATTACTGTCTCTTATTAGGTTAATCAGCATTCATATCCAGACACACTGCATTTCCATCTAATTGCCCTTAGTTAAACTCACTTCACATTTTTATTTAATTAAGCCCAACCAGCCACCAGAATGAAATTAATTGGGATGCAATTGGAGAGTATCATTGCACCCCTTAGAGTCCATAAGCAAGGCACTAAAGCTTTCTTTAAAAAAAAAAAGCTAAAAGTGGTTACAGTTACATAAGTTTGATGCTAGCACTAAAGACGTCAGACAATCGAATACATAGATTGGATATGGGGCAGAGAAAACGACATACATCTAAATGTAGGTGTTCTTTCCCATTTTTGTTTTGTTTTGATCAGTGGTTATTAGCCTCATCTGTGTAAATGCAGATGTTATTATTAGTTTGTACAACAGCTTTCAGAATGTGTTCTGGAGAAGACTGGTTTCCTCGGAGGCTGATCAGAGGTTTTAAATTAGAAGATCAATATGAACAGATAGGCTTTCCTGAAGACCAGCTTGCCCATCAGTTCGGATCCTTCCTGCAATGTGTAACTACAGGTGTGTGTTTGTGTGTGTTAAGCGAGGAATGGGTTTGTGAATGAAATGGATCAGGGTCTGTTTTAGAGATGGAAAAAGTACATTTGGAAGACTACAGCTCCCCAAAACAATCCCAGTGATTTAGGAAATCCTGAGAGATGTTGTCCAAAAAGCAACTTTTCCAGGCTCTAACTCTCAGTCCAACTGAGCCTGCAATCCTAGCCATATAAGACTATGTCTCACTGAACACGGTACAGCTGACATTTCAGCAAATGTATATAGAACTTCATTTTAACTTTGGACCCCTCCCACTTATCTCATTAGCCCTCATAACAGACCTGTAACACAATCCTTTCATGTTGCAAATAAGGAGGTGACATTGCTAGAACAGTGGGTCCCTAAGGCTATCGACTGAGTTAATAGTTGAGATGAGATTTGAACTTCTTTTGTGTTACTACACAAATGTAGGAACAGTGGTACCTTTATTGGATCATTAAGAAAATAAAACAAAAGATAAAGTGAGCTTTCGATGATAATTCATCTTCATCTGGCTCTGCGACAAGTTCTCATGGGTAGCTCCAAAATTAGATGTTTATATTAAAATCCCAAAAATTTCATGGACGCTGCTGGGGGCCAGGTGTAACTTCTTCGATGGAGAGATCTGTAGTCTGCAAGAGCTAGTGGTTTGGAATTCATGACCCATCTCTCTAAACAAAAGGTGGCCAGTAATCTGACTCCCCCCCCCCCCCTTTTAGGTGGCAGTACTATTATACCCCTTCACAGATTGCTGCCTTGTCATGGCGAAGGGGCTTGAGTAATTCAGAGAATCTATGGGCTATGCCATGCAGGGACACCCAAGACAGACAGGTTCTGACTAAATGTGATCCACCTGGAGCAGGAACTGTCAAGCCACTCCAGTATCTTTGCCAAGAAAACTCCATGGACAGAAACAAAAGGCTAAAAGATATGACGCTGGAAGATGAGCCCCTCAGGTCAGAAGGCGTCCAACATGCTACTGAGGAAGAGCGGAGAACAAGTACAAGTAGCTCCAGAGCTAATGAAGTGGTTGGGCCAAAGCCGAAAGGACACTCAGCTGCAGACGTGTGTGGAAGTGAAAGGAAAGTCTGATGCTGCAAAGAAAAATACTGCATAGGAACCTGGAATGTAAGATCTATGAACCTTGGTAAGCTGGATGTGGTCAAACAGGAGATGGCAAGAATAAACATTGACATCCTGGGCGTCAGTGAACTAAAATGGATGGGAATGGGCGAATTCAGTTCAGATGATTACCATATCTACTATTGTGGGCAAGAATCCCATAGAAGAAATGGAGTAGCCCTCATAGTCAACAAAAGAGTGGGAAAAGCTGTACTGGGATACAATCTCAAAAATGATAGAATGATTTCAATACGAATCCAAGGCAGACCTTTCAACATCACAGTCATCCAAGTTTATGCACCAACCACCAATGCTGAAGAGGCTGAAATTGACCAATTCTATGAAGACTTACAACCCCTTCTAGAACTGACACCAAAGAAAGATGTTCTTCTCATTATAGGGGATTGGAATGCTAAAGTAGGGAGTCAAGAGATAAAAGGAACAACAGGTAAGTTTGGCCTTGGAGTTCAAAATGAAGCAGGGCAAAGACTAATAGAGTTTTGTCAAGAGAACAAGCTGGTCATCACAAACACTCTTTTCCAAAAACACAAGAGGCGACTCTACACATGGACGTCACCAGATGGGCAATACCGAAATCAGATTGATTATATTCTCTGCAGCCAAAGATGGAGAAGCTCTATACAGTCAGCAAAAACAAGACCTGGAGCTGATTGTGGCTCTGATCATCAGCTTCTTATAGCAAAATTCAAGCTTAAACTGAAGAAAGTAGGGAAAACCACTGGGTTAGTCAGGTATAATCTAAACCAAATCCCTTATGAATACACAGTGGAAGTGAAGAACAGATTTAAGGAACTAGATTTGATGGACAGAGTGCCTGAAGAACTATGGATGGAGGCTTGTAACATTGTACAGGAGGCAGCAACAAAAACCATCCCAAAGAAAAGGAAATGCAAGAAAGCAAAGTGGCTGTTCAACGAGGCCTTACAAATAGCAGAGAAGAGAAGGGAGACAAAATGCAAGGGAGATAGGGAAAGTTACAGAATATTGAATGCTGACTTCCAAAGAATAGCAAGGAGAGACAAGAGGGCCTTCTTAAATGAACAGTGCAAAGATACAGAGGAAAAGAATAGAAAGGGAAAAACCAGAGATCTGTTCAAGAAAATTGGAGATATTAAAGGAACATTTTGTGCAAAGATGGATATGATAAAGGACAAAAATGGTAGGGACCTCACAGAAGCAGAAGACATCAAGAAGAGGTGGCAAGAATACACAGAGGAATTATACCACAAAGATCTGGATGTCCCGGACAACCCAGAGAGTGTGGTTGCTGACCTTGAGCCAGACATCCTGGAGAGCGAAGTCAAGTGGGCCTAAGAAAGCATGGCTAACAACAAGGCCAGTGGAGGTGATGGCATTCCAGTTGAACTATTTAAAATCTTAAAAGATGATGCTGTTAAGGTGCTACACTCAATATGCCAGCAAGTTTGGAAAACTCAGCAGTGGCCAGAGGATTGGAAAAGATCAGTCTACATCCCAATCCCAAAGAAGGGCAGTGCCAAAGAATGCTCCAACTACCGTACAATTGCACTCATTTCACACGCTAGCAAGGTTATGCACAAAATCCTACAAGGTAGGCTTCAGCAGTATGTGGGCCGAGAACTCCCAGACGTACAAGCTGGATTTCGAAGGGGCAGAGGAACTAGAGACCAAATTGCTAACATGCGCTGGATTATGGCGAAAGCCAGAGAGTTCCAGAAAAACATCTACTTCTGCTTCATTGACTACGCAAAAGCCTTTGACTGTGTGGACACAGCAAACTATGGCAAGTTCTTAAAGAAATGGGAGTGCCTGACCACCTTATCCATCTCCTGAGAAATCTATATGTGGGACAGGAAGCAACAGTTAGAACTGGATATGGAACAACTGATTGGTTCAAAATTGGGAAAGGAGTATGACAAGGCTGTATATTGTCTCCCTGCTTATTTAACTTATATGCAGAATACATCATGCGAAAGGCTGGACTGGATGAATCCCAAACCGGAATTAAGATTGCCGGAAGAAATATCAACAACTTCGGATATGCAGATGATACCACTCTGGCAGAAAGTGAGGAGGAATTAAAGAACCTCTTCATGAGGGTGAAAGGGGAGAGCACCAAAAATGGTCTGAAGCTCAACATCAAAAAAACTAAGATCATGGCCACTGGCCCCATCACCTCCTGGCAAATAGAAGGGGAAGATAAGGAGGCAGTGACAGATTTTACCTTCTTGGGCTCCATGATCACGGCAGATGGTGACAGCAGCCACGAAATTAAAAGACGCCTGCTTCTTGGGAAAAACTATGTTTTTTTTCCAGTAGTGATGTATGGAAGTGAGAGCTGGACTATAAAGAAGGCTGACCACTGAAGAATTAATACTTTTGAATTGTGGTGCTGGAGGAGACTCTTGAGAGTCCCCTGGACTGCAAGGAGAACAAACCTATCCATTCTGGAGGAAATCAACCTTGAGTGCTCACTGGGAGGACAGATCCTGAAGCTAAGGCTCCAATACTTTGGCCATCTCATGAGAAGAGAAGACTCTCTGGAAAAGACCCTGGTGTTGGGAAAGTGTGAAGGCAAGAGGAGAAGGGGACGACAGAGGACGAGATGGATGGACAGTGTCATCGAAGCTACCAACATGAATTTGACCAAACTCTGGGAGGCAGCGGAAGACAGGAGGGCCTGGCGTGCTCTGCTCCATGGGGTCACGAAGAGTTGGACACGACTTAACGACTAAACAACAAGAAGTATTATAATCTTTTCAGGGCTGGGAGGAGAGTAAACATTTGCATGACCTCCATGCTACCAGTCTCACATAAAACCTGAAACTACCTCTGTAGTGTGAGGGGCTGCCCCTCTCCTTCTTAGTGACCCCTCCCCACAATACACAACTCTCTCCCTGATTGCAGAGACTGAAAATACTGAACACACGGAATCCTTTTATGGACTCTAAATGGGGACGTTAGCCTCAGCCACAAAAATAAAACCAATTTATGAGGCAATTAGCAGTGCAAAAACAGTCTGCTCTCCCCTGAGCCGCTATCTGAAGAGCATCTTACTACAGCTGAACAGCCTCTTTCCAGCCTTGTGGTTATGGCATACTTCACTCCTCATAAATAACAGTACTGTAAAAGTGAACAGCCTCCCCTTGCTTCAGGCAAAGAAAGAAAAAAGAACTTGCAAGGATGAGTAGAATAATGCAAGGTGGGCTAACTCTAGACCAATGTGCTGCATTTGCAGATGATGCTTCCTGTGTCTTTACAGGAAGGTGTTCCTTCCCCCTTGCATGGTTCATTTTTCATGGAAAGCAAAATGTGCTGCTTGTATATGGTCCCATAGTGCTTAAAGCACTCTCTGGGCAGTTTACAATTTAATTATGCAGGCTGCACATGCCCCCCCCCCATGAGCTGATTACTCAAATTAATGTCCTCAAGAGAATGGTATATTGAGTCAACCTTGAGCCAGCTGCCTTAGCCCATTGAGATCATACTCAGGTCATGAACAGAGTCTTGACTGCAGTACTGCAATTTAAGCACTGTGCCATGAGGCTCATGGAAACCAAATTGGCCATGGTCATGTCCCACCAGCTGGGATTGGAAACATGGGAACCTGCCTTATATTGAGTTAGGTCTAGCTCAATATTGTCAACTCTGACTGGCAGCTGCTCTCCAGTGCTACAGGCAGGTACCTAGCCCTATCTTGAGATGCTTGGGGTTGGACATGGGACCTTCCCTATACAAAGCACTTGAGCTTTGGTATCAACATGGCTATATTGCCCTTGAGATTGTTGGCAACTTATTTCAATTAACTCAGCACCTGTGTAAGATCCATGGGCAAATAATAATTACAGTAGGACCCCCCATATCCGTGGGGGATTGGAAGACACAGTGGGGATTCACATGCCTGACTCAGGCATGTCAACACACACACAACAGTTCCACCCATCAGGAAAGACAGCTCCCACATGTCCAGAATTTTGCCCTCTGTATTAGCAACCAGAACAAGAAGTGGAAACGCCTGAGAAATTCCAGCAGTGCTACTTTTGCTTGTAGAATACGGCCACAGGTCACTAAGGCAGCCTTGTCAGTAACTGCCTCTGGAGTGTAACACAGGAACAGGCACTTTGAAGGAAAACACAAATCTATTCTGCCACCAGAGGAAGATCTGCCTTTAAAATTGATTTGCTGAAGTGTTATGGAAACAAGACTATTCAAACTTTGGGTCTTGGTTCTTCATTTGACTTTGGCACACAGAGCAGTCCAGAGGCATCTGCTTCCTTGCTTAAACCATGCTTTGTTGAACCAGGGACTATGATTGAAACAATGTTCAGAAATTACAGTTTGATATTGGCTTCTTTGCCAAGCCATCATTGAAACTAGCCAGAGTTTAGCCTAGTTTAGATATAATTGCAGACTATGGTTTGTAACTTTAGTGCAGGAACTCGATGCTCCCAATTTATTTCTTTGATGGTAGCCAAAGGTGAAGTGGAGAATGGGGTGCATTTAATCCTGACACACGAGTGACTTCATTCTCATAATGTTACCAGTAGAGCAAGGAAGTAGGGGTTTCCTTAAGTAAAAGAGATACAAGAGTTTCAAATGTAATTGACTACAAGCAGAATGCAGCTGTGGAGATCACGTGATCTCCAGTTTACAGTTGTACAGACTGGAGATTGCCCCTTGATAGCAACGATAGCATTACCTCCTCATTCATCTGCACGAATGAGGAGGTAATGAATACACTTTGTGCAAATGTCAGAAATAAAAGAAATGTGAGCACCATGAGCTGTTGTGTGCATGGTAAAATCAAACAGAATTTGATTTGAGCCTGTAGAACACTTTGTAGGATAAAGACTAAAGGCTCTGAATATACCATGATACTGTTATACAGCCTATTTAATTTCTATTTTTCCCTTGCTCTCCAAGGATAAAATGAAAGCATAGCTATCCAAAGCCACGTCAGAGTAGAAATAAATACTTGCACAAGTCTGAAATTTAACAAAATGGTAAATGTCCAGAGCTGGCTGGATAGCGAGTACTGCATAGCGAGTACTGCATAGCGGGTTCGATAACGGGTACTGGGCTGCAGGTCTGGAGGTTGGGTGTTTGATTTTCCACTGTGCCTTGGGCAAGCTGCACAGTCCCAGAGTGTTCTTAGAAGAAAGGAATGGTAAACCACTTCTGAGTACTCTTTACTTAGAAAACCCTGGAAAGGAGCATCATAAATCAGAATTGACCTTATGGTATGTAATTATTAGGATTAAACTTCTAGAACCCCTGTTCCCATTTCATTCCCCATAGCTAATAGGAACCACTGAGCTTCTGAAGGAACAGATAAAAGTGCACCAAACAGGAAGTCTGTATTTGATATCAAGAGAAAGAAGTCTAACCAAGATTGAAAGTATGAAGAAGAACTAGAACTTGGGCCAGCAGAAACCATGTTGCAGGTGACAGACTATCCATAATGACATATAATCATGTCTGTTCCTCTCCTCCATGCTTTTATTCCATGCAGACAGTTTCTGAAGAACTTGCAAGAATCCTAGAGTTGAAGTAGACTTGTAAATCATCCTCTGTATACAGAAATCACAGTCCTAGACTAGGTTTTGTAAGCCATATCTTGGTCAGCAGAGGAAATCTAGAATCTAGAGTTTCTGCCCCAGATCAGTGCTCAGATCTGCTTGAAGACCTCTGGTGATAGGAGTCCATCCACCTGTCTAGGTCTCCATGGTTGAATGTCTCTTAAACACCAGAACATTTCTAAGAATGTCCAACTGGAACACTCCCCCCCCCCATTGCTCCAGCCCATTAGATGTAAACCTGCCCTTTGGGCAAGTAAAGGACAAGTCACTACCCTCTTCTGTGTGACAGCTTTTCAAGAATCTGAGGAAGGTTATAATCTCCACTCTCTCTGCCTTCTCTTATTTAGGTTAAACACTCCCAGTTTTCTCAATATTTCTTCATAGGAGTTGCTTTCCATAGCCTTAGAGTGGCTATGAGAGACAGTCCTCTCTCTGAAGCTGTCCTCTGTTTCAAGGGCGGTCTAGTTGAAGTGCAGCATAAAGATAAACATCTGAAGGGTGAGCATGGTCTGGGCTTGAAGCTGCTCATCAGCAGTTACCACTTAGGCTGTTGACTGAGAAAGCACACAGGCTACCTTGTCACAATTTTCCTAATTATGATGGTGGTTTATTACATTTCAACCCAGCTTTCTGCTACTAGGTAACACTCAACGAAGTTTTCAATAATCATGAAACATAATAATAACGTGTAAAAACAAATTCAATCATAGAATCATAAAAATAAAAAAATAAAATAAAAGCAAACTCAGATAAAATCATAAAAAGCATTAAAAATCAGTTCAAGCTACAGTTAAAATCTTCACAATAATTAAACATTACCCTAAGCCAATTCTCACTGCTTTCTTAAGAAGCCGTGACAATGGTAGATTTAATGCTCTCTATAATCACACAATTTGTGAAGATTTTGTATTTATTTAAAGAACAGGAAAAAAAGCCAAATTAAAAGAGAAATTAATAATAATAATAAGGAGGAGGAGGAGGAGAAGAGCCAGGCCAAATTACAGAAACCGTTTGGAAACAACCACAACAGAGAGAAAATAAAGTCTAACTAGCCTAAGCTAATACTTTCACACAATAGGACCTCAAAGTAGTACAATTAAGGTTCCTGAAGTCATACAGAGTTCAGCTCAAATAGAGAGTTGAGCCAAAGATACCAGGCCCAGGCAGGCTCTGTGTTTACTCACACACACACACACACATATATATATATATATACTTTGATGCTTAGTAATAGAGATGGTATGCATCAGGCAAACCAAACCCAGTTCAGGCAGAACCTTCTGGAGCACTGACAAAACTGCACGACTTCAGTGAACAGGCAGTTGGAAATCATTAGCTATTAGGTTCCATCTAGCCTGCAAAAAAGAAGGGAAAAAAAGAAGATTCTCACAGGAATGGCATCTCGCCAGCCAGTACAGCAGTACTCCCACCACCACTAGGCCTCAGAGCCAAGATGGAAGCAGTTAGGTTTCTGAATTTCTTCACAACAGCTCTCTTACAAAAGCAGTGAGATGTGCCAGCCAACTTTACCCATGCAATGAGTTGAGCTGTTGTGGGGATGTGGGAGCTCTGTCATAGCACTGAGTTATTCTTACTCATGGAGGTATTTTTCATTGATGTTTTGTTGACAGCAGACCCTGTCACGCTACTGCACTCTGCAGATTAAGCCTAGGATTTATATCCCCTCAAGAACATTATTGATAACACAATAGAATCTCTTGGGCTCCCGCACCAACTGTCTCCTTGTCTTTCATCCTCCTGTTATTCTAGCTAAAGATCTGGTTAACATCGATGTTTGAATCATTCTGCATTTAAATTTTGATGACTCAATGACTCTGATGGAAGCTTTTAAAAAAGCTTTTAATTGAAAGCATTGAAGCTTTAACACAGCTGGTTAAATTTGTAATGGCTCTTCCCTACTTTCCTTTTCCCTTGAACTTTCTACCTCTTTGGCAAGTGTAGCTCTCCTGCTAGGCGCCAATTAAATCCTATCAAGGATGCATACTCTCATTAAAAGAATTGTTCTCCATCTTAATGCATGTGCGTAAGTGACACTAACTTTAATAGGCTGATAATATACCTGCAGGGTCCATCTTCCTTCAAGATGAGTGAGAGAAAAGGCTGCCTGTGTTTTATGTAAAGAAAGCATGGAAGAATTAGTGCTGGAAAAAAAAGGTGCCAATCCTAATTTCATGCTGACAGGGTCAAATACCCAGTGGCTGGAATCCTGTTGCATAGCATAGCAAATTGCCTTAAAGTAGGCCCATTGGATCTGTGGGGATTTGGTAAGTCAGCTCCTCTCTAAGCTTCATTGATTCCAACGTCCTGTGCTAAAGTAAGTCACAACTAGAGTAGGCCATTTGAATCAAAGGAATTTATGGGGGAATTAATTCAACCAATCCTCTGTGACTCAGTGGCCTCCTTTAATGCAACTTACTGTACTAAGCAACAGGATTTCAGCTGGTGTTTCAAACCCAGACTTACACATTGATTGATTGATTGATCAGTTTATCAGTTTTGTTTTCTTCCACATTAATGTTTCCAAAACAAAAGCAAAAACCCTCAAGTACTTTTAATCCCAAATGTGTGAATCTTGGTAAATTCTTATTTTAAAAAATCAAACAAACAGAAAAGAAAGCCTTACCCATTTTACTCCAAGGATCTCAAAGACAGGCTGCTGCTACAAGTGGGAAAGAGACACTTCTAATAAATGCAAACTATTTACAGGTCCCCAAATCCACCAGCACAGATCGTTGGGTATCCACCTGTGGCATGACATTTATAGCATTTCCTGCATTTAATAATATTTATGTGCCATAAAGTCAGTTCTGACTCAATACAACCCTTGCCATGACATGTCAGGTCTAAACTATACTGTCATGGTTTACCACTCCCTTCTTCTGAGGGTGCTCTGGGACAGTCCAGATTGTTCAAGGCATCCTAAGCTGGCGCGTCTCCTGGGAGGCACCATGAGAATCAAACTCCTAACCAGCCAGACACCTAAACCACTGAGTTATCATTTAGAATGGAAAAATTATTCTATTATTTGTCCAAGAGTGGGCAAATGTCAGCAACAGTACAGGCATGTATAAAAAAACAAACCAATATGCAGTTTCCTGAAGGGAAAAAGAAACAAAGCCTTTAAATATCTAGAGGAATGTAAAATTTAGGATTTCAATCAGAGCTACATCAATTGTGGGAAATATCTTAGTAGAATAAAACAAAACAACTCACAAACTTCAGATTATTCAGAAGTATTGCTCACATTCCAAGGTAAGCAAACATGCAGTTCTTAATGAGCACTGATTGTGGGCTGTACTAATGGAGGAGATTAAGGTGGGATCAAAAGAAAAGGTTGGTCAATATGGCCAGAAACATTTATGGCTTGTGCAAATGAGGATATTTCTGTTTTTAAAAAATCACCATGCCAGTGCAGACCCAGTAGACTATTCTACAGCTGATTCTCCCCATCCCCTCTATGGAGATAGGCCACTGTGTTTTGCAAGAGCCAGAATCTCTGGTGGATCTTGAATGGCAATCCAACCAACGTAAGTTATTAGGAAGTGATATGGTGGAGAGAGTGATGGACTAAGATTCAGGAGGCGTGGGTTTGAATCCCTGCTCAGCCATGGAAACTCACTGGGAATATGGAAATGGTAAAAACACTTCTTAAATACCTCACTTGAAAACCCCATTAGGTTTGCTATAAGCCGATTCTGACTTGAAAGCACATAAGAAATTTCTGGTAAACTATGACATTTTAAAGCTTACTGATCAGCTGTGATTGGCAACTGAAACCAAATCAAGCATCATCATCATCATCACATTAGAACTGCAGAGTTAGAAGGGATCATCAAGTCCAGCCTGTCAAGAGACACAGTAAGGGAATCAAACCCCCAAACTCTCTCTCCGCAGCCAGATACCTAAACCACGTGTCTTTTATTTCCTCCTGTATTCTCCTCTCCAGTTTCTTGGGACAGGGTAAAACTGGCAGGGAAAGATGTAGGATAGTCCTGCTGGTTTAGACCAAAAGTTTTTCTGGTTCAGGAATATGTGTGTCATAGCAGCCAATCAATGGCCTATGGGAAACCCACATGCAGAACACAAAGACAATGGTATCATCCTTTTCATATCCCCCAATAACTGGTATGGAGCTATATCCTGCTTTCAATACCATAGACCCCGCCCATCTGCGGAATCAGTATCTGCTGATTCATTTATCTGCTGCCTGAAAATACTAAATAAAAACCTCCAGGGTGTATTTACCAGAACTGGCTGCTAGAGGGAGCCAGAGACCATGCAAGGTGTACTATTCGATACTTTAGCATTTTTTGGCATCTGCAGGGAGGTCCTTGGAACTGATCCAGGTGGATGCTGAAGTACTACTGTGCCAGATGTAGTGTATAGTTATCATGACTTCTGGCTCTTAGCAACTTCCTCTAGGAAACTGCCTGATCCCCTTTTGATGTCATCTGAATTGGTGGCCATTATTATTTAATTGCTTGCTTGTTTCTCTTGGATTCCACCTTTCTCCCAGAACTGGGAACCACGGCAGCCTACTGGGCAATTTAAAACAATACCAGATTAAAATACAACAAACACTAAGAGAGAATTAAATTTGATCATATGATTAAAAATGCAATTAAAATTACAACTCCATAAAATTAATTAAAATAGTAGTAATAATAATTTAACTTGAAACAATGAGAAGCAGCAATCTGCTGGGATCTTATAACTGGAGGCTTTTAATTGTCACAGGCCTTTTTAAATGAAAAGGGTTTTGTCTGCTGCTGGAAGGAAAGCAGGAAGGGAACTACATCTTGTGATAAAGAGAGAGAAAGTTCAGCTATGGGTTATGGGAAGAAGTTGCTTTCTTTCATTGGTCCCGAATCCCTCACCATTCAGCTTAATTGGATGACCCCAGTAACTCTAGTAGTATAAGAGGGAGAGAAAAAAATTATCTTTCCATTTTCTGTATGCTGTGTGTATTTTTATTCTAAACCAGGGCTGTGCATCCACTTTGGCCAAATCCCAAAATGAATCAACTCAGTTCAGCCCAATTTGTATGAGATCTAAATCAAAGTGGAATGGCCAGATTTTGGAGCAAAGGGATTTGGACCGATTTGGTGATCTGGATATTGAAAGCGAGTGGGGAAAATCAGACTGCTTCTTCAAAATAAAATAAAATAATGAAATGAAAATGCTAGGGTGGTGTTATGGGGAGGGAAGCTAAGATTTGCTCATGAGCAGTTCTAACATGCAGTCTGAGGCAAGAATCTCACCACCGCTCTCCAATCACTGTGCCTGAAAGAGGAATCGTATGAGATTATCAATTTTATCTTGTCAATTATTGCACACAGCTTTTCTTTTGTTTAACAGTTTGTGTCGTACTTCGCAGATCCTAGGGATAGTGGGGCTTGGGATTGCAGAGGGTTTTTCTGCCTTTCTAGCCCCATTTGGTCGTTATCTAAGTACGTGGAGCCCACATTCACTGAAGGGCGTGTGCTAGCCCCACCCCTGTCTGTCTGCACTTTCAACATATGAAAGCAACAGCCTGAAGAAGGGGAGGCTTAGTCCGTCCAACCAGCTTCTTCTTGTAAGCCAGAAGAGGGAAAACAAAACAAAGCAAAACAGAACAAAAGGAAGGAGAGGGTTTCTGGGTCATAGGAAGAATCTACCTAAATATCTTCATTTTGAAAGCAACGTGGGGCTAATACACTACCTTCAGGCATGTAGGTTCACATGCTTAGATAGCAAGTGATTAGCATTTTAATTTCTCTTCCCATTGCTTTGCCTTTGTTTTGCCTGATTCTCTGTTTGTCAATTTGTTCACTGGGTGTAAATTTATGTTTGTTTTAGGTAGAGAAACAAACATTCTCCCTCCTCCCAACCAGGCCTAGATGTTAACCGCCTGAGTTGTTCTCTCTGAACTTTCTCCATGTTGCTCCTTCTCCTCCTCCTCCTGAAAAAAACAAATTTAAAGGTAGCTAGCACACAAACTTATTAGATGTCTGAAACTTGGCAGGTTTATTCTGCTTTTTAGCATCTACCATGTCTTCAAATTTCATGCACATCAGTGAGGAAAGAAAAAAGGTTATAGCTGTTTTGGTTTTTCAGTGAAAGTCAGTGGAAGTGCTGGCAATCGGATTTTCTGAATCCAAGTTAGAATCGGGGGTGCAAATGAAATCAGATCCAATCCAAATCACTTTGGATCCAGTCCAAACTGCTGAATTGACCTCAAAAGAAAAGCAGTGGCTTCTGCTTCTCTTTTGCAGCTTATAGACCATAGCCTATTATAAAATAAAAAAAGACTCAACTTCATGACGTTCCCTCATAAAAAGGTTGCTCCAACCCACTCATCATTTTGGTTGAGCGTTTTTCCTACTTTATACATTCTGACATGTTGGAACTAGCACTCTAAGCAGTGTGCTGAATTGACACACAGTTTGATAGCACATTATGCTTGCAGCTACTAAAAATTGCATAGTAGTAGATGACCATTACGAGGTCAACATCATTCTCCTCAGAACTTCCCAGAAAAGATGGGGACTTTTAAGGGATGGGGATTTTCAGGAAAATAATCTGGCATCAACCACCAATGGAAAGACTCAGATACTGCTGGCCCTAGGAAGGGGGGCAGGGGAGTTGAGAAATTAGTACACAAATACTGACTTCACAACCATTTGTGTACTGACTTGTCAACCAAAGTGTTCATTAGTATCACATTCTCACAGTGTCACATTACTCCACTCTGAGCAGTTGTTTCTATTCCCTTGTTAGAGAAAACTTTTCAACTTCCTTTTCAGCCATGTCCCTTTTCACACCAGTGCATAACGCGCACTAGTAAACTACAGGGGTTGCACTGCTAAACTACAGCTGAAGAGTTTGGAGTTGAAATCCCCCCCCCCCCCTGTGAAACTCACTGGGCAACCCTGGGCCACCTGCAAACTCTGAGTCTCACTGACCTCATAGCATTGCTGTGGGGATAAAATGGGGAGGAAAAGGGCCATGTGCACTGGCCTGAGCAGAATGGAAGGAAGGTTGATAAAGTCACTGTTATATGTGGCCAAGTCCCTTCCGATTTATGGTGACCCTAATAAGGTTTTCAAGGATGTGAGGTCTAGAGTGCAGAAGTACAGATCAGGACTCAGGAGACCTGGGTTTGAATCCCTGCTCAGCCACAAAAACTTGCACAAGTCACTGAGGAGGGCGGCTCTGGAAAACCACCCCTTAATTTCTCATTTACCTTAAAAACACTATTAGGGTTGCTGTAAGTCAGATGTGAATTTATGTCACATACACTACAGGGTTTTTGAGGATGTCAGATGTTCCATTGCCACCCCACAGTGAGTTTCCATTATTGTGTGGTGACTGAACCCAGGTTTCCTGGGTCCTAGTCCAATACTCTATTGACTGGCACCTACTTTTCCCAGTACTTCTTGAAAACAAATATACTATTTACACATCATATGCAACGTTTCCTCTAAGTTTCTGTCCTGCAACGTGGGAGCCTCGTTCTGTGTGTGCAGAGGTGGGCAGGGCTTCACTCAAAATGGGAAGTAAACAAACAGGCTGCCGGCTGCCCGTGCACAACCCCGATGGAGCTCTAGTTGAGCGTGTGCACCCACAGCTTAAAGAGAACATTGGACATATGGATTTCTCCACAAAGGAAATGCATGTGACAGATAAATAAAGATATACATAATCGTGGTGACATACTCATCCACTGTTTAGTTTTTTCTCATGTCCGACAACTCTCTCTTACTAAAGACAGCTTCTCACTACACTTTTTGTCTAATTTGACCAGTCCTAAACAAATTCATCTATAGCTCAGTGATTTAGGTCTCTGGCTGTGAAGTAAGCGGTTGGGAGTTCAATTCCCCACTGTGGCTCCTTGATGGGGCTGGACTTGATGATCTATAGGGTCCCTTCTAGCCCTGGAATTCTAAGGTTATTATTATTATATAAAGGGGGAGAAAACCTCCCATCTATGTTCTCCCTTCCCTTCCCCAAAAAGAAGCGCAATGACCGTGTACAACCCTTTCACTGGTCAAATAGCCTCCAGGGTACTATGAAAGTCAATTGTTTCTAGTGAGCCAGGAAAGCCGTGAAACTTTATGCTGCTAAATAGCTGTCTTGGAAGAAAAGTGTCTTAAGGTGTCGCTGTTGCTTCATGGTAAGAACAGTTCTCCGTTGCTTCCTTTTCATGCATCTTTGAGCTGCTCAGTGCCAAGGATTTTACCCTGAGTGTGACACAATGTAATGGAGCCACAGGACACTGAAGGTGAAGACAGAGAGAGGATGAAAAGCAAATTCTTAAGCTCCACTGAGAATTGGTTTCCTTTTTTGGCTTTACAGCTGAAATGACAGAAAGGTCTACCAGCAAATCAAATGCTGCCCCAGTTGTTATTCTTATATCCCTACTTACCCAATAGTGTGCTGAGCCATGGAGTCTCTCGACTTCATGATATTATGCACACACTCTTTAGGCCTCTATCCAGCTGGTAATACCAACTGGAGTAGGCCCATTGAATCAATGGGATTGATGTAAATGTTGAGTTAATAGTCAGCTATTGATCCAGTGGGTCTCATTTAGTTGGGATTTAGGCCACTGATAGTAACATGTGCTGTTTCTCTTACTTCCAAATGTGATCAGCCAGCCTGCAGTGTTTGAGGACTCTTCTACTCATGCCATTGAGCGCCTTCTTTAATCTCTGCCCCAGAGTTTCAGGCACCACTGATGCTACCATTGCTCTTGTTTCCCATGTGCTGCAGATAGACTGCTTTCTTACCTTTTTAAAGTCCCAGTTTGGAAAACCCTCTTGCTGTGTTGGCTAGGGGATTCTGGGAATGGTAGTCTAAAGCTTTCAGAGAGGTAATGATATTATTCCCTTTTTGCATGCATAACACAAAGTAATGTATTGTGGCACTTTTCAGCCAACAGATATATTTCAGTGCAAACTTTCATGGATTGCAATCCTCGGACTATAAACCTGTAGTCTAAATACTGTAATCCATGTGTCTGAAGAAGTGGATTGTAATGCACAAAAACTCACACTGAATGAAGTCTCATACTGAAACAATATAGTTTCTCTTAAAAGTAGCACAATACTTGTTTTTGTGTTTTGTTGTTGATGTTGAAACAGACTAAGAAGACTGTCTCTCTGAACTATTAAACAAATCTGTTAAAGGTGCCCCAACCCTTCAGTTTTTATTTTTATTATACATCATCCAAAAGGTAAATTTTTCCATTTCTTTCTAAAGCTCCATGTAATGTTTATGAATGTGTACACACACACACACACACACACACACACACCCCTCTGCTGTTGTCTTATTAATTAAAAGAGAGAGGTGGAGAGAGGAAATGAAAGACAGACATAAACTCTTTTGAATTCAGTGAAGATGGGTGTTGGGGGTAAGGGTGCAGGGGCTGAGCACAGCCTGTTTCAGCTTGACATGGAGGGGGGTCTGCTTTCTCTTTCCCAAAGCTCAGCCTTGACAGGATTAGGTACATTGATTTGGAAGGAAGACAACGATGGCACTTGCAGTGTGCCATCGCTGCACGAGAAAGGTTACACGCGCCTTCATCTGCCACAATATGTTCCGGTAATTAAAGACACCATTATATCGCCCGTATCATCATATATGCTGGAAGAAATAGAGAGACAGTGACAGCAGCATTTCTGCACGTCTGTTTTCTGTCTCTTACTCCATATCGTAAAGGTTAGAAAAAAAGGAAGCTGTACAAAGGAAGAAGGAGAGGAATTTATCACTTATTTGCTGTGGGTTGGGGTAAAAGCATTCTCTGCTGACAGCTCAAGGAAGTACTCCTTTGATGGGCTGGCAAATTAGATGGCTTTGAAAAACATGATAGTCATTTAGGAAGGAGAGTTGTTAACTCCAACATGACTACTTATCATGACAGCTACTTTTTCTTTAAACATTTTTATTAGTCACGTTTATATCTTGCACTCCCTTCACAGTTCGCTGAACACAGGACACATGGCTCTGCCCCTTCATACTATTTGTTTGTTTGTTTGTTTGTTTAAGTTTTTACCCCACCCATGTAGTGGCCAGGCCACTACTCAGGGTGACTTACAATATCACGACATCTGCATAATATATAATTCAATACTACTCAAAATAAAATGGCAAACCAAAAAAAATCCTCAAATCTCTACAAATTATACGTAAAAATAATGGATATAAAAGACAGCAGAACAGAGACAATTATTCCAAAGCTAATGGGATGTCAGTAACCAGAACAACAAAATTAATCTGAGGGAAGGCTGTGGAAGGCCTGTATGAACAACTACATCTTCACTTGTTTTCTGAAGCCAAGGATGGAAGGAGCCTGTCGCACCCGTACTGGGATGGAGTTCCACAGTGAGGGGCCACCACAGAGAAGGCCCAGTTCTGGGTTATTGATTTCCAGGCCTTTCTCAGGGTAGCCATCTGTAACATCCCAGATCATGAGGTGTGGGTGGTATGGGAGGTCGTTCTATGGGAGAGGCACTCAGACAAGCATCAAGTTCCTAAACAGTTTAGGGCTTTGAATGTCAACATAAGCACCTAGAACTTGGTCTGGAAGCAAACTGGCAGCCAGTGCAAATGCGGCAGCACAAGCGAGATGTAGCCATAGCCATATTTTGATATTCCTGATACTAGCCTGGCTGCTACATGCTGCACTTGCTGCAGCTTCTGAATCGCTTTCATGGGTAGACCCCACGTAGAGAGCATTTATCCTTGAGATTACCAGCACATGAACCAGTGTTGTTTGGGACTTCCCCTAATCTCCCATCGAGATAGGGTAAGATGCGCAATCTGCTTAAGCTGGAAAAAGGCAGACCTGGCCACGTCTGAGATCTGATTCTCCATTGAGATGGGCAGGTCCAGGAATGCACCCAGATTGTGAACCTGATCCTTCAGTGGGAGCCTCACCGTATCTAGACCAGGTAAGCAGCTTCCTAATCAATCAGGGTTCCCTCCCAAGAACAGGATCTCCATCTTGTCAGGATTCAGTTTCAACCTGTTAGCCATTGCCCAGTCCATAATTGTGGCCACGCAGTGCTGCAGGGTCTGCACAGCTTCCACTGAGAAGATGAAAGAGAGATAGAGTTGTATGTCATCAGCATATTGATGACAGTGGATTCCAACTCTCCAGATGACCTCCCCCAGCAGCCTCAGATAGATGTTGAACAGCAATGGGGAGATGATTGACTCCTGTGGGACACCAAATTGCAGTACCTTTGGGGACGAAACGGCCACCCCAAGCTGAACCTTCTGGTGCTGATCGTTGAGGAAGAGCAAAGCCTCCAATCTGGATGATGCTGTACCTCCAATCCCCAACCCTGACAACCACTCCAGGAGTCGATTGCATCAAAGGCCTCCGAGAGGTCCAGGAGAACCAATAGGGTCACATTTCCCCAGCTGGCCTCTCAAAGAAAGTCATCTAGCAGAAAGACCAAAATTGTCTCAGTCCTGTGGTGCAGCCTAAATCCCATCTGAAATGGGTCCAGACTATCAGTGTCCTCCAAGAATGCTTGCACTTGATCAGCCACCAACCTCTCAGTCCGTTTCCCTATGAATGGTATATTAGCAACAGGATGATAGTTGTTTAAATTGTCAGAAGACTGACTTTTTTCAGAATGGGGTGGATCATTGTCTCCTTCAAACAGGAGGGAATATCACCCTCCTGCAAGGAGGAGTTTATGATTATGACAGTCCTATAAAGTTGGTCAGCCTGAGAGAAAATCAGAAGAGCCAGTCATTTCCTGGCTCACTGGGGATTTGAATCTGGATCTTTAGAGTGCCATTCTTACACTACTGTACCATACATCCTGTGTAATGAGATCACCATGTTCAGAAGCAATGCTATTGTGAAAAAACAGCCGCAAGAGGATTAGCTGTTCTGGATGTAGTCCCAACTTAA
The DNA here is from genome assembly GCA_037013535.1 of Intellagama lesueurii. NCBI lineage: Eukaryota > Metazoa > Chordata > Lepidosauria > Squamata > Agamidae > Intellagama > Intellagama lesueurii. Next base: position 118,278,381 of record JBAJHW010000001.1, read on the forward strand.
CAGGGAAGAATTCACCAAGCAGTGAGAACTTCAGGTGGAATAGAATAGAATAGCCAGTAGTGATATGAAAACGCCTAGCTACTTTAAAGGAATTCGGGTCTCCAGGGCCAGTTGAACTGCATCGAAGGTACTAAAGGAACTTACAGATGTAATCACAGTGCTTCAGTCTATAATCTTCAAGAATTATTTGAGAACAAATGAGGTCCCTTAAGACTGGAGGCAAGCAAATGTCATCCCCATCTTCAAAAAGGGGGAAAAAAAAGAGATGATCCAGGCAACTAATGACCAGTCAGCTTGACATCAGTACCAGAAATGGTTTTGGAACAGATCATTACATAGTCAGCCTGTTACCATTTAGAAAAGAACACTATGATTACCAAGACACAGCACAGGTTTCTCAAAAACAAGTACTGTTAGATTAATCGTGTATCTTTTTCTGATAGCTACAAGCTTATCAGATTGTAGGACTCGTCCAAAATAAACAAAAGGAATTTTGGTGGGAGTGGGTGGAAAGGAAATTTTTACTTTTAGGTGGAAAAACCAAAGGCAAAAAATCCAAGGGGTAACTTCTGACTTGGCGGTACTGTGTGTGAAAAGGATCTAAGGTCTTTATTAGACCACAGACGTAAGTCAATAGAATGATGCAGCAGCAAAACAAGTGAATCCAGTATTAGCCTGGATCAATGAAAGTATAGTGTCCAGACCAAGGGAAGTAGTAGTACCATTCTATTATGATTACCAAAATGCAGCACAGTTTTCTCGAACTGTGGTCAGACCTCACCCCAAATACATTGTCCAGTTCTGCGCACCACAGTTCAAGAAGGATACTGACAAGCTGAAATGTGTCCAGAGAAGATTTAAGACATTTTAAGGATTTTTTTAATTGTTAAAAAGACATACTACATTTGTTTGCTTCCACTCCAGATGGAGTACAGAATGGTTATAACACTATAGAGACAGCTATCATAGAAAATTCCTGAAACAAGACAGAAGAGACCATTTACAAGCAATGGAACAGTTACACCATGTGCCCAAAGTACAATGAACAAAGTTTTACAAACTTATATCAAGCAACCCATATTCTACCTCCCCAGGATAGTATGAAATACCACTCACCTGCCCCTTTTATGTACAAAAAGCACAATCTTACATTAAAGACAATACACAAGATAAAGAAAACATACATATTTACAAGAACAATAAGGAATAACAATTTATGGACTATATCATATTTCCATTTACCTGTACTTTATGGCTTTATGTATATTTGTCCATATTACACCCACTAAGCCATCCCCAAATAAGTTTCTACAAGTCAGAAGACGGTGACCAAGATTATAAAAAGTCCAGGAACTAAGCTTTATGGAGCTGGTCTGCCATTTGAAGACCTGTCACCACCAAGATAGAGCAAGCTTGTTTTTTATGGTTCTGAGGGTAGAACCTAAAGTAATGGATTCAAACAACAAGAAGGTGATTTTGATTAAACATTTGGGAGGATGTCCTGACAGTAAGAGACAGTAAGGTGGTGGACTCTCCTTCACTGGAGATTTCAAAATAATGGTTGGGTGCTCTTGTTTCTTTAGCTGTGGTATTTCTGTTTCAATGGTGGGATGGACATGATGAGCCTCAATTCTACAATGCTATGATGCTTTGTTAGAAATAATAATATAACCCTTAAGAAAGAAACCAAAGGCTTGATTTTTGCTGCACAAAAACAAGCGCTCCAAACCAACGTGATGAAAGCTAAAATTCAAGGAAGTAGTGCTAATAGCAAATGTCGGCTCTGCCAAGAAAAAGATGAAACTGTGTCACACCTCATCTGCAAATGTCCAAAGATTGCACAAACAGATTACAAAATTAGACATGATAGAGTGGCAAAATTAGTGCACTCATCATTATGCAAAATATATAACTTGCCAGCCTCCAAAAACCCATGGAAACATCAGGTGGAGAAGGTGTCAGAAAATGAGGAAGTCAAGATCTTGTGGGATTTCCGGATCCAAACTGATAGACATCTCAAACATAACACACCAGACATAGTAGTAACAGAATGAAGAAATGTCTGGATCATTGACATTGCAATTTCATGAGATGCCGGAGTTGAAGCTAAAGAACTGGAAAAATTAACAAAATACAGAGATCTGGCAGTTGAAACATCTCGCTTGTGGATGAAACATACCTCAGTGGTCCCATTGTCATTGGGGCTTTGGGAACAATATCATGAAATTTCACACAGTATTATAAGCAGTTGCAGATTTCATAAGTAACATCATCAGAGCTACAAAAAACGGCAACATTAGAAACAGCATTTATACTATGTCGATATTTAACAGATACTTAGGTTTTTGGTTGAAACTTGTATCTGTTATATAACACCAGTCAATGTTTTTATAATTTTGATTGACTGTGCCTGGTATTTTTGGATATTATTAATAATAATATGCCATCAAATCAATTATGACTAATGGTAACTCTTTCCAGGGTTTTCCAGGTAGGAAGTACCTAGAAGACATTTACCATTTCCTTCTTTTGGGGGTTTCCTGGGACTCTGCAGCTTGCCCAAGGCTACACAGGCTGGTTCTTCTCACAGGAAACACAGTGAGGAGTTGAACTCTCAACCTCTGGCTCTTCAGGCAGATGCTGAACTCAATGAGCTATCCAGCTAGCTGTGTTAGAAATAACAGAGAGCAAAATGTCAGACTGGACAGCCTTTGGTTTGATGCAGCATGAGAACAATCCTATGATTCTTATTTAAACTGCAATATTTTGCCACTTGGAAGACATGATCTCTGCCAGCCTCAAACACCTTGCACAGCTGTTTAATTGGCCCTATGTATTCTCCTCTCCTTCCTAGGTCAAATCTCCTTATAAATATATCAGCCCGAGGATACAGGAAAAATGAGAAGGCTGCTCAGCATTCTTTTCTTAATGGCAGAAAAGAGCAGGGAAATGCAGGAGGAAGAAATAAAACACACCACCAGCTTTGAAGGAGTCAGGCAGCTGGCACCTCAAGGGCAGGCTGTAAGACAGTACAGAGCCATTAACCACAAAGTGAAATAAACGCTCCCCAGGGGAAGATCTAACACTAATGCCTATTACCTTAATAGCCCTGTGGTTAAATGTGGGGCGGGATGGGTTCCATTGCAGTCTCAAAGGGGTGATCTTTAGTTTAAGTCACTTGAACAGCAGATTATTAAAGAGATGGGGGACCGCTAAACATGCCACAGCTATTGTATTGATTAGATGTGTAGCACCTCCAGCCAGCAGATGGTGATGCACTGTTTCCTTGCAGCTAGGGCGGGCCATTTGGCAATGAGTAATAGCTACCATTGGATATGGAACAACTGATTGGTTCAAAATTGGGAAAGGAGTACGACAAGGCTGTATATTGTCTCCCTGCTTATTTAATTTATATGCAGAATACATCATGCGAAAGGCTGGACTGGATGAATCCCAAGCCAGAATTAAGATTGCCGGAAGAAATATCAACAACTTCGGATATGCAGATGATACCACTCTGGCAGAAAGTGAGGAGGAATTAAAGAACCTCTTAATGAGGATGAAAGAGGAGAGCGCCAAAAATGGTCTGAAGCTCAACATCAAAAAAACTAAGATCATGGCCACTGGCCCCATCACCTCCTGGCAAATAGAAGGGGAAGATATGGAGGCAGTGACAGATTTTACCTTCTTGGGCTCCATGATCACGGCAGATGGGGACAGCAGCCACGAAATTAAAAGACGCCTGCTTCTTGGGAAAAACTATGGTTTTTCCAGTAGTGATGTATGGAAGTGAGAGCTGGACCATAAAGAAGGCTGACCACTGAAGAATTAATACTTTTGAATTGTGGTGCTGGAGGAGACTCTTGAGAGTCCCCTGGACTGCAAGGAGAACAAACCTATCCATTCTGGAGGAAATCAACCTTGAGTGCTCACTGGAAGGACAGATCCTGAAGCTGAGGCTCCAATACTTTGGCCATCTTATGAGAAGAGAAGACTCCCTGAAAAAGACCCTGATGTTGGGAAAGTGTGAAGGCAAGAGGAGAAGGGGACGACAGAGGACGAGATGGATGGACAGTGTCATCAAAGCTACCAACATGAATTTGACCAAACTCTGGGAGGCAGTGGAAGACAGGAGGGCCTGGCGTGCTCTGCTCCATGGGGTCACGAAGAGTCGGACACGACTTAACGACTAAACAACAACAACAACAACAAATAGCTACCATGCTTTTGCGGGGGGGGGGGGAATCATTGGTATCAGACATTCCCTTTCCAGTCAATCCCCTTTGTTACAAGATATATCTCTGTGTGCCACATGCTCTTTTCTGAAGCTTATTACCTTAGGTGTAGTAAAAGACACTGTCCTGTCACCTGTGCTGAAGCAGAATTAACTCAGAACTTGGACCATCCTTTTTTTAAAAAAGAACTCATTATTTCTCCATAGCCAGGTTGTTGTTATAGTTACCACTGCTCCTATCCATTGTTGCATTGCATGTTATCAACACATTCTGTTGTCTTTAACCGTGGGCCAAAAAAAGAAGAAGCAAATACTCTCTAGTTCCCTCTTGTGACCAATTTTGATACTGTAGTTTGCAAATATTTACTAAAACACGAAAGGCAAAACAAAAGAATACTTCCCTTGCCAGAAAATTGAGGGGGGGAGCAGCTAAAAAATATATTAAGAACGCTCCTAAAATACCTAAAAATGATACTTAAAAGTAACTTTCAAATGTAACTAGTAATGTTACATGTAACGTTTCATCTAAAATTAACTTTGCAATTTCTTGTTCCATTACTAATTACCCAAAAGAAGTTACTAAAGGGAATTATGTTACTTGTCACTGGTGTTGCACTGTTTTCTTGCAGCTAAGACCTTTAGGGAAGTATTACTTGTAACTTCCAAGCTCTGAATTAATATTTTATGGCTGTGCATGAAATGGGAGAGCCATCTTTGTCTTCACTCTAGTCTTCAGCCCTGTTGTTTTATTTTGAAGAAGAGTCTAGAAGTCCAACCATGTTACAGTGACTAGTGGTAATTTAATGAACTTTGGGTGTGGTCCCACTGGCAAGAATAACTGCAGTTAAATTGATATAAGTGTTATTTATATCGATTTATGGATTCCTGGGCACAAGACATATGGGTGAAATCAATTTATATGGGCTGCAAAACAAGTATTTTCAACTGGCCTTCCTTCCTTCCTTCCTTCCTTCCTTCCTTCCTTCCTTCCTTCCTTCCTTCCTTCCTTCCTTCCTTCCTTCCTTCCTTCCTTCCTTCCTTCCTTCCTCCCTCCCTTCCTTCCTTCCTTCCTTCCTTCCTTCCAACTGTTTTTACCCTGCCTCTCTCCTTAAAAGAACCTGTGGGGGCTTATAACAATTAAAATACAATATTTAAAAGCTAAAAACAGTAAGTATATAAATATTTAAAAAGAATAAAACAAATATTGTATTAAAAATGGTCAGTAGAATCAATACTAAGTACTAAAATCCATTCCTGTCCATGGGAGAGATTAATTGAAGAAAAACTTGCTGGACAAAACTGGAACTTGGAAAACAGATGGGGGGGGGGGTGTATTCAGGTTATATTAGGATCCTGCATGAGGATTAATTTATAAAAGAACTAACTGTGGACCTTCATCACTCATGGCTATACAGATAAACTAGAGAATCATATTGCTTACAGTCTGCAAAAGGGGGAAGTGGAAATGGGTCTTCGAGTTTTCTTCAGAACCTGGACTAGTTACTTGTTTGTGCTTCCTGAGAGAAGAATAACCTTGGGAAAAGTGCACAATCCCAGAATGCCCCCAGAATAAGGGAATAGCAAACCATTTCTGAGTACTCTATTCCTCAAAAACCCTGGAAAGAATCTCTGTAAATCAGAATTGATTTGGTAAGATGTATTATTAATTACTTTTATTTATAAACACTAATGTTCTTTTCTTGTCAGTGATGTGTCAGTGAGCAACCTAACTTCCACTGTTAGATCCTCACAAAAGATTACTCAATGACACCAGCCCTTCCACCGACTGCAGCGGACAGGGGGGATTTAAAAAAAAAAGCAAGGAGAAGAAACATGAGGAAGAAGGTGCCTTGGGTCGCTCAGTCTGGGTTCAGCACACTGGCAGAGCTCAAGCAGTGCTGATAACTCTTTCACAGGATGTCTTCCCCTCCCATTAGATTGATCTGTAAGAATCATATGATGAAATTGGCCTGACAGGTGAGGGAATGAAATTTTTACAGTACATTTCATGAGGTAATTTGGATAAATAGTTAATTCACATTTACAGGAGAGAGATCACTTATGAAACCAGGGCTACGCAAAGATGCTTTTGGACCATAGCTTGTAGCAGCCCTAGCCAATATACCCAATAGTGAAAAATGCATAGGGTGGGCGTGGCAGAGAAACATTGTCCACCCCTGAATTAAAGACTTGCTTTAGTTACACAGACCCAATATGTGCCTCACTTCAAACATAGGTCATGCTTTCTTATTTGTAAAAATGGAAGGAGAGTGAAAAGTGTTGAGGTAGACTTCTAGAAATGAAGAAGTGACACAAAGACAGAGGCCCCAGACTTCTGTTAAAACTGAGGACCAGGGTTGTTTTCTTCCTATCAAAGCAAAAGCGCCTGACAGAAAGAGAAACATTAATAAAGTTAAGTGACATAACTAGTCCAGCTGAGAGAAGGAGAACTTGGGGACTTTCCAATTTGCCTGAAGAAGCGTTAACGAAGGAACTCTGGAGAGGTAGGATAAAGGGGCATATTAAAACTGACTTTGTTTTTGTAGATTTTGGTTTTAAATTCTTCCTGAGAGGTTTGGTTTCTCCTTGAAGATTTTCCTGTTAAAATATAAAAGCTTAATGGAAGCTGTGTTTGAAATGGCTGCACTATGAATTAATCATAGAAGTTGATATTCTTGAGCTGGAACTTGAACAGTTGCCACAAATTTCAGGCCACTGAGAATATGCAAGCTTTTATTTCCATTTTCCTTGAGGTGAAAGGTCCACTTTTCTAAGTGTGAATAATAACTAATGTGCAGCATGCTCTTATATGGCTCCTCTTCATTTTATATACGTGTATGTGACGTGTGTGTCTATGTGTGTATATGGTAAAGCAATATTTTAAAAGCATGCTAGTTAGTTTTATGTGTTGTAGAAGTTCCCTCCTTCTGCCAAATAGCCAAATATGCTTGGGCTAAAATATTTGATTAGGAAGGGGAAAAAAAAAACCCCAAGTAATTGATACAGCAGTGCTTCCCTACTGGGTATATCAGCTGAAGGGGCCATCCAAAGTGGTCTGCTCCCTGTCTACCATGCCTGTTTCAGACAAATCTTCCAGCTGGGAGGAATTCAGGTCCTGAATTGGATAAATGCTGAACATCCAGCACTCCCTATGAACCCAGGACCTTCAAAGGTGCAAGGGACAGCACCTCAGGTAGAGGAGGCTTGGCTCCCCCTGAGAAAGGGTGATACTGAGAAAAAAGGTGACTCCACAGCTCTTGGAGAACTCATCCCCTGATTAGTGGCTTCCTCCAGAGCAAGTGGTCTCTGCTCACAGGGTGACCTGGAGGTAGGTAGCTCATACCTGATGGAGTTCCAAGCAATGGCAGTTTCCGCCAGAACACGTAACCCTCTGACTCCTTAGGGTTCAATGCTGGGAATCACTTGCTTAGTTCGGTGTGTTCTTTGCTGATCAAAACATGCTCACTGGATGCCCTGCTATAAATGGCCCAGGCTGTCTTTCTTGTGCTTTGCATTTCTTTACTACCCAACTCCCGTTCTCTTGGCCAGCTATTAATCTTAGACTGTTGACCTTGGCTTGGAAGCTGCTAGTTTGAATGAATGCCAACCGTCAGATTTGCTCAGCTGCTTGCCCAGACTCTAGGCTGCTTAACTCCTTGAAGCCCTCTTGCCATTAACATATTTCAAAGATACCTGCTAGTAGTTAACTGGTGGGAAAACGAGACCATGCCCCTGCCCCTTTAGTGGAGGTTCCACTGGCACAGCTGTCCTCTTGGCACAGTTTGGGGGAAATGGGGCATGCTGGGAGTGGGCATGTGACGATCACCTCTATGAAGCACCTACGTTTTGTGCCCTCACAAAGGTTCCAGTCTTTGTTTCCCTCACTGCCACCAGTGGATTACCTCTATCCACAATATAAAAGACGATTGTCCAAACACTTGTTTGGTAAATGCAAACAGAACTTATTTATTGAAGTGTAGCAAAGTTATTAATAATCACAGATGTTCTTCAGTTGTTCATTGTACACAAGCAAATCATTCACAGGTCTCTCTATACATACTTTCTTCTTGCCATATAATTAATTACCTTCTCTATCTATTTATCTTAACCAGCCTCTAACTCTATGAGTATCTGTTCCTTCTCTTTCTGACTAACTCTCACTCTGACTGTCTGACTCTTGACTGACTCTTGACTGACTGACTCCTCCTCTCAGGCTCCGCCTTTTAACCTCTCTTTCAGCTCCGCCTCTCAAACACATCAGCATAGTACATGAATAATACATGACTTATTTTGCATAACAAGAGGTGAACGCTACAGGGCATATGGGTGTCACATCCTAAGCTGCTTTCTTTTCTCAGCATCCTCCAAGACAAGGTGCAATATCCTGGAACGGCCATAATTAATGTCTTACCACATCAGCCAATGGGAGAGAAAAAAGAAGAAAAGTTGCTTCCAGCTGTTGCTTTGTCCATCACACAACATCAGGGCACAGGATGTGGTGAGTGTTCCACCAGTAAATCTCCTCCAGTCCTGTCTAGCAGCATGTCTGTTTCTCTTCCCATGTAGTTTAAATATTACGTGCAAAGGAATTTAAAGCTTTGCTGTGACCTTTGGGGAAATAAACTTGCAAATATTTGAAGACACACATTTACCAAATCGGATCTATTCATTCAACCTTGGATAAATCTGGTGTAGAGTTCAGCTACATTATGCCCACTGAAATAAATGGACCTTGTTACTCGCAAGTAAAGTAGGCTTCATTGATTTCAGGGCATCCATTCTAGCTGGGATGAACAATGAATTGTAGCTATTGTTTTAATCAGTGATGGACAAAGTGTGGCCTTCCTGATAAGATTGGCCACCGCTTCCATCTGTTCTAGGCTGTATAACCATTGTTGGTAAAATACTGGAAGTCCCAATCCAGTAACATTTTGTCTGTCCTCAGTTTAAATCTCAATTAAAAACTTAACAGAACTGAAAAATTAGCACTGACTTCTTAGTGTTATCAAGAGTTTCATGTTTTTTGTCCTTTCTCCTTCAGTTTGATACAAAATAAATTATTTTTCAACAAAAAATTGAAGGAGGGAAAAAACATAATTTCTTAAGGGTAGATTTTAGGGTTCTTCTGCTTATCCTACTTGCAAGGTGACTGAAGTGTGTGCGTGCGTGCAATACCTATCTTTTATTATACAATCCCTCTAGTATCTTGCAGCTTCTCTGACTTCCTGCACTTCAGCTAAAATCCAGGAGTAAACATCATGAGACAACTTCTCTCCCATGGGCATTTTTTCAGATTGGGATGTGCAGTCAGTCTGGAAGGCAGCACAGGTGTGTGTGTGTGTGTGTGTCAGAGAGAGAGAGAGAGAGAGAGAGAAAGTAAAACAGACACCACACCTTGGCCAAGTTGCAGTGATAAGGTAAATCATAAGGTACCGGCAAAGGACATTCAAGAGATGAGACCCAAACCAACCAACAAAACAAAGGGGTCCTTTCATGAGCAGAGAAGAAATAGAAAATGGAGGATGGATTTTGGCACCACATCAACTCCATCTCCTTCCTGGAACTGGACACGATGCCCTCCTCCTCCTCCTCCACCACCACCTCTTACAGGGCTTGCTGGGATGCAGTGGTCCTGTAAGCACCTTCCTTAAAGATGAGGGCCAGTGCCCTGTTTGGAGTGTGAGGGCAAGGGTGTAAGTGTTCCCTTGCTCTGGCAAGCCCCATGTTGTGCAAGACCGGGTGTGCAAAGAGAACTCTACAGAGTCAGGGAAAACATTTTAAGTGAATACATAATGTAACAGGATTCTGGCCAGGCTGTAGTTACAATCAGATTTCAGGAATTTGACAAGATGCAGAAGGATAAAGAAGGACAATTAAAGCTGAACCAATATTTTTCAGAATACTTTTTCTGAGAAAGTTTGTAAGATTTTTCTCCCTGATCCCTGAAACACAAAAGCACTCCCATATTTTCCCCATCATTTTAAAATAGCAGCTACTCTCACTGGTCAGCCATATAACGTCCCAGTAAAATGCTAGGTCTGGGGTGTTGTGAAAAATACCAAGTGACGGACAGGCTGTCAACACAATTCTTGATGTTGCCCTGTGCCAATCCCTGTGGCAATAAACTCAGGAAAAAGAAAGAAATTGTTCTACAGCCAGTGCTAATGGTGAGTTTCATGAAACAGGTGAAAAAATGGGGAAATTATATCCCTGCAATTTGTTTGTACATAAATAAAGAATTTTGAGAGACCATTTGAGCACAGCTGTATTGGAGTTTTTTCTTTTGGTAGCTCAGGGAGTTGGAATACCTGGCTGTAGAATCAGGGGCTAGGTGTTCCTCATTGAGCCTCAGAAGAGAAGAGTTGGCCTGTGTAGGCTTTGGCGAGCTGTGTGGTCCAAGGGTGCCCCCAGAGGAAAGGAAGGGTAAATCATTTCTGAGTACTCTGAAACCCTGGAAAGGGTCACCACAAGCCACAGTTGATATGACAGCACGTAATTAATTAATGGCCTAAATCCAATTACTATTCCATAGGCCCATTCAACCAATGGCTGACTCCCATGTCAGCATTTATATAAATCCCATTGATTCAATAGATCTACTTTAGTTGGGGCTAATAATTGGATTTAAACCATTGATCATTCCTAATTATGTGCTGTAAATCAATTCTGTGGTTTGTTTGTACCAACAACTGGATTCAGATGGCATTCAATTACCATGTTTCCCCGAAAATAAGACAGGGTCTTATATTAATTTTTGCTCCAAAAATGCATTAGGGCTTATTTTCAGGGGATGTTTTATTTTTTTATTTTCATGTACAACAAACTACATTTATTCAAATACAGTCATGTCATCTTCTTCTGGTTGCTGCACAATAGTGGAAGGCAGGGTTTCGCTTAACTGGGGCTTATTTTTAGGGTAGGGCTTATATTATGAGCATCCTGAAAAATCATACTAGGGCTTATTTTCAGGTTAGGGCTTATTTTCAGGGAAACAGGGTACTATTTATTATTATGTTAGTTTTAATACATTTACTAAAATATGTGCATGTATATCGTCTGTGCCAATAACAATTTGTCCCTGGTCTCTTAACCTTATGCATATTTTTCAACAATCCTTTGTTGATTGTTTTTACTATTGCTTTTTATTGTAGTAAAGTGGTTTGTTGTGCTGGATCCACAGTAATCCTCTGGTTCCATTGGGACAATATGATCATGACAAACTGAAATCCTATTGATTTCAGTTTAACTATAGTGCAGCTAAAACATCACGCAGGTGTTCAGAACTGTAGGTATGGAGGGCCCATACAGGTCAGCCCTGCCTCTGCTACCCCTAATCTTTCCATCCTGGCAGTTGTTCTGTATTTGCTGACCAGTGACTCTGCATTGTCTCACACTGAATGTAAGCACATTCAGCAAAACATGATTATCTTCCTGCTTAATGTATTGGGTCGGGCTGGTGGACGCAGCCTCACCAGTTTGAATGCCCGCAGAGGGCTGAAATTCCCTATTACAGCATTATGCTTTATCAGTTAACTGTAAAATGCCCTGGACAGGGATCACTCATGGATTTGGAAGGGGTGCCTCACCCACAAATTTGGGGGAGCACCCATCTCCCCCAGTCACAAGCCACCATCAGACCTGGAGACTTTGAATGGAAGTCCAATAATGTTGCACATAATTTCTGGGTTCTTTCCTTGTCAACCAGATGAGGAAACCTGGGCTTAACCCTCCCTTTTAGTAACTCACATGGATGCTATTCAAGAAAATTACTCTCCTTTGGTTTTGAATGGTTTGTCTGGGTACTGGTGGTTTGTTCATTTGTTCTCTGAATATGCCGAACATTTAAATGTTATTTCCAGAAAGCAGGGAGGAAATAATGAAGATGGCATGAGTAATAATTAATAGTAGTAGTAGTAGTAATAAGCCCCACCCAATGCTTTGATGGCTGCATTTTCTTTCTGATTTGCCCAGTGCCTTTCAAGCGAGCGGGAACACACAGACAAATGCATGCAGAAGAAAATCTCATTTCAACCTTAAATGGTGCTTCAGAATTTCCAATTCACACTGTTGCCATTTTCATAGGAATTGATGGCTGCCTTTGTTATCGAAGCTGACAGGCCTCTGGTAAGGCTGCCTAATCGGCTCGAGCTGCCCGTGCCTTTCATTATTCCCAAATGGCAGATTCTCATGATATCTCTCTTTTATAGGCATCACTCATTTTTATTTCTCATTTGACATGGCTTCTCCACTCTTCTGCTGCTGGGGTGCTGAGATAAAACAACTCATTGAAAGCCAAAGGAACAACAGCTTCGATCTACTCCAGAGGCAGCTGGCTCTGCCGTTTCTTCTCTCAGCCTTTTGAATCCAAGTGCTTATGTTCAAGTTCACAGAAACGAAGCTGTGGGTGCTTTCGGAGCTAAGTTTGCAAGACAGCAGACTAATGCCAGACTGAGCTCCTGTTTTAGGTGACAAATTGTCAATTTCACATTCCTAAGTGCTTCTGATTATTCCAGTTCTCCTGGGATGGTCACTTTCCAAGTCTTGAGAATTATTCTCTACTTAGGAGATGACTACCTTGGCAAATAATATGGAAATTGCTCCAGGATTGGGACAGTCATACTTGCATTATTTTCCATTGACTACATGACATATTTGTTGAAGTGTCTCTCCCTCAGAATGTTCTTCACAGGCCTTGCTTTTCCCAATCACTATGCTGAGAGAGGCTAAGAAGATGGTCATCAGGCATCGTGGTTCTCGGCCATGGTTCCCACCTTATGGAATGGGTTCCCAGTGGAAGTTTGTCAGACCTCTTCCCTCCCTTCTTTTAAGAGGATGCTTGAGACACAACTGTTTCGAGAAGCATTTTAGGGCATCCTCCTTTATGTTATTTTACAAGTGTTCCCATAGTCCGTCATCACTTGGGGGTCTTATTTAGTTATTGTATTTGTGTTCTTAGAATTGTCTTTTGTTGATCTGTTGATGTTTGGGGTTATTGTTTTTATTTGTAAATTGCTTAGAGTAGTGTTATACACTAAGCCAGTGATAGATAGATAGATAGATAGATAGATAGATAGATAGATAGATAGATAGATAGATAGATAGATAGATAGATAGATAGATAGATAGATAGATAGATAGATAGATAGATAGATAGATAGATAGATATCCCTTTCTTGGGTCACATCTTAATGTGGTGAAAGGGTTTGAGTGTGTCAGTGAAGCTGAGAGCAATGCTGTCAGGAAACCACACTCCATTATGAGCCTGGACTCCTAGTAGGGTCACCCATGATGGAATGGTCACAGCTGAGACATTGGACTAAGATGCATCCACCCTCTTCAAGAAAGCTACTGGGCAGCAGTGGTAGCTGAAGTAGAAAGCAATGGTGGTGACACTCAAGCTAACTTTTGTTAGTACCGGGAGAATGTGGCAATGGTCAAACCAATGCCGAACTTTTCTTACTATGAAAATCCTCTGATGAGACAGTAAAAAATGAACGAAGAGATAATGCTGGAAGATGAGACTTCCAAGTAAGAAAGCACTCAATTGGCTACTGGAGATGAGTTGCTGGTTTGGATTTGATTAAATATTTATTATTTATTATTTGGATATATTATATATGTGCTTATTCTGTTATGGCCCTCCAATTTGGTTCTAGTTATTAATGACAGAGGTCAGCTGTGGGTTGCCATTTTTGTTTTTTCTCTATTCTTCTCTCTGTTCATATCATTTGATTAGGTTACTGAGAGTATTTTCTTTGAATATTTTTAAATTTCATTGTATGGTTTGTTTTATGTTTTGTAAACCACCATAAGTAGTGATTTCAATAAGCTGGGTCATCTATAAGCCTTATAAATGCCTCCTTGTGTCTTTTTAAGGACAAACGCAGAATAAACATATTTTAAATAAAATAAAATATTAAAAAGACAAGTATGAATAGTTCTGTTGCTTATGTCACAAGCAGATTAAAGCTGGAAGGACATCTAGTCGCTGACATGCATAGAAGTGAAAGGAAAGTCTGATGCTGCACAACACATAAAATTGGAATATAGAATGTGACAAGTATGAATCAAGATAAACTGGAAACTATAAAGCAAAAGCAAAAAGACAAAAACGGAAACCTGCATCAGACTACTGCAAATTTTTGAGCCCTTGGCTTGTTACTGTGAGTGTTTCATTACACTGTGAGCTTACTGACCAATGGCTGACCTACAAATGTCTAACTATCCCTGAAGGTGATACTGAATGTTGCATTGCCAAGGGTCAGATTGTATTAAGGTGACCAGGTTTTGTTCTGTTTTTTTAACTCTGGACTACCTTCTATATAAAGGGTCGAGAAGAACAGTTGTCTGTTTGAGAGGCAGGTCTGTTTAAAAATAAATAAAGAAACTAAGGAACAAAATCAAGGCCTTGAAGCTGCCTATCCACACCTAGCAAGGAACTAAGCAGTCACACAAGGGCGGCGGCGGCGGGCGGGGGGGGCTGGTTCAGTCAGGAGAGAAATACTGTATTCCTGTATTACTGTATATAAAACATATTTTCCATCAATGCATATAGAATAAATGTGCACATTTGCATGTGTGCGCACGCACACACACACACACGCACGCACACACACACACACGAAAGTAAAATATATAGAGTGGGCAGGCAAAACAGATCAGTAATTTCCTCAGTATCTGTAAATCCAATTTAATGGATTTACTGCAAAATAATTTTTATTTGATTACAAACTCTCTCCACCATACGTCTTGTCTCTGTGTCTGTCAGACTCTGATGCCTTCAGGGAAGCAATATATATATATATTTTTTAAAGACAGAACCAAAGGCAGCACAATGCTGCATAAATCTGAGTTGTGATAAGTTGTAAGCAGAAAAGCTCCATAGAACCAGTGGGTACTTCTGCCAGTTTTGTCCTGCCTTTTCTTCTCAAAGGAGTTTTAAATATTTCACTTTGATGTGTGATCTGTGCTGATGTTTTCCTTTGATAGCACAGTCAGTCATCTGGAATGATTAAAGCAAGGACAATTTTGATAGGTGGTACAATCAAAAATGGGAACGTAAATGTTTTTATTTCACTTTTGGCTGAGATTGGGAGTAAGGTTATTCGAATCAGAGAGTACTAGACAGACAACAAAAGGGTTCTTTGGAGAATGCTAATTGACGTCCTTCAATGAATTGATTCTTGTTTGTGCCATACATGTTTTGGTCCTCTATAATTACTACAAGCAAAGGAGTGATCACAAGAATGCATCTATAAGGTGTTCACATTTTCTGCCTTTTTCCCTCATGACTTTATGTTTGAAGACAACGCCCCTCTCCCCCCTTTTCTCCAATGCTTCTTTAATTACTTTCAGTTCAGGCTCATGTGTCATCTTCCTCTATGTAATTAAAGACAAATGGAAAATTGTGAAACTTTAGCTTAAAGTCAATCAGCTTGTTAAGACACTGAATGCAAAATGCACTTATTCCTCTCATTTCTCCTTGCTAAAAAAGCTGTTAGTGGGGCGATCGTGATGGTCCTTGCTGAATAGCATTAGGGACAAATCAAAAGGAATCATTAAGTTAATATCAACATCACTGGAAAGGACGTTAAAGTGATGACAAAGAACCATGTGTGGAATGACCTTATAGATGTGACTTTACAGACCCCTCTGGAAACTGTTATCATGAATTCTCATAGATAAGTGGCATACTGAGAATCTTGTTAATAGAATTAGATAATGCCATTGGGATGATCAGTTCTGATGGTTCAGGGCAGCAAGCAATGACGTTTCAAAGAGGGAAGAAGGGCCAAAGGGGGAACATTTCCAATATACTTGAAATAATGTAAGAAATCTTGAACAGTGGTTCCCAACCTGGGCCCCCCAGATATTCTTGGACTAAAACTCTGAAAAGCCTTCACCATTAGCTGTGCTGGCCAGGATTTCTGGGAGTTGTAGTCCAAGAACATCTGGGGACCCAAGGTTGAGAACCACGGAGCTAGAATATTATAGCAGGTTTCACAGTCATAAGGGACAGTGCTCACATGGCCATATGAAAGTTACAGAATGCAATTTTGAGAGTTAAATGAGAGAAAGTTTGCTAAACCTGAGCTGTTGCTATATTGCTCAAATCTGAGAGCTCAGAATCAAATCTTAGCAATACCTGAGCTTCTTTGCCAAGGCTAGCATCAGCAGGAAACTTACACTGACAGCTGCAGAAAGCCCAACAGCCCCTGAGCTCTCTTCTTGATTTGGTAACACTTAAATTTCCCAGCATACCTGTGATGCTGTGTTGCTTTGAGGCATTATGGGAAATCAGAAACGCAGACCGCAGACTCAGATATACTGCTGTGAAGTAGGCTAACCAGTGTCAGAGAGGGGTTCACAAGAAGGACAATTTCAGATGTTGGAAAAGTAACTTTTTGGTCCTATGGCGCCTAGGATCTCCCATCTACCATGCCCTGGATCTGTTCCAGTCGGGCTTCAGGCCGTGCCATGGCACAGAAACGGCATTGGTCGCACTGTTGGATGACCTGCTGAGGGAGGCTGACGGGGGCAAAATGTCCTTGTTGGTCCTCCTCGATATCTCAGCTGCCTTTGATACCGTCGACCACGGTATCCTCCTGGGGAGGCTCTCCGAGTTGGGAATTGGTGGCCTGGAGAGTGTTTTGGCCCCGTGGAGTCTCAACTGTGGGGTTCCACAGGGGTCGATTATCTCCCCAATGCTGTTTAAAATCTATATGAGGCCACTGGGTGGGGTCATCAGGGGGTGTGGGGCTTTGTGCCATCAGTACGCTGATGACACTCAGCTCTACATCTCCTTTTCACCTACCTCAGTGGATGCCGTTCTGTCCCTTCAGCACTGTCTGGAGGCTGTACTGCGATGGATGCAGGAGAATGGGTTGAGGCTGAACCCAGACAAGATGGAGGTCCTGAGGGTGGGCGGCCCCTCCATTGGTGGTTTGGGAAACTCCCTCTCTTTTGGGGGGGTGACTCTCACCGTGAAGAGTGAGGTTCGCAGCTTGTGGGTCCATCTGGATCTGGCGCTCACCATGGAAACCCAGGTGGCGTCAGTGGTCTGCTCTGCCTATTTCAATCTGTGGCGGATTGCCCAGCTGCATCCCTATCTTGATGGTGGGGCCCTCACCACTCTGGTCCATGCACTTGTAATCTTGAGATTAGACCACTGCAACGCTCTCTACGTGGGGCTACCTTTGAGACTGATGCGGAAGCTTCAAATAGTGCAGAATGCGGCGGCCAGACTCCTTAGTGGGATGAGAAAATATCAGCATATTTCTCCCACTCTGGCTGCCTTGCATTGGCTGCCCATTCGTTTCCGCATTGATTTCAAAGTGTTAATGATGACTTATAAAGCCCTAAACAGTTTAGGACCTCGATACCTAGCAGAATGCCTTCTCCCACCTAGATCTACTCGAATCACTCGCTCTAGCCAGGAAAGACGGCTGAGGGGCCTAACGCCGAGGGAGGCCCGGAAAGAAAGAACAAGAAACCGGGCCTTCTCAGCAGTGGCCCCTAAACTCTGGAACAGTCTCCCATCAGAGATCTGCCTGGCACCCTCGCTGGGTGTTTTTAAGAGCCAACTTAAGACCTGGCTCTTTAGGCAGGCCTTCTCTCCTGTCAATACTTGATTTTTACTTTTCTATGTTAATTTCCGTCTATACTTTCCATCTTGAATGATACTAATATAACTGATGTAAATTGTTGTTTTTAATTGTTTTATGATATTTCTATTGTAAGCCGCCCAGAGTAGACGTGTCTAAATGGGCGGGATATAAATTTAATAAATAAATAAAATAAAATAAATACCATGGCCAATGGACTACTGGCTGAGAGATTCTGAGAGTTATAGACCAAAAAAGTTACTTGTTCCATACTCTGCATTGCTATGGGTCTGTTCAAACCTCGACCTGGCCTGCCTCTGTCAACAGGAGCTACCTAGATCAAGAGTTTATGAACAGAAAGGAATAAAGACAGAATCTACCATTTTTTCCTAATTCATAGCAACATGAAGTGTTTGATATTTTTGCTTTTAACATGGGCATTTAGGAATATTATTTAAATGAGTGCAAATATTGAAATATTCAGTACTATGGTTTTGCAAATGTTAAATATGTGCAAATATTAAATTCTAAAACCCTAGCTTCCTTGACTGTGTTTTCATCATGGACATATTCATCAGCAACCTTTCTCATGAAAGGTTCCATAAACTTTCAAAGGAAGAAGGATTTCAAATATGTACCCTATTGCCACTTCCGTCCTTTACTTGCAGGTGTTAGTTTTATTTTCAGCTGTAGTCCTGTTAATTGAAATGCATGCTAATGACTTCACGTTGCTTGCCTGGGAAGAGAGTGTGAATAAATTCTACATATGTGCCCTTAAAAAAAAACATAGATCAAAGATTCAGAATGATGTGATTTTCAGGAGCAAAAGTTAATGGGATGCAATAGGTGACACCGCAGGTTTCCCTCACTGTCTGACCCAGGAGGAGTCTCTTTTATGAAATGTAAAGAAACAAGAACCCTGGGAACACTGAGTGTTAGTGCAACTATTTCCCAGAAGGAGTAAATGAGATTAAAAGAGAAAATATCTGCTTATAGATGTGAAGAACCAGAGCCTGAATTTTGCATAATTACTGGGCAGACACTGCTGGAGTGTGCTTAATTTGGGCCCCTGTGCTTTGGCTTTAGGGTGGCCACTTATGAGGCATCACCAAAAAGGACACCGGTTCATACAGAATTACACAATGGGTACAACATGAAAGATTATTTTTATAATTTAAACAGATTGTCATCTATTTCACTGGAGGAGGAAAGGCTTTGAACAGCCATCCCAAGTGCTCACTGAGTCTCCCACCTTGTTGCTTGTTGCTGATAAGGGCACCTCAGTGCCCTTGCTTGTCCTTCTTAGGGTTCATTACATTTAAAGAAGATTTGAACAGCCTGCCAAGTAGAAGATTCTTTCAAAAACAAAACAAAACAAAAAAAGAACAAACAAACAAAAAAAGAAAGAAAGAAAAAAGAACTGACCTCTGGTGGCCTTTCAAATGAGAACTGTTCTCTTTAAAAGAGGACCTGTGACCACTCTCTTGTGTAAACTAGCAGGTAGAACAGATGGCCCTTTGATCTTCTCTCTCAGAAGTCTCTCTACCATTCTTTGTTAAATAACTACTTGAAAGCGTGCATGGCACCTAGTGATTGACATTCCTTGGTCTCATTTAAGCAGCAATCCACCAAAGAAAAATGGCACTGGTGCTTATGTGACAGAAGCCCATGTGAGACAATTCTGAGGTGAAACTTCACTGCTCCTTCTTCTTTCCCAACAGAAAGAGAGGGAAAATGTAGCAGGACAGACTGACTCAGTGCAAAAGCCAACTGATGTGTTTGGTTGGAGTTTCAGAAGTGGCATGTAGAAACGAGCATACAGAATTGATGGAGGCCTCACCAGATGTCAGGTTGCATCAGAGTAGACTGGGTATGAAAAGGCTGAGCCATTATATGAAGTATTGCAGTAACAACTGGTCTAGGGTTGCAGCAGACAACCGTGAAGCAGAAGTCTCAAACTGCTCCCAAGCTGAGCTGAAGGCAGGTCTATATGTTGAAGAGCTTATGGCCTGCACAATCACCTGCACGATTGCCTGCACAAGCACTGCGCCGCCGTTCGCGCATGTGCACGAGTGCGCACCCGCACAAACACCGCACTGCTGTTCGAGCATGCGCACACTCGTTTGCGTGAGAGAGAGAGCACTCGTTCACGCATGCGCACAAGCGCGGGGGGGTGCCCCGCCTTCCCCAGCCGGTCCGCGGGGAAGTAGTGCATAGTAGTGCGTAGCTAACTTTTTCTCAACTACATGGCAGTGAGCTATATGAAGCCCAGTGTAGCATGCCATGCAGAAAGGGAGCAAAGTATACTCGCTGATGGTGCAAGTAGACAATATGTTTAGTATATTATTTGCAGAAGTGTTTCCCTGAGAGGAGAAAATTATCGCATATGATTTCCCCCCCCCCCCCCCCCGGGTCTCTAGGATTTAGTGTTCTTTGTTTTGCTGTTGGTCACTGGTAGGTTGATAAGGAATTATTTTGCATGTCAGATTCCTGAGGCACACATTTCTGAGGAAACAGCATTGTGGGAGAGGAAACTGGTTAATTATAGGCGATATGCATTCCCTTATTGTCTAGCCTGGCCCTCATACTCTTAAAATATAGTACTAATTTTCTTACACAGAAACCTTGTTGTGGGATAGTAACCAGACAGGATCTGCAAAATTGTAGACCACTTTAGTAATCCACCTACCCACCCAAAGAAAACAGACAGCACATGACAGGAAGGATAATCAAGTGTTTATAGGGACTCTGGTGTCCATATACAGAGGGTGTAAAAAACTGATGGGCAAATAAAAAGAAATTGATGTATCTAACATTTCCTATCTCTTAATCACACAAAAAGACATGATCTAAGAAAATAAGTACACAACCCTGATTAGGCTTTGGAATTTAATTCACTATAACTGGTTCAGGCATTTGATCAGTCAGGAGGAAAAAATCACAGCATGTTAAAATACTTGACAGTCTTGATTACCCTCCTTTGGTACATTTTCAAAACTTGGCAGCAACCTGTCTGCCTGGCAGATGCCCCCTTTTCACAAAGGGCTTGTTTGAAATGGATTTCATTTAGGAGAAATCTGATTTGTTGATTTAATGCATCTAGTCTTCATTGCAAACATGAGCTAGCTGCTTCCCAGGGCTCACACACGCATAGGGCCATAGTGACCATATCAGGATCCTCATCGCCCTCTTCCTGCCCTGTTTGGTTTGTGTGGAATTTTCTGGATGGGTACAGGCTGTCAGTGACTGTTCCTGTGATATTTCTCACATGTGTAGCCATCTGCTCCAGCACCAAATCAGTTCATTTCCCCTCCATATTGTATGTGCTTGTGGGTTTTCAAACACAACTTGCAATGGTGAGGTAAGGTATAGGACACAATGAGAAGATTGTTGCAGACTATTTATGCACCTCCACCCCCCCACTTTCTCCTTCCCCTCCTTCTCTTCCAGATATACAAGAGATATCTCTGCTAACATAGCTGACAGAACCCCAAACATAGAGCCAGGTTTATATCTTTTGATCCTTTTTCATGTACGGTGGAATGTTGCTATGTTTCTCATCAGTATTCCTTGGCCTTTGCTAAGCTAGTACTTGCTGAAGACCTGGTGTGGAAGAACCTCAAATGAAAGCAAACAGACAGAAGACAAAAAAGTGTTTCTATCACCCTGAAGGACAAAAGACAGCTCCTCCTTCCATCTTGGAAAATTATAGTATTAAATGCTTCTTGTAGTATTAAGAAAGCTGTAATCCTACTGAGAATGTGTATATGTGGGGCAGGAGCAGGGGAAACTTGTACAGATAGCCTGAATGAGAATTAGAAAGTAGAAACGACTGCAAGATTTTTTGTTGCCTGAAGAACTGTGTGGCTCATAATTTTAAACATTTCAATTAATTCAGAAACTTTACATATTTTCATACATATTTTCATTATGCTGTAAGTTTATGTATGACAGAGTTCTAAATGTCCATTAATCAGAGTTGTGTTGGCTGGAGGATTCTGAGAGTTGTATGCTTTGGATAAGACGAATGAGTACTAAAATGAAGACACAGAGAAAGAGAGCGAGCGAGAGCGAGCAGAGCAAAATAAAGAAGGGAGTGCACAGAGAACAGGAAGGGCACTGTAAGGTGGAACTCCTGAGATTTTAATTTGAGTTAAGTCAGCGCTATTGCATGCCCAGTATGGTGTAGTGGATAGATCTATGGACTAGGACTCAGGAGCTTTGGGTTCAAATCTCTGCTCAGCTGTGGAAACTCACTGAGGGTATGGAACTGATAAACTACTCTTTAAATATCTCACTTACTTTGAAAGCTCTATTAGGGCTGCTGTAAGTTGGTTCCGACTTGATGGCCCATAACAACAATAACAACACAGGGCTATTGGACAGTATTTTATCTATAATGCTAATTAAACCTCACTGACTTTGGTTATAAATATGTAATAGTTTTTGAATCATAGAACGTTTTGTGCAAAACAAGTTTCTTCTAATATTTCCATTGGATTTCAGGTAGTTTTACTTATTATTACTGTTTCATGGACCCTTTTCCCTGTGAGAAAGACTCAAGGCATCTGACAATTAAAATATACAAAAGTTAAAACAATGTCTCCATCACAACAACATACAATGTGCAACAGTTCCTCCTTGCAAAAATAAATTGTAGGGATATGACAGTAAATGTCTTGTTCTGCTGCTAGAAAGATGAGTATGTCAGCACCAGGTGGGCCTCATGAGGAGAAAATCTGAGAAATGTGCAGCTACCACCAAAAAAGACCTTCTCTGAAAAAGTCCTATTACGAGCCTGATGGACTGGGAATTAGAGGTGTCACTTCGCTCTTACAGCAATTCTTGAGTCTCTCCATTTCTGAATGGAAACAGTAATATTTTAACTGTTACAAGCATGGCAAAGAGGTTTGGTAGAAGCAGACTTCCTTGCAAGACCTCAACTGCTATGCATGTATACGTTTTACAAAAGGTGAGCTGAATCTTGGTTATGCCCGGCAGCTATACACAGAACAAGATAAAAAAAAGTCCAGTTGCTGAAGTTTGCAGACAACAGCAACAGTACAGAACTGAGCCTATTTTCACAGATCGTTCAAAAACCAAACAGTGATGGATGAGAAGCAACATTATGGCTTCATATGTGGAAAGGGCACGTGAGATGTCATAATAAAGCTGAAATTCAATATTGGAAAGGACCCACTGAAATGAGAAAACTGTATACTTATGTTCTGTCAGCTGAAAAGCAATAGACAGCACCTAACACCTCAAACTGTTTTGACAGATTCAGATGCTCTGGAATGTATGATGGGCACGAACTCAGGGTAATAACAACCCCATTAGAAGATAAAAGCAGCTGAAAAGAGATTAAAAAGAGGGCAGAAAGAAAGGCTGCATAATGTCAACAACTTGATTCAGCATCTCAAGTAAGTGTCTAATGATGGCAATTTAAGGAACAAATTAAGAATAAATGAATATAAGCGCTCCATGAATACCAAACATTAGTGTAAAAAACTGAAATGCTTTTGGTAAGTGTCCAGAAACTAAGAATTAGATTTCCAAAAGGAAGGTTTTTCATGATTATAGAACGACATTTAAGGCTTATTATGACCCTTAAAATGTGGGGGCTTACAGCTCAGTGGAAGAGTGTTTCCTTCATTGTACAAGGTATCATGTTCAACCCACAGCATCGCCTGGGATGGGGAATATGAGGTCCTTGAGATATTGATGGATTGCAACTACCATCAGTCCTAGCTAGGGTAGCCAGAAGTCAGATAAAATGGGAGTTTTAGTTCCGCAATCATAGGAGGGCCATGTATTCTCTATCCTACTGTTTAAGGATTTCAGATAACAAGGCTGAAAAAAAAAATCACTATCAGCAAAGCAGCAATACTGGGGCTAGATGGATATATATCTACATAACAGACAACAGTACTTTGTGTTATTCTAAACAGAGATATTTGGAGACCTTATAACAATGACTCTCATTTTCTTTAAAGATAGCCATTTCTCTCCGTATATATCCCATCCCCCATTTTCGAAGAAGACAATTTCAATCAGATTCACCATGGGGGGTGAGTGAAGGAAGAGATGGGTGGTTAAAGTTGAGTAGTAGCATGTTGATAGACATGCACATGACTAAATAGCCCAAATCAGCCTGGAATATATGGAAGCAGTGGGGACAGATTAGCTGGTCCTGGACTTTGTTGTTTGCTTAATTATGTTGTAAACCATCCAGCAATCACTTTAGCACTATGGGATGGTATATAAGTTGAAACAACAACAATATATTGAGTTCTTGGGATAGTACATCCTTGCTTTCTCACTTCTCTCTTCTTTTGTGCATCCTTGATTCTTTTTATTTCAAACTCTTTAGTCTCATATTGACAGTGTTTCGCCAGATATTTTAATGAGATTTCGCAATTGTCATGGTTAATATGAAATTCCCTCAGTGTTGTCTTCAGTGTATCCCTGAACTGCTCCTTTGGTCCATCCAGCAGTCAAACACCTGCAACAAGTGTTCCATTAAAAAATACATTTTGAGAGATGGTCATCCACCATCCTGATGACATGGCCAGTCCACTGAAGTTCTTGTTTGATCATTGCAAAAATGCTGTGTTTGTTCCAAGGCTTCAGTGTCAGGGTCTTTATCCTGTTATGTGATGTTGAGAGAGTATGGCTTAATAAGAAGCTGACGGCATATACCAAGATCCAGGTCTATAGAGCCTGTGTCCTGAGTACACTTTTGTACTGAAGTGAGTCCTGGACCCTTTGTGCATGGCAGGAGAGGAAGCTGAACACGTTCCATATGCGTTGTCTCCGACACATTTTTGGTATCACCTGGCAGGACAAAGTTCCAAATAGAGTAGTCCTAGAACGAGCTGGAATTTTTAGCATGTATACATTACTGAAACAGCGATGTCTACATTGGCTCAGGCATGTCGCGAGAATGGCTGACAGTCAGATGCCAAAAGATCTTCTGTATGGAGAATTAATGCAGGGAAAGCGCCCCAGAGGGAGACCACAACTGCGATACAAGGATATCTGCAAGCGGGATCTGAAGGCCTTAGGAATGGACCTCAACAGATGGGAAACTTTGACATCTGAGCGTTCAGCCTGGAGGCAGGTGGTGCATCATGGCCTCTCCCATTTTGAAGAGACACTTGTCCAGCAGGCCGAGGCAAAGAGGCAGTCCTGAAACCAGCAAAATGAGGGAGCTGGACAGGGGACAGATTATATTTGTCTTCAGTGTGGAAGGGATTGTCATTCTCGAATTGGCCTTTTCAGCCACACTAGACGTTGTTCCATGACCTCTATTCAGAGCACGTTACCATAGTCTCTCGAGACTGAAGGATGCCTACAACAAGATGTTGAGAATTTTCTGAAGACAGGTAAGATGAAAACAATTTAGCTTTCTTGTATGGTGTTGATAGATAATCCCAGTTGCCACTCCATATACCTTTATCAAAAAGGAGGACAAAAGGAAACACTGATTTGCATACAATAGTATAGGCCAATTCATATGTACAGATGCAAACTGAGATTTTTAAAAAAACCACAGTGTAACAATTACTGTGGATCTCACTGGAATGGGGAAGACAGTGATAAAGTGATCTATGTGGTTGCTGAATCCAGGTCCTGCTCATTGTGGATGAACAGCTTCAAAATCCCAGATCATTTGTGGAGACAACTGGACCTGATTAGAGATGGGCACGAACTGCCAGTTCCACAGTTTGTGCTTGTTTGTTTTTCATCTGAACAGGTGTTTGGCACTTCCCAGCTCTGCCTCCTCTGGTGGGCACACATTCAGAGGCAGTGCCCTGGCTTCCCTGCCCTGCCTCCTCTGGGCACTGCCTCTGAGTGGATTCCCACCAGAGGAGGCAGGGCTGGGAAGCACGAAACACCCGTTTGGCCGAAAAATGAATGGGCACGAATTGCTGGTTCAGCGGTTCATGCCTTCTCTAGACCTGATCCTTGTCTGGCCCCTCATGGGGATTTATATGAGGACAAAGGACACACCCCATGTGTCTGAAGAAGGGGATTTTGGTACATTTTGGGATTTGGGCTCACACTGAAACAAATTTATTAAATCTTTAAAGTGCCACAACAATTTGTCCTTTTTTTGTTCTTTCTCCCTTTTTGGGAACCAGCATTCTGAGAAAGACTAACACACCTGGTGCAAAAATTAAACCTGTTAGTGTTAAGGGTGCCACAGTATTTTGCTTTCCCCCCCATACATACACAAACAGATCTGTTGTGTTTTTTTTAAAAAAATGCATACTCAATTAAACTAAATTTTGGCTCTCAGCAATGGTAATAAATTTTTGAAAGAATGCTAAGTTACAGCTCCTTGGCAGGGCTTTAAAAACACAGGCCCACAGCCAGGTCTAGTACAAGGGGAAAGAGAGAGAAAAGCAGACAGGGCTTTATTTAAGGGGAAATGATGTAGTTAAGTCATTGTGTCTGAATACTGTATTTTTCCATGTATAAGACTATACTTTTGTCTAAAATCTTTAGACTAAAAATTGAGGGTCGTCTTATACACGGAAGTAAGCTGAGGAGAGAACAAAAACAAGTGGAGGGGAAAGCGGGGATCAAAGTGATCCTGCAGGGCTTTGATCCCTGCTTTCCCCTCCACTTGCTAAGCCCCACTTAGATTTCTTAATTTTAGGTTAGAAAAGTGGGGGCGTCTTATACATGGGGGCGTCTTATACACGGAAAAATACGGTACTTTTAAAACTTTTTTTCACAAAGTAAATTTGTACAGAATTTACACACATGTACAGTATACCTTTGTAACATCATTTTAAGAAGAATGCAGGGGAAAAGACTTTAAACATGGGGAAAGGGTATTTAATCATATGATCCATCAACTACATTCAAAATTTGAGGAGAGAGAATGGGGTTGTGACAGAGGCCTTTTCTGATTGTGGAAATTGGTTGCTAGAGTCAACATTAGTAGTAGGCATCCTTCAGTCTCGAGAGACTATGGTAACATGCTCTGTATGGAGGTCTTGGAACAGCGTCTAGTGTGGCTGAGAAGGCCAATTCGAGAGTGACAATCCCTTCCACACTGAAGACAAATACAATCTGTCCCCTGTCCAGCTCCCTGATTTTGCTGGTTTCGGGACTGCCTCTTTGCCTCGGCCTGCTGAACAAGTGTCTCTTCAAATTGGGAGAGGCCATGATGCACCGCCTGCCTCCAGGCTGAAGTCAACATTACCAAGTGTTGCGGTCACCTCTGAAGCCCCTATTCCCCTGGCCTTCAAAGGTTCCCGCTCTTCTTCCTCCTTCGCTGCCACCAGGTATTACTGTTTCAATACCATTTAATCATGGAGACACGTGTACTTTTGAAACGTAAGTCATTTATTAAATCAGGGAAGTCAACATACGATTAATATTCAAGAGAACAATCACAGGATGCTAATCACTAGTCTTTCACTCAAAGCGGCTTTAACATTAAAACTCATTTAACTCTCTGTTCCATTCATCGTTCTTACTGATCTCTAACTCACTCTTAATTCACCTTTTAAGTTACATACAGTCTCTCTCTAACAGAAACTCTCCCCCATCTCCTCAGACTCCATACGCCAGCCTTTATATCCAGCTCCCTCCCCCCTTGGCTCCGCCTTCCGACCCCTCATTGGTTCCTGCTTTAAGGTTCTGCTGTGACGGACAGGTGAGGGCAGGGCTGTTTGCTACACCAAGGCAAAAACACACTGTACCTGGATCAGTGGCCTGCTCCAAGTTCTTTCTTATTACAACTCAGCAAGCTGTGGGCAAATCATTTTCTTTCAGTTCCATATCTACCAAATGTGAATTATAATGGCCTTCCCAAGACAGTCATAAGAAGGAAAACATAATAAAGACTTACGTAGCACTTTGCTAAATTTTAAAGTGCTAAAGAAATTATTACTAGTAGTGGCCCCTTTACTAGCATGCACGAGTACTCCATCTCAACCAACATTAGAGAACCTGACAGGTACCAATGCTATAACAATTACTCGAAATAGACTACTAATATTTTCAGTGTGAAATCATCTGCAGTGACGTACCTCAGAACGCTGTTGTACTGCTTTGATCTCTTCTATTATTTATTTCAATTAGAAAGCAGTTTTTTCAATATGTTTTGATGTTTAAGGGCACCAAATGCAAGGTGTTATGAGGACTTATATTGTGCTGCACAAAGAGTTTGAAATATGGATTGTCTGGTATTTTTACTCCCCCCCCCCCCCTAAAATTCTGCAACTGAGATGTATCACTTCCCAGGAACAATTTTTATTCTAACTTGACATTATCAGTATCTTAAATTTATCTTCACAATTTGTATAAACAGCTCAACAAATAAATTAAACCACCCTCGCCTCCATTTTACTCATGCTCCCAAAATGTCTTCAATGGCCTGGTTTGGATGTAGTGTTAAACTACTCTGCTAGTAGAAATGGATTCACACTGTGGTTTGTAAAACTCTGCCCCCTCCTTCTGCCACATCTCTTCTTTGAGATAACATGAGTAGGAATGATTTCTCTAGGTACTTTCCAGACCAATTATTGTGTCATAAGAAACCACATAATAAAATTAATTACCATGAGCTCTGGAGATATGTTGTGGTAGAAATGAGGAAAAAGAGGTTATTAATTCATGTAAAGAGCAAAATGCCCAAAAGTCTGAGCTTATGTGGTGTAACTGATTCTAACATGTTCATATTTAATTTCACATTCTGTTTGTTTGAGACTGACTGTGTTTTTCTAAATGACCCAATTCCTATGTCCTATATCCCCATTCCTGTTACCTATACACCACCTATCCTGTGGTGTAGTGAACAGAAGGATGGATTATGATTTGGGTTTTAATCCCTGTTCAGCCATGGAAACTCCCTGGAGGTTGTGGTGGAACTGGTAAATCTCTCACTTGAAAGCCCTATTAGAATCTCTATAAATTGGTTCTGACTTTACAAATGCATTTGCATTTACATGGGGCTACAGATTTAACTGCAGATGGATGCAGCCATTTGGTTCATGTATAATGAAACTGTGTGTGTGTTTGTGTGTGTTTTTTTAAATGTTATCAACAGAAACTTTTGGACAGCATTGCAGGAAACAAGGATTCACCTTACTGAATGACTGGCAAAGTACAGTCCTTCCGATGTTGTTGGGGACTGCCCCTCTATCCTATCAGCCTTAACCTGCCTAGCCAATGGCGAGGATAGCAGGGATCTGCAGTTCAAGAACATCTGGAGAGCCACATTTTGTCCAGCTGGCTTGAGTGGCTACCAGAATGGGCACCAGGCCTTGCTTTATAGGCACAAAAGCTCTGGGTATATCACAGAGTATACACCATCATTATCTCTGCTATCTGAATGACCCTACATTTACTTTCATTAGGCTAGCACAATGATTTAATCCTAAATATGCAGTCCTATGACAGCAGAGGATGGAGAATCTGCATTAGAGAAACTGCCCTTCCTGGATTGTGTGAGATTTGCGCTGGCCAGAGCAGGAGGGACGTGTGTGTCTGTGACTTTAAAACCTTTTAAAACCTTTGTGGATGCATGAAATTTTCTCTTTTTCTGTTTTCCCTCTGTCTGCATTCAACGGAAGGGAAAATACTGATATTTGCTCTAGGGACTGGTATAGTTTCCCCTTCATTCTATGCGTGTAGCAAGAGACCATGGGGCTGGGAAGGAAGTTGAGTAGTCACCACCGATCACATATACCTTCTTGCCTGATCCAAGTCTGCACTGAAATGTATCTTCAGAACGTTAGTGCCTCTGACAAAGTGGGCTGCAGTACTCAAAAGTCTGTGGTTGTCATATGTTGTCAAGGAAATTTTGACTGATAGCTTATTGAGTTGGGTATTTGGCTGTGGATAAGAGGTTGGGAGTTCACTTCCCCACTTCTGAAAGAAGAGCCAGTCTGTGTGGTCTTGGGCAAGCTGTCAGCCCCAGGACGCCCCCATGATAAGGGAATGGTAAACCATTTCTGAGTACTTTCTACCTAGAAAACCCTGAAAAGGGTTGGCAGAAGTCAGAATGAACTTAACAGCACACGATTATTATTAAACTCCATTGTAGTTTCCAAGGTATGAGAGACTTTTCAAGAAGCCACTTACCACTGTTACCTTACTGAGCGTTTCTATGGGTGAGCAGGGATTTGAATCCAGGTCTCTTGCATCTTAGTCCTACCCAGGTCTTTTGAGTTCTAGTCTGACACCACACTGGCTCTTTAAATGAAACTTTAGGCCAAATAAAACTTGGTTAGTCTTCCAGGTGCCAGTCTGTTGTTTTTGTTACAACAGATTTTATTCTTTCATCTTGGTATTGATTTAATCTAATATAATTGTTAAAATTATGATCTTTTAAATTTTGATGTATAATGATGTTTTTATTATGTGTGTAAGCCGCCCCGAGTAGACTTTGTCTAGGGGGGCAGGGTAAAAATCTAAAAGTAAAGTAAAGTAAAGATAGGCACAACTACCTTCCAACCCACTTGTCCTTCTAAGTGGCTATCCTGTGTCAGCAATTCAGAGATATTAGCCCGATTCAGTCTTTACCTACTAGGTTGCTCTCAGCACACTTAGAGAGGCGCAACAAGGCCCTCTCCTCTCCATTGCTGTTTTCTCCACATGGAAAGTGATGGGTCTGAAAAGGACCTTCTGTTTGCATCTGGGCTGTGGACATAAGCAAGAACATGGAATGCCAGAGTTCTTGCTCACATGTAGAGCTTACATACAAGCTGGAATTTTTCCCCAGACACATTGCTGTCTGTGGCGTCCGCCCAGGTCATGAATATTAATAGCCTATCTGCATGTACCAATGAGAGTGCTGGAGAGGCGGAGTCACCAGATATAAGAGTCTCTGCAGGAGGGGGAGAAGGAGATTTTGTGAATTTGGAGTTTGGGGAGTAGAGAGAGAGAGAGAGAGAGGGTTGGCGGTTGAGGGTGGATGAAGTAGGATGTTTTGTTAAGAGTTAACAACATCGACTGTACCTTCATCACCTGTAATAATAAACAACTTCTCTTTGGTTCTTTTTAAAATGACATATTGCCAGGACCTCTATTATTAATAATAAACAATGTTGAGGTAATCAACTGGTGGCAGTGACACGACACGTGGCTTGTGCCCTTTGCTTGGTTAGACAGCCAGGGGACAGGCGGGGACGTGACACTGTCCACACAGAGAAATTAAGAGTGGAGACGAGAGGGGTTATGTTTCGGTATAAATTCAACTGGTTTCAGGCAAGAAGTGCTTTCTTCATACTCAGAATCAAAGTGTTGACTTTTCTTTTTGAAAGAGCATTTCCTGCTTACGAAGGCTCGGTATGACAGCTGCAATAACTTCTGTCAAAAAGTGCACATGGCAGGAAATACGGATTCCCATGTCACTCTGTGCCTGTTTCTTTGTAAGAAGACCTCCTCGAGCCTCCTTGTTTCAACAGCTCTCTCTCTCTTTTTTTGCAGCAAAAGGCATTGTTCTTATATATTTTTGGCAGTGCTTTGCCTTCCATGCTTTCCATGTTCCCCACCACTTCAGTGACCACATGCCTGACAACTGGGGATCTGTCACAAAGCAGCCCAGAACAGGAATTTTAAAAGGTTTTTTATATAGCTACAGGGCTGTTGAAAACTTTTCTCCTCTGCCCCACCTCCCCTCCCCCCCCAAAAAGGAAGAAAAATAGCGAGAAATACATGGTGGTCGGATTAAATGAGAAGTGAATGGATTGCTTCTCCAGGCACAAGGATAGAAGCAGCAGATGAAACATATACTTAAGCAATCATTCTTTAACGTGCTAGAGCTAGTACGTTCCCTCCTTCATCAAGAGGAAATGAACCGCATAAAGCTTTGTAGACCATGTAAGCACACCCATCTCTTTCCTAATATGAGTATTTATACAAAAAGACTTTCAGGTTTGAAACCACAGTCATTTTAGGTGTCGGATTGTCAGTATATATATATTTAAAAAGGAGAGGAATAAAGCATTGTAATTTTGGCAAAGGAGAGCAACTTTCTGGATTTGTGAAAAGAAGGTTTTTTTTGGGTGTGATGCCCCTAAAAAATTGAAATTAAAAAAGGGCTTAAGCTAGTCAAATACCAACAATGATTGTCATGAGAGAATGAAGTACATGTTTTAGCCTCAGCCACAGAGAGAGGTAAAAGTGCTAAAATTCCCTGCTTTGTGCTTTTCTGCAGCTCCACAATGTAGTCAATAAGGATGCCATGAGCACTTGAGCAGAGATGTTTAGGTAAAGGTAAAGGTTCCCCTTGACATTTAGTCCAGTCATGTCCGACTCTAGGGCGCAGTGCTCATCCCTGTCTCCAAGCCGTAGAGCCAGCGTTTGTCCATAGACAGTTTCCGTGGTCATGTGGCCAGCGCGACTAGACATGGAACACCGTTACCTTCCCACCGTGGTGGTACCTATTTATCTACTCGCATTTACATGCTTTCGAACTGCTAGGTTGGCAGGAGCTGAGAAAAGTGACAGGAGCTCACTCTGTCGCGTGGATTTGATCTTACGACGGCTGGTCTTCTGACCTTGCAGCACAGAGGCTTCTGCGGTTTAACCCGCAGAGCCACCATGTCCCTTCAGAGATGTTTACAGGACAGCAAATTGATCGTGTTTGATTCTTCAGGTTTAGTGTATGTTGTTTATTTAGTTATTGCTATGTGTCGTCAAGTCACTTCTATCCTATGGAAACCCCAATGATGTTTTTTGGGGGGTAACTGTGATGTTCAAGGAATGATTTACTACTCCCACCCCTTAGTGAGTCTCCTGCATCCTAGTCCATTATTTTGTCCACTGCATCTCATAGCTCTCTTCATATAACGTTTCTTATCCCACCAGGGAATAAAAATAGTGCTTAAGGCAGCTAACAACATCACTAAAAGCAAATTAAACAACAAAACCATTAAAACCCTCACTAAAAACCAATTGGATCTATAAAATCTACTGTCTCACCCAGCATTTGGAAGCAGGACCTAAGATTTAGTTGCATTACATTTAGACACACATTAGTTTAATTTCTAAATTGTTGTTGTTTAGTCGTTAAGTCATGTCCGACTCTTCGTGACCCCATAGACCAGAGCACGCCAGGCCCTCCTGTCTTCCACTGCCTCCCGGAGTTTGGTCAAATTCATGTTGGTAGCTTCGATGACACTGTCCATCCATCTCGTCCTCTGTCGTCCCCTTCTCCTCTTGCCTTCACACTTTCCCAACATCAGGGTCTTTTCCAGGGAGTCTTCTCTTCTCATGAGATGGCCAAAGTATTGGAGCCTCAGCTTCAGGATCTGTCCTTCCAGTGAGCACTCAGGGTTGATTTCCTTAAGAACGGATAGGTTTGTTCTCCTTGCAGTCCAGGGGACTCTCAAGAGCCTCCTCCAGCAACACAATTCAAAAGCATCAATTCTTCGGCGGTCAGCCTTTTTTATGGTCCAGCTCTCACTTCCATACATCACTACTGGAAAAACCATAGCTTTGACTATGCGGACCTTTGTCGGCAAGGTGATGTCTCTGCTTTTTAAGATGCTGTCTAGGTTTCTCATCGCTTTCCTCCCAAGAAGCAGGCGTCTTTTAATTTTGTGGCTGCTGTCACCATCTGCAGTGATCATGGAGCCCAAGAAGGTAAAATCTGTCACTGCCTCCATATCTTCCCCTTCTCTTTGCCAGGAGGTGATGGGACCAGTGGCCATGATCTTCGTTTTTTTGATGTTGAGCTTCAGACCATTTTTTGCGCTCTCCCCTTTCACCCTCATTAAGAGGTTCTTTAATTCCTCCTCACTTTCTGCCATCAGAGTGGTATCATCTGCATATCTGAGGTTGTTGATATTTCTTCCGGCAATCTTAATTCCGGTTTGGGATTCATCCAGTCCAGCCTTTCGCATGATGTATTCTGCATATAAGTTAAATACGCAGGGAGACAATATACAGCCTTGTCATACTCCTTTCCCAATTTTGAACCAATCAGTTGTTCCATATCCAGTTCTAACTGTTGCTTCCTGTCCCACATATAGATTTCTCAGGAGACAGATAAGGTGGTCAGGCACTCCCATTTCTTTAAGAACTTGCCATAGTTTGCTGTGGTCCACACAGTCAAAGGCTTTTGCGTAGTCAATGAAGCAGAAGTAGATGTTTTTCTGGAACTCTCTGGCTTTCTCCATAATCCAGCGCATGTTAGCAATTTGGTCTCTAGTTCCTCTGCCCCTTCGAAATCCAACTTGTACTTCTGGGAGTTCTCGGTCCACATACTGCTGAAGCCTACCTTGTAGGATTTTGAGCATAACCTTGCTAGCGTGTGAAATGAGTGCAATTGTACAGTAGTTGGAGCATTCTTTGGCGCTGCCCTTCTTTGGGATTGGGATGTAGACTGATTTTTTCCAATCCTCTGGCCACTGCTGAGTTTTCCAAACTTGCTGGCAATTTCTTAATTAGACTTGATTGATTTACCTTGTCTTCTTCTTAACAAGGGTTTGAGACTTAGTTAAAACAATTAACTCTTTAAGTGCTAGTTTTATGCTAAGGGAATGGGAGCCTTTAAAAGGTCATAAATCTCCACTGTATTGGGGGTGGCAGTCATAATCCTGGCAGCAATTTTTTATTTCTAGTGACTTCCCTCCTCCATGTCCTGAGGCTCCCAAAGGCTTCTCCAGGACAAAAGGGAATCCCAGGAAGCCCCAGAACCTAAAATGGGGGATAGGAAACTTTTAATTAGCATACATTAAACATTTCTGGCATCTGATCTGAGTTGCGCCAGGCACAAAGTTACACAACAGGATTTTTCCCATTCAGCCAATGGCTCTCATCTAGTGATGAGACTAGTAAATAAATACTGGCTTGAGCAATCTAGCTCTTTCAAAAACAAGCCCCATTATCTCATCAAATCTTCTCTCCGATACATGTGCACAGGAATTGCAGCCAAGTATTTGTCCTGCTCCTCCTAACTCCCTTAGACCAATAGTTTCCAACCTTGGGTGACTCAGGTGTTCTTAGACTGCAACTCCCAGAAGCCTTCACCACTAGCTGTGCTGACTGGGGTTTCGGGGATTTGAAGTCCAAGAACACCTGGGTTACCCAAGGTTGGGAACCATTGTCCTAGAGGGAAGCAAAAGTCATAGGGAGGTACGTATAAGGGAGATCTGCCTGCTTATTAGACATTTCTGTCTTGCCTTACAGTACCATGCACATCCTCTCCTCTCTCGCTCAGGTGGTTAGCAAGTTCAAACTATTTTTTTTTTTAAAAAATCAGAACAAAGTGAGACAAGTAAGTGCAAAACCACAGTGAATACAACATCAGCTGAACAGAACAGTCTTGGCCTATTTATTATTCTCATTTTCACATAGCTTGTGAAATACTTTGGTCTTTAGCAGAGTCCTAAACAGAAAGAACATGGAAGGCAAATTGGAGGAAGCTGAACAAAATAGTTTGGGGATGGATAACTCTCTCCAGATGTTGTTGGACTAGCTTAGCCAATGTCAAGTGAGGATGGAACTCTACTCAACAACATCTGGAGGGCCAGTTCTAATAAAGATGTTTCAGCTGGATGGGGAAGACTCTGTCTTATTTGTTATTTATTCATTAAAAGTATTTATTTAACACTTCTCTGGGCACCAGTGCCACCAAATAGTGCACCATAAAAACCCCCCACACAATTTAAAAACAGATGGAAATCTATTTTAATAGCCAGTCTTGAAACCTTTTTTAAAAACCAAAGGCCATACATAGTGATATAGGTCTGGCTGCTTTCTGGAAGCTCAATAGGAAGGAGCCAGCATGACTGGCTGTAACATGGAACAGGGCTCCTGGATGCTGATCTAATTGTATAGGGAAATTTCAGTGAGTGGAGGCAGTCCATGTAATCTTCATGTCTTAGACCTTTGTAGAGCTTCAAAAGTCAAAACCGGCACTTTGCAGGGTCAACTGTAGGCTGCTGCTCAAGCAGAAGTGTATGAGTGATGGTAGTCTGAGGGTCATTTCAGGATATCAGATGGGCATTTAGCTTTCTGTTTGGTCTGCTGCAGGGACGGGTTTGTTCACTCCTTTTTTTGAGTGATCACACAATGTAATCATTGGAGCAAACCATGCCCAGGGTATTCCTACCCGCACCTTTCTGAGTCCCTGTCAAGGGCTTCTGTGTTTTTGGTGTAAGTAGGATCACTCTGGTTTGGTCCATTTCCAGTGTGTATGGTCACTGAGAAGAGACCAAAAGTGAGTCTTCTGGCTGTCAATGCTACTTCTGGTTGGAAGTAAGGCCCAAGGTTGTAGACTGAGGATGCCAGAGGCTGGTGCTGAGTGCTGCACTTTCAACTGGACTACAAAATTGCTCTTGGTTTGTTGTGGCTTGGTCAGACCGGCAACTCACTCCCTTTACCAGACCTTCCCTTTTATCTTACATGAGTGACCCAGTCATTGTGTACACTGTGAAAAATCATAGAAATGACAGCAGCAACAACAAAAATGTTTATTTGCCAAGGCTGCTCTTCTGGAGCGCATCAAAACACTCAGTCTTGAGTGCTCCAGCAATCTTTGTTCTGTGCCATTCAAATGATTTACTTCATAGATGACTGATTATTCAGTGGACCAGCAACAAGAAGCGTAAACAAGAAGGGTATACAAACTTTAAACTTTCTGAAAAGCAGTGCCTTCCATTGGGATAGCAGGGGAGTTAAAAGCAACAGCAGTGATGGTTGTGGGGAGATGGCCTCAAAATAGTTTGCCTCTATTCTTTATCTAGTTAATTCCCATTTCAGGTGTTTGCCTCAAGTGCTTGCTTGGGAAATGCACACTGCAGTCCCTAGGTTATTTCAGGAGATTTTACAGTCTTGAAGCGTCAATTGACTATAGATGACAGGGCAACACATTCCTGGCAGGCTAGGTGAAAGACTCCACTGGACCAATAAGTATTAGCCTTCAACCAAAGGCTATTCTTTTCACTGTCTGCTCCCACAGAGGGCAAATTCCTTTGGTGGTTTCTTTTTCTTCCTAAATGAATAGGAAGAGGAGGGTGCAGAACTTTTTATTAAAATATATATTACTTCTTGGTCTGTTTTGGTCCAGCTTGGTTGGGGAACCTGCAAGCTTTGGGAGGCTGCAGAGTAGGGCTGAACTTAGTACCCAGTAGGTCCCTTAGCACGTTAATGGATTCTAATGTGTGAGTTGTGATCCACCAATACAACCGGCTGGAATGTACTGTGCCTGCCAGATTGTCAGCAAGATCTGTCTTTGGGTTCTGCAAATGGAGGCAGCAAAACTAAGGCTGCAATCTTATGCATGTTTGGATCGCACTCTGGTTAAATCTGGCTAAAAAGTACATGAGCTGCTGCATGAAATGAAAATTTAAATGCTAAAATTGCTCTTGAGAATGACAATATATTGAAGACATGCTCCCTCCCACTCAAGGACCTTGTACAGATCAACGATGGCTGCCCCCTTGCAGTCAGAAAGCTATACCGTGTGGAAAACAACAACAACAGAACATATCAATAACTCACATTATTATTTAAGGGCAGCCATTGGTCACAGAGTGAAAATTGTAACTACTTTGCCCCAATAAATCATTTCATGAAACAGAATATATTTTTGTGTTATTCAACTGCAAAACTGACACGGCCATATTCCTCTAAACTGTCTTTCCCCATCCTGCTGCCCACCAGCTATGTTTCACTACAACTCCTACTGGCTTGATAGGCATGGTAATCAAACTCCTCTGGAGGGCACTGGATCAGGGAATGTTGCTATAAGCATGGAGTGGCATATAATGTGGATGGACTAAACCGACACACATTGACAAGCAGCCAGGGTGCAACTGAAATGAAGATCAGCACCAGTCATTTGAAAAAAAATATATCTAAGAACAAAAGGGAACACGGGCGCTAAACCTTGCAGCTTCTCCTCAGCATCACTTTTTCTTTTACATCTAAAACCTGATTAACAAAATTTGTATGTGACCCAATAGCAGCCATTACTTGGGTGATTAGTTTCAGGAGTATAACATTAAAAGAGGCAACAGAATAAAATCCACCTACAACATAAAGACTATGAGAAGGATCTTTATGGAAGAAGTTCTAAAATCACTGGGGAAAAAAAGATCTTATAATGTAAAATGCCTGAGAAGTTAAGTTCCTCTTTTTTTAACAGTACTGAACCTGGCCTGGGCCATAGGCCATAGGCAACAAGGTAGTTCTCAACCACTCCCCCGTTTCCTTCACATTCCTTATCCTCCACATTTCATGTTTTTAATTTTAGACTGTAAGCCTGAGGGCAAGTACGGATTTCAGGTCAGGAAGTGTAGTGAGGGTGTTCTGCATGCTAGGTACCACCACTAAAAAGACCCTCTCACTCACAGCCATCCTCATGCGGTGGGAACATCTGGGGGAGTGCCTCTGAAGATAAGGTAGAGATTTGGGCAGGCATATATAGTAGGAGGTGATTCTTTGGGTTTCCTGGCCTCATGATGTTTATGTTTAGTGATTAAAATCAATATTTTGAATTGGAAACTGGCTGGCGGTGTGTCTGAAATAGCCAAATATAGCAAAAACAGTGCATGGTGCAGCTAGGGAAATTTGCTACACACCTCACCCACAAACATTCTTTTTTCAGTCTTCCAAGTGGACAAGGCCCGAATCCCTTGTTTTTTACATCAGTGAGAAAGATCCATGTTTTCTATTTCTTTTAAACAGCACATTGATTTGTCACGGCTGCTGCTTCCAGCTTGGCCCTCAAATTCTGAACCTTTGCACCAGAAACTGTGCCAAGCTGCGGGAAACAAATATTCTTTGGAAGTGGATGAATTTTCTGCTTTCAGTTCTGTTAGAACCTGGCAAAAAGCACGTTATAAAGTTCAGAGAGATCTCTATTGATCTTTTTATTCCACCGACAGGAAAGAAGGTGGTCTAGTTAATCAATGTAGGGAGGCAAGATGGATACTAACTAAAACAAAAATGAATTTAAAAAAAATCTCTGAAAAGTTTAGTTGGAAAGAAAAGTAGGACATGCATCCACTTTCTCCTTAATGAGGTAATAGATGAGAGCCTTGCTAATGGCAGGCAGGAATATAGTTTTACTTTTTTCTTCCACATCAGGGTCTGGTAAAAGGGGAACTGATTAAAAATCAATCTGAAGACATAAAGTTAGAGGAAAATGCTTGGTTTGCTTAACAGTGACGTAGGATCAGCTCAAACATTAAGACAAATGGCTATATTGTCCTTTTACAAAGTTATCGTAGCAGGCATGCAGATCTTTCAGTCCTATGTGTCATCAGACATACAAGCAAAGACATGTTGTCTCCTACTTGACCAAGTAGGAAACTATTTTAGCCTTTGCTATTGAAAGAAAAAGATGATGTATTCTAAGAAATGATTAATCAATCACCAGTGTAACAGTGGGTGAAGCATGGTGCAGTTTGACCAGTCAGAGATGGGGGAAAATGTTGTTTGCTGGATACCACTGTTTCGTACATAGATCTAACAAAAACCATTCTAGTAAGCAGCTGGTGCACAGGGTTTGGAGCTGACATATAAGGAATAGTTGGAAATAGGTTCAATATCTATTTGAAGATCTGTGGGATCATAAACACTACAACCCTGATGGTTTGCATGTCATGCAAAGGACAAATCACAAAGTGCCTTGGAATACAAATCTGAGAGTATGTAAGGCTAATATCAGGGATTGGTTGTTGTTGTTGTTTAGTCGTGTCCGACTCTTCGTGACCCCATGGACCAGAGCACGCCAGGCCCTCCTGTCTTCCACTGCCTCCTGGAGTTGGGTCAAATTCATGTTGGTAGCTTCGATGACACTGTCCAACCATCTTGTCCTCTGTCGTCCCCTTCTCCTCTTGCCTTCACACTTTCCCAACATCAGGGTCTTTTCCAGGGAGTCTTCTCTTCTCATGAGATTGGTACTCAGGGATTGGTACTCAGGGATTGGTCATCTCATGAGATTGGTACTCAGGGATTGGTACTGTCTGGCATCTATAAATGCCTATACCCCAGTAATCTGATACTCCTGGTAATCTCCAGTTTAGCACGTACGTATGTAAACAGTGCTGCCTCAAATGGTGGAAGAGATCTGCTTGTCACAGCATGTGATTTTCCTTGCCTCTGTGTCTTGCATTTGGCATGCTTTGTTTTGTGATTTGTTAATGGAAGGTTAACACAGTCTTCATTTGCAAATCTGAAAGCTAAGGCTCTTGTCAGAGGAAATGTTGTGGTCAGAGAAAAAAGGGATAATTGAAAGGAATATGGCTTCTTCTTATCCTCTGCTTTGGCCTTTCTTTGTCATATCTGCCTGCTCAATTGTCCTCTCTGAGAAGGTGAATGGTAAGGGGGGGAAGAACAGTAACACATAATAGGATTGGCACTAGGTGAAACACAGTGAGCAACAGTGAAACAAAACAAAACAAAAGACAAAACAAAACAAAACGATCTTGGTCTCCAAGGAAGAAGTTCAAACCTGAAAAAAGGCAGAGAAAAAGCAGAGTGGAACAAGACTCCTCAAGGTTAATAACAGCAGCTAAGTAGGGGGGCAAGAACAGTAACTAAGCAACACTCTAAGATTTAATAGTCTCTGGACAGGGAGGCACCTCGGATACATTAGGTGCACTAATTTAAGGGCAATTCAGATGGCTACTTGGAATTCAAGGAAATGAAGCTCATCCTATGTGTACCTGGGAAACTACTTTGCATTCCACATTGAATAAAAGTATTACCAAACCGTATGTTTCCTAACAAAACAGAACCTTAGGGTATTTGTGAAATTGAGCTGGATAAGCTGGGTTCTTCGTTTTAAATATTGCCCTTCACTTTTTTCCATTGATACCACTGTAGGAAAGCTTAAGGCAGTTTAAAGATGTGCCTTCCTTATGAGGAGAAAACACTGGAGACTTTGGATAAACCTGTAATATCTCTTTAGCCCGATTCAGTCCTTAAACCTGGAAGTGTGTAGGGCTGTAATGGTTGTAATCATGTGGGAACACAAGCAAGCCCTGCTTCTCATACCCCCAACCCATCCAGAAATAAGCCAATATTCAGCACAAGAATCTACAGAGGCTTCTGTGATGTCCTATTCAGGTGTCACAGTTTGAATCTTGAAGTGTGGAGCTGACATCAAGATTCAGAAAAACCTTGAAACTATGTCCACTCCCTGCTGGGAAATTCTTGAAACTTCTAGGCAAGGTATGCAAAGGTCTGAAGTGAAAACTGTAACCCTGTTTGGCTCAATGTGCTGATAACAGGACCCTGCTTTTTTGCAGGGCATTAAAAACTAGAGAGGAAAGGACAGGGATTTCTAAGGAAGATGACTGTGAGGTTTGTTAAATAAAATTCATGTCGCTAAAGTTGTCTAGTTTCTGACAATTGTACAGTAGGGGACTTAACTGTCAGGTCTGAAAAACCCTGGGCTCCTGTTTTCTCGGTCAAAGAGAAAAATAAATAAATAAAAATATTTTCTGCCCTCCACTGTCTTCAGACTTTCAGCTGCCTGTCAATGGGATATAGAATGTACACAACCCCAGAAGAGATTGTGGGGCATCAGGATTTTTAGGGCAATCCATCACTGTCAAATTGAGAGAAGAGAGAAAGGATCCTGCCGTGAGGTTGACAATTACCAAAGTTTCTCATCCATCTTCTCTTATATCTCTTACATGTCATAGATAAGTAGCCAATCCAGACCCTTGCTGACCCTGCCCAAGTCTGATTTCTCAACACACCCTTGTCTCTCACCCAGATTGTGGTAATTATTTCAGGGGGTAGAGATCTCTGTTAGTCCACTGCAGCAAAAACAAGTATCGTGTGTTTGAAGAAGCAGGCTGAAGTTCACAAAAACCTGTTCCAAACAAGACTCACTGAATCAATTATCGTAAGGCAACACTTGTGTAAATCCCACTGACTCAGCAGACCGGCTGTTGTTGGAACTAGCCATTGGATATTGGCCTTTATACATTCAATTTTTTAAAACGTATATTATAGCTTACTGTATTTTTGTTGTATTTCTTTATTGATCATCTGTAGGCCACTGTGGGTCTCTGTATTGGGACATCAAAATGCCACAAAACTATGTAAGCTTTTGAGTTCTGCAGAGTCTTCATCAGGCTAGATAGGAAACATGAAACGTTTCTCGTTTGTTCTTTCAGTATAAATCACTGAAGTGGGTACTGGGGATTCCAATGTTGTGGGAGGGGGTGAAACCACTTCAGGTTTTAGCCTACCGAACTATCCAAGCTATTGAGACTATTTTACAGCTTGGGTGGCTCCTGCAAAGTTTTATTTATTTATTTATTTATTTATTTATTTATTTATTTATTTAACTTATATGCCGCCCACACTACACAAAGGTCTCTGGGTGGCTTACAACAATTTAAATACAATAAAAAGATAAAAAGATAAAGCAATTAAAATACAATTAAGAATACAGTACTCTAAAGTTGCCATCAGGACCCACAGTTGATATTATTTCAATTAAAAAAGGCATTAGGAAAAAGTTTGAGTAACCTGCAGTGGATCATCTCCTTTACAGTATCTGAATCAGTGTTTGTTTGATGCCTAGAAAGGTAAAGTCAGCGGGTGGTCTGCCAGCACCAGTGGAGCTCTGGTTTAGGAAATGCAAGCATATGAATATGAAATGCAAGCATCTCCCCCGTCCCCCCTCCCTCTTGCTCATTATCCTTATCCTTATCTTATATTTGATCTGGCAGCACAAGAGAGCTCCTTCATTACCATTTTAAAAGTATGTGGTTATGTGGCATTTAGTTTTAAACAGCTGAACAGCAACCTTTGTTAACTGACACTTGATGAATTGTCCACGGAAGTAACAGCCACCAGGAATATATTCTAAAAAGTGAAGCAGGGCAAAGTGCTGTAATGATTGGATGTCAGGCTAGGCTCTTTGCAATCACATCCATTTATTAATCCAAAGTGGAATGGAAATCACTACAAATCAAATGCAAACAACGGCATGATAAATTAATTAATAAAGATGTGGGCAAACAACAGCATTGCCCCCTCCCTAAGCAACAAAATTGCCTCCATTTGATTAGCTTTTTCAATACACAGTGCTAGTTAAGCCACACCATGCAGCTTTGCTGAAAAATACATTTTTTAAAGCTCTTCCTGGTCTCTGCCTGTGAGATTTAGGCTGCCTCCCATAAGGAGTCAAAATGATAATCCCATATTACAGTTGGTTTTACGGAGTGTGTAGATTGCTTCATGCTTTTTTTAAACAAATCAAACACAACTAAGCAGCAGAAGCACTAGTTTTTCATGGGTTCTATATATCCTTAGTCCTTGTACTCTTTTTCCTCATGCCTTCTTTTCTCACTCATTCCTTGCTAGTCTTTGTACCCCTCTTTGTGGTGTTCATCCAACCTCTTTTCACTCTCTCCCAATTTACCAGGAGAGTCTTTCTCTCTCTTTCAATTGTTTGAAGAATTTGGGGACCCTGTAAAGCAGTGGTCCCCAACCTTTTTAACACCAGGGACCGGTTTAGTTGAAGACCATTCTCCTAAGGACTGGGGTGGGTGGGGTGGGGTGGCATCCACCTGTGCGTGCGTGGGGGGCGTGCATGCATGCGGGGGGTGGGGGGTTTCTGTGCGTGCATGTGGGAGGGCTGGGGGTGGGTAGACGTGCATGCGGGGAGCGGGCAGGTGTCCATGCGTGCAGAGGGGCAGGTGGGCATGCATATGTGCACATTCCTCCAGCCCTCAAAGATCTGTCTTGGTGACCTGGTCGTTCAAAGGCCACAGACCAGGACCGGTCCGCAGTCCGGGGGTTGGGAACCACGGCTGTAAAGGAGAAGACACATGGCACTTCCAAGAGGCCCTGTGGACAAACGAATCTGCCAGGCCTCCACCTTAATGGGTTTTTGTTTTAAGACCTGACACCTAGTGGCTCAAAATGGTACTGTAGACTGCTGGCAGATTTCAGTTGAATAGAATGAACTAACCCAGCAGTTCTTAACCTTTTCTTTACCACAGACCCCCTTTAAATATCTTTTGTTGCTGCAGACCACTGAGACTTAAGATTTAAAACCCTAAAGTGCATCAAATGTTTATTTAAAGTTGTTCATGAAGGGTCTTCAAATTTGGAGAGAAGAGAGAAATAAGTTAATCTGTTAATGCATACTCTCCTATTATAATATTTTTATTGGAATTATTCCAACAACAACAGTCTTTAATTTTTGCTGGAGAAACTGAAATTACAAGCTCATAAAATCATTAGTATGACACACCTATAAAAAGTCACATGAAAATGAAAGTTAGAAAACTGCATGAATATAATTTTTGCAAAATTGTACCTCATTAAACACATGTTGGGTGGGGGAAAGGGGAACATATTATGTTCATACAATTATAATTAATGAGAAGGCTGGTGCTGCATTTCACTTACAAGCCTTGTTATATCGGAATTATAGCTGAAACTTGTATTCTGAGTTTATCATTGAGATGTCCTTTCAACTGTGATGGTTTCATGGATTTGTTGGACAGTATCTCATAACAAAACACCCACTGTGGCAGTTGCTTGTCTTTGGGACTTGTAC
This sequence comes from Intellagama lesueurii, assembly GCA_037013535.1. Classification (NCBI taxonomy): domain Eukaryota; kingdom Metazoa; phylum Chordata; class Lepidosauria; order Squamata; family Agamidae; genus Intellagama; species Intellagama lesueurii. Next base: position 118,322,737 of record JBAJHW010000001.1, read on the forward strand.
ACGTGAAGCCAGTTGACAGATACTCCTTGCTATAATGGTGACACCTTTTAAGATGACTGGAAGATGCACCTTCATCAACATCATCAGTTCTTTTCCGTTTCAAATTCAGCCAGCAATCTATTCTGAGGCTCAGCCAAAAATGTACTGTTACGAAATTCACTGTGATAATATTGAAAAGTCACTTTACCTGACAAAAACCAAATGGTTTTATTAAGAGGAATTGAAGAAGAAACACGATTTCAATGTCCATCCAAACATTCACTCACACTGACACTGACTGGCTCTGACTCTCTCTTCCTGCCACTTCTGACTGACTGTGCAAGAAATGTCACGTACTGTCTCTCAGCCACTCAGTGTTATTCACTTGCATGTTCTCACAATGTGCAGAAATATCAAACAGTTATTTGCTATCAAACAATTATTTTCTTAACTGATTTTTACTTTTGTTTGTTTTTAATGGAGGCTGTAGGTTAGTAAAGCCGAGTTTTACACAAACAAGCAAGGAAAATTAAGATTTTGTTCTGCGTTTCATTTTTTTTTCTTGCTTTCATTTATTCATTCATTCTATTTTAACTACAAAAAATCATAACATTTCTCCAAGCCTTCATGGACCCCCTGTGAGAACCCCCCAGGGGTCCACAGACCACAGATTAAGAATCTAGGAACTAACCCATTAAAAAACTGAAATAACCCAGAGACAACACCCTGCCCTCTGGTCCCCTCAGTATTCATGTCAAGTTCCAGTTGCCTAGGTTTCATCATGGTCTCAAAGTTATGACAGAGATAAAGAGCTAGGCATACAGAAAGACACACATACTTTTATTGCAGTAGATACTTTAGTATGAAGAATGTTCAGTCACAGATATGCAAAGAGACAAACAGACTATGTTACATTTTTTGCTAGAATTGAATCCCAAACCCTTATGGCAGGCCTATGGATATTCCAATTAACATAACGTAGAAAAGAACCATGAATAGTGTATTTTTTTAAATTCATACAAACTTAAAAACATTAAGACTCTAACAAATAATTAACAAAAAACATTACAAACTAAACATCTATCCTTCCCCTATGGATCAGAGATTTCACCGTCGTCTGGTCATCGGAGTATCTTCAAAGGACTCCGGTAAGCACTGGTTTGCTATAAACTGATTTTCCCCCTAAGTTCCTGTCTTTTTCTGGGCCCAATTATATATTAACTTCCAGCTTTGCTTTACAAAGTCTCTTGGTTGATCCCGTAGTGCCTCTGAAAGCATATCTAGTTCTGCAATATTCAATAGCTTCTTTACTAACTCATCCAACGTTGGTGTCTCTGCATTCTTCCATTTTTGGGCCCAGAGTAACCTAGCTGCTGTGAATATATACAGTAGACTATGTTTTATTTTCTTATCAATAATTTCCGGCATTATATTCAATAATAACATTTCAGGTTTAAAACTTAATTTTTGTTGAACAATCTCTTTTGCCATTTCCCAAACCTGTATCCAAATTTTTTTTGCTTCTTCGCATGACCACCACATATGATAAGTCGTCCCTGGATTTTTTTACATTTCCAACAAACATTACTGATCCCTTCTGACATTTTTGCCAATCTTACAGGAGTAAAGTGCCATCTATGAAACATTTTAAGGATGTTTTATCTAAGATTCACTGGCTTAATCATTTTATGATTCTCTTTCCACATTTTTGTCCATTCATCAATATCAATATTGTACCCAAAGTTTTGTGCCCATTTTACCATCGCCTCCTTCACCCTCTCATCCTCTAAATCGTATTCTAATAAGTATGTATAAATTTTTAAAATTATTTTCTCATTAGTGTAAATCCATAATTCATCCACCTGGACTTTCCCCTCGAAAAAGCCCATAGTTTTATCCTTTTTGTATCTCGATTCTGATTTCATCATTGACCACCAATCTGTAGCAAGGCCCAGTTTCTCTAGATCTTGTTTATCTTTCATATTCTGGTCTTTAGTTCATAAGTCTTTATACATAAGTAACGCTCCCTTCTGATTCAATACTTTCAGTGTAAATGCTTCTATTGGTGCTACCCATATTGGAATTTTCTTGTAGGTTTGTATTTGAAATTTTTGCCATACTAAACAGAGCGCCTTCCTCAGAATACATTCTGCGAAATGTGATTGTTCTTTGCATTTCCCATATCACACATATGCATGCCAACCCATTTTTAAACCATGACCCTCCAATTTCAATAATCTTTGATTTTCTAATGTTATCCATTCTTTAATCCAGACCATGGCACATGCCTTACAATAAAATAGCCAATTCGGTAATCCTGAACTGCCTCTTTCTTTTAAGTCTTGCAATATTCTGAGTTTTATTCTTGGTTTCTTGGCCTTCCATACAAATTTCGAAGTCAGGCTGTCCAAGTCCTTGAAGTATTTATAATTTAATAAAATTGGTAAATTTTGAAATAAAAATGACAGTTTTGGTAATATCATCATCTTTATTATCAAGATTCTTCCCATCATTGAGGTTTGTATCTTATTCCATTCTTCCAAGTCTCTCTGAATTTCCTTCTGTGTTGTAAGATAATTTTCTTTCTTCAAATTACTTGTTTTTTTGTGATAATAACTCCTAGATATTTCACTTTTTGTACCTCCTCGAAGTTAGTTATCATTACCAGTATTTCCACGTCTTCTTTCTTTATATTTTTAGTCATGAATTTTGTTTTTTGATAGTTTATTTTGAGACCTGCTACAGCTCCGAATTCTTCTATAGTTCTCACTAATTCTTCCAGACTGTCCAGGGGTTTTTCTAATATTATAGGTAAATCATCAGCATATGCTTGCAGCTTAAATTCTTCTCCCCTGATTCTAAGACCCTTAATTCCAGCATTCCCTCTTATTTGTCTATTTAGCATCTCTAATGTTAGTATAAATAATAACGGAGAGAGTGGACAACCCTGCCTTGTGCCTTGTTCAATTTGAATGTTTTCGGTTAGTTGACCATTGATTTTAATCTTGGCCTTCTGTTTAGTATATATTGCTTTAATGGTTTGTAGAAAAATTCCTTCTGCTCCCATCTTCTTTAATTGCAGCAACATAAACTCCCAGTCGACATTATCAAAGGCATCTAAAAAGATTAACATCATTTGCTTTTCTGAATGTGTTTCATAATATTCCAAAATGTTTATTATTGATCTTATATTTGCTGATCGTTTCCTTTTAGGGATGAAACCTGTTTGGTCTTTGTGTATCATTTCCGTAAGTACCTCCTTTAGCCTTGTTGCCAAAATGGCCGTATATATCTTATAATCAACATTCAGGAGAGAGATTGGTCTATAATTCTTGATTTGTTTTTCCCCCGTCCCCGCTTTATGTATTAAGGAGATATGTGCCTCTTTCCATGAATCCGGGATTTCCCCTCTAGTTTCAATATCTTCTACTAATTTCTTGAAATATGGACTTAAAGTTTCTTCGAATGCTTTGTAGTATTCAGCTGGGAGTCCATCTGGTCCAGGGGCTTTCCCATTTTTCTGTTTTTTCTATGCTTCTCCAATTTCATTTGCCGTGATCGGTTTATTCAAATTTTCCAGTTGTTGAGGACTAAATCTCCAATCCGGTTTATCCAAATAGTTCCATCGTTGCTCCTGTTCAATCTCTTTCTTTTTGTAAAGATTGGTATAGAAGTTTTTAATTTCTTTTTCGATTTCCTTTTGTTTATATATTTCCTTTCCTACTTTATCCAGTATTCCATTGATCATTGTTTTTTTCTCTCTCTTTTTTTATTCTATATGCTAACCATCTTCCTGGTTTGTTGGCATTCTCAAAAAAAATTTGCCTTGCAAATTTAACCCCCCCCCCATTTCTTCTTGTTCTAATAAATTAATTTCATGTTGTAGTATATTTATCCTGTTTTTTAGGTACTTAGCTGTAGGTGTTTTCTTTAATTCCAATTCTTCTTTCTTTAGAGATGTTATTAGAATTTGATATTGTTTGTTTCTTTCTTTTTTCCTTTGTGCATTAAATTATATTGCAAAGCCACAAAATAGGCTTTGGCTGCATCCCATATCATTGTCATTTCTGTATCCTGGGGTTTATTAATTTGAAAGAAAAATTCTAATTCTTTTTTTATTTTACTCAGAAAGGCCTCATCTCTCAATAGATGGCTGTTTAGTCTCCAACCTCCTCTTCTTACTGCTTGTCCTAAAGTCATCATTATTGGGTTGTGATCTGCATATGTACTCAGTAATATTTCAATTTCTTCCACTTGATGTGTCATTTCTGCTGAGATCCAGCAATTATCTATTCTCGACCATGAATTGTGTCTATTTGAGTAAAATGTATAATCTCTTCTCTGAGGGTACCTGGTTCTCCATATATCAATTAAGTTTAGTTCTTCTGCCATTTCCAAAAACACCTTGGGGATGATATTTCTTGTTCTTTTCCTTCCGTTTCGATTCATCATCGAAGTGTCTTTTTGTTTATCAATTATTGCATTAAAATCCCCCATAATACGCATTTTCTTTTCTGGGCTTTGTATCAGCTGGTTCTTCAGTTGCTGATAAAATTTTTGTTGTGTTTAATTTGGTGCATAAATTTTCACCAGCAATATTTCTTCTTCCTCCTTAGAGATTTCCACCATTAATGTTCTTCCATCTGTTGATGCATATACTAATTTCAGTTCTAACTCCTCTTTTTACGTACATTGCTACTCCTTTCTTCTTTTGTTGATTTGAGGCTATAAAGATTTTACCCAATTTTGGATTTTCTAACAGTTTTTTGTCCGTTTCCTTAATATGGTTCTCTTGAATGAATATGATTTCTACTCTGGCTTTAAGAAGTTTATTTTAAAAATTTCTTCATTTCTGGGGTGAATTCATCCCTTTGACATTCACTGACAGTAATTTAATTTGTTTAGACATCTATATGGCTTTTACTACCAGTTTTATCCTTAGCTTCCTTGCCTCTGGTTCTTCTCGGTGGAGGTGGAGTTCTTTGTCTTTTATGTTCTACTTCTTCTTGTTCCTCTTCTGATTCCTCACTGGAAAACTGTAGTTCTTCTTCTGTCAGCTTCAGTTTATGTTTCATTTCTTTCATGAAGTTCCTGGCCTTCATTATGCTGTTCAAATTATATCTTTTTGTCTCCCAGTTCAGAAATACTCCTTCAGGTATTTGCCATGTAAATGGAATTTTCCTGTCTATTAATATTTTAGTAAGAAAAGAGTATTCTTGTCTTTTTTTCTGCATACTCCAAGGCACCTTTTTCAAAACATTAATCTTAGTCCCTCTGATTGTCAGGTTCTCTGTTGACTTTCAGTATTTTCTCTTTCACTGATCTCCTTAAAAATTTTATGTGAATCTCCTTCGGTAGCTTATTCCTTCTCGTAAAAGTATTCCCCACTCTATAAATTCTTTCTATAGATTGTTCCAGCTCTTCTTGAGTTATCCCTGTTTGTGTGGCCAATTCTTCTGAGATCAGTTTCAATAAATCTTCAGAATCTTCCTGTTCCACATTCTGAATTCTAAGAAAATATGAGGCTTTGTCCATTTCCAAAGTTAGGAGACGTTGTTGATCCTTATCTTTTTCTTCTTTGATATTTTGTATTTCTTGTTCGGCTTTTGTTAATCTTTGTTCCACTTTCTCGACTACCTGTGTGAAGGTGTCTATCTTCTGGTTATTGCTTTCAACTCTGGCTCTGAGATCTGTTCTTAGTTCTTGCATCTGCTCCGAAATTTGTCTGACAATGTTAGTTTGCATATCCTGCATTGCATTTTTAAAGGGATCTTGATTTATGAGTTTGGCCACTCTTGAGGTCTGCCCAGGAGATTCGTCCTTTTTTGCTCTCGTCGCCATAATTCTGTTTTATCAGTTTATAGAAAGAGGAAGAAACAATTATATTATCTCACTTTTACACTAAATCCCCAATCTACCAGACGTTTGCCTTAAAGAATGATTACCACACCTCATATAAAACAGCTTAATAAAACTCCCTAAGTTGCTTATATATATCTAAAATAAACAGCTCAGTTACTGTCTTATCTTAAATTGGCCACCAGAGAGCAGTAGCATAATCAGAATTAAAAGCTGAGTCATTGTTTGTCCCCAATTACACTAGAAGTCCTCAGAGCACCAAAATACCAAACTAAACACTGCTTTGTCCCATCTTGACCACCAGAGGGCAGCAAAGCGTCCGCGATTGAAACCTGTTAGGAAAAAAGAAACCAATTTCTTCATGACTGGGAGAGCTGGCATAAGCCCAAAGCTCTCTCCAGCACCTTTAAAGATATTCCAGATGGGGTGTAAAGGTAAAATGTCTTGTGAGGAGGGTCTGAGAGATGAGCTACATCCAGTTCTTTACGCCAATAAAGTCAGCCAAAAACTTCCATGCGCTCCCTTCCTCCTGGTGAGATTTAGGAATGAGAGAGTTGGAAGCAAAAGTTCCATTTACGTCTGAGTCTATTGTTGTTATGACTATTGTTTTAGCTGTTTTTAAAAGTTCAAGTTTTCCTTCTTTCTAGCTGTAAGTTATCAGGTGGCCATAGAGTTTAAACGCTGTATTTGAAATGTTCTTTCCTTCTCTCAGGCTGAGTAGCAGGGGTTGGGGGGAATTGAGACGAAAAGCTTTGAAAGTTTAGCAAAACAATTCACCCCTCCTTTCCCCTTCTCTGTTGATGTTACAACTGGGACTGTTGGAAGGCAGTTCTTTCCTTCTCTCAGGTTAGATGCAGGGGGCGGGGGCTGGGGGGGATTGGAACAAAGGGCTTTGAAAGTTTTAATTGATGATCTACCCCTCCCCTTTCCCCCTTTGTTGAGACTACAACAGTCACTGTTAGACGTCAATTCTCTAATTCTCCAAGTCCATTTGCAGTCTCCCCTCAGGGCTTTCCTCGCCACCTGAACAGCTTTTCCCTAGACAGAGGCTTCCATGCCGCTTCATCTCCCTGCTTTTACTTCTCTTTAGGAAGGGACTTTGTTTGTGTGAAAATATAACAAAGATATGGTTCTTGTTTGTTTAATTATTAAGTTATTGAGTTCTCTCCCTGTATATAGTCCTTCAGGACTAAGGTTCAGTTTGGTTACTCACTTTCCTCGTTGAAATATCGATGTTACCTCCAAGGGCGTAGTCTCCTGTCTTGGGCGTGCTACGCAGCTAATTCACCAAAACATGATGCCGAGCTGGATCTTCTGTCTGGGGAGAGAGATCAACGAGAGAGCGGGTTGCAGCCCATCCCCCTTGAGATCTCTCGATCCCCTGCGACCCAGGGAGATGTTATCCTACACCTCCCTGCCCCCGATTCCTTGGGGGAGTCTTGATCCGCTGTATACAGCCAGTCTTCCACGGAACCCTGAGGAGACCTGCCGCTTCGCCGCTCACCCCGCCCCTCCCTCCAATAGTGTATTGCTAAGGTGTTCTGTATCGGTTGTGTTCTATATTGAAACTGAAAAAAAAAGCAAGTTTGCCAAATCATTTGAAGCAAGACGGATTAGTATATAGCAGGGAATACAGTTCAAACCCTAACCAAAAATTGGAATCAACCTTTAATTTTTTTTTCCTGAACAGGAACAAACTTGAGGCATTATTTGAGCATTTCTTTTTTAAAAAATTTTCTTTTTATTATTATTATTATTGTTTATAGAGTTCATCCATGCTTATTTAACATCGTGTCACCTGGGTTCAGCTTATAATCATTTGTTAATACAACTACAATACATATTAAGCTCTTAATCTATACAACGTGCTTCTAACCATTGATAAAACAGGTTCCAGGTTCCAGGTTCCTTCCATGTTTGATAATATTCTGCATCTTCCTTTCCTTTCATTTTCAGTGTCAATCTATCCATTTCTGCACAGTCCAATATCTTTTTAATTATTTCTTGATCTGTAGGTGTTTCATCATTCTTCCAATATTGTGCAAATATAATCCTTGCGGCTGTTAAAATATGCAGTGTTAAGTATACATTTTGTTTATCAAAGCTCTGTAGTATTATGCTTAATAAAAAGAGTTCTGGCTTAAAATCTACATTTTTTTTACTATTTTAACAAGCTATATATGTATTTTTGTCCAATTCTTTTTTGCTTTATGACAGGTCCACCAAAGGTGATAATAAGTTCCAGGTTTTTTTATGACATTTCCAGCATTTACAAGACATTTTAGCTAATCTATCGGGTGGTATATGCCATCTATAAAACATTTTGTATAAATTATCTTTATAAGATGTTGCCATTGTCATTTTATGGTTTCTATACCACAATTTTTGCCATTTTTCAAAGTCAATATTATATCCAAAAAATTTTTGCCCATTGAATCATCGTTTCTTTGACTTGTTCATCCTCCATTTTCCAATTTAAAAGAAATTTATATATTTTTCTAATTAATTTATCATCTGATGTTAACATTATTTGGTCAAGCGTTGTCTATTCTTTATAAAAATCATACATTTTTAAATCCCTTTCATAACTAGATTGTATTCGCATTAAGGGCCACCACAATGCATCTAATCCTTGGTCTATAAGGTCTTGTTTCGATTTTAATCTCCTATCTATATCTAATATATCTGTATAGGTCAAAAAAATTTCAAAATTCAGAAGATTGGGATGAACGAATGTTTCTATAGGTGAAACCCATCCTGGTATTTTTGTGTACATTTTCGTTTTTATTTTTTCCCATATTATATACAATGAGTTTCTAATATAGTGGTTTTGGAAATACCTGTGGGTTTTAGCTTTCTGATACCATAAAAAGGCATGCCAACCCAACTATAAATCATGCCCCTCTAAATACAAAAGTATTTTGTTTTTCAGACGAATCCATTCTTTCAGCCACATTAGGATAGATGATTGGTAATATAAAGTCCAGTCTGGTAAACCGAAGCCTCCTTTTTCCTTGGATTCTTGCAACATTTTCAATTTGATTCTGGCTTTCTTTCCTTGCCAAATAAATTTTAATATCGCCTTGTTTAGATCATCAAAGTATTTCTTCTCTATATTCACTGGCACTGTTTGAAATAGAAAGAATAGTTTTGGCAGGATATTCATTTTGATTGTTGCAATCCTTCCTAATAGTGATAATTGTAGATTTTTCCATTTTTCTAGGTCCATTTTTATTTGGTTAAGTAGTTTTATATAATTATCTTCTTTTATAGTTACGCATCTAGCAGTTAAATATATTCTGAGGTATTTAACTTTTTAAGCTATTTGTAGGTCTGACCTCTCTGAAAGTTGATTTTTTTGTTTGGTGTTAAATTTTTCACTATAACTTTAGTTTTTTCTTTGTTTATCTTCAATCCTGCTACTTCTCTGAATTCATCAATTTTCTCCAGTAGTCTCAATGTTGTTTCCAAAATGAACACCAAAACGTCTGCGAATGCTTGTAATTTGTAATTCTCGTCCTTTATTTTAGTGCCTTTATTTTCTGGATCATTCCTCACATTCCTATTTAATACTTCCAAAGTTAATATGAATAACAATGGAGAGAGCGGACATCCCTGTCTAGTGCCTTTTTTAATATTAATATTATCCGTCAATTCACCATTTACAAGCAAGTTTGCCGAATCATTTGTAGCAAGACAGATTAGTATATAGCAGGGAATACAGTTTAAACCTGAACCAAAAATTGGAATCAACCTTTAATTTTTTTTCTTGAACAGGAACAAACTTGAGGCATTATTTGAGCATTTCTGTTGAACCTGAACCAAAACAAAACAAAAAGGCAGGAAAAAGTTGCCAATCAACCAAATGCCTATTATGGTACATTCACTGGCTGTATCAGAAACAGAATGAGCATATGAAATAAAACCAACATCAGGGAACATTTATATATTTTGAATTCCTAAAGGCTTCTTCTATACTCTGCTTCCCTGAAGAGCTAAACTGTGGGATTATTGGGCAGGAAGAGATTGGTGGGAGGTTATTCCTCCCATGATATGGCTCGTATTTATACTTTATCCTGAGAACTGGAATTAACCTATTGGATGTCTGCATGGAATTGGAACCAAGTTGATACAATTTGCAGCTGAATCTTGAAATGGAACTCAATCAAAAAGCCACAATGGCTTGATTTCAAAGTATAGAGCTGTTTACTAACTGGCCTGTGATAAATAAGAACTGTTGCGCTTTATCAGTTCCACATAGTCAGCCTCATGTTTAACATGAGCCAGTCCAGTGTTTGGACACCACTGTTCTATGACCAGATGAACAGCATTAATTTCTGATTCTTTCCCTCTTTCTCATTATCCTGTAGGCACCCTTTCCCTTCTAGCTACCTCAGTAGCCTTACTTTTCTTCCTCAAGCCTCCCCTTGCCTGCAGAGCAATCCCCAAAGGTACATTGTAGAAAGGCTCCAAGCTACAAACAACAGAAGTAAGAAAGGAGAAGGGTGGTTTTGAGGGAAGGGCAAGGGACAGATGGAAGTTGGAAAACTATTTCTTGTTTCTTACCCTTGGGAATTCCTTCATTTCTTTGGGATGGAGTCGATGAGTGGAGGAACAGAGGAAATGAAATGCTAGTCCCAAATTTGGCCCTTTCCTGTATCAAGTTTAACACAAGTCATGTTCACAAAAATGGGCAGAGCTCAGTGGCAGCTGATCCTTTGGGGCAAGTGAGGTGCCATCCCACCTAAGAAGAAGGGAATGGTGAACCAATTCTATTCTATACCTAGAAAACTGGCTGAATAGCTGAGTGAGTTAGATATCTGGCTGTGGAGTCAGAGGCTGGAAGTTCAGTTATCCCAGAAGAGCGAGCCTGTGTACCTTTGGACAAGCTGCACAGTCCCTGGGCATCCCCAGAAGAAGGGAATGGTAATTCACTTGTGACTATTCTCTACCCATAAAACCCTTAAAAGAGCTGCCGTAAGCCAGAATTGACTTGACAGCACACTGTTATTATATTATACCCAGAAAACCCTGGGAACTGTCACCCTAAGTCAGAATCAACTTCATGGCACATAAGTATTATTATTATTATACTAGATAAATGTGATTAAGGGTAAAGGATGTGTGGCCTGAATGGTATCATTTCTGTTACAAGGCTAAAACTAAAATGATCACGCTTCTCACTTCCTTATAGAGGAACTGTAGCTCCATCAAATTAGATGCAACAGATAAGGGAAGAGAGGGTCTGTTGCCTTAAATGCCTCGGATGATTCCTGAGGGCTGTAAGTTCGTCACAGAAATGAACTTTTACAACCAGCCGTCAACTTTCCAAAAAGCACTTCCTGATGTTGTATTCAGGAGGAACTTTGTTAGCATTTTGAAGGTCTGAGATAAATGTCACCAATTAATATGGAGACTGATGGAAAAGACCATTGGCACATCTTTGCTCATTATACCCAAAGATGATGCTATGAGCAACTGCTATGAACACAATCACGATCCCGCTCACAGAAATCATTTCGTGAAACCAGAACTGATTAAGTGATGCAATAGAAACACTATTTTTAAAGATCGAAGTGAGAAAGGGGCCACGAGCAAAAATATATCTTCTTCATGTTCCTTTGCCCGAAAACCCATAGATGTCTGGGACTCGAGCAGGAAAAAATTCTCTGCACCAGAATTGCAAGCTTCTCTGTGTGAGAGAGAGACCGAGAGCTAGAGAGAAAGATTATTGCTCAGAGTTTATGGGCCTTTTTGAACTCTCGGAAAAGGTTCACCAGTTGCAATTTGTTTGCTAAGATCTAAGGAATGGTTGATAGCTTTCCTTCTAACATTCTTTGACTACCCCTGCTGTTCGAGTTACTGTTCATAACAACTGTTTTAAATAGTTCATTTTGGGGGTTGCAATTACTTCAAGTGACTTTTAAGTATTAATAATGATCAGCAACTCATAGCCTGCTTTCTCCTTCTGTCCCAAAGGGGAAATATGTAAATTCCTGATTCTTGCTATCGCTGTTGATGACATAAATTGGTTTGCTCACTGAGAACCATTATCTGCTTTGCATTACACTTGCTTGTTTTAAGGAACCGTTAATATTGTCACAGTCCAAAATGTCACAGCCCTGAAAAATAAAATGTTTTTATAAATGTGCCAATTTCTATCCAGTGTTACTCCCATCAATGAGCCCTTTACACTGGCACAATTGAGCCTCCGTTTGTACTGCTTTACTTTTCCATCTTGCTGGCTGCCTGGAAGAGTCCTTCTGGTGCTGCAACACTGTTGTTTTGCTTTTTGTCCAGAGAAACTATGGTCAGTATCCTTTTACCTAAATGTGGTGTAGGAGCGAAAGCAGGCTCTAACAGGATCCCCACTGCATGATCATGTGCATGATCAATCTCCTAGTCAGTGCAAGAATGGGCATGTGATGGGGATCCTGTTAGCAAGGAGCAAAGGCTTACGTGATTTCGTTTCCACTCAGCATTCAGGGAAGAGAATACAGGCCTGTGCAACAATTTTGTGTGTTCAACTCCTAAAAAGGAAAGTGCATTGAAGGAAGTTGTGCTGTTTAGCCTGATTAATCTCTCTCTCTCTCTCTCTGCATGTGTGTGTGTGTGTGTGTGTTAAAAAGAGCGAAAAACAGATTTAGTGAGTACAGTAGGGCTGCTCTTGCTCAGTGGTAATTAGCGAGCATGGTGCCTAAAAAGATCTCTGAGAGGACAACTAGAAAGGGACAATGAAATCACTGTTGTCATTCACATGGAATGCTTAATTAAATGACATAGTGCGGAACTGATAAACCAGCTTTTAAAATTACACTGCTTATCTGATATAGTGCTGAACTGGAAAAGCATAACAAAAATTGTTCAGAGGAGAGACAAGAGGCACCTACTTGATAGGGATGTTCCCACTACAAGAGACACAGTTACTCTTGATCAGTTGTGTAGTCAATGGAAAATACATCAAATGTAACGATGATAGTGCAGAACCTTGCTGAAGCAAGACAAGATTTTATAATTTGGCTCAGCTAGATGTTAAATGTTAAAACAAGTTGTACTGAAATGTCACTGCAAGGGAGGAAGTCAGAGACAAGAGTAGAATTAGCAGGCTCAGTGTAATGTTGACTTTGGAATCATATTATATTGGCCATTCTGTCTTCTCAGTCCCAGTAGGCTCTAGCTACCACTGGCCCGCCTCTGCTACACAAGGTCACAATACAATGTGTAATTTACCTCTCAGCTTGACATTTATATTAATTATTGCTCATCTATAGAATATAGAGTACAACTCTCCAAGCCAGAATTTTTTCCCAACCTCCTCAATCAATCATCTTCAATCTTCTCGACACACAGGACTGCCAGAGATGGGCAAGCGATGGCTTCAAGCTTTGGCCTAATTCCAGAAGTCCTTTGCAAGTGAGTGGTTCACATCTCTGACAAGAAGAGTCACTCAGCAGGGATGAAGAGGAAAAGGAGGAAGGTGACAGATGAGAAGGTTTCAGAAAGAGAGAGACATGGGGCTGGCAGAAATTCAGGAAGAAGTCTTCCCATCCACTTTTGCTCTAGCCCTGCCTGCTGCAGGTTCAGCCTTTCTGAGTGTATGGCCCTAACAGGTTACCCTGGAAAGAATGTGGCCTCAGAATGAAAAATGTTCCCTGCCTTGTCCTACTTTATTCAGCAAAGAAGGAGCTACTTCCCACACCTACATTCTCTCTCACACCTCTCTGTCCTCTTCAAAAACCTTGAATAAGAAAACACTGATTTTTAATCCAAATATGGTACATATTATTCTGCCCTGAGGCAAGGGGAGGAACACATTCCTTTTATTACTGAGGAAACCAGATAGGTTGCCGCTGTATTTCCACGCCGTGCTGCAAGGGTGAGGAATGAAGCTGTTCGAATAGAGCAAGACAGTGGCTGAAATCCAGTACTATGTATGTATGTATGTATGTATGTATGTATGTATGTATGTATGTATGTATGTATGTATGTATGTATGTATGTATGTATATGCCAGCTTTCTCCCCATAGGGGACCCAAGGTGGCTTATAACAATGAAAACCATACAATAATGTCAAAATACAATACACAATTGTATATTAAAAACAATTAAACATTGATTGAGATTTAAAAACATTTAAAAACATTTTTATTTTTTAAAATTTCTAAATTTCATATAGTCATGTGAAAAAAAAGTACACCCTCTTTGAATTCTATGGTTTTACGTATCAGGACAGAATAAAAATCATCTGGTCCTTAGCAGGTCTGAAAATTAGATAAATACAACCTCAGATGAACAACAACACATGACATATTACACCGTGTCATGATTTATTTAACAAAAATAAAGCCAAAATGGAGAAAGTATGTGTGAAAAACTAAGTGCATCCTTACTGCTTCCATAGGAATTAAGCGGCTAAGTAGCAGCCAGGTGCTGCTAATCAAATGCCCTTGAGTAGTTGATCATCAGCACGTATGACCACCTCTATAAAAGCTGATGTTTTAGCAGTTTGCTGGTTTGGAGCATTCAGGTGTGTGTTAACACAATGCTAAGGAGAAAACACATCAGCAATGACACAATTGTTGCTGCCCATCAATCTGGGAAGGGTTATAAGACCATTTCCAAACCATGTAAAGTCCATCATTCTACGGTGTGGACAATCATTCACAAGTGGAAAACATTCAAGACAGTTGCCAGTCTTCCCAGGAGTGGACGTCCAAGCAAATTCACCCCAAGGTCAGACCATGCAATGCTAACAGAAATTGCCATCTCAGATTCTACAGGCCTCAGTTAGCATGTTAAATGTTAAGGTTCATGACAATACAATTAGAAAAAGATTGAACAAGTATGGTTTGTTTGGAAGGGTTACCAGGAGAAAGCCTCTTCTTTCTAAAAAGAACATGACAGTGTGGCTTAGGTTTGCAAAGTTGCATCTGGACAAACCACAAGACTTCTGGAACAATGTCCTTTGGACAGACAAAACCAAAATGGAGATGTATAGCCATAATGCACAGTGTCACATTTGGCAAAAACCAAACACAGCACATCAGCATAAACACCTCATACCAATTGTCAAGCATAGTGGTGGAGGGGTGATGATTTGGGCTTGTTTTGAAGCCCCAGGGCCTGGGCACCTTGCAGTCATTGAGTTGACCTCTGTATACCAAAGTATTCTAGAGTCAAATGTGAGGTCATCTATCCAATAGCTAAAGCTTGGCCAAAATTGGGTCATGCAACAGGACAATGATCCTAAACACACCAGCAAACCTACCACAGAAAAAAAAAAGAATCAAGGTGTTGCAATGTCCCAGTCAAAGTCCAGACCTCAACCCGATTGCAGAGCTGTGCATAAATAAATGCTTGTCAACCTCAATGAACTGAAGCAACATTGTAAAGAGGAGTGGGCCAAAATTCCTCCACAACGATGTGAGGGAGTGATAAAGTCACACAGAAAAGGATTACTTCAAGCTATTGCTTCCGGAAACTCAATGGCAGCTAGTGAAGCTGTTGTAATAAGAGAGTTACATGCTCCCTGTAACCAGCACCAATTAGCAGTCTGACTGAAGCATTTTGAACCCACTGAGGTGTCTGAACACTTTGAAGGCAGCCCCACATAGAACATTTTGCAGTAATCCAAATGAGATATAACTCAGGAAGGTTTCATTGTGGCTTTCACTTCTCCAAAGATCCTGTCCACATCATCAGGCTGCATCGACTGAAATGTACCCATTATAACAGGGCAAGCAGGGACCAAAACTACATCAACAGGACCTGCACTAACTACAGCATCTAAGTCAGAATGGATCTGAGTGACATTGTCTGCAAAGTGCCATGCAAATGTTTCACAGTGGGTCATTGATTGGTCATCATCCTTCTCTTGTGGCCATCTGTGCAGCAGGCCCTTGGCCATCTGAAAGAGCTCTGCTGAACGACTCTGTGCAGATGAAATTATTGCAGAGAAGAATTGCTTCTTCACTGCCAATGAGCTCTATTCGGTGTTCAACTGGATCTATTCTGATTTTTCTGCCCATTGCTATAGTCTCCATCCCACTCATTCTATCATCCCCAGCTCCCTAGTAAGCCAAGGAGCTAGTTTGACTGCATTCAGTGAGATGCAACACTTAGGAGTGATTGTGTCAATAGCCCTGGCCACCTCTACATTCCAGAGATCTGCCAAGGCTTTGACAGTATCGCCTGCCAAGATAGCCAGAAACTCTCCAAGGGCTGTATGGAAAGTATACGGATCCATCCATCTCCTAGGACAGATTGTTTTAATTGCCCCCACCCACATAGGCTCAGAGTTCCAATAAGTCTAAACCCCACCAGGTACTGATTTGACCATGACAAGAGAACTGCTGAGAAAACCAGGTAAAGTGTGTGGCATGCAACATGAGTGGGGCCAGATACTACTTGGGACAGTCCCATGGTCATCATGTTAGATATGAAGTCATGAGTTGCTCCTGACAAACTGGTCTTTGCATGGTTGTTGAAGTTCCCCAGCACAACAAGCTAAGGCAACTGCAGCACCACATTTGAAATCAGATCAGCCTTAGGCAGAGAGACTGTTGTGCAGTGAACAGCCTACTCTGGCCCAGGTACCCACTCTCAGGTACATGCACTCAAACTCACCAGTCTGTGGGACAGGGCACTTGGTAAGGGTGATGGAATCTTGGTAGATTATTGCAGCTCCTCCTCCCCACTGCCCAGGTCTAGCCTGCTGGTGCACAGAAAACCTAGGTGGACAAAGCTAAGAAACACTAACTCTCCAAACTTCATCCAACCAAGCCTTTGTAATGCAAGCCAGGCAGCATGTTCATCCAGGATGAAATCTTGGATGTTAGCTGTCTTACCTCCCACTGACCTGGCATTTAGTAGCACATCATGACTAGAGTGGGTATATTGAATCAATGAAAATGATGCAGGTGTTGACTCACCAAACTCCCACTGATACAATGGGCCTGCTCTAGTTGTGACTTGCTACTGGACTTTGGCCATTAATTGTCAACCCAGTAGTGTCCCCCTCCATTTCCTGATGCCTTGGGAATGCCACCCCACCCTATGAATTGTTACAACTTTCCCCAGTTGAGAAAAGACATTTCTACAAATGTGTGAAAATGCTCACAGAATTTCAGTTCACCTCTAATGACTCTGCAAGTCAAATCTACTTGTTGAAAATGTTATTTATTACTCTTTCTTTTCAGAAAAAGGGAAGTGCACTTTTTGATTCTAGTAATGAATGCCTGCATACTAGGGCTGCTAATGATTCAAGAAAATCTGATAGTTCTTCTTTTTATGATAATGTTTTCATAATACTTTCTTCTGCATTGAAGTGCAGGGAAAATAATTGTCCCATTTGCAGCCTCAAGAAGGAATATTAAACTCAAAAATTCTCATTATGCAACTTGCTGTAATGAAAGCTTATCATCATGTCGACTCAGGTGCTTGATCAGGTCGATTGAATCTTGATAGCTGAAACGAACATTCATCCTTCAAACTGCATTATTATTACTACTACTACAGACCAGCTATTAATGTATAAGGAGAGAGTGAAACCCAAATCTTCCTAGAAGTTACATCCTCTAGCTTGGAAATACTTCCCTCTAATTCCCAAGGCATGTGGTGAAAAAACGAGGTTCTTTATTTGCCAGTGGGTAGAAGATGTAACCAGAGATGACCTGAGGCTATCCACAAGTGCAATTAATTTGAAGATTTATTTAAATCATAGCAGATCAACAGAGAATAAGATTCATGAAATGAAGGCACAATATAAAAGATATCAAAGCAAAATCAAAGAATATCTAACACAATACAATGCAATGATGAAATGAAAAGTGTAAAGCAGAACAACCTGTATTTAAGTATCAGATAAATTATAGTTATGCAAATCCAGTCACAGTTAGCCCTTTATGAAGCACTCTAATATCCCCTAACCTTCTACAAGCCCTCTAGTTGAAGCTCACAATGTTCCCAGCGGTTTGGCCTAAAGATTGATAAAGAAAGATGTATAGCTACCTATTCCAAGGAACAGGTTCCAGAAGATTCAGGGGAATGTACAGGAGAATTGATTGAGGGAAATTCAGATGGGAAAAATCGGAAGGGAAAAAATATAGTAGTGAAATATCTCTCTCTCTCTCTCTCTCTCTCTCTCTGTGTGTGTGTGTGTGTGTGTGTAAAAGGAAACAATAAGGGAATCTCCCAGAAGGATTAGTCTACTCCACCGTAAAAATTGAAGTTTCTCTCAAAATCGAGGCCCTAGAGCACTCAAAATTTGCAAAAGTAAAAATGACGTGAGGAAAAGTGAATTGAGAAACATATGTATGAAGCATCCACATGTGAGTGTGAATGAATGTGACTTTGAGTCCCAAGCAACAATTACTTTGTGCTCCACTGATGCCCATAATTTTCCTGCATTCTGGTTGGCTTCTTTATTTTCACCCCTAAAATTCTGCTCTGTGTTGGCAGATGGCAAAACTGGGAGAAAAAGTGTATTGCACCACTTTTCTTTATTGCCAAAAAGTAAATTATACCTCTGTCCTGCGGCACATGATGTGACCATACCATCTTATCAGGGTATACTCTGGAGTCCAGGTCTGGAGTCACTGAATGTATTTGACCTTGTAGTCTGTCCATACTGTTCCACTGACTTGCAACTTGGCCAGAACCTTGTTGCCACAGCAATTATGTATCTGTCTGTTTTCGTTCATTCCACCATGCAAAAGTCCAGGCTGGAATAAAACCTCAGTCCTTTTTGCCAACAAGAAACAGTTGTGCTTTGTATGAAACAGACCAAAGATTTCCTCAATGCTATTCCAGAAGCAGGCCATTCCACAGGTTGGTAATCCAGTCCATAGGCCATATATCTGCAAGCCAGTTCAGTGCATATGTCCACAGGACTTTTGCCCAGTGTACCTTTGCATCATAAATGTAGGACCTGATTAACATGTGGCACTAGCTTTACCTACTCATGAGCAGATGAAATGCTGTCTGCATAAATCCCTTAATTACTGCTTCACATATTATACACATTTATAGCATTCAGAAAAGAAACTGCCACAGAGTCCCAGCTTAAAATAACTCCCACTGCAGGCTCAGGGTCAATGTAGACTTATTATTTATTTCAGCATATTTTTCCTTATGCATTTCCCCCCCAGAATTTCATAAGAAAAGTGTTTCCTGTCCCCCCACGAGCTTATAAACATCTAGATTATGACTTAAAGAAGACAACAAAAGCAAGAGAAGGGCTGGGAAGAAACAAGTATTAACAAGGAATGAATGTGAACAAATGTAGAGCAAAATCCAATCATCATTAACATCATCTTAGAACTGCAGAGCTGGAAGGGACCCTATTGACCATTGAGTCCAGACCTTCTCAAGGGGACACAGCAGGGAATTGAACTCCCAACCTCTGGTTCCACAGCCAGAAACCTAAACCACTGCACTATCAATGGTGCACATATGCTGAAAGCCACAGCTTTTGCCAGAATCAGCGACTGTCCCTGCCTTCAGACACCCCCGTCCAGTTTCTCCTGAAAGTGGGGAAACCCTCAAGGGTTGATTGATTTCAGGGCACCAGCTGAGTCTCAGGGAATTGCTGTGGTTCTGTGGCTTTTCCAAAAGGGGAAATCTGTATTAGGGCAAACAGTCCTGGGGAGGGAGATAATTTGGCTTTTGTAGGTTTGAAAACCTTGCTGCCTGCTCCTGCTGTTTCCCAGTCAGCACCAGGGAGCATTTGGCTGGCTGCCAGCTGTCAAGAAACAACACAACAACAACATATGAGTTGCCATATTACTGGATCAGTAAAGTTTTACTCATTTATCCAGATTCCTTCATGCCTGTTTCTGCAGTCAGTTGGCCCAGAGGTAGATCTGATCATCTTCCCAAACCATGCCAACTCTGTGGCCTCTGTGATTATCTCACCCTGTGGTTTCAGGATTTGTCATTAAAGCATCAGGAAATGGAGGGGTGTGTGCTACTAATATGGTCATCTTGTGTAGAGCAGGTTTTTTGGCACAGCAGCAGATGGGGAGGGAAAGAAAGTCCTAATTCTAATAGATCCATATAGCAAAATAAACTTCTGGATCTTGGCCCTAATTATATGTTATTGGCCCAGTCACAAAAATTAGAATATTATTAAGAAAATAATATTTGTGTTTTTAAACCATTTACAACCCACCTTGAGGCCCTTGAAAGAAAGAAAGAAAGAAAGAGTGTTTACATAGTCTTTTTTCATACATTAAAACACTTTACCTCAGTGTTTCTTACAATGAAAGGTAGGATGATTTTGTCCTCAAGAAAAGCTGAGGTTAAATAATTTGCTTGTGTACACCTGGTGTGTTTAAGGCAGAGGCAAGGTTTGAACTGGCTTCAGATCTTATTGTTTGTCATCTCAGTTTTGTCAGCTACTGATTCTGCTGTGGAAGTTCTTCCAAAAGCATTACTCTTCAGTAGAATCTTTCAGAGAAGGAAAAAAATGCAAAAGGTTGCTACTTTCCTAATGAACAACCACAATGCTATGAGGAACAACTGGAATAATTATTAATTCCCCCAGTATAAATCATCCACACTCCATTAAGTTTCATTCCTGTCATAAGAAATAACAGCCCTAATCACATTACATCTTGCCACTATTAAATAGAAAAGAAAGAAAGAAAAGAAAGAAAGAAAGAAAAGATTGACTGCTATGGCCAGAGGTAATTCCATTCTGCTGGGCAGCTTAGATGTTAAAGGGTTGAATATGCAATTAAGAGTTCTTTTTATTAAGTGGTTTTTACATTACATTCAACAGCCCCTTTGCACAATTAAATGTCCCGTTTAACAAGCATGATAAAATTCTCATTAGCCCCTATGATAGGTTTCTGTGGAATCCTCCTGCTTTGCTACATCACCAATGTAATCTAATTAACTCATGCCAGTTAAAATGTTTCTCCATACCTCTTGTTCCACCCCCTCCTGGCTGCCACCAATTTTCTTGATGTTGATTAGGCCTCTTGTGAGGCAGAAACACCCCCCCCCTCAAAGAACAGAATTAATGTCATTCATCTTGCAGAAGAATACCCAAATGTTGTAAGCATGGCGATTGGGAAAAAGAGGTCTTGTAGAGGTCAAGCGTTGTGCCCAGTTTCTACAAAAGCATGAAATCAAAGTAATCCCGGAATAATTTGTGTTATCACAAACAAACAGAGCAACAGGGCAAGAGGGAACAAAGATGTCAGCAAACAAAGTGTAACCAAAGCAACCAACAGTTGTTACCTACATCAAGAATGGGGAATCCTTTTGGTCCTGGGCATTAGATTGCTATCAGAACCAAGCCAATGGACTATATAATATCAAAAGGTTCTGGGACCAGGGCCAGCCTAGCCCATTTGTTTCTGCATCATCTCACCCTGCTCCCCTCTAGGCATGCTTTTCTGGAGCACAGAGACTGTTGCTCCCAGAATTCCTGAGTCAACATATATTCCACTTTTTCCAGTTCTGGTGAAAACCTGGTAGATGGGAGTAGAATATCTTTTGCATCACAGGCCAACATCTTGTGGTTTTCTAGATGCCACTCCTATACCTAAGAGCTAAGTATCTATTTTAACTTGTATTAAGAAACAAGCAAGTAACCCTTTACTTTCAAAACTGTACCTAGCACAGAGGGAAGGGGTAGAGTGGAGCTATAAATGATTTTTTTTACACCAAATTAATATCATCTGAAGAGATACTAGCACATGAATAACTTTTCAAGATCTGATTTTTTGGTCAAATATGCTCTTGGTGAGCTATGTCTGTTGAAAGCCACATAGACATACACAGTAGTTTTGTTGAGTGTTAAAGCTCAGCCTTTCATGTATCCCATTATTTCCTTTCATTCCAAAATTTCTGTTGTCAGTTCTGCAAGCTCATCTACCAGTTTCTGAAGATGAGGAAGATTATTTTGACTTTTATACAAATCCCACCCCTGCCCTGCAATCCCCAGGAATGGCTTTTGCACAAAAATCCTTGTATCTTGTACAAAAGCCTTGTGTTTTGTGGAAAACACAAGGTTTTTAATACGAAATACAAGATTTTTTGCACAGAAAAATTTTTTTTGGTCAATGAACTTATATCATTCAGTGGGATGGAGCACATGGAACCAATGGCCAGGAGTTCAAATCCTCTCTGTGCCTCTCACAGCTGAGAACATGTGTGGCCACCCAAGCAAGGGGCCAGTAAACTTCTGAATATTTCATAGGTTGAAAACTGTAAGTCAGAATCACCAATGGCAAATTACTGTTACTATTGTTGTTCTGTGCTGTGAAGTTTGAACTGACTTGTAGTGACTCTAATAGGGCTTTCAAGTAGAGATGGGAGTATTCGTATTCATATACGAATATGAATATCCCCGTGCAGCTGGACTTAATGAGGGCCCAGCCCCTGGGGCCAGACCATCCACTCACATGTCCAGTGGTGGTGGCGGCCCCACTCATCCTTCCAATCATGCCCGGAGCGCCGCTCTCTTCCCGCTCGGCTGGCCACTCAGCAGCTGTGCAGGGAGACTCGTTCTCCCTCCCCCAGGCCAAACCTATCAGTTGGGTGGTGGGCACATGCACAGAGACAGCAGACTGGTTTCCCTTTCCAGAGCCAGACCACTATCTCCGATGATGGCGGCATTGGCGATGTTGGCCTCAGGACCAGGTAGGGAGCCAATGGGGCAGTGGGAAGGGGTCAGGTAGGTGGGTGTGAGGTTCCCCGGCATGAACCTGAAAAACAAACTACAAACTGGTTCATTTTTCAGGGGTTTCATGAACCATGAACCATCACAATCCAGCAGTTTTCCAGTTTGCGCCCATCTCTAGTTTTAGTTTCTATTCTACCTCTAGTTCCTGACTTTTGCTAGTATTGCGGGCAAGATGCATCCCTTAATTATGTCTATCAGCCCTAACACCAGGTTACTGTTAGTTACAGCCACCTCCTCACTGCCTAACAGTAAAACCTAAAGATGCTATTCAGAAAGGTAATAGAATGGTGCCCTACTTAAGGCATAATTAAATTTAAAAAATATTGTGCACCGGGTCTGATTAAAGGTCATCTGATCTTGTTGTTAAGCTTACAGCAGCATATTCCACTACTGGCCATTTTGACGTTAATTGTCAACTAGCGCTATGTCATGGGCAGGCAGGGAGCAGTTAATTAGCATGGGTCCTCAGCTTCAGTGAATTGTATGGTTTTTCCTGCTGGCAGATGGGGAGCAGGTAAAGAGGCGATTTTCAGCAATTCCTGTTCTTCCTGCAACTTCCATGCCTTTCTGGAGGGTCCTCCACTTGTCTTTGCACAACACCCACAGGCTTTGGATGGCAGTTTTAAAATTTACCTTTCTGGGAGCTGCCCAGTCCACACAGAAATACTTCCAGTCTTTCATATTTCCCTTTGTATTTGTATGGCCAGTGAAGAAAGAAGACCAGCCTAAGCTACACCATGTGGTCCAGTCCCAAGAGTCGGCTTAGGCTATGAGCTGCTTTGGTGAGTTTTTCTCTGCATCCTGATAAGTTACTTTTACGTTTATTATGCATTTAATTTCTCTCTACTTGTTTCTGTAATAAATATGCAAAACTGGAAAATGGAATTGATATAAATGCTATGACCTAGTCTGGAGGCTGCCCTCTCTCATGTGCTGGGCTGTTTGGCACCTACACAAATCTTGCTGTTAAGGGGATTTAAAAGGGGATGTACTGGAAAAGTTGCCCAACCTTCTCAACTTATAAAAACTGTAAGCCTAGATCTCCATCTCTTCACCTTATGGGATATTGATTGTTAAACATTACTGTAGTTACTAATGATGCTGTTCTGTAGTGGGTTCTAAACCAATAAAGAGCCACATACGCAATAGTAATTCCACTCAGTTTACTTACAACACAGGAAACCCCCCCCCCCACATATATATATAAAACCCCACCCATAATTAGAGGGTTTTGGACCCTCCCATCTCTATTGGCTAATTGCCCACGCCGTGCTTGCTGATTGGGGGGAAATTATCCTCCAAGGCTATTATCCTAAGGAGCCAAGCTCAACCACCTGGCTCCAACTAAAACCTGGAGAGGACAATGGTGGAGTTGATCTCAAGACACAACACCCCTCCCCCCATAGTCCAAATACTCTCAGCTCACATAGTCCCTCAAATAATTAGGCGGCCTCCGCTCTCGCTGGGAACGCCTTAATTCCCCACGGGGTTCTTCAACCATCCTTGTTTCCGGGGTTTCCGCGGCTGGGGCAGCAGCTGCTTCTAGCGCCTGTGGTAAAGACGCTTCGGCAGCTGCTGTCGTTTCAGCCAGTCGCGACATCACTGGCCTTGCGGGTCCGCCTGGCTATATAAGGCCCTCTGGCCCTACTTCCTCCTCGATAGATCGGGGCCCGCAGCTTACTATCTCCTCAGAGCATCTCCGTCTCGGCTGCACCATGTCGTCCGCTGGCAACCGGCTGCGCAGTTGCTCTATATGCCTCTTCAGGGTCCTACCGTCCTTTGTGGCAACCTCATAAGACACTGGCCCTGTTATTCGAAGAACTCTAGCTGACAGCCAGGCAGGGTTAGCCGTGTAATTCCTTCCCCACACCGGGTCTCCGCAGAAAAACCAGCGTGGTGTTTTACGCACCTCCGTTTGCGGCCGCTGATCAAGGACTCTATCCGGGTGGAGGCGGTCAAGACAAGTTGTTAAGCGGCGTCCCATAAGAAGCTCCGCAGGGCTGTGACCACTCGCTGGATTAGGTGTGGTCCTATAGGAGAGGAGAAAACAAGCAAGTTTCCTCTCCCAATCAATCTGGCCAATACGTTGGAGTGCCTCCTTTGCTGTACGCACCATCTTTTCCGCCTGGCCATTGGTAGTAACCCCTGGAAGCCCTTTAAGAAGGAAGTCCATTAAATTCTGAAATAATCCCGGAGCTACGCTCACCCCAAACTGTAAACGTTTAACCCGGAAGGCGCCCCTATGAGTAACGATGGTCTGCGCCTCCGCTGTGGCATCGTCCACAGGCAATTGTTGGTACGCCTGGGCCAAATCCAGCTTTCCAAAAACCTTAGCCCCTGCAAGAGTAGCTAGTATGTGGCTCACCACTGGCACCGGATAAGCATGATCTTGCAAAGCCTTGTTGATTGTACACTTATAGTCCCCACAGATACGCACGTCCCCATTAGGCTTCACTGGAGTAACTATAGGGGTTTCCCATGTGGTGTGGGACACCGGTTCCAAGATCCCCTGCTCTAATAACCGGTCCAGCTCCTCTTCTATCTTTGGTTTAAGGGCGAAGGGAACCCTCCGTGCCTTGAGCCGCACTGGACACACTTGCGGGTCAAGTTGAAGGGAGACTGGAGGGCCCTTGTAACAGCCTAGGTTACCGTCAAAGACGGACGGAAACTCACAGCAAACTATGTTGAAGTCCATGATGGCAGTCCTATGGATCCCTTCTACCCCGATGCCCAGGGGCTCAAACCACGCCAGACCCAAAAGGCTTGTGCAGCGACCTTGCACGACCAGAAGGTCTAATTTGCCGTTAAAATTGCCATACTGCACTCTAAATTTGCCCCGTCCCAGTATAGGCACCGCGTTTCTCTGAAAGTCAATCAAGGTGTAACTGGGGGTTTGGAGCTGAGGTCCTCCCCTGGGGCATATTCTTCGGAGGGTCTCCGCCGAGATTATAGAGACAGCAGACCCAGTATCTAACTCCATTTCACAAGGGAACCCCTCTATGACAACTCGCACCCTTATTTTAGCTGGACTAGACGGGTTGGGAAGGCGTAGCACCTGGAGTGGGCATGTGGAAAGGGAGTACAGTTCCACCTCGCGCAGCTCCGCTGAGTGTGCTGATTTCCGGCTCCCTGTAGTTCTCCCGATGGCCTTGGAGCGGCAAACGCGGGCAAGGTGGCCAACCTTCCCACAATTATGGCAGGAGGCAACACGAAAATGGCAAGAGCGGCACTCGTGGTCCCCTCCGCAACTAGCACAGCTGGCGGCGCCTTCAGGCCGGCAATTGCTGATACGTGTTGGGCGGCTGCTCTTCCCTTTCGGAGCCTGGCGTGTCTGTAAAACTTCGTCTCCCTCCGAATCGCTTCCACTCCTCTCCCTAACAATCTGATTAGCAACAGGGCGACAGGGCGGCCGATGGTCGACGCCAGGGTGGCCCTTTTCCCAGCCGGTGGCGAAATCCACAGCCTTAGCAAGATCACATTGGGGAAGCACTACTATCTTGCTCGAAAGCTTCTCACTCCGCAGACCAAAAACAAACTGGTCTAGGAGTACCTCGTTCAGCTTCTCAAACCCACACTGTCGGGCGAGGCGACACAAAGCAGCCAGGTACTCCGCCGCAGACTCCCCAATGTTCTGTGAGCGTTTGCGGAAGTCCCACCGGCGCGCCAACTGAGATGGCTGTGGCATGAAGTAGTCTGCCAGAGCCTTTAGGAGTTCACGGCTGGTAGCTTCTGCTAATTCCTTTGGTTGAATCAAATCTTTCACGAAATCGAGAACTTCCGCCCCACAAGAACTAATAAACAATGCCTTCCTTTTAGCCTCCTCTGTAATCTCGTGGTATGCCAAATAGTAAGTGAAACCGTCTGCCCAGGAGTCCCACAGCTCCGGGCGGTTCGGATTGAATGGCGGCAGAAATCCCTGAGCCTCCATTTCTTACAAGCAGCGGCGTATATCAAGCAAGGTTCAGCCATGTAGGCTCCCAACCAGCAGCCGCCTAAAGCTCTTCCGATGGCTGGAGCTCAAGGGAATCCCATCCTCGTCGCCACTGTTCTGTAGTGGGTTCTAAACCAATAAAGAGCCACATACGCAATAGTAATTCCACTCAGTTTACTTACAACACAGGAAAACCCACCCACACACATTTATATAAAAACCCCACCCATAATTAGAGGGTTTCGGACCCTCCCATCTCTATTGGCTAATTGCCCACGGCGTGCTTGCTGATTGGGGGGAAATTATCCTCCAAGGCTATTATCCTAAGGAGCCAAGCTCAACCACCTGGCTCCAACTAAAACCTGGAGAGGACAATGGTGGAGTTGATCTCAAGACACAACAGATGCATTGGATGTGGCAGCCTGCCTCTGAGGAATAGAGACAAAAGGATGCATTGTGCTCTAGTCTACCTTGCAGGGGTAGAGATGTTGACATACCAGTTTGTAGCCCCTTTGCTCCAAAGTAATAAGATTACAAATAAAAGCAGCCCAGAATACTGTGGTTTTTAAAATTATTATGGCAGTATTTCTTAAAAGTGTCAAGTTGGTTCTGTTCCAAACTACGCTAGCTTCTTTCACTTAATAAAAGAACACCATTGTCTTCTACAAAGCAGTCAGAGAGATATCAGTGCCAGACCATTGCGTACTTATTCAGCAATACTAAATGTTGCCTCAAGCCTCCATTTGATAGACTTTTACTAGCAAGTGACTTTTTAGAAACCAGGACTTTAAAAATGAGAGCGTTTAAATTCAGCCAGAGGATTCTGGGAAGAAATCCAACCGTGGCACACACAAATCCACTACTTGATAGCGTTGAACTCTGCAATGCCATTGCATAATTAAAAAGAAAAGGTGAATAGCAATCCAATGTAAAGAGAAAAGCTCCTCTGGATGTGGTACATGGGACCAGCTACAGTGTGAGATGATTAATTTTTTAAAAAGTGTTATTTGAATGGTCAAAAGGAGCCTTTATAAGTGTCTGTTTTAATTTCTCATAATTCTGATTACCATCAGTATGATTTTGTAGATAACATTGAGTAGAAAGGGGTAAAACCCAGATTGGAATAGATTTGGACAGGCAAATACATTTGAAGATATTTTTTTCAATTTAACATTTCAACAAGTTTTAATTGATAATAATAATCATGTGCTGTCAAGTCAGTTCTGACTTGTGGTGACCCCTTCTCAAAGTTTTCCAGGTGGAGAGTACTCAAAAGTGGTTTCCCATTCCCTTCTTCTGGGGGCATCCTGGGATTGTGTAGTTTCCTGAGGCCACGCAGGCTGGCTCTACTTGCAGGAGGCACAGTGGGGAATCGAACTCCCACCCTCTGATTCTGCAGCCAGAGACCTAATCCACTGAACAGCCAGTGATGTGTAGTGGATAGTTTTGGACCAGGGTCTCAGGAGACCTGGGCCCAAATCCCCACTAAGTCATGGAAACTCATTGGAGGGTGACAATGGAAAAAGCTCTCCTCATGTATCTCACATACCTTGAAAATCCTACTTGAGTTGCCGTAAGTCAAATGTGACTTGACATCACATAATAAGAACAATGAGTATGAAAGTTGTTTTCCTTTTAATTTAGTCTTTGAGAAAGCTAAAGAGGAAATTGATACATTTTTTTAAAAAAAGTCTCTTGTACAAACGGCAGTAGTTGGTATTTCTATATTGGTAGCCACATCCCTATATGTGACAGCCTTCTTTCTGTCATGGCCATGTTTTCATAGTATCGAAGGGATTATCCTGAATGTGGGCAGATTTTGGGCTAGGAGGATCTATTTTGTTTTGTTCTAGAACAAGGGTGGGCATCTGTGGCCTCTAGGGTCACAGTTGCCCATTATTGCCATGGTCCATCAAAAAATATCAGTTACAAAATAATGGTTCAGGAAAGCAGTCACAGAACTGTAGAACAGGGTGTTTCTGAGCACGTGCTCAACCTAGAAATTTTATCACTAAAACTGGAGTTTGCAGCAGTGGTGAGTGGTGACTGATGAGTCCAATTTCAGGGGTTTCTAAACATCCATTCCAAGTTTAGTTAGCATTTTATGGGAGCTCTCCATGGTACTAAAGCCCCTAAAACTTTAGTCCCCTGCTGTCACTACTTAAAAACAAATGCTTACAGACACAATCTATACTCCCCCCCCCCCCCCCCCAGTGATTTTGATTCTTGGAGTTTAATTTGGGAGATGGAAAAAGGATTTTGTTTTTTGCTAGATAAATGGGTTGGAAATTCTTGCTGTTCTATTGAAATCATCTAGAGATCTACAATAGGTTGCCATCTACCTTCTACCCACTCCTGGATATCACCCCAGTGGAAGACAGACATTGTGGAATTTCAGAAGGTTTTATTTTATTAATTGTCAGTCAGTATACATAAGGCTGGGCTGCACGGGCCAGTATGCTGTTGCCTAAGGAAATTAGGGCTCAGATCCTCAGCTGGACCCAAAGTGGTTGCTATCTTGGCAAAAGCAGCTCCATGTTTCCTGGGAGATCATGGTGAATGGAGACAGAACAAGCTACGGAAGAAGATCAGGAGGCAAAACAGAAAATTATTTTTTAAATTAACTCATTACTTTAAGTATATCAGACAAAACAAAACAAGACGAGACAAAACAAAACATGTTGTGGCACCTTAAAGACTAACTACTATATTTTAATATGAGCTTAGGAACAACGTTTTCTTGTCATCCAAAGAGTGTCTGTGAGATTGAAATGTTCTGAAACAGGGTTTTGTGTATTGCCATTGGTGATGTCAGATTTATATCAATTAATTATCCTCTTTGTCCTATGCAGAGTGCAGAAGGGCATTGTTGGCAAAGGAAGGCATAGATCACTAGGTGACAACTAGTGGTGTTTGGTTGTTTTCTCTTCTGAGTTTGTTTTGCAGTTACATTCTTCTGGGTATTTGTCTTGGGTAATTTGTTCTTTAACCATATTGGATGGGTATTGTAGCCTGAGAAACACTTTTTGCAGATTCTTGAGTTTGTGAGTCTGAGCAGATGTGATTATATGTAAGGGCTTGGCAGTAAACAATAGATGTTGTGGTGTTCTCAGAGTGGAAGCTGGAGGCATGCATGTATGTATATTGGACAGTGGCTTTTTGATATAGCATGGTGCTAAGATGTCCATGTCATAGCTCCACAACTGTGTCCAGAAACTACATCTGTTGTGTAGATTTGTCCAGGCTGAGGTTGATGTTAGGGTGAAGGTTATTGAAGTTCTAATGGAATTTCTTCCTTTCCACAGGTCCAGAGAATAAAAATGTCATCAAAGTACTTTGAAAATAGGAGTGGTTTTGGTTAAACCAGTTAAGAAAGCATTATTCCAAGTCAGGTATGAATATATTTACATGTGGTACCATTAGAATACCCATGGCAGTTCCATTAATCTGAAGATAGGTTTTGTGTCAAAGGTGGAATACTTGTGCACAAAGTCACAGATGGTAGTGGCAAGATGGGTTGTGTCCTCATTATGAATGGTATACCTGATTATCTGTAGTCCATCTCTGTATGGGATCTTAGAGTAGAGAATTTCTGTATCCATTGTGGCTAAGATAGTGTTATCAGGGAGGTCATGATTAGACTGCAGTTTCCTTTGAAATTCTGTGGTATCTCTTATGTAGCTAGGTGCATATGTGGCATATGGCTTGAGGATGGAGTCCAAGTATCCAGGCACCCCAACAGTGATGATTTTGATGCTTCATACAAGGATCCACACAAGAGTTTCCCAGTGTGTTTATTTTTGACAGCAGGTAGAAGATGGCTGGTTGAGGTTCTTGTGATGTGTCAGCTGAGATTTGGTCACATATATTTCTAGGGAAGTCTTTCATAAGGCTTTGTAATTTCCTTCAATGTTTGGCAGCTGGATCTGTGGTTGCAAGATGGTAAAATTTAGAGATGGACATTTGTCTCTCAGCTTCCTGTATGTAGCTCAATTTGTCCATGATAACATCAGCTCTACTTATCTGCCTGGGATGATTTCTGAGTTAAAAGTAACTCACCATAGTTACTCATTGTATATAGATAGCTTGTTATCCAATGAGTAACTTGTTACTTAAGAATACAGTGAAAATTCTTAATTGCTTAAGAATACAATGAAAATATAAAAAATTAGCCAAAAGCCCCCTATGTCCCCTGTAACATCTTACTACTAGTAGAAAAACATTACTAATTACTGCACTAAAATGTGCAGTTATGCAAAAGGTGTAACTTTTAATGAAAAATTGTCCTAAGTTAAGAGACCTTATCTGTTGCAGACTGAGTCAGGCAACTAGGCCTGCAACAGACAAAGCCTACAGAGATTTCCTAGTTTACAGCAATTTCCTGCAAAAACGTACGCCTTTTCCATAACTGTGAAACAAGATTTTGGCCTGTGTGGCACAGGGAACGTTCTTATCTGTAACAAGTTACTTCCAAGTTTTGTGAGAAAAAGGTGCTTAATTCCTTCAGGATCTGGTGATTTCCTCTCTCCCCAGCTGTTGCCTGTCCCCTGAGTTGCTCTTCTTTTGGTTTGTGATTCTGGCTTGGCTGAAGAAAGTCTCTCTCTCTCTCTCTCTCTCTCTCTCTCTCTCTCTCTCTCTCTGTGTGTGTGTGTGTGTGTGTGTGAGAGAGAGTCCAGTGATAGCCATTTAGCTATTTGCAGTGGAGAATGGGAGAAGAAGGAAAACGGCCTCTTCTGTCCACAACATCTCTCCATTAAATGCTCCTCCATTCCCTCCATTAGACACTGGAAGATAAAAAGCTTTTGGGAACTCCTTGTTTCCCTGATATATCTATTTTCGCCCTTGTCAGTGGGTGATATTGACTCAGGTTTGCCTACCTATCAGGAAGATAGAAAGGGATAGTCCCAGGTAGGCCACCATGAGCCATGTAGAATACCCGTGTAACAGATAACAACAATTTTATGTATTTGTAATGATAAAATCAGGATGCTTCCTATATGTCAGCAGTGGTCAGTTCTGACTTTGGAGGCTACCAGTCCTAATAAGGGTAAAGGGTATGCTTTGCATGCCACAGCTTTTTGGTAGCAAACAATGTGAAAGAACCAGGAGGCAACTGATGTGAAAAATCATTTACTAGGGACCCAGGAGAGCCAATGCTTGTCAGGTTACACAATAATCCAGACTGGTACAAGACAGCTTCCTCTGTGTTTAAGTTTTATGTTTCTGCCTCCAGAGGATAGTCGTAGTGCATCCTATCATGTAGGAGAGATGACAATGCAGTACCTGGCAATAAAGCAAAATTCTCTGCAAAAATCCCTAGTCTATTGCCCTGGAAGGGCTTTGCACAGAAGCACTTAGTTCTATCAGTTAACATTATGAGATGCTAGTTTGGACAGGAGCCAGAGAGAGCTCCCCCCCGCCCCGTGTGGCTTCCCCCCCCCCCCCATTTTGGCAGCTAGAGATAGATGGGGAGGTTTTTCGGAAATGAAACTACAGCTGCATATCTTGATGGCTGCTTCCCTTTGGGATTTCTCATTTATTCTGTGCTGGCCGAGTCAAAACCCTGCATCTGTGCTGTAAAGGAAGAAAGCAAAGGGATTGGATTTGCAGCCTGAAGATGTATACATCCCAGCAGCTTCATGCAAAGCCAGCACCTGCTGTGAGACATTGATATATTGAGACTCGGAGGCTGATGTTATAAGGCCTCCTATGAAACGAAACTAAATCTTTTACCACCTCTCAGGACCATCTGGAAAACCTCTTGATGCATTTTCAGGCCTCATTACAATATATTCTGTTATGCAGGGCTGCCAAACATCAAATGGGGGATGAGCATGCAGAAGAAATGGAAAAAGGACCCATGGTATGATCTCAACCATGCCTGGTCAGAAGTCAGCACCAATATGTGCAGTTTTTTTTTTTTTTTTTGCAGACTTCAAAAGATAAATTGCAATCTGTGAGAGTTCAGCTCCCCCACCCCCGCAACTTTGACCCCCTTTCCCAGACAGACCACAGTCAAGTTCTTGTTTAAAACCAGTAGCATTTACTTTCAACTCAACAGGCAATTTATTTACAGATAACAAATTCTCCACTTTCCCTTCCTCTCTCAATGGAGGGATAAAAGGGGTCCTTTTCATGGTTCCATTCAGTTCTTCCCAGAAATCTCCCAGTTTCAGCAGGTGCAACAAGGGCAATGACTCATCTGCCCACCAGTCCCTGGCTCTTGAAATTGGCTGGGTGGCTGTGACTCTCCATCACCTTGTGGGTGATGGTTCTCAGTGGTAGGCCAGGTCCTCCCCTCCAACCTCTCTCTTGCTATACAGGCACGATCTTCCCGTATCTTTCAGCTCCATTCCCAGCTTTCTCTTTATCCTCAATAAGAGGGTTTCTGGGGTGGTTGGTGGTACCTTCTCATGTCTGTCTCTTCCCTGGGGATCATCCATCTTTCCCACTCATGGGTCCAGGGATTCTCCATCCACCACCACTCCCATTCCTCAGGCAAGACTGTTTCTCCCTTTTAGCTTCTACTGTACCTGCTTCTACTTCTTCTCACCTCTTGCTCCAACTGTTCCCACAAACCTCCTTCACCTCCTTTATATCCTTCTCCTTTCTCCTTTCCTCCTCCTTTTCATTTCCTGCCTTTCACCCTTTCTGTTGTTCCAGTAGGGGGCTTCTCCTTCTTGGGTGTCTTTGGTCTTTCCTCCTATTTTTCCTGGGTTCCCTTCACCTTCCAGGGCATTGTCCTTGCCCCTTCTTTCTCACACAATCACATTTAGGAGATCTTCCCAGTAAACAGGAATCCTGGGGATGACAAAATAATGAGGCACTGCATTAGAACATCAGAAGTGGGCTTTATTAATGCTGAGCAACAGCCACTTACTGAATTTATATATCATTTTTCTTCTGGAAAATTCAAGGTGGTGTGCATACACTTCCACCCCATCACTGATCATGCTTAGGTCTGCTTAGCTGTAGTAAGTTGCAATGTGGACTCAAGATACTTTGTTGTCTGTAATGGAACCCTCAAATCAGAGGAGGCTGTTGGCTCCGATATCACATGGGCAGCAGATCCATTCCAAGTTTTAGTCAGAACTGCAAAGGCACTGTCCAAGGTGCTGGTCATATTTGGTGGAGGAGGAATAGTAAAATTCAGACCACAGCCCAATGTCTCCTGTCTCCTTTGCCTCAAAGACCCCTCCACCTTAATAGGGCAACTGCTGCACCATACATACATAGGCATCCTTCAGTCTCGAGAGACTATGGTAACGTGCTCTTTATGGAGGACTTGGAACAGCGTCTAGTGTTTCGACGCTGTATGCGAAGCTGGAGTGTCCTCTCCAGGGCACGAAGCCTGGGTAAAATAATATGCACCAATTTTTCCTTAAGCTATCTGCCTTTGACCCATCCATGCAGTAGTATAGCCTGCATCTGGTTCCCTTTATACCAGAGATTGGAACATTGCTTTGAAAGCATAGTTTTCTATGTTACCTGTTTGTAACATGGGCAGCTTATGGACCATGGGGGGGGGGGGGCAGAATCACCGCTGTACACCATTTGGAGTAAGGAAGCTCAGTGAGTTAGGTCTCTGCAGAGTCTAAGGCAGGGAGTTTGATTCCTACCTGTGTATCTCAGGAGAAGAGCCAGCTGGTGTAGCCTTGGGCAAGCTGCACAGTTCCAGTGCAACCTCAAAAGCAGGGAATGGTAAACCACTCCTGAGTACTCTTTACCTAGAAAACCCCGGAAATGGTTACCACATGTCAGACTTGACAGGATAGCACACAATTGTTTATTATCACTATTTCCCTCTCTACTCAGTCTATGACCAACTAGAGCCCCTTACAGCATCTTGCTATTGGAATGGTTCTGTATGCAACTTGTTATATTACTGTACTGATGCCATTCCCATTGCATTACTCATTAGTGCTTATTTTCAATATGCAACTAAGGTCAGGATTTACCTAACACCCTCTTTTCACAGCCAAGGTAGTTCAGCGTGCTTTTTAGTTTCCTCTTCTTGATAACTAGAGGGAGAGTGAATAACCGAAGGTACTCCAAAACATTCTGCTGCCTGAGGGGAAGGACAAAACAACACCTGCTCTTCCTTTCCCTAAGGTAAAGATGATTGGACTGTCAGCTGTATACTGACAATAGAACAGCTCCACTACCACAATCGAAGGCAGTAGCCTGGTTTGGGAGAATAGGACTCATAGTGTGACACACACCCCTTGTCAACAGAGGAAAATAAGTCAGGTGGTTCTTGGGGAACAGTTAAGCATTTCCCATGGCTGCTCTACAGCAGCTTTTACTGAAGGCAGCTGCCACACTTCACCTAATGGTAGGGCCATTCCTAAGGGAAGCTAAAGTAAGATCACATAGTCTTTTCCCTGGCAGGTCAAATGCCTATAGGAAGATGAACATCTTAGCCAGGTAGTGAAAAGCCACAAGGAGCAGGGACAAAATGAATCTCCTATGGCATGGAGTTGCAGGATTGCCACAATAAAGCCTCTCTCCCTTATCTTCACCAACTATACCTCTAACACCATCAAGATGCAGAGAAGAGACTCTCTTCCAGACCTGAAAGAAAGGGGTCACCTAATAGGGAAGCAGATAGGACTCTAAGGCCAAACCATTTAGGACTACATAGGTAACAACCACTCCCTTGAATCATTCCATTCAACGATGGGATGGAGAACATGCCACTTTCTAGATGTTGTTGGACTCCCAACTCCCATCATCTTTCACCACTGAGTGTACTTGACTAGGGTAGATGGGACTTATACTCCAGAAAAAAATCTGAAATGCCACATCCTTCAGGACCCATCACTGGCCCAGAACATCAGAAGTATACATTGAAACATGCAACCACCCCCCAGGCAGAGATTAGTTTGTTTTATTTGTTGACAGAAGCGTTGATTAAATTCAGCAAGGAAAATAATTGTTCTGAAATTAATTTAAAATCTATGGGCATGGAGGTGGCAGAGGAGGAGGAAGCTCATATGGTTGAAATGCAAGTATAAACCAGATGATTAACCATTGTGACCTTTGGAAATGTTCTTACACTAGTATACAAGCTCGGTCAACGTATTGTTTTTCACCAGAACCAGGTGCAAATCTAGAAGCCATCCCTGACTGAGAGAAATTGCAGGCTAACGGAAACTTGTCAGTCTCTCTAGCTGTGAAAAAGCTGGCTTTGTTTGTAGAAAGGGGATACTTTGTGCCAGGATGGGAGGCAAACTTGTCACCTGACACTTTTGAAACAGTTGCTTCTTTGCGGCATTATTAGCTAAGCCCCTGAATGGATGGGCACTGTGAATGGATGGGCACCGCTGTCAGTCGGCACAAGTGGTGCCCTTTGGTGAGAAAAGAAAGGGGTAATTTTCTAGACCCCTCCCCGCTATAATTGAAAAGCAAAGTTCAGAACATTTGTTGTGCATTGTTTAGAAATGAGTGATGGGCTGGGTAGAAAGAGGCAGAGTTTAATTCTATAGTTTGAAAAGGTAAGGTAAGGTAAATGTTACTTGTTAACTCTTTGATTTTATGGAAAAAAGATCAGGACCAAGCTGCTTAAGGCCTGAGTCTTTTTGTTTTACCTAATGACATGTGTCTAATGAGATCCTTGTATTGTCCCCCCCAGCCCGGAATAAAGAGGCAGACACAGGTTGTTGGGTTAAAACTTGGGCCACAACTTTATTAACTATTTAAAATAAATCCCCAATCTACAAGGGGGCCTAACGTAGTGCGATATTATCTCCAAATCCGGTGCAGCCTTTACATCTGGATCATTCAAGAGCAAGGTGAGTTCCTATTTCTGAATCATGCCGTCATCTGTACAGCACGGATTCAGGTGCCTGGTGATAGGGTTACCCCCCCCAACACCCCAGTCCACCGAGCCTCATGACCCTAGGTGAACTGCTGCCTGGGAGGTCCCCCCATGGAGAAACCACCTCTCGTCAGCAGCCCTATTGGCACCACCTGACCGGGAGATGGAATATTTTTGCACCTTGTGTCTTCCATGAACTCACCCCGACTCTTCCCCTCGCACTACCCGCCACGGCATGGGGCTATTTATATGCCCCAAGCCCACCAACACAGCCAAAAATTTCAGCCCAAAGGCCCCCTTGTAGGTCCCTCAGAAAAAGGCCCAAACCTGTATCGGACACATGAACCTCATCACATATGTACCATTCCGGCTGGCAGACTCAATGACAAGATGCTTAATTACCGACCCCAACCCAGCCTTCATGGCTCTGGTTACTTCACGATTCATACCGCGCCGTGCATGGTCAATGCGTCTAGGATCGCAATCAGCCTTTCAAAGCATTCTCGGAATTATGCTTGACCATATCAGCTTCAAGCTGGAAAGTTGGCCTACATGGTCTGCAAATCCTCAATCAACTGTAATATCAATGACTTGCCTGTTCTCTGCGCTAAATCATGTCCTCCCTGGTGGACATCAATAAATCAGGGGGAGCCTCATTCATACTCTGGGATACCAGGTCCTTCAGCTGGTCCCAGAGAATGCCCTTTCACCCCTTCAATTCCACCGTGGCCCGAGCACCAAGGCCTAAATTGTGGCCCCGACCTGTTTGCAAACCGTACTTCACCGCCCAATGTATATAAATGTGGCCACACAAAACAACTCGCAACCGGGTGGTGACCGCCTGGAATCCTGAAAGAGAAAACAAACACTAGCATCTATTGAGATAGAGAACTTATATACATTTTGAACCTGCGGGAAGACCACCTTCCTACTTTCTTTATCTGGTCATCCCTGTATCAAAAACTGCTGCTGTGGATGCTGCACCTATTCTCAATGAGTAGGTGTCAAATTTCCATCCCACAACGCCTGCCTTGCGCAGCCCCCAGGAAGTGGCAGTCCAAAATTGGCACCTTATGAGGTGAGAGCCACCCTATGGTGAAACGGATCCCCTGCTGAAGTCCCCCTTATCTCAATATAGGCAGATAAGCCCTAACCGGGCAAAGCTCCTCACTGAACAACGTCCTAAGCCTACCACCTGACCTTTTCCTAATTGATCCCTCTTAGATCGGCAGAGATGGAGCAAGACTCTGTCTTCGGAGACCAATAAGTCATCCATCTGTAACGCTGTTTTGAATTGTCTACTTTTGACTCCCTTACAAGCTCACTAATTCTAAATGCCCCCAAAATTGCACAAAGCATCGCTGCTTTAAATAATTTGACCTCATGTTGTTCCATGTAAATCTCCTCCCAAAAATTGACCTAACTGAAACAAAAATTTTGGGGACATAGGAGTGGTGTTATAGGCCATGGTATACCCAAGCCTTTCCACAGCAAAATGCAAAAAATTATTTGCAAGCAGCTTCATAGCTGCACCGGGTACGAGGAGCGACTGCTAAACTGCTTTCCCTGTTGGCTTCACTCCTCCAATGCTCCATGTCTCTTGCGGCAAGATCTCTGGTTGAGCCTGAGCTTCCTGAGCCAATGCCCTGAACCGGTCGATCTGTTGGTGGGACAGAGCATCACACAGCTCAACATTTATGCCAGGCATATGGCAAGCCACTCGAGGTTATATCTCAAACAGTGCAACGTGAAGGCTCACCAATCGCACAACCCTCAGAGATTTTGTGAGGATATTGTTCCACATGGACCACAGCCGTGCTGTCACACAAATTATGACAGCAGAATTGGCCCAAATGTCACCCTAATCCATAGAGCTCCCAATATTGGAAAAAAACTCCAAGGATGTAAGATCCTGGGTGACTTCGAGTCACTCCAATCCATCGGCCATAGGCCGGCACTCCATCACTTGATGTAAGGGTATTTTCCTCTTGGCCACCACTTTGTTGTCATGCCAAAACATGACGGCAGAATTGGCCCAAATGTCAGCCCAAAGCCAAAGGGCTCACAATATTGGACAGAAATTTCAAGAATGGAGATCACAGGTGACCTTGAAGTCACACCATTCCATCGGCCAAAGTCGGCACTCTATCGGCCCCTAAAATCCTGTATCCAGTTGATCCAGCAGCATCAGACTGGACCAGAACTCTGTCCTAAACGCACCTCATCTCACAGAATGAGTTCGATTAAAACTATCGAAGAACTGTAACCAGATGCGCAGGTCCTCTTTATTCCCACTGAAGTCACAGTTGTGGTGCGGGTTTGTGAACCCACTCATAGTTTCGCACATCCTTCCATGAAAAACCCTGTCTAAAGCAAACACTTTGCCCCAAAGTTGAGGTAACCTACTACTTCTGGCAGCATCCTCAATGCAACTCCAGCTCGTTGTAACAGGTCCTGAATTCGAATCCTGAGATCCACAACTTTTGTTGGCAATCTGCTTGATTGCTGGATGGTGAATAAAGCAATCTCCAAGATGGTAATGAAAGTACAGGGACCTACTGTTTTTTCTTCACTAAAGGAACCCGAGTTCCCTTGTCTTACCTGAAAAGTCCGCATGAACGCCCTGCCCTGCACTTCAGCATCCATTCTCGCTTCAGATGAAGTCCAACAGACCCTGCATATCTCCTGGGAAATTGGACTGGGGGCCTTTTGAAGCAGCAGATGGGCTGGATGGCTACCACTTGGGACCACCGCCATCCATGTAGCCACCTGGTCCGGGGCAACCCCAAAGACATGTGGCTGAACCATGAAATGCTCCCATATCGAGCTTTGGTGACGAAACCTGCACTGTTTGGACTACAGGACCCCTTAGCATTAATTCTCAGCAACAGGCAGGGTTGAACCAACTGGCCCGCCAGAGCTCAGGAAAAAGACCCAATGCTCTTACATCCAGGGACTGCGCAGCTTGCCCAAGGCCACACAGGTGGCCTTACAAGCAGCATGCACAGCAGGGCATCAAACTCCCAGCCTCTAGCTCTGCAGACAACACCTGACCACTGACCTATCCAGCCAGCTGGCGTTTGACTAGGAAGGGACCATTGCGGGTAAGGTGCTGTGCAAGGCTTCAAATCCGGCACAGGCACTCCCAC
This sequence comes from Intellagama lesueurii, assembly GCA_037013535.1. Classification (NCBI taxonomy): domain Eukaryota; kingdom Metazoa; phylum Chordata; class Lepidosauria; order Squamata; family Agamidae; genus Intellagama; species Intellagama lesueurii. Next base: position 118,362,172 of record JBAJHW010000001.1, read on the forward strand.
TGTGGGTGAACCTCTCCCTATGTTGCCGGGCTGTGAGCCGGCAGTCATCCGAGGCCAACTTCCCCCCAAGGCCACATCCCTTCTATATGTGTGTGTGAATGTGGTTGCTGCCTCACTTGCAACTGTCAGTGCTGGTACTGCAGCATTGGTGGAAGGTACCTCTGACTCCCGTCGGTCAGTGCCCGCTGTGTCAAAGTCAACCTCTGCTTGCCTGCCTGCCAGTACCCATGCGCCTTGGCGGGTCTGCTCCTCTACACCCAGCTCCTCATCATCCGGTTGATTACTCAGCACTGCCAGAGGCTTGAGCCTTATGCCCGCTTCTGTGTCGATACACTTGGACTGGTGACCGCCACCCGCTGATACTGCCGAAGACGCTCCTGCCGAAGCAGAAACTCTTTTCTAGGAGAACAATACATGACAACATTACATCACTCAATTGCCTCAACTCAACCATCCTGCGTGCCTTAGATTCACTACGTGACCTCCTTGGGGTGGCCGTATTAGCAGCCTCCTTAGCAATGGCTCTCTTCCAGTTCCAATTCACTGTAATGGAACTGTAATTGGGCCACTCCTCATCTTCAGATGAAGAAATTACAGATGGAGGTCTGGCTGGGGCCTTACGCTTTGCAGGCTGCTTGCCTTTTAAAAAACCTTGTCCCTTTTTAAAATATATATATATTAGGTCAGAGGAAATTGCCCTCCTCTCCTAATTATCTATTTATGTATCTAAAATTCCTTTTATCTTCTTTATATATGTGTGTGTGTGTGTGTGTGTGTGTGTGTTTGTGTGTGTGTGTGTGTGTGTGTGTATGTATATGTATATATGTATATATATATGTGTGTGTGTATATGTATATGTGTGTATATATATATATATGTATATGTATATATGTATTGATATATATATACACATATATACATACATATACATACATACATATACATATGTGTGTGTGTGTGTGTGTGTGGTGTGTGTATGTATATATGTATACTGTGCAGTAACTAGCAGGCAGCCCAGCGGGAGGGGGGGCGGTGGCGTAGCAACCAACCCAAATGTTTTCTTTCTTTTTTTTTAAATATGCTGGACAACAACTGCTAGGCTGAGCCCAACAGGGTGCTTAGCACCCACCCCAAACGCTTACTGTTTCACTGTTTTTTTATTTTTCTTTTTTGAATTAAGATATAACCACCTATAACTATTTAATTTAATTAGCCTCTCTCTCAAGACTTCTGGCGTCCCATCCACCCATGACGCCATTCTCCGGACGAGAGGACAAAGCACTCCCACCATGGCCGCTTCGCGCCTGGCGGAGTGGCCATTACCGTAAGAGGCTTTTCACTACTTGATTTGCATTTTCAGATTTAGTGCAACAGCTATAGCCAACACAGTTTGCGTTGAGGAAATGGGTCACCCAACCATGTGTACAGCATCTTGCACCACTGCTGGTACAATCCTTTATGCAACTGTGTATTCTGGTACACCAGCACTAGTGAGGAATTTTCATTCTGCTTGCATTACATTGCATTCAGGCCAATGATTTGCAAAAGGAGATTGTCATTGCTGCTAATGTGTCATATTGTAAAATCTTGCTGCTCCAGGATAAACATGAAAGGCTATCACTACCCCCATAAAATATTAAAAACTCAGTAGCTTGAACAAGGCTAGGCCTGGATTTTAGTACCACACTTCCCTCTCATTCACCATCCTCATCCTCTCTGATCCTTCTATAAGACCAAAGACAGTTTTCCTGACCCTCCTGCATACACCTCTGGGAAAGGAAGTGATCTGACTTCCCTCAGGTGAGGGGTTACAGCCCATGGTGTCAGGGTCCTCTCGATAGAAGGTAAGAACAGAAGTGTCCCCTCCTCTCAATTTGTCTGTGAAATTATAGGAGGGAAGGTGTGAACTGCCTATGTACCATTTTGTCGCTTGTTAAGTGATTAAGTTCTCATGCTCTCACAGACACACTGAATTCCATTTTCCATACATCCCAAATCCATAATCTGCTCACAGGGGCCCACTGACACCGTTTCCCTATCTTGCTGTGTTGAAGATAGGCAGTTGAGAACCCTGTTTTACCAAGCTTCCTGGTGATGTGGAAAGACCCAGTCACACTGAAGCTGAGCTGCTTTACAGACCTTCCCATTCTCAACAGGGCAAGGTAGAGAAACTGAAGGGCCAAGGCCAATGTCCACAGGGATGATGGGAGTGAGGCCAAAGTGCACAACCCTTTCCCCAGGGTAAGTTACTCTTCACCATCTATTAGCCACTCTAAATGGATTGCACCTCACATGCAAGAGTAGCAGATGCCTTTTGAATATTTCATTTATTTATATCAATCCTTTTACTTTGTTTTTTTGGCCAAAAAGGTTAGCTACAGCTTATGCAGGATCAATTAAAAAATGACAGTCCTAGCCTGCAGATATGGCACAAATTGGAATGGCTTGAGCCTCCATTTTCTGCCAGCAAAGGGAAATAAACATGTGGCAAAAGTATTTGCAAAACAGATTCCTTGAAAAATTCTTTATTAATGGTGTGTCCATATAACTTTGTAGCTTTGCAATTTCTAAATAAAATACATGAATTAAAAAAGGTTCTTTAACAGCAGCGTCCAATGCATGTCTAATCCAAAGTAACTGCTAGAATTAGGTACCAGTGATGGAATTCTAACTCAAAAAGAAGGCCTTATAGGTAAGATGGGGCTCCTAGTGACGAATTGTCACCCAGACAATTCCAATGTGCCACAAGTTCAAAAAAAGAGTTAGACATATGATCTCACCCATAGATTTTATAATCTATGGGTGAAAATATTAATTTTCCAAATCTTTCTATTTTCACAGCTAATCTAACAGAAATAGGATAGAATAACATAAGACCCTAAAATAGCATCTAGGTGGGCTAAGCCCACTGTTCAGAAATAGTCTGGGCTACTCAGACCTAGCCTGAATTACTTGTTTTATACTGAGCTCAGTTGGTAGAGAGATACATAATCTTCACTCTGCATATTAAAAAGAAGACCAGTTGCAGCTGATAGGAGTTGTCCAAAGTAAACATTTTAGATTCATATGCAGAACATTACCACCCTAAACTCATGTACCTGAATATTCTGATCTTCTAAATCCAATGAACCCTGTATGCGAAGGTAGACATTTATTTTTATTTATTTTTATTTATTATTGGATTTTTATCCTGCCCTTCTAGTCAAGAGTCTACTCAGGGCGGCTCACAAAATATTACAAACAGATAAAAACAACAATTAAAATCTACAATAATACTATAATCAAGATGGAAAGATGAACTTCAAACCAAGAAAAGTAAAATCAAGTATTGGCAGTAGGGAAGGCCTGCCTAAAGAGCCAAGTTTTTAATTGGCTCTTGAAAACACCCAGCGAGGGTGCCAGGCGGATCTCTGGCGGCAAGCTGTTCCAAAGTCGAGGGGCCACCGCCGAGAAGGCCCGATTTCTTGTTCTTTCTTTTCGGGCCTCTCTCGGCGTCAGGCCCCTCAGCTGTCCTTCTTGGCTATGGCGAGTGACTCGAGTAGATCTAGGTGGGAGAAGGCGTTCTGCCAAGTATTGACATGTGCAAGCAGAACCACAGTGTACATGAACATCTGAATTTCTTACAAGCCATTTCTGTTCTTCAGACAAGAGTCACTACCCCACCCTTTCCCACTTTCCTCTCTGTTATGGGACTAGAACCAATTCCAGGCAGATAGGATGGTCTCATGGGCCTTCCGTCCTTCCTGGTTACTACTGGTTAGGGGAATTCTGGAAGGTGTAGTCCAAACCAATAATATTTCCTGTCTTTGCATTGGTGCCACCTAGTAAGATATACAAAGTTCTGGCATTAAGTTCAGATTTGTTTGTTTTTAATACAATGTAAACACTTTTCATGTCCTTTTAGATAAAATAGGGTGTAAACCTTTCATTTCACCTGGACTAAAGCTTGAGGCAGCTGACAATGGGTGGATAAACTGCTTCAATAGGTGGAAAAACTGCTTTGTGGGTCATGGACTAATAGTTGACTGTATCTGTCATTCATAAATCTTTCCCCCATATCTCTGAATTAAATATTTCTCAATCAAACATTTGGACTCTAGATGGCATAAGGTACCACTTCTTTGTCCCCACTGTTCCTTATCTCATTGAATCAACACTTACCCAAGGCAGGTGGGAAATGATTCCTCCCCTTTTCCCCCCTTCAAAACAAGGACAATAAAGAGGGGGGAAACCCAGTGTTTTGATTTTGGAGGCTGGTGGGTTGCATTGATTATCTTCTTCCCTCCCAAAGCACTCTGGTCTGTCTAGAACCCTTTACAGGGCAACATTCTGTGTGTGGAGCTTAACAGCTTGCTGCCTATTTCTTGTCCCACCAATTGTCCAACTAGTTATCCAGATTAATTATAATATATTTGGACAGCACAGAAAGAAAAGTGCATTGTTGATGCATCTTTAAGAGATAACAAGTGAAAGATCCCACCTTCTTTCTCCATATATTCCAGTGAAAAACAGTTGGTGGCCTAGCAACTTTAATTGGCTTGTTAAAATCAACAATGCTACAGATCATTGGCACTGCCCCCAGAAGAGCTTTATTCTTCAATGTCCATTATTTAGTACATCTCTCTTTTCCTTTCTCTCCCCATCCCCACCCCTTCACTAGGCTACCTTTTGCCTTGACTGAAGAAAGAGGGAATTTAAAATGCTTAGAAAATCTATACATGTGAAACTACGAATAAGCATGAATGTGTGCAGTGTTCCATCTCTATTAAATGCAAAAGAAATTGTTGTTTGTGAAATAGGGCGCCTATTCCAGAGGCAGCATCAGCAGACAGCTTCCTTCCTTCCTTTCCCACCTTTCTCCTCAAGAGGACCCAAGGTGGCTTACAATAGTAAAACAAAATAAAAACTGGGAGGGGAGCTGGGAAAAAAACCCAGTAGCCCCCCTCTCAGGCAGACTAAGAAAAAAGCCTGCTTGAAGAGAGAACTGTCTCCCACATGAGGCCAAGCTGACCTCGTCTTTGCCTGCTTGCAGAAAAACAGCAAAGAAGAGACCAGCCTGGCCTCATGTGGGAGGGAGTTCCACAGCAGGGGAGCAGAAACAGAGAAGGCTGCTTCTCATGTCCTGTGAGGGTGTTGGGGTGGAGAAAAAAGCTTCCTCTGATGATTGTAACACCTGGGCAGGCTCATAAAGGGAGATGTGTTCTTTCAAGTAGTTTAGACCTAAGTCATTGAGGGTTTTATAAGCCAAAACCAACTTTATAAGTCAAATTTCCTTGGGGAATGAAAGTCTTGGATGCTTTGTGTGTTCTGTGCCATCAAGTCAGAACTGACTTATAGAGACCCTAATAGAGCTTTCAAGGAAAGTGAGACATTTAAGGTGTGGTTTTACCAGTTCCACTCACCCAGTGAATTGCCATGACCAAGTGGGGATTCGAAAACCTGTTCTCCAGGGTCCTAGTCCCTCATTCTATCCACTACATGACACTTGGACACTCTAACTGTTGATAATGTAACTGTCAGCTGGGATACACTACAGACCTGTAGGTTTGTTTGCATGTTGCTCTGCTTGCTAGGGACACGAGTTCCCCTAACCTCGGTTTTGTCCCCTGACCTTTCATTTCTAATGTCTGACGCATGTTGTGAATGTGCCCACCCACAACGTTAATTTTGTAATTTAATTTATATTAACAGTAGCTGTGCAAAATTTGTTTTAATCTAATTTCACAGTAACATTCCTGCCATCACTATATTGTGATAGAACTGTAGTAGCCGAAACCTAGTATTTATTAAAACAAACAGAGAAGAGATTGCATGTTTTAGAGGAAGACTATTGCTGTTTTTCTAACGATTCGCAGTGGCAGTACCATAGCACTTCCATGAGTGTAAATGACCAATAGGATCCTGTAGGTACCCTGTTTTCCTGAAAATAAGACCTAACCTGAAAATAAGCCCTAGTATGATTTTTCAGGATGCTCGTAATATAAACCCTACCCCCAAAATAAGCCCCAGTTAAGTGAAACCCCGCTCTCCACCATTGTGCAGCAACCGGAAGAAGATGACATGACTGTATTTGAATAAATGTAGATTGTGGTACATGAAAAAAATAAAACATCCCCTGAAAATAAGCCCTAATGCGTTTTTTGGAGCAAAAAGTAATATAAGACCCTGTCTTATTTTCGGGGAAACACAGTATCATGAAGCAGTCGCTGTGTTGTACTTCATTGTTGCTCCATGATACCAGCTCTATGCCACTAATTCCTGACTGAAAGGAAGAGCATATACAAATAAACAAAGTACCTTGCTAAAATCAAATAATAAGTCCTATAAGCATCAAGCAAATGTCCATTAATGAAAAGCTTTCAGAAGCGGCCAACCAAGATTTCTTTTAAAGATACATGGTATCCTTAATCAAATTGGCATTTCCTGATATTTGGGTGGCTTTTACCCTGACGCTAAAAGAGACATCAACATTTCTCCCAAGTGGGAAATCTATATCCTGTATTATTGTGGTGTTAATAACACAGAGGGCTAAATCAACGGGGAATTGATTTCTTGAAGCTAAATGGACTATTGGCCTTCGCTGAGAAGCAGCTCCAGTCAATGAAGGAATGGCCTTTTCAATTTAGTTCTGCCGCTGTCGATGTAAATAAAATTGCTCATGAAGCAAATTGCGGCACCTTACTGTGTGCACTTGAAACCATTCAATTCTTTGCAAATGCTTGTTTTATGTGAGCAATAGGATTAAGCGAGAGTGTGTCAGCCAAACGCAGAGCCCAGTTTTCTTTGAAGGTCAGTTGAGTATTATAATGAGGTGCTTAAGAATAGCTGTGGCGCAGACAAAAGCGATCCAGGGAAAGAAAATTAAGTTCATGGAAGGGTGAGTAAGCCCCCTGTATCAAATCACTTATTCCATATCAAAATCTTTAATAAGAAACTTGTGATATTAAATATTGAAGTGAAAGATATTTCTGCAACATTTGGATTTTTGGTGGTGTACTGCTGCTTACATACCACCCCATATGGCTTAAAGCACCCTTTGGGCAGTTTACAATTTAATTATGCAGGCTACACATTGCCATGTCCCTTGCAAGGTGGGTACTCAATTTACTGACCTTGGAAGGCTGGAAAGCTGGATGAACCTGGATTGCGAGCAGAGTTTTGTCTAAAGTACAGCAATTTAATCCTTGTGCCACGAGGATAATGGTTGCCATATGGAGGAAAGACATTTGTCTAAGAATAACTTCCTTTTCTATTTAGCTTTCCTATTTTTCTCTCCCTTTTCTCTTTCTTAATGTTTCTTTCCAGTTGTTTTTCTTTTTGACCCTGTAAAGAAGAACAATCTCAGGAGTAGACTGAGAGACAGAATGTCTCTATTTAGTTTTTCTTTTCTTTTCTGAAAGGTATCGGAGTCAAGAGGGTCTAGAGAAGCTTTCAGTGCATTTATACATATCTGGGGTGGGCAATCTCTGGTGTGTCAAGGGCTAGTTTCCAGATGGGCCAGCAGCCTGAGAGCACCACTTCTAAGGGGCTTAAGGGGGAGCACCGCCAAGGAGAATAATTTGCATATTTTAGTTTGTTACAGTTTGTTAACATTTAATATAAAGTTTGCTAAAATCTTCGTATTTGTAAGGTCAACAAATGTGAAAGAATGTACAAGAGCATTACAGTATAAAATATTTTCCCCAATAAATTCATAACGACACCCATAACTAACTTTACAGATTGAACTAAGGAGCATCTCCAGCTCCCGTCCCTTTCCTCAATATATTTTAAAACTTGCCACATTAGCACTCACTCTGGTAAATCGAAAGAAAGAAAGAAAGAAAGAAAGATTCTCCTGAATAAGTTCATAATGAAGCCCACAATTAATTTTAACAACTGTTTTGGGAGAATACCCACCTCCCACCCCTTTTCAGAGTGTATTTTAAAGTTCCCCTGTCTTGCACTTATTTTGAAAAGGGCACAGGGTTGAATAGAGTGGCAGTGAAGGGTAGTGGGGTGTTGGGGGGGGGGCCAGCAGTGGTGGCTCTAGGGAATCACAACTGTGTTGCATGAACAGCTGTTCTACTGGTGAGACTAGGATAGAGGAAGCAACCAGAGGGTCACCAAAGGAGAACAGCAGTGATTTAAGAAAATGAAGAAGTGCTGGGAAACTGAATGCATCTGAAGACATTTCAGCAATTCAACAGTGATTAAAATGTGGTTAAGAAGAAAATCACTGGGACTTAGAATTCTTTGCTGTTGTCCAGGGAATGTGCTAGAGCTCTCCCACAGAGATCTCTCTCTCTATATATCATCAGAATATATAATCTAGGATTCCATGATTGGAACCATGGCTGTTCAAGTGATAGCAAGCTTTATAACAGTCTGGTATAGCAACATTTTAAAAAAACAGAGGCCAAGCATGGCCAGGCCTGAAGATAAAGGGACATGGAGTTTTGAACTGTGTACTTTTAAAAGGGATTAAAAACAAACACCAAACTTGTGTCGAGCCTCCTTTGAGTTTTGGCAGTAAGTCCTTCAGATATTAATGCCCAGAGCTTGAAAACAAGATGTTACAAGTTGCATGACCTGTAACACGTTACTCTGGGAGGTAAGAAGAATGTAATAGAATTACTTTTGTGAAGTAATGAAGTTTGTGAAGTTATAACTGGTAACACTGTCATTTCCCCTGTAACATACATTTGTTATTTCTAAAATGTTTCTGTGAGGTCGCTGGGGGATTTTTTGACCATTTTTCTATTTTTAGTGCAATAATGATAAGATGATATCTAAAAATTTAAGGTATTAGTAATGAGTTACTCAATGACCGACAAATAACCAATGTATTACTTTGCAAAATTTATATGATTAAAATCACATAATTTATTTTACGGGATTAAATTAATGTAAGTGAGAACAGTTGCTTTAGCTCTACCCCCTCTACTGCTGTTTTTACCATCTTCCTAAGTTGGAGGGCAATTGTAGCAGGAAGTATGTCGCATGTGTTGAGTTGTGTGACTCAGCATGCAACAGATAATGTATGCAGAACTTTTTAAGGTAATTTGCCTCCAAACGTTATACCTTTTGTGCAGCTTCAAGAGGATTTTGGCCAATAAAAGATTTAATGAGATGGTGAGCAAGTCTCATATTTAACTGTTTTGCTCATAATGAAACTTTCTTTTTCTGTATAGAAAGCCTGTAAATTAATATCAAAGAATTAATTTCATTCTACCAGGTCAGCATTATAAAGCTGTCTCATTAAAATGGACAAAGATTTCCTTGTAATCATAAGCACAGCTACTCACATTGTTCTGCTTGTAGAAAAACATGCATTTCACTCCTAGTAAAGTATGAAAGGAAAAGGATATTAATTAATACAGTTCCCTGTAGAGCATTTCAAAAGTATTTTTCAAATAATTTGTAAAGTATCATTCATACAATCCCATTCAGTAAAGTCCTTGCAGACTTTTTTTTAGACTGGTATTGATAGGATGCAACCAGCCCAGTATCAATATATTTTATGTGATCCTACTTGAGGTTCTTTTTGTATAACCTAAATGAACTGTTAGAAGGATATCCTGAATCATTTGGATTGGTGATTATTCTCAATGTTTTCCTCAGCCATAATAAAAAATGATGTGGAATTAAGGATTAATGGATTTAGATTTTCTTTTGTGGTTGGAAGTATTGTTACAAACTCCACAGTTCTCCATGTGGTAAGTAGTTTGCAGGTGCAGTACTTATGTAGGATTATATACCTGGTTAGTGCCACTGAGTCAATTCTGAGTGATGGCAAACCTCCCCAAGATTTTCTAACTACAGGTACTCAGAAGTGGTTTACCAACCCCTCCTTCTGATAGTAGCCTGGGGCTGCACGTTTTGCCTAAATTCACACAGGCTGGTTTTACTCCTGGGAAGCACATTTGAGATTTCATTTCCCAGCCCATAACTCTGCAGCCAGGTGTTCCAACCCACTGAGCTACCTAACCAGCTTTATGCAGGTTTGGGAGTTGGCTTTGTTTTGTTTTTTGAAAGAAGACCATTAGAGGCCTGCAGCATTTTGTAAAACTGAAGTTCATTTAGACAGATACAAACTGACCCATAGATTAAGCCCAGGTAGAATAATAGAATCATAGAAAAGTGAAGTTGGTAGGGGCCTACAAAGCCATCAAGCCCAACCCCCTGCTCAATGCAGGAATACAATCAAAGCATATCTGCCAGGTGATTATCTAAGTTTTTCTTGAATGCCTCCAGTATTGGAGCACTTACCAACTCCCGAGGTAACTGGTTCCACTGTCGTACTGCTCTAACAGTTAGGAAGTTTTTCCTGATATTCAACCAATATCTGGCTTCCTTTAACTTGAGCCCATTGTTGCATGTCTTGCCCCTCCTCTGTATGACAGCCTTTCAAATATTTGAAAAGTGCTATCATATCACCCCTCAGTCTTCTTTTCTCAAGGCTAAACATGCCCAATAGAGATGGGGATGAATAAAAAAAAATGGTGAATCATTTTGATTAATAATTCATCAAGGTTAATGAATCAACAAATACAAATGTACAAATATTCTCTGATGAATCGATTTGTCAATTCATCTTCACTTTAAAAGGCTATAAAACTGGCCCCCAAGCACCTAGAGTCACCAAATTTGCAGGGTAGCTTCCTCAGACGGTTTTCAACAAGTCCAGAAAGTATGGTGAACATTGGGTAATGGACCCCTGAGTTATATAGTCACAAGAAGGACATCACCAGGAAAGCTCCCCCCAGGGACTTAGAGAATCTGGAATCACACCGAAGCTTCCTATGTCTTTCCCCAAGATGCCTGCCAAGATTGGTGAAGATTGGATATCGGACATCCGAGTTATTCACCCACAAATTGGGTCCACCCAGGATAGTTTACCACATGGCACAGAAGCCCATGGCATTGAGGGAGTTATATTTGGCCCCAGCAGAATGAGAGATCTTTGGCACTGAGGTAGCTTGGTTTGTCTCTGGCAGGCACACAGAGGCCAGTGAAGTAGAGTTTGCCCCCAGGAGGCAATGAGGTATTTGGCAGCAAAGTAGGCTTTTTGGCCCCATCGGGCACTGGGGAACATGGCAGCAAAGTAGGCTTTTTGGCCCCATCGGGCACTGAGGCACATGGCAGCAAAGTAGACCATGGCCCCATTGGGCACTGAGGAACATGGCAGCAAAGTAGACCATGGTGCTGTGTGTTAAACCGCTGAGCCGCTGGGCTTGTGGATCAGAAAGGTCAGCAGTTCGAATCCGTGCAACGGGGCGAGCTCCCGTTGCTTGTCCCAGCTTCTGCCAACCTAACTGAGTCAGTAGAGACACACACAACACAACCACTCAGGAATTAAATTTTGGGGACTGAGGTAGTTAGTAGCAAAGTAGGCAGGAAAGCATGTATAGGCATCAGGCACTGAGGCAATTGGCAGCAAAGTAGGCAGAAAAGCATGTCTTAATAGGCATCGGGCACCGAGGCAATTGGCAGCAAAGTAGGCTTTGCCCATTGGGGATGTAGTGGCAGAAATCTTCAACATCAATGAGCAAGAGGGTGGCGTTTGCCATCAAGGTGGCATTTGAAACACAAGCCTCCAAAAAGAACTAATTATGTTATTAAAATATGCTATTTTTGGCTGACAGAAAGGGTTTGGTTCGCCCCAGCCATGTTGGCATGGGATGCCCTGACAGGTTTGCATGGGGCCGCCCCGGCCATGTTGGCATCAGGGCGCCTGGACAGGTTTGGGTGGGGCCGCCCCAGCCATGTTGGCATTGGGGCGCCCAGAAAGGGTAGGACGCTAGAATCAGCATGCAGGAATTCAGAATGAAGCCCGAGGATGTTTTAATCATCAGGCAGAACTTAATGTAGCCCTTAGAGTACGCCCATGCCACGTTGGCATCGGTGGCACCCAGGTCGGGTTGGGTCGCTGCACCGGAATCAGCCGGAGCTTTCAACCCAGACCAGGACTTGGAAAGAACTTGGCCTGATGAGCCGACTGGACTCACCAGGCAGGACCTGATGTAGCCCTTAGAGCAGTGGTCGGGGAACAGGGGTAATTTACCCCAAATGGGGTAAAAGTGAAAATCCTGGGGGTAATGAGCAGAGCGCTACCCCCCCATCCCCCCCACCCCCTGCAGCCAAACCTCAAATTGTAAGCCACCTCTCCCTGTTACAGTACTTCCTTGGTTGCGGCAGGGCACTTGTAAATCCATTCTTTCAGAGATCGGAGATTAGCCTGCTTGATTGTTTAGGGCTTTACAGCCCCGGGCAATCAATCCGGGCGGCCAGAGATGAATGCAAGCAAGCAGGAGGAGGGAAAGGCTTCATCAAGCTTCTTTAAATGTACAGTATGTAGAAAATGGAGGGAGGGTGGGTAGGTGGATGTGTGTGTGTGTGTGTGTGTGTGTGTGTGAGAGAGAGAGAGAGAGAGAGAGACTGACTCAAAACTATGAAACAAGGAACAGGCAAGCAAAACAGAAGGCTTGAATTAAGGCGGGGGGAAAAGGGTGGCTTTTTAAGATGCTGTCTAGGTTTGGGATTGATGATAATTAAATCCTCTGCGAGCTAGCAAAAATTTAATGCAGCTTGCTAGGCATGTTGGACACCTTACTACTCCCTATACCACCCCATGGCTGGTGTGCAATGTGTTCCAGCAAAAATAGTGCACATCTTTATTAAATTTGGTGCATCCTGCTAGTTCGGTACACAGCCTGTGTAGATTCAATAAGATTTCAAATCAAGGGGGTAATGTTGGCGTATATAATTTTTTTGGGGGGGTAAAAGGTAAAAAAGTTCCCTGACCCCTGCCTTAGAGTATGCCCCTGCCATATTGGCATCGGGGCACCCGGAGAGGTTTAGGTGGGGCTGCCCCGGCCATGTTGGCATCAGGGTGCCCGGGTCGGATTGGTTCGCTGCGCTGGAATCAGCAAGCAGCATTTGAGAATTAGCCCAAAGAAGCTGGAAGGGGCTGCCAGACTTGAGATCATGGCCCGAAGAAGCGACTGGAATCAACAGGAGCAGGACTTGGGGTAGGGGCGCCCCTGCCACGTCAGTTCTGGAAAATACACTCTGGAAATACATACAAATACATATTTCTTGGATTTTTCATTTTTTCTCAGGCAGCAGAGCAGAATAAATGAATCAGCGGATAGGGAGGGACATGTCACACACAGCACATGTAAGGAGGGAGCACACTGTAGGATTGGGGTGTGTGTGTGCTTTTTGGCCCCATCGGGCACTGAGGTAGTTGGCAGTAAAGCAGGCTTTTTGGCCCCATCGGGCACTGAGGTAGTTGGCAGCAAAGCAGGCTTTTCGGCCCCATCGGGCACTGAGGTAGTTGGCAGGAAAGCAGGCTTTTTGGCCCCATCGGGCACTGAGGTAGTTGGCAGTAAAGCAGGCTTTTTGGCCCCATCAGGCACTGAGGTAGTTGGCAGCAAAGCAGGCTTTTTGACCCCATCGGGCACTGAGGTAGTTGGCAGCAAAGCAGGCTTTTTGGCCCCTGCCTAGCCTACGTAGCTTCATAGGCTTCTTCCCCTTTGATTCCTTGTGGTGGAGAACTCCCTTCATTTTCTACTGCCTGCCAAACCAACTAAACAAATAATAAAGCAATGGGGAAGGAAACTAATAGAGGGTAAGAGAGAGTGTAATTTTTATTTTTTAAATGATGATGGGGAGTGGTGGACTAATTGTTTTACTAAAATGTGACTTGCCTAAACAAAGCCTCCCCCTCAGTGTAATGTAAATTAGGAAAAGGGATTCCAATCCACACACACAAATTCCCCCCCCCCCCTGTGGCTGAACACAAGCCAAAAATAAGCTCCCAAAATAATTAAGTTTTAAAAAACTTAAAGCCCTGCCAGCTAAGTCTCAGTCAGACACACACACACACAACCACGAATTAAATCAGTTAGGGAAAGGAAAGGGAAGGATTCCAGTTACACACCAAATTCTCCCCCCCCCCCACTGTGCCTGATACACAAGCCTCCAAAAAGAATTAAGTTTTAAAAACTTAAAGCCCTGCCAGCTAAGTCTCTCTCTCTCTCACACACACAACCAAATCAGTTTTAGGGGAAAGGAAAAGGGATTCCAGTCACACACCAAATCCCCCCCCCCCAGTGCCTGAGAGACACAAGCCTCCAAAAATAATTAAGTTTTAAAAACTTTAAAAGTCCTGCCAAATAAGTCTCAGAGACACACACAGATACAACCAAATCAGTTTTAGGGGAAAAGAAAGGGATTCCACAGTCACACACCAAATTACCCCCCACCCACTGTGCCTGAAGAAGACACAATTTAGCCTCCAAAAATAAAGTTTTAAAAACTTAAAGCCCTTCCAAAGAAGTAGCCTAAGCTACCTGAAATCCCTCCCCAAATTCCCAGTAAAGTTGATGATAATGAAATAAATGAAAAAGAAAAATATTTATAAGTGTTTGCTTTGCTGCCACAAAAGTGAAACCACAAGAATGGCACAAGCACCAGCAAACCAGCAGCAATTGTTCTCACTCCGGAGAGAATGAACAAGAAGTGGGGAAAGGCTGGAGGGGAAAAGCTTATGAAGCCTCTGTAAAAGTTAGTAACACCTTTCAGCAGCACTATTGGCTGCCGAACATGCCAACCCAGGATCTCTGTCCTGATTGGCCAGAGCTTCTAATTGGCATGAGCAAGTTCATAGAGGCCCCCAAAAGGGTAACGAATATAGATGAATATTAACAAATCAATGAATAAAACCGAGAAAATATTTGTCAAGCCATATTCGTCGGGACTTATAATTTGACGAATACGGATCGACAAATATATGACAAATCGGCTATATTCATCAGAAAAAACCGATCCATTTTTATATTCATCCCCATCTCTAATGCTCAATTATTTCAGCCTTTCCTCATAAGGCTTGGTTTCCAGCCCCCTGATCATCCTTGTCGCCCTCCTCTGAACTTGTTCCAATTTGTTAGCATCCTTCTTGAAGTGTGGTGTCCAGAACTGGACACAATACTCAAGGTGAGGCCTAACCAGCGCTGAATAGAGGGGGACTAGCACCTCGTGGGATTTGGAAACTATACTTTTATTAATGCAGCCTAAAATAGCATTTGCCTTTTTTGTAGCCACATCACACTGTTTTGTAGCCACATCACACAGGTAGGGAATGTGTAATCCTAAAGATGTGTAATCCTCCAGCATTGCTTATGCTCACCAGAGCAATTGCACCCTCTTTTCTGGGCCACAACTGGGAAAGATTACACACAGTGAGATGCTTAGTCTCAGAGACAGAGAGAAAACTGTTCTGTTGCAATGTCTTTCTGGATCCTGAGGTAAAAAAGGTTCGGCTGTCTGGGCCCAATGTCTCCTGCTCAGGCAGAAAGCATAAGTAAGAGAGTGGAAGGAGAAAGATGCTGTTCTGCCTTTCCCTTCATCTACCCTTTCTGTCTGAATAGGACAATGGGGAGGACCCATTGCTATACAGCTCTGTGAAATGTCTGGCAGAGCAGCTGCAAGGGAATACATGGACTGTATGGCAGGGATGGGCACTCAACCTTACTTGAACTCGACTTAGTTCCCCCCCCCCCCCCATGACTCTGACTCGATTCACAACTTGGAATCCATCCACCTCTCCCTTTTATTCTGGGGAGAGGAACTTGTTTTTAATAGGGACTCAGACTTGGGGCTTGGGACTCAGAACTTGGTACCAAAGACTCTGACTTGGACTTGGTACTTGGACCCAAAGACTTGCCAGCATCTCTGCTGTGTGGTGACCTCACTCTGAGCCCTCCCTTGAACCTCAGTTGTTGAAGTATTCGGGGGAGAACTTGGGATTTGTTGGTGTGATCAGCTGTGCCTTACTTTCTTCTTGGGTGTCAGTAGCTCAGTCTGGGTTTCCGAAAGATATCTGAGTCAAGAGGGTCTTGAGAAGCAGGATTTCTTGGTGGCAACCTCTCAGGTCATCCCTGAGCATGTGCAGTTGCTGCTACACAGTTGCTGTTCAAAAAGATGTAGAAAAAGAATAGGAGAAGTGAATGGTGATTTGCCCACCTTTGTATGTGATTAAGTGGGTAGGTAAAGGTAAAGGTTCCCCTCTAGGCCGCGGTGCTCATCCCCGTTTTCAAGCCATAGAGCCAGTGTTTGTCCGTAGACAGTTTCCGTGGTCACGTGGCCAGCGCGACTAGACATGGAACACTGTTACCTTCCCACCGAGGTGGTACCTATTTATCTACTCACATTTTTACATGCTTTCAAACTGCTAGGTTGGCAGGAGCTGGGACAAGCAACAGGAGCTCACTCCGTCGCGTGGATTCGATCTTACGACTGCTGGTCTTCTGACCTTGCAGCACAGAGGTTTCTGCGGTTTAACCCACAGCGCCACCACACCCCTGTTGATTAAGTGGGTAGCCGTCCATAAATGTTTATACTAAATAAAACTTGTTAGTCTTCAATGAACCTCAAAACTCTGTTATAATTCCCCTACCTTTCTTCTGGGGCTCCAGGGAAACTATGGTGGGATGGTGGAAAAATTACAGTCCACCATTTCTTTTAACAGTACACCTGTAAAGTCCATAAACCACTGTTTGTTGTCTTTATAATCAGTGTTATACATCTGAGATTTATGCTAAAATCATAATGTTTTAAAATTACATTTACTGAACACAGTGGGGTATACTGCCAAGTAAACATGTATATTATATATCGTATAAAATTGCATTGCCAGTGGAGATGTCCATGAGGCAAATCCCCTGTCACTTTTTCAGGATGAGAAATTAGAAATGAGTTGCCATGAATAACTTTAGGCGGACGGCAATACAAAAAGCTGTTTTTCAAAATTTGTTATTTAGAATAATTGACACTGCTCCTTTGTTCTGACAAGATAATTGACATAATTTTTCACATCCCTGAAGGAAGAGAAAGCAGAAGAAGGAAACACTGGGATGCTGCAAACACAGCAGGCCTAAATCACTGAGATACCTCAGAGGTGCTGTGTAATCTCAGACCTTTTGATGGGCAGATGTCCCATCAAACTTACTGTTTTTTAAAAAAATAAGCTTTGAATAAGCTTATATGAAGTCTGTTTAAATCTGCCCACTAAAATTAAGGGTGTGGTGGCGCTGTGGGTTAAACCGCTGAAGCCTCTGTGCTGCAAGGTCAGAAGACCTGCAGTCGTAAGATCGAATCCACGCGACGGAGTGAGCTCCCGTTGCTTGTCCCAGCTCCCGCCAACCTAGCGGTTCGAAAGCATGCAAAAATGTGAGTAGATAAATAGGTATCACCTCGGTGGGAAGGTAAACGGCGTTCCGTGTCTAGTCACGCTGGCCAGGTGACCACGGAGGATTGTCTGCGGACAAACGTTTGCTCTATGGGTTGGAAACGGAGATGAGCACCGCCGCCTAGAGTCGGACACGACTGGACAAATTGTCAAGGGGAACCTTTACCTTTTTATATTAGTAGCAGAGAACATGCTCATGTGGGCTGCTTTAGAACTTGGCAATTTGGAGAGCCCTAATTTGATCTGAAGACTACTTCAAATTTCTTCACTTTGCTTCAGATCTGTTTGGGAAAAAACGAATAGCTCCACTACACCATGTATTCCAAATAAATCCCAAACCCCAAACACATACCCAGTGTTTCACTGTCAGGACAGAGACAAGATATTTGAAATCAACTGGGCTAATCAGTTTAATTCAACTAAGTGTTTGGCCCAGTATGGTTCTAATAAATTTTCTTCCTTGACGAAAATACAATACAATACAATAAGAATATTTGGGCACATCAAGACAACAGACCAAAAAGTGATCAGGCACTGCAAATTTAGTTTTGCTTTTGTCTGAGAGTGAAAAGATCAGCATCTTTTTTTTTTTTTTTGGTCAGCAGTAGTATTCACAAAACAAAAACAAAAATAAGATCCCCTAAAATCTGAGGGGTCTTATTTTTGCTCAGAAATGTGTATTTTGTATAAAATCCATATCTTCTGCACGCAAAATGGAGTATTTTGCACAAATGCAAACTTTTTTTGGGGGGGGGGGGCAAAAACGCTGCCACAAAACTTTTGCAAAAAATGCCAAATGCCAAAAAAAAAAAAAAAAGCACAAACATGTTTTTTTAAGCAGCAAAAATGCTTATCATCTTCCCCATTGGGGAGAAAATGCTTCAAATGTTTTGTTGACACTCGTAAGAAGCAAAGAGTTACATCTCTAGGTCCAGGACATTTTTCTTCTGTCGAGATACCTATATCTTGCAGCAGCAGAATGGGACGCACATCATAGAAAGCAGGCAAACATCTCCTTCTGGAGGGACAACTTTGGGCATGAACAGAGGAGATGGCAGCAATTAGAGGCAGAACTGAGCCAAGAAACAAAGGGTATCTGATTATCCTTCAGCAAATGTGTTTTCTGTGAAGAATGCATTTTTATATTTTCTAATGCGAAGGGCCAAATCGGTCACGTAGTCTGCTTCCACCCCCTGCTTTTGGGCACAACATTCTTGTTTTGTGACTTCTTTTCAGTGTAATTCATGCTGTTGAGACTGCTGGTGAAATGTCTTCAAAAAGGAAGGTGACATTTCTTAATGGAGCACTTTCTTAATGGAGCAAAGAACAGTAGGGGTTTCAAAAGCCATTTTGTATATAAAAATGAATAAAACTACTGAAAGATGAATGCACATTTGTGTGTGCATATCTCAATGATGTTTGGCCAGTTCTTTGCTGGCTTCCAGCAGGGTAGGAGGAGAGTGCTATACTTTTAATTATCAAGGCCAGAAAAGATTTAAAAAATACAAAAGGATTGTAGGCATGTAGATGTTTTCAACAGTTCATGAGCACTTGACACTTGTTTGATCAAATTCTCACCCAACTGGAAAAAAAGAAACAAGACAAAAGGAAAGAAATGACATTTCCTCAGTGGCAAATTCTGTGTGCTAGAAACCTGTGATTTTCTTGGAATTCATAGGTGCTGCATTGTGAAAACACACCTAGATCCAGTGAGGCTACTGAAAAATAATCATGATAATTTCTCTAACATCCACGTGCAAATTCTCCTAAATGACATTAAGGTGAACTTGAAATGGCAAATGAAAAGATGCTACACCTCATGTAACATTTCTGATTTCAAATTTGAAGGATCACTTAAGTGTAACAAATCAAGGAACCAGATCTTTTGTTAGTTCTAACAGTTTGATTTCCTTGTTTATCACAGGTTCTTCATCAGAAAGACCCCATGCCATCCATGCCAGGGGACAATTTTACTATGATTTTGGCTGTGTCTGCCCTGCATTTGACCCAGAGATGGCCTTTCTTCGAAACCAAAACAAAAATGGAGGGGAGGTACACTCTGCACATTTTTGATATAGTTATTGTTTTTACATCCTGTCAAATGGTAACTGACTTATAGAGACACTAATAGGGCTTTCAAAGTAAGTGCGGTATTTGAGGAGTGGCTTTACCAGTTCCATTCCCCTGGTCTGCTTCCATGGCTGAGCAGGGATTTGAACCCAGGCCTCCTGCGTCCTACTTTGTCACTCTATCTGCTACACTACACAACATCCTTTTTGTGGCATTCTTTTTCAGATGAATGAAGATTCTCTGTCTATCTGCCTAGGACCTGAAGTGCCAGTGTTAAAAGAAGTGGCATACACTGGTAAGGAAGGGAATGTAGGGAGATGCCCTATATGTTTTGAGTATTGTTAAGAAACACAGAGAACTCCATGAGGTGTGTCTTACTTATGCCTTCTGTTCATGAGTTTCTGCAATTTCCCCCTCCTTTCAGCTTGACCTGTGCCTTCCTTCTTTAATGGGATAGTAATATAGTATTTTGTCTAAAGGGATTGGGAGGATTTGTGTACAAAGCATGCTGAATGTTGATGCAAAGTGTTGTTATTGATGTTGTTGTTGTTAGTGTTAAATAAAGGATTTTAAAAATGGTAAGTCCAGAAGAGGACAAGACAATGGTATCAGTAATAGACCATAAACTGCCTAATAGTATCTTCCTAGCTTTTAGAACAACATTTTCCCCACCCAACCACCCATAACACTGGCTTCTGTGATATCAGGAATATGCCTAAGAATGATTAATAATGTGTATAGCATTATTTCTAAGGCCTCAAGTGCTTCATAATTGTACAAATTATGTCAATAAACCATCCAAAAGCCCTGTTAAGAGGTTATGTCCTTACTACAGATTGCAGTATAGGTTGCTGCTGCATTTACAAGAATGCTGGTTGGGTTTGCTACTCAATTCAGAGCTCATGGACTTAACTGTTGTGCTATAACTGTTGTCAATATGAGAACAGAGGTGGAGGGACTTAAATATTGTTAAGCATAGTTGAAAGGTGGATGAGACATACACACCCTGCATCTTGAACAGTGGACCAATCTAGATAAACCTTTCTGATTTGGGCATCTGCTTTGCTATTCTTATCTCTTTTTCTTTCTCTCCCCTCTCCTCTTTTGTTTTGCCAGATAATGGCATATGCATTAATTCTCAAAAGAGAATTCGTCATACCAGGGAGATCCTACAAAGCTCAGCATAACGAGGTGGCTTATTTTTCATGTTCTTCTTCAATTGAGGGGGAACCATAAGATTCAGCATGCAGAAGGAAAATAACTTGAGATCCAGAAGTGAAAGAGATGCCAAGAATCTCTTCCTCATGAGACAGATGACAAAATATGATGCCCTTTGAGGTTCTTCTATATAGTAATGAGACACAATTGTATCTCTGGTGGATCCATTTTTTAAAATTTTGAGGAACAGCAACAAAACTGTGTCAAAAGTAAACCTTGGAGGTAATCTTGGCATGGGAAAAGGTACATGAGAAAGCTGTCACTGAAGAGGCAGAATACCCCATCAGCAATTAAATCTGAAGAAAGCCTTCTTGATAAGGCAGGATAGCTTCCAGTAGTCACAAAGGACAATGTTTGTTCTCACTTTCTCTATGGGCACACTGTGTGGGCACCACTTAACGTGTTACGTCAAGAAAGTCTTCTGAGAGTACAGCCTTACCATTGCACTAAACGTGAGAAATACTTTAGTATGAAATCATCATTGATTCAACACTATTCATTACATGGGAAAAGATCTGTAATGAAGTCTTCTCTGTGAGAAGAGCTTCACTGTCCTGTTTAAGCAACACAAGAGGCTCATAGAAGGAACAAACTTTATTGTCACCTTCAACATGGGAAGAGATTCTGCACCAAATCAGTGCTTTGTCAGCACTGGATGTGTCACAGGAAAGAAGCCTTCTTATTGTCTTTGATGTAAGAGACATTTTATTGTCAAATTCTCACTTAGGAAACATCAGAACTGTCACACCAGAGAAAAGCTTCATCCATGTCAAGAATGTGAACAAACCTTCATAATCAAATCAATATTTGATCACATCAGAGCTGTCATCCTGCAGATGAGAAGCTTTCTCAATGTCTTGAGGGGACAGAAAATATCAGTTGTTTCAACACTGAAATACATGACAAATGCTTTTTAAATATTGCAATAATTTATTATTTAGCTTTTAACTTTGTTTCTTTTAATACTGTAAGCCGCCTTGGATCCTTTAGGAGAAAGGTGGCATATACATATTTTAAATAAATAGATAATAAAATATTAATAAATTTAATTAAAGTGATCAGTGTCCTCAGCATGAGAAAAAGCTTGCTGAGATGGCCTGTCTGATGGGTCATCAGAAAGTACATTTCTAAAGGATGCCTCACTAGTGCTGCCAGTGTGGGAAAAGAGAGCCATCACCATTGAGCAGATATGGGAAAATCCATCAGGAAGGAAACCTCACAAGTGTTTTCAGTGTGACAAATTCTTCCTTACGCAACACAAGCTGATTCAACGTCAGAAAGCTCACACTAAAAGAAGGCTTTACTACTACCTTGTATATATGAAAGGTTGCACTAGAGAGCCTTAGGGGAACATCGGTCAGTTCACATGGAAGTGAGGTCATGTCATTGCACTCATTGTGAAGAAGGATTCATACGAAGAGATCAGTGTTTGAATACGTCGGAAGAATCACAAGCAAGAAGAACCCTGAAAGGATCTTGAGTGTAAGAAAAGTTTTAGCACAAAATATGGTTTAACGCAATACTAGAGGAAGCATATGGATAAGAACCCTCATTTGTACATTCGCGCTGATAAAAGCTATAAAATGTGTTTGTCCCGTAACCAACACCAGGGATTGGGATGAAAGTCTTTTCTATGTCACAAACGTAAGAGAATGTTTAGTAAATAAGCACAGTTATAATAGCATGAGCTAATCCATGGAGAAAAGAACCAAAAACAGGGATATCAAATCACTGACAAGCATCATCGGTGTTCTGAACATGGAAGCAGTTTCTGCAGAAAGTTAGAATAAGTGCAATATCACAGGTTACACATAAGAGCAAGACTCTGTCAGTGTCTCCAGTGTGACAAATGCTTCTCCATCCATTCCTCAGTTAAGTGGCATCAGAGAATCAGACAATGTGGAAAATTATTTACCAGACAGTTGTAAGTAGAGAAACACAAGCAAATACAAATAGAAGGGATCACATTGGTAGAACAAACAATAGAACAGAGGAGGAAGAAAAGAGAGAAATGTGAAACAGAAGGCTCGGTTGGGAGTAAAGAAACTGGGCAAGTAGAAGAAGGGAAGATACCAATGTGAGGTGTTGTGTGAGGCACTGAACTCTTTAAGTAGTCAAAGCAACATTATGTTGGAGGTCCTCATTGTAATCCCTGCAATATACAACTGGAAACACAGTTCTAGTTTTCTTGCTGTATCAAATGCACAAAAGCTGTCTAACAAACAAAGGTGGCCGGGATTTATCAGACTGAAAAATCTGAGTGGGCCTGTCCAGACATACTTAAAAATAATTATGACACAGAATGGCAAGCTGAAGGCAAGGCAATATTTTACGATGGGAGTGGTGCAATTTCTTTTTAAGGGAAGTGGTCTGCTATTTCCTTCACAACAACAGAAATCCCACCCTGTCCCCAGGAGGCATGAGTAACCCCTGCTGTCAGGGAAGCTCAAAGTAAGAGGGGCAAGAGATGATGTGAAATGTGGAAGGCCTTTTTTCTCCAGAAATTCCATACAACCTGAAACATATTGACAGAGATTTTAAAAAAGGAACACATCATAGAGCTGATCGCTATTTAATTTGGGAGCAGAAGCAAATTGTGTTGTATTTCAAGTTACACAGAAATTGATTGTAGTGGTTGGATATCCAAAAATAGGTCTTCCTTTTGGTCACACTTCACAAGTGCATCTGACCGAGACACAGGGAGGGCCTTCTTTGTTGCTGCTCCCAGACTTTGGAACCCCCTCCCACTGGAGACCAGGCTGGCTCCATCCTTGCTGTCCTTCCACAAGCAGGCAAAGACCTTTGTGTTCAGGCAAGCTTTCCCTCCGTGACTGGCTACCTGAGTGTGATTTTTAGATGGACTGTTATGCATTACTGCTCTGACTGGGTCTTTAGTACTACTTGTGTTTACCGTATCTCAGAGTGGTACTTGTTTGTCCCTTTTTAATATTTGTATAATTGTTTTAGGTTTAATATTGTCTTTAAATGATGTGAGCTGCCTCTTTATACTCATTGTTCTTAGCTTTAAATGTTGTCTTTTGATGATGTAAACCACTGTTGTATACTCATTGTTTTCAGTTTTAAACATTATCTTTCAATGATGTAAGCCACCTTGGGTCCTTTTTATGGAGAAAGGCTGGGTAAAAATATTCTAAATAGAATAAATGAATAAATAAAATATAGCTATGTTAGAGATATATCTATATATTAGAGAAACATCTACATGTTATAGTTATAGTTAGAGTTATAAATAGAGATAGAGATAGAGATTGAGATAGATACATATTGTTACTAGCTATACATTAGGAGAAACAGCAATGACTAAAGCATGTTCTTAATTTCTGAGGATGTGGTGACGATAATGACCAAGTACCTACTCATTTGGGACACTAGCCTGTCTTCTACAGCAAACATTCATTTCACTTGAGTGTATCTAGTTAGGATTCATCCAGATGTGGCATCTGTTTCTCCTCCATTTGTGCCAGTTGGTTCCACTTGGTGCCTAAGGAACATAGATCTTACCAGGGTTTCTTTCCATACATGTGCTTTAAAAACCCACATCTCTGCTCCTTAAGAAATCAGTCCCTCTTCAAGTAATGGTTCAAAAATATTTCAGAAATCTTGAAGAAGTGCTTATCTTTGGTGCTGGATTTTGATTGCTGCTTTAGTAGATCAATGCTTAGCTGAAAGCTTCTGATGGGAGCTCTCAATGGAGGATGTCAACTGCTAATTCATTTTGCCAATCTCCTGTTCTTAAAAACAGATGTTTTAAAAATCTTGGGGAAGCCCTTTACAAATAATCTTTTCTGCTGGGCCGTTGTTTCAGCTGATCAGCACTAAACTGTAAGCTCTGGATTTAAGGAGCTCCTGCTGCTTGACCTCAACCCCCATCGCAAAGTAAAGTAAGCAGACAGACAAACAATCAAAACCACATGCTATCTGGTTGGGGAGAAAAGACTGATATTATCAGCACACAATCAGATACATATAGGGGAGCAAATGTTCTTTCTAGAATGAGCCCTTAGACAGTTAAGTAGGTTTATAGCCCTCTTTCTTCTGTTGTTAAACTCAGTCAAGACATACATAGGGTGTTTCCCATCCAAACACTGACCATAGCCAGACCTGTTTAGCTTCAGCAAGTATTGAATAAGACCATGTTGTGAGATACTGTATCTGTACGTAGCAAAGTTTCATGGTGAACCATGACAGTGCATGGACTATTGCTATGGGAATACCACTTCCTGGCAATTTCCTCCCATCCCTTATTAGGCTGAGGTTTGCACCAATTACAGGGATTGAATGGTATGACTGAAAAACAAACCAGCTCTAGAGAATTTTATCAACCCAGAAGGTCATCAAAAGCTGCTCCCATATCATTATTAAAAATTCAGTGACCTTGATGAGTGGAAAAAGGTCAAGCCAGCAACATAGTCTTGAAATTGCTCATCATATATATATATACACACACAGAGAGAGAATATATATATACAGTAGACACACACACACACACATACACATTTGAACATATATAACTTCTGTTGCTTTATCATAATCATGATTATTGTTCCGCTGACTGGACACTCTAAAAGCTCCATTTTCCACAGCCCTTTCTGCATAATGGAATCCAGATCTGCCTTAATAAGGGCAATCGATCTCCTCTGACTTGGGTGGCTTATGTGGAGAGTTATAATGGATTATAACCCATTATTACTGTGCTGTATCTCAAGGACATGGAATGTTCACAATGAAGGGGAAGACTATTTGGGGATGGCAGGAAGAGACCTACAGGTGCCTCCATCCACTCTTCAGGAAACTTAAAATGGCTGAGGAGCAAGAAGAAACTATTTTGTAGGATTACAAATAACATGTAGATATTAAAGGGCTGCTGTCGCAGACATTTCTCAAGCATTTTTCACTGTTGTATGGAATAGACCCATGCTAGATTTTATCTCTCAAATATTTTTGAGGCAAACATTTGCTTTTGGAGCAGGTGGAAAGCACCTTAAAAGGCTCATCATGCACGTCCCCCCCACCCACCCCCACCTTGGCAGCATCCTGCTTACCTGGTGCTCCTTCAGTATTTCTTGCATATCCAAGAAATCTCTTGGCTGTGATTGTCATGGTTATTGTTTACACTAGAATTTAAGTCTACCAAATGTATGAGTAATTTATTCAACAAGGAGCATTGAACATCTGACAATTAAGGGTGTGGGGAAATTAAACATCTCAATGCAGTTTGCCCTTAAACTTAGACAAGAAAGGGACCAGGGAGTCTCCCAGAAGCCCTCTGCTTCTGGAAAGCTCTGTAAACTGTTGGAGCAAGAAATGCTAGAATTTGACCTTTCGTTACTCATGTTATAAACAAATTTCCAATTCTCAGAGCGTCCTGCTGAGATTCACTCAGCAGGGAGCCATCCAGGGTCAGCTTGTGCATATCTGGCAGGTGAAAGCCTGCCGGTAGGTGTCCAGATATGTTCCTTAGTGTTCAGGCACCATTTGATCAGCTTGAGCCTGATGAGTGTCTTCGATGCCCTGACAGTTTCAGCCTGACTTCTCAGGACCTTTCTTCTTCCAATTCATTTACCTCTCAGCAGGTGGCTGCAGAGAAGAGAAGGAAAGGAAGGAGACCAGCAGAAATCTGTGAGAATGTGTGAATTTGCCAGCCTCCTTAAATATAACAAGTGAAGAAAATAGCCTGCAAAGCTGTGGGTGGATTTGAGCCTGAAGAGTTGGGTAGCAGGAGAAGTTTGGACTGGAGCCAGGAGAGAATTTGCAAGGCTGACCCTGTCATTAGGCAAAGTGAGGCATCCAACTTGCGCAGTAGAAGCTGGAGGATCTGAAGTGGCAGCATTTGCAACTCCCTGCAGCTGTTCTTCCTGAGCCATCCAGGTGTTCTCATACACTTTTTAAGCTACCCTGGTGCCCTAATATATGGTAGACAACTATATCCAATTAGTCATGATGAAGTAAGATTTTACTGTCAGTTCAGTCAGTTTCTGTATGCAGAATGGAAGAGGCTGTCATCTCATCCTATGCCTCAGGTAGGAACATATCTTGGGCCTACCCTAATTATGGTATGGCTACTTGCATGCCTTTTTAAAATTAGGCAGTGGATAACATGAGTATGGCATGGGACCTCTTACATTGGTTGTGCTTCCCACATCCCAGTGCACCCTGAACCCCACCACTACACGTTGTTGCTTTGCCATGTTGAGTGGTCTGAAAGGGAGACCTACCTGTGGTATCTTGAGCACAAGAATAACACACCTGGCTTTATCATGATGTCCAATCAAGCTGGAGAGTCTTATTGTCATTTCTAGAGGGGGTCCTTTGACAAATACATGTCAAGAGAGATGTAGAGCTCCAATTTAGGGACACTTTCATTCCAAATTTTATTCACGGGGCTGTAAAGTTTTATTTCAGTATGCCAATGGTGGCAGAGGTTAAGCAAGGCATTCATACTGCCAGGTAAGAAGTTGGTGACAATTGTGACACTGGAGAGTCTCCAGTGAACAGGCTTCACAAACATGAGTTTGAAGGGACTAGAAGATATTTCTGTCTCTGACTTAGGGAAGGAGAAGGTTTTTTAGTGGAATCTTCAACTTAAAAAAAAAAAGGATACTTTGAAGAGAGAAGGAATGATTTCCCTGGGTGTCAGAAGGGATCTCCTCAACCACAGGTTATTTGGGGATGCCACCACAGGAGTTCTATCACAAGCCAATGAAACGTTGTCTTTTGATATTATTAATGTTTATGAAATAACCTTTGGTTGCAGGTGTTCACTCCAGTGTGTGAATGAAAGGAAAGAATGAAACATTTGTGCTGAGAAGCCTTTATTTGGTTCATGGATGTGAGCAAGGTCTGCACATACAGTCCTGCTTGATCCTTCTCTCACCAATGATTGTGTGAAAAGTGATTCTTCTATTAGGGGGCTTTAGACTCTTTTTAATTAGCATTTTATAAATATCTATCTATCTATCTGTCTGTCTGTCTGTCTGTCTATCTATCTATAACTGAGTGTCTGTTAACAAAGTAAAAGTTGTGGTTGCTGTTCTTTAAAAGAAAAGGGAAGAAGAATATGAAGAGACTTCAGTGTGGTATTTGAACTCAAAAGCAAAGTCTTTTTTAATGAAAATATCTGTGGAAAATTAATTGGAAAGCAAAGATTTTTTTTCTTCAAGGTATATATATAAAGATTTGTAATCCCTCTTCAATTATCCATGTTTAACCCCTACTATTTAATGAGTTTATTACCTTGTACTCGCGATCAAAGAAAAGTGGAGGAATTTGCCCAAGCGCTTGAGGAAACCCTTCCAGGCCCAGCTGATGCAAAGACCAAAAAGACGACAGACTGCTTCGAAGCCCATTCAGAGGAGTTGATGCCAGCCATCAAGGATAAGAGGAGAGCTCTAGCAGCATACAAAGCCTGTCCTAGTGAGTACAAATTGCAGGCTCTTTGAGCTGCTCGTAGCCAAGTCCAACAGGCTGCCAGGAGATGTTCCATTGATTATTGGCTTCAGCTCTGCTCTCAGATACAGATAGCAGCGGACACAGGTAACATCAAGGGAATGTATGACGTTATCAAGCAGGCTTTAGGTCCAATACAGAAGAAATCTGCTCCCTTGAAGTCTGCTACAGGCGTGATCATCCAGGACCGAGCACAGCAGATGGAACGCTGGGTGCAGCACTACTCTGAGCTATATTCCACAGAGAATGTAGTAACCGAAGAGGCATTAAATAACATCGAGTGCCTGCCTGTATTGGAAGAGTTGGACAGCGAACCAACTTTAGCAGAAATAAGACTGGCCTTGGATTCCCTTGCCTCCGGCAAGGCACCTGGGAAGGATAACATCCCTGTTGAAGTGCTGAAGTGCTGTAAAGAGATCATCACCACCGAACTGTATGAAGTCTTTTGTCTTTGCTGGAGGGAAGGTGGAGTACCACAGGACATGAAGGATGCAAACATCGTCACATTGTATAAGAACAAAGGAGACAGGGGCAACTGCAATAACTACCGTGGCATCTCTCTTCTCAGCGTTGTAGGGAAGCTGCTTGCCCGTGTTGTGCTGAAGAGACTCCAGGTGCTTGCAGACAGAGTCTATCCAGAATCACAGTGTGGATTTTGAGCTAATAGATCCACCACTGACATGGTATTCTCCCTCAGACAGTTGCAGGAGAAATGTAGGGAACAATGATAGCCACTCTTTGTGGCCTTCATAGATCTCACAAAGGCCTTTGATTTGGTTAGCAGGGATGGCCTTTTTAAAATCCTTCCCAGGATTGGATGTCCACCTCGACTCCTTAACATCATCAGGTCCTTTCATGAGGAAATGAAGGGCACTGTAGTTTTTGATGGCTGAACATCAGATCCCTTTGACATCCGAAGCGGAGTGAAACAGGGCTGTGTCCTCGCGCTGACCCTGTTTGGGATCTTTTTCACTGTCATGCTGAAGCACGCCTTTGGAACTGCAACAGTAGGTGTCTATCTCCGGACTAGATCAGATGGAAAGCTCTTTAATCTCTCTAGATTGAGAGCGAAGACCAAAGTCCAACTGAAATGCATGCGGGACTTCCTCTTTGCCAATGATGCAGCCATTGTTGCCCACTCTGCTGAAGACCTCCAACAACACATGAATCATTTTAGCAAGGCCTGCCAAGACTTTGGACTAACAATCAGCCTGAAGAAAACACAAGTCATGGGCCAGGGCATGGACTCACCTCCCTCTATTACCATCTCCATGCAAGAATTGGAGATTGTTCATGACTTTGTGTACCTTGGCTCAACGATCTCTGACACTCTCTCCCTAGATATCGAGCAGGATAAACGCATTGGCAAAGCAGCTACCATGTTCTCTAGACTCACAAAGAGAGTATGGCTTAATAAGAAGCTGACGGCATATGCCAAGATCCAGGTCTATAGAGCCTGTGTCCTGAGCACACTCCTGTACTGCAGTGAGTCCTGGACCCTTTGTGCACAGCAGGAGAGGAAGCTGAACATGTTCCATATGCATTGTCTCCGATGCATTTTTGGTATCACCTGGCAGGACAAAGTTCCAAATAGAGTAGTCCTAGAATGAGCTGGAATGTTTAGCATGTATACATTACTGAAACAGCGATGTCTACGTTGGCTTGGGCATGTCGTGAGAATGGCTGATGGTCGGATTCCAAAAGATCTCCTGTATGGAGAATTAGTGCAGGGAAATCGCCCCAGAGGGAGACCACAGCTGCGATACAAGGATATCTGCAAGCGGGATCTGAAGGCCTTGGAAATGGACCTCAACAGATGGGAAACCCTGACATCGGAGCGTTCAGCCTGGAGGCAGGCGTTGCATCACGGCCTCTCCCAATTTGAAGAGACCCTTGTCCAGCAGACCGAGGCAAAGAGGCAGTCACGGAAGCAGCAAAATCAGGGAGCTGGACAGGGGACAGATTGTATTTGTCTTCAGTGTGGAAGGGATTGTCACTCTCGAATTGGCCTTCTCAGCCACACTAGACGCTGTTCCAAGTCCTCCATACAGAGCACGTTACCATAGTCTCTCGAAACTGAATGATGCCTACAACAGTACAACGTTGTACAAAAATTTTATGTTGTATAAGATTTTGGCCCTGTTCACTACCTTAATTGGCTGATGTATGTACTTAGTTGTTTCTTGGAATAAACAAAAGATAAACCTTTATTATAGATTAAAAGGTGTTTATGTCTCTTGGAATTTAGTTTGGTATTTTGCAGCTTCTAAGGGAAAGACGGCAGAGGTCATCCAAGTATTGGAGAGTTCATGGCCTGACTATTGTTTGTCTTCCCCTATGAATTATTTGTTCCATAGTTAGCCACTGCATGGTCTATCAGTATACTCTGAGCAATAACATTCCTTGCACTATAAATTACAAACAGAGATATTTAAATTTGCTTGTTATTGAGGGCAATACCATTGATTATAAACTGTGCTAATATACATGATCCATTTCTTTTTTGACAATAAATGACCGCATGTGCTAAGTCAGGCTTAGCGCAATGTACACCCAGCTAAGCTGAAGTCAACCCACTGACGATGTTTGATAGCCCAGGCTTAATAAACCATGTTTACTTTTCTGTGTAATGGAGAGCACCAATGGCAGGATCCCACAGGTGCAAATGAACCCTTACCATAGGGAACATTTATCCCCCCCCCCCCCCAGTAAATTCCAAGAAAGGACATGCCAAGGAGTGCCAGTCCCCATTTGGATTGATGATTGAACCAAGGTATACAAAATCTTTTATTATTTCAATTTCTTCTTTGTTAAAAGTTATATTGTTCTTCTATAGTCATGATTTTGGTTTTCTTAATGTTCAACTGCAGGTATGCTTTGACACTTTATTTAATTTCTTTAAAAGTCATTTCAAGTCATTTGTGCTTTGTGCCAGTAAGATGGTATTATCTGCATATCTTATTGATGTTTCTTTCACCAATTTTCACTCTTCCTTCATCTGAATCTAGTCTGGCTTTCTTTATCATATGTTCTGCATACAGACTGAATGATAAAGGGATAAAATGCACCCTTGTCTGACATCTTTGCCTATATGAAACCATTCTGTCTCTCCATATTCTGTCCTAACAACAGCCTCTGGTCCACAATACAGGTTACACAGCAGGACAATCAAGAGCTGAAGCAGAGCTGTTTCTTTCAGAACCACCCATACTTTCTCATGATTGACAAAGTCAAAGGCTTTGCTGTAGTCTATAAAGCACAGACTGATCTTCTGATATTCTTTGGTAGCCAGTGGATATTTGAAATATGATCTCAAGTGCCTCTTCCTTTTTGAAACCCAGCTTGAACATCAGGCATTTCTCTCTCCATATAAGGCAAAAGCCTTCGTTACAACACCTTGAGCTTCATTTTGCTTGCATGGGAAACTAAAGCAGTGGTTCTATAGTTGCTACACTCCTTGGCGTCTCCTTTCTTGGGGATTAGAATGAATGTTTCCAGTCAGTGAGCCATTGTTTTTCCATATCTGTTGGCATATTCCTGTTAGGATTTTGACAATTTCAGCCTCTGTCACTTGAAATAGATCTATTAGTATTCCATCTACCCCTGGTGATTTATTGCTTCCCAGTGCTTTCAGAGTAGCTTTCACTTCACTCTCTAGAATGTTCTTCAGCATAGCATTCCTCTTCAAAGGAGTCTGCCATCATTCTACATCTTCTGTATAGGTCTTCAATATACTGTTTCCATCTTCTCTTTATTTTCTCCTGGTCAGTATGCTTCCCTGTTGGTCATACAGCACTCCTAATCTAGGCTTAAATTTCCCTTTGATTTATTGGGTCTTCTGGAAAATATTTCTTATTTCCCCCCTTTTGTTGTTCTCTATTTCTTTGTACTGATTATTGTAATAGTTGTGTTTGTCTCTATGTGATAGTCACTAAAAAACTGCATTTGGGGTTCTGACCCTATTTCTGTCACCTTACACTTTTGCTTTTCACCTATCCTTTACAATTTTAAGTGTTTCTTCCAGCATCCATCTAGTAAAGGAGAATTTATTATAATTATTATTTTATTATTATTTATTACATTTATAGCCCGCCCATCTAGTCATATAGACTACTCTGGGCGGCTAACAACATATCATAATACAATTTAAAATCATAACAATATATTACTAAATAAAGAATGGTCCAAGATGGAAGAAAGGAACAAGATAACGAAAATTCAAACAGTGAGTGGAGGGAAGGCTTGCTTAAACAGCCAGGTTTTCAACTGGCATTTAAAAATGCCCAGTGAAGGGGCCATGCGAATCTCAGGAGGGAGATTGTTCCAGAGACGAGGAGCCACTGCCGAGAAGGCCCGGTTTCTTGTTTTTTCTTTCCGGGCCTCCCTCGGCGTTAGGCTCCTCAGCCTCACCTCCTGGCTAGATCGGGTGACACGGGTAGATCTAGGTGGGAGAAGGCGTTCCGTCAGGTAACGAGGCCCTAAACCGTTTAGGGCTTTATATGTAAGCATTAAAACTTTGAAATCAACGCGGAACCGAACGGGCAGCCAATGCAAGGCGGCCAGCGTGGGAGTAATATGTTGGTGTTTCCTTACCCCACTAAGAAGTCTGGACGCCACATTCTGCACCATCTGGAGTTTCCGCATCGATCTCAGAGGCAGCCCCACGTAGAGAGCATTACAGTGGTCTAGTCTCGAGATTACGAGCGCATGGACCAAAGTGGTGAGCGACCCAACATCTAGATAGGGACACAGCTGGGCTATCCACCAGAGATGGAAATAAGCGGTGCGGACCACTGACGCTACCTGGGATTCCATGGCAAGCGCCTGGTCCAGATAGACCCCCAAGCTGCGCACCTCACTCTTCGCGGTGAGAGTCACCCCCCCAAAAGAGAGGGAGTTTCCCAAACCGCTGATGGTAGGCCCACCCACCCTCAAGACCTCCATCTTGTCCGGGTTCAGCCTCAGCCCATTTTCCTGCATCCATTGCAATACAGACCCCAGGCAGCGCTGCAGGGACCGAACGGCATCCACTGTAGTTGGCAAAAAGGAGATGTAGAGCTGCGCGTCATCAGCATACTGATGGCACGATGCTCCACACCCCCTGATAACCTCACCCAGAGGCCTCATATAGATGTTGAACAGCATTGGGGAGACGATCGAGCCCTGCGGAACCCCACAATTGAGGCTCCACGGGGCCGATTCATGCTCCCCAAGCTGAACTCTCTGAGGACGGTCCCCCAGGAAGGACCGGAGCCAGGCCAACGCCTGACCACCGATTCCCAACTCGGAGACCCTCCTCAGGAGGATACCGTGGTCGACGGTATCAAAGGCAGCTGAGATATCGAGGAGGACTAGCAGAGAAGTTTTTCCCCTGTCGGCCTCCCTCAAGAGGTCATCTAACAGGGCAACCAATGCCGTTTCTGTACCATGGCGCGGCTTGAAACCCGACTGGAACGGATCCAGGGCATTTGTTTCATCCAAGTGCACCTGAAGCTGATTGGCCACCACCCTCTCGACCACTTTACTCATGAAAGAAACATTGGCGACGGGCCTATAATTGCCAGTATCGTCCACCACCAAATTAAGTTTCTTTTGAATGGGCCTAATGAGTGTCTCCTTGAGGGCAGGGGGAAACCTGCCCTCCTGGAGAGACCCATTAATTATCGCTGTAGTCCATTCGGTTGTTATAGCCCTGGCTGCTTTGATTAGCCAGGCCAGGCAAGGGTCAAGGGAGGAGGTGGTGGCCCGACAGCGAACTAGTGCCTTGTCCACAATGTCAGGCATCACAGGTTGAAAGTGATCGAAACTCACCGGGCAAGGCGGAGCGCTGGACATCTCTGCTCGATCCACTGCAACCAGAAAAGGAGAGAGCTCCCGGCAGATGGCCTCCACTTTAGATTTTAAAAATGCTGCAAATTGGTCAGGTGAGATACTAGGGGGAGGCCCTTCACCCCGACCAATTCCGGATAGGTCACGAACTATACGGAAAATTTCCGCCTGCTGATTTGAAGCCTCGCTTATCCAGTCAGCGAGGTGAGCTCGACTCGCAGCCCTTATCTTGGCCAGATAAAGGTTAGTTGCGGCCCTAACAGCTTCTCTATTATACTCTGTCGGTTTCTTTCTCCACTTGCTCTCTAGCCTTCTCCTAATTTGCTTCATTGCTCGTAGATCCTGGTTATACCAGGACGCTGGACGAGCTCTGCATTGGAGAGGGCATTTAGGAGCGATCGTGTCTACAGCCCTAGTGGTGGCCGTAGCCCAGCCATCCACCAGAACCTCGACAGGAGCGTCAACCAGATCTGCCGGTTAGAATGAGTTAAATAATGTTTTCAAACATTGCATAAAATGTTAATTGCATATATTATTTGCACAGAGGCTTTCACTTGCAGGGACCTGCACAAAATGCAGTAAGCAGAAAGGAAAGGAAGTCAGATTTCTGCCCTGAGGAGCTTACAGTTCTGATAGTGGTTGCGACCATAAAGCCATTAAAGAACAGGAGGCAGAGAAAGAGTAATGTGAGCAGATGTAGTTACATCCACTTAGTGCTTCAGTAGATGCTACAAGAGACATACTGCTGTCAGTGCTCCATGTTTCATGAGTCTTTTCCTTGTACTTGCTGGATATATGCTACATATGACATGACATCATTGCACTGAACATTGACTTGCCTGACCTCACATATTATCAGCTGTCAGATATGAGCATGAACAATGCACAAAGATGTCACATAATGTGTAATATTGTAACTTGCAAGGAAAAGCAAGAAAAAAAACTCTGTAGTGAATTTCCTTGGCTATGTTTCAGTGGTAGATGAAGAACAAGGGGATTCTGCAACCATTAAATACATAATGAAACAGCAATAAGTGGCCATTATCAGCAGTAAAGGAGGATCTCACCGGTGTGTAATGCCAGATACTTCTTGCTAAATGCTAAATTTTGCCTTAGTTTTTAAAGTCCTTTCCTGGCATTGTCTGGGAAGTCCTTCAAGGAATCACAGAACTCTTCTTGAGTAGCTGTGTTTTATTCTCAGGATGTTCACTGATTAAAAATGCCTCCAAAAGGAGGTGTAAGCAAGTCATAAATATCTAGGCTTCTTCTGTGTCACTCTGCATTGGCTTTTATATTTAATCAGTTCTGCTGTGCCTGCTTGATAGTCACTTATTTAACAGCCAGCCTCAAAGACTAAGGATCTGATGTCAACAGCATGGTAGCTAAGCCATCACTTCAGAGCCAAACCAGGTGTTGAGGGAGAGCAATGATTGAACAGAATGGCCTGAAGTCGTAATTTTTTTTACTTCAAAGGAGAGAAAGATAGGGCTCTGAACTTGGTCAGAGATGCAGGGTGTTTAACTTCCTCTCCAAGGCTTCTCTTCTGGTCAAGTGTGGAACTGGCCATTGATGCTTTTAACCTTCTCATAGATGAGGTACATAACGTACACTGTGGAGGAATTGTAGCTGCATCTGCAGTCTAGCCCAGAAGTATGCTGGGGGAACCATGAGACCAGATGGGACTGCAAATCACTCTGCGGTGTGTCAAAACTAAAAACAACAACAACCAAGGAGACAAAAAAAGGAGTTGCCTGGCTTAAGGAAGGGGAGAATGATGAGAAGGAAGCACCAGGATTAGGAAGAGGGAGGAAGAGAATGCTGAAATCTCTAGGAGGGCTAGGAGGATCTGGGTTGATGTATATGCAGGGCAGGGTCTTTTCTGTGGTAGCACCGCAAATATACAATTTTCTCAATAGGATTGCCTCATCTCCCCTTAAGCTCTTTTCAAGTGTTACAGAAGGCAATTTCTTCAACAGATTTACAGGAGAGCAGCTGGCTCTGTCCCTTGCCCGTCATCATTTTCTTTTTACAAGCAATAATGCATTTGAAGAGGAAACATATCTGCTTCCATATAGGCTCCCCACCCAATAAAGAATCTGGGTCTTGCTCATGCGTAGAGCCTACACACAAACAGGAGCCTCTTCTGACTCCTTGCTGATCTCATGAGGAAAACAATGATGGAGAGAGACAGAACTAGCTATTCCTCTCTACAGTAAGTGTTTTAAAGAAATTCTCTGTCATGCCTCAATAGGGCTTCTGTTTCAAGTGGGAGACTGATTGCTCTGATTTCATAAGTCACCCAATTAGAGGATTATGATTTGTTCCCCCCCCCTCCTGCCATTTTTTCTTCTCCTTTTCAAACATTTTTGGTGGAGAGTACAAATACCAAGTAGAGATGGGCATGAACCATAGTTCAGCCTGTTTGGTGTGGCTCCCACACAGGTGTTCCTTGAGTGCCAAGCACTTCCCTCCCCCGCCTCCTCTGGGTGTTTGCCCACTCATTGGCAGCAGTGCACTTCTGCTCTTTGCCTCCTCTGGACAATCACCCACTCACTGCGGGCTTCCCTGCCTCGCTTCCTCATCTGAGTGGGCCAGAGTGGCCCCACCACCAGAGGAGGTGGGGGAAGGAAGTGTGCTGCTGCTGGAACATCGGTGATCGTCTAGAGGAGATGGGGGAGGGAAATGTGTGTGGCACCCATGGAACACCTGTGCTGAACTGAAGTTCGTGCCCATCTCTAATACCCACCTCTGCCTTCTGGGATTCTGGCTGTAATGTTAAGGTGTACTATCTCCTTGAAATAGGTGGTGCTGCATGGCCCACTCAGCTCATAATTATTTGTATCCTCACCTCCATTTGTGATTTTTGTTTCCATAAACAACCAGAAATAAAGAGGAAATGTC
Organism: Intellagama lesueurii; assembly: GCA_037013535.1. Classification (NCBI taxonomy): domain Eukaryota; kingdom Metazoa; phylum Chordata; class Lepidosauria; order Squamata; family Agamidae; genus Intellagama; species Intellagama lesueurii. The sequence continues at coordinate 118,398,893 of JBAJHW010000001.1, forward strand.
ATGAAGTTTGGATGAAGTGGATCAGAACATCTCTTGAAGGGCACTGGCTGGGTCCCTCCCAATCTGTATGGCCAACATTTGGGTACCAACCAGTTCAGGGGTTTTCTGCACATGCCTAAAAATTCCTTTCTGTTATATATGTTGTCATATTACTCAAACTGCTGTTTCTGAGCTTTGTTTTTCTTCTGGTTGTAGCAGATGAACCTGACGGCACCCATGATAAGTAGGTTACCATGTGAAATGGAGTGAGCAGCTGTGGTCCTCCATCCCTCCCCTTGGCTATGGCTGAGGTGAGCTGTAGGCCAAAAAAAACAGATAGAAGGCTATTTCTGCCTACTCATCTTGTAAGATGAAAGGTTTGTCAGTGAGGTATCTGTTCCACAATCTCCCTCACAAACAATCCTCTCTTTTTCTTAACTTACACATATTTCTTCTTTCACTTTTCTTTCAAATCTGAAATGCCAAAGAAAGCAATTTACAGGAAAGAACAGTGAAGCAGGATCAGCTGGTGCAGGGAATGGAGTTTAATGCTGCTGAGAAATGAGCCAGACCCTTCAAAAGGTAAGAGCTGAAAAAGGCATAAGGAATGAAGCTAGACACTGTGCTCAGAAAAGGTGAACAGTAGCTAAGCTTCAATGAATGAATGGCCTAATCAATCGGCATTGTTGCTTGTCGGCTTTACATACATTACTTTGTAGCTGCCGGAATTTGCTTCATCATATTAATCTGAGGATGGCCCTCTTGTGGAAGCTATCCATTTTAATCTGTGCCAGGCATAGCTCTGCACTGAGCCACAGGGATGATAAATGGAGCAGCCATCTTTAATCTGCTTCGGTATTATAAATAATACCTCGTGTTTCTATGTAAATGGAATCCAAGAACTTTCCTACTGACTGTACATTCAGCTTCGGCGTGGAAGCATCCAAATGCCCCCTCAATATTTTTTTTGTCCCCCCTCCTTTCTTTCTTGTCTCTTCAACTGGCTCAATAGCAGTCCCATCTTTTGCTTTTATAGTTAAATCAATGCCTTTGGTGAACATATAAAGTATGCTTGCAAGTCATTTCTCTTTCTCCTCACCACTTGTTTAACCTTCCCTCTAGTCAATTTTAAACAACTGGAAATACATCAACTCATGAAAGCAGAGGTCAGTGGTAGGAAGGGGAGGAAGGAAGGGGGGGGGGGGAGAGAGAATCCTGTAGTCATTCTTTGGAAGAAAAAGACAAAGAGAGAAGCAGTCATGCTCTGTGTGATAGGACCTGCCTCTGAGAGGAGCAAATTAAATCTCTCTTTTGGCTTTTTTTTTTTAATTGCATGATGTGGTCACTACAGAACCTTTTCATTACTGCCTCCTCATAAACAGCAGGGAACATGTCAATCCATTCCATTCAGTCAAAAGATATTCAGGAATTCACAGAAACTGAAGCCTGCTGCACAGCTGCTATATATTTGCCCAGATCTCCAAAGAGTGAATATCGGTCTATTATTTGTCTGCCAAATAAAGCACAGGACAGCATATTCCATTCGAATCTCAGGTTGATTTTGAGCTTGTATGGAGTTTTGTGGCCATTGATCTCCCTTGCTTCCACACCTATTTGGCCACTCTGGCACTCATTGTCTCTTTGCTTCCAGCCTAAGACATTATTATTATTCTAAGATGAAAGAGAAGATGCCCCCCTCCCACAAGTGAGCATACAGAAGCTGGGTGGACTGACAGCTTACTCTCACTTCAACACTGCTGATGAGGCAACCTCCTTTTCTGCACTTGAAGACAGCAGGTTTCCTTATGGCCTGCCAGGCAGGTTGTATAGAATATATGGCTTTGTCCTCCAGAAGGGTGAAACAGCAAGAGTGTTGCTGCTCACATGCCTCCATACTACCCAACATCTGCCACCTGAGGCAATTACATAACTCTGTCTAATGGCAGAGCACGCCCTGTCCCCATGAGGAGATCTAGTTCCCCACAATGCTTTTGTTAAGGAAAGCACCATGAGAAGCCATGCTTCCACCTACCTTCTCCAGGATTAGGGAATCTCTGACCCTTCAGAGGTAAGATTATATTTCTATCATCCTTCACCACTGGCCATGCTGCTAGAACTGATGAATCTAATAACATCTGGAGGGCCATAGGTTCTAGCCTCCACCTCATGTTAAAATACACAGTTTGGAACTATTCCCAATCTATATTTTGGAAGGTGGGGTTGGTAAAGAATTTCTACATGGTGTTTTTACCACATGATGAATTTCTCAGGACACGACTGGACTAAATGTCAAGGGGAACCTTTACCTTTACCTAAGGCACATGTATGAAAACAGCAGCCTCTGGTGGAAGAATTCAAATTCTTAATGCTTTAGTATCACCAATTGTTTTTAATTCTCAAAACGAAAGTGTGACAATGTGATAGCTCAGATTACTTTTTGTCATGCAGAAGATACAAAGAAGTCAGACTATAATATAGGCCATTGTACAACATTGTCAGTGGTGGCACAGTTATAAATAATGTCCCCAAATTTCAGCCCCTTGTGGTGCACAGGTTTTTCTCCTCTAAACAAAAAAATGGTTGGGCTGAAAAATGTCCAAACAAATCTACTTATTTTTGCCATTGAGAAACTCTTTTGTCCCACCCAAAGGCTGAATCCTGTTGCTTTGTTAAGCATATAGAGAGGAGAATGGTGTAACATTCAGTTGCTTTTAGCTAGCAACTAACAAGTCCCCATTGGAACTCTTGGAATGTGTGCTATGCCAGCTGGTGTGCAAGGCCCTTAGAATCCTAGTGGTGACTTGTTCATTGCCAACTAGATGTGACTGAATGTTACTTCATTTGCCTTCTGCGTGAGTAAAAACAATAACAGGATTTCAGTCAAAGTAATATAATGGGACAGAAAATGTCAGCTCCTCTGGCGCTTGTCGCTGAGCAGAACTCCTTTGCCCTCCCCTCGGGATAGCACGCGCTATTCTCATTGTTACCCATTGTTACCCCATGTGCTCTGCCTCTTTCAATGCTTGCGTTCCCTGGCAGTGGCTGTGTTCAGCGCTGCAGGGATTTTTTTGCTGTGTAGCAGCCAATGGCATCGAGGGAGCTGTGGGGGGGGGGGTGCATTGGCACTCCCCAAAGTTTGAGTGTAGTGTCGGGGATCAGCCTTGATTCCCGGTGGAGCCTGCTTGCAGCCATTTTGTTTCCAAAAAAAAAAAAAAAAAAAAAGGCAGAAGGAATTGGAGAACAACAAGATAGATAGATAGATAGATAGATAGATAGATAGATAGATAGATAGATAGATAGATAGATAGATAGATAGATAGATAGATAGATAGATAGATAGGAGCAAGTGGGAAAAGGGTTCCATAAACTTCAGGACTAAGGGGTTGGTAACCCCCCCCCCATTGGGCTTGGTCCTTGGGTTGAGGCAATTGGGGACAGGGCAAACACCCACCCCCACAAACACACACTAAAGATAGAGTTATGCCCCCCATACACACGGTTAATTACGTGGTTGTGTGTTTGTTGGGGTTTCTTTAAATTTAATTGCAAGTGGCGAGCTTACAGACACATGCGCACGCACATTCAAATAATAATAATAATAATAATAATAATAATAATAATAATAATAATAATAATAATAAATAGATAAAGAAAGAAAGAAAGAAAGAAAGAAAGAAGTTCAAATTAAAATTAAATAAGATTATAATAACAACAGGAATAGTTGCGTTGGAGCAACTACCAGTTGTTGGTTAGCTAGTCCTGAGGGCTTGTATTACAAAAAAAGAATTATTATTATAAATTAATAGCTAAATAAATAGGCAAACAATAAGGGTACAATGTAGGGTGTTGTTTTTCTTTTTTTACAATTGGAGCATGTTAGTAAGGGTTGGCTGCCTGGCTAGCGGGTAGATTATTTAGTAAGAGCTTTTGTTAGCAGCCATGGCCCCAAAAAAGGGTCAGGGCAATAGCAAAGGCAAACAGCCTGCAAAGCGCAGGGCTCCCAGGGCGTCCCCTCCAGTTGTATCATCATCATCAGACGAGGAGGGGTGGCCTGTGTGGGAGGAAATACGGGCTAAAATAGCAGCATTGGAGCAGCAGAAGGCTAGCCAAGCACGTAAGGGGGCTAAGGACAATCAGCCTAGGTGCTCAACAAGGGAGTCCAAGGCACACAAGCGTGCTAAACTGAAAGCCCTTGCTGATAATCTTTTGTCCTGTTTTGCTGCTTTAGAGGCTGGTGTGCAAGGTGCGTCGGGAGTTGTAGATTCGTCAAGGGAACGCCAGCCAGCAGAATTGATCGGCCAGGTCGAGAGCAGAGCTGAACGCGCGCGTGCATGCGTGGGCAGTAAAGGGGTCCAGAGGCAGGAAGTGGTTGAGGAAAGCAGGTTGGATGGTGAAAGGCCTTCAACCAGCTCGGATGCAGCCGCTACTCTAATGTCAGGTGAGCGCGCTGCTGCACCGGACATTAGTGGAGCCCTGCCAATGTGGCCATGGGGGTTGGGAACACAAGTGCAGGAGTAGTTGACCATGGGCGCGCAGGGCTGGCCGGCAAGTCAGGTGCCTTTGAGTTCATCTGCTGGTGCCTGGCGGGCCCCTTATCCCCCAACACTTTTCTCCAGCCCTACAGGGGCATAGGTGGGAGTTGGGGTTTGGCCGTACCCTTCTGTACCTGACACTGCATATAATTCCGTTCCTCTTAGGACTTTGCCTTTCGGAGACTATGCTCTCCCTATAGGTGATCACTTGACACCAGTTATGAAGGAGCATATACAGAAGGGTAAATATGTAGATCTATTTGAATTACTAAATAGAGACATGGATGCTAAGGAGTGGGAGAAGGAGGATGAGGTAGAGAAAGAGAGGAGGCGGCAGAAAAAGCCAGAGTGCACCTGGGCTAATTAGTTGCCAGGATTTTTGATTTATGCAGGTATAATTGTGAAGGCACAACCTTGATGTGTGCTGTCTTTATTTCAGTATTTGGACCTGATATACAGGGCCTACGTGGACTTCCCGGGTCATTCATGGCTGACCTATGATCAAAATTTCTGCATGAGAGCGTCAATACACGCAAACATGCACTGGGATGAACCTCACCTGGGCTTATGGCTTCAAACCATGACGCCTGCCCGGCCACTGCAGGGTGAGAGGTTCGACAGTGGCCACCTTATCAGGAAGACAGGGCAGGTTAACAGTTCCCGTGCTGGAGCGGGGCAGGTGGTTCAACCCCGCCTGCTCTGCTGGGACTTCAATTCACGGGGTTCCTGTTCCAGGAAACCATGCCAATATAGGCATGAGTGTGCCACCTGTGGTGGAGCCCACTCCAGTTCAAAATGTTTTAAAGGGAGGTCACCAAAAGCAGTCGGCAAGGAACAAGGCAGTAACAGGAAGCCTGATGGAGCAGCTGGTGCAACAAAAGGGGCCCAGCCCTATTAAATTGGAGGTGCTTACAGTTTTGTTGGCTAACTACCCTTTAAAGGAAGTGGCAGCATATTTACTTGATGCGTTTCAGTTAGATTTTCATATCCCAGTTTTGGGGAGATGCAAGGCAATGTTTGAAGTCTGTTGAAGGTATGGAGGAAATAGTTAGACAAAAAATTGAGAAGGAGGTCCGAGAGGGCAGAGTGTTAGGTCCGTTCGTTCAGCCAATGGTCCCGCATCTCCGGGCGTCTCCTTTGGGAATTGTACCTAAAAAGGCCCCAGGTGAATTCAGGCTCATACATCACCTCTCTTACACAAAAGGTGACTCTGTCAATGACGGCATACCACAGAAGCTTTGCACTGTGCGTTATATGTCATTTGATGAGGCAGTGTGCATGATTAGGGCATGTGGCATAGGGGCAGAGATGGCCAAGGCTGATGTAAAATCGGCTTTTCGTCTGCTGCCAGTTCACCCAGAGGATTTTGAGTTGTTAGGTTTTTCCTTTGAGGGTGCCTTTTAAATGGATAGAGCATTACCCATGGGTTGCTCAGTATCCTGTGCAGCGTTTGAGCGCTTTAGCTACTTCTTGGAATGGGAACTTAGATGTAGGGCGGGGCTGCGTAGCACAGCCCATTATTTAGATGATTTTCTTTTTTGTGGTGCAAAGGATTCTGGGAATTATAGGCACTTGATGGAGACTTTTGAGAAATTGGCTCAGGAGATTGGGCTTTCTTTGGCTGAGGAGAAAAGGGAAGGGCCAATGCCTAACATCACACTCTTAGGTATAGAGTTGGATATCTGCCACCAATACTGCAAGCTTCCTGACAAAAAGCTGGTTGACTTGCGGGCCAGATTGGGGCATCTATTGAGAGAGAAGACGGCCACCCTAAGAGAGTTACAGGAGACAGTGGGCCATTTGAGTTTTGCTTTTAGGGTAGTTGCCCCTGGTAGGGCCTTTTTGTGCAGACTCTGTGCAGCCATGAAGGGTCTCTGCAAACCATTCCATAGAACTAGGATTACAGCAGGCATGAGACAAGATCTGAAAACGTGGCAACAATTTTTGGACAATTTTAATGGAGTTTCGTTCTGGAGAGCAGAATTACGCCTCCAGAATGAATTCCAAGTTCAAACAGACGCTGCAGGGTCATTAGGTTTTGGCATCTATTTCCGGGGTCGCTGCTGTGCAGGGACTTTATTTATTTATTAAATTTATACCCCGCCCATCTAGACCGAAGTCTACGACTTGGCCTGAGGAGTGGCAAAGGTCACGCCTGACAAGGGACTTGACATTCCTGGAGTTTTTTCCCATTATTGGTGCCACTTGGTTATGGTCTGAGGAATGGGCCAATTTAGTAGTCAGATTCTGGTGTGATAATATGGCAGTGGTGCATGTCATTAATAACATGTCATCCAGATCTGAATGGGTCATGAGGCTTGTGAGGGCGTTTGTATTACGCACCTTACAATTTAATATAGTATTTCATGCAAGGCACATCCCCGGCATAGACAACAATATAGCTGATGCCCTGTCCAGTCAACAGATGGAGCAGTTCAGGGCGTTGGCTCCAGGAGCTTGCAGGTGGCCAGAAGTCCTCCCACAAGAGGTATGGCAGATTGGAGGTGGGAGGAACTATGAGCAATAGGGCTGGCTCTTGCCCCGAGTACTTGGCGGGCTTATTTTGCAGTTTGCGAAGAGTTTAGACAATTTAGAGTTCATGAGCAGTTGGAACAGGTGTGGCCCATGCCAGTTGATCACCTACAACAATTTGGTGTTTTCAGCTCTGCAGATCGTGAGGTTACAGTGCTGGGAGGAAAGAGCTGCTGGGGCCCTTTCCGGGCTGAGGGCCTTCAAAGGCTGGGGGCTTGCATTCCTGGGGGGGGGGGGCTTGATATTTTGCCGGCTGAGGTCATGCTGTCTTAGGGACAGCATGACAACGAGGCATGGGATTCGCCCATATAGGTTGGTGAGGGGGTCCTGTGAGACCTTCAGCACCAAACCTGATACTGCACTACCGCAGGCCCCTGGTTTCTAAGCCATAAGTTATGGCATGTTGATTTAATAAAGTGTGGCCCTATTTATACCCATCACCTGCGTCTCGCCTCATTATTCCGGAGTGGGAGGGCAATGTTCCATTGTGTTTTTCAGCAAGCCATGACACAGTGACACAGAAGAAACATGGTCAGGTTTATTTATTTATTTATTCAAATTATTTTCAACCTGTCTTTATCCTTGAAAAGAAGCCAAGATGGCTTACAACAATTATAAGACAGTATTTACGTTAGTAATAATGAGTATACAATACTAAGCAGATCAATGAATACAAAACAAAAACAAAAAAACATAAGTAACACCAAAATACATTCAATGCAATGGTTGTCAGCAGGTATGGCCCATTGGGAGGAAACTGCAATTTCTTCTACTGGAAACAATGAAATTCAACATGAAACATTTGGGGCTTATCACAACGTACAAAAGTTAAATAATGATAAATATTAAGTTGTTGATTTCATCTATGTTACAACAAACATTTTGCTTGCTGATGAATTTGCTGATAGAGATGTGCTGGCATGTTCACAGTTAGGAAAAATATTGCTTCACAATATTATTAAATATACATCTGTGTAGTTAATACTTGAGTTGTTTTAAGACATTTACAGGGAATGTGGTTTTGTCTCCTATCAGAACTCCAATAAATGTACTTTTAACAATCCTAAGATATTTTACTGTTGTATGAAATCAGTCTCATTAAATCTAATTGGAGATATTGAACTTGAACAAAGTGGGAGGACAAGATGAGTAAATGAGGTTTACAAGAGCTCATCTTAAATTACACTGAAATCAACCTCTATGCAGTCAGTTCTGCTAGGAAAGCCTTTAGATATGATGGCAGCTTGTATTGCTAAGGCAAGCCGTTAACAGAGTAATTGCTCTGGAAGGAGAATTTCTGAGATGCAAGAGGACCCTTATACGTGGCTTCCTCCTTTTTGAGGAATTCTGTATCATGATAGGTCTTCCACTTTCCCTAGTACCCCCAACTTTTGTCTGTTTCCTGGTCAGTTTTTTCTGGTCAGTCATTTTTCAACAGGCCTGAGTTCTCTCCTCATAGCACATCTCCCCCTTTTTTTGTTATTAAGCAAAGGCACATATTCTTTCATGTATTTGCGAACTACATAAAAGTCTTTTTGGCAACCACTGTCCTAGCCAAGTGTCATTAGTCGCAAGGTTCTTTACAGACAGGAATTAAGCAAGTTCCTAGTAATCCATGCGTAGCATATGCCTCCTGCAGACAGAAGTGAGAGACATTCACAATTTCTGCCAACCTTTCCCATAAGTTAAATTGCAAACGGGCATGCAAATCCTCTACAACACCTATTGGAACAGTTCCAAGAATGAGAACACAACACAACAGCGTTATGGAGTTGGCATTCAGCTGTGAGATAATGGCTGCTAGAAAAGTTTCAGGAGTTTCTGGGATCTGCTGCTGATTTAGAGTTCTTTTTGCATCAGCACTCAGCGTCTTTATCATTGCCCAGGTAACTTTGGGCTGAGTGCCTTCAGGTCAGGCTGGGTGCTTCCGGCAATGCGCACTCATCTGGTCCCACTCCAGGGCCATCGCTGGGTTGAATTCCGGAATCGGGTTCTGCAGGTTGCAATGCCAACTCATTCTTCCCATGATATGGCCTCACACACTGAGCCGGGATCCACAAGGGACCTGTGGGAGTAAGCACAGCAGCATAGCTGCAGCCCCATGTTAGTAAAGGGGCTGGACCTTCCCACTGAGGGTCAGGAGGTTGCTTATAAGTCACCAGCAGCCGTTCCATGGGGATTTCTTTACGAAAGTGTTTCTCTACTGGCGACAACTTATGCTGACCTGTAGATAGAGTTTAATGATTTAATGTGAATAATGCTATTGATACTACATCTGAAACATCTTGGGGCTTAATCCCTCTGTTTTTTGTTTGTTTTGAAAGGAGAAATTTAAAAGAGTGGTGTGCACGTTCTACAATAGCCTGTCCTGTGCAGTTATAGGGAATACCATGGGAAAGGCGAATGTCCCATTCATTGCAGAAAGTGGTAAAGGCGTGAGAGGTATAGGCAGAGCCATTGTCTGTTTTTAAGGCTTGAGGCTGGCCTATAATTGCAAACGTACGTAAACAATGTTGTATGACATGGCGAGAGGTCTCGCCACGAAGAGGGGTAGCCCAGATGTATCCTGAATAAGTATCAATAGTTAGATGAATATAAGAAAGAGGAGCAAGAGTGGGAACATGAGTGACATCCATTTGCCAGAGCTGATTGGCATCAGTTCCTCGTGGGTTAACAGCATCAAAAGGAAAGGAAATGGGAGACATGAAACAGGAAGAGCAGGAGGAGACGATGTCTTGAGCTTGAGAAAGCGGAATAGAAAATTGCTTATAGAGTTGTTTAGCACTCTGATGAAAAAAGGAATGGCTGTCAATAGGATTGGAAAAGAGGGGACATAAGGAACGAAGAGCAGAGTCGGCACGGTAATTTCCCTCCGAGATAGCATCTTGAAATCCAGTATGAGATTGGATGGGAGCTGCAAAAAAAGGTTGTGATCTGGTAGCGAGGAGATTCTTTAAAGTCAAAAACAGGGAAAGTAAGGAAAAGTCAAGAGCAGGAGAAAGATAGGCATGTGAAAGATGAGTGAGAAGGTTGAATACGTATTGAGTGTCTACAATGAGATTTAAAGGTTGATCTTGAAACATTTGAAAAGCAAGGATGACAGCAGCAAGTTCTGCACGCTGGGCAGAGGTCTGGGTGGAAGTAAAGAAGGTTTTCCAAGGTTGCTGAAAAGTGATCATGCCTCTGGTGGGCGCACCATCAGTGAAAACAGTTAGTGCATCAGGGAGAGGAGTAGCAGTGAAAGGGGAGGAAAAGCGGAGGGGTACTTGCTGAATGAATGTTAAGCGAGGGTCTTTAGGTGGATTAAAACGTATGTCGCCAACATAGTCTGCAAAAGCAATTTGATAAGTTAGTGATGTAGACATTAAGTGATCATGGTCAGCTTTGAAAATAGGTAAGTAACAACACAGAAGATACCAACCTGTGAGTTGTTTGGCACGATGGCATCCTTTGATTACAAGGTCTGTAATCGCATTTAGAGTGGAGTAAACATTTCGGGGAGGAGTGTTAGATAAATAAAGCCATTCTGCTACAGAAATGGCCTTGTCAGACTTTGGGCTACACAACAACCCAGTAGGCAATTGGGGAGTCTTCAAGATAACCAGCTGCAAGGGACCAAGAGAATGAATGCAATCGACCATAGTACGTCGCAAGGCTGTATTAATTTGATGTATGGCATGTTTCATAGCCTTGGTGATGGGAATGGAGTCAGCAGGAGACTGATGTCCCCGGAGTGTGTTAAACAAAGGCTGCAATTCATGAGTAGGAAGGCACAAAAATGCGCGAGCCCAGTTTAAGTGCCCGAGGAACTGTTGCAACTGCACTAATGTAAATTGAGATGGAGTTTTTAGTTCTGGTAAGAACGGAGAAGACGTAGTTTGCAACAGTATGTGGCCTAGGTAAAGAAACGGAGGTGTAGTTTGTATTTTGGGGGAGTCAATCTGCATTCCCGTCTGAAGTGTCCCTCCTTGCCACAGGAAAAACATTTACGATCTTGGGCAGGGTTCAAGGAGGTAGCCATGGCTGTGGCCAAAAGCTGTGTCTTGTGAGTTTCTGTCCCGATATTCTGACACAATTTTAACATGGCAGCAATGTCAGTGTCAGGTTTGTTGTAAATAGCCTTAAGGGCCATTTTACAATCCATGTTAGCATTTTCAAACGCCAGCTGCTTCATCAAAATATCAGTGGCCTCAGTATTCTCCACCTGCCGCTCAATCGCTCTTTGCAATTTGTTAATGAAAGACATATATTCCTCTGTAGGACCTTGTTGCAGGTTAGCAAAAGACCCTAAAGGGGTACCTTTGTCTGGGATTTTTAACCAGGCTGCCTTCACAATGTCGCCCACCTGCGCCAATCTCCTGTTAGGGATGGTAATCTGCTGCGCTATGGTGACAAAGAGTCCATCTCCGTTTAACATATCTGCCGACACAGCAACATTGTTTTGAAGGTTGTCCATGGCTAGAATAGCAGCGGTGTCTTTCCACTCCTCCATAAACAGTACGTATTGGGCAGGAGTGAGCATCGCTTTAACCAAAACTTTCCAGTCATCTGGAATAAGATTTCCAGTTCCTCATAGCCCATCAACCAGCCCAAGAGTAAAATTACTATGGAGTCCATTTTCAACCACACTTTTTATCAACTCCTTAAAAGTGGCAAGGGGAAGACTTTCATGGACACGCTGTCCCTGATTGTTATGAACCATGGGACAGACAGACATAAGGGGGAGGGTGGCAGCAACATCCTCTGGGCTTCCTTGGGCCATGGCGTTCGACAACATTTGCTGCACTGCTGAATGAGGAGGGGGAGAAGGGGGAAATGTGGGAGAAGTAAGGGGAGAAGGGGCGGCTGGAAGAGCAGCGGGAGCTGTGAAGGAAGGACGATTGTTTCTGTTTTCATGGAAATCTGGTGGCTTAGAGGGTGGCAAAATCTGAGGGGCTGTTGGAAGGCTAGCTAAGGACTGGGCTAACAAAGGGTTCATGATTTTTGAAATCGCGTCCCGGCAAAGATGCCATGTATGGAGGACTTTAACTGGAGCAATAGGGTCCTTGTGCAATTTATTCCCAATTTTATCCCAATCTGAAAGCTTAAGGCTGCCTTCTTCTGGGTACCACGGACGGTGAGCATCTATCTCTTTCAATAAATCCTCTACCAAGACAGATACTCCATGGTGGCCTTCTTTATGGAGCAAGTAAATCAGATCTTTTTTGTGTTGAAGTTGGAGGGCTGTCAGGGTGTTTCCCATTTTGTACTAATGCTCACCGGGATCCAAAGAGGATGCGAGGACGTGTCTGTAACCCTTGCCAGGCGAGGTGAGCTGCTTTGATTGTCTCGGGCAATGTCCCTGTTCAGGCGCCAAATGTGGTGATCACTGGAACAAAGGAAAAGCTAATTGCCTTGTAGAGAGAGAACAAAAGGAGTCGACAAACAGGTGTCCGAAACAGCGGAGCCTCTCGGCAATGCTCCGAGGTCTCTTTTTATTGACTTAGCATGACTACACAATATGTTTATGAGAGAAACAGATAGGATAGTGGTTACCTAATCATTAACTAGGATTGGCTAAAATAACTCTTTGATCTTATGCTCTATCTCTAAGTGGAAGGGCAGAAGAAGGGGCTACTCCACCACTTGGCCGCTGCTGCATCCTGTCAGGAGTGCATGCACTTCACTGAAACAGAATCACAGCCACAACCTTAGGCAGGAGTTTCCCACACCTGAGAGATAAAACAGAAAATTTCTAACTTCATCTAAATATAAGCACTCTTTTGAAAACAAAAGCTATTGCTTTAACTCCTTATACAGTAGTTGAAAGTTGATGCCCAGAATTAATACTATAGTTATGTTATTCTGTCTGCCATTTTATTCTGTCCCGCCCTTGTATCCATGGCCAGTGTGCCTATAAACCTGTGACTTGAATACTGTCAAAGTAAAAATTTACAGGCCTGAGCAGTACAAATGTCTTAATGAGCAGCCATAATGTTCAGGTGTGTTAAAGTGCTGAGTCATAGTGACTCAGGAGGGCTGGCTCAGGGATGATGCAACATCTGTGCTGATTGGACACAGCCAGATGCACAAGTGTATATATGTGGACTGTGTATAAAAGATGTATTCCTTCTCTTCTTGATGAGTTCATGCTGTCATGCTGTTGGTCTGTACATCTGTAAATACTGCTGTAAATATACGTCTGGTGCTTAAGAAGCTGATTGTGTCTGCGTGAGTCACTTTACCACCAGGACCTGATGTCACTCTGCTGAGTTACCGCGTGATTTACGCTAACAAATACTGAATCCATAGCTTCCTCCTTGACACTTGAATTCATAATCAGTCTCCATTTAAATTATGAAAATATAAATATTTATTGGATCAACATACATTTGGGAATTATGAATGTATCAGATTAAATTTAATGATGATGATGATGACAACAACAACAACAACAACGATGATGTGCGGTCAAGTTGACTCTGATTTATGGTGATCCTCCTAGGGTTTTCTAGGTATAAAGTAATCAGAAGTGATTTCCCAGTCCCTCCTTCTGGTGGCACTCTGAGATCGTACAGATTGCCCAAGGCCATATAAGTAGCAGGGCATGTAACCCCACAAGTCATACAGGCTCCAGATGATCTTGACTGACACCCCCCCATCCCTACCCCTGGTGGCACAGTGGAGGTTCAAACTTTTGGGTGACGGCTTTGAACTACATCAACTCCCTAGATCTAACTTACAGAACAATTAAAATCAAGCTACAGTGTCATCAGTATCTGTGAAAAATTCCACAGTAATTAGTTCAACAAATTATATCTCAGAATGTGCCTGGTGCTGCCCTGGAAGAATAATATTATAGGGAAGTTATTTCCAGCAATCTCCTCATGGTATCCATACATTTTGCAGCTCAATGGTAGCAGTATTGTGGCTGGAAAAAGCCATTCTTACTGTAGTTTTGGAGGATGCATGCTGCTTTAGGAACTACCTGCACCACAGCTTGGAGGTAAGTCATTATAAGTCGCTCATTACATGTAATAAATGTCTTCTCCCAGTAACAGACATTATGAGTACAGTGGTGCCTCCACTTACGACGATAATCCGTTCCAGAAGATGGACGTAAGTCAAAATGGTCGTAAGTCGAAGCACCATTTCCCACAGGAATGCATTGAAACCCCATTAATCCATTCCAGCCAAAGAAAAAAATCACACACAAAAAAATCACTGCAAGACTCATTGGAAACGCGATTAATCCCTTCCAGCCGAAGGGGGGGGGGGGGAGATAAGCAATCAAGCGTGCAAGACCCATTGCAAATGCACAGAAAACAAACGGAGCTGATTGGAAATTCACAGAGAACAGAGGGAAAAGGTCGGAAATGCAAAGGAAAAAGCAAGGGAAGCATGCAGGACCCATCAGAAATGGGGAAAAAAAACCCAAAAAGCAACCAAACCCCCCAAGACCCATCAGAAATGGGGGGGAACCCAAAAAACAAACAAACCTCCCAGACCCATCACAGCACAGAAACATAACCCCCCCAGCCTAAAACCACGCTGCAAAAACACCCAGAAGTTTTTAAAAAGCAGAAAACAGCACCTTACCTCCCTGAAAACACACACACGCTCACTCCGAAGCAGAAGGAGGCAGTCCCAAGCCTCCGACGACGACACACACTCTCTAACTGCCAGGGTGAAAGAGCGACAAAGAAGCAGCCTCGTCGCCACCTACAGTTAGAAATTTGAATTTCCCGCCTTTTTCCCCTGCCTTTTTCTGTTCGTAAGTGGAAGCTCCGGTCGCAAGTAGAAGCAAAATTTTGCAGCCGGAGCTGGTCGTAAGTCGAATTGGTCGTAAGTAGGGATGTTCGTAAGTGGAGGCACCACTGTATAGCTTAACAAGGGATAGCTTAACTCTATTGGTAAGTATAACTGTGACTCTTAGGTACACTGAGCTTCGCAGAGTGGTAGAACAGGAATATCATACGGTTGAAGTATTGGCTCATTCTGTGCCCTTATACTGCTGTTTCTTGATTGTGGGCACTAAAGGTGACTTCAAGATGGATGGGGGGACAGTGTGCTTCATATCATAGCATTCAAATATTCCCCATAAATAGAAAAGTAACAATGTTAGTTACTTTGAAGAAATACTAAAGCAGACAGCTGCTTTTAAAAATATTACCACAATGGTAACTAACTCCTTTTCTGCACTTTGGAACCATAACTATAGTATTTATAAGCACCTACTTAAGTAAGGTGGGATGTGGTGGCACTGCGGGTTAAACCGCAGAAGCCTCTGTGCTGCAAGGTCGGAAGACCAGCAATCGTAAGATCGAATCCATGCGACAGAGTGAGCTCCCGTCGCTTGTCCCAGCTCCTGCCAACCTAGCAGTTCAAAAGCATGTAAAAATGCGAGTAGATAAATAGGAACCACCTCGGTGGGAAGGTAATGGCGTTCCGTGTCTAGTCGCGCTGGCCATGTGACCATGGAAACTGTCTTCGGACAAACGCTGGCTCTACAGGGATGTGCAGCGCCCCCTAGAGTCGGACACGACTGGACATTTGTCAAGGGGAACCTTTACCTTACTTAAGTAATTACTAAAAACCAACTTTCCAAATTTTGCCCTGCACTGGACCTGTGTTTTTTGTCCTTGCTCAACTCTGTGTTTTCAAATAACCACCTTGTTACAAATGATATCCTGATTAGAGATGGGGACGGCTCACTATTTTGGCGAGTCGTCCTGCTTCATGAGTTGATGACTCACAAAGCATGAAGTTGCCCCTATGAACTGACAAAGCACGAATTTATTCGTTGATTTGTGTGTGGGGTTCCTAAAAAAACCTGACCCCCCCGCCGTCCCCCGTGCTGCCGCCCCCCCCCTGCTACCCCGCCGATGCCCCCCGGCCCCCCACCTATGCCGTCCCACCATAATCGTTGCCGCCGCCGCCGCCAAGGTCTCCATCTGGCCTCCGCAGCCACGGCGTGTAAAAAGGGAGACTGCCTGCCCTTTGCAAAGATGGCAGCTGCGGCTTCATTTAGGGTAGGGAAGCTGCCGCCGCCATCTTTGCAAAGGGCAATCAGTCTCCCTTTTTACACGCCGTGGCTGTGGAGGCCAGATGGAGACCTCAGCGGCAATTACGGTGGGGGTGGGTTGGGGGGGTGGCGGGGGGGTAAAGTAGGGAGAGGAAGGGGGCAGGGGATAGATTGTGGGGGTGGCTGGCTGTGTGGGGGGGTGTTGCTGCCTATCGGCCCGCCGATCAACTGATTGGCGGGCCGGTAGGCAGAATGGAAAACCATAGGATGGCTTTTTTTCTTCTTCTTATGGGGGACGAATAAAAATGGGGAAATATTCATCCCTTTGTATTTGTCGGGATCTCTGTAACCCACGAATATGAAGGAATGAATATTTAACGAATCAGCGATTTCTGACGAATATCGTGATCTTTTTTTTTATTCATCCCCATGTCTAATCCTGATCCTTTCGTGGAACCTTCCACTGCTTGGGGACTTGAGGAATGTTATCTTGTCCACAGCTGTCCTATTATGAAAGCACCTGATGCTGCTGTATGATCTCAGCTACTCAGGTGTGGTGGGGACTCCCTCTGTTATCACATTCAGGAACCGACGTACAAGTATCATTGTTCTGGCTTGTAAACTGCTTCACTTCCTATGAATACTCCAGAGGTACCTGGGATTCAGAAACTGACAGTTGTTCTCATCTAATGCTTAGTCACAACTTCCCCAGAAGGAAGTCAACCAGTGCCACTGTTACATTTGGATATTTTATAGTCCCGGCTGGGTCCCATTTGATGGAAAGTAAGTGACTGAGTTGTGCAATTAAAATGAGAGTGGAAATTACTATGCATCCACATACTTTGTTAGCTCTTTCAGACACCACCTCACATCAACAAGCCCTGCACGCCTCATTCTGCTATGAAGTCCCCCTGTTTTCTTTTATTAGTTCACTTCGAAATCTTTGAACTTGAAAGAACTGCTTCCCTCTTGGGTAGCGTCAATGCATTTAAATTAGCCTGAGATGGGGAACGAAAACGGAACCTTTGCTCTCCTATTCTCTTTGGTATTTTTAGCATTTAATTTGTTAGCCTGTTTTGAGGCTTATGGAGGGAGGAAAGGCCCTGTTGTCATGGAAACACCAACCTCCCATATATTTACAGGGAGACCAACAGCGGGAGGTTCTCTGGAACAGTTGCCAAGACTCTTAACCTGTAGATAAAACAAGTGACTGCCTGCCAGATAGGTTGATGCTTCAGTCCAATTGAGGTGGATGCCTTAGCCCAGTCTTCCTACCTAGGCTGGGTCAAGGTTGTCACTGTTCTTGTATTTTGTTGAAAGGATACTTTACTGGCTATACAATTTGAGCTGTACAATCCAAGTGCCTCATTCCCATTTGTATTTCTGCCTTATGCACTATCTGCTGCATGCCTTTCAATATCAGTTGTTCAGGAACAAGAGTGGGAAGTTGTGTTCACAGCATTTATACATTGGACTTTTGGACTTCCCATTGGGATCTGGTTGACCATTGCAGAAACACTTAAGACTCTAGACTTCGTAGGCTTTTGGGCTAAGTCTTATCCTTCTTGTTCCTCCCTTATTTCTGCCATTTCTCCTGACAATATGCTATACAAGATATTTATGTAGAATAAATTCTAGATGCTGTTAGATCATAGCAAAGTCAATGATTTACAAAAGCATGTATTGCTACAAGGCCACCATTTCAAAAAGGAACTGGCAATCAATATCTCATCTTTGAAATTCAGAGGAGAGAAGTTGTTTATTTGGTCCTCCAAAGGCTGCCCAAGATGTAACTTCCTATATCAGGCTTTGGAACTCACATAATATGGTTTTGCATGGAATCTCACATCCTTCTATATAGTGGTGACCCTGAAGATGTTGTTGGACTGAAACTCCCACTATCCTTTGCCATGGCCTGTGCTGCCTAGGGCTGGTGGGAGTTGTAGTTTGACATCAACTGGAGGCCCATATCCCTCCTTTAAAGTAAACTTAATCTTTATAATATTTGTGAGGCTGATGGTTGCCAAATATGTTGCTGCTGGTAGGAGTCCTGTTCCTCCTACATTTCATAGCTATGCAAAACTTCCCAGTGAGTTAATGCCTGAACTGAGGTTTAGCTTCCAGCTCATGTTCCTTCTTTCAGTATCACGTGTGTTATACTAAAGACTGTTACTGCATTAACTTTCCTGTATGGTCTATGCTGAAAGAAAGTCGAGCAGGACAGAAGTGATGGATGGATGTTATTTGTTGTTAACTCAACTTCTGGAAAGTGACTGGTAGCATCTGCTGTGAGTTAACAATGGCTGTGGACCCTGACAGGTTCTACTAGGGAAAGGTCCAGTTTTCACTATTTACTGACAGTCAGACTGCACCTGTTGTACAGAAACGTTGCTGTCTGCTGCTGTCCAGTTGGCAGCATATGCCAGAGTCACTTGTTTCCAATTTCCTGTTCCCTATCCAAGAACATGCTATAAAGCTAAATTAGATTTACTAATTCATACCTTTACTATATTAGGGATTGCAGAGTGCAGCCAAATAGTTTAGTGCAAAAGAATGCATCTGCCTGGCCAGCTGCTCATGCTAAACCTCCAAACAAAGATCCTACCCATGTAACACTCATGACAAGCTCATAATTGTTTATTTGGGTACCCTCAATTCCTGCTTCTCCTCCAGAAATAAATATCAAGCAAAACTCCTCAATTTTAATTCAAATTATTTAGTAGAAATATTGGAAGCGTCAGTACATTTAGGATGGAAGCAGGTGTTCAGAGTAAGGTCTTTCCCTCCATTTTGGAAAACCTTTTCTCTTCAGCAGTTTCCCTCGTGTTTTTTTGTTGTTGTTAAATACACATTCAGATGTCCTGAAGAATCTTCAAACCTCACCAACCCAACATATTACAGGCACCAACGGTTTCTTAAAAGATCATCATTAGAGCAATGTCACCAAAGACTTCCATCAAATAAGTTTTTTCTTCTCATTCATTCTCTCACCACTGTACATAGCTGCGTGCCAGGGGCGGACTGCACTTGCTGATACATTACTCTCCTTGCTTTATTACATTCTGAAAAAATAAGGGACAGGTCTACCCTGGGTTCTAGATGTGTCATGTGGGATATTACGGAGGTTGGGGAGCAAAAAACCCAAGTTGTCCATGATCCTGCAGGGTGCCATAAGGGCAATTGTGTGAGTTGTGTCTCCAGGCTGCCCACTGCATAACTGATCATGCAGCCGGAGTGTGACCACGTGGGCAATGAGCAGCCCAGTGCTTGTACAACTGTCCATCTGCACTCCATGGTTCCAACAGGATATGGGCCAGAAGGTTTTTTCTCTTAGAATGGAAAACATGTAACTCCCCAATCTTTCTCTGGCATCAGATCTCTCAGCTTTTCTCAGTTATGAGGAATCTATTTCCTCATCTTTTCTCTTTTCCTGATGTTGTTGGATGGCTGTATCTCCTAAAAATTTTAAAATGTGGTTTTGCCATTTTCTCAGTAGGGCATGTTGTTTCTTTTTCTGCCTCGGAAAATGATCTCTCAGATTCTCCCTCCTTCTCCCTCTCTCGTTTTTCCTTACCCTGTGTATGGATATTTCAAGATCTGAGAAAAATAACATTTTATTGTACTAAATGCCAAACTGAGGTGCTTGGCAAAAAGCACACACTCTGTGTGTGTTTGTGTGTATAAATATTTTTAAAACATATAAAGCTGCATGCCTTGCAAATGCAGGTTGACATTTGTATCCACATTGGTTTGATGATATTGAAGATAAGGAAACAGGATTTCCAGACCTCTGATCCCTCTGCTTTATTCTTTGACTAAGTGTTATAAGAAGCCAAAGCCAGTCGGATAGAATTAATCAGCTCTTCCAAAGTAAACTGACATTTCAGATGAAGTGCAAAATTCTATGTTTGACTTTTCAGACTCTGAATTCAAATGAGACCCAAGTGCCTTATTATTATTATTTTTCTGTTACAGAAAGACATAATTAAGTACGTCACTGAAGAGGCCTAAAAAGATTTCATAAGCTATATGTACAGCAATGGATAATGAATAATATTTGCTATACTGGCGGAAATCCTGTTGCTTAGTGTAGCAAACTGCACTAAAGTTGACTCATTGAATCCGTGGGGATTTGGTGAGTCAGCTCCTCAGCAGATTCAGTTGATTCAATGGACCTACTCTGGTGTAACTTACTGTGCTAAGCAACAAGATTTCATGCACTATTTCAAGCACCCAAGATTGTAAACCAGAAAAAATATATATGCCCAGGACTCATAATTTTGTTGCTGTTGTTGTTGATGATACTAAATTTTGATTAAATTGAGAAAGTACAGGCGAAGGCAAGTCATGAAGAGGCAGTAAGATAATTCCATATAAGTCACATGAATTCATTGGAGGAAAAGTTGGCTATACATATACCCTACAATTTATGACATATATGTGAGCAAATATAATGATTGCAGACAAAAGCACTATAATGCAAGGTTAGAACAAAAGCCCTGTGTTTGGTGTTCTACACCAGCTTTCCAGAAACTTTGTCTCTGGAAGAAAGCAGTAGTAAAAAGAGGACCAAATAGGATTTGTTAGAGATAGTAATGACTGAACATTTGAAAGGTGAAGAGAAACTGGGATTGGAATGTGTTAGATTACAATTCCCAACACACACACCCTGCCCCGGCCATCATGAGCTCAGATTGCAGGCTACATGGAATTCAGTAATCTTTTTCTAACCATCTTTTTTTCAGACCCAGATCCAATGTATATGAGCTTGACTGAAAGATGGGAAGTATGAAGCTCAGTGAGCATCTTTCATCCTGCAGTTGAAAAGCTATTGTGAATAGTGAGCTGAAAAAGGGTTGGAAGACACTGAAGTCTTCAAGTTTTGGTGGAATGGGCTTAAGCCAAATACCACCAGTACCTTCTCAGGTGGGCCTGCCATTGTCCATTCAGTTACCCTTTCTCTTTGGGCCATAGTCACACAGCAAGCTGGGAGGAGAAGGAAAAGTGAGCAGAGGCTGCTATTCCTCCTCTTTTCACTGCAGAGGGGGTAGATGACAAGGCAGGGATGACAAGGAGGAAGAGCAGCAGGGCCAAGGTACTCCATGAATTGATGGTAGACCTCTATGATGCCGAGTTTGCCAACTTTTAGAATTGGCCATAAAATGAAATATTAAGCATACTCTCCCCACTCACTCTTCTTCCATTCTGGGTGAATTTGCCATTTTCTCAGTAGGGTACTTGTTTCTTTTTCTACTTCAGAAAATAATCTCTCAGATTCTTCCTCCTTCTCTCTCTCTCTTGTTTTATCTTACCCTGTGTACAATTATTTCAAGATCTGAGAAAAATAATATTTTATTCTACTGAATGGCAAGCTGAAGTGCTTGATAAAAAGCACATGCTTGTGTGTGAGAGAGTGTATTTAAAACGTATAAACGCCATGCAAATGCAGATTGATATTTGTATAGACATTGGTTTAAGTATATTGAAGATAAGCAAACAAACACACAATGGAATTCATCATTACAGACTGGATCAAAGCATAGTCATGGTTTAAGAAAATCCACTGGCCATAATCCTGTTGGGGATGTGTAACTTAAACTGCATCACTCACTGTGGTGAATTGCCATTAACTAACAAGGTGCAGTTACATTACTGGGCACATGCCTGTACAATTGAGCATATGATTCTATGATACTATATGCCTTGAATCTGCATCTTGTTAATTAACAGCAAATCACTATGATGAGATATGCAATTCAACTTTCACATGCCTAAACTAACAACAGGATTCTGGCCATTGACATTGATTATTAGCTTATGTTAGAGATGGGGGTATTCGTATACGAATATCCCTGCACAGCTGGACTTAGCAAGGGTCTGGCTCCTGGGGCTGGACAGTCCACTCATGCATCTGGTGGCAGCCCCGCTCATCTTTCCAATCGCTCCCAGAGTACCGCTCTCTTCCTGCTTGGCTAGCCACTCCAGGCACGGGGAGGGAGGATGAGTCTCCCTGCCCAGCTGCTGAGTGGCCAGCCGGGCGGGAAGAGAGCTGTACCCTGGGAGCAATTGGAAGGATGAGCGGGGCCACTGCTGCCACCGGATGTGCGGGGATATTCGTATTTGTATATGAATACGAATACCCCCATCTCTAGCTTATGCCTCATTGATCTGAATGGTACTACTTTAAACATGACAACTGAAACTCAGACTAGAAAATACAGATAGTACACCATTAGAAGTACAGCTCTCTCAGGAGGTGAAAGACACACATTTATCCTAGCATGAGCATGCCTCATTTCTCATGTTACAAATTATTTTGCTCTTGTTTTCTGATGGGTCATCAGGAGGTATGCATGGGCTTCATTTGGAAGTCACAGGTTGGGAGCTTTGAAGGAATTGTCTGACTTGGAGGAAAAATATTGTAATAGCAGGAAATATGTGTTTCTGCAATGCATGGTTTGGCCTTAAGTCTGGATCCAAATCAGTGTGTATTTTGAATATAAGAATGAATTCCTGCAAAGTGAATAGTTTCTGTGACTTAATATGGACATGAATTTATTTCAGAGCAGTTCATGGACAGGATGGCATCTTTACTTCCCTTATTACTCCAGATTCCTTTAATTATGTAGATCAGGTGTTCTGTTTTGGAAAGGAGGAAATGCTGCCTGTTCTACAGTGTGAGTGTTTTGTCTCCATCTTTCTTCTTAATATTTGATTCTTTCTGTTTTGCAGTATGCTTCAAACTAATGATGATAAACCTTTGTCTGGAAAAAACGATTGAATAAGAACACAAAAGACAATACTGAACAAAAAGCTCCGATACTGCAAAATTTCTTTCTCAGGTTCAACGCTGAAACACATCCAAATTTAAAACTTGATATTTGCAGACTATCTGATCATGTCTGCTTGTCAGGGTGATGCACAAAATGCAAGTTAAAACAGAATTCTTGTGCTTTATGAATTTTCAGTTTGGAGCACAGTTAAGAAATGATAAAAGGAGTAAATGAACCAAAGGAAGAGCTGGTTAGAATTTAGATTAAAAGATAAATAGCTCATCTGATAAATTATGTCTGATTTCCAGGGAGGAAAATTTGGTTCTTTCATAAAGGATGACACAGTACTCAAGCTAAACTTTCCTGAAGGTGCTTTACCTAAATAATTACTAACCAACGAACGGCATGGCTGTTGGGCAACGGGAATGTAAATGAGAAGTGTGTGTGGCATGGTTCCTCTCTAGTGTGCTTGTCAATCAAAGAACTTGTGTTATCAGCATCGATGCCTAATTAGTGTCAGCACTACTTCTCCAGTTAAAGACATACATCTTGTGGAAAAACTTGAGCTCACAAACTGTGGGACATCTAAAAAGAAGAACCAGGGAGACTGCTTGCCAAGTTCCCATGGAGAGAGGGCTCTGGATGAGCGCAAAATGTTAATGGCATTTCTTCCATGGACAGACTTTGTGTGTTTCATACGTACACCTTCACCTGAAGGCTATTTATTGAAATCCACAAAAGCTATATATGGTGTGTTGAACTCACTGGGGAAAAAGTAGGATCTATATAACTAATGAACAATAAATGAACACCAGAATCCACTATATATATATATCCTATATATATATATATAGTGGATATATATATAGTGGATATATATATATATATAGTGGATTCTGGTGTTCATTTATTGTTCATTAGTTATATAGATCCTACTTTTTCCCCAGTGAGTTCAACACACCATATATAGCTTTTCTCCTGTTCACTCTAATTTCACAACAACACTATGAGATCAATCAGGCTGAGGGACAGTGACAAGTCTCAGGATACTAAGTCCCTTCATGGGAACTAAAACATGGAGCTTCTAAATCCTTCCAGAAGCAGTGGCTTTGCAGTAAAACTGGATGTGGATCTCCCACTCCATCCTCAAACCCACAAAATTAAAAATGCAAGTAGACTTCCAGCAACATTAGGTTTTGATTGTTCTTTTTCTTCTTTTTTTTAAGGGCTAGATGAAGAATCTCCCTGTTCAACTGCTGAGCCGACAGCTGTGTGGGGAGATGGGGAAGCACCAGCCGGACTACTTCCATGACTGGCACAATGTTGATGCAAATGGACGCACGTGTTGCACGGCGATCAGTTCTGGGAGAGGGAATAGATCTCCATGGCTCCTGTGGTGCCGCGCTTCATGTTCACATCCCTAGGGATACGAATACGAAGTGCCCATGTCTGGGCCCAAGAACTTTCATTTCTGCACAGCTGTCGGGCAAACTGCATAGGTGATTAGATATCCTTTCTGTGTTCTGTAACAGTCATCTTCTTTTCCTTCCAGTCAGCTTAGTTTACTTAGCTGTACTGAAATACTATTATTATACTGCAGCCACGGTGCCAGGCATTTCACAGAGCTATAGACAAAGTAAAAGGCTTGCATCATTGCTTAGATAGCATTTTTAACAGTCCTCGTTTTTATCCTTTCAGTTCAGCTTAGAGTGCAATTAGATGGTTGGAAAGGAATACATCTGATCGCACCAGAAAGGGTTGCTTTGCAGGGAGCAATCTCTCTTCATGTGACCCTTCTGTCTGCCAGGGAATCACTCCAGCCTGGCACCCTAAAGCAAATAATGGACAAATAATGTCAGGGATTCCAGATAGAGCAGGTCAGAATGTCTCTTAAAAGGCACAGAGTAGATAGACCTTGATTTGTATGTTGAATATTTGTACACAGAGGGGGTTCAATGGGCCTTTTGCACATGTCAACGCCAAGACAACTATGATATTTCTGATTACCATGCATTGATGTAAAAGCTGAACAAACAAGAAAGCTGATGGGGGTGGGTGGGAATCATTTGGAATTTATTGATACCATAGACAACCCAAAATACAAGCAAGTGGGTTCTAGATAATACCACACCTGAATTCCTGCTAGAATTGAAAGTGACTAAATGGGGATTTATTGTAATTTGGACACAGCATGAGAAGACAAGACTCACTGAAAAACACAGCAATGCTAGTAAAAGCAATGGATATTAGGAAAAGAGGAAGACATAACTTGAGTTGGACAGACTCAGTAAAGGAAGCCACGAATTTAAGTTTCAGCGACTGAAGCAAGACTTTTGAAGGTCATTAATTCATAGGATGGCTCTAAGTTGGAAGCAACATAACAAGAACAAATAACAAGCACATAACAAGAACAGAAGTAAAAAACTGTTAAGATAACATTGACATTCTGCCTTCTTCCTGCAAAGACAGCTCAGTTAAACTAGTTATATGTTCTACAAATGTGCATACTGTAATAGCAGGAAGCAGAGAACTGTGGAAGTATGAAGAGCGTAACTGAGGGGAAACACCAGCAGAGAATTGACACCAAGGGCAGCAGCTGGCTTTGAAAACAACTGTGGTAAAGATTGCACAGTGTTAAGTGAAGCCAATTCACCCCATACTTCCTCTGTCTTCTGGGACATATTTTACAAAGTTTGTGGCAACAAATACCGAATACAACTTAATTGTACTGGCCTGTTTAGTTATGTGAGAATAGTTAGTTCAGGTTTAAAGGTAATCAACTGGGCAATTTGTAATGGGAAAGTTATTTATCATATCTGGGGAACTGGATAGCAGGCTTAAGTGGAGAAGAATAAATTATTATTCAAAATTAAGATGGTTATCCATTCTACTCCCATGCCAAATACTTCAGCAGATATGAGTGGCAGGTGTGGTTTTTGGGGGGTCTGATTCTGTTCTAGCTGACATTTTTCTTTTCAGATAAAATAAGGCTAATTAACCATTCCAGGAAAGAGAGCTTTGAAGTTGTCTTATTTTTTTTTTATTCAGTCTTAAAAGTTAGGGGACCACAGAGATATCTGCCACATTTTAAGACTTAATAATCCCACTGAAACCAGCAGTAAATTAGACAGGAAAGACAATTAAAGTGAGAGCAAAAAACAACAGGTATATTCACACTCCCTTTCCTTTGATTGCTACGTTGATTCAGATTCGCTGTGTGTCTTTTATATTTGGAAACTGCCACCTCTTTGTTTGGTTTTTCCAGCTACAGTCTGAGATGTGATTTTACGCAATTAGGAAGACTATTTAGTGCAATACAAAGAAGCAGCAATATAACTTTGAAATGACATGACTGCTTTCTCTTCACACACACACACTAATAGTGGGAAAGTAACATATCAATAGAACTCATATTCTGTATTTTATTCAGCAGCAGTTCTGTGGGAAATAAAGATGTATAATTTGGAACCATCTCCTACAAAAAGGTATGGGGACTCAGCAACCTCAGTGTGAATCCACAAAATGTTCACAAGACACAGCTTGAACAATCTCTGCCTCCCAGCATGCCTGTGAAGAAAGCACCCTGAGGAGACATTAAGGCACAGATTAAAGGTAAGAGTACAGTAATAGGGTGGGACTTTCAGCAGTAGTGAAGGAGTTCCATGATGGAATGCAAAGTTATTTTTTCTCAAAGAAAAGATGGACCATCGTTGGAAGCTCTTGCCTTTTTATTTTAAATGCAGTGGTTAAATCTCTTTATAGTATAGTGGACTCCTTGGGATTATGCACAGCAAGAGACAGTTCAGCTCCTGTACAAAAGAGGAGAGATGGGGAGATGCTGAAAAGCTTCCTGCCAGTATTTGTTTCACAGCACAAAAGACTATATTCCGCTCTTGACCTCTTAACATATAAGAGGGAAGTGTGGCATTTAGGCTCACAGTATGTTGATGGTGTCCCATTGTCCAGTTTATTTGCCAGTCTCCATTACATTTGAATTATGCTCAGCTTTAATCACAAATGGGCTGCCTACTGAGCAGGTATACAAGGGTTTCACAGCTGCACTCTATGGCTCAGTAAGTTGGGAAGACTGCTGCCTTTTTACTAGTTTTCCTAGTCCCCCACTTCTTTTCTTTATCAACAGCAGTTTAAGTTTCATTCACAGCCAGGTGGCAGAGCTAGGAACAGCTCATTCTCTGGTCACTTACTAGACTGTGTTTTTTTTTTAACTAATACAATGGGAGAAATATTTGCACAAAAGCAGAGTTAGCACAACAGTTGAAGTATCCTCTTGATGGGTGGAAGTGCAGGTAGGTTTAAAGCAAGACAGGAATTTCCAGACCTACTTTTTTGTACTACAAGTCCCAGAATCCCCAGCAAGCAGGAAGTTGTAGTCCAAACTAGCAACTGTTCCAAGTGCTAAGGAAGAAAAAATGATGTCATGTAAGTTTCACTCTTAAAAAAATAGTAGTAGTGTATACTGTATGTCTGTTCATATCAGTAAAAGACAAAAAGATCACTCTATGGTGGGTAATGTTACAGGGGAGAAAATATTCTTTTCCAATGGGATTTCAGATTGATGGTTGCAGTGGAGCAGAATTTCTTCAGATCATGTCAGCACCATAGACAGCTCCCAATAGGAGCTGTTGTCTAAGGTGTGGATCAGTACCATATCCTAAACTATGGATAGTCTCGCCAATGGATTGAAGCTTTCGGAAAGAGTGGCAAAGTTTGTTTTGTAGTTTGGGTTGTATGTCAGATAAAACTTGAGATTACCTTGATCAGGAAAATGTAATAAAACGCTACGCCTGCTACTCTTTAAGGTGCCCCATCTTGATTCTACAATTTCAGTAATCAGAGCTATCCATGCAATTGCCTGGAGGCAAAACTGGCAACAGATAGGAGAGGCCTGGTAGGTTTTTGGTGATGGTCTGAATCCTCTTGGTGCTTGTGCAAGGTCTGCATAAACTGCTGTGTTTAATGGCAGCTAACTGACAAGGTGTTGGGACATGTTTTGGTTGCATGTGAGATCATGTGCCCCATTTCACAACTGAGATGTACCCTGGTACATCATCAATGAGCCACAATTAGCGGTGGCATGTTACACAAATGCTACACAGACACCAATACGATTCTGGCCAGTGTGTGTATGGAAGTTCATGCGATCCAAGAAGATGCAGGTCTTGGGGTGAAATGACTCACCCTTCTCCCCCTCCTGAAGGAAGGTGCTAATTAGGTCTGGTGTGAGACCAATAGAAGAAGGCTAGTATGTATACATGTGTAAGAACACAAGAAAATAGATAAAGGTTCAGGCTGAGGCTTCATCTAGTCCATCATTCTATTCCTGTAGTGGCTATCAATTTGCCTATGGTTATCAGTGTACCTATACCCCTCCATTTCATACTCCCCACCAAGTGGTACACAGAGAAACACTGCCCCTGATACTGGAGATGATATATTGTATAACTATCCTGACTAGCAGCTGTTGATGGCCCTGAGCTTCATGGGTTTGTTCAAGTTGGCAGCCATTACTACATCTTGTGGCAGTGAATTACAAAAGTTAACTGCTGGGAGTAAAAAGAGCAACTGTTCTCCAAAACTTCTGGCTGCTTGGAAGTAGGGTGCATAAGCATCTTGGTGGTGGTGGATGGTTTTCTGACATTAAAGAGTCCCTCCATTGCACAGGTCCCAAAAGCTTCCCCAGGATGGATTCCTAGGGATCCCCAGAAACTGTTAGTACGTTCCTTGGAGACTCTAATGTTGGCGCTCACTACAGCCAATGGGCAGATTTCTCTGTCCTGTGTCTAAAGGGAGCCAGTGTCATATAATGTTGGGCTATAACTCAGGAGACCAGAGCTCAAATCCCCACTCAGTCATGAAATCTCACTGAGTGACCTTGGACCATTCATAGACTCACCTGGGCAAACTCATACATAAGATTGTCATGAAGATAAAATGGAGGTGGAGGAGAGACATGGACAGCGCCTTGAGCTCACTGGAGAAAAGATGAAGTAGAAATGCAACTAAGAAATAAAAAAAATTAAAAAGGCAAGAGACAGAGACTAGATCTACCTGACAACCACCTGTTAAATGCTCTTTTCTGTAATCCCTAATTCTGCATGTACATTGGGGCAGGATTTGGCTGCCCACTAGCGAGAGAAGCCCTTTGTGTACATGCTCAGAGGAACTTACTTTTTCTGACTTTATCAGATATTCTAGGACTCAGCCCTGGGACTGAAAACAGATTGAGGGCTGACCCCTAGAATCAAATCCTACCAGTAGACAGGATGCATCTACCACATACTTTATATTTTAATGTATCATCAGATTTTATAAGAAGGAGTATGATAAAAGTTTTCAAGAGCAATGGATTACTGATGTAATAATAAGATAAAAGGTTTTTAAACCAGTGATCTAGAAGCTAGTCATAGAAGGTCAACAACTGCCCAATACAGGACAAGAAGCTCATCAAATACACATGAAAATTGGCTAACAGTCTGAACAGGAAGCGTGTCAATCAAGTGGCATGATATCTTAAGCATCCTATTGATCTCCTGTTCAGAATTCATGCTGGGTGACTCCTCATCATAAAACATTCAGAAGTCCAAATCAATACGAGTTATGGCACATTGTATTTTGTATCTTCAAAGTCATTGCTAGAGCGTAGGAATGAGCGTTGCTAAACAAACATGACCTGGGCATCCATTTCCATTGGGCACAGCTTGGCAACTTTGACAAAGAGAATTATTTTCCCCCACTTTTTTCCTCGTTAAAGTGATGGCAGAGCTGTAAAGTAATCTGGGTTGTGTTAAGCTGTTTGACAGGGAATCTATATTATCTCTTTGTGTGCTGAACGTGAGAGCCCAAGCGAAGGAAATTAAGCCAACTATGAAACTTTGTCTGAGACTGGTGGTGCCATTTTGTGGAATGGACAAGAGAAACTCAGCAACGTGTCCTTCCTCTATCAATAAAAAATTTAAAACTGTCTCAAGGGATGAGGAACATGATCACAGAGCAATAGAAGAAGCTGAAGGTCACACAAGATCTGCTGGGCTGGTGACTAGGACTTCTGAGAGGTGGATGTTTTGCCTACAGTCTCACATCTGCTGCTTCAAATATACACACACGACTTGGGTTGAGCAGCAGAAGACAAAACATTTGGAAAGGTGAGTGTAACTTGGACTTCTTAAGGGATTCTCCATAAACAAGTTGATAGGTTCTGTAAAAAACAAACAAACAGGCTACTACTGTCTTTTCCTGCTTAAAATAAGCAAAAGGGAAAAGAGAATGGAAGGCTATTTAGTGCTCAAGCTCAATATGTATCAACCCCAAAGCAGTGAGCACACAGAATGGTGGGTTCTGGTGGCTGCTATGGCTTCACTGGCATGGCAGGAAAAACTGCAAATCTGCAGACGTCTTCCCTTCTAGGCACCACCCTTATGCTCTTATTTAAAGTAAAATAGATAGATGCATGAAAATTAAGGCTATCCATGGCTACCACTCATGATGGCTATCTGCTACCTCAAGGGTCAAAGCAAAGGCCTATGAGAACATCAGTTTCTGGGGAACAACCAGTTTCTTCAATTTGAACATTAAATTGAAATTTCTTCACTGTCAGCATTAAAGTTGTATAGTTCTTCTGTAGTTAGGATTTCTTCTTCTTCTTAATGAATGGTACTTCTCTTCAAAGAGCCAGCATGTAGCCTAGGGGGAATTAGTCATCGACCCCACCAGAGAAGCTGAGGCCTAGGTGGCTTTGGTGGTGAGGTATGCCTTTCACTACCTCCAAAACATCTGCCATCTACAATTCTTGGGTTCCCAAGTTTTGGGAGGGAGATAATGTGGCCGTAGTGATTCATGCTGTGGTAACTCCTCAATCGGTTTATTGGAATGTATAGTACATGGAACTACTCCTGAAGATGACTTGAAAGGTTGAGCTAGAGCAGAATGCAACAGTCAAGGCTGTAAATGGCACATCTAGGTGGAGTCATATTGCATATACGAATACGAAACCCTCATCTCTGGTAGCTTCAGGTGTCCAACCCCTCTCCCTATGGAAGTGTGACTAGTAGCAATATTAAATTCTTTTTAAGACAAGGTCATTTTTTTCACACAGATTTTTCAAGCTTGTTTATTTATTTATTTATTTTATTTATTTACAATATTTTTTTAGCTGCGCCATTATCAATGGTCTCTGAGCGGCGTACAACAATATTAAAACTTTAAAAACATTAAAACCATTAAAAATAGGCAATATTATAATAATATCCTATATTAAAACAGTCATTAAAACATTAATATTAATAAATCCTGCTGCTCATATGGCCAGTTAAAGGATACTATTTAATTAAAATGCTGGCTAAACAGAAAGGTCTTTGCCTGGCGCCGAAAAGCCAAAAGTGTTGGAGCCAGGTGAATCTCTGTAGGGAGGGTGTTCCAAAGTTGGGGGGCAACAGCCGAGAAGACCCTATTTCGACATGCCATCCCCCTCACCTCTTTCAGGGATGGCACCTTCAGAAGGGCCTCCTGGCCTGATCTTAGAGTACGGGCAAGCTCGTATGGAAGAAGGTGGTCCTTTAGGTAACCAGGTCTTAAGCCGTTTAGGGCTTTATATGTTGTGATGTACTGTTAAATTGCTTCTGATTTATGGTAATCTTCTGAATTAATGCCCTCGGAAAAATCTTGTCATTAACAATCCTGCTCACCTCTTGCAAATTCAAGGCCACGATCTGCTTTGTTGAGTGAATCCATCTCTGACTGGATTTTCCTCCTTTTCTACTGCTTTCAGAATTATTGTCTTTTTTCCTCATGATGTGCCCAAAGGACAAACTCAGTTTATTCATTTATGAGCTGTCCATTTCCTGTACTTTTTGCCATGTTTTATGGTTTCTAATGCATATGACTTTGGAATTTCTAAGATTCTATAGTCTATACTACACTGCTATACTACATTTCTACTAAACAAACAATAAAGTAAATTAAACACATCAACTGAGAACAATGTACTGAAAGGACAGATCCCAGTAAGATGGTGTAGTACTGTGGTTTAATTTTTCCAGAGTACCAATAATAGAAATAAAACAGCTCCTCACATGAAATACTAAAAGTGCTGGAGAAATTTTGAAAAGTGCTAAATGTCACCTCAAAATATGAAAAGAAAAAATCCAAAATCGAAATAGACACACACACACGCCATGCACTGTTAATATACTGCTTTTGCTAACACTCTGACATGGATCCAGATTTAGTCATACATATGACCACAAACCTTTTGAAAAGAACAGGGCTTCAGGTAGCTATGATTAATCTAAGTCTCACTAATTTCAAGTGGTTCTCTGAGTCTAGTCCCCTCTGTGCAGTTACAGTGGTGCCTCGACTTATGAACGTCCCTACTTACGACCATTTCGAGTTACGACCAGCTCCGGCCGCAAAATTTTGCTTCTACTTGCGACCGGAGCTTCCACTTACGAACAGAAAAAGGCAGGGGAAAAAGGTGGGAAATTCAAATTGCTAACTGTAGGTGGCGACGAGGCTGCTTCTTTGTAGGTCTTTCACCCAGGCAGTTAGAGAGTGTGCGTTGTGGGAGGAGGCTTGGGACTGCCTCCTTCTGCTTCTGAGAGCGTGTGTGTGTGTTTGCAGGGAGGCTTCGGGCTGCCTTGTAAGGTAAGGTGCTGTTTTCTGCTTTTTAAAAACTGTTCTGGGTGTTTTTGCAGCGTGGTTTTGAGCTGGGGGCGTTATGTTTCTGTGCTGTGATGGGTCTTGGGGGGTTTGTTTGTTTTTTGGCTTCCCCCCCATTTCCGATGGGTCTTGGGGGTTTTGGTTGCTTTTTTGGATTTTTTCCCCCATTTCCGATGGGTCTTGGGGGGTTGTTTGTTCTTTTCCCCCCCATTTCCGATGGGTCCTGCATGCTTCCCTTGCTTTTTCCTTTGTTTTCTTTGCATTTCCGACCTGCCCCCTTTGTTCTCTGTGCATTTCCGATCTGCTCCGTTTGTTTTCTGTGCATTTCCAATGGGTCTTGCATGCTTGATTGCTTTTCTTCCCCCCCCCCCCCCCCCCTTTGACCGGAAGGGTTTAATCGCGTTTCCAATGAGTCTTGCAGTGATTTTTTTTTGTTTGTTTGGTGATTTTTTTCCCGGCCAGAACGGATTAATTGCATTTCAATGCATTCCTATGGGAAATGGTGCTTCGAGCTTACGACCATTTCGAGTTACGTCCATCTTCTGGAATGGATTATGGTCGTAAGTGGAGGCACCACTGTATAATAAGGCAGGGAGAACAATGAACGCTAAAGAGACAGAAGTTGATAAATATTTATGGAAGACACTTCCATCAAGCTTTATGAGTCTACTTTGTTTAGATTAGAGGCAATTAAACCTATCTCTGACTTGCAGCTTAATTTTGTAACAGACTGGCCCGCTTCATCCTCACTGAAGGGATCAGCTGTATGTCCCAACTAAAAATCACTGTTTGGGACATGCTTTACATTTACTTATATGAGTCTTTGAAGGAAGTAATCTTAGATCCATTTCCCAGAGTACTGCAACTCACTTTCAGTTCTTCATACCATTATATCCCATCCTGTATTTTACTGTTTTGAAAAATAACACAGCATTTGTTCTGTTCCCTTTTCTTTTTCTTTTTACACTAAGTCAACTAGCGTGCCAGCCAAGTTCCTTCTTTGCAAACACTGAGATTTAGCTAGGGAAGAGAAAATTTGACACCTCTCAAATGGGTTGTCACTTTAAGGATGACAAGAAAAGTAGAAACCTGTTCCTTTTCTCCTTGCATTTTCTGGCAGCTCTACAGGAGATTGGGAATTTCTCAAGTTTCAAGGTCAAGCAGACAGCAATGTTTATTCTGTCTAAGACTACATGATAGCTATCCGTATATGCATGTTTTCATCAGAATATTGTAGAGACTCCCTACCCCTCCTTGTTGTACAGAAAATCAGCCATGGGAAGGGACAGTTTTCAGTACATAACAGGTGATGGTGGTTGTGGTGGGTGCTCAACTTGTTATGCAGAAGCCATTTTGTTTTGCTTCAAATTGCTCAAGAAGCTACTTTTCCCTTCTGTGGGAAGGGTTTGAAATACAGTTCAACCAAACAAGGAAGATGAAGAAGAGGGATTGCAGTGTAAATGCAGGAGATAGAAGAATTAAATAAAAACTAATAAATAATATGAAATTTAAACTTAGAGATTATTTTTTTAAAATAGATATTTATTTTATTAAACAGAACTACAGAATACAAAATATAAAATATCAAAAAACGAAAAGGAATAAAAAAATAGCCCAAAATAAGCCCTCCCCTCCCCCCTTCAGAGGACAAGAAATTCCAATCTCCTTTGAGTCCCAGATTCCCCAGGTTTCCAGTGAGCCTTGAAAAAGATAATGAACATAAAACATTTTCCCCTAAATTTTTGTCTTTTCCTGAGCCCAAACATATATTAAATTCCAACTTTGTTTCACATAGTCTAAACTTAGAGATTATTCACATACCATACCATATGTACTTAAGCAGATGTACCACATAATATGTTTACACTTTACACTGCTGGCTTTCAAAAACCAATCATCATCTATCACCACTGTTTCATAACTTTATGTTACAGAAGCTGGGACTTCTCCCTCCTACATGTATCACTGGTTGAAATCCCTGCCTCTACACCTTTTCTCTGGTTCAGATCCCCCCTCACAGCTCCAAAGCTGCTTTTTAAACATCTTCAGACTGAAGGGCCACTCTGTGGTTGTTCTGGTGCCTGTAGCGGCTATCCTGACACCTCTGGAAAGCTCACAAGAAGGAGGTGAAGGAAGTAGCTCTCCTGTTTTACTCCCCAGCAACTAGCTGTCAGAAGCAGGCTGCTTCACCTCCTGCCATTTCAGCATAGCCCTCATCAGCTGATAGTAGTCACTGAGCAACTTATCCTCCAGGACTTCGGTTTAGTCTTGGAGGATAAGTCCATATTACTCTTTCAAAGTCATCCAAGCTAATGCCTCCACCTTGTATCAGCAAATTCCACCAATAATTTTCGCATTACATAAGGAAATGGTTCCCTTTGTCTGTATGGAATCTCCCTCTAATCTGTTTCCTCGGATGAGCAAGAATAGGTTTATTAATATTGTCACATGCTTAATATTTTTAATGTGTTCCCTATTGTATGTTCAATAGCGATTATTGTGTGGTTTTAGTTGACCCTAAGCCACCTTGAGTACCCTATGTGGAGAAAGGAGGCATATAAAACAAACAAACAAAACACTACTAGGTGGTGGGAATGGAGACTTCTTTCTACCCGTTTTCACTGTACTGTGTATCATTTTATGTTAATTTCTACCATCTTCAGGATATGTGGCACATTGTTGTTGTTGTGTGCCGTCAATCCAATTCTGACCTGTGGTGACCTTTTTCAGGCTTGCTAAATTATGGAATGCATTAATATATAATACACAGTTAACTTGTAACAATGGTTGATAACCTCTGTCTAGAACAACAGGCAAAGGAATTAAATGGATAACAACTGACATCCTTGGCACATACTGTATACATTTAAATGCCTCATTTTTTTGGTAAAGCACAGATCCTCTTTTTTAAAGACCAGCGAGTCTCAATTTTTATGCTCAGAATTAGTTATAGATATTGCAATATTTTAAATAATAATACAACAATAATAGATTGCTGTCAAGTCAATTCTTAGGGCAACCCTTTTCAGGGTTTGCTAGTTAGAGATTACTCAGAAGTTGTTTACTATTCCCTTCTTTTAGGGGCACCTTGGTACTTGGTGCAGCTTGCCCAAGGTCACACAGGCTGAATCTTCTTCCTGGAGGCACAGTGAGGAATTGAACTCCCAACCTCTGGCTCTGCAGCCAGATACTTAAACCACTGAGCTGTCCAGCCAACTTATATATATATATTCAATCTTTCGTCTCAAAAAATTATTATTATTATTATTATTATTATTATTATTATTATTATTATTATTATTATTATTATTATTATTCAAAAATAGCAGGCACAGTCAATCAAAATTAAAAAGGCATTGACTGGTATTATGTAACAGATACAAGTTTTAACAAAAAACCTAAGGATCTGTTAAATATTGGCACAGTATGTATACTTTTCCTAATACTGCCATTTTTTGTAGCTCTGATGGTGCTATTTTTTAGATCTGTAACTGCTTATAATACTGTGTGAAATTTCTTAATATTGTTCACAAAGCCCAGATGACAATGGGGACAACTGAAGTATATTTCATCCACAAGTAACATGTTTCAATCGCCAGGTCTTTTATTTTGTTAGTTTTTCCAATTCTTAATTTTCAACTCTGGCATTCCCTGGAACTGCAGTATCAATGATCCAGACATTTCTTCATTCCATCGCCATTATGTCTGGTGTGCTATGCCCAAGGTGTCCATCAGGTTAGATCTGGAAATCCCACAAAATCTTGACTTCCTCATTTTCTGACACCTTCTCTGCCTGATGTTCCCACGGGTTTTTGGTGGCTGGCAAGTTATATTTTTTACATAATGACCAGTGCACTAATTTTGCCACCCTATCACGTCTAATTTTGTAATCTGCTTGTGTAATCTTTGGACGTTTGCAGATGAGGTGTCATACAGTTTCTTCTTTTTCTTGGCAGAGTTGATATTTGTTAATTCCTTGGACCTTAGCTTTCATCATATTGGTTTGGAGTGCTTGTTTTTGTGCAGCAAAAATCAAGCCTTCAGTTTCTTTCTTAAAGGTAAAGGTTCCCCTTGACATTTAGTCCAGTCGTGTCCGACTCTAGGGTGTGGTGCTCACCCCCCTTTCCAAGCCGTAGAGCCAGCGTTTGTCCATAGACAGTTTCCGTGGTCACGTGGCCAGCGCGACTAGACACGGAACGTCGTTACCTTCCCACTGAGGTGGTACCTATTTATCTACTTGCATTTTTACATGCTTTCGAACTGCTAGGTTGGCAGGAGCTGGGACAAGCGACGGGAGCTCACTCTGTCACGTGGATTCGATCTTACGACTGCTGGTCTTCTGACCTTGGAGCACAGAGGCTTCTGCGGTTTAACCCGCAGCGCCATCACGTCCCTATGTTTCTTTCTTAATGGTCTCCAATTTTAGCCATGCCCGTGTTGAATTATTATCATGCTTTCCATCAGTATTTCTCAATTGTTGTTCATGTAGTGGTTTATTTTTCCAACTGTTTAATTTATTTTCACATTGTTGTTTCTTAAATTAAACCTTTATTTCTGTTGTTTTCAAAATATTCTCCATTTTCACCACCTTAAGTAATTTTTCTCTACTTTTACTAACATAATCATTTAAGCTTCTTTTTTTTGGTGATGACGATGATGATTTAAAAAGGAGCAGATTTCTTATGAAAGTATCTTTAATAAGCAAATGATTTATTATGATTGCATTATTAAAGATATTGAACATCCCCCTTTGCCCTGCCAGGTGAAAACATTGGGACTGAAACAGAGAAAAAAAATTGAAGACACTGAAGATAGAATTACAAATAAGAGATGTGAGCTGTGAATGGAAAAATTAAATACAGACAATGGGTAACAGAATCCATTCTCTAAATCAGCTAAGTATGTCCATCTGAGATACTTAATATAAAATTCCTTTTTGAAATTTTAACTATAACAGAAATGAACAACTTCAAGGACAGAATGTTACTTCTAGAAACTAGTTGTAGTTCAATATAGTTCAAAGCCTCAAAGTAGTTTGTTACAATTCTAATTACAATTTTAAAAAGCAACTTTAGTTTCAGATTTCTCAAAAGCAACTATATCCATTACTTTAGTATTTATTTAAAGATACATATGCATAGTGGAACACACAACATGCTGATTGTCTTGATACAAATTCACCCACTTTTGCATTCACTACATTGCTGCCTCAATAGCCACAACAGAGCACATGGGAATAGCAGGAGGCACAGCACCAGCCAGCACTTGACACATGTGACCTTTCTCTGGAAGTTGAGTCATGGCAACTGGACTTCTTTCTTATTAGGTTGAAACGTTTCGCTACTCATCCAAGTAGTTTCTTCAGTCTGAGGAGAGTTGGCAAGAGATCCCTAATAAGAAAGAAGGCCAGTTGCCATGACTCAATTTCCAGATAACCTCACCTGGATGACTGAGAATCTTCACAGATACATGATACTTCTCTTCTCCTACTGAGTAAGATCATATCTCTGTAACTATGAAAGTAACTTTTGAAATGCATAGTTAGACAACAAAAGAAGAGAAGTTCTTGCTCACTAACTAACAATTGTAATGCAGGGAAAGGAACTAACTAAATGTAACTAGATAATCATAGGTAGTTTTTTCTTAGTTCTGGGCACGAGTCATATATGTATATTTTCTAATAAGGCATCCAAAGTGGAGTAAAAAATCCCAATTGGGGGTTGAATCACATATTACTGTCAATACATATCTCCTGCTATTTTTTTGCTCTAGGTACGTAATTCATTCAAAGTACAATCAGACTTGCAAATGAGGCCATTTTACCTCCTGATAACCAGCCACAAAACAAAAGCAAGCTAATTTGCAAAATGCTGAGCAATGCAAGCTTGTGCTGGGATAATCAGATGCTTTGTATTACATCTCAGAGTTACCCTTCTAATGATGTTCTAATTGTATTATTTGGCTTTTTAAAAAATAAATAAACCTTAGGAACATACGTTCTTTCTAATATGTTGAACCAAAAGTTGACATAACTTAGGGGCTAGGGCAGGTAAGTGTGGTCTTCCAGTAGTTGTTGACTTCAGTTCCTAGCATTCCTCATTCTTGGCTCGGTTGGTTTAAGCTAATTGGAGCAGAAGTCCAACAGACATTTACCCACTTGAGCAAGGAAGGTGGCTTTCAGAGGCCTGTTTCATCAGCTCCTACTGCTCTGACAGGGTGCCAGGAGTGGTGATTCCTTGCTTACATCTGGCCAGAAAAATCACCTACGATGAATTGGATTTACTAGCATTTGTGCTGCGTGAGTGCAAATGATGACGTGAAAGGAAAAGTTCCAGGAAGCTCCCAGCCCAGGTGTTAGACTGTGATAGGGAAAATTAGTAGGAAAAGCCAGTCCAGGCCCCAAAGATATAACTCAACCCACAGACCACCAACACAGTGATTCACCTATTTAGACAGGAAGTTGTTGACCCTGAAGATAATATGACAACAAGGCAGAAAATAACGGCAACTTACTAGAAATAAATATTTACCCTCGACTGACACCGTGCTATTCATTTTGGGCTAATATAAGTCTTCTTGTACTTTATAGGTAGCAGAGGGAGCATCTGTCATTTTACCATCAATAAAGTAGTACGTAAATGTGTGTCATAGCACCATCTGCTGATTCTTGTTGGAGAAACAAGGGGAGACAACCAAATAAACAAGAAGTGAAAAAGCAAACAGAGAAAAGACTGAGATGAGAAGGAAGGAGAAGGACCCCAGAGCATTGCTTTTCATAACTGTAACTGATATTGTAAATTAATTCCATGTCTCCAGTCAGATATATGTATTTCAGAAACCATAAGGCTTACAATTATGACCATCATCATTATAAATGGGAATTACATTTTAAGTAGAGGTTCCAGAGAATGTTTGTGGCAATGTGACAACAATAAAAATAACGGCATCTCAAGAAATCTCAAGGATTAAGAGCATACATGAAGAATCATATATGTTTCAAAGGATTCCCTTTATTTGGCAATCCCTTCTAGATAATGTGTGGCAAGTACAGATCTCCTGACTCAGACTGAGATGAAAAGGGGAGACTTTATGCCCTGTACTGGAGTGTGTGCCCCAGAAAAAAGGCCAAATCTGGATAAGGCCTCCTGCCATTTCTACAAACTAAAATAACAATAATGTCTGCCACACCTATCTACAATGTTGTCATGCTGCCACTGGCGGGATCCTTCCCTGAGGTTAAAACAGAACCTCCAGATGGTATAGAACAGTGGTTCCCAACCTTGGGTAATCCAGGTGTTCTTGGACTGCAACTCCCAGAACTCCTGGCCAGCACAGCTGGTGTTGAAGGCTTTTGGGAATTGCAGTCCACAAACATCTGAGTTACCCAAGGTTGGGAACCACTGGCATAGAAGAACAAACCACTGTGCCTGAAAAAAGAGGATTAAGGGAGCCTCAGTCAAAGGTGTGGGGAACTGCACCATGACTCAGAAGTTAAGGCAGAACTCCCAGCCCAAGAGACCTTAAATGCTGAAAACACAAGCAAGGGTGGTGGTGGCTTCTCACCAGGAACAAAGGCTTTACTCTCAGCAATGCTGTCCCTTTGGGGAGACGTTCTGCCTAAATACCTATACGTAGCTGAAGCCTGGCTGCCTCATTTTAGGGAAAGGAGGGTTCCTGGAAATAATGCCTTGCACTGATTGTAATCCATATCAACTTTTCTGGTATTTTTTTTGCTTCCAGTTCCTTTTGACAGCTGATGTTCTTGAGCTGGGACTAGTTTCAGACTCTGCTTTTAGACTGGATGTTGGATGGCTTGGGCTATAACCCAGGAGCCTCCTCTGCCTGGAGTATGTATGTATGTACATACATATGTATCATTTCCACTTCTATACTGCCCCATTAGTGTTATCACTCTCTGGATAGTTCATGACATACAATAAAATCATGCAATAAAAACACCATGCAATAAATCTAATAAAATAAAGACTAGAATTTCACAGAACAGTGACTTCTTTTTAAAGGAGTGTTTTAGCAGAGACTGTGCCTCTGCCATCTCAGTGGGATGAATGAAGTCCTCAACCCATTTTGAATGTTCCAAATCTTTGGCCAAGATTTTTTAAAAAAATAATAATTTCAGAAGCCTTTCCAGGGCTTAAGTACAATGTCTACAACAAAAAGGCTTCTCTTTTAAAACAAGACAAGCCCCTTCCACTTCCATTATGTAGGCAGATGGAACTGAAGATGGTTAATACTGGTTAAGTACCTAAGGGAAGAACCCTGTT
Organism: Intellagama lesueurii; assembly: GCA_037013535.1. Lineage (NCBI taxonomy): Eukaryota > Metazoa > Chordata > Lepidosauria > Squamata > Agamidae > Intellagama > Intellagama lesueurii. The sequence goes on from JBAJHW010000001.1 coordinate 118,439,670, forward strand.
TCCCCTCAGGAACATGTCGCAAGCTCCCAAGGGACGATCACCTGTAGGAACCCTAGGATGTTCTTCTCCAAAGGTTTCTCCTCCAGCGTAGGTAAGGCGGTGGGGGCTCCATGCAGCCTGCCTTTCCTGACTTGATATTGATTGACACTCTTGACAGCACGTAGAACCTCTTCCTTCCATTTTTACTGCTCTTTCTGTACCTTTCTGACAAGGTTTAAAGCCAGAATAAGCTCATCTCAAGGTCATCCTGCTTTTTGTCACTTTCCTCAGGTTTAGGACTGATGTTTAATGGACTCCACTTTAATGGAGCCATCCCTCTTAGCTTTCATGTTATTCTCTCACAATGGGATGAGTGAACCATCCTATTCCTCAAATTAGAGAGCCTGGCCAGAGTGCCATTTGCAAATTCCTGTTTTAAGTGCACACTTGAAAGAGAGGCCTATAACTTTCATTTTCCACCTCTGCAGGATGATGTCACACCAATCTGAATTATGCATGTTGAAGCATTCAAGTTCTCTCACTCTCTTAGAAATGCCAGCCAGCCATTTTCTGATCTACAAGATAGGAATAAAGTCACCGAGTTTTGTTTTCATCCGTCAGAAGCACATTCACTTTGTGACTGACACTTGTTTCTTAAATCTTTCCATTCTTTTCCTATTTGCTTCTTGTCTTGCCATTGCCTATGGTAGCAGCAGGAGAGGAACAGGAAGAAAAGCCATGTGGTTTTTGTACACCATCCAAAAGCAACGGTAGGTGATACTTCTATTAGATCACTAAAAAATCACAAACGGAAGTCAGCTTTTGGCTCTTCATCAGGCTGAGCACCACTTATCTATGGATGGTGCAGAACAAAAACAAGAGGTCAGAAGATCTGTTTCAGGTCTCAAAATGGGGGCTGCACAGTCAAGCCAGGAGTGTTGTTTTTAGATTCCACCTCTAACCAATGTTGACTGAATTGTCCCAAACTCACCAGACAGAAGACTGCCTGCCATTCAACATGCTCTCTCCCTGTCCCTCTCTCTCTCATTCCAAAAAGGTTCCTGTTCTCTGGCTGGGGATTGCAGTGACACAGAAATGTGGCAGGCCTTTTATCAGAGAAGTAGGGATAACAGTTTAACCACTAGGAGAGCCAGTTACAGCCAAATTTACAGTATTACCTAGTGGTTGGAGGAAGAGGTTGTCCTCAGTTTGCATTCCTGCTTAGATGGTGTTCAAATAGCCGACAGATAAGTGGTGCCCAGCCTGATGAAGGCCTATGTGTGCCAGAAGCTATCATTTGTTTATGATTTTTTTAACTGGAGAATAGTCACCTTGATGACTGCCTCCTGATGGTTATCATCACTTTATTTTCTCAAATTGCCCCAGATGTTGGATCACTCTATGATTTCTGGCTGGGCAAGCAGGTAGGAAGCTATACCCCCAAACGATAATGCTCTTTCTGTATACAATGTTCCTCTATGTTAAAAAAAAAGTGTAATGATCAGTGGTTTTCAGGCTCTGTCTCAGGGACTCCTTTGGCTCTTCATACTGTATCGGTTATTTCCTAATGAGAATATCAGTAATTCTGGACTAGTTAAAATATTGACCCACTGCTTCTGACCTTCCCTTGTAATATCTTGATGCAGCAAAATGCTGGCCATTTTTTAGTTTGTACTTCCAGTTCAGGTAAGGCAGACTGACCTCCAGGTCAGTGCCCTGCAAGAGCAACACATGCACCTGAAAACACACCCAGTATCCACTACATCTGGCACCATCCATCCATCCATCCATCCATGGCTGATGTGCTGGGAAAAAAGATGGGTTAAGATGGTTTTCTGTTTGAGGCAAAGATTTTCTTTTGACACATATATTAATTAGCAATGTGGCAAGTGCTCACAAAATACCTTATTCTCTACAACTTTCCAAGTCTTGACATGCTGAGACCCCACCCACCCACCCCCAACAATTCAGCTGCATCAAGGAGAGCTCCTGGCTTCCACAAAAACGAGATCCTGGCCTGATTTTCCCTTTTATACTCCCAATTTTCTGTTTTGCTGGTGGTTGCCAAACTCTGCATTGCTTTAATGCCCTTTCTAGTGAATCCTGCAGAGGAAAAATGCCATTCTACACAAAAATTGTAATAATTCCGTGCAGATTGGCATTTCTCATGGGGGGCAGTGGCGGGGAAGACCACAGAACATCCCAGAAATCCAGCAAGAGATTTCTTGGATTAAAAAAAAAAGCACAAAGATAAATCCTGTGGAGAGAAAAGAGTGATATTTTCTATGTGTTTCTCTCAGAGAACAAGAGACCATGATCTGCACATCCCTAATGTAAATATAGACAAGATTCCTTGGATATGGAAAGTCTGGAATTCCTGTTGTAGATTATTTTGGAAAGTTTGGAATTCCTGTTGTAGATTATTCAAATTAATCCTATTGCTGGCACTATGAGTTGGAGAAATGAATTGTTTAAAAAATGTTTTCTACATGACTGTGTGTATTAATGATACTCACCAAGCCTTTAAAAAGTGAGAAGTAAGGAGGTGTTGTGCTTTATACGTAAGCACAAAGGCAAAATATGCCAGTGTAATACAGAGTTCCTTCATCTCTGGAGTAGAGACCAAGCATAAACAAACCATTTCATGATCACATGCTTTTGAGGAAGAAAGTCTCTGAATCAAGGATGCTGCTGGTCCCTTGAAGCACAGGCAGGAGGTGATTCTTCAGAATTGTGTCAATGTTGAGCTAATGAGAGTGCAGAACCCTACTGTAGCTTTGTAACCAGGGGAAATTAATGACAGTCAAACCAGTTGTTTATGGATAATGAGTCTTGTCTTGTCACATAGGCATCCCTGCTGTATATGGGAGCAGTCAGCATGGCAATGGATGCAGGATTATCACTGGCTGACTGAAGCCTACCCCCACTGAAAAAGTCTATGATTTGGCTTGCTTTACCCCTCCAGCAGAACGTCGAGAGGTGCTAGCCTCAAGCTTCTAGAAGAGGGCTAGAATTGAGGAAATGTTTTCTGCACACCTCTCATACACTAAACATTAAACAAGAAGCAATATTAAAGCTAAAGCAACAGAGAACAAAAAAACAACACACTTTGCTGAATGGATGAATGCTGAAGAGTGTCTCCCACCAGGACAAGAATCTGGCTGAACCGTATGGAAGTCAATAGATTTTGAAGTGAAGTACTGTAGGAAGATCAAAGAATAATCAAGTAAAATGGGGCTACTTGCATACAGGAGAAATTTTCTGTGACTGTGCAGCAAATCAATCAATGCAGTACTTATGTGCATGCAGTTTATGCCCCACCATGTGTACAAAAGAAGATCTAGCAAATGACCAAGATAACACTATTGAAGTAGCCAACTTCTGGTCAAAAATAGTCTAAGTATCTTAACATTTTAATTTGTTTTTAATTTTTCCGTATATTTCATATACATGCATAATTTTAAATTGTGCAATGCTCTGATACAAGTAAAGAAATATCAGAAACAGAGCTTCCCTCTCTTTCATTACAGGTTGCACCTGCTAATCTGGGAGGATGTACACTGGAGTAAGCAGCCTGACATCAAGGTAAACTTTGAACACGGACCTCTTAAGTATCAACTGCTTGGTGTGCTAGGAATGTGGAAGGTGGTAGCATTCAAGGGGAGAATGGTGGTCCTCAGCTGAGGTACAAGAACATGAGAAATTCAAGGAACTCCTATGGGGATCTGATAGGTTAGATTAAGAAAAATGAGGCAGACTGGTAGTAATGGACTATTATGCGCTTGGCATCTGCGAATCCATAGACATCTATATACCATATATTCTGGCTGAATGCAGCCAGACTGGAAGGAGAAACAAGTTATTTGCCTGATAACAGTTGCATAGTTCTGACTAAACATGGGGACGAATAAAAAAATGAATCACAATATTCATCAGAAATTGCTGATTCATTAAATATTCGTGCCTTCATATCTGTGGGTTCCAGAGACCCCGACGAATATGAAGAGATGAATATTTCCCCATTTTTATTCGTCCCCCATACGAAGGGGGGGGGGGAAGCCATCCTATGGCTTTTCCATTCTGCCTACCGGCCTGCCAATCACCTAATCGGCGGGCCGATAGGCAGCCCCCACAGCTCCCCACCCCCACAGGTTTTTTTTTTAGGAAGCCTCCCATGAATTGACAAATAAATTTGTGCTTTGTTGGTTCATGGGGGGCAGCTTCCTGCTTCGTGAGTCATCAACTTTTGACGACTCACAAAGCAGGATGACTCGCCGAAATGGTGAGTTGTCCCATCTCTAGTTCTGACCACAGATATGTGATGGAGAGGTTGGAAATAATACTTTAAGAACTATTAATGTTATGTCATTGTTGTTTTAATAAGGTGGGGTGAACAGTTTTACACTTCATTTTTAAGTGGGGTGGAGCACCTTGATGGGAGTCTGATTCTCCACCTTATCTTATAGCAACCTATGTAGTCTTGGGCAAGCTGCACGACCTCCAGAAGGCAGGACTGGTAAACCACTTCTTGAGTACATCTGCCACTTGAGCCAGTAGTGTGCCAATCTTTTTATTTGCTCCAACTCCCAGAATTCTTCAACAATTCTCCAGGTGACATTCTGGGAGTTCTAGCCTGCAGAGACATGCCTGTAGACTGTTGGAGTTGTTGCAACCTTGCATGCAGCCTCTAGTAGGTGTGGCTGAGAGGGACATTTCTGGACTTGGCTGACTGCCAATCACTAACAGCATGAACCAGAGCTCTCTTTGAATCTGCCTCTGATTCAAAGAGAGCTCTGCCTCTCTGCTCTGCCTCTCCCCTCCCCCTCTGTTGTCTGTTGGAAGCAGTGAGTCTGTTGAGGTCCCGTTGCTGAGAGCAGTCATGTTTGTTAGTTTTGCTGTGGATCTGTTCAACTTGTAGTAAACATGTTTTATTCTTTCTCCTATTAATGTCTCAGAGTGAGTTATTGAGACTGTAAGTTATTGCTAGTTATTGATGAGAAAAAAGGGGGTTACAAGTTCTGGGGAAGTTATTCAGCTGTGTGAATCTCTGTGTAGCAAGAGGAATTTAACCAGGAGTTCAAAACTCAAACACCATCATTTCACTCACTTGGATAAGACCAAGGGTTCCTTCTAGGCCTTCTAATCAGTCCTCTCAATTTTTATGCACAGTGGTTTGGGACAGAGGGTGGGTCACTTTGTAAGAAAAGATGTAAGCTACATACACTAACTACTGATGAATGGCAGGAAGGATCTGGCATAGCATGTGAGTCCTCTATGAAGTTGAGATGTGAAATCAGTCCCAGAAGCAGAGATTCTGAAAGCACTGTCCAGCCCATGCCTCTGAAATAACTGATTGTTGCTACATGTTTCAACAAAACTGTATTAACCACTGTTTATTTTCTGTATAAGATACACAGTCGTCTTCAGTATGCTACAGAAAATACAAGCCACAGGGGATTGCAGTGAGCTATTAAACACCATGCTTTATTTATTTATTCAATTTCTATTCCATCTTTCTCTTTATGCTGTGTTCCAAGATGGTCACCTAGTCTCAAACGTGTGCAATATGGTGAGCAGTAGTGTATTTCTACTAAATTATAGTAACAATGTCTAATTGTGATATTTGCATATATAAGTTTAAATTAGCACATGCAAATTTAACACAACCTGTCCTCCTTTTTGCTGTTTCTTGTCCTCCATGTAGGTGATACCTGTCTGCTTTTTTGGCAAGGGTGTGATGGCCATTTCAAGTGCTGTGTTTCCTGAGATGAAGCTGCTGCAGCACTTCCTGCTGTGGTCGCCTCATTGCTCCTCACACTCTGGGTAGAAACTTCCAGAATTCATCCTGGGGAATTCTCGGAGAATGCTGGGAGTTGGGAGTCAAAACAAGCAAACAAACAAACAGCTCGCCCCCACTTGATTCCTAGAAATCCCTGGGAAAGGGTGACAACAGCAACAGCAACAATAACAACTCATTACTTTTTAAATTCTTCTTCTTCTTCTTCCATTATTCCTCATCAGAAATCAGAGAAAAAGAGCAATTTAAAATCTGGGAAGATTGCACTGAAGTGACTGCTACTTTGCAGCCTTGGAAGGGTTTGAATAGAACGGGAGCTCTGGCGTGAAAACCGGGAAGGCTCTGCATGGATCAAGGGCCCTGGCTTTCAAACTGGGAAGTCATTGCACGAGACAAGAATGTGCAAACTGGGGGGGCTTTTTCTGGAACAGGAGCTCTACTTTGCCAAGATGGAGGGCTTTTTCTGGAACAGAAACTTTGATATACAGACTCCCCATGCTTCATTCTTAAAAGCAATGATGTCATAAATTAGAGAAACCCACACTAATATTGACATACATGAATTAAACATTTAAAAAGTGTTACACGCTCTGATATGGCAGAATTTTAATGACCTCTTACTTGCAGCTGTGAGTAAGGCGTGAAGCAGATAACTGGGAAAGCTGGCAGTCAGATAGCAACAGACCAAAAGCATACAACAATAATGGTGGAGCCATTGGTGTGGATATGTATTATATGCACAATTAAACCTGACTTTCAAAATCCCTTTTGTGGCCATATCAGAGAAGTATTATTGACATGGTGAACAAATCTATCACCTTTTGTCCTTTTTTTAATGACACATTTCCTCTTTTTTCGGCGGTGCATAAGTGACCAGTTTGTGAGAGCTCAGGCCCTAAACTGGGGCTGAAGTACAGAAACCTGACAGAAAAGGCCATGCTCAAAGGGTATTGCATCTGATGTTTGAAAGGGAATTTAGCTGGTAGGTTCTGATTGGGGTCTGAAAAACTTATTTTAAGGTTATCTAGGGCCCTCAACTCCTGGTTTAGGAGATGCCTCATCTGCAAAATTGCATGAGATACACAAGATGGATCTGGAAGTTCTATCCGGTGAAGCTTTCTTAGTGCCCTAAAGAAATGTACAAATTATTTATTGGCTTGCCTCTCTTAGCACTTCTGCCCACTCCACATGCTTTCCCCGCTACCTGTTCAGAAGAAGGCATCTGCTTTTCTGAGCTTCCATTAATAAGGGACAACGTTTTTAATACCTAAGCGCAACTTTCTAAAGTAAGATCTGAGTCAAACATTCCCTTTGGCATTTCAGATACATGACTGGAACTGACAGCATCCTGTTTGTCTTTATAGAAAGAAAAAAGTAAAGTATGCTAAAAGCCAAGTGTTTCAAACATGATGAGAGACACATCAGGTGAACCTGGCAAAGACAGATGCATTTCAAGTGTTGCAAAGGAAAAATAAAAAGATGAATTTAAGAGAAGGAAATGTTTTCCCAATTACATTGCTACCATCCATTTGCAAATACCAATCTGCATTTAAGCATAGGGTGAGCCAAGCTTTATGTATAATTAATTGTCCATAGGTTTCTAGTATCAGATGGTGTTTGCAAGTACGTATATATGTAGTGGCACAGTAGTGTCCAGAAGAATAATCCAATCTCTCTTATACTGATGATAATACTGTGTTATCTGGCTCAGTTAGCAGTTCAGGGACCCTTTACAATCACAAGAACTGGCAGCTCAAAATTCTTAGTTCTGCTGTTTAGCAGTAATCTTCTAGCTATGGATGGTGCGTTGGTCATTGGGCCGGTGGAAAATTTGGCTGCAAAAGGAGGTAGCCAAGAGACAAATGATCAGTCAGAACTTCCCACATAATCTTATCTCTTCAATGCAGCACTTCCTGGAATTGGGGGAGGGGTGCAAAGACTCCCTTGCTTCAGAAATATTTGGACTTCAACTGAAGGGAGCTGCCTCAAACTACAAAGCACCAACTGTTTTGGAGACATGGAAAACATGATTATTTTATTTCTCTCCAGAGCGTCCTTCTATCAATTACTCAAATGCCAACAGGCAGTGGGATTTGTACTGTCATGAAGAAGAAAAAAAGACAGAGATGGGTGGAAAGACATCCCTGATACGCTATTTCTGATCTAGCTAATAAAAGTCCGTGCAAAAAGAATGCAAGCATTCAACCACTGTCACTCTCTCTCTCTCTCTCTCTCTCTCTCTCTCTCTCTCTCTCTCTCTCTGTCTCTCTCTCTCTCTCACACACACACACACACACACACACACTTCTAGTGGTAAACTGTTCAGTAAACTAGCCAAGCCAGGTAGTAAAAAAATTAAAATCTTAGAATCCCATCAAGCAACAACAACATAGATCTTTCACTTCACCTTGTAGCGCCACAAAATGGATGTACAATCGCTACAAGAGCACATATTGCCTCATGCAGCATCTTCTCTAGTGCTTTAACAGTTGGAATGTCCAGGAGAGATCTTGCGCTTTCCTGCATCGGTCAGGTATCATCTGCCTCTTCCTTTGGCATCAGCAGCTCCTTGTTGATTTCCATTCCCTAAGTTCAAATTTCTGTGCCTCTGTGATGAAAAACTTTTTAACCTCACAAACTGGACAGTGAAAAATCTGTGAGGGTATCGCCCTGTGGTAACTAGTGGCTCTCTGCTCCACCCTGTAGATATCCCAGAATCACACAAATACCCCTGATCCAGTCTGGTTTTTCACATTTCTCCAAAAACAGTGAACATTTCCTTTTCAGTCTCACATTTCAGTCCTGAATTTGGTTGATTTTTCAACTAACGCCCTATAGAAGAAAATGCCAGGTAAAGGGAAAGTTCAGGTTAGTAACAGAACATCTAACTTCCAATCAGGGATTAAATTTATGGTGGGGCTAGAGGCAGAAGGGGAGAAGTGTGTGTGTGTGTGTGTGTGTGTGTGTGTGTGTGTGTGTGTGTGTGTGTGAGAGAGAGAGAGAGAGAGAGAGAGAGAGAGAGAGAGAGAGAGAGAGAACTAGGGGTTCTCTGGTTTTCTGAGTTTCAACAGACTCCAGCACTGACAATACTGTACATATGTCCTTCATGTTGGTGGTATTTCGTAGTGTTTAGGATCAGCCATTCTCAAGCTTTTCTCTCTTTTTTTGGCCCTAGCCCTTTCAGGAGCTTTTCTCAGGTTCCAGGGCTCCCTGTCAAACAAGGATACAAAAAACAAAAACAAAAACCAGATGAACAGAAAAATAGAATAAAAATGTTTCAGTCTGTGCCCCCCTTCAAATGTGCCAGGGCCTGCATTGAGAATGCTGGTTTAGAAGATGTAGAAATATAACTGTATTTACCATTAAAATGCTTTGTGTCCATGTCAAGCAGATATTTTACTGATTTGCTCCTTAATGGGATCTTAAATCCCTGTTTTTCTTCTTTTCTAAATCTCCTTTCTCTGGAATGTGTCTGCTGGCTTGACAGCTTTAAACTCAAGTGTGAGAAAAGCAGGAAGACTGAACCATTCATAACAACTTTTATTCTTTGGTGTAATTACAGCTGACTCGCTCTTTTTCTGTATAGGACAAAAGGGTTGTTTCATCTTGTTTTGTCTGCATTTAGCAAAATCTGGATGGAAAATGTTACTTTACGAATTATTATATTAATGTGTCTACGCACACGACTTTAAAATCTCCATTTACAAGGTTAGTATTGGAAATTAAACTGTTTGGATGATTTTTCACCATTTTACATGTAAACTAAACTGTCTGAACCATACATGCTGTCCTTGGGTTTGCTACCTCTTTAGTCCTTCTCTCGTAATGAACTGGCATGACACTGCCTAAGCCCTTCACTGCTCCTACCACCATTTTGTTTTCATTGTTCCATGAAGTTGAATACTGGTGTCAATAAATGTGTCAGTGGCACTGCTGTAAGAGTAGTTTCATTCTAGTGTAATGGTGCTACTATTCATTAATGAAGTTGGTTGAACATCTCCCTGTATTTTTCTGATGGAGTTGGTTTGATGCTCATTTGGAGCTTTTGACAAGCTGTATTCCAATAGCCTAGATAAATGGATGAATTGCTTGTTATAGTTTGATTTCTCCTTGTCCTCCTCCTCTGAAATTGAGATTTTTCTTAGGATGTTTATGCTGTCAAAATCAAACTGTTCCCTGAATTAGTTCAACAGATTCACAAGTTCAACTGAAATGATTCCTCCCCCCCCCGAAAAGCTACTTTTTTCCTGGGGGGGCGGGGCGGATCACCCTGGTTCTGTGAGGGCAGGAATGAAGGAGTAACAGGAATTTCATTTATTAGGCATCCTGCAAATCAGGTAGGTAATGACTACTTTGAGAAGTATTGCCACCTTTCAGTTTCTCAAATGGGAGGTGGACTTGGAAACCACTGTGGGGTGATGGTTGCAGTGTTGGGCTGCTGCTAGGGAAGCTCAGTTTCAAATCCCCTGTTGGCCATGAAGCTCACTAGGTGACCTGGGTGGGTTGGTCTCTTGTTCGCCATGTGAACTATCTCACAGGACTGTTGTGAGGATGAAGCAGGGCAGAAGAAAGCCAAGTAGCTCAGCCACTGTATTCAATGCTGGGACAAATGAGGGCATTCCCCCTGCTAGAGCAATTGTTCAGCTTCTTTCCCAGGATTTTTGCAGAAAAAAAAATGCCTCTTTAATTGTGAAATGACAGACAATGATAGCCTCCATCTAAATAAAGACAGCTTGCTTTAGGAACATGGATAAGAATAAGACCTGAAAAGTTCAGTGAACAAGATAGTATGAGAGTAGAACACAATCCTTGTCTAACACAGTATCCTTCCACCCCAGTCTAATCACTCAAGACTGTCCATGACAGCAGGTGGATTTTCTGTTATCACTGTCATTCTAATTACTTCACAGTTCCTGAATAATAATGATTATTATTTTTTAAAAAACCTGAACCTAGGGTATTTAGTAACATGACTCTTCATCTTGAATTAAAATTGAAATATTAGATCTTTGTATTATGGGCAACATTTCACCTGTTACACTTTCCTTTCCTCTGTTTTTCAGTTTCACTTGTGTTCTCTACTCACCCTGCAGTAAAGAAACAATTTGTTTGTCTGGAATAAGAAGGGAGTTTGTTTTTTCTTACAATAGGTACAGCAGAATTCGAAATTTCTGGCTAAAGTATGAAATAAAGGGATATTTTACAGTTTTTAAAAAAAGAGTACCCAAGCTGCACGTTACCCGTCTAAAGCACACACTATACATAGTCATAGTGATATTTTTTTTCTTCTTGGGTGGGGCCAGGTACTTCTTGGCTAAGTGTCATGCTTCCAGATTGGCTGACACTGACATGTTATGACAGGGTGGGGAACATGTAGCAATGGGCAGAGATAAAAGAAACAGAGTCCTACTGAAGAGTCAGATAAGTCAGTTGTAGGAGATCAACATTCAAAGTCCAAGAATAACCCAAAAGTCAAATGAAGCCTATAGTCACCCACAAATGGACATAGTGGCTAAAATCCAGGAGTAAGTTGCAACTAGAGTAGGCCCATTGAATCAGTGGAACTTACAGATAAGTTAACTCAAAAAATTATCCCTGATTTGATGGGGCCTACTCTAGTTGCAACATACTACTGGATTTCAGCCAGTGAGTCCAAGAAACAAAAGTAAGTCATAGTTACAAACAACTGAGGAATCAGCAACAAGAGACACTTGAGAAAAGCTAGAACCAGAAGAGACCTTGTCTTCAGCAAAAAGACTGCTCCAAGCTGAGGTTTATATAGCTGGGCTGCTGAAGCCCTAGTAGAAAAGTTGCAGTATTTGTTCTGCTTGCATCCTCAAGAGGAAGAGCTTCCTCTCAAGTAGACCCCCTACTCCCAAAGATATTGAATCTTTCCTTCCACCCAAGTACTTCATCTGGAAATCTCTATCCAGGCTTCAACCTGTGGCATCTGCATGGGCTGGAAGGATGTCCATCCTCCTATGATTTGATTGCAGAGCTGCCTTCATCTGGAGATTCATGTGCCTGCTCCCCCAAGGTTGCAGAGTTAGGCAGAGATGCACAGCTATCTGCTGCTTCAGCCTCTGTATTTCTGAGGGCCCGGGGTATGTGGGCCTCACCCATGCTGGCTGTGAGGGTCTCTAGGTCATCCTCATGGAAGCCTCATCTGGTGAAGCCATGACACTAAGGATGAAAACTGTCTTGGGGTGCAACTGCATTGGCAAATAATGAGGGACAAGTTCCAGGAGTGGAATGGTCTGATTTGCATTATTTTCTGTTGGCTACCTGGTGTAAAATCAATGTGAATTAGCCCAGAGTCCCTCCCACCCACTGCCTAATCCATAGATTTTTCCTCTGCTGCTGAGGCTTCTACTGTTTTGGAATCAAATGCATTTGTATAAGTTCATGTAGCGTTATCTCTTGAGCTGATATGGAGAGGGTGGTAGCCATTGTATTCGAAACCATTCCAGAAAGCTATAGCAGCAGTGAGAGAAGCAAGGCAGTGGGGAAACTGACTGCCATTTGAATCTTCTCCTCCCCACACCTGGTGCCTGGGTCTGCTTTCCTCTTCCCTTCCCTTCCTTCCTTCCTTCCTTTTTTTTTTTTTTTTTTTTTTTTTGGTGCTCTTGTCCTCTCTCCAATATGTTATACTACTTTACCTCTACTCTGTCCTACCGAGAACTATGGCTGCTTTGTCTAGCAAGAAGGGCAAGTTACAGGGCTGTGAGAGTACTGCTCTGAGATTAGGAGAGAAAAGCCGGGATACAAAGACAGCTAATAAATACTATGGACATCAGGATGGCTTGCGGGAACTAGATTTCCTTCCTAGCTTTGCCTCATATGTCCTTTCCAATCATGTCTTTGCCATGTAATGTCTGATTTTAAGAGCGATGTTTAGATACACTTAAAGCTTCAGTTAGACTATTGTTTATTTGATCTACTTTTCTTAAGAAACTATGTAGTATTTAAGGAAGGGGAAAGCATATAAAGCACATTAATCCATATAATTAATAATTGTGTACCATCAAGTCAATTCTGACTTATGGTGACTTTTTTCAGAGTTTTCTAGGTAGAGAGTATTCAGAAGTTGTTTACTATTCCCTCCTCCTGGGGGCTCCCTAGGACTGTGCAGCTTGCCCAAGGCCATATAGGCTGGTTATTCTGGGATGCACAGTGAGCAATTGAAAACCTCTGGCTCCTCAGCCAGATACCTAAACCACTGAGTGGCCAGCATTTATCCATATAGGGGACTTTTAAAAGGATAATGCAAAGGTTTTTTCCTGTGATTACATACACAAAAAAGGACATAATTTTCTTGGCTGCCATTTCTGTATCATTACTGGCATTATTATCCGGTTTTGATTAGACCATGTGTAACAATAGATAAACCCGACACAGGTGACAGCTTGGCTTCTTCTATGGATGTTATACAGCAGGCAGACAATATGTGGATCATTTCAGCTGCAACATAAAAAGAAGTCTTGATTTAAATCTCATCAGTGAGCTTCACAGTCTGGAAGCAGAAGGGAACCTGCGACAAATTGGCCCACCGCATGAGACAAGTGGCTAAAATTGGAAAAGTAATAGAAATTTTAAAAGTATCTTTGCTTTTAAAAAACATTCCTCTCACTTACTTAACAATCTCTTAAGTAAGTTTGTTGGGGCCGTGCAACAAGATCTCCCTTTAGAAGGGAGGGGCAGCCATTTCAGACATAAACAAAGCAGGTATGAAACAGATGGTTGCTTAGCCATGGGAACCACTGGTCTATAGGATAATCTCCTTCATTGCAGGTTTGGTATACATCTGACTTTACAGAACAGATTGCTGAGACTGTTAATGCTCTTTCCATCCATGACAAAGTACTCTTTCAATCTGATATGGAAGCCATAAGACTTTCCCTTTCTCCTCCTGGTTTATTTATTTATTTATTTTGCTCCTTTCTGTACAGTCGATTTTTCTGGGATCATCTTGTACTATTAAGAAATGGGAAAAATAACTTTTAAAATGGGACATTTAAGTCAAAGTAGAGTATGAAATGAGAATGTGGAGTTCATAAACTTTCTATAGTCCTTCGAGGTTCTTATTCAGCCTATGGAGGAAGACCTCATTGGCTTCATTGGCCATGTAAAGGAAAATCCATCCCCAGAGGATTCCACTCTCATTGGCCACCATTCAAAGTCTGTGGGGGTTCATTTCCTGGCTTTACTCCTCTTTCTTCTTCCACATGCGGAGAAGGAAAGAAGCAAGTTGTGCTGTCAGCAAGCTGATAGCATTCTGCTCCTTCCTTGCATGGGAGAGTGGGGAGGAGTTGCAAAGCCAGGTTCACAGCCATGTTGTGAGATGAAAAAAAGCTCCATCTGACACATTAGCCAGGGACCTGATGCCTATAGGGAATGGTAAGGTATATATACTGATCAGTTGATCTTATGTGCACACAGGCAAAGATCCTATTCTAGCACTATATCTTGTTGCAGAGGGTATAAAGACGAAGAGCTGAACTATAAATAAGGTGTGTGGGGTGAAGGTAAATGGGCCATTCATTTGTCACAACTGTTGTCATGGAACCAGGACTTGTAGAGTTGAGGTGCCATGTCTTTTGATCAGCAGTCCATCTCCATCAGACTTCCTAGTTTTCACTGAGCTACTATCCTCACAATAGCTAAGTGAGAGTGGATGAGTGGGATGGATTTTCCTATTATACAGAAAGTGTGAGCTGTTCCTCTTATTGTGAAAAGCATTATGGAAAGGGTGGCTTTGAATGTGCAATTAAGGCCCATTTGCTTAAACAAAAACTTTCTCCTGTGGAGGCAAAAACTACCTGTACTGAGGTGTGTAGATAAGATCAACACAGATGCCTGCAGCAGACTGTCACTTCAAAATTTGCTGCTAGACTAGTAGAAAAACATCATTTGTCCTCTCCCTGTTTTGTACAGTTAATGTTACACACCATCAAGTCAGAACCAATTTACAGCAACCTTAATAGTGCTTTCAAGTTAAGTGAAATATTTATAGCATGGTTTTACCAGTTCCATCCCCACAGTGAATTTCCATGGCTGAGCAGAGATTTGAACCCAGGTCTCTGGAGCCCTAGTCCCTCACTCTATCCGTTACACCACAGCAGGTATCCATTTTGTACTACACTAGAATACAAGCAAGGGTTCAGAAAGTCTTTTCTATTTAAACCACCTGCAACTGCATAGCTATTTGACTGTGAGTTTCCCCATTTCTGAATGCAAAAGTGCCCAACAGGAACCAAAGTCTCGGTCATGCGTTTCAAATATTCTTATGGCTGATTTTCACTAAGATTAGCTGCTAATGTGGTAGAATCTTTGATAATCAGTAGGGATTCTTTAACACATACAAATCATGGCAAGAGACTCAAAGGACATAATAATTGTACAGTGGGCTTTATTTATGTATGTTTTTTTGGCTTCAAACATCTGATTCCACCCACCCACCCACTCACCCAGCCTGCATCCTATTTATCTCTTTTCTTCTTCTTCTTCTTTTCTTCTTTGAGTATCCCTCAGCAAATGAATTCACAACCATACATTTGGCTCCCAGCATGTTCATAAAGGCTGCTTGCATTTCCAATAAATCTCATCAGCACTCCACTGGGTAGGAAGGCTGAATTATGTGTTTCCTTATGGAGACTATAAAGCAGCAAGGCAAAGTGTTATTCTCTCATCTGCTTTGCAGAGATTTGCTGGGACCCAAATACCCAACCTTCTGGCTCCCCCATGGGCGGTTGGATATCATTTGCCATGGGAGCCTGAGCAGCAACAAACGAAAGGAAGGAGGGAGATGGCAATTTGTGCTATGGATTTCAGATGCCACTGCTATCCTGAGAACCCTCAACCCCCTCCAACCCACCTCTGCTTCTCTCATTCACCAGATTGCCTTATAAATCAAAATCTATATGCACGGAGACAGAGAGAGATTGTATATTGTCGAGCAATATCATAGGCAGCATAACAAAATTTATCCAAATAGCCTGGGGGGCAGCTAAAACAATCAAAGGTTGGAGTAAGTGCTATTATGGCAGGTTCTCTTGACATGATCACCAGGGGAGACGGATGATGAATTAGGAGGATTGAGATGTCTAGCCATAACTGCACGTACACATTCATACAGTTGGGAAAGACTGGGAGTCCACCTTGCAGAAGTCTGCTATTCACAAGGTGGGGGGCTTTTGCCCACTCATCTGCTTGCAGGATGGCTGTGCAATCAACACTCCAGCAGAGAGCTGGGGGCCCTGCAGAAAGGTGCAAATAGCTCTCCCAGTGAGTCCTGCACAGAAAGAAAATGAAGAGAGGCGTTCTGCATCATCTCTGCTTTTGGCCCTGCAGGTGTCTATCAAAATATAAAGATGGATTATTCGCTGTTCTAAGCAGCCTCAGTTCTCAAAGCCTGAGTCCAGCAGGACCATCTCCAACTCCCAGTGGCATTCGTATGATCTCCTGTTAGGAACTGCAATGCAAGAAACAAATCTTTTTTCTGCTAATAGTTGTCACAGCAGAATGCATGGTGCTGGGATGGCCACTGAGTCCTTCCATGCAGTATGAAAGCAATTCTTAATGAGAGATGAATTAGAACCATTTTATTCCACTCTGAAAAGTGGTGGTAGCATCCTTGCCTTTCCACCAAAAAGTCCAAGTTGATTTCTATAGAACGGTTGCTTCAGCCTCCTCCTCCTCCTCCTCTGCATCTCCAGGCCTCTTTGCACATAGCCAGCATCCTATGCGGGTTCTGCTGCAGCCCAGGGGTTTCTGCAAATTAACTAATGACAGTGCCCAACTCCTGCATTCCAAGCCAAGTATGTGCGCAGTGATTTTACCAGCACTCCACATGCTGGAAGAGAAGAATCTGTTTAATATGCCATCTGGCATGTCTGGCCTGTTGTGAAGGGATATTTTCTACCCACGAGGCCATGGGGCTTGCAAAGTCATACCAAGAAGTGTCCTGATTATCCCAGGCTTTGCAGGTTCCTTTGCTCTGGCTGGCTTGCCACTGGACACCAGGCCAGAGAGACTGCATCCTTAGATGGCTCCAACATGGATGTTGTCCAAAGATTTTGGCTGGGGTGAAATTGGAATTTAGTGATTGAAGGGTATACATTCAAAAGAATTAAACTAAACAGAAAGGGAGGAAGAGTAGCCTTGTATGTAAAAGACATACAAGGCTACTCTGAGGAGATTAACGAGTTAGAGCATGGAACACTGGTGGAGAAATTTAAACATTGAAGGAGGAAAACAACATTGGCATAACTGTGAGGGGCCCCTACGAACCTCTAAACTGAACCATTTAGGTGGTGCCCTCCTAGGTCAAACTATCAAACATTCAAAAAGGGACAGAAATAGTACTAACGGGAGACTTTGACTACCCCAATATTTGTTGGAAGTCCAAATCTGCCAAGAAGGTAAAGTCTGACAAATTCTTCACTTGCTTTGGTGACAGCTTTATCTTCCAGACTAGACAAGGGGGAAGACATCCTGGAAATGGTCATTGCTAACAGGGAAGGACTGGTCAATGAAGTGGAAATAGAGAAAATTATAGATTGACATGATCATACTTTCTTGGGGTTTGTATAAATTGAGAAAAGGATTGTAGTAACAGAAGGCCCCTGGATTTTAGGAAAGAGGATTCCAATCACCTTAAGGAAATGTTGAGCTGTATCTCGTGGTCAGAAATATTCAAAGAGAACGGAGACTATGATGGATGGGAATTTCTTAAAGTGAAATACTAAAGCAGAATCACAAACAATTCCTATGAGAAAGAAAAGTGGGAGACACCTTAAAAAAAAACCCTCAGGTGCCAGCATAAGGAGCTTTCAGATGAGCCAAGACTTAAAAGGGCATGTACACAAAATGGAAGGAGAGGCAAATTACCAAGAAAGAGTACAAACATGAAGCCAATATTTATAGAAAAGAAGGTTAGGAAAGTTTGTTAAAAGGGCAGACTTTCAAGAGAGGTTAAAACAAGTAACAAGGGGTTCTCAGCTGTGTTCAAAGTGAAAGGAAGAACTCACTTTGTCTTGCAGTGGACCTATTATTAGGAAATAGCAGATCTGCTGCAAAACAAAATGGAAATTCTACATTTAAACATGAAAAAGCAGATGCATAAATATAAGGTTGGTGACAGCTGGCTCGGCAGTAGTGTGTGTGAAAAGGAACTGGGGATCTTAGAAGATCCCAAGCTGAATTGTGTGAATCAACAATGTGATGTGGTGGCAAAAAGAAAAAAGAAAGAAAGAAAAGTGAATGCGATATTTGGTTTCATCAACAGAAGTGCAGTGTCCAAATCATGGGAAATGACTGTATCCCTCTATTCTGTTTTGGTCAGACTTCCTCTGGAATACTGTGTCCAGTCCTGGGCACCACAGTCTAAAAAGGAGACAGGTATCTAGTTGTCTCGTGTGCTCCCAGAGGCATCTGGTGGGGCCACTGTGAGATACAGGAACCTGGACTAGATGGGCCCTTTGCCTGATCCAGCAGAGCTCTTTCTTATGTTCTTATGATATCAAGAAGCTGTAATGTGACCAGAGGAGGGTGACCAGGATGGCAAAAGCCCTGTGAAACCAAGGCCTGTGAAGAGTGGTTGAGGAAGCTGAGTGTGTTTGACCAGGAGAAGAGATGGTTGGGAGGTGATATGGTCACCATTCTCAATTACTTGAAGGTTTGTGATGTGGCAGATGGAGCATACTTGTTTTCTGTAGTTCCAGAGGGTAAAATGTGAAGTGATGAAGTGAAATTGTGAGAAAGGAGATTTTGCCTTAAGACTAGGAAGAACTTACCGAAAATGAGACGAGAGCTGTCTGATGGAGGAATGGACTGCCTGATGGGGTGGACTTTCCTTCACTGGAGGATTTGAAGCAGAGGTTAGATGGTGACTTGTTTGGGATGTTTGAGCTGTTGATTTCCTGCTTTGACAGGGCAACAGACTTGATAGCCGTTGGGCTCCCTTGCAGCTCTTCAGTCCTATAATTCTGTGATTCTAATTCTAGGATCTGGGAAGCTCAGTCTGAGACATCATCCCACTATTGTAGAGCGTGTGTTTTGCATCTCAGGTTCAGTCCACCCACATCTCCAGGCAGGGCAAGTGACTAATTGTGCCTGAAATGCTGGAGAATTGCTGCTAGTCACTGCTGACAGTATTAGGCTTAATGGACCAAAGCACTGATACAGTGTGAGGCAGCTTTCTATGTTCCTATGAAGATGACAACACTGTGATACATGACTGCGTCACTCAGTCACAGCTTGGAAAAACTCCATGTTAGATGGGGAAATCTTGGAGTCGTTGTCCAATAAAGTGAATTACTTTTTGTAACCTCTCCACTTACTACAAGAAAGTTCAGTGTAAGAGACAGGAGGTGAGCAAAGGCCCTGATGTATCATGGCATGATAAGATTTAGAGATGGGATATTGGTTGGGATGGACTTGTGCTCCAATAAAAAATTATTTGTGATGATTCACTGGCTTTGTTGGAACTTAACACTAAACCCCAGCTTAGAGATTGCACGATCTTCCAAAAACAAGGGTGGGTAACATCTTTTTTGGACTACTAAAACTGTATAAATGGGTGAGCTTTTGAGTCCTGCAGGACTCTTCTTCATCAGACTGTGTGTGAGACTGTGCTTCAGGTGTGACAGTTGGAGCAGAGGAGACAAAAAAGTCCAAAAACCATCCTGGCTAGATCTTGAACCAGGATCTGTTCCATGATCACTGAAAATGTGAAGTCTAAACTTGAGACGTTGAGGTAGTATCAGATTGCACCTTCTTTGTATGTCTGAGCTTCATGTAATTCTCCTCTCTCCATGTGGCCATAGGCACATTGGAAGCATCTGCTTCTGTTTTCAGTTAACCCCAGCTGGTATTGCATTTGGTCTGGGGGTATCTGCAGTTTGCTGTAGTTTATTGTTTATGATCCCATGTTGTTCAAATAAACAGTAGTTATCATTACAGCTTCTGGATCAGACAAAATGACAGATTTTAACTAACAGTTGTAACAGAGGAGAAGAGTTTTGTGGATGTTAATATTACATGATGGTTTAGCATTTTATCCAAATCAGGCCACTGGATGGGTTTATTTTCATATTCATCAGCTCATACTCATGGTATGTTGCAAATTGCATTTTAATTTTCACTTACAACTTTTTTACTTTTACCATGTACTATAAAACTGAAAACACAATAAATTACTGATTAAAAAGCAATTAAACTACACTACTCATTAAAAATCCATTCAGATCTTTAAAAACATTTAAGACTATTAAGCTCAAAATTTAAAAAGCGGGAGGGGAAACAATATTAGGACTCAGTCAAAGTTATTAAAAGCTTTTTCACTCCTATCCCCATGTTTCTATAAAAGTCAAATGACTAGAGATATTCATGTTACAAAATAGAGACAGATGTATAATTATTATTTTTAATTAGTTACATTTATATCCTGATATTCAACTAATTTTAAACTTTTTAAATTTACTTTGTGAATTTATACTGTACTTATATTGTATTTTATCGGGCCTTTGGCTGTAAAATAAATTTGTATTGTATACATTTATATCCCACATTTCCACCAATAAGCTCAAGGAAAAATACACAGCTCTTCTCTTTTTTCTTTTATCCCAACAGTGGTATGTGGTAGATCAAACTAAGAGACAATGATTGGCTTTGTGAATGGCACCACCCTGTCTAGTAGATTAATCAATGTCTTGATTTTCTTAGATTCTTGGTAAAGGTTCCCCTTGACATTTAGTCCAGTCGTGTGCAACTCTAGGGCGCGGTGCTCATCCCTGTTTCCAAGCCATGGAGCGAGCGTTTTGTCCGAAGACAGTTTCCGTGGTCACGCGGCCAGCGCGACTAGACACGAGACGCCGTTACCTTCCCACCGAGGTGGTACCTATTTATCTACTTGCATTTGCATGCTTTCGAACTGCTAGGTTGGCAGGATTCTTAGATTCAGATGCACTTAAAACCAGACTGTGGTTCCCTGTGATTTAAGAGGGAGGTCCCATCTTGAAATGTTGTAGTGTGGTGTCACCTCTGCTCAGATGACAAGCTGTCCCTGTCCAGAGAGAATCAATACACCCACAAATAGTCTGGTAGAAAAAAAAATAGTGGCTGAACAGTGTTGGGGGGACTTGGTCTTACCTGCCACCTTGATTTCTCACAGTGCCCCATAGCAAAGCTCGCCAGAGGCATTGTGGGAAATGCAAATAATGGCTACCCTTTTTTTAAACAGTGCTGTGTGTCTGAAACAGGGAGCAAAAGTGGGTCCCTCCAAGGATGGTAGGGTCCCAGAAACTTCCCAAGAATGCTAGGTGCTAATCCGAATCCCAATGGGGAGTCTGGTTCTCCTATTAAACAGAAATCTGTGACGAAGCTAAGCAAACAGATGAGTTTCAATATGGGATAAAGATTCCATTAATCTTTGTGGCCTGCTCTGTAGGTGAATGAATGCAAAATGCGGATTAACAATTTATATTTTTAACTAGGGATAGTGAGGATGATATTTCAATTTGCCCCAGGAGTCTGTAGTCTCAATAAATTCAGATTAATGTTGCTGTGGGAAGTGTGTGTGTGTGTGTGTGTGTGTGTGTGTGTGTGTGTGTGTGTGTGTGTGTGTGTGAAAACGGAAGGGTCTTGCACACCTCTGAAATTAATTAGGGAGATCAACAGTAAACAATTCTGAATTAATGTTGTGCTCCTCATGAAGAGGCATAAATAAATAAATAAATAAATAAAATAAAAACCGGCCATGGTAATTATCTGGTGTCCTTGGCAGAGGGTCACAAGGACACAGCCAGCACCTCATAACTCAGCCTTGTTCTTCTCCGAAACCCCCCCCCCCACAAGCCTGCTGACTTCTTTGTCTCACTCTATCTGAATGATCCTAAATTTGACTGGTGAGGACAGCTTTAAATCAGAAGAGAGGAAAACAAGCAGGGAGGGGAGGCCAGCTGTCATCTGAGAAGGTGCCTTGGAGATAGCCTTTGCGTTAAGGATGACTTTGTAGTAAATCTGAAACAAAACATTTCCAGCTTAAGAATTGAAGAGTTAAAGGTCATAGCCAGTGTCCCAAATATTTTATGTTCGTGCCAGGCAAACAAACCTTTGTTTGTTTGTAAGGCGGCCTGCATTGTTGCCAAGTGCCCTCCAGGGGGCAGTGCAGCGCTTGGAAAGAACTATTTCACCGCTTGCTCAAAGATTCTCTTTTCTCTTCTTATTAGGGATATTGCTTTGTTAACAGCAAAGTAGTGATCAAACCCCTCTAGTTTCTGATTTTGTTATAATTTTGGGATACACAAGAGCATGCTATGTGAGTATCTTCCTGGATATCATGAGAACAGTTTGATGTTAACTTTATGTTGCTGTGGCTGATTAAGATGGTGTTTGGGGTTGTCCCTCGCCACTCCTAAGCCTTACAAAAAGTGCTTTGTGAAATAGACCATTAGGGACTAAAACTTGTGCAATGCAGAGCGCAAAGCAAGACATAAACACTGTTTTTAAAGAGGAAATAAAATTATAACCTATGCAGAGGTGTATTGGTGGAGACTGACAATAGAAGTTCATAGGAATCAGAAAATATGCTCAGTAGAGCTTAAGAAACACACTTTCTGTGACATAACTGTTCTTATTTGTCTTTTTATCACTATCTTATTTTTCTGGCATGTCTCAGGAAATATAGGGTAGACTGTGAGAGTGCTATGGTTTGGTTTTCTGCATAGACTAGCAAACACCTGTGTATGAAGACATGTTATACTCGTATCATCCAATTTGTTCAGAAATATGGGTGAGTTTTTTCCCTATCATGAATGCACAGACGGTATAGTAGGCTCTGTCCTTTTTTTTGCCTCCCGTTACGTTAAACAACAACAGCACTAGTTTCATAGTAGTGCCAGTGCCCCCAGATAATCATCTGAAAGACCATAAAACTAATTAGGACATATGTATGAATCACCCTTGAGCAGAGTTTTCAAGAAAATCAAATATAGTGATTGTTAAAATGGAAAGTACAATGTACCTCAACATGATTTACAGCTCTGTATAGCAATGTGCCTGTTGGTACAGGTCTCGTAAATTGGAAGTACTCCAGATGTGTGAATCAGGTGACCCTTACAGGCATCCTGTAGGGAGGTGAGGATTGGTGTGTAGTACTTGGAAGGGAACTGAACGTAGAGGGGAGCAGGGTTTAGAATGCCATGTTGTGTAAGACTGAATTCAGATGGGAATTTCTTGTTCTTTGGGGTTATTTTTGAGCCAGCTCAGTCTGAGGTGGCAGAAACTTGCCCTTTACTAGCCATGACTTACATTCTGAAGTTAACATGCCTAGGCTTGTTCAAGCCCGGTGCAAAGCCGCCCTAATTAAAAATAAATAAATAAAAAGCAGGCCTTTCAGAGCTACCCATGCCATCCCACCAAAGTTTACAGCTCTCCATAAATAATCCGTAAAACGCATCATGCATTACATTGCCTTACTGTGGGAAATGTCTTTGAATATTTGAAATGAAGTGAAGGAGGTGTTGTATCTTCAAGCCGTGAGAACCAAAATAGATTCCTTCCTGATGATCAGAAGGCTTGTATAGTTCAGCATCCTTTCCCTCAAAGTCTACAAGCAGGGCAAGAGTACAAAAGTAGGCCGCTGTTACTGTTATTGTAGCTCCCTAGTTCATTGTGTTATGCTTTGTAAAGCATTGTGTTATCCGTGCCAGGAAAAAAAAAGTGAAAAACATTCTCTGCTTCCCTAGTAGCCAATTCTGATAAGATGTCTTGCGAATATTTAGGAAAGATAAAATAAAAAAAATACCTACCAAAGGAGTAAAGAACAGTATAAAACCTGAAAAATTCCCATCAACATGCCCTTAAAAGCTATTTAAATGTAACTTTTGAAAATAACAACACACTACTGTTTCTTGATAAAAATTAACAACAACAAAATGACGCAATGGCTTGTTATTTTATATAGGGCATTACCTTCTGAGTCCTTTGAGATACCTGACTTTCAGATTTTACTGGGCAGGGCAACAGTCATGAGAACCCACTCCCAGATGTTATTAATATGCAAATCTGCCCATAATGGCAGAATGAGCTAAGGTGGCATTTCAGCCTGGTAATGAAACACTTACTTGTTTGACAGTGTGATGTGTTGAAATGGGTATCTGTCTCACTGAACTGGTGAGAGAGGGCCATTTTAAAAATTACTTTTAATGGCTTTAGGGCAGCTTGGAAATGTCTCCTGAATGCCCATGGCTTGATGGGTACAAGTGACATTCATTGTTTGTGATTCAATGTCAATTACTGATCAACACTCTCAAGCCAAACAGTCAAGTAGCAGACGTTGGATGCTGAACTCCCCCTACTCATCCATGCACCTGACAGTTTTTGAGATGTGAAGATAGAAAGTTTAGCAGAGATAAATGGTAAAAGTATTTCCCCAGTGAGCAAGATGTGGTAGGTGCTGCAGAAGGAAGATCATGGCAAATTATTTCATGTTAGGTAGGTCGAGGCAATTTTCTGGAAGGTTGTTGTTCTTTTTATGTGCTGTCTAGTCACTTCTAACTTATGGTGTGCTCATGAAGTAGTGACCTCCAAAAGATCTTATCAGTAACAGCCCTCCTCATGTCTTGAGAACTCTGGGCTGTAGCTTCCTGTATGGAAGTCAATCCATCTCAGAGATGGTCTTCCCCTTTTCCTGGTGCCTTTGACTTTCCCCACCTTTACTGATTTTTTCAATGAGTCTTCTCTTCTCAAGTCTTGTCTTTCTGGAATGAGATGATTAATACTTACTTATTTGAGAATCACCAGAGCATTATCTTCTGCTTCACACCAGAAGAGTAATAAAAAAGGTAAATGTTCCCCTTGACAAATGTCCAGTCGTGTCCGACTCTAGGGGGCGCTGCACATCCCTGTAGAGCCAGCATTTGTCCGTAGACAGTTTCCGTGGTCATGTGGCCAGCGCGACTAGACACAGAACGCTGTTACCTTCCCACTGTGGTGGTACCTATTTATCTACTCGCATTTTTACATGCTTTTGAACTGTTAGGTTGGCAGGAGCAGGGACAAGCGACGGGAGCTCACTCCGTCACGTGGATTCGAACTGCTGATCTTACGAACTTGCAGCCCAGAGGCTTTGCAGTTTAACCTGCAGTGCCACCGCTGAGTTATATCTCTGTTTTAATCCCTTGTTTCCTTTATTTTATATAAAACATGACATTTAGTATTTTTAAAGCATCTGTAAAAATACCTTCCAAACAATAGCCACCATTTTGGAATGCCCACTAGCCTATATAAGTATTTTTGACAGCCATTGCATTGCAGAACTACAAGAAAACTATACCAATAAGTAAGCACAATGCTGAGATGCTGCTCACCTGTACTGTTCCTCTTTCCTCCTGGATAGATATGGGCACACAATGATGGTTAGGAATTTCATCCTGGTTTGCTTACTGCTGCAATAGGTGTTCAGTGGTTCAGCACCCTGCCCCCTCCAGCAGGCTTCCACTCAGGGGCAGCATCTCAGCTTCCCTGCCCTGCCTCCTCCAGGCACTGCCTCTGAGTGGGTGCCCACTGGAGGGAGCAGAGTGCTAAACTGCCAAACACCAGTGGTTTGTGCCCACGCCTACTCCTGCGTAACATCTTCTAGTAACAACAAATTAATCATTCAATTCACTTCCTTTTGTTGACTGCTGCTTGTAGTGTTATGTGTGCATGTACATGGGCTAAAGGGATTATATCACATCAAAAATACTACACTACAGGAGCACAGGAGAGGGCACCTACAGGTCTTCCAATGATACGTTAGGATATCCTTGAAGAAGAAGTGGGTATGTCTCAAAACTAGAGATGGGTACGAATTAGAAAATGAATTACCAAATTTGTTCAAAAATCACTAAATCACTGATTTGTATGAATCCTAAAGATTTTTTATTCATTGATTCCTTTGGCTATAAAATGCCCCCCCCAAGGCACCTAGAGACACCAAAATTGTAGGGAAACTTCCTCTGACTCTTCTCTACAATCCTGCCAAGTTTGGTGAAGATTGGGTTTCCCCAAGCCAGCTGCTAAAAGGCACTTTCCTGGGGGGACCCACTTTGTGGGTGTATAACTTGTATGTCTGAAATCCAATCTTCACCAAAACTGGAAGGATTGTAGAGGAGAGACAGTAGAAGCTTTTCTTTGATTTTGATTTCTAGGTGCCTAGGGAAAACTATTCGGGGGGGGGGGCTTTTGTGAGTGTATAAATCAGACATCCGAAACCCAAACTTCTGGACTTGTAGAGAAGAGGGAGGGGAAGCTTCCCTGTGAATTTAGTGTCTCTAGATGCTTGGGGGTGGTTTTATAGGGTTTTAAAGTTTAAAAAAATGAACTGACAAATTGATTCATCAATAAATCAGAAAAAAATTGTAAATTTATAATTTGTGATTCGCCGACCTTGACAAATCATGAATCAAAATGAATCACCATTTCTCTGATTCATGCCCATCTCTGAAAACCATCTCCTCTTGTCCACCTCTTTCCCATCATATAACCTTTATTGCAAAAGGGGTCCCTCACAATAAGGGGTCCTTTGCTATGCTGTTTCGGCTCATCGGCATATAGGATATATGGGTGAAGGCAGGGGTCCACACTGCGACAAGGAGATTCTATGACACAGCCCTCTGTTCATGGTGAGCATGGGGATCATCCCTGCATCATGTGTGGTTATTCCTTCTGGTGCCAGCATCACCAGTGTACAGTTTACAGAGTTTGGGGCAGTCACTTCTTCAGATGACAGCTTCCAAAATTCCCCAAGTAGCCATCTGGGGAACCCTTGCTCATGGAGACTGAGAGTGAAAAGTCCATCTCTCCCCTCACTTTCTGAAACTTATAGTTACTTAAAGTAATTAACCCAAGTTCTTCAGTTAAAGCTCCTCTTGGCATATTCTTTCAGGAACAGTGCTGAAGTAATGCAACCAGCAGTTACAGAGCAGGGCAAAGCCTTTCCTTTCATTGTTGTTGTTTAGTCGTTAAGCCGTGTCCGACTCTTCATGACCCCATGGACCAGAGCACGCCAGGCCCTCCTGTCTTCCACTGCCTCCCGGAGTTTGGTCAAATTCATGTTGGTCGCTTCGATGACACTGTCCAACCATCTCATCCTCTGTCGTCCCCTTCTCCTCTTGCCTTCACACTTTCCCAACATCAGGGTCTTTTCCAGGGAGTCTTCTCTTCTCATGAGATGGCCAAAGTATTGGAGCCTCAGCTTCAGGATCTGTCCTTCCAGTGAGCACTCAGGGTTGATTTCCTTCAAAATTGATAAGTTTGTTCTCTTTGCAGTCCAGGGGACTCTCAAGAGTCTCCTCCAGCACCACAATTCAAAAGCATCAATTCTTTGGCGGTCAGCCGAAGATTTTATTGATTTCATATTTTTATTGATATTAAAACTTTTATTAATTTAGACCTTTCCTTCCCACTCTTAGGACTTCACATAGGTTATATAAATGGCAGAAAAGCTTAGGAAAATGAAACAGTTTAAAGTAGCACCGAGGAGATAATGAAGCTGACACCAAATGAGTATTTCTTTGGACAATATTTTTCAGAGGGTTATCCCAACAGAAAAGTTGTTCACTACCTCTCTGCAGAAGGCAGGGGCAGTTGGATCAAGGCCTTAAGAAATGAATCTAAAGCTAGAGTACGTTCATCTGGGAGTAGGTGCTCTTGATGTTGTGGTAAGATTAAAAGTGGGAGAGATTCATTTCTTTAAGCGTGAAGTGGGAATGAACCTTTCTTCCCAGTTAGCCCAGAATCTATATTGCAGGCAGGGCTTATCCATAAAGAACTCTACTGGCCCTTTGATTATAGTTGGGCCTGGCGTATACTTCGAGCCACACAGCTACAGCCTTAAATGATGTCTGAAATGTGTTTCATTGGAACAAAGCCATCTTTCTGACAACCTGCTCCCACAGAGGTGTGATTTTCACTTCCCCTCAATATTTTGAGAGGGAGAAATCATGTGATGCAGAATTCATTGTTGTCAGACACTCCGGTGGAAAACAGGATCGGTTCACACAGAAGTTTATCTGTGTGGAGAAGAGGAAGAGTTAGAACTGCTTCTTTGCTTTTTTTTGCTTACAAGGAGAATCTCCTTTCTCCTTGTAATGAAGGAGATTTTAATTAAACCTTCGGAAGGATTCTTAGTGATAAGAGTTATTTGACTATGGAGTGGACTGGTGTGGAGAGTGGTATTTAAATAATATATCTCACCTGAGTTGGGAAAACTGTGACTCATATGTTATTCATATATTTATTTCTTAACCCTATAACTGAATTTAATTCTCTTTTAATGATTGTCATTTTATTGCGTTTTAATCTGTTGTAGTTTTAAATTGCCGTGCAGGCTGCCTTGGGTCCCAATTCTGGGAGAAAGGTGATGTATAACTGACACAAATAAATAAATAAAATACTCTTGAAGGTATTGTGATGCTCTCATTTCTGTTTTTGTGTTGAGAAGGTGACCTCCCTGAAAACTTTGAAAAGAGGACTATTTGTGACAGTCCTTCTTTCTGCCAAAGAGGACATATGACCACCCTAAGATTAGCCATTAGCCATGCTGGTTGGGTAGTCCTGTGGGCTGCAGTAAATAATAATAATAATGATAATAATGATAATAATGATGATGATGATGATGATGATGATGATGATGATAATAATAATAATAATAATAATAATAATAATAATAATAATAATAATAATAATAATAATAATAATAATAATAATAATAATAATAATAATAATAATAATAGAACCTGTCTCCAAGCTCTTTATATCACGGACAAGCAGATGCCGTAAAATACGTGTGCCGTGAATGCAAGACAGAAAGTAGCTTGCAATCGATAGCAGGATATTTGCATTTCCTTAAATAACAGCTTCCCTGACTATCCCTGAAGCAACATGAATGTAGCAAAGTCGCAACCTGCTCATTAGGAAAGTTCTGTCAGCCCCAATTTTTTCCTATTGTCTTTGAAATCAGACTTTCTGACTGTGATCCAGCTCACAGATCTTTTCCACAGCAAAATGTGCCGATATTCAAGAGAGGGTGCAATCTTGTTTTTCCTTCTCACACTGTCTCCGGCTCTTTGGGTCACTGCTTTCCCTTGTCCCCATCCATCACTTATAATCCATTCCTGACTTGTCAGGCAAAAGGATGAAGAGTGAAATTAAACCGGTAAGCGTGAATGAAGATGTTGGCAGGAAAGAATCAGCCTCATTTTTTTCTGGTACAAGATTGGGAAATGAGCAATTGTCTTTCCCCTTATTCTACAAGTAGTTGCAAGAAGTGATATTGGTTGCAAAAAATAAAAATTCCATGATTCAAAATAAATATCTGAAGTTTAACATTAATAATAATCATGTACTGTCAAGTCAATTCTGATTTATGGTGACCCTTTCCAGGGTTTTCCAGGTAGAGAATACTCAGACGTAGTTTACCATTCCCTTCTTCTGGGGGTGGGTGGGTGTGTCCTGGAAATGTGCAGCTTGCCAAAGGCCACACAGGCTGGCTCTACTCGCAGGAGGCACAGTGGGGAATCAAACTCCCAATCTCAGATATCTAAACCACTGAGCTATCTAGGCAGAGAAGTCTGACATGAATTATAGTATATCTAATAAACTCTTCTTAGATTTGCTACAACTGAAGTCCTAACTGATATCTCATTTTTTAAAAGATGCTTGTTTTAACTGTTTATTTCTAATTGCTGTTTAATTGCCTAATATATTTCGTGAGCTTTTCGCTGGAAAATGACACCCCTTAGGATACTCAAGCTGTTGAACACAACAGCCAGAGTGAAGTGAGTTTCATTTTTATTCTTGAACCAGGACATCATTCCAAAATTCAGGTTCAAATTCTAGGTTTAGGGGCAAATACACCCTATGTTTGACCTAATCTTTCCTCAAGAAATTCAACAGGACTAATCTTCTAGTTTGGAAAATAAGTAAATACAGATACAGAAACAGGTATAGGAACATTTGGTCTGACATGATTGTTGTGCTGTTGTATTATGTGGTGCCATGCCATCCTATGGAAATCATCAACAAAAACATAATAAACTTTGGATACAAATGGCTTCAGCCACTACTGTAATACTGCCATCTTATTCTTCCTTCACTTTTGCTTTCTCTAATTACTTTCATGTGTCTATTTTGCTCTGACCAGCCCTAGTTTCTAATTCCCATAAGCCTCTTAAAGGCCTAGTCCTGTGGCTCCCGGATGCTATGGCAAGGACCATAGGAGGTACCAGATCTCCATGCCCAGCTACCTATCCACAAAACCAGAGGGAACGAGGGCTTTCCTTGATGTAGGACATCCAGCATGAGCTTTTCCTTCCCAGGCACTGTGGAAACACCTGTGTCCCTTGCATTTCTGATGTTTATGTTAAGGATCACCGGGAATGAATTTGAAAAGAATATTGCCTGTATTTTAACACCTTATATAAACTGATGGTCTGACTACACTTGGAATATCATATTCAGCTCTGGGGATCCCCATTTTAAAACGTCCTTAACTGTTTGGAAATATAAAGAAGCATCTTCTACCATAAACACAGGCTGCAAGATGGATCTTTTTAAAAAGTGGCTAAAGGAGACACTGGTTTATAAAACTATACACAGTATGAAGAAAACAGGCAAGGGACATCTCTCCCATACAATATAAATAACGCCAGAACAAAGGAGCACTGAGGGAAGTTAACCAACAGGAGATTGAGGGCATTTTAAAGGAAGTACTTCTTCACACAGCAGAGAGATTATTTGTGGAATCCACTGATTCATGGGGTGGTGGCTTCAGTGCATCCAAGAATGGCTAGCTTAGATGGATGTAAAAGGGACTGGTGAAAGTTATAAAATGAGAAATCCATCAGTGGCTACATATAGGATGGTGGCTTTATGCACTTGCTTTTCCTTCTACTAGATACCAGCTAATGGGAGGAGCAGTGAGTGATGGCTGTTGTCTTCACATCGTGCTTTCCTTTGATCCATAAGTGGCCACATATAACTATATTAGCAGATATTCAGAACTGTTTGCTGGCTGAAATCTATCAGTAAGTTGCAACTAGAGTAGGCCCTTTGAATCAACAAAAATTACAGAGTTGCTGACTCACCAGATCCCACTGATTCAATTAGGCTACTCTAATTGTGACTTATTACTGGATTTTCAGCCAATGTGTCATTAATATACTTCGAGGTGGTCTGTCATTTGCAGTGTGGCACTAATGTTTCTATCCAATTGGATCATTTCACATTTAACACCAATAATGGCTGGGCTGATAGATGGCATTGAGTGGTGTACTAGTAAATTAGGAAATGTGGGTGCTCATCATGTCAGTAGCCACTATCCCCATAAGTAAAACTGAATAATACAAAAGCTGTAGCCACTGTCCCCATAAGAAAAACTGAATAATGCAAACAGTTTGTATCAACAAATGAGTGGCTCTTTTGTATATTTAACAGCACTTAATTGTCCATTGAAGAACGAAACACTCTGATATATACTTCATTACAAAGGGAATAAGAAAGCCTAAGGGGTGGTTAGATGGTAGATAGCATCATAGTCTCTGTTACTAAGAAAGCCTTCGGGTTATAACCCTGCCAGTTTTGGCTAATGACAACATTACTATTTAGACCAGGACTGGGGTGGGGAACTTTTTTGAACCCAGAGGCCAAAAGCTAATTTGGAAAGGGTCTTGGGGTTGCATCAGAGCAATGACAAGGCAAAGTAGGCAGGTCCAAAGATGTTTGAATATTTTTCCCAGCAAGGATGCAAAGCACAGTTTGGTTCTATCCATAGCTATAAAGGTGTGAAGCCATAGCAGAAGTTCTCCTGCCTGCAACCCACAACTCATTTCTATGCAGGATGTTTGATGTCTAAAAGCATTTAAACACCCTGTGGTTACTAATGAGCAATACTAACAAAAGAAGCTTACAAGACTGGAGAAAGGATCCCTGCTGGCCACATGTGGCATGCTTGCAGGGCTGAGTGGAGAGCCCCTACAGGCCACATGTGGCCTACAAAACAGTGGTTCCCCTTCCCTGATCTAGACCTATCCAGATGGAGGTTGATTTTTATCCTCAGTAATTTTCTGCCTAGCATGGTGTACATTCCTACTTTCCTGGTTTCAATTATTCTGTTCTCTCCTTTTTAATCCCTTCTGCGCTTGACAGTGACTGACACATTTCCACATGGCCACTGAGCTGTTGCTAATGTGTGTTCTCATTCTTTCTCCTCCCATTTCTCTCTCCAAAACAAGCACTGGCCTTCATTATATCTTTGATGGTTGACAACCCTCATAGGGGGAGAGAAGAGGATTGTTTGGAGATCTTGACGTGCCCTTAAAAATGTTGAAGGAACTCAGCTTTTCTTTCTTTCCCAAACTATCTTCTTTTTATTTCTTTCCCTCCTTTCCACACCCAGTCTACAATTCTTCCAGAAGCAGGACTGAGCCACAGTCAAGTCATGGATTGTCAGTTTTTAATGGCCATAAGATTTGTGACAAGAGAGATTCATTTCTATGACTGACCTGTTTTGGTGGGGCTTCCATGACTTGGGTGCTGTTAGGAAATGGTGAGGGACAATTGGCTGACAGTGTTGTGTAATCATGCTAGCCTTCTGCCTGAAGTGATAGAAACATTGGATTATTCATAAAGGTTCTTCACACACACACAAACACACACATGCTTAGCATATATGAGAAGTTACTTACTAAAACTGCTGTAACCTCTCAACAGGAACTACTGTACTTGGAGGGATGCCCAAATCACAAATTATAATAAAACTACAGCAGTTCTAAAAGACACCTATGACACCCTAGAGTTCACTATATTTATTAAAGATCAATAGGGGATCAATAAGGGATTTATTAGGGGAAACAAAATCTTTAGGTATGAGGAGTCAAGTTTAGAAAATGACTAAGAACATGAATAGTCCTAACATGTCTATGAAGGTGTCGATAATCAAACTGCTGACTACCCAGATCCTTCTGGCTTCCTCATCTTTTGATGACTGTAGAAAACTACAAGTATAGGAAGCTGCAGTCTCAAGCAGAAGTTTGAGGAATGGGAGAAAGAAGTTGAACATTCTTCCCTGTGGTCTGGTTTCTCTCTCTTATATCAGGTCAAATTGCTGCTCAGATAGCATGGTTTTATTTGCTGATAGTGAACAGTTCTCTATGCTGTTGGAAAGAGGCTCAGATGGGAAACAATGGCCAAAATCCTCTTCCACAGCTACGCAAATGACATAACATTTGGAGGCAAATTGCCCCAAGTTAAGAAATCAATATAAACATTATCAGTTGCACACCAAGTCATTACGATTCAGTATGCAACTGATAACATCTTTGATGGTTTCTTAACTTGGGGCAATTCACTATCACATGTTACACCATTTGTACTACACCAGAGTGAAAGGATTTGGGCCATTAGGCTGTAGACTACAACTTCCTGAATCTCACTGCCACCAGTGCTAGTAGTGGGATCTTGGGAGCTGTAGTAAGAAAAAGGAAACATTCTCTATCTCAGGATAGGGATTTTTGGCACGAGTACTATTCAGTAACTTTTAAACTGAAAATGCCATGGATGGAACCTGGAATATTTTCCCTGCACAGCACATTTTAAACCTCTGAGCCATCGTCTCTATCCAGACTTCTAGGATATGGAAAGTTGTCGTGTATGTGCAGAGCATTAGTTCAATTGGCTCTATGCACTCTTCTCTATCTGGGCTGCAGGTCCTTCCTCATCCTGTTCCGTGGGAATCCACTTTTCCACCCTATTTTCTTTTAACATCAGGGCTACTCGAAACAGGACCTAGGAGTTTCTACACCTAAAGCACTGATCTTGTTCCAGTGAGCTATGATCCCCCCCCCCTTGAAAAACATTTGTCCTTTAAAAGTGCTACAAAAACCATTCATAATTAAAGATGCCTCTTGATTTATGACTCAGGTGGCATAGCACTGGCGACAGATATTGTAAATCCGTGCCCTGTTGAATTACAGATCAAAACACACAGGGAGCTATAATTACAGCCTTACTGATGCTGAAGCAATTCACCTGATTTCAGAAAAGTCAGGCCAAGATGTGGATAATACCCAGGCTCTCTTTGAGACCACAGATTGCCACAATTCCCGTATGTCGATGGTTCAGTGAATAAGATGGAGGTCAAAGTGGCCTATTTAAATATACCTTAACCTTTCCTGCCGTGGGACTGCCAGAGAAGAGTAATTGACTTAATTAAGCTTTAAACTTGGGAAATGTCGTTCTATGGTTAAGCTTTACCGACGACTTTTTGAACATAAATGAGGCAAGAATTCCAAAATTAAGCCTCTGTAAGATATTAACATTGATTGCCTATTAATCAGAGTACCCATATGAATACAATTGGTCCAGCTCATTATTCAGTGAGAGTCACATCAGCACCAGGTCTGATTGTGTTCCTTAGTTCACAATAATTTCCTGAAACAATTCATAAGGGAGAGTTTTCTCTTTTCTCATTAAGCATGTTATTATTAGGGATCATCCTCAATAATTCAGAGTCTGATTTTTAAAAAATCTCTGTCAGTCCCTATGGATTGACACATGGCTGCGCCAGTTACTAAATTTATATCACCTCTTATGTGCTGTCAAGTCAATTCTGACTTATGGTGAACCTTTTCAAGGTTTTCTAGGAAGAGAAGACTCAGAAGTGGTTTGCC
The DNA here is from genome assembly GCA_037013535.1 of Intellagama lesueurii. NCBI lineage: Eukaryota > Metazoa > Chordata > Lepidosauria > Squamata > Agamidae > Intellagama > Intellagama lesueurii. The sequence continues at coordinate 118,474,158 of JBAJHW010000001.1, forward strand.
ATTCCCTTCTTCTGGGGGTGCCCTGGGAATGTGCAGCTTGCCCAAGGCCACACAGACTGGATGTACCCACAGGAGGCACAGTGGAGAATCGAACTCCCAAGCTCTGGCTCTGCAGTCCGACACCTAAACCACTGAGCTATCCAGCTAGCTGTGATTAATTTAAAGTCCACATAAGGAATAGATTTGCATTACTAAACTCAATTGACTGTAAACCAGAAGAAATGTGGATTGAAACCGTAAATATGATTAAGTAAGAAAGCAGAAACACAATTCCTGTGTTAAAAAGAAAAGAGAAACCTAGATGGATGTTGCAAGAAACACTTACAATTGTAAATGGCAGGTGAGAAGCAAAAGCAAAAGGTGACAGAAACAGGATCGGATTATTATTACAATAACCAGTGCAAAGAAATGGAGGATAACAACAAAAGGGGAAATAAACAAGAGATCTCTTACAGAAGGTCAGAGAAATCAAAGAGAAATTTAAGCCTAGATTAGGAATGCTGAATGACCAAAAGGGAAGTACACTATCTGACCAGGAGAAATAAAGAGAAGGTGACAGCAGTGTACTGAAGACCTTTACAGAAGAGATAAAAGGATGACAGAACTGCAGAGCTGGAAGGGACCCTATGGATCATTGAATCCAGCCCTTGTCAAGGAGGCACAGTGGGGAATCGAACTCCCAATCTCTGTCTCAGAGGCCAGAGTCCTAAACCACTGAACTATCCAGCAGATAGACTCCTTTGAGAGGAATTTTATGATGAAGAAACTGCAGTTCTAGAAAGTGAAGTGAAAGCTGCTCTGAAAGCACTAGGAAGAAATAAATTACCAGGTGTATAAGGAACACCAATAGAACTATTTCAGGCCACAGAGATGGAATCTGTAAAAATTCTAACAAGAATGTGCCAACAAATATGGAGAATAAAACAATGCCCCACAGACTGCCAATGCCCAATATACATTCCAGTCTCCAAGAAAGTTGATTCCAAAGAGTGCAGTAACTATATACATATTGCTTTAATTTCCCATGCAAGCGAAGTGAAGCTCAAGGTGTTGCTGCAAAGGCTTTTACCTTATATGGACTGAGAAATGCCTGATGTTAAGCCAGAAGAGGCTTAATGTTAAATGCCTGATGTTAAAACGAAGAGGCACTTGAGATCATGTTGCAAATATTTGCTGGCTACTGGAATGTATCTAAGAATTTCAGAAGAAGATCAACCTGCGCTTTATATACTATAGCAAAGCCTTTACTGTGTAGATCATGAGAAACTATGGGTTGTTCTGAAAGAAATGGATGTGGCTCAGCACTTGATTGTACTGATGACTAGAGATGGGATATTTGTATTTGTCTCCTGGGGGACGAATACGAATATCCCACATCTACTGATGACTAATTCGTATTGTGAATAAGAAGCTACTGTTAGGACAGAATATGGGGAGACAGAATGGTTCCCTATAGGCAAAGGTGTCAGATAAATGTATATTTTATCCCTTTATCTATTCAACCTGTATGCAGAAATATAGTATGGAAAGCCTGACTAGATTCAGATGAAAGAGGAGTGCAAATTGGTGGAAGAAACATCAATAATTTAAGACATGCAGATGACACCATCTTACTAGCAGAAAGCAGCAATGATTTGAAATGACTTTTAGTGAACGTGAAAGAAGAAAGTGGGTCCCAGATCAAATCAAGCCTCAAACATCTCTGGAGGCAGAAATGGTTAAAGAGAGGTAGTTCTAATGCTGGGAAAGGATGAAGGCAACAGGAGAAGAGGAAGACCAAATATGAGATGGGGATTGACTTATGTTGAACTGAGCAGGGACGTTGATGACAGGGCATTTTGGACATCTCTCATTCATAGGGTCACCATAAGTTGGGGGCAATTTGAGAGCGTGTAACAAGAACAACAAATATGGCCATGTACCTAATTGTGACTTGCAAATCCAGTTAGGTAATGGAAAAATTTTCATGGGGAAAATCTCAAGGAAACAGAAGTGCAAAGATCTTGGCTAAGGGAGAGATTTGTTCAGTTGCCATTTTATTGTAAACTTGTCTCGTTACATATTGCACACTAATACAGAAACTGAAACAAAGTTATCTTTCAGTATTCACAGTTCTGAATTTTACAATGTAGTTCCTGGACTAATTATACAAACTGGACCAATATACAAACTGAAACACAGTTATCCATTGTTATTCGCACTTCTGATTTTTACAAAGCACTTCTCTAACCAAAACATATGTAAACAGTGTACAGAGTCCAATCAAATATTTATGCTGGCATATGTGCAATTGTGAGTTGGTTCGATAGCTGAGTGGTTTAGGTAAATGGCTGTGGAGCCAGAGTTTGGCAGTTTGATTCCTCATTGTGCATCCCAGAAGAGACAGCCTGTGTGGCCTTGGGCAAGCTGCACAGTCCCAGGGCCCCCAAAAGAAAGGAATGGTAAATCACTTCTGTGTATTCTCTACCTAGAAAACCCTGGAAAGAGTTGACATAAGTCAGAATTGACTTGATGCCATACATGTGAATGACATGACTTGGATTGGTGAATAGCCACTAAATAATGAGTTCCCAATTGAATTCCTAGTTATGTGCCAAGTCATGTAACTGGTGGCAACTAGGAATTTAGCTAGGGACTTGTTATTTAGCAGTTCTTCACCACTGCCAGTTCTGCCATTGCACTTTACACCAGCATAAATATTCAGTCCAATTCTAGTCACTGTGTGTATTGATACATATAATTTGTAACAGTGTATAAATTTCAGGGAAAATAGATTGCAGCAATTTTGTATGGTAGACAAATTGGGAGCTGCTGTAGCTCAGTTGGTTGGAGTCCCTGACTGAAGAATTAGGGGCTCGGAATTCAAATCACCTGTGTGCTGGTCAGGTGAGATCTTATTCTCTCTAATAAGGAGAGAGAGAGAGAGAGAGAGAGAGAGAGAAATACCTTTTCCTCCCCCCCCCCCCGACATTTCTTTCCTTCCAAATCTCTTTGGAAAGAAATCTCTCCAAAATCTTGTCTTTGTCTCACAGAGCTTTCCACAGAAAATTAAAATACCTCTGCTATTGTCATTTGCTGTAGAAAGCAGCTATTTTCAGGTTTGGGGATTTCTCTGTTGAGGGGGAAACAGTTCTGTCACCAACAGCTTCCTGTTTCAGCTGCCAGAAAGCAAACACTCATTCTTCACCTAATATCCTTTGTAAATCAAATGTCTTTCACTCAAGCAATGCGGAGACCCTCTCAGCAAAGATTTTATCTGCTGGATGTTGAGGATTCTCTATTTTTTTGCAGGTTGGGGGGGAACTGTGGGAAGAAGACAGCTTTGCCATTGATAGTTTCTCATCTCAGCTGCTGAAACCAGTGCCTTGGTCACTTTTCCTCCAAGAAGATGCTTCTGCCTGAATTCAGTCACCTGCTGCTTCTCTCCATGGAATGGAAAACCTCTCCTTTGGTACTGATGCCAGAGAGATTCATTTTCTCCTTTCCATGGGTGCTCGTGTAGATTCAGATGGGTGGATCCCAAATACGCAGTGTCTGATTTGGGCTAGATGGTGAGTGGGCACACCAGGCTACAGACTAGGGACACTAAAAGGACATTCTTCGCAACCCTTAGGTCTATCACATTCCTAAGGCTGATTATGCTGTCTTGCATTCTTCCCTCCTAGGTCACAGCTCTTTATCTTTCACAATTTCCCCCCTCCCAATCCATAAACGTACAAGTAGGTATATATCTTCAGAACCCAGGAAATTGATTCAGGTCACCTCTTCCAAATCAACTCAGGACAGGTCGATCCCAATTCATAGGGCAAATGTTTGGATATCAGTTGGATCAGACAATATTCACACACAGCTAAAAGAAAGGAGAAATGGCTCAATGAACCACTGGTATGTAAGATGGAAGTTTGGAAATGCTAACACAATCACTAAGGTATTCAACAATTTTGTTTCAAGAGATAGGAAAGGAAGATTGGTTTAAAGAACTAGCAGTATGTAAGAGGGAGGTACACAATGTTTACTCAATAAATGGAAATTGTAAATGATGCATGATTATGTCAGGCCAGTCAGGGAGTTTCAATCTAATTAAGATGGATTATTCTAATAATCCTTCAGGGCTCTATTCACTGCAGCACTGCAAACTATTTCTGTAAAGTTTGCATGTAAGCATTTTAAGTAACAAAAACAGGAAGATCAGCCTTTCCCTCCAAACCTTGAATCTCAGTTTCAGATTTGGGATACTTGGACTGACTTGTATAGGGAAAGAAGCAGAGTTTTTACTCACATGGACACATAGAAGCAACACAAGTTCTCTTGTACGAGAGGAAAGGAGATTAACAATATTGTCAGAATGTATACCTAAACATTCATCCCCTCTGCATTATAAGTGCAGCTCTGATACATTTTCACAGTTGCCCATACAAAAACATAGTTGCAGGGAACACCTGACTGATTCTTTGTTCTATTTTAAGTCTGCAAAACTAGACTCCCAGAAACAGGTGTCAAAAGATGCATACAGCTTAGTGAGAGTAGCCTTGTGTGTTGCCAAGAAAAAAGAAAAGTATCCTTGCATTACACTTGTGTGTGCTAATTTGTGCACAGAGAGATGGAAATGTAGAAACAATGACTTTAACAGAAGTAGAATTTTATTTTATTTTATTTTATATTTATATTGCCCATCGGGCTACAGAGGCCACTCCAGGCAGTTCACAACAAGATAAAACAATAATAACAACATTAAATAATAGCAACATAAACATCACAATAATATAAAAAGAATAAATAATAGACATGTATTGATGATTAAAATTAAAACTAAAAATACAACACACAGGCAATTAATAAAGGCATTCAAGATGTCAGAATAGATGGCTTAAAAACTGGTAGAAACTCTGGGTTCTGTATGTGAAATATTTTGGAAGGCTTGTCTAAATAGTCACATTTTCAAAAATTTCTTTAAAAACATTAGTGAAGGGGCCAGGTGAATATCGGATGGGAGTGGGTTCCATAGATGCGGTGCAAACACCAAGAAGGCCTGATTCCTGCTATTGTCTCTCAGCTCAGTGTCGTCAACCATCAGGCCTGGGATGTGCAAGTAGGGTGGGCAGATTTCACTTCAAGAAGGCGTTCTGCCAGGTACTGAGGTCCCAAACCGTTTAGGGCCTTGTATGTTGATGTCATTGCCTTGAAGCTGGCACTGAAATACACAGGTAACCAATGCAAGGCAGCCAGGGTAGGGGAGATATGCTGGTATTTATTTACTCCACACAGTAGTCTGGTGGCCATGTTTGGACCTGCTGAAGTTTCCGCAGCAGCCTCATGGGTAGAGTGCATTGCAGTAGTCTAATCTCAAGACTACCAGTGCATGGACCAGCGTTGTGAAGGACCTGGTGTGAAGATAGGGATGCCGTGGAGCAATCCGCCTAAGATGGAAATAGGCAGAATGGACCACAGAATGGACCAATGTGTCCATTGAAAGCACTAGGTCCAAGAGTCCACTGAGACTATGTACCTCATTCTTAGTGGAGAGAGTGGCCCACTCAAAAAAGGAATGCACCCAAACTGCAGACACTAGGGGCACCCATCCAAAGGACCTCCATCTTATCCAGATTCAACCTCAGTCTATTGTCCCTCATCCACCCATGAACAGCATCCAGGCAATGCTCAAGGGCGGGACAGCTTCCACTACAGAAAGGTGGAAGGAGAGCTAGAGCTGGGTGTCATCTGTATACTGGTGACACAAAACTCCAAAACTCCTGATGACCTCATCTAGTGGTCTCATATAGATATTAAACACCAACAGAGAGATGATTAACCGCTGAGGGACTCCACATTTGAGAGTCCAAGGGGTAGAACCATCTCCTCAAGTTGCAATCTCTAAGATTGGTCCTCAAAGAAGGACTGGAGCCAGGACAAGGCTAGGCCACCAATCCCCAGCCCCGACAGCCTCCCCAGGAGGATACTCATGGTTGATGATATCAAAGGCTGCTGAGAGATCAAGGAAGACCAACAGTGATGTTTTGCCCAATCAGTCCTCTCAAGAGATCATTGTGCAGGGTGACCAATGCTGTCTCCATGCCATGATGTGGCCTGAACCCAGACTGGAAAGGATTGAGGGCATTGATCTCCTCCAGGAGTGCCTGTAGCTGCTCAGCCACCACCCTCTCCACTAGCTTGCTTAGGAACAGGACATTGGTGATGGGTCTATAATTATTAATATCATTTACCACCAAGTTAGTTTTTTTATGAATGGGCCTAATAAGTTCCTTCTTAAAGGCATGGCGAACATTACCGTAAAAGGAAGGCACATTAATAATGTAAGTAGCCCATTCCATAATTAGCCTGGCAGTTTTAATAAGCCAGGCTGGGCAAGAATCTAGGGAGATTGCTGTGGCCCTACTGCAGGCAAGCATCCTGTCCATCTCAGGTGACGTCACAGGCTGAAATTAAGTAGCTTAATCTACTGAAAGAGGGTGGTGGTCAAGGTCCTGGCGGATGGCCTCCACTTTGTTTTTAAAGAATGCCACAAATTGGTCACAGGTAATACTACTGGGAGGTCTATCACAGTGACCAATTGCAGAGAAATCAGGCACATTATGTAATAACTAGACCAGGCGATTCTGGGCCTTGCTTATCCAGTTAGCGAAGTATGACCTTCTGGTGGCCTTCACCCTTGCTAAATAGATGTTGGACACAATTTTTGTGGCTTTAAAATTAAATTATGTCAGGTTACACCTCCAAATGCTCTCCAGCCTTTCCCTATTTTGCCTGTAGTTTTTGAGTATACCAAGAGGCAGGATGGGCTTCACAGTGGAGAGGGTATTTGGGTGTGATCGTGCCTGCTGCCTGTCTGCTGCAGCATAACCATCTGTCAACCTGTGCTTTGACATTAGCATCAACCAGTTCAGCCAGTGTCCCTTGCACAGCATCCTGGAAACCTACTGGATCCAGTAGTTTGCAAGGGCGGACCATCTTAATGGATCCTGTCTCCTCGGAGGGAGGAAGTGCCACTGAAAGGCTGTATTTGATCAGGTGCTGATCCAACCACGATAGAGGGACCAACATGAGGTCAGCAACTCTCGGGTCACACTCTCTCCTTGCCCTGTTAAAAAACCAGATCTAGCATATGACCCGTCACATGGGTGGGGCCGTTGACAAATTGGGACAAGTTCAAGGAAGCCATGGTTTCCCAGAATTCAAGAGCTGGTCCGCTGACCTCAGCCTTGGCATGGATGATGAAGTCACCCAGAACAGGAAGTTTGGGGGGACTCAACAGTGCTGCTGAGATTAAGCCCGCCAGCTCTGGAAAGGAAAGTGCTGGGTCGCAGGGAGCACGGTAAACCAGCACAATCCAAATCCATCCCTGGTCCCCAGCAATACACAGAGGGCTTCCAGACCCAGGATCACCCAGGTAGAGAGCCTGACAGCTTCCAAGGTGTTTTTATAAACAATGGCAACTCCCCTCTCCATCTCTCCAGTCTACCTTGATGTTGGATGGAATAGCTGAGAGAGGGTGACTCTGCCCTTTGCACCTTCCCTGGTCTCAGTAATACAGGCCAGATCTGCACCTTCATCTAGGATTAAATCCTGAATTATAAATAGACATGCCTCTCATCATGGTGAAGAAGACTCTGACCAGGAGATCTCTGTGCTAGTCTGCTTGATCTGCTGCTCAGGAGCTAACTAATGATTGTCAACTTTGAGACCCAGCTCTTCCCTCTTGAAGGTTTCTTGATCTTTAAACCAGTTGCAGATGCTCAGAGGCCATGAACCATTTGGATCAGCCCTAATGGTGCCATTGTTGGTGTTCTAACCACATTTTACTTCTGAGCTTTCCCATACACATTACCTCACCATGGCAAATCTACAACCCCATGAGTGATAGATTTATCTAGGTGAGGAAATATCTTGCTACAACAACAACAATTCTGACTTACGGTAACCCTTTTCAGGGCTTTCCAGGCAGAAAATACTCAGAAGTGGTTTTCCATTCCCTTCTTCTGGGGGCACCCTGGGACTGTGGAGCTTGCCAAGGCCACACAGACTGGCTCTACTTGCAGGAGGCATAGTGGAAAATCAAACTCCCAACTAGAGATGGACACGAACTGCTGGTTTGGTGATTCAGCATGGTTCGTTTCCCGGAAGAACAGCTGATCCATGGTTTGGCACCCCACCCGCTCCAGCAGGCACCCATCCAGCAACACCTGGAGGAGGCAGGGCGGGGTGCTACTGCTGAATGGGCATCCACTGGAGAGGATGGGGCACCAAATCGCAGATCAGCTGTTCAGATGGGAAACAAACTGTACCAAACTGTGCAGTTCATGCCCATCTCTCTACTCCCAACCTCTGGTTCCATAGCCAGATACTTAAACCACTGAGCTATCCAGCCAGCTTATCTTGCTACTATAATGAGTAAGAACTCAGAGCTTCCAAGGTACGGATTCTGAAGTTTTATAAGCTACTCAAGCAACATGCAGAGCTGTTGTTTGCCCTACGGTTTGAAATTGGCAGTTGAAAGAAATAAGAGAGAAAGTGGCAGGAGGGAGCAGAAAAAGTTATGAGAAAGAGGAGAAAGGAAGGAGTAGTGTGCGTGCTTGGAGGCAAAGCTGGAGAATGATAGACACATAATAGGCTTGCTGGCAAATACTCATTTAGGATCCATTAGAGGAATAAATGCAATGCAGAATGGAGGTTGCAATTTGAGCAGCTCCCCAAGGGGCTGTGTAAGACGCAACTACCCTTCTAAGAGGGGGGGGGGGAAATATGAGCCACCCAGACTTCGCTTGAGGTGTTTTATTAAAATCTCTAGTTTTGTAGTTTCATAAATTGCCAAGGGGGGAAAAGTATGTGGGAAAATGGCATTTATTTCTTCCTAGCCTGTGAAATAGCAGAGTCAGTGCTGAAGGTCTTGAAATGAAAAACCACTTAAAGACCTTTTTTTAATGTAGCAGGCAGAATTAAAGGCTACAGCTGAGGCCCATTCTCACGGCCAGAGGTGACTCTTAAACTCAGTTGTATATCCCAGAGATCACTGTGGCAAATCGCAGAGCCGTAAGTAGCCACTTTGGCATCCTGAGCAAGCAACACCATCTCCCACCCACTCCATTGGGAGGCATGGGCATGAGCCCATCACGGAGAAGAGGACACATTCTCCTATCAAAAGAAAAAGAAAGTTTATGCTTGAGAGAGAGGGGAGGGAGGGAGGGAGAATGGGACAGGACATGATGGTATTTATTTTCCTAATGCCAATCAGTAGATTCACCTCTACTTTTTGGTGCCCCTTATATTTTGGTACACTGTGGCAAAAGCCCAGTTACTCTACCCTCCTTACAGCCCTGGGGGCAAGCAAATTTCTGCTTCCCGTGGAATTTCTTCAGATGCCATTTGTCAGCTGTTAGATGTTTGTTGGGCCTCATACTTTCAAATTCAGGGTATGTTGATGGGATCTGCCTGAGCTGCAGAATCAGGTGGCAGGATGTGGAAGAGAAAGAAAGAAAAGCACTACCTCAGATTATGGAGGAGTGGGAGGCCAGCACTTTTAAATCCCCCTCATATCCTCCAGATGATGTTGGACTGAAACACCCACTGCTGCATTATCGCCACCCAAAGCCAGTAGTTTTTAAAACTGTGTATTTATACTTATCGCTTCTATATTTTAATTAGATCTGTTATGCTTTATTGTATTATTTTTATAAATAAATAAATAAATTATAAATATAAATAAATAAAATATTTACTTTTAACATGTCTGGTTCATTGGAGAAAGCAAAGACTGGAAAGTGAGCAAATAAATAAATAAAATGAAGATAAACAAAGTCATAAATTCTCACTCTCAGGATAGATGTGTGTATTTTTTTTACTGTAGAAAAAGGAACAAGAAAGCAGAAACCCTACAATAAAAGCAACTTTTTTTGTGCTGTGAAAGTTGATACTATCTGGAGTGCTAACTTTTTTAAAAGGCAGGGGAACGAAAAGCAGGGGAAAGGATACGGAAAGTTAGTCTGCTATATGAGATGATCACTAAAGCAGCGTAAGATGACAAAAAAATGGAAGGACCTTGACATTGTGGATTGACAGCTTCATCGTCTGTGAAGACAATACACCTCTCCTGCAACTTCTAGTCACAAAGAGTGTGTGGAGGGTCTCTCAGTGAAGTCACCTGGGTTTTATCTTGTCTTACATTCTATATTTCTGCTCAGTTTGCTTAGGTACTAGCTAGATTATGGTACATGTTGCATTAGCTTTCTTAGCTTCACTTTGATTTGGAACTGAGTGTGCCTGTGTAATTGTGTTGTTGTCTCGGCTTTGGTGATTAAGTCCTTTCACTGTGGGTGCTGACGGTGATGAAGCCCGACCATTCAGCCCAATGATCCCCCCACCTATTTTGGCTGGCGGCTGAGATGGAGGAAGGTTGATGTGAAGCTCCAGTTTCGCCATAGTACAACAGGAAAATGAACAAACATATCATGAGCAAAGATATGTTGGCCATGTCACAGCAATTCTAGGCCCTACAGAAATGTACTGATCTCACCTAGAAGAAGCAGAACATATTTGGGTCAGGGAGAACAGATACACTAGGTAGCCAGATGTGGACCAAGGGATTTTTTTTTCCTAAAGGGAAGGATAAGTTGGTATCTGTACAGATGTTCCCTGGACTGGCAGTTGCATCCTTCTTCAGCATGGCTGAAGAAACAGCATCTTGTGGAGGCACCAAAGGACAACAGGTATTTATGGGGTGTGGCACACGTATGTTGTGTCCTCCAAAACTTTGCTGCTGATCACTAACCCCTTCCCACAGCATCTACTACTGAAGTGGATGCCTCATGGTGCCTAATGAAAGGGCCTATGTGTGGCACTAAAAGCACTAGCAAAAATCTTTTGAAAGTTAATACATTAATTTCTGAGTAACTCAAGTTGAACTTGAACACATGTTTAAACGCTGTGCAGGCTTGTGGCCGAAGCAAAGACATTTTAATACTAGAGAACATGATAGGAGGGGAAATTTAGAGATTATGTCTCATGAACCTCCTGGTGTGGTGATCGGCTTTGAATACTGCCAAAATATTCATGCTAAATGCCAAGTTTCATAGGAAGTTTAGGGGTAAAATTAAAATGCCAGCCTTCAAAGCTTTGTTGCCAGCATGGGTCTAAATGCTTTGCAAATGTAATTAAACTGTGGCAGGAATTGTTTGATGCCCGTTGTACAAACCAAGGAGGCCCACAGAAGCTATAGCATTTTGGAGGAGACTGTCAAGAGCCAGGCAGAAGCAAATGTGGGTGGCACTAGAGCTTTCTGGTGCATAATATTTCTGATTAAAAAATAATAATAATGGTACAGCAACTCTTAATTTTGAACAGCAGCAGCAAAACATAACTTAATTTTTTTTAAACTACCACATGGGAGGTCTATTACTCTATTCCATCAGTAAGTTCTGTGATGTATATACTCCTTTATTTGATTAAAAAAAAAGGAGGGATAGAAGAACATTTGGAAGGTAGAGATTAAAAAGTGTATGTTATCTACATGCATTAGCTAATCATCTGACAGACTTAAGTGGCTACAAAGTTAACCATAGTGGTTAATTGGAAGCTATTTATTAATTTCTTATTTAAAAGATACTTTATATATAATACACACACACACTTCACATTAGGTTCCTGACTCTGCTTATCATCATCATCATCTTAGAACTGCAGAACTGGAAGGGACCCTATGGATCATCAAGTGCATAGTTAAGGGGCAGCCAGGATTTGCCCTAACAGAGCAGTCTCTATTAGCTTGCTATTGAATGCAATATCAGTCCCTTCCAAAAACAGCTAATAAGAGATCTCAGCTAAAGATAAAGAATAGCCAGTGTAAATGGAACATCAACAAGGACAAGTGGTCTGATTCATTGACACAGTTCAGCCGTAATGGGCTGTGTATGTGAGCCCCCCTCCCCAGCAACTCAGGTTCATGTCCTCTCCCTCTTCTTTTGTGTACAAGTGGAGAGTGAAAGTTTCTGTTTGTACTTCAAGCTGATTGCAGTTTACTGTGACACCTGAACTCAGCAAAGTTTAAATGGCTTGTTTAAATGGTGGTTATAATAACAACCAAAAAGTTGAGAGCACCTAGCAATCCTGAATTGTTTTTATGGAACACAATTGAAACCCAGAGTGTGTGCATATGGGGAAACGGTGGACCTGGAAAGAAGAGGACTCTAGTTTTGTTGCTCAGTAGGTGATGGAGAGTGTGAATGACAGGAAGAGAAGAAACAGGAAAAGTACTTCTCCCACTGCACTGGATGACTGAAAGGCAGATGTTTTGAGGTGATAATCCAGGGAGCTTTGGAACATAGCAAATATTTCAAATTCCTTGAATTACTGAAATTGCTCTGTAAATAAAGTTTAAAAGGAGTATTCATATTTATTTATACACAAATCTAGGTTTTAGATCACCTTCTTCTCCAAACCAAAAGGTTGACTAAACTTCAAGAGGTTGACTGATTTCCCTCTTGAACGTTCCAAAGGGAGCACATTGCATCTTGCACTATTTCCCAATCTTTTGACATGTCTGGTGTAGCAGTGACACAGCCTCTCTGCAGAGTTGCTTCTGATGCTTTTATCGTTCTCTTCAGTGTCAACTCCACAGAGCAACCTTGATGGGTTAGTTTTTTCTTTTAAAAAACCAAGACCCATCAATCCCATCTCCATGGATTTATCTCTCAAATGCTTGTTGTTTATTCAGCTTCTCATGGCTCCCTGTAACTACTTCTCTGTAAGACCTAGAGGGATGCCAGCACAATAATATGGGCTGTTTTTCCAATGAAAACATCAGCATCAGTCAGAATGAGTGGTGTCAAGGTGATTCTCAGAGGGCATGCTTATGGGGAAGAGCTAGCATAGATGATTGGTGTTTGTAGTATTGCTTGATGCTTTTTGAATCTTGTTTATACAATTTTAAGATGCCCTGGACTTGCTCTTAGTTTTCAGAGTGATCTGTTCTGAGAACTAAAAGGGGTGAGCTGTGTGCCATTACAAAATACAAATGCAAGAATATATGATACTTTTCTAGGCCACTAATAAAAAACAATAAATAAATAAATCATACACTATGCGAGCTTTTGTGGGTAAATCCCACTTCTTCAAAACAACTACCGAAAGTCCAAACATTTGTGGCAAGATGGAATTTGCCAGAAGGTCACTCTTAGATAAAAAGTTATTGGTGATATGAATTAAAGTTTCTGCTGAGGCAGCTCTGGTTTGGATTTCACACTCCAGTTCCTCAGACAAAGGGGCTCCTTCACTCTTACCATCTGTTTGGCGCCTATTGTGAATCAGAGCCAGGAAAAGTTCCTTTTTGAAAATACAGCTTCTAGTATTCCCCAGCCAGCGTGACCACTAAGCTGTGTGAGCAATCTAATCTATGCTAAACAGGTGTGTTCTGGATCTTTCCTTTGAGCAGGTGGCTAGAGCATCATGCTTTCTCATTTCAGTACTTGATGTTTGTTTATCTTTCTAAATAAAAAGCAGAGGTAGCTGTGTTGTCCATAAGGAAAATCTCAAAATCCACATTACGGTAATAGCTTTGTGGGGAAAGTAAAAAGGGGCACAAAAATGCATGCAAGGCTTCAAGTTTTCTAGATCAGGCCAGATGTTACAGATGATGAAAAACCTTGAAATGATGTTGTAGTCATGGAGTCTGTGTGATGTCGTCCAATGAAATGAGGAAGGAGGGGCTTGCGGATAGTCAAATGAGCCTGTAACATGGGACAGGCAACCTGAGGCTTGCAGATGCTATTCAACTGCAACTCCCAGAATTCCTCAGTATTGATTCTGCTGGCTAGAACTGCTGGGAGTTGGAGTCCAATGATATCTGGAGGGCCACACTTTGTGTATAAACTTTGCTTGCCCCTATAGTAGAGCCTTGGAAAATGATCAGGACTCTGTTGCAATCTTTCAATTTCTAAATAGAATCAGAAATTCATGGCTGAGGGTGGGGTAGCTTCCAGTGATCTCAACCTGGATAGTTAGAATTTCCCTACCCAGTTGATGGGCAAAGAGTGATTATATACTGCAGATGACCCCACTGCTCTGATCATTCTCTGTGGTCACTTCATGTGAAATCTAAAGCCATCAAGGGATAGGCAACCCAAAACCCTCCAGATGTTGCCAGACTACAACTCCCATTTACCATAATTTTTACAGACAATAGTGAGCATTACTGTGAGTATGCGTTGGGTTTGGATTTAGGAACAGGCCACACATTAAATCAATCTTTATTCCAGGCTGATGGCCTCCAGCTGTATTCCAGCACAAGTCCCATTACCTGAACTGGCAGAGTCATTGCCACTTACCTAGACAGGTAAGAGAGTGGAACATGTTTAAAAGCTAAGGAGAAGAAAGATGTTAATACTCTGAAAACTTGAGAACATAACTATATACGGTTACAGTATCTCTCCTTAATGAGTATGTCATGAGATATTTCCAAAGTGTTTTCACACCTAGTGTCACAGTCAAAGATAAAAACATCTAATTTTTTTAAAGCAATTTAAAAAAAAACTTTGCTAGAAAGAAGCTAGCTCAAGCTAGCTCAGTGGTTTAAGTATCTGGCTGTGGAGCCAGAGGTTGGGAGTTCAATTCCCCAATGTACCTCCTGCAAGTAGAGCCAGCCTGTGTGGCCTTGGGCAAGCTGCACACAGTCCCAAGAAGGGAAAGGAAAAACCATTTCTGAATATTCTTCGTCTGAAACCCCCTGAAAAGGGTCACCATAAGTCAGAGTTGACTTGACAGCACATGATTATTATTATTTAGAAAGAAACTAAAAGCTTGTACTAAAGGAGTTCGTACTAAGTTTTGCAGAAAGCTACAGGAGACTAAGAGGTCTGCTCTTATGAATCTCCTTCTTTGCCAAGCGTTTTAGAAGAAGCTCTGTTAATTTGTACCACCCACACTCATTTTCTGTCTGTTGATTCTAAAAGGAATCCCACTGGCTTCAGTGTAGCTTACTCTCAAGTAAGCACGTGTATAGGAACATAGCCAGGTTTTGTTGGATGGCCATTGTTAAGATATGCTCCTCGGCAAAATTTCTCAATTCCTTATCTACAAAAAGTCTTAGGTAAGTACCCAGGAATGGTTTCTGACCAGGAAGAGTACTGAAAAGGTTGGGGCGGAGGGATAACAACAACACAAGACAACCACTCTAATTTAGATATTTTACTCTGCATTTATATTTGCCCCCAAATAGGCAGAAAAACGCAGATTCTTGTGAAGATCTGGGCAATGAGAAGAGTTATTAAAAATAATAGTAGTTTGGTCAGGAAAAATCTGCTGTCTCCTTGCTGAAGAAGCGGAACATGGTTGATTTAGAAGAACATAACCTCATTTGATGTATCTCTGTAAAGGAGTGAGCCTTTTACTGCTTCTGGGGTAGTTACAAAACAGTTGGGCTCTCCTACTATGTTGAAAAAGAATGCAATGAGCAATTGGCAAATCCCTCTGTGTGTGTGTGTGTGCTATCCTTTTTTTAACCTCCTTGTGCTTATTTGAATGTAAGTCCTATCAAGTTTAGTGAGATTTACTTCTAAGTAGGTACAGAACTGCAAGTCACAACCTCTGATATGGTTGCCCTGCGAATTACATTAGATTAATTACATTTGCGATTCAATTGCAAAGAATCGTCTCATACGTTACAGAACAGATTCAGAGTGCATGGAGTAATCAAGCAAAAAGAAAATCACCTGATGACTGCTGCCAAGTTCAGCGCCACCTGCTCCCACCCCCTGGCACTAAGAACAGCATTGTTGCTGTTTGTAGCTTAATCAGCAGCTTGCTTACTTGGAAAAAAATGGGGGAAGGAAAAAAAATTAAACATCTGGAGAGCAAATTTAAGCCCAAAGCAGAATCGGCAAGCTGAGTTGACGGGGTCAGGTGCATTAAAGATATTAGCAGAATTAAAGCTTTCAGGCACTGAATGCTTGGCAGATTTTTATTAAGATGGAGAGAGATGAATAGTATTAAACTGGGTACATGTCATTTCAACAAAGAGGGCAGTAGAAATGGAAGGAATTCATCATTAGTAGCAAGCCGAACAGTCTCATCTGTAAACATAGATATTTTAGCACTGGGAAAGTTGTTGATGAGTAAAGGCACGTGTGTATGCATACCCATCTGTGTATATAGGGAAACAGAGACCCTGAAGGCACCCACTGAGAGAAAACAGTGGGGAAGGGGGAAAAAAGCATCTATACTTAATACAATATTAATATGTTACAAACAGTATACTTACTGTTTGTAACATTTAAATATTATCTTTTTAATTACGTAAGCTGCCTTGGGTCCTTTTCTAGAAGAAAGATGGGGCAGAAATATTTTAAATAAAATAAATAAAATAAAATTACTTTTCTTGGTTATACACCAAAATGTTGAAAACTTCAAAAGCATGAACCTGAGAGTAGGAAAGTACGTGCTGCTTCAATAATGAGTTTTGAGCATTTGAACTGTAAGCTAGTACTTTGTGAATTTAATTATTCCATTCTTGTACTGGAAAAAAAATTAAGATTATTTTCTTGTTACTTTTCCATTGTATGTATTTAAGGCTTCCAGAAAATCTGATTATGTGCATCCCGATTTTCCATTTGCCTAGAGCTTCTAGTACTTACCTGGAATTGTTTTCCTTTTTCAATAAGCTGGAGGCTCATTGGAGTTTTGCAAAATTTATGGTGATTTACAGGTAGACATGCTAAGCATAGGTGAGGGCTCACAATTTGAACATTCAAACAGACAAACTCATATTAATCTTTGCCCCTTCTCTCTTTGACCCTTAGGGTTACACTACAAACAATGTGTTAAGTACATACCACGGGGTACAAGGACCATTTCTTTTGTATTTCTTGTGGATTGTGAGAGGCCTTGATACAGTCTGTGACTGGGATAAAAGCAGGGAATGCTTAAATCTTTCTCCCAGAAAGAGTTTTCTTTAAAAATCCAGCTCTCCTCACAGGGGCTTAAGAAAAGTGTGAAGAAACATCTGTTGGCATCTGTGATCTCCTCACCTGCCCTCCTAACCTAAACCAAACTGCCACCTGGGAGATGTTTCCAACCTCCCACCCATCCTGCCTTCCAGCCAGCCCCTTCCTCAATACTTCCTCAATACTTCCAGGCAAATAAGGAAATGTATTCTTAATTGTCTTCAAAGAAGAAAACCCACAGAGCCACTGAGATTGTGTGTTTGTGTGTGTGAGATAAATAAATACAGTCATCTTCAGTCTTTAGCACATTGAGGAATGAGAGAAGATTTCAACTTGGCTCTTACTCATAGAGCCCCCATCAAGATAAAAATCACAAGAACAGGGGAGTCCTGGGTCCAACAGACTGTGTTAGCTGTAATCTGTGTTTTTCAGTATCCACAGTGGGCTGATCTCCTGTGGATACGAGGGTCCTACAGCAGTTTAAATTTGGGTATGTGTATCAGTTAGGACAGGGACGTGGTGGCGCTGTGGGTTAAACCGCAGAAGCCTCTGTGCTACAGGGCCAGAAGACCAGCAGTCGTAAGATCGAATCCATGCGACGGAGTGAGCTCCTTGTCGCTTGTTCCAGCTCCTGCCAACCTAGCAGTTCGAAAGCATGCAAATGCAAGTAGATAAATAGGTACCACCTTGGTGGGAAGGTAACGGCGTTCCATGTCTAGTCACGCTGGCCACATGACCACGGAAACTGTCTTCGGACAAACGCTGGCTCTATGGCTTGGAAACGGGGATGAGCACCACCCCCTAGAGTCGGACACAACTGGACTAAATGTCAAGGGGAACCTTTACATTTACCTATCAGTTAGGACCAAATAAACATTATTATTTTTCAAATTCTTTGGGAGGGAAGGAAACCCATTGGACCTGCGGCAGTGTTGGAGAAAGGAAACATTGGTGCAGAACTTGGAAAAGTTAATTTTTTGCATCATAACGACCAGATTCCCCAATCAGCATAGCTGAAAAAGTAATCCAACAAAGGAAAATTTCCAAACTCTGATTTACTGTCTATGCCCTGAGCAACAATCATTCTATTTTATCACCTAAGGGTAAAAATAATCACATCTACTTTAAAGCCTGCTCTTCTCAACCTGCCTTTTTCCTATGCCACAAGTAAACCTGAAAAGCAGCAAAAGCCTTCAGCAATAAGTGTTACCATGGCAAACCACAAAATCCTCATACAACAGACTTGTCTTCCTCTTGTTGCAGAGGTGGGTACACATCTAGGTCTAAATCTGCTTCACTGCTCTTGGATGTGGTACTCCCTGAGAATGGATTCATTATAGATCAGCTTCCCTGTCCTTCTGAAACAACCTGTCACATTCTCTGCATCTCTACCTGGCTGACAAGATTCCTTAGAGTGGGGGGTGGGCTCTTCAGCCAGCTTCTTGTGAGTCTAAACGGAATCCCTAGTCTTGCTCCTGACATTATCAGACCCTTGGCTCTTAACCGCTGCAATCAAATGAAAAATATAGTTGAAAATGCATGCAAGCAGGAGTCTTCAGTGGTGGGTTTATCTCCACCTCTTGATTTGGGTTAGTTTCTAGCATTCTCTGCCTAAAATAATATATTTACACACAGGTGGACCACACATGAAGGGACATTGATTTAAAGTAACACATTTTAACCAACATAATACACTTGCCAGAGTTATTTCCCTTATTATAATCATGGTCCTAAAACGACAGTACATCAAGACACAGTTCAAATTAACTCGGCTGAAGCGTTCCTTCTAGCTGGCTCTTGCAATAAATAGCTGATGCAATGCCGAAGGGAAATTATTTTTCAGGTGACACCTGTCCCAGATGCAGCAGGCATAATTTGTTGGTCGGGTATTTGAGAACATTATTTTTAGCTAGTTAAGAGAAGTAATGGCAGCAGCGATAATTCATGGGGCCTGATGTGTCTCACCTTTCTTGGTTGCTGTACAAGGATGTTGGACACTGGCAGTCTAGACCCGACAGGTGAGTGGTAGTAAAACTTTCCTACTTTTGCAACTACCTTTTGCTTTTGACCAGGGACAACAACTCACAAAATGGTAGCTTACTTTAGCATCTGTGTGATCACTGTTGAAGCCAACAGAGTGAAGTTATTTATCATATAAATATTGTGGCAAATATACGGTATATATATGATAAATAACATCATATTGGCAGATGGTATAGAATACTAACCTGCTCAAGTGACAAACCATCCCAAATGGTTATAAATGTGCTGTAACAAATTAACACACTGGGTTAAAGGTAGTTCGCATTCAACTGCTGCCTCTAGAGGTGAATAAATATGAATATAACAGTGATTTTCAACATGTAGGACAAAGAGCTGTTTCACCAAACCTCTCTGGCATAATGAATTTCAAAAGAATCTACAGGAAAAAGAAGGCTGGAGTAGGGAGGAAAGTCCCCTCCTCGCTCAAGGCACAGTTATGAGTGGCCTGAGGCACTATAAACATTGTTCAAGGGTGATTAGGCTAGGCTTTTATTGGTCTAAAGTTCGTTTATATTACCTATATGTCATTTGTTAGCTGCATAGAAGTGTTTTTGGAAGATATCTTTCATGATTTCTCCCCTCTTTTTTGTAGCACACTTTAAATGAGTAAAACTGGCTGATTAGGAGGGATCCTCAGGGGAGTGCCAGACTCAAATGTTTTGTCACATTTTCTGAGGAAGTGCTCTCCAAATGGTGAAAGATGTCTGCTTATTGCACATGATTTTTCTCACCTACCTATCTTGCATGTTAAGTGCTTTGTTTTGTGATTGGCCATTACATTAGAATGGGACATTAAGGGTTTAATATGTCTGATTGCTGAGGTACAGTATTTTTCCATGTATAAGATGCTACTTCTTACTAAAATCATTACACTAAAAATTGAGGGGCATCTTTTACACGGACGTAAGGTGAGATAGCTGAGGCGAGAACAAAATGGCACATACCTTGCCTCTGTAAACAGGCTTCCTTCAGTCAGGAGGCTTAGCTTCCTATAGTCAGGAGACTTAGCTTCCTCCAGTCATGAACCTTATGGAACTGACATCAGCTGATGCTGAACAAACCAATTGGAACACACCTCATTGGAGGTGGAGCCTGTAGGCTCAGATGCAACAGAGACTCCTAATGTCCGAGCG
Organism: Intellagama lesueurii; assembly: GCA_037013535.1. Classification (NCBI taxonomy): domain Eukaryota; kingdom Metazoa; phylum Chordata; class Lepidosauria; order Squamata; family Agamidae; genus Intellagama; species Intellagama lesueurii. The sequence continues at coordinate 118,494,277 of JBAJHW010000001.1, forward strand.
TTCTGAGCCCAGAGGCTGAATCCTCAAAGCTAAGTTTTCTTAATTTTTGGGTTAGAAAAGTGTGTGTGGGGGGGGTGTCTTATAAGCGGGGGCATGGTATAAACTGAAAAATACAGTATGTGTTTCTGTTATGGGATGGAGAACAGGTTAAACACAGGGAATATATATTCCTCTTAGTGTCTGGTTTGACCCTCAGATTAGGACAGATTTGAAACTGTTCCAGAAAATCAGCTGCATGTACTCCCCTAATGTAGCACATAGCAAGATTTAAGTCTAGCCCAAGACATTTTGTTGCCTAAGGTGAAAAATAAAGGGTCAATCCTTACTATTTCATGTATTAAGGTCTAGAAGCTGATTTTTCCATTAATGCTAGCAATTTGATGCTAACCTCTACCATACTGAGAGCAACAGCCTTGCTTATAGTTCTGTGGTTTAGGTCTCTGACTGCAGAGCCAGAGGTTCGGAGTTCAATTTCCCACTGGGTCTCCTTGGCAGGGGCTTGACTTGATGATCCCTAAGGTCCCTTCCAACTCTGCAGTTCTAAAATTACAGGACAGGCCACACACAGTTCCTCCCTCAGATGCTTTGACACTAGATCTTATCATCTCTCACCTCAGGTGACCCGCTCATTCTGCCTAATGGTGTAGATAGTTTGCAGGAAGGTGAGGTTAATATCTTTACAGCTTGTATCGGGAAATATCCATTGTATTTAATGAGCAGGGGAAAGGTAATATGGTTTCCTTTCAATTATTTGATTGTGACATTGGAAAATGCCATAATTTTAAAAAGAGGGGGGCTCATATGCCAAAATTTAACTCAGAGATTGCAGCTTTATTATTTTAAGGGTTCACACCCCATATGGCAAAATGTTTTTGCTAGGGTGGGTAACAAAACATTAGAAAATTAATAGTATAAAAATAAAATGCAGATAAAACAATACTTTTTAAAAAAGTCCTGAGGGATGCAACTCTATGGCTTAAGAACTCCAAGTACCAGTACTTTCACATTTCAAAATGGCAAATCTCTTGTGAAGAAATTCCTTGGTGATGTGTAGGTAGGTAACAGTGTATTGTAGGTGGGGATACAGCTATGTTAGTCCCCTAAACAGCAGGGTGTCTCACCCTGCAAGTTTAAAGACCAGCAAATTTTATTTGATATATTTAATTTTGGTCTGCAGCCCATTTCTTTAGATACCTCTGAGGAAGCCACATGCAAAATTCTATAACAATCACCTAAAGGCATCTGAAATTGTTCAACGTAACATTTGAATTTCAGCTTTGGTTCTTAATCTTTCCACCTTTGAAGACTGATGCTTCATTGTTGCTGTTGGTGTTGCTGCCGCCATCCCCGGCCTACTGTTGTTGTTACTTTTCAGGAGACTTTTCCCAATTCGGTTCAATGTACGTCAATAATACTACAAGATGAGTACTATGATTTTTGCCATCCTTTTCCTAAGAAGGGCTTTCCGGACTGCCGCAGTTGAACAGAGCTGAGACCTCTGTTCAGATCAGAAAAATAAAATGTTCCTGCCTCCTCTGAATGCCACCCATTTGTAATGCCAAAAAGAGACATCCCTCATAGTAAATTGTGCTGATCTGTGACCTTCCCAGTCCTCCTTGGCAGGAGGAATACCATGCAGAATAAATTCATTCATCTTAATGACCTGGGGTAATCAGAAGTTCAGATAAACACAAAGGCTATGTGAGGAGGAAGGTTAAAGGGACACAAAATTACATGGAGGACATCATGAAACTGGAAAGTCAGGCATTTTGAAAGACCATTGTTTAAAGATTATGAAGATCTCACAGCACTGCCAGTGTTCGGTTGAGTATATTCTGTGCATTAAAAAGCATTTTGCTCATTTAGCCCAATGCAAGAATAGCTGGCTGGATAGCTCAGTGGTTTAGCTTCCTAATGGTTAGAACGATACAATGGAACCAATTACTGTGAGGGGTGGTGAGTAGACATGGGGACGAATAAAACAACGAATCGCGATATTCATGGAAAATCGCTGATCCATTAAATATTTGTCCCTTCATATTTGTGGGTTCCAGAGACTCCCACGAATACGAAGGGATGAATATTTCCCCATTTTATTCGTCCCTTTGTAATTGTTTTTTTAATAACCCCCCCACGAATCGACAAATATATTCATTATTCATCGCTTCATGGGGGCAACTTCGTGCTTCATGAGTCGTCAACTTTTGACAACTCACAAAGCGGGATGACTCGCCAAAATGGTGAGTCGTCCCCATCTCTAGTGGTGAGTGCTCCAACACTAAACTCAAGACAAATTTAGACAACCACCTGGCAGATATCCTTTTATTTGTATTCCTGCTTTAAGCAGGGGGTTGGACTTGATGGCCTTTTAGATTCCTTCCAACGTTATGATTCTATTATTCTGTACCTACCACATGATGAAAATGATAGATATAGACAATCCACCCCCTCCACAAATAGTAAATAATTCACCTGTTCCCCCAAATCCAGAGAGGATTCTGTGAAACTGAGGATTCGTGAGACACATCTGTCTGAAATTCATCTCCTGGCAATATACATCAGAACCTGTCTGGTCCTTTTTTAGCATGTGCATGCACACACGCACACACACACACACACATTTTTAAAATGGCTTTCTTAATACTAGTTCAGGTCTTGAAGGAAGGAAGGAAGGAAGGAAAATGGGAGTAAAGAATGAAGAGGTTGTGAAGGCTGCCCAGCTTGCACCTTAAATCCAGAGTTTAACATGCAGAAACAAAGCTTTGGTGGCAGAGCGATCAAACATAAAATAACCTAACTGATTGGTACAGCTTACTTGCACAATGTACCTGTAGTAGGTTTTTATTTGTATGTATGGTATGTGGTCCAATGTACACGTGGAAGGAATCCTTAGTTCACATGGAAGGATTCTAGTTACACTGCAGATTTTATGTTGGGACTTGGCCATCCTCCACTATACATGCATAGAATGCTTGTCCATTTCTGTCAGTCAGTGATAAGTGTGCAATCTGTGTTGCAGAATCAGATTTCTGGTTTTGTAATATATTAATGAACTGAGATGTTGATTTGGGAGTAAAGATGGGCACGAACTGAATTATGAACCGAACTTTTATACCACTTGGCCTTACAAAGAATCCTAGAAATTATAGCTGGGTGAATGTCTTGGTCAACAGTCAACCATCTTTAGCTTCTACTTTCTGCACTGGTTGTAATATTACAGTCCTCAGATTCTCTGGGGAAAAAAAAACCCTGAATGGCTGGTATATTAGTACAAAAAGGGTCCTTGGTTTTGAATCTGGGACAATAATGAACACTTATGCTGCAGGTGTATAGACATTACAATTAAACCAGCTACATCAGACTCCTGTAGAATTCTTTAAAGCATGGATTTTTGAAAAAAAAAACACAAGTTTTTTCATGTGTGCAAGAGTCTTTGAGAGAAACTGTAGAGGCAAAAGTGAGTGCTTTAATCTCTGGCAGAGTTATGACCCCCAAATGGCACTCCAGTGCCCTCGATAAATACACACGAATTCAAATGGAAAGAGCTATAATAGAAGGGATGGTATGTCCTTAAGCTGGTATTTCATGATATTTTAGGAAGCAAAGGTAAATGTGAAAGGGGAAAAAGAATATTTAATCATCCCAGATTGGTCATCCCATTTACCTCAGCTAGAAAACACTAAAGGAACCACTAAAAGAACCCACCCCAATAAAGTTGTATATGAAAGAAGGTGAGAGAGAAGCTTTTAAGAGATAATGGAAAATCTAGAACAGGACATCACATATTTCAGTTGCCCTGAGAAGAGAAAAAAGAGAGGTGATGAAAAATTTAAGTAATAGTTGTGCATCTCTAATACACACACACACACACACACACACACACACACGTATATGTATATATATGTATATGTATTAGTATATTAGTATATATATATATATTAGTATAATATATATTATACTAATATATATGTACTAGAGATGGGGTTTTTGTATTCGTATACGAATATGAAGCCCCGTGGCACAGGTGGCCAGCCTGATCACCTCCCATCCCCATACCCCACCAGACCACTTACCACACGATATGTGACGTGCATGGCCGACACCATCTTCTGCACCCCAACTGCAGCAGTAGCTTGGCTGCCACAGCCACGCCTCCCTACTTGCCCAGCCACTCTGGCAAGGGGGCGAGAGGACAAGTCTCCCTGTTCAGCCACGGAGTGGCTGGGCAAGCAGGAAGGCGGGGCTGCAGCAGTTGAGCTATTACTGCGATTGGGGTGCAGAAGATGACGTCGGCCACGTACGTTGCGTATCGTGTGGTAAGTGGTCCTGCAGGGTCTGGGGGTGGGAGGTAATCAGGCCAGGCACCTGTGTCGCTGGGCTTCATATTCGTATACGGATATGAAGCCCCCATCTCTAATATGTATACGTATACCACCCCATTAGTGCAAGCATTTCTCTGGGCAGTTTACAGGTTAAAACCTAAGCCCCATAGAAGCCCACATAACAAAATACATTCAACAATACGGCGATCTAACAGGTCTAAAAAATGTAGGTCTAAAATACATAGAAAAAAGAAAAAATAACATTAACATTAACAGCATCCAGAAGAATCAGTCGCTGAAGGCAGTTTTGAATAATTCTGTTTTCATCAGTTTCCTCCACATAAGGAATGAAGGAACCTGGTGTATCTCAGTTGGCAACTTATTCCGAAGACTGGCAGCCATTACTGAAAAGGCCTGATTCCTTGTTGTTGTCTTTTTGGCCTCCTTCGGTGTGGCCACTTTTAATAACATGGACTGAAAGGAGCATAGCTGATTTCTGAGAAACACATCTTGACAAGTATTCATAACATTGGGGAGCCATTGAAGACTGGGAATATATGACTGAATTTACTAATCCCAGAAATCAGTCTCACTGCCGCATTTTGGATCTGCTGAAGTTTCCTTACTCTTTTCAAGGAAAGCCCTACATACAGAGCATTACAGTAGTCTATTTTTGAGATTACCAATGGATGAACCACTGTTGCTTGGCATATCTTATCCTGGTAGGGCAGCAGCTGGGCAATCAACTGGAATTGATGAAAGGCACTCTTGGCTATGACCAATATTTCAGCCTCCATGGAGAGTGATGGGTCCAGGAGTACCCCCAAACTGTGGACCCAATCCTTCAGGGGGAGTGTAACCCCATCAAGGTCAGATACGTTTCCTTCTAACCAGTCTGATGATCCTCCTAACAGTAGGATCTCCATTTTATCTGGATTCAGTTTCAGTTTATTGGCCCCCATCCAGTCTATTATTGATACTAGGCTAAAAAAGAGGTAATAGCTTTACAGTGTGCAAATGCCTTGTCTGCATCCTCAGGTCTTACTAACTGAAAATGAACCCATGAAACCTGACTAGACAGTGCACTGGACATCTCAATCTGTTCTACTGGTATAAATGAGGAGTCAAAGGTCCCCAAAGGATGCATTCAATCTTGGATCTGAAATGGGCTGCCAGTCAGTTGCAATTCTCTATGTTCGGTTGGAATGTTTGCATCTCTTCAGTATTTATAATGCTGTGGACAACTTGAAACAATTCCACCTGTTAGTTGGAGGCTGCATTAATCAGTTTGGTGTTATAGCCTCGTTTTGCCATCTTAAGTAAATTACAACGTTTGCCGGACATTTCCCTGACTGCAGTGAAGTTGCACTCTGTGGGAGCTCTCCCACAGCCTTCTATACATTTTCTCAATCACTTCATTGCCCTCAACTCTTCTGTAAACCATGATGAGGGTCGGTCTATGCAATGAATAGGGCATTTAGGAGCAATTCTGTCTACTGCCTGGGTCACCTCTGAATACCAGTGGGCAACCTGGGCTTCAACAGGAGCGCCAACCAGATCAGCCAGAAAACTCCCAAGGGTATTTGGGAAAACAATTGAACCCATCAGTCTTTGGGGATGGACCATTTTATTCAGATAATCTTCTCTCTGCCCAGATGTGAACACCATATCCAAGGGGTGCCCTGACACATGTGTAGGACCGATAACATGTTGGGACAGACCCATGGAGGCCATAATGTCCATGAATTCCAAGGCTGCTCTGGCAACATACATCTCCACATGGATGTTAAAGTTCTCCAGAAGTAAAAGTCTGGGAGGAGTCAACAGCACACCCAAGACAAAGCCCATCAGCCATGGTAGGGAACGATTTGGGTCATGGGGGGCATGGTACACCAATGTGATTCCTGCTCAGTTCAGCTGGTTCAACATCAGATGAAGGCACTCCAGGTATGGGCCTGAATGGGCAGAGATCCTCCAGACCTTAATAGATTTCCTATGGACTATGGGCAACCCCCTCTCCCTGCCTCTCTTATCTGTTACGATGCTGGATGGAATATCCAGGGGGGAATATCTGAGAAAGGGGGACCTCACTCCCTCCCACGTTTCAGTTATATAAACCAGGTCAGCCTTTTAATCTACTATAAGATCACAAATTGGTTCAGATTTATTTTGGACTGACTTAGCATTTAGCAGCAGCAGGAGCAGATCAGACAGCTGGCTAATAAGGTTACCTCAATTCTGCTGACTAAGAGGGGAACCAGAGCATGAGCAGATAGTAAGCATCTGAAGCATGCTGTCCTGTAAGAGCTTGTCCTTCTTCCAACATCATATCTCTCCCTACCCATTACCACAGATATGATCTTGCTCCTGATCACCTTCCTCTCTCTCCCTGCTCAGCTGTCAAATTTATCAGCTTACTTCCCCTCCTGGTGCAAGAGGGGGGAAAAGAAAGAAAGAAAGTAAGAAAAAATTACAAAAGTAAGACAGCAAGCATATATCCCTTAGTTGGACATGCCAGATTCCCTCTAATTCATTTATAGTCATTTAAATTAAAATTAAATAAATTGAACAATCAGTTTAATTAATAATAACTGTTCTGTATTATAAATAAATTCAATGCAACAAACTGCACTCCCTATCCCGCTCCCCACTAAACTAAACCAGCCCACCCAAACTTCCATCTCAGAAAAAGTCCTCTAAAGCAAAACTGATGCATTCAAAATTAGGGATTAAAAGAATAAACTAATTTACATTAAATAATTTAAATTCATTTAAGTTAAATTAGACAAGTAAGGCTTTGGGACCCTGTCAACAAAATCAATTAGTAACAAAGGAATGAGCAAATGAACCAAGGGCAAACGAAACTCAAATAACAAAAATAACAGCAGTAACAACTAACAAATACTAGTGTTACAACTCTCACCAAATTAAAAAGCAAAGCAGAACAAAAACAAATCAGGAAAGATCAATTAATAAAATAGAGATTAAAATCAAAATTATAAGTAATATAGCCAAACAGTGGTGCAAACTGATCCTTAAAATTAAAGTCCTTGAATCTTCCTCAACTGTCCAAGCACCTTTTAGAAATAACCTCCATGGCTGACTGTTAATGGTGGACAGATTCCGTTCACACACTGCAAGCCTTTCAAGCCCATAACTAGCCAGATATTCGGTAAACCTTCTGAAGGATAAAGTTAGAGAAAGTGGTAATAAATATTGGAATGTCTGATAACTAAACACTTCTGCAAACTGCTCACTTCAGCACAGTTAAGGTTTCGAAGGCTGTGACCTGTAGGAAGATTAACGGTATTGGCGGAGGTTCTAAGAAATAGGATAGTTGTTGTTCCACTTAGAGACTAGCCAAATTCTGCCTCAAGTTCTTCTACACCATGGTTCACAATCAAGGAGGTAGGTCTTCACTTATTAATTATCCCTCTCAAAACATATTCTGATGGTGGGGATCACACCACAACATAGAACTCTGTTCCCTGTGGCCACTCTAATTTGTTGACACCACTGAATGGCATGATGAATTCCTGGGATAAGAAAGGAGTAAATCACAACCTTGACAATTCTGTCAGAGGTCACTAAACTTCCAAAAAATAATAAAGACATGAGAAGAAAACACTGTGAAGCAAGATGGTACGATGCAAACTGCATTAGTTGGCTTTCTAATAAAGAAAATCAAAAGCCCATGAACAGCACACAAAATAGGCATGCTGTGTTGTCATCATATTGTGAAAAAAAAAGCACTTGCAAACTTCTACTGTTTTTAGTTGCAGAGTTAAGTATATGCACGTATCTTCAGCAGTGCAATTTCCCACAGGTTTACTCAGAATTAAGTCTTTTTACAGTCAACAGAAGCTACTGTTAGTAGCTACAAGCAGCTTGCTCTGGATGAAGATGGAAGGGAATTTGAATGGAATACCAGTATCTTGCAAATAGTTGTTCCAGTTATGGTGGCTATGGGTGTCTAGTAGTAGCAGTCAAAAAACCAAAACAAAACAAAAACAGGAATCCCAGCTATGTTTTCAGGAATATACAAAATTGTGCCTGAAAATACTTAAATCTAGACTTTCTTGGGTGTACTTCATGGATAATCAATGTCCAGTAAAGTGAGGGGGAAAGTCATTCATGACCTACAGACATTAATGCAGACATCTGTGAAAGGTCCTGATATATACAACTGTACGTACTGAGGGATTTCTACCACAGACAGCCATGATCTCAGATCACTTATTAAACCTGAAAGTTCAGGGAAAAGTGCACTTTCCCCCGATCAGACCAAGGAATGCCTTGATTTCTACTTGTTTGGAAATCCTGCAAAAAAGTTTACAGTAGTTCAAATGAACATGTGCAAGTCAAGGATAGAACTCTCTCCTGCCCCTAAACTGATGCCATATTCACCGATATGAAAGGTTTGAAAAGAGGCTGAATCTCTGAAAGGCACCAGACTGAGGAAAATTGGCCCAGTGCAGTATAGTCTGCTTCCCCTTTGAAATATATCCAAAAGAAAAGCTTTCACGGAGCTGGAAAAAGTGTAGCCAAGGGCAACTCCAATGATCAGGGCCTTGGGAAATCATCTCTGGGACAAAAGATTTTTCCCCCTCAAGAAAATAGTGCCAAGTGGGACATGAATGAGATTTCTTAAAAGTGAGTACACCATAGGGAAAGTGGATTATTCTTTTCATCCATCTCATATCACACAGGGTAATGTCCAGCATTGCTTGGCTATAGATTCAGGGCAGGCAAAAGAAAGCATGGTAGAGCATATAACTGATACACTGAATTCAGTATTGTTTGATATGGCAATCCAGTACTTTAGATGGCTTTCAACATGGATGAGGTGTTTTGATAGAGGGCAATTGCATCAGTAAATACATACAAGCCATGATGGTTAAACTGAACCTTGTTGTCTGGAGAGAACACAGTAGAGTAGAGGACAGTGATGCAGTGCTCTTATGCTCCTTTTGTGGAATTCCTGGAAGGATCTGTTTGGCCATTGTGAAACCATGGACCACAATTCCCAGAACTGCCCAGCCAGCATGGCTATATTGTCTCTGTGACGCTTGGGTGTCATTGACATCTGTGATAGGTGGTTAGTTAAAAAGTATCATTAAATCTCAGTTACACACAATAATTATGTTGTCGGGAGACAGAGGTTGCCCCTTCAGAACTGAAAGGAGAAAGAACATTAAGTTGGGAGACACAGCCTTCCTGCCTAAATATCCTTACTCACAGCAGTTGAGAGGCAGTGATAATTATTGGTCCAGAAAATGGCTTTTTATATAATTATGCACAATCTTAAAAGTTTGCCCCCCAAAGCCGAAGTTCTCTTTTCAAGTGGGCTGGCAAAAATAATCCATTAATTCAACCGTGCTGGAAAGTTAACATTTTTCCCTTCATTAGCAAGTTCAAAATTGCATTTTATTTCCATTTTGATGAGGTTTTTATGAGTCTGAAGACATGAAGTTGAACCCCACGAGTTTAATGGACCCAAGAAAGATTGCAAGATACAGGATTGAATTCAATGAACCATGAGGAGTTTAGTAAATCAATTAATTTAACAAAATAATGAATTATTTTCCTTTTCCTCTGCTAGATTAGAATTGCAAAAAAATGTGGAAAAGTTAACTTAATCCAAAAAAAACCCTGTTCCTTTTGAATTCACTTTTTATTATTGCTAAACAGTCATCTTTGCTAAATATAACATATATTCATAAAGGAGTTAGAAACTCTTGCATGTTTTTAAAGAAATCATTATATTCAGTGTTCATGAAACAATTCTAGTTGCTCTTAATACTTTGCTGCTAAACCTCCAGACACAGAATCGAACAGGAAGGGACAGATAATTCACTAGGAATAATAAATTTTAAAAGAATCTTTCTATAGTTCAAAAAGATCAATGCCAAAAAAAAAGCATGTATTTCAGTTATATCTGTACATTTACTAGGTACTTGATGACTCATAGTGTAAACTTATTTCACTAAAACATATAAAAGTCGATATGCACACATGTAGATCAGTGCTGGATGCTGAAGTAATCAAATGATGAGCATGTATGTGTGAGCTACATCGATCAGCATATGATCCACAGAACTCTAGACTAAATTCAATTGTTAACTCCAACTAGAGTAGACTCATTGAATCAGTGGTACTAAATCATTGCTTCAAAGGCCCTACTCTAGTTGGGATGAAGAACTGCATTTAGCACAATTTAATTTTCAGAAGAAATCCCAAGGAAAGCTCCTGTTAATATTCTATGTAATATAGCCACTTTGTAATAAAGCAACCATACGGTATCCAACTGCTCACTAATCTAGAGAACAGTGGGATCAACAAAAAAGACTGTGCTGGTTGGTAAACCTCCAGACACAGAGTGGAGGCCTACATCATGCAAGCAGACATCTCTTCAGGGAATGTGATTATCTTCTTCTCTTGTCCCCACAGCAGCTCCTATGCTCTCTGAAAATCTGTGGGTGTCTCTCCAAACCTTTTGGAGAAGGCTTTGAGAATGCACATGTGAGTGGTCCCCATCGTACCGTCCATGCCAATACCGGCAGTTTGCTTAAACACAACCATTTATTTAACCTCAGATGACAGTGTGGCCAACCAGGCTTAAATAATCTATGTATCAACAGGACACCTAGTAACAGCTAGAGTCTCTGTTCCCAGCCAGTCCAGAGGAAGTGTTCAGGTCACATGAGTAGAATACTGTCTCTTCCACCAACTCTAGAACACCCTAGAGATGTGTGAGACAAGGTGTGCTGCAGCAGGAGCACTGGATGGACACCAACATCTGGATTAGTGCCAAAAACACAAATAGGGAAACACAAAACAAAATGACCCAAAACACACAGTTGCTTTTGTGTAAAACAAACAGACTGGTTTATTAAAACACAAAAATGAAAGAAGCACCCCTAAAAGAACCTATCATGAAACAAATATGAAAAAAATCCTCAACTAGCTGCCTTCAGTGGTCCTAAGAAGAAACAGACCAAAGGCTTTATTTTAATCAGTTTCAGCTCCTGTAGGTATCTCATCTTCACTGAGTGCCCCCCTCCTAGTGCTACCATGCATGCACACAGATATAGATCTTATGTGGGACAAGGGTCCTTTCTCTTACTGTGTAAAAACCAAATTGGCTCCAAAAGTTTTCTTTCACTGGTCAAATGGAAACCAAATGGTGCAATATATCTGTGAAGATTCTCAGTCATCCAGGTGAGGTTATCTGGAAGTTGAGTCATGGCAACTGGACTTCTTGTTAGGTTAAAATGTTTTGCTACTCCTACCCAGCAGAAAGACCATTGTTAACGACTATTAATGACCCATGAGAATGGGTGGAGAAGAACTGCAGAAGTGGGATTTTCACTCAACCCCCCCATCCTTTGTCCATCTAATGAGCCTATTCAGACCAGGGGGGAGTGAAACCAACATGGAGGATACATCAGGGATCTCCTTCCAACTCTCCTCAGACTGAAGAAGCTACTTGGATGAGTAGTGAAACATTTCCACCTAACAAGAAAGAAGTCCAGTTGCCATGACTCAACTTCCAGACACACCGGTACAATTTATTTTTCTTGTTCACTGCAGTCTCTATTTTCCCAAAGGATTCCTGAGATGGTTGGAAGACCCTCTGGAGCAGATGGGGGGCATGAGGGGCAAGAGGGTGGAGGGGAGAATGGGGAAGCCCTGTTGCACAAGCAGAATTCTATTTTTGTACCCTTGGCTTGAAGCCGTAATTACCAACTCAAAGGCAACAAATGATGAGCTTGTATATGTAACAGAAACATGATGCCAAAGAGCTACTCCCTCCTGTCACATCAGCCTGGCTCACAGCTATTCTTAAGACACATCCAAAATGCCAAGTGCAGGAGTACAGTTGGAAGAAACCTAACAAAATGTGACCTGTACAGGTTGAATGACTGAGCTGACATGATGCACTGCAACATGGCATGCCTGAAAATAATGGTTGAAAATTGACTTTTCCAAACCACTGCTTTGATTTGTCACAGCCTTTGCAATTCAATCCAAGATAAAGACAGTAAATAAAATTGCAGGTAAGATCAAGTTTTAGAAGTTCATCTGTGAATGGCTTCGCTTAAGCCGCTGAAGATCAGGGAAGTGAAAGAAATTTATTCTCAGATGTAGCAACACCAGATTAGAGGTAATGAGTTTTTGTGCCAAGGAGGGGATCCTTTCAGTGTGTATCTTCTTCAACATCTCTAGATTATTTACACTCAATTGTTTCATTTTCCTCCATTTTCTGGGGGGCAGTGTGACTATCTGGCAACTACTGTGAGATCTTAAAAGCCGGGAGAGGCAATTTAGGTTCACCAGGAAAATCCTCTTCCCTGAGTGATGTGAGGTGACACCAAAAGGGTGGTGCAACTTCCCATCACACCAGCCAAGACCAGAGGAAGATGCTATGTTGAAAACAGCCAACTCTAAGACATTTTGCTTCCTGAGGCTGGGAGCATTCAGCAATCCCACCCGACATGTCAGAGTTTACAGCACTGAAAGCCAGTGTGGGCTATGTTAACACAGGAGGCAATAAATCCCTGAAGCATTTCTCTCCCCTCTAGCAGGAATCCAAAAAAATTTACAAGTGTGTCAAATGAAATAACTAATATGACACCCCAAATCTACTGCTTGGGTGGCTGCCTCACTCTGCGTAAAGGAAATGCTGGCCCTGGTGCAAAAGGCTTTTCTGTCTCTTAACGGCTTTTTATGAGCATCACAGTGGTATGTCAAGCAATGGCATTTTCTAGGCAGGAACTGAGGCTTACTCCTAGCACCCACATAAAATCAACCAGAATGTCAAACATTTTTGTCAGCAGCCTATAGCATCTATGCCAACGATGACAGCAATTTGAATTTGAATGCCAGGATAATAACAACAATCTTAGAACTGCAGAGCTGGAAGGGACCCGATGGATCATCAAGTCCAGCCCCTGTCAAGGAGGCACAGTGGGAAATCAAACTCCCAACCTCTGGCTTCATGGCTAGAGACCTAAACCACTGAGCTATCCAATGTTGTAGAGAGAAGTTCTTATCAACCTGGAACAAAGCTTCTGTATGGTCATGCCCTGGATCTTTTGCTCTAAACCAGTTGTTGCCTTAGTTCCTCATTGCTAGCTTGATGGGTCTTTCTTCCTTTCCTTCCTAGCTTGCAGCCCCCCTCCCCCAATTCAAAAACTTGCACTGGGTTGCTTAGCTGTCCAGAGCAGGTTTTGTGGGTGGAAGGGGAGCAGAGGGTTGGGTGGGAAAATACCACTTCCTCAGTTCTGCTGATGGAATCTGCTATTAGCCGAACAATCTTATTGAATCCTGGCCCTTGCAAGCATTTCATAACTCACAACACCTCCATGAAAAGATTACAAGACCGGAGAGACTTGTAAAGTTTAATGGCAAAATTAACTTGGGCTTCTTCAACACACTTCCCCCCCCCCCCCCCCTGAATCTTCACTGTCAGGTCATGGATTCGTATTCCTGAACATCTCCAAAGAGAAAATGTTTTTGATTGGAATCTCCATTGCTGTTGAACCTACTGTAACTACAAAAGCTTGTAACTTAGACTCTGTCAAGCTGCCAATGTGATGATAACGTCATCATATTTAAATGTCAACCTCCCCACTTACAACAACTGCATGAATAGAATTCATTCATTAGCACAACAGTCATCGTGAACCTGGCATGTTCTTAACTTTTGTTATTTTGTGCCCCTCCTTTTTAAAACCATCTAAAAACTAGAAACAAACAAACAAAAAGACAGGGATAGGGAACTCTAGCATTGCTTCAAGTGTTGTTGCAGATCAAACTCAGTTACTGAGGAAACCATTAGCTTTACAAAATATTCAGCCGTCAAACTGCAGTGAGGAGAAAGGCACTCCCAATATGTCAGCAGAAAAATGGCTGGAATATTTCATTTTGCTGTAGTTTTCGATGAAGAATTGCTTCATTCTTCCCTCTCAAAATCTTCCTATTTTTGCAGTCTTGCAGTTTCTCTTTTTGAACATGATTGTTGTTTTAACCTCTTTGACGCTGCCTTCATGCCCATTCCTTCCCCCCTCCCTTTGTTCATTTTGCTTCCTTTGTTCTGTAGTCTCAAGACTCGGGAAGTTACATATACTTTTTTAAAGTATGCATGAGATTCTATAAGGGACAGAACCTTGATCATGTCTCATTTTTATCTGGAGATGAAATCTCCCCAGATTGCCTAGCAGAGTCCTGTTGTGGTGTTTGATTTGTTCTTTTAGGGCCAGGTCAGGCAAAGTGTAACCTTTCAGACATTGTTGGATGTAATCTCACCTGAGGCTGTTGCAGTCCAACCAAATCTGGAGAGGCACTTTTTCCACCCGTGTTTAAGTGATGCCAATCAATCAATCAATTAATCAATCAATCAATTAAAAAATGAGCAAGAATGAAGAAAAGGTTTGCAACAGCTTAGGGGCTGAAGTCAGTGAGGAAAGAATTGGGGAAAACGGAAGCTGAGGACTGCAAGACAAGTGAAGGCAAAGCTCTAACAAAATGAATCTTACTTGTCTTGAACTTACAGCTAAGCTGCTCTGTTACAAGGAGTTCAACTTTCATTTAACAGCTGAGTTCATACAACCTCTTTCTGCAATCCTGTGCAGTTTGGCTTGCTTGCTTGCTTGCTTATTTATTTATTTATTTATTTATTTATTTATTTATTTATTTATTTATTTATTTATACCCCTCCTTTCTCTTAAAAAATGGACCCTAGGCAGCTTACATCATTATAAACACAATACCAAAAACTAAAAAAAAACCCCAGTAAATTATTCAATTATTAAAGAAGAATTAATAACCTTATTTTAAAAAATGTTAGGTAAAAGCATGATGAAAAACATATTTAGGAGCAACAAAATATAAACCATCCTATTTATTGTCTCCTAGACAGTCAGTTACTGAGGGAAAGCTTGCCTGAAGAGAAAGGTCTTCACCTGCTTGTGGAAGAACAGCAAAGATGGGGCCAGCCTGGCCTCCTGTAGGAAAGAATTCCACAGTCTGGGAGCAGTGACAGAGAATGACGTCTCCCGTGTCCCAACCATTGAAGCTAACTGTAGAATTCACCATGCCCAGCACTGTAAGAGTAAAAATAAGTCTTGCAGTAAAATGGCTGCCTTCAGGAGGATTCTTATAATTGGTGCTGCCTTGAAAAGTAATTAACAAAAGATTCAAGGCAAAATCTATTAATGTTGATTTTCTAATGTTAGTTTAGGGAATATCTGAAATTTGCCTCAACAAACAGTCCAAGTAATGATAATGATGGGGTATGACGGTGATATTGAAACTAGTAAGAAGCTGCAGTGAAGAAGAAGAACTTTCTGCATGGAAATAGATGGGCTAAAACTCTGAAAGGGTTGGCATTGGCATTGGATCAGTGAGGTTTTGGTGATTCAATGGGGCCGCTCTAGTTATGGCATACTACTGGATTTCGGTGAATATGTTTTGGCAAAATGGTCCCAGGTTCTGTTCCCTGGTGCCTTTAATTAAAGACAGCAGGATGGGGATGTTGGAGAGCTGCCACCAGAAAGCGATAGGCTAGAGGAGCCTCCCTCATCTTTGTGCTATCTAAATATCTTGCACCTAGAAATCTCATCATCCCAGATAGTATGTTGCCATGTGGTATTTCAACAGACGTGAAGGGTGCTGGACTAAATGACCTTAGGCCTGTCCTAGATGACCCAAGAAGCCATCTGTGTTTGAGGCATGTGTACATCCAATTAATTGCCAAAGAAGTTATGTGTGTGTGTGTGTGTGTGTGTGTTTTTACAGTTCCAGCAGCTCATGACCAGAACAGGAGGGGTGCTCCCCTAGGTTTGGGGCAAGGCACTTCCTCTTTGGTCTGTGAGATGTCCATGATTCTCAACATTTACTTACCCAGTCCAGCTCCTTCAGATGTCAGAGCAACAACTCAGCTTCAGGGACAGAAAAAATGAGTACGCTTTGGAAAACTGAATTGCACTTTGGAAGGATGCCAGGTGGATCTTTGATCGTGAACACGAATATAAATGTGCCATTTGTTTGGACTACAGGCCTTAACTGCTGGTGGTCTGGAGAAAGCTTCTTTAGAGGCTATAGTCGCTGCCCATCCACGCCATCCTCACCTACACACTTCGCTGGTAATAAATTCCATTGAATTCAAGGAGATATGTGCTGCCCTTGGCAACAAGAGGTGCCTTATAGTAGACAACGGGGAAGCATCTACAGGAGAGACTGGTTAGCTGCTCTTGAGTGGCCGTTTATTAATCACTTGTGGGAAGAAAGGAGCTCTTTGAAAGGGCCGTTTGGATTTACAGGTAAGCCATAATCTGCCGGTAAAGGTTTCTCCTTCTCAAACACACTGTCATCATATCTTACGCTTGTGAGTTAGCGGTTAATATGCCTGTTGACGAGCAAAGTGAAAAAGCTTCAGTTCTGCTTTCCTGATAAAGTTAGGAATTTGCTTTTATCTTGAAGCTCTTTCATCCATGATTGGGTAATTACCATGCAGTCTCCCCTGGTATATATGAAGGATTCTGTTTACGCACATTAGTGTAACTCTCAGTTATAATAATCTAACGCTGCACTGTCTTGAATGGCCAACCTGTTCTTGGTGAAAGTATTACAAAGGGGGTAAACAGGAATTTGTGCTAATACTGAAAAAAATATATAGGGAAATCTTTATATCTTTGATTACTTTCTTTCATTAAAACATCTCTAAACTTCTTTTCAACACAACAGCTCAACAATGTAGTTCACAGGGTACGGTGTTAAAATAAAATAGACAACACCGTTAATTGATACAGCACAGAACTATTTAAAATAGTCAGAACAGTAGAAATCTATAAAAGATCCTGGGGTAAGGAAAGAGAAAAGCAGGGGTTGAGGAAATGATAGGATAAGGCTCTACCCTTGGCCTGGGCATTCCCTAAGTGAGTGGCTACCACAAAAAAGGTCCTATTCTATAGATCTGATTTGGTACCAAATTATTTGTTGTTGTTGTTATGTGCCATCAACTTGCACATCGACTTATGGAGACCCTATGAATGAGTGATCTCCAAAATGTCCTCTCCTCAACAGCCCCACTCAGCTCTTGCAAACTCAAGCCTGTGGCTTCCTTTACGTACGGAGACAATCCATCTTGTATTTGTTCTTCCTCTTTTCCTGCTGCTTTTGACCCTTCCCAGTATCACTGTAATTTACATTTACAATAATAGTGTTTTAATCTCATGTGCACAATAAGAAAGTCATAAGCACCAGGACTGTCTGCTCTCACATTTGACATTAGTTTCCAGAGCTTGGAAATGTTACTCTGTTTTTGGATGAGAACTCTTGTGCTGCGTGGGTAATTCTGATAGGTGTGGTCTAAAAAGTAACATTTCCTAGATCTGCTTGTTTCATACCAGTCCTTACTGCTCCATGAAACTCATCAGGTCACCTTCAGCCAGCCACTCTTTCTCAACCTGACCATAGCATTGTTACGATAAAGTGGAGAAAGAAGAGGAGAAGGACAGAAAAGGTGAGACAGGAAAAAAAAAAGACAAAACTAATTCAGCAAAAAGCAGCCTCTGTGAGACAAAACAAGGGGTTCTAGATCAAATCAAGCCTGGATTCTCTCTAGAAGCAAAAATGACAAATTTGGGGCTATTATACCTTTGGCATCTCATAAGAAGATAAGACTCATCAGACAATATACAAATGTGGGGAAGAGGTGAAGGTAGTAGGAAAAGAGGAAGACCAAATAAGAGATGGATTGACTCAATAAAGGAAACCACTGCCTTGAGTTTGCAAGAGCAAAGCAGGGCTGTTGGTGATAGGACATTTTGAAGGTCAGTAATTTACCATAAATTGACAGCAACGTGATGGCCCATAACAGCAACAACAGCAACAAGTCCCACTGAATTCAGTGGGTTTTCTTCTGAATAGACCAGTATTGAATTGCAGAATGATTTCAAGCAGATTTTGCAAGCAGATAAAAGGGATATAAAGACCCTCACACACATTCAATGTAAGGAATGATTTTATATCTATCCATTTCTGTTAAAAAGTAGAGTTGTTTACAAGTGATGAGGATGATGTTTTTTTAAAAAAAAGTGAAATGAAATCCAGCCTACTTCTTTTACATACAAGTCCCTTCTTCCTTGTTGAACAGTCAGGTTTATAGCTTTACGCATGAAAATTGCTGTCATTCCTTTCTGAATCTAATACACAGTGGCAGAATAAAGAGGGGATTGTTAAGGACTTGACTTCTAAATGCAGTGTTCTTTTAGAAATGCATCGGAATAATGGGGAAATGTTATGAGGATGCCAGCAATAACATACGATTGCTAATGCTTTCAAATACCTCTCTCTGGCAGCTATAACCTTGCCTCTCTTATTTGCTGCAACACAGAGTAGATGATCTGTCTTCCGTTTATCACACTGTTCCCCACTGCTACATCTGGGCTCCACTCTTTCTTTCTTTCTTTCTTTCTTTCTTTCTTTCTTTCTTTCTTTCTTTCTTTCTTTCTTTCTTTCTTTCTTTCTTTCTTTCTTTCTCTTTACATTGTTATGATCAGCGAGTGCAAAGTGGCCTTGAAAACCATAGAAATGAGGTCACACCTTTCAGAATGCCATGAAAATGCAATGCTATTATGATGCTCAAGGTAATGTCTCCGTGTGTGCATCTGAAAACTCAGATGAAGTAGGCTTTAACTACTCTCTTCAGCTGTAGGGAATCCTACATATAAATGAGCCTGTTACATTGCTTTGCACTTATGAACCTGTTTCAACAGCTTGGTATCCCACAGCACAGACTAATTACCTCACTTTTTCTCCACCTTCTACTATGGGCTGTATTGTTTAGGGACCTAACAAGTACTCACCAAACTTCTCATTGATGTTTTGAGTGTGCCCCCCCCCCCCGAGATTCCTCACCAAGACTTCCCCTTGGATCAGGCAGCTCACTAAAAAAAAACCCCTGCCCCTATGAAAATAGGACTTGCCATTTAAGGGTGAGCTCTGAAAAGGAAAGGTGCCATTCTGTGCAGGAATTGCAGTGATCCTGTACAGTGTGCAATTGACTGTGAATGACCACAAACCCTCCAAGGATTCATAGGGCCCCTTCAGCTCTGCAATCCTAAAATGATGATGGTGATGATGGTGATAATATTTAGCACAAGATCTCTTGGGGGGAAAAATTTCATGTAGCAAAGTCTCATGACAAGGAGAAAATAGCCCCTCCCTTTATCTTGGAAAGCGAGAGGCAGTGAGAGTTACACAAGTATATCTTCCATCTCGTTTCTGATTTCAGTCCATCCAATATATCACTATGTTTCAATGTCTGCCTCCTCCACCTCTATGAAATTAGGAAGATAACAGAGTAGATATGGGATTTATATTGTAAGGATTAGTGAAATGCTAGCCTGGTTCAAACGTGATAATTGTCTGGTTTTATATCCTGGTTTGTGATATCTTGGTTGTGACAACACCTATTGGCTGAGGGAACTATACCAGTCTGCAGATGACAGGGTTGGCCATGATCCTGCTGTGTTTAGGAATTCTGGGAAGACTTTGGCAAAGAGACTATGGACAGCCATGATACATGTTTAAGAGAGAATAAAGCAGAACTACATGGTATGTAGGAATGACAATTCTTTGAGGAAACTGGAACCATTGATGCCAACATTATTAGTTGGAAATGAGAGCAGCCCATAGGCAAACACATCCACATAAATTACATATACATATATACATATATACATATACATACATACATACATGCATGCATACATACATACATACATACATACATACATGCATACACACACACACACACACACACACATACATATACATATACACACACACACACACACACACACACACACACACACACACACACACACACACATATAAAATCTATTTTAGATCTCTCCTAAATGAACCAAGTCTGGGGCTCTGAGGAAGACTCTTGTGATATGACCTATGGATTTAATAAAAGATTCACTTTTTTGCTTCCGGATGATTTAAAATAGCTGTTTCAAAAATGTGCAGTGAGTGGTTTTAATTAACACATCAATAAGATCAGGATAAAACAATAGAACATGGAGCAAATAATGAGGAGGAAACAGTAGACTGTAGAGCAACATTAGAAGTGATTAAACAACATAATTAACAGGACTGGTCTGCAAAGTTCCTACAGGAACATTTTTACATTTTGTGCTTAATTTTTGGGTGGACAAAAATGGCCTCACTGGGTTCTTGGTACAAGGACCGGACATGCCAGCAAAGAAGATTCTCACTAGTGCTGGGATTCACTGTGCCTCTTACACCGTATTTATAGTCTAGTTTTATTATCTAATATGTGTTTTTTTGTTGTTGTTGTTATTATTGCAATGAGGAGGCCTCTGGCAGTGAACCTCATTCTCCAACTGTGGATCTCCCTCTCCGTGGATGAAGAAGGAGGTGAGGTCTTCAGCATCCAACACCCTTGCTCTGCTAGATTTTATAATCTCTCATAGCTGAGAAAACTACTCTAAAAAGTAATCCAAGGTACAAAGAAGCAGTCAGTTATCACTATTCATTATAACTATGGAAATATTTTTAAAGTAACATTTTTTCCCATTTCACAAAATCGTTTACATGGTAGCTTCTTAATTCCTTAAGAAGAATCACAAGCCACTATCCTTCAGTACCAAATACACTGCCCTTGCATCCATCTCAATACCCACAGCTAAGTGTGAGGTAAAGAGCACAAGGTACACCACGAGCCAGCATGTGAACCTTGTGTTTCTCCTCCTCCACCATTTTTTGAGATCAAACCACTAGAGCTCTAAAATGATCAAAAGTTAAAGGAATAGTGCAGGTGGAATGAAGTTTTCCCTTACTCAGTTACAACTGTAATGCTGTTTGTTTGTTTGTTTCATTTTTGGGAAAAGGATTTAATTAAAAGTATTTGAAATGAATTACTCCCAGCCTCTAGGAGAAATACTGTATCTATTGAGCTGTTCAGCAGCAATTCTCAGAGCAGTTTACCTTAAAGAAAACACAAAGAGAGTTGAAATATGGGTAAGAACAATAAAACAATGACTGCTTCAGGTGGATATGCAAAGTGGACCTTTATTATACCTGCTTTCCAGACTGTCCTCTTCTGACTCTTTTCACACCTAGTGCATCATGGGTAATTTATATATCCATACATTTGCACAAATGTGAACATAGGCACATTGACACATGACATCCATGGTGACTCCTCTGTTCTCTTCACCAGGCCTCATCTTTTAGGACATACTAAGAGACCAGTGATTGCTCCCCACATATGGATTATCTACCTATCCTGCCTTCATGACTCTGAGAAAAGTCATGTCAAACAGAATCTTTTGGAAGCTTTTTTTTTAATGTGAAACTACAATATCTGGCTATTGACAGCAGCTTTCTAAAACCTGAGACATGCATTGGGCACATCCATTTTAGTGTTGGTAGGGTCATAGATGGGAGAGAAATTAAGGTAAGGGATCCACTGGATCCAATGCTCCACTAACGTCATGCTGGCAAAGTTGAAGGGAGGGAGGAGCTGGGCATGGTTGCATCTCAGTCCTTCTATGGCACTTGGTCACAGTACGGTATGCCTAAGAGCAGAAACAGACATTAAAGATAGCCCATAATCAGACCCAAAAGCATGTTAGTGTGGAGAGAGGTAATTCAGGCAGACTTTTATATTTCAGAAATCAGACTTCAGAGAAATGCTGTAGTCCTGAAAGCCAAGCAAGCTAATTTGCAGATTCTAGGAGGTGAGATAAACTCCTGCTGAGACATTTGCACACAGCACGAATTTTTCTCTTGCACTCATAGGTTATGTGTAATGTTTGTTTTGGCATCCAGACACAGAACTGATAAATGGGCAATGCCGATTAAGAAAGGGGCTCTGCCCTCCAAGTTGCTTTTCTCTCTTCCTCTGTGTTCCCTCCCTTTGACGGTAAGATTTCCCTGGGACGGAATTAATCTTTGCTGCTTCAGAGCTTGTGTGGATTTCCTGCTGGTTTGGGAGTATGGCAGGTGAATGAATCGTCCTGGACTCAACACTTGCTCTGACTCTTCCCCAAGATCAAGGGAAATTTCCCCTTTTTGGTCTATTAACATTGGCCCTCTAACATCAGTGAGGAAAGAACTGTGGAAGTTTTGGTTGCAATCAGGAGAGGGTTCCTGAGGCTGAACCTTTCCCTCTGAGAACAGATCTCTCTCTCTGTCCTCAGACAGTGAGATTTGAGTCATCCTGTGGCCCATGGTGGAAGATCTTTCCAGAGATCATTGGACTGCAGTCAAAATGTTTTTATCAGGTGCTTCTAACTTCAACCTAAACTGAGGATTCAGGATTGGTGGGCTGGTTAAGTTAAGGAAGGACTGAAAATAGGCAGATAAGTAATTAACTTCCCTTCCTCTAGCTGAAATGGGGATCTTATGAGGGTTGAAATGATTTATGGGATATAGAAAATATACTGCATTTCTGCAGGGGAGAAGGGCAGGATTAGGAGCCACTTCCAGTCATATAATTCTAATTTTTTAATGAGTTGTGCTTTAAAAAAAGAAGAAGCAAGGCCTGATCTGAGAAGTCAAAGGCATTTGCCCCAGACTTTTTATTAACTGCGTCAAAAGACAGAGAAAAATGTCCCCCTTTTAATGAAGAAAAAGAGACAGTGCAAAGTAGTTTACTAAATTTCAGGCTGGCATTTAAACCTACTCATGTGATGCAAACTCATTTACTTCCCCTGAAGTTTTTTGACAAGAACATATATTTCCCTGGAAAATGTAGCACGCTAACACCATTGTAAATATACCCCATGAAAAACAGTCCTTTTATTTACATTATGATTTACCAGACCCAACACCTTATCAATCTGTGCTTGTTTCATGAGTCCAGCAAGGCTAAACATGAATCAGTTCTTGTTTCCTCCAGGTGGCTTCTTGGCTACCTTGTGCGAATCACTTTCCTACCAAGGAGACTGCTGTTAAACTTCAACTTTTCTACTTTAGCATAGTATTCGGCCGCATGAAGGACGCAGGAAGGCCTTGAAATGCGGTGCCGTTTTGCCCTCCCCGGTCCCGGATGAGGCCAGACAGGACCGGGTCACATGGAGGGAGGGGAGGGGGCGAGTAGGTATAAAAGGCTGGCTCGCCCCCGACGCGTTCTCCTTTCCGTTCAGGCACTGCAGAGCGTCGGAGGGAGCCTTGAGCTGGAACGGAGTGTGGCTGGATCGGGAGCCCACTGGAGCTTGCGGTTTGGTGGAGGGTGGTTTCTTGGGCGCTCTCCTGTGGGTGCGAGAGAACGTGGCTGGGCCAGGTTGAAAGTCCGAGGAGTTTCTTTGGAGGAGTAATAAGCTTCTGTGGCCAATTTATTATTGAGCGGGAAGTTCGGGAGCGGCGGGGCGGGCTCGCCTCGCCGCGGCGTGAGCGGGGATATTGTTGTTGGAACCTTGCAGGGGTTACTCTATAAAGGCAGTGGGGTTTTGAGCACTGTGGGGTGAACTCGTTTGTTGCAGGGGTTTTGGGTTAATGGTTTAGGAGGCAGCTTTGTGGACGAGAAATTGCACGGGCGCCATTTTGTTTTTTCCCTTTTTCCCGCCGCCCGGTTCGTTGGCCGCCATTTTAGGGCTATTTGAATAAGGGCATTATATTTACAAGTTAACAGTTAATCAAGTTCATATACTGGGTATCATTAGTGGTGAAGGGTACTTTACATAAAGGGAATAATCATTACTATTAAAAGTTCATTGTAGGGGTTCACAGTTATAAAGATTAGGGGGTTTTTAAGGGTTAGAACACTTCACATATATATATATATATATATAAAAATAAAAAATAAAAAAAAGATCATTTAGGTTCAAGTTTTGTTTGGTCAAGCACTTTGAATCAAAAAATAAAATAAAATAAAATTAAAAAATTATTTGGTTCAGTGCATGGGTATAGGAGTGTGGCTTCTGACAAATTAGATATAAACAATAATAATAACAGAAATTATAGAATAAGCATTAAGGTTAGAGGATTATTTGAGTAAATTTGAAATTATTAACAAAATACAGAACTATTATAAGGTTTTAGTACAAGGATAGTGTTAGGGGGACACCTGCGGGACATCAACTGTAAGGTTTGGAGGTTCATAAATTTGGGACAAGTTTTATAACTACTATAGGACTTAAGGGGATACCCTTAAGGAACAATTAGTTATCATGCCGCCTAAGAAGGGAAGCGGAGTAAAAAAAGGAAAGACTCCAGCAAAAAGGCAAAGGGCCGTCCCTCAGATTTCTCCACGGGAATCCTCGTCGTCTGAGGATGAGTCATGGGGGATGCTACAAAATCTCCAAGAAAAGTTATCTAGATTAGAAGCACAGAGGATGGCTAGAAGGGCTTCCCCACAAGGGGAGACTACTCCTCGCAGATCGGTTAGGGACACTAAAGGCCGCCGCAAGGCAGAGCTAAAGGTCTTAACTCAGCAACTCATGGACCGTTTTACCGCATTAGAATCCCAACAGGGTCACGGAAGCGAGGATCAAGCAAGGGAGGAAGGAACTGCTGCGGTGGCTAGGGGGTCTGGCGGTCGGAGACCCTGGACGAAGGAAGTGGCTGAAGTTCAAGAGATGGTACAGGAAACTCCTGCCAGATGTGACGCCTCTGAGGAACCCAGTACAAGCTCACCTCGGGCGGGAGAGGTCCGGGGGACCCCGGCTACTTCTTGCGGTGAGTGTTTGGCTATGCACAACACCCAGTCTACTTCGGCCACATGGCCTTGGGCTGGCGGCACACAACAAGCACACAGTGCATCTCCACATTGTGGAAATTCACACGGGGGTTGGCCTGGCTGTTTTTGGCCTCAAGTAAGCCCACATTGTTGTGGGTGGAACTCACATTGCGCGCCGGCGCACGCGGCGGGGGCAGCTGGTGAAGGTAAGAGCACAGGAACATGGCAACACCCTTCGGTACCCAACACAGGGTATAATACGGTTCCGCTAGCGGCGCTGCCTTATGCTGACTACAGTACGCCGTTAGGAGATCATTTGACACCAGCGGTTAAAGAAAAGATTTGGAAAGGCGAATTTCTAGATTTGTATGATCTGGTTAATCGCGAGGTAGAAATCAAGGAAATTGACAAGGATGACGAGAAATTAAAAGAAAAGTATAGAAGGAAAAAGCCTGACAGAAATTGGCCTAATTGGATCACGGGCTTTACCATATACGCAGGTGTTTTGGTTAAGGCCCAACCGTGGAAAGCATCAGCGTTGTTTCAATATTTTGACATCATCTGTAGGGCAAATTCGGATTTTGCTGGGCAGGCTTGGCTTCGTTACGATGAAGCATTTAGAATGAAAAGCGCCATCAGGCCTGACTTACGTTGGGATGAGCCACACCCAGGGCTTTGGCTACAGCATATGACGCCAGCCAAGTGTAGCTTAGGCGATAGATTTGATAGTGGCCATCTGAACAAGAAATTTACTGGGAACGTTAACGCCCGCCCAGGGGCGGGACAGGTGGTTCAACCCCGCCTGCCCTGCTATGAGTACAACTCTAGGGGTTTTTGTGCCAGACACCCCTGCAGGTTTAGACACGACTGTATTACCTGTGGGGGGAAGCATCCTAACGCATCCTGCTTTAAAGCAGGGGCACAACGACAAAACAAACCGGGAGGAACCGGTAAGAAGCCTGAAGGGAGCAGCGGAGCCCCTGGAAAGGGGGCCCACACCAATTAAAATTTCGGTATTAGAAAAGTGCTTAACTGATTATCCAAGAAGGGGGGATGCTGAATATTTGAGATCGGGTTTTAGACATGGGTTTCGGATCCCAGCCTTAGGTGTCAGAACAGCCTTTATGGCCAAAAATCTTAAATCAGTGAAAGGGATGGAAGCTATAGTATTAGAGAAGATTAAAAAGGAGGTTCGGGAAGGTAGGGTCCTGGGACCATTTGATGAACTGCCCATAGCTAACCTTAGGGTGTCGCCGTTGGGGATTGTCCCCAAGAAAGCCCCAGGTGAATTTCGCCTGATACATCACCTATCATTTCCAGAGGGGACGTCAGTTAACGACGCGATTCCCCAGGAACTTTGTTCGGTGAGATACACCTCCTTTGATGAGGCAGTTAGGATGATCAGGGCTTGCGGAGTGGGTGCCGAACTGGCAAAGGCGGATGTTAAGTCGGCTTTCCGGATTTTGCCAGTCCACCCATTAGACTTTAATTTATTGGGTTTTCAATTTCAAGGGCAATATTACATAGATAGGGCCCTACCTATGGGGTGCTCAATTTCGTGCGCCGCTTTTGAAAAATTTAGCACTTTCATTGAATGGCTAGTTAGGCAAAGAGTGGGCTGTAATTCAACAGCTCATTACCTAGATGATTTTCTTTTTTGTGGGAAAGCAAATTCAGGAAAATGTAGATTGATCTTGGAGGCCTTCCGGGAGATGGCCCTTGAAATAGGATTGCCCTGGCAGAGGAGAAGACGGAAGGGCCAGCGACATCACTGACTTTCCTGGGTATTGAGCTTGATACACTTCAGCAGACTTCGAGGCTGCCGCAGGACAAATTAATAAACATTAGGAATAGGCTTAGTAATTTAATGAGAAGGAAAAAAGTGACGTTAAAAGAGTTACAGGAAATAGTGGGATACCTGAACTTCGCGTGCAAAGTAATTGCACCAGGTCGCGCCTTTTTGAGGCGGCTGTGTGGAGCTATGTCAGGCTTAAAACGGCCAATGCACAGAACCAGAGTCACCAAAGGTATGAAGGAAGACCTTGCAGTTTGGAAACAATTTCTGGATCAGTTCAATGGGGTTTCATTCTGGAGGTCCGAACTTAGCCTAAAAGCGGATGTGCAGGTAAATTCTGACGCCGCTGGGACTTTTGGATTTGGAATTTATTTTCGGGGTAGATGGTGCGCAGGCATTTGGCCCGAAGAATGGCACCAGGAAGGCATAACGAGGGACCTGACGTTCTTAGAATTTTTTCCGATTGTCGGGGCCCTTTGGCTCTGGGCGGAGGAATGGGCGAACACTGTAGTTCGTTTTTGGTGTGATAACCAAGCAGTGGTACACATCATTAACAATCTGACATCACATTCAGAAAGGGTTATGTATTTAGTCAGGGCTTTCACCCTGAAGGCGTTGCAGTTTAATGTTATGGTGCACGCCCGACATGTCCCGGGTCTTGACAATCAGATAGCTGATGCTCTCTCACGCCAACAGATCAAGCGTTTCAGGGAGCTGGCACCGGAGGCCAGGGATCTGCCAGAAGTGCTTCCAGCGGAGGTCTGGCAGATTGGCGTGAGGAGGCGTCGAGAGCAATAGATCTTGCACTGGCCCCGAGGACAAAAAAGGGTTATTTAGCAGCAGGTACAGAATTTTTTGAATTTAGGGAGTCAGTGAAGCTAGAACAAACATGGCCGGCTCCAGTGGAACATCTCCAGCAATTCATAATAATTTTGCATAGAAAGGGGTTAACGTCAGGGACCATTCAAGGTAAACTGGCAGCCCTGGCTTTTCATGCCAAATCAAACGGTCACCGGGATTTTTCTGGTGATTTTCGCATTAGGAAGATGCTGGAAGGTTGGGCCAGGGAAAGAGGGAGAGTTAAGGATACTAGGACACCCATATCTCCGGAGCTCCTTGGCCGCCTATGTGAACAATGGAGCGCATTGTGTAGGGACAATTATGAGGTGGCGTTGGTTCACGCAGCTGCATTGTTGGCATTTTTCGGGGCATTAAGGATTAGTGAGCTTGTGGCAATGGGAAAGAATGACATTTCACAGAGGGCGTTACAATTTGGGGATGTCATTGTACAGGATGAGCAGTTAACGATCATCATTAGACGGTCTAAAACAGACCCACGGGGCAAAGGCAAACATCTGATACTAGGGCAATGTAGAGTACAAAGCATTTGTCCGGTAAAAGCAGTTCAGAAATTTGTGGAATTGAGGGGTTCAAAACCTGGACAATTCTTGCAGCATATGGATGGGTCACCATTTACGAAATATCAGTTTTGGGCACTGACTGGCAAGGCACTCGAGAAGATAGGATTGAAAGATGTGAGATTTGGGACCCATTCTTTTCGGATTGGAGCAGCCTCAACGGCAGCGGCTATGGGTTACAATACAGATCAAATTAAACAGTTGGGACGCTGGTCGTCAGCTTGTTATCACAAATACATTAGACCTCTTCCTAACGTATAGGCAGGGTTTGTTTATATCGTTTCAGGTTTCGAGAGACGTGACGGCCGAAAGCAAGTTATGATCATCGGCCACAGTTATGTTTTTTGGGCGGCACGTTACGCCGCATCTTCCCCGTGGGGGAAAGATTTGGGGCTTGGAGCCCATGCGTTGGTTACATGGAGAGGCATGCGTGGCATGCATTGGATCCAGCTCGGCAGGATGACGTCTTTCGGCTATATGCCACCAGACATTTTATTAATTCACTTAGGAGGCAACGATTTGCCCAAATTGTCTGGTAAGGCGATCATACTTGATGTCTTGAGAGATCTCAAGAAACTGAAGGAAAAGTATCCTGATATACGGATAGTCTGGTCCAATATCATCCCGCGGCTAACCTGGCGAGGTGCACAGAGCACTGAAAATATCAACAGGGCCCGACGACGGGTCAATAGGGAAGTGTGTAGAGGTGTCTGCAGCGGCGGCCTCGGATCTGTGGTTAACCACCGCAGGATCCAAACTTCCCACTCAGAATATTTTCGTAGTGATGGCGTACACTTGTCAGATATAGGATTGGATATTTTTCTCGAAGATATAATAGGGGGCCTGCGTTCTGAGCTGGTTCTGGATGGCGGGCATGGGACTTAGTCTCGACTAGTCCCTATGCTGTGGCGTGTAGTGCGGGAAAAAACTGGTTGTCTCGGTGTGTCCCTTTGATAATTATGGAAAGCCAACAGCGCATCCGACCTCCCGGCTCTGCGGATCGTGCGATTACAGGGCCGGTGGCGGGAAGATGCGCTGGGCCACTTTCGGACCGACAGTCATCAAATAAAGATGGCTCGAGGTCTGGGGTGTTTACTAGAGGCCGGCCGGGTTCCTGCTGTCATTAAGACAGCTGGAGCCTGGGGGCCTGGGACTCGCCCATTGACTGATTAGGGTATCGTGGATGCCCTGCATTTCTCCGCACTACCGCAGGCCCCCCTCATTTAAAGAGGATATTGATTTGTTTGAATTGAGTCAATAAAGTGTGGCCCGTATTTAACCCATATTACTGTCTGGCGTCTTCATTTCGGGGCCTGGGAGGGCAAGTATTCGGCCGCATGAAGGACGCAGGAAGGCCTTGAAATGCGGTGCCGTTTTGCCCTCCCCGGTCCCGGATGAGGCCAGACAGGACCGGGTCACATGGAGGGAGGGGAGGGGGCGAGTAGGTATAAAAGGCTGGCTCGCCCCCGACGCGTTCTCCTTTCCGTTCAGGCACCCACCCGCCCGCCCTATTTCTAGTGTGTTCGGGGTCGCCTTATGGGGCCGGATAGGAATTTTTGACCTCTATCCTGATTGGCTGTGGATGGAGGGATTTTTCGCCTATCCCACACTGGAAAAGGGTTTGTTGGCATATGAGTGGTGGTTATTCTAGGTCACACGGGCGTGTAGTGCGGGAAAAAACTGGTTGTCTCGGTGTGTCCCTTTGATAATTATGGAAAGCCAACAGCGCATCCGACCTCCCGGCTCTGCGGATCGTGCGATTACAGGGCCGGTGGCGGGAAGATGCGCTGGGCCACTTTCGGACCGACAGTCATCAAATAAAGATGGCTCGAGGTCTGGGGTGTTTACTAGAGGCCGGCCGGGTTCCTGCTGTCATTAAGACAGCTGGAGCCTGGGGGCCTGGGACTCGCCCATTGACTGATTAGGGTATCGTGGATGCCCTGCATTTCTCCGCACTACCGCAGGCCCCCCTCATTTAAAGAGGATATTGATTTGTTTGAATTGAGTCAATAAAGTGTGGCCCGTATTTAACCCATATTACTGTCTGGCGTCTTCATTTCGGGGCCTGGGAGGGCAAGCAAGCTCTGGCAAGGAATGAGAAAATGCAATTGTGTTGCTAAACATCATGGTTTTTTGTTGGCTGTGTTTTGCTTTTTTAAATTAAATAAGTGAAAAGGATGTGAACCTTATGGAAAACTGGGAGGTAAATCCAGGCATTCCTAGTGGAGCATAATGGGTCTCAAAACACAGTCAATTCCAAGATTAATAAAATCTGGAGCAAGGAGGGCTCTAACAACCTTGAAGTCCAAACTTTATTGCAAGGAGACATACAGAAGACCTGAATGTTGTTCAAAAGAGTTGAGTAGACATTGGTGGTGTTCTGCGCTGTCATGTGACTTAGTATTTTGTTTTGCTTGCTTTTGTTTGTTCCTTTTATTGACTCAGGAAAGCTCTGTCTATGTTTATTTTATTTTTCTTCTTCACATTCGATGTTGCTGTTTTTAGCTAATGTAACACTTGAGTTGGCCACGGTAGACGTGAGTGTAGAGTGTAGATTTCCTGCTGGCACGGATCTCACAAACAGAATCTTGCTAGAAAAGGTGCTGAGAATGGTGGCATGTTAAAAAAAAAAAGGAATGAGGGGAAATATAAGGCTTAAAAGCAAAACAAAATCCTGTCATTTGCATCCTTAGTTCAACATGTCCATTCCATATCCAGGAAACAACACTTACACTCTGTTTTCCTCCACAGTCTTGCTCTGTAAGTTGCTGTCATGACAGTAGCCATAGCTTTTCATTTGCTGCTGGATTGCCCCATTACCCCATTATTCTTGAGCTCTGACCATCCTGGCTGGGGATAATGGGACCTAGAGTCTAATAGCATTGGACACAGATCCCCCATTCTTGCTTTGTCAACTTTTGATTACATAACTAACATGGCAGGGCATGCATACATCTTTTCTATAGGAAGGACAACTTCTTCCCATAATCTTGGGGAAACAAAACTGAAGAAAACATACAAAGGCAGATTAAAAAGATGCTTTAGAATATAGCCAGCGTGGGAATTTCTGGTGCTTTTGCTTTGATGTCTTAGAGCACAAGCAAGAGGCAGTCATGGGGGTGGGAAAGAGGAGAACATCAACACAGTG
Organism: Intellagama lesueurii; assembly: GCA_037013535.1. NCBI lineage: Eukaryota > Metazoa > Chordata > Lepidosauria > Squamata > Agamidae > Intellagama > Intellagama lesueurii. The sequence continues at coordinate 118,525,682 of JBAJHW010000001.1, forward strand.
TGGGATTATGTGCATCTATAATCCATCACTGACCTTCCAAAACACAGTCCTGTATGTTTCTACTCAAAAGGTAAGTCGCATTACTTAGAGTAGGACTTACTCAAGAAACTGATATCTAAATCCAGCTGTTACTCCCAAATAGAGTAGGTCCATTGAATCAAGGGGACTTCGGTAAATTGACAGTGATGTAAATCCATTGAGCCAATAGATCTACTGCAGTCTATTTTCCAGCCCTTGGATTTATATCCAAATAAAATATTGTAGGTTAAGAACAGCTGCTGTTTGTCCTGCAGGTACATATGAAAGATGTATGACCTTCCAAAGTGGATGGACTGTAACTCCCATCATCTGTCACCACTGGCTATGTTGGCTGGAGCGGATGGAAGCTGGAGACCAAGAACATCCAAAGTGTAAATACATAATAAATACCTAAATATAGCTCTGTCCTCCAACAAAGGAGAACAGCTAACTCTTATGTCTCCTTGGTACCACCTAGCATCTGCCACCTGAGACAGCCACATCATTCTGCCTCATGATAGGGCTGGCCCCTGTTACTGGCAACTCAATAAAAGCCAAGGACAGAAGCTTGTCTACAGCTACACAAACAGGGTGGGCAGGAAAATGTTTCAAACAGAATAGCACAGTACATGATTGGTGGGCTTTGTTCGGTTTGGTGAGTCACAAGCTAGGAAGGCTGATGTAAAATCCTCTTGAGACATTGCACTATAGATGCGAAGTTGTGAGGTGGCTCTCTTGGGCCTGCTTCTCTTCTCCCTATTGGTACCTAAGTGCTGGCAAATGAATTGTGCATTCCGGTCACTACAGCCCTAGAAGAGGCTTGAAGGCTGAATGCCATAGTCCAATGGGTCTCATCGTGGATCTGCTTTTGCACAGGGCAGATTCTCTCCAGGAAGACACTGGATCTCCTTCAACAACTAACAAGTCTTGAGCTAGAAAGCCATAAACCTGCAGCAGTGCATGCTGGTCAGACTGCAAAGGCACACACAATATTTAACAAGCAGCAAGTTGCCAGGCTCCGGTAACTATTCATAAAACCCCTCCACCAAATTGATTTTAGCATGATTAAACTTTTCTTTACCTTATTTCACAGTCCATTTCAAACGCTGTATTTTTCCCTTAATGGCAAATGGAAATCTGAGTGTTAATAAAGCACTGCAGCATAAAATTCAAGGCAGCATATGGCAGTGGGGATTGGAAACCACTATCTCACTGAAATCGAGAATAAAAGACACCACTTCCATGAGGTAAACAACAGCTAGGGCAGTGTTTTTATTCAAACTGATTTTAGTTGGTGAAGAAATATGCAGAGTTTTGGACTATGCAGCACTCTTCATCCAGCAGCACTGAAAGACAAGAAAAGGGCTGAGACTTAATTCCTCTGGAAGAAGAATATTAGAAAGCCTGATAAAACAAAAATGTCAAGACCTATCATACAAATATTGTGAGTTGTTCCTACAGTGAGAAAGCCTAACACTGAGGTTACAGAAGACAGAAAAACTCAAATTGGGACATTTGGAGCTGTGAGAACTGTATTAGAAATTAGTGACAAATTCCTCCCTCACATTAAAAAATAAGGAATTCTATTGTCTCTTGAACTTGTTTTTGGATTGAATTATCCTTCTTTTTCATTTGCTTTTAGAACGCAACCATCTCGCTGTTCGGCAGCACAGTTTGCTGGCATGGTGGTGCTGGTGTGGCCTGCAGAGGATTCCAGGAGTAAATAGGGCTCCACCACACCTCTTTGAGTTGTCCACCCTGTGTTGTCCAACATGGGCCACTTTGGCAAGCTGGTGGTCCAATGGGGGAGGGGTTTGCTTCCAGGTTCTAGGGGATGCAAAGAAGGGGGGGGGGAAGGGAAGTCAAAAGAAACTATTTTTACAAAATCACCTGGTTTTGGAAAATACAGTGGTGCCTTGACTTACGAACTTAATCCGTCCCAGAAGATGTTCGTAAGTCAAAACGTTCGTAAGTCAAATCAGCATTTCCCATAGGAATGCATTGAAAACCAATTAATCCGTTCCGGCTGTTTTTTGTTCTTATGTCGAGGCGCCATTTGTAAGTCACAGCATTAGTTCCCATAGGAACTAATGCAAAACCGGTTAATCCGTCCTCTACCACTAGGGGGAGAATTTTTTTAAAAACCTAAGATGACTTAGGTTAAAAAAAAGGGCAGGAAAGGAGGGAGGGAGGGAACGAACACCTTTTAAACAGAACACCTTTAAAACCAAGGAGCTTTAAACCAAACAAAGCACCTTTTAAACCAATTTTTACATTTTAAAATTACAGTACCAGGCAGTACCAGGCAGTCCAAAGTCCATTTCCCGCTTTCCCCACGTTTTTTTTTTGTTCGTAAGTCAAAGCTCCGTTCGCAAGTCAAAGCAAAATTTTGCGAAGGGAGCTGTTCGTATGTCGAAATGTTCGTACGTCGGGGCGTTCGTAAGTCAAGGCACCACTGTAGGTATTTTTTTGGTGTCAGATGCTCAGGGTGGGGAAGGTGGCGGTGGGGGGGGGGAGGCCTGTAGCCTGTTTGAGTGAATTCCTTCTCCTGGAAGCTTCCAGAAAAGGCAATCCATTCCCTGAGTTGTTTTCCCCAAGGAAAAATATGCTTGTTTTTGTGGCAGTGAGGAAGTCTGGTGAGGCCAGTGGCCATGCAAACAGCCATGGAGGACTGAATGCAAATATAGGGTCACACTTTGCTCATCCCCCAGTTAATGGACAATGTTGTAGGTGTTTTTGAGAAAGGTCCACCTCTGCCTGAGGTTCTGGAGAGTCACAGTCAGCTAGTAGACAATTCTGAGTAACAGAACTTTAGTACTGCAATCCCAGACTTTAGAAATTAATACTCTAATCTCTACTGGCTGGGGAGATTCTGGAAGCTTTATTTCCAGGCCTTTTGCTAGATTCTAGGTAGGGCAGCTTTCATGGACTTAGAGACATAAAGGAAGTTTTTAGTGTAGTTTGAATTTTGAACAGTGATTTGAGGTTATCATTTCAGGTCATTGCATAAGGACTGGCAAATTATTTCTTTTCAAAGGAGCTCCAGTCCAACTGAGTTGGTAAAACATCAGTTGCAAAAGATGATGCAGCTAGATCACAGGATGATATTCCTCGATAGACAATAGTGATTTGTTCTGTTTTTTTTAAATCTTATCATCTTCTAAGTGGTGTAATTTTCAAGGAAGTGTCAAGGTTACTTTTCAAAAACATATTTTAAAAATCTTGGAGTCTTCTTATGATGTTCTGCTTGTGTTATAAAATATGCAAGAGGCCTCCGGCAGTCTGCCTACCTCAGTTGTCTGCAAGCCTTTTATTAAAATATATGCTTTCCCCTGCCTAGAGTGTGAAGGAAGATGGCCGTGCTCTGAGAGGGTGGATCCATGCTGATGTTCTTCTAATGTTAATCATTAAACAGGCCGTTCAAATGCTTCATTTAAAATGACAAAAACATTTCTGAATGTTGTGGAATCATAGAAAATAAAATTTAAGAAGGCAATGAAGAAATCGTAATTCTTTGATATCTTACATATTCCTTCCTTGCAGTCACGTTAATACGACAGTTAAATAAAAATGGCTCTAGGCTGTAATTAAAAGCACAAAGCTCTCTTGCCAGGATGTGGGATGGCAACTCCACAGTACTGTGGTTGTGTTTTGTGATAGGTTTCCAAGATGCCCAGGATTCAAAGTGTATTCTTTTAAAAAGGGGGTGTTGAATGGAATTTGCACAAATTGCAATTAGCGTGTGTGAAGTGAAGCTAAAGAGGCCAAAACATAAATGCAGGAAATTGACACCTTTAATTAATTCTTGTGTTATAGGCTTCTACTTCTCCTTGGTAATACTGCAGGAGAACCAGTTCTGTGCAGTTTTGTGCCTTGGCTTAATATTTTCTACAACTGACTGTGCATCCCTTGACCCCTGACAAGGGAATAATCTTTACCAGAGATCAGAATTGAATCCTTAGAAGTAAAGCACAAACTAGACTTTAAGGAGAACATGTGTTCCTGACAGTTAATCAATTTGCCCTCCCACCACAGAATTTCCTTAGAAGCATTTGCCGCATCAATTAGACTTACAAATTAAACCCCTGTTTCCCTTCCAAGGGCCGATCACAAAACAAAGCTAAATGCAACATACATAGATGAAGGAAATTGTGTACTATGAGAGAACGTTTGCATCCTGGGCGGTGGGGGAGCACCCTCATGCTAACTTTAACCTTCCATCTGACTATATTCCTCCTCTGATTTTTAACTTTCCATTAATTTCCTCCTGAAAATATTCCATGGGGCCTCAGTTTACTTTCCTCATCACTGTTCTATGATAGCTCTAAAATCTGAATATTTTTAAACTAGAATAAAACAGCATAAAACAACAAGAACCCAATTTCCTTCCACTGCACTTCGGATGGTAGGGCCACCTGAAGTAGGGCCTGTCCATATGTTGTAGGTGTGAGGACATATTGATTTGGGAAGAGACTAGCATTTTCAGCTAGCCTCAGATATATTGGCTGAAATCCTGTTGCTTAGTGTAGTAAGTCACACTTCCTCTTCCTTTAATCATTCACACTGGCAGAGGCCCATTGATTCAGTGGGGATCTGTGAGTACACTCCTGTATAGGTTTCATTGATTCAAATGGGACTACTCTAGTCATGAATTATTAAAATAAGAAGATTTGACTCACCAAATCCCCATCAATTCAATGCACCTATTCTAGTGCAATGTACTGCACTAAACACAGGATTTCAGCTAGAGATTATGCCTAATAACATCTCACTGTTTTATTGAGAATCTTATAATAATTCACACTGATGTCTCCCATATCATATGAACTCTGAATATTCATTTCCATAGCACCATTGAACAAGGATAATATTGCCCAGTATATTATTTACTGTCATTCATATCCTTGGTGATGCTGAAATATAGTGGTGTATATCAATGCATCCAAAATCCTTTAGGGCTGAGTGTTTCTTGTGAACCTGCATCTTTTGAAACTATCATTCAGTACATTGTGCTACCCCCCCAATTTCATCTTGTGCAGCATTTACTTTACTTTACTTTACTTTATTGGATTTTTACCCCGCCCCCCTAGACAAAGTCTACTCGGGGCGGCTTACAAATATAATAAAAACATCATTGTATTACAAATATTTTAAAATTATTAAAACATCATAATTTTTAAACAATTAAATTAAATTAAATTATAGATTTATTTATAGATAAATCATATTCAAGATGGCCTAATATTTGGCCATGCGGAAATGTATACAAGCCTTGTAAAAGTACATTGCCTGTTAGGTAGCAGCTGGTATCCTGCTCAATACTTACTCATGTGGAACTCCAACTATGCAAGCTGCCACAGAAATCTGATGAGGAGCTGGTCCTGTGCCTGGTGACGTGCAACTGGCATAAGATCACCATGGCTGTTTCCACAGATAGGGCTCCTCACATACCTAAATAATAAATAGGAGATTAGCCAGCATCATGCTAATACACACAGATGAACAGTACACACTGGCCAAGTCAATGAAAAACTCCCTGGGCCTGCTTACATTACATGTTAAATTCCCTCACATAAACTTCTATGTCCTCCCTGGACTTTATTCAGGCTCAGAATAGCTTTCTGGTCACTTCCAGTTTTGAAAAAGGTGGGTGTATGGCATGCTGGTTGGATAGCTCAGTGAGTTAGGTATCTGGCTGCAGAGCCAGAGATTGGGAGGTTCAGCTCCCCACTGTGCATCCCAGAAAAGTCACCCAGTGTGGCCTTGGGGCTAGCTGCACAGTACCAGGATGCTCCCAGAAGAAGGGAATGGTAAACCACTTCTAAGTACTCTGTACCTAGAAAATTCTGAAAAGGATCACCATAAGTGAGAACTGACTTGACGGTATAGACATACATGATCTTCTGATTTTTTTATTTTTATTTTTTGCTGTAATGCTAACAATAGAAGTGTGATAGTAGAGGGAAGAATTATCAGCATGTAATTTTTATTAGAAGAGAGAAATGATGCTGATGCATTTTATTTGAGTTCATCTGTTTTGTGCTCATCAATATGTATGTTGAAGAAGTTGATATAGAATATTATTCAAGAAGAATATGTTATGAGTCCTGGTTACCAAGCTTTCTGATCCACCATCTGGAAAGAGGTGAAGTATTAACATTTTAAAAGAGAATGTTTCTTCAACAAATTTTCATTCAAGCTCTTTAGTGCCAGTATCATCAGCATAAATGCCAGGAGAGAGAACTAGGGAACACAAGTAACATTAAAAATGTGCTTCTTAGCTGTCAAGGAACTGCCCTCCACCAACTCCAAAGCAGAACATTTTCTGATTGGTAGGAAATGAGTCGACACTGACATGTCACTACTAGAAATCTCTAATCTCTATTAATTGCTCTGAAGAGTGAGTTACAAAAAGATGGATATTTACATCCAGGTCCTTTGATGTAAGAGAAATATAAAGGACAGCCAAGTTTTCAGAAAACTCATTCTAGAGAACTGACCACTTAGAAATGAGCTAATGTCTCATGAGGATGGGGGAAATTTTTAATAAGAAGTGGAAGAGCAAGTTTTTTATATGGGATGGAACCTTCCTACCAACTGAGGTCTTTACGATTGGGTCGTAACCTACCCAATCAGAAATGAAGGTTGATGTCACTGGGCTCTGCCTCTGGGGAAATGTGTCAGGATCTGCTTATAAGTTAATATCTGCCACTATGGTGATCATAGGGAATTCCGAGGGAATGTGGTAGCCATCTCAGATATTTGAACAGCTGTCACATAAAGGGCAGAGTGGGTAGAATCCAAACAAATGGATTTAGGTGGCAAAAAAGGAGATTTTGACTAAACATTAGGAAGAACTTCCTTAGAGTAAGAGTTACTTAACAGTGGAACCAATTGCCTTTGAGCACGGTCATCTCTTCTTTCCTGGAGGTTGTGAGACATAAATTGGATGGATAGCCATCTGTCTGAGATGCTTTAGCGGTGAATTTCCTGCATTGACAGGGGGCTCATCTAGATGATCACTGACAGCTGTTGGAAGTCTACAGTTCTATAATTCTATGATTGTTGGATCTATTACCTAATTAGGTGTTTGTGTGGGGGTTTACTAAGGTTTTTTTTACACATTCTTGACAAATAAGTTAGGAGTGGTCTGTGCAAGACTATGTATTGGCAGTTGTTAATATTGTTGCATGCATCATATTTCAGTATTTTGTTATTTGAGGCAGTTCTTGGGGCAGCGCTCCCTAGGTTTGACTTCCTTGGAATAAGAGAGCACTTACGACTAATGGTATTTTTCTATATTTACAGGTAAAGCATGAGCAGAGGCAAACAATAGGTTTTCCTACCTGCCAGTGGACTTATACCATACTAGCTTTCCAGATAAAAGCCTGAACCCAAGGTGCAAGCCAGGTGATCAAAGCACTGTGTCTTCCTTATCTGCAAATACACACATACACATAAAAGCCAAAATCCTATTGCTCATGGTAGTACATTGCACTAGAGTAGGCCCATGGAATCTATGGGGATTTTGTGAATCAACTTAGTCATGAGTTCCATTGAGTCAAATGACCTACTCTAAGTACAATTTACTTTAACATAGTTAGAATGGGCCCATTTGAATCAATGGAGCTTATGGTGGAGTTGACCCCAATGGACTTACTCTAGTGTAACAGGATTTTAGCCAAACAAAGAGTGAGAGCATTTCTATTTCTTTGGGAGAATTTGCCCATCTGAAATGGCTACCATTTCCTAACAAATAGCTCCTCTGGGCAAGATATCAAACAGCCTTTCTGGACTGATAAAGAGCAGATTGCCTAAAAAAACAAAATCAAGCAAGCAACGTGTTTTGACTGAGGACATGGAGAGAGCAGAGAATAACATTTGGTCTCCAGATTAAAATATAAGGAGCACCATAGAAAGTTTGTGAAGTCAGGGTTCTTCCCAAACTCCATGTGAATAAAAAGAACAATTTCAAGATTTGTCTCACCTGCCTAGATCTTGCTGCCAAGTTGTTTTTTTAAATGGACTTGGAAATAGTCACATTCTGTGGGCTAGGAGGCATTCACCATTAATGCTGTTGCCCATCAATAATCCATTCCCTGTCTCCCTTGGGCAGAGTCGGGGTGAAATTGCCAGTAATGGCCAGGTGTGTGTTACTTTTAATCACCCCTCTCTCTTCCCTCTTAGTGACTGACAGCCAAAGAACTTGATATCTAGCCATTTGGCCGGGGGCTGCGTTTGCAGCACACGGATATTGCCTTCAGAAATGCGAGGGTCCATTAGAAATAAAGAGCCATAAACTACATTAGGACATGAATGGTACATAAAAGGCACTGGCAATAGCACTGGATCTAGCACATCTGCAGCGGGGGGGGGGAGATTTAGAGACATATGGGCCAAACTACACATTACTTTAAAAAAAAAAAGTGCCTTGGAGCTATGTCTTTTTTCTTCTTGTTTTAATCTAAATTGATTAATGCAAAGGGCCCAGTCTGGATTAGAACTGTAGTGCACTGCCCCATGTTGCCCGCATGGTGGACCTGATCCAGATTTGTATTTATTCTTGTGAGGAGGCGGGATGATGAGTCTTTCTGCTCAGCTGCTGAGCGGTTGGCTCTGCAGGGAGGCAGGGAAGCCTCCATGATGGGTGTGGAACAACAACAGCCGTGTGTGGAGAGCAGAAAGTGGACTGGCTGGTTCTGGGGGAAAGGTCCGGTTTCCCCAGGTACTTATGGTGCCAATATTCATATTCATATCCCTGGGGATATGAATACGAATACCTCATCTCTAGTGGATAACATTCTAGCAATAGAAATTGAATGTGTGGGGCTGCCTAAGTGGACCAGACCGCAGTAGAGTGCCTGCATGCAAACAGTTGAAATCTTTTCCACCTCCAGTTTAGATCAGGCCCCTCGAAGGTTGAGTGAAAGAGAAATAAAAAAATAATAAAGCAGCTAGCTATGTCTCACTGGAAAAGTGAGCCATCATGTTAGGAAAAGTGAAAAGCGGAGGAAGACCTAACATTAAATGGATTGACTTAACAAAGGAACTTGTAGCCTTGGGTTTGCAGGACCAGAGCAAGGCTGTTAGAGGGGACCTTTTGGAGATCATGAATTCATAAGGCCACCATAGATCAGCAGTGAGTTGATGGCACATAACAACAGCAACATCTTGAAAATAATGTATACTCTGGCCCCAACCAATGAGCCAGTGAGATATACTGACTGACCACTGGCTGTAAGAAATCCAGTCTCAATGAACAATTTAGCTACTGGTTTGTAAACAACACTCTTAATGTGAATGATTTCATGTTAAAGAAAATTAATTTGTGAACATTATAGTATTAGTATACAATCAATGGTGTGCTAATCAATAATAAAAAGTTAAGTTTTACATTTTAAAAAATCATTTAAAATTACAAAAAATGAGCCAAACAGCCCCAGCCCCAGTATTCAGAGATGGGAAAGTTTATAGAAGGAGCTACTTGGATGAGTAGACAATAGAGACGGGGGTATTCATATACAAATACCCCCGCACAAGTAGACATAATGAGGGTCCGGCCCCCTGTGGCTGGACTGTCCGCTCACCCTTCCACTGCTGCCACGGGCTCCATGCTCCCTTCCAATCGCTCCAGAGTGCCCAGTTGCTGAGCCACTTTTTGACCTGGCAGTGAACCTCATCGTCCCGCAACCCTCGTTATGTCCACCTGTGCAGGGTTATTCATATACGAATATGAATACACCCATCTCTAGTAGAAAAACATTTCAACCTAATAAGAAAGAAGTCCAGTTGCCATGACTCAGTTTCCAGATAACCTCACCTAGATGACTGAGAATCTTCACAGATTTATAAAACAAAATTAACAGTTAACTTTTAGTGACATGTTATTCAGACAGATATAGAGCTCACTAATAATTAACTGTCAGCCCTTACCACAGTTTCTGTCTCTAAAATTGTTCCTTTGAGATTTAGATTAGGCATCCTTCAGTCTCGAGAGACTATGGTAACGTGCTCTGAATAGAGGTCTTGGAACAGCGTCTAGTGTGGCTGTGGAGGCCAATTCGAGAGTGACAATCCCTTCCACACTGAAGACAAATACAATCTGTCCCCTGTCCCTCATTTTGCTGGTTTTGGGACTGCCTCTTTGCCTCAGCCTGCTGAACAAGTGTCTCTTAAAAATGGGAGAGGCCATGATGCACCGCCTGCCTCCAGGCTGAACGCTCAGATGTCAACGTTTCCCATCTGTTGAGGTCCATTCCTAAGGCCTTCAGATCCCGCTTGCAGATATCCTTGTATCGCAGCTGTGGTCTCCCTCTGGGGTGCTTTCTCTGCACTAATTTTCCATACAGGAGATCTTTTGGAATCCGGCCGTCAGCCATTCTCACGACATGCCTGAGCCAACGTAGACGTCGCTGTTTCAGTAGTGTATACATGCTAAAAATTCCAGCTCGTTCTAGGACTACTCTATTTGGATCTTTGTCCTGCCAGGTGATACCAAAAATGCGTCAGAGACAACGCATATGGAAGGTGTTCAGCTTCCTCTCCTGCCGTGCACGCCTTTGAGATAAGAAATTAAAATAAAGACAACAGTAATTTTAAAGCACAGTGTTACGATTATTGGTGTATAGTTATTAAAATAATCAGTTTTAAATTGATTGCTGACAATTTTAGTGAACGAAAGATGACAAATTAATTTTTAAGGAATATTTCCAAACCTAGTCTGCTGCCAAGTATCCTGCGTAACCTTGAAGTCATGCGTTCTCAGACTATTACATATTACTATCCTATTGCACTATGTTGCTGGGGGAATACAGTACAACTCTGGAGTCTTTGAGAAAAAACTGGTTAGAAATATGGGAAATGAATATAAACTTGACTGTGGACATGACTATATTAGAAAATAATGTGGGAATGCTTTGGGATTGGGATGGTCAGGTTCACATTATTTTCCATTGACTACACTATATGGAAATCAATGTGAATCAGCCCAGAGCCCCCCCCATCATCTGATTCCCCCCCCCTTCACCACTTGGGCTCCTACGTTGTGCAAAGTGAATGCATTTCCATCAGTTTAGATTATTTGATCACTTGTGGAGGAGTTTGTAGCTATTCTGTGTGAAGTCATTCCACCTGACTACAGCAGCAGCGAGAGAGGATAGTGGAGAAACTGGCTGCAGTTTGAATGCTCACCTCCCCAGATCTCGTGCCTAGGTCTGCTTCTTTTCTTTCTCTCTTTCTATTCTGTTCCTTTCATTTCCTTTTTTTTTTTAAATGCTTGGTACCCACTTCTAGGGCACCTAGGAAATCAAAGGTGGGGGGAGACAGCAAGGAGTCAGCAGAGACAGGTGTCAATTATCAACCAACATTGTTTGCAGCTCCTTAAGGTAGCTCTGCTGTAACTGCCACCAGCAAATCTGGATGGCAAGAACAGAGCTACTTTAACAAGCTGCAAATAAGGCTATTTGCCACCTCCACTACTTTCTGCTGACTCCTGTGTGATCAGCTAAAGCAAACTAACCCAAGGAAACCTGACGTCCTGGCTGCACCTTCACAGCGGATCCATTCACATTTTACCTATTGTGTAGTTGCACTCTGTGAGTTACGTGGGACTAACTTGCAACCTAAGCACCATGCAAAAATTTGAATTTGAATCTGGATTTTCTATGTGCCAGTCTCAAACAGTGTCAGTTTAAAGTGTTTAACAGAAACATCACCTGTATTGTCAGCTGGGTTTTATAGTCTTCAACAAAAAGGATTAGTAGCTTGAATACTGAGATTTTCAGATGCTGCATCAAAGGTTAGATTTGCAATTTAAGATCTCCCTTGACTTATGACACTATATTGAATCCACCCATTGTGTTAATTTTTAGTTGCCAGTCACATACTGAATGAAAAGCATACTCCACATTGTTGTATAGCTCTTAGGTTTTCTACACAGGTTTCACTCATAAACATCTTTAATCTGTTCTTCATTGTCTGTTAATGCATTGATGAAATTATCAGGGTTGCTGCCTCCACCAGTCATCAAGGACATGTGTGTCCTACAAGAGACAGTGTGACTCTTGCAAGATAAAAGAATAATGGCACCTCTTCAAGACTCACGGTGCATTATATTTCATTCTGGGCCTTATACGTGACTACAACCAGGTTTTTCTATTCCTTCCCTCTCAAAGAAGTTAGTCCAAATCAATTTTTTCCAGTTCCTCTTGATGACTGACTCCCTTAATATTCCTTTTGTCGTAACAATTTTCCTTTGGAAAGAAATGAAGAGCAGCAGCGCAGTTTTGGCAAATCTAAGAGCTGGGCAAAGGTTTTGGGAGGAATGTTGATGCTCTTCCCTAATGCAACTGCCACAGTGCCTGCACCCAGCCAGGGATGGGAAACATTTGGAAGGTTTGGGACTACAACTCCCAAAAATCACACTGATAGAATGGTGAGTGGCCTTAGGAGCTGTAGGATTCTGGGAATTTTAGCCCAACCCCCTTCCCCCCCCCCCATATTTCCCATATCTGCTCCCTCAATAGTGAGCTCTGCCAGCTGTTCTGCCTGGTGGAGTGTCCCAGGCAAAAAGCATCCCAGAAAGCATATTAAACAGACATTTGCCTTGGCAGTCATAAGTAAATGTCTCTACAATGAAGAGATATGGCCATGGACTCAAAGTGGCCATAATGGTTGTGGTGTTCATTGGCTGCTTAAACGTCTGACAGCTGCTCTGCCTGGAGAACTATCCTAGAGTGAAGGCAATGTCCATATTGCTGAATGAAGTACACACTGAGACGTTTGCAATTACCATTAATTTGTTAAAGAGACGTTTGCCTCAGCAATCACAAGCATCATTACAGCCCAGAGGGAACCTCTTCAATGTCAAGTGCCTTCACACCCTGGAGAGAAGTTGTTGAAAGCCATGGGTGGGCAAGAGAGAAGTGCTAGTTAGCAGGAGGACACTTCATAGGAAGATTGTCCACTGTCTGTATACTCACTGCAGCCAAAATGAAGCTACTTTTAATATATATGTAGTCTATATTATAGGAAGATTATATATATTATAAGCAGCCAAGTTTTCTTGGCTGCTTATATAATCTTCCTATAAACACCTGCACCTTCTGTGTGGCAAATCATGGTTCAGGGTTGTGTCGGCCGATCAATGCCTTTCAATGTGAATATAACCCCTGTGGAATATTGGTTCAGCCCAAAGGAGTGGGGCTAAGAAAGAGTGGGGTTGTGAGTAAGAGATTTTTGAATCAGAAAGAGTGGGGGAACTGAAGAGGCCAGAGCTGTTGTTGCCACTAGGACTGCTGAGGCCTTTGCCAACTTGGTCTAGGGTCTTGAAGATTCCACATGTGGAGCTGATTCTTCTATGTATTGGATACCCAACCCAGTTGAGGAAGACGTCTTGAATTCTTATCTGAATTTGAATTCAAAGGATCACATGAATTTTGCAGTTCTACAAGCAACTTCTCTATTGGTGATGTTGCCTAGGATGTGGGTGCACAAATCATAGCATTTTGTTGTTGTAATTGCTATTTTTGTCTGTTATACAACTGTGAATAAGACAAGGCTCATTTTGTGAAATTGTGTTTGCAAGGTTCATATATAAATATTTAGGGGCTTGGTTACATTTACATTTGTCTCACAATAAGCTCTGACCTAAATGGAATTGATTTAGAAATCACATGGTGTCACATAGTATTTGGTATGGTTTATGTATCCTCTTGGGAAAACTTTCAATCTGTTTTTTAAGCTGTGTTGTATCTTGGTTGAGGGAGCTACACTGGCTTTTAGAATGGCTGTATTGGAGGCTTTGTCCTGGGCCATCCACCCTACCCTCACACTCTCCACTTGCCCCTGCTGATGTGGTAAGGTGAGGAAGAGGGAGGGCCTGCTGGCAAAGCTGCTTGTCCCTTTAGAAAACTTGGCTGCTTAATTGTTCGTATATGCCAGCAAGTTGCTTTCAATTTATAGTGGCCGTTTAGGATCAAGTGGGAGGCACAAGCAACTGGTAAAGCTCTTAGGTTTGCAGAAGTATCCCAAACAACACTGGAACAATTCCCCCCCCCCAAAAAAAATACCTTAAAAAATTGAAGCAGTGGATAATCAAGGCTGAGGAGGACTGGGGATGCTCAGTAGGCCATGGAATATTGGGGGCAGGGGGAGAAACCTGGTGGGCAGAATGAATATGCTGCTCGTTACATTTTAGAATATCCCAGAGGAAGGCAGATCTGCCTGATGGAATCCCTGGACAAATGCATGTTGTAAGACGGTAAGGATACAGTGCAGTGGCCAAAATTCTGTTGCTTAGTGTAGTCAATCGCACTAAAGTAGGCCTATCAAATCAATGGGGATTTACTGAGTCTATTCCTCTGTGAGTTCCATTGATACAAATAAGCCTACTCTAACTGCATCCATCTTACTCTGCTAAAGAAAGCTGCAGTTAGAGCTGGCCTATTTGAATCAATTGAACCTATGGGGTAGATGACTCACTAAATCCCAGTTGATTCAATGGGCCTATTGTAGTGCAATTCACTATGCAGAGCCACAAAAGTTTGGCCTTTTTGTGGCGGGGGGCTGGTTCCATTTTGATTACATTGTTTTGAAGATGTACATTTATGATCAGATGTGACCTGGACAAATTGTGTGTGTGTGTGTGTGTACAGAATTCCACTATGCTAGTGCCTACCCGCCAGATCCTAAAGCAATGAAAAATTCCAAGCTTCATTGCTTTGGATGGGATCAAGTTAAGTGCTCTGTAATAAAATATTTCTCTTTGATTTCTTTACTTTGGGTAGAAAGTCATCTGCCAATTGTTCTCAGAGCTGTATTTTACTGTATTCATTTCCAGAAATAATGTCCTGGATTTTTTTTTTCTGGAAAGGCACACCATGTTTATCACAAGGGGGTTCAGTGCACTCTCAAAACCTCTTGCAGCAGCCAAGTGCATCCCATACAAATGACAAGAATCTTGTAGTACCTCCTCAAGTCCTCCTCAAACTGGTGTCTTCCTTTGGCACTGAGCAACATTTGGCTGGGTGTGATGGACCAAAGGCAGTAACAGTTACTGCAGTAACAGTATAGTTTCTAATACATACATTGTCGTATCTATCTGCTATCTTGTGTCTTAAACTGTACATCTGGTTTAAGTAATTTCCAGATCTTTATAGGAGATAATCTAGTCCACTTTATGCCAACAGTTGGTGCAATAACTTGGTTTAGCTCAGACTGATGCAGAGGTTGTCTGATCTTATATTCAACTGAATCTGAATCTTGATTTGGAAATCCAGAGCTTCATCCTGAGAGAAGTCTGTAGCTACAGGGAAAACCAAAGTTTTGTGTCTAGTATTTCTGGGGATTTTTTTTTTAATAAAAACGATGTGTGTGCATGAGAGACAATTGAACAGACTGAACTTCATTCAGATCCAAAGAACAATGAAGTAATCTCTGACATGACTGGTTGAAGAAATATGAATGCGTGGAATATTTCCAACCAAATATGTCAAAATATCTCACAAGTGTTCAGCAAATTTACTTTCATCATAGCCCAGTCCTAAAAATCACAAAACTAGGCAGTGCAGGTGAGCCAAAGATCACCAGACAGACTCAAGCAAGTAAAAAGTTCTCTGTGTGCCATTCACGAGATTATTCAGAAATAAATTTCATAAAATAGCATTAGATATTCCTTCTCACCTCCTGAAGACCTAGATTTTATCTCCGTCCCAACATACTGATGATTTAGGTTTTGAAGTAGATCTGTTACTTCTTCTGTTCCTATCCAGTAAAAGGCAATCGTAGACTCTGGCCCACTTCCTGGATAATGATAATTTGTTCCATACATCTTCTTTTCCAGCATCTCCTCTGACAAAGCTGCCTTGCCAAATCCGTCTCTTTAAATCAATTAATCAAGAGGATAGAGATGGGGAGATTGGCAGAGTCACTCAGAAAGGAAACGAATTAAAAAGGTTGTGGGGGAGCTTTCCTAGACTGATTTGTTATAAGGAAATCTGAAGAAAGGCAGGAGTTACATAAGGTGAGTTAAACCTGAATTATGTTTGCTTCACAAAGGACATCAGGAAAAATAAGACTCCAGCCCTATGCCTATTTACCCTGACAGTATGCCCCATTGAACTCAGTCAGACTTTTTTCTGAGTAGACGTAGGATTGTGCTGTAATCCTCCACCTTCTTGGCAGCCCACATGGTAGAAGAGGGTTAAGGAAAAGGAAAACTGTAAAAGAAAACATCATCCCCTTTGGTGTTTGGTGTTAAATGCACCAGCATTTAGACAACCACAAACATTTTGTAATAGCTGCATTCCATTGTGAAGCAATTAGAACATTCTTACCACAGGTAGTGGTAACATAGAATAAATAGTGGTGATCAGTGATGTGGGGGAGCCAGGGCTTACAGGATCAGATCAAAGCGCCTAGACATTTTGAGTAGTAGGAACTATGAAATCATCTGCCATCCTACTTAGGGTTCCCTGTACTCTCTGAGCTTAGTTCATAATGGCTGGGACAGAAATGGATTTTCCAAGGAACAATACGTTGTTGTAAGCTATCCTGTTGTAATGCAAAACATTTGAATGTGGTCTTGAATGGGCAATTAAGAGGCATTGGCCTTACAAAAGACCTGCTCCTTCTTTATCGGTATGGGCCAATCCTGCTCATGCATTTTTGGATTCTCTTTGATAGAGGGGAAATAGCTATGAGGGTTGTCATGATGGTTACTTGTACTTTTGCACTTACCACCACAACACTGATTTTGATTTTGAAAACTTTTCAGCTGATATTGAGGTTACTGAATTGTGTCTCCTCAATGTTTCCTTCAGTGAAGGCTTGTAATATGTCAAAACTCCTGAGAACATCTCTGTAGCTCCATCAAAACCCAGGAGATAGATTAGTTTTGGTTAATCATGTCTGCTGCATCTTAAGGTTAGAGTTGCAGTGATACTTCTGGAAGATTAGCTATTAAAGTTTTATTTTTATTATTTTTTAAAGAGGCTCTTTTTGTCTGTGGTCTTCTCTTATTGACAGTTTTTTTTGTATTTTCTGTTTATGCTGCACATGTTCATTTTCTGAAATGCATGTGTGTACTAGTCATACCCTATAAATCTCTCCCTCCTTGTAAATCCACCAGAACACCAGCAGAGAACAGCATTTGTCCTTACTTTTTCATTTCTGAACAGAGAATCACAGTCCATCACTGTTTTATTTTACACAGGGATGAGGAACATGCAGACCATGGGCTGAAAGTTACCCCATTCCATTTTGTGGCCCCAGGTCTTCACTGCTAAAACTGTCATCATGCCACTGAATTTTGGCAGCAACACAAAAAGCAACAGATTCCTTTAAAAACAAAGCAAGCAGGTAGCATGTGCCTGGTTTTAAAGCAAAAAATCACACACCTAGGAACACAATTCTGCTTTGAAACAAGGCCTCTGTTCCCTTTGTATCTTGTTTCTAAAGAAAAAAGGTGATTTGTTGCCTATCACAAAAACACTGAAATATAACATTAAAAGTGCAATTTTGTTGTTGTTGTTGAAAATGTTGGCATATGTTGTTGGTGAAGTGTTGGGGTGTGGTTTCTCATGTGGTATCCTGCCCACCAGATGGTTCTCCATGGTTGGATAGTGATGGGAGGAATACAGGCAGAAGTAAAAGATGCAGCTGTGAGGTTAGAGATCCTGACACCTGAATGTCTTCCCAAGAATCCTACAGAACTTTATAGACCTTCAGGGGAAAATCAGAAGCCTGTGTTCAACATAGGTGACATTTATCCCAGTTAAGGGTTAATTCCAGAATGAAACCAGACAATCATTTCCAATCCTATCAAAATTCATCTCCGTATCCAGGTATAATTCTTTTCAATAATTCCAGGCAACATCAGCTTGTCTAATTCTACAAGCTGTATTTATCTACAATCCTGACAATCATTCTGTTTTCACAGCAAAAGCAGCAGTATCAGTGGCAACTCTGCTATTGCTACCTTGTCGACTGATAACTGAAGTTATTCACAGTCTGATACCTATTCCCTTACTAATGGACCATTGCTACTTTTTCCATTATCTGAATCCACACCTGGTCTCAGGACCAAGTATGAATATAAGAGTCATATAGTCTCACATCTGAGAGAGTGAACTTGATCCATAAAAACTCACAGACTACAGGTTTTTGTATTTCCTTCCCAAAAGCAATGTGATGTGGCAGCTGCTGAGCCTGCCAGTCTCCTCCTCCTCTGCATCTCTTCTTCTTGGTTTATCTGTTCCTGGAGAGGTTGTTGAAGGTTAAAAAATATATCAGACTGGAGCAAAAGAACGTCCTTCAAGGTTGGCTCATACTTTGAGGTGAACTGCTTTGGGCCTCAGCTGTTCTGTTTTGGAGGTCTTGAATTCCTGCCTAGGGGATCCTGCAAGTTATAGTCCAAAAACCACAAACATTTCCAGTTGTGTTGAAGAGAATGGATGAAGTAATATAAGTGGTTACTGGACAGAGAATGGCTGTGGCCTGTTTGAGGAAGCAATTTGTGTCAGGCCATAAATGATTGATAGCCTTAAAGCTGGGGAGTGAAAGGAAGGCAGATTATCTGAAAATGAAGGGTGAAGGGCCAGGAAGGATAGAGATTTTCAGCTGTTTAAGGGAAATACCATATTTTATTCCCACAGACACTTACAAAATAGCAATTATGCCCAGCAAATCCAGCTATTTATAGATGCCTGAACCACTCTTCCCTGGTGCTAATGCACCTGCTCTTCAGAATGAATGACAGTAAGACCAGCGAGAGAAACAGTAGTTAGCGGGTGCAGCAAAGCATATGATACTTGCCAGGTTCAATCTGGTTGAAAACTCTGTTCTGAAAAGTCTTCCCTTAGCAGGTTTGTGGTTGGAAGGTAAAAAAAACCCAGGGGGAATGGAAGGCCCCAAACCACCCAAGCAAGAATGCCTTCTGTGGTGTAGAGAATTGGATTGCCCACGGTGAGCAGTTTGAGTCATACACAAGGCCAGTATGTAGGTATCTGAATAGTGGGGAAAGATAATGCCATTCTCCCCCTCCCTGTTTTTTTTTTTAAAAATCCCCATTCATTTTATTCTAAAACTGAATAAAACTGCTTTATATTTGGCCTGTGTGTCCTACCTTACAGAAATGCAGAATCCTCTGTTTGAAGGACTGTTAGAGAGCATTCCTTTGTTTAGAGCATCCTCTGTATTTGAAAGGCTCTCCAGTTGAGGTCCTGATTAAAGACTGAGAACTTTAATTAGGGAGATTATGGGCAGCCTTGAAGATGCCCCTTCATAGCGAGGAGGCTAGGCAGGCACACAGGGTCATCTGTTCACTGTCTTCGTCATCATGGCGAGGTGCTTTACTGTGTTTCTATTAAATTACAATACAGCTGTTTTCTAAATGTGCATATACAGATTTAATGTAAATACTGTTTCTCTATTTTTTTGGGGGGGGTGTCAATGCATTAAGTACCCACTCTTCACCTGGATCACTAATGCTGTTAGTCCACTGTGCTACCTTGCAAAATTTCTTATTGAGAACCCCCTCCTACATGGCTTCCTTTTAACTAGAGAAACCACCTTAGAATAAATAACTCAGGCCAACCTTGGAGGGTATTTGTTTCTTCCAATCCATACCTTTTGGAACCTTCACCAAGCTCTCCATGAACGAATAAAGCTAGAAAGAGGAGGTGGGTGTAGCTTTGTAACTGACATGGGCATTTTTGGGTTTTTGTGAGGATGGGGAGATAATATGAACATCCAAGTTTATTTTTGTTCCTAGGTTTCTTCTGCCATATGTTTTGGATGCAGCTTCCCCCAATCCAGCATATCTGTGTGCTACTTTCACTAATATTTTTAATGCTATTTTCCCTGGTGTATACATTTTTGTTCACTATGTTTGAACCAAAACAAAAAAAACCTGCAGCAAAAAAAATTGAGATGTGTACAGTCTGAAGGACAATACTATCCCAGTCTCCTTACTAAACAGGCCAACATGACTGAGTTGACTCGTGTGGACCAAACAAAAGTTATCCTAAACCCAAACTAGATTAAAGGAAGGAAAATGGAATGGAATAATCTTTGTGTGCTGTTGTTGCCACCAAGAGAATGTTCAGGTCCAGGCTTTAACATGTGTGAATGGATTCAGTATCAGGCTTTTTAAAGTTAAGATAGTTTTTAATGTTTACTTGCTTAATTATTCGATTGTATTTTAATTAGCATATAGTTTCATTGTTTTTTAATGTTTAATTTACGTTTTTAATTCGATTCTTTTTAATATTGTGAGCTGCCTTCGGTCTCCTTATCGGGAGAAAGGTGGCCTATAACATGCGCGCGCATGCACACACACACACAAATCAGCCTCTTAGCAGGAGGCAGGCGCTCTTTGCCTGGTTCTGTATTCTCTGAAAGAAAAGCCACATTCCTTGTCTTCTATTTTACCAGGAGCTGTTCCATTCAACTGGGTCCTGGAAACTCCTACGAGCAAGGCCATTCATCTCCCTTAATCCCGAACCAGCTTTTCCTTTGTTAAGTGGCGCTTTCCCAGACAGAGGTCAGTGCCTCTGTCTGGGAATTTAGTGGAATTTAGAGATTCCACTAAAGCCTCTTCCATGACCCCAGGGATTGGCTCCTTGTATCATGCATATACAAAGGTATCCTGGAACACGCTTGCAGTAGGTTGGTCTTGGTGCGTCTTGTTTTTGGCAGATCAGGGACAGATGCCTTTTTTCAGAGGACAGTATGTCTGGGAGGGGAACGTGATGCAAAATCAAGCTAGTATGTGGGAGTTGGGCATTAACTGCCAGCGACGTGGTTACCAACATATTGCCTCCTTGGCTGAGTACAGCATGGAGCCTTGTAAGGTGAGCTTTTCCTTTGTATGCCACTAAGAGGGTAGATATTACTGTCAGGTCAAGGATTCTGATGCCTGAACATGCCCTTAAGAGCCCTATAGAACTTTATAGACCTCCAGGGAAAAAATGGATGCCTGTGTTCATCATAGCTGGCATTTATCTGGGATAATAAGGGTTAATTCCAGAAATTTTTTTTTTTGGGGGGGAACAATGTTGGAAGCTACCCAGCCACCACATGTTCAAACACCTTGCCCAAAATGGGGATTTTGGGAATGTGAGAGTACTTGTCACAAACCTCTGGGTCCAGAGAGGTCCTCCCCAGGTGAGAGTGCACCACCACTCACCATCCCCTGCCATAATGAAGCATTTACCACCTCCCAGAGCCACCCAGTCAATCCACCCCTACTAGATCTTATCATGGGCAAGAGTCAAGTGCATGCATGTGGTGGGACAGACCAGTTCAAGCATCTTGTCCACATCATCAGGTTGCAACAACTGAAACTGATCCCCCACCCCAAATACCTGACTAGACAGTGCACTGGACACCTGCCCCATGTCTCCACAGCATCAGGTGCCAAGCGAATATGAATGACTTTCTCTTCAAAGCAATAGGCTGAAGCTGACAGGTGAGTTAATGGACAAGCAGACAAGGAACCCTTCAGGCTGTCTGGCAAGCTGGTTCATTGGCACAAAAGATGGCATGCAGATATCATTCTGATTCTTACCCTTCATAGTAACAAGCCATAAGCAACCACAGTGATCACAGGAACATGTAGGTCAAATGAGTGGAAAGATAGGAGCAGCCACAGTGGTGAGCAGCTGAAGAAACCACTGAAACTGGGAGACAACCAGCCAGTGTCACCTGAGCAACATTTATGGCTATTGAGTGCAGATGCTGGAATATCCAATCAAAAAGAATGATGACTTTGGGCAAAACTGCTTCACCAAGTCAAGTTGTAGACAAGAGCACTAGGATGTCACTACATCATTCATAATCAAGAAGATGTCCTGGTTAGGGACATGGGGGGGGGGGGTAAGGAAGTAATTCCCTCTGTATCCAAGCCAGACCAGGGTAGATGTGGTTACAAGATGCTCAGAACTCCTGAGTTTTGGTGCAGATGCTTTCTACTGAAGTGAATAGGTGGCTTCTGTGACAGTGTCATCCTGGTCCATGCATAGACTGTGCCCTCAATCAGCTGCTATTTCTCCCAAAATCATGCCCTAAATGATGTTGTTACCTTGAGAAATCTCTGAAATAATTATGTCGCTGGTGTCTTGTAGAAGGACACGTAGAAGGATGGCTGGTGGTGGCAGCACTTGTGCTGTGAGAACAGGAGGGAGTGGCTACTCTTTCCTGTGTCTTTCTGCTCTTTTCATGGGCATCCTGAACTTCCTAGACCAGAATTTCCTTGCACTTGCCAGGGCTCTCCTTCTCTAAGCAAATTCTGTTTGCTGTTCTTGATACAAAGACCACACATCCTGCCCAGCATGTACATCTCGTCCTGACACAAAACATTTCCCCAAGCCTTCAAGTCTTTAAGAGAGACTTGTATTCCCAATTACTATGTATGAATGTGAAAACTATAGGAGAGCCTTGGGATATCGAGGACCACCAAAGCGAAAAATAAGTATATCTCATATCAAATCAAGCCTGAATGCTCTCTAGGACGAATCATAGAATCGTAGAAAAGTGAAGTTGGAAGGGGCCTACAAGGCTATCAAGTCCAACCCCCTGCTCAATGCAGGAATACAATCAAAGCATATCTGCCAGGTGATTATCCAAGCTTTTCTTGAATGCCTCCAGTGTTGGAGCACTCACCAGCTCCCGAGGTAACTGATTCCACTGTCTTATTGCTCGAACAGTTAGGAAGTTTTTCCTGATATTCAACCAAAATCTGGCTTCCTTTAACTTGAGCCCATTGTTGTGTGTCCTGCACTCTGGGATGATCGAGAACAGATCTTGCCCCTCCTCTGTATGACAGCCTTTCAGATATTTGAAAAGTGCTATCATATCACCCCTCAGCTTTCTTTTCTCAAGGCTAAACATGCCCAGTTCTTTCAGCCTTTCCTCATAAGGCTTGGTTTCCAGCCCCCTGATCATCCTTGTGGCCCTCCTCTGAACTTGTTCCAATTTGTTAGCATCCTTCTTGAAGTGTGGTGTCCAGAACTGGACACAATACTCAAGGTGAGGTCTAACCAGTGCTGAATAGAGGGGGATTAGCACCTTGCAGGATTTGGAAACTATACTTCTATTAATGCAGCCTAAAATATCATTAGCCTTTTTTGTAACCACATCACACTGTTGGCTCATATTTAGCTTGTGATCATATTTAGCTTGTGATTCCAAGATCCTTCTCGCTCATAGTTTTGCTGAGCCAGGTATCCCCCATCTTGTAACTGTGCAATTGTTTTCTTTTTCCAAGGTGCAGTACTTTTCAATTATCCCTGTTGAATTTCATTCTGTTGCTTTCGGCCCAGTGCTCCATCCTATCAAGGTCATTTTGGATTTTGTTTCTGTCTTCTAAGGTATTAGCTATTCCACCCAATTTGGCATCATCTGCAAATTTGACAAGCATTCCCTGCACTCCCTCATCCAAGTCATTAATAAAAATATTGAAGAGCACCGGGCCCAGGACTGAGCCTTGGGGTACCCTACTTGTTAACTCCTCCCAGTTAGAGAAGGACCCATTAATCATCACCCTTTGAGTACGATTCTGTAGCCAATTGTGTATCCACCTGACACTTGATATATCCAGCCCACACCTAGTTAGTTTCCTAATCAGGATCTCATGGGGCACTTTGTCAAAAAGTTTGCTGAAGTCAAGCTATACTACATCTACAGCATTCCCTCTGTCTTTAAGGGAGGCTACCTGATCAAGAAACGAGATCAAATTAGTTTGGCTGGATTTGTTCTTGACAAATTTGTCTTGGCTTCTAGTTTTACTGCATTGTTTTCTAGGTGCTTGCACAATGACCGCTTTATGATCTGTTTGAGAATTTTGCCTGGGATTGATGTCAGGCTGACTGGCCTGTAGTTCCCAGGTTCCTTTTTTTTTTTTTTTTTTTTTTTTTGCCCTTTTTGAAGATAGGGACAACATTAGTCCTCCTCCAATCCTCTGGCACCGCCCCCATTTCCCATGATTTCAAGAAAATAATGGATAACGGTTCTGAGAGTTCTTCAGCCAGTTCCTTCAGTACTCTCGGATGCAGTTCATCTGGCCCTGGAGATTTGAAATCGTTCAAGGTAGTAAGGTATTCCTTAACTATTTGTTTATCAATCTCCAGCTGCAATCCTGTCCCCCCTCACTTGCACTTCCAATTTATTTGGAAGTTCATAGTTCATAGGAAAATGATGAAACTGAGGCTGTCCTACTTTGGGGATAGAATGAAAATACAAGACTTGCTGGAAAAGACAATAATGATAGGAAAAGTTGAAGGCAGCAGGAAAAAAGGAAAAACAAAAATGTGATGGATTGATTCAATAAGGGAAGATATAGCCTTGAGTTTTCAAGAGTTGAGCAGAACTGTTAATGATAGGACAGGCTGGAGGCACTCATTTATTGGGTTGCCATGAGTTGAAGATGGCTTGAAGGCACAAAACAACAAGAGCAAGCCTTCAAGCCACCCCTCAGTCTATTGAATACCACTTCCTTGACATCATGTGGCAAATGTTTCCAGTAAAACAGTAGGAGAAAAAATGTGGGATGGGAGGGACCTATTCACTCAAAGCCCACACAAGAGTACAGGTATGCATCAACAGTCATGCACATACCCAATCCTAACAATGTAAATTAATTAGTAAAGTTTAATAAACTAAGTTGAGAACAAAGAAGAGAATAACACAGTATTCTAGAATGCAAAAGCTAATTTACAATGAAGCAGTTTGCCCTGCAGCTGTGCAAAATGCCTGGAGTCCTCTCTGAACCCTTTGCAGTTGGAGTATCCAAGGAAGAGCATGGGTTTTGCTGGAGGCTCTGCTACCAGTCACTTGTTCTTTGGTATCAGTAATTTAGTCTACTGATGCTGTGTAATATTTTTGATTTCTCCTTTCCTTAGATCAAATCACTAAGCATCTTTGGCTAAAAACTTTTAACTCCGCAAATGATGAATGGAACATGGAGGATCGGTGGTGGGTTGCCTTGCCCCAGAAGTGTGCAGAGGCTCTTTTCCCACCTTGTAGCTATGCCAAAATCACACAAATATCCTGTTCAACTCTATTTTTGCGCATTTGTCCAAAGGCAGTGCCTTTTCTACTAAAAAAAAAACATGCACACAGCCACTAGTCAGATATGTTCTCTATGTTGCATCAAATAACTACATACTGTAAATCGGAATGCACCAATCCATTCACAAGCCTATCAGTGGAAAAATCTAGGCTAGCCTTTTCTTGTGCTGAGTTTGAGATGCTCATGGAATATTTAAGATAGTATGGACAGCTTCCATGGTTCTGGGGCTTAATTCTCCCTGAGTCCTCATGGGGGTGCTCTCTTCCTATCACTGCACACAGCCATAATTGGCCCATTCAATTAACCAGAAACACATTTTCATTTAGAAAGGAAACCCCGCATTTTCTCTGAAAGCAAGGTGTAAGGGGAAACGTTCACAATTGTAAATGAGAGCTGAGCTAATGTGAAGCCTCTGAAAGTATGATCCTCCTTTAAAGCAGACCTTTTTTTAAAATTCTATTTTAAAAAAATGAACACATACATTTGATTACTCTGTAGTTAGAACAGATACAGATCAATACCAAATACATTACAGGCAATTTCCAATCATTTGCTTTGCCTCTTAGTGCTTGTTTTGGCTACTGTGAGGAGTCTCATGACACTGTGGATTTTCTATTCTTACAGAGTTTCACCTTTATTTTTAATCGTGGGCTTCATTAACAATTTCTAGGTTATCTGGGTTCCATTATCTGTTACTGTTCTGTTTCTGTTGTGCCATCTCAGCTTTGGAAACCAGCACATGTGCCAACACCACTTCTATGTGTAGAAGTGGTTGCCAGAAAAGAGTTAGACCTTGCACTCTATCAGGCTAATGCTCAGGGCAGTGCTGTTGTGTCTGGCTATGGTTACCAACCAGCAGTGTAGCAGCAAATTTGGAAGTGCAGGTACTCAACATGACAGTGCCCATAGCTGTTTTAGTAAATTGTTACAATATTTAAAAAGAATTAAAGAAGTATATTAAAATTTATAAATAAGAGCAATATTAAAAGCACAAGTAAAACAACAGAATATAATAATCTCTTTAAAAATTCCTCTTGGTGAACCAGCCATTTAAAGGAAAGCCTGCCTGAAGAGAAAGGTCTTTGTCTGCTTGTGGAAGGACAGCAAAGACGGGGCCTCCATGAAATCTGGGAGCAGCAACAGAGAATGCCCTCTAGCTCGCCACCCTTAAAGACAGAGATGTGGACAGCTGGATCAATCCATATTATGAAAGGTCTTTTCCTAATTGCTTGTTCAAGTCCAACCACCCTCAATTACTATGTATTATGCAGGGCATGACAACAGAATTCCTGGGAAGATCCATTTGACTTCCAGCTATTTTGAGGACTGAAGCAAAGTTGAAAGACAACAAGGAAACGCTTTGAGAGGTGACTGATAATATTATGGCCCTTGCTGATCAGAAGGTTCCAGGACTATGACCCTGTGAGCCCTAGCTCAACTATACCTCTGTTGTCAAATTTAACAACAACAAGTTTAACAACGCTGAGTGATTTTTACCTTTGTCTTTCTATCTCTAGGCCTGCTGAGGTATCATTGTGTATACTCATCGCATATAGAAGGCTGCACTCTAGGCCTGCCCTTTCTGTACTTACCCTCCTGCATGTGAAGGACCATATGCTTGAAAAGGGAAGCTCCACCATCTTCAGGGGCTCTCCATATGAATCAGAGCTCTCTATTTTCAGGTGCTGATTCAGGGGAAAAAAGTTCACAGATACTGGGGCTTTCTAACTTATCACATGCCATATCCAGGAGGGCAATCATACTGGTTGGTAGAAGGCGCAGAGCTGAAGTGCTCCCTTTTTGTGTGGTAATATATCTGGATAGATAAGTCCCGTTCTCTCTCTCTGTTTGTCCATCCAACTATCCACCTCCATGTATCTATTCATCTTTACATATCCAACAGTCTGGACAGGAAAAGGAAAATAAAACAAATAACTGGGTAGATCGATGGCTCTTATAACAAGATATGGCTTCACTTCCCAGTTTGTCCTGTCGTTTAGACAACAACATGAAATAAGAGTACTGTACTGAAAAGGGATGAAGGGAAACAAAGTTCATTTTGTGAAAGAAATGAGGAATGAACATGTGCTGTTCCCAGGCAGTGTATGTGTGTGCGTGTTTTATTTCTGCTTGGGGACAATGAAAAGAAGTTTGCAGGTGTGCTGAGAGGCATCTCTATCTGTCATGGCAGCATGGCAGATAGAAAACCCACTTGAACACTTGCCAGGCCAGAGGTTGGCTCATTTATGCACTCCCACTGTGTTGGCCTTTCAAAGCTTTTTCACTTCTTGGAAATGGGTTTCTTTCCATTTGACAATAAAGAGGAAAAATGAGCCATTTCTGAGAAGAAAGGAAGGGGAAAAAAAGTTTCCTGAACAGTTAAAAAAAGAGAGGAGATGGGTGTGCTTTTTAGATGGCAAAGGACTTCAGAGCCAGTGAGCATTTCTAAAGAAGATCATTGCAGATATCTTAAGGCTACCCACTTTCCTGTTACTAAAAAGAGGGAAGAAAAAATCACGCAAAACATGCCTATGCTAAGTTTGATCTGTAACTGTAAGTGTGGAAATGATTACTATAATTTACATAGAAATACAATAAACACAGCTTAGTGAGAGATCCTGTGACCAGGTTACCAATGAGTTGCTTTGTTTATTGTCCAGGGTAAGATCAAAATTGTGTTCTCTTCCAATTTTTTTTTAATTCCTTAAATTAGGCTTACACTGGATAACCCTTCACACAGAGCATGCCTTCATACAGAAAATGGGTTTCTATAGAGTAAAACACAGAGCTACCCTGAGTTATATATTGATGATTCCTCAGATCAGGGATAGGCATTTATGCAGGGGTGTAACTAGTAATTTTGGCACCCAGAGCAGCCAGCACTGCCTCTTACCCACTCTACCATGAGGCACGGCTGTGAACGATTCAAGGATAATCTGATATTTCCTCCAAAAGAAAGAGAATATCTACACTTCCAGAAAAGGGAAAGTAAATAAGGCCAGGAGACGTTGCCATTTATTTTCATAATATTCTCCAGTAGATTCACCTTTAGATTTTGGTGCCCTCTAAATGTTGGTGCCCCGAGGTAAAGCCCCAGTTGCTCCACCCTCGTTGCAGCCCTAAAGCCATGACACTGAAGGCCAATGATTTCCACAGACCTATTGAGGGCTAGCCAATGCCATGTTAATCTGCTACTGGAAAAAACAGCTTCTTGTGGCACCTTAAAGAATAACATCATAAATGTGTATTCTATACAAATAAACACAATGTATTGTATTACAAACATTTCTGTCTGGGGGCAGCTGTATTAATATCTGAATGAGAGCCACTGTGTCATGTAAGCCAGTGGTTCCCAAACTTTTTCAACTTGTGGCTCATTTGACTTACTGGACACTGCCGCTCCCCTAATACAATACTTTGAGTGAGGGGGGGGGGAGAAGGGAGAGGGGAGCCCAGCCTGAATAGTACTTCTGCAGATTCTGTGGAAGTATTTCTGAGGATACCATGGTGCCCCTGTCTGGGTTTGGCTGCGGTGCACAGTTTGGGAACCACTGATATAAGTGAACATGCACTGTTGCCTCATTTAATCTTTTTCACGACAATATGTACAAGTTTCCATTCAAAGACAATAATGCGATACTCCTGAAGTATTACCATAAAATCTGTGGCAGAGGGCACATCTTACGTGCAGAAGATCAGGTGGAAAGAGCCTTAGGCCACAAAGCATGGAAAGCCTGCCATTTGTAGCGCCATATAATAGTCCCGGAGGTGCATGGCCCCACTGGTTACTTTGCACTTCAGAAAGGAACATAGCCTAACTGAATGAATGGGCACACCTGTGGATCAAAATAGATGTTAAAGGGGATGTGTATGCTTTCCAATTAACTTCTTTTCCTTCCCACCATGGAATTTCCTTAGAGAGACATGCCTCAGCAATCAGACTTGCAAAAACAGAATGCACTTCCTTCGTTCTTTATAACATAGCTTGTACTGTCTGACTAAATCCTACTGTAAGCTATTATGTGGCATTTTATTGTTCAATCAAAACTCATAAAATGCCAACATGGAATTAAAAAAACTCATTAGCACATCTTACATTGCTGATCCTTTGATTTCTTTTCATTAATCATGTTTTCCTTTGCAGGTGGGATCTTGTTGTACCTTGTTATCAGTGAAGCAGAACACCGTTTATTCTTTTACTTATTTATTTTACACTACATTTGCTTTCTCCCTGCTTGCCTGAAGTCTCTTGCATTTGTTTAGTGATATTGCTTAAGAAGATTTTTGGACACTCTGAAGATGGAGTAGGGAAGGCATCAAAGCAAGGACCAATTTGCAGTGAATTAAGAAAGCTCCCACTCAGGGCATACATACTGCAGTGTCACTTGCCAAAGTGTCAGAACAAAGGTAACAGAGCAGGGAGGAAAAGGCTGTGTATATCACTCCACTCCCAGTCATTTGCATTCTTTGAAGAACTGGAAGGGGTCTTTAGTGGATGGTTGCCATATTTTTACCTGCCAAAGTGCGAGTACCCCAGCCCCTCCTTGCATCATAGGGCTAAATGAGTAGGACACCAGTGGATCTCCACAATAAAAAATGAGTATCTTCTTGTGTTGTGTTATTTATTAAAATTGTGTTATTTATTAAAAATTGCAAAGCAGGTCACCAATTTGTAATTCTGTTGACTTGAGGATGAACAAGGCAAAGGGTTCTGTCCTTAGAAGTGTTGGCTCAGGACGGCTGAGATGACTGTGCCTTCCAAAAACACTCAAGTTGCAAATGGCCACAGTACTCTGTACAGTGGAACCTCTACTTACGAACGTCCCTAGCTATGAACGATCCAACATACGAACAGCTCCGTTTGCTAAATTTTGCCTCTACTTGCGAATGGAGCTCCAACTTACGAACCGAAAAAAAACCTTTCCTGCCCTTTTTTTAACCTTAGGTCACCTTAGGTTAAAAAAAAAAATTCTCCCCCTAGTGGTAGAGTACGGATTAACCGGCTTTGCATTAGTTCCTATGGGAACTAATGCCTCTACTTGTGAACGGCGCCTCTAGATAAGAACGAAAAACAGCTGGAACGGATTAAATGGTTTTCAATGCATTCCTATGGGAAATTTTGCCTCTACTTACGAACGTTTCAACTTAAGAACAGCATTCCAATACGGATTAAGTTTGGAAGTAGAGGTTCCACTGTATAGAGTCTTTTTCACAGCCATGTGAAAAAGAAAGTACACCCTCTTTGAATTCTGTGGGCTTTTACGTATCAGAATGTAATAAAAAATCATCTGGTCCTTAGCAGGTCTGAAAATTAGGTAAATACAACCTCAGATGAACAACAACACATGACATATTATACTGCGTCATGATTTATTTAACAAAAATAAAGCCAAAATGCTGCAGCACCAGAATAATAGACCAAGCCTCCTTGCTGTGGCATGTGAATGATGTGCAAAAAAGGCTTTGAAGTTCCACTAATGTTCCTGACAGATTAGCATTGAAGCAGGCAAAGAATGAGGAAAATATTAAAGCCGAGGCAAGGTAGTTCCTTCCTTTGCTTTGATTAGAGTTCGTTCTTTGTGCTATTAGTTTAAAAGTTAGCCTTTGGAAAGACAGGTAGCATTTCCCACTGAAAGCCAAAGATCCCATTGTAGCAAGCTGAAGATGTTTTTGCTAAAGCTTAATGTGTTTTACAGGTTGAAACAATGCAGTTCAGAAGTAACCACCACAGGGTTCAATGGAGCTTATACCCTGGGTAACAATGCAGAGGATTGAAATCATGTTCCATAAACTTTATTGTGAAATTTTATTAGTGGCCTGTTTTTGGTATCTGTGGTTTTAAGATGCAGCCTTAAACAGAGAATTAGTTTTTTGAGTATAGATAGTAGAAAAGCAAGAAATAAATGCCCTTCTTCTGGGGTATTATTATGGATTCCCTTTGAGGGCAAGTCAGGAGGGACTGATATTTAAGCCATGTCTCCATCTCTGCTTAACCTGAAAATTTGCAAATAACCACAACTATTACAAATGCAAATCATTCTCCAGACCAGAGCTTGGGGAATCACCTTCCCAAGTTAGTTATAGTTAGACGCCCCCAAAGTAGTAAGTTACCATTATAACTTATGTTTGAAAAATTACACTTCACTTCTCTGTTTCTCTAAGTCGTTAACTAACTTACCTATCAATTGTTTTTCAAAAATCTCAGCGCTACAAGTTGCTTGTCATTGTACAAAGCATCTTCTACCCCCATCCACCTTGTTTTCATTTCAGAATCCATGAGAGAGCTGTACCACATGGCACTTGAGCTGTGATATTCTTCCTCTATCATGTAGGGAGGTGACACCCTGATAAATATAAAAGGAAACGAACGGTTACAGTTATATTTTAAAAACTCTGGTGTTCCTTTAATTTGTAATTATAGTGGCCAGAATCCTTTTGGTCTGTTATGCTACCAATAGTACAATGACAGAAATTGCAGTGGTAAATTGCTGCTGGTTAGCAAGCTGTTGCTTCCATCTCTCATTGCATATCTCTTGTCACATGCCTGTGCGGGGATGTGACAAGTGATACAAGCAATGTATACTAGCAGCAATTCATGGTTAACTAGCAGCAATTCGCTGCTACAGCTTACATAATTGCATTTACATTGATGTAACTAATCAATAAGATTCTGGCCTGTGGAAAGTAGCTATACCCTTGCTGTTGGGGGAAAACCTAATTACATAAGATAGCTCAATGGCTCAGACATCGGGTTGCAGAGCCAGAGACTGGGATGTTCGATTCCCTGGTGTGCCTGTTTGACAGTGGCTGGACTTGATGATCCATAGGATCCCTTCCAGCTCTGCAGTTTATGATGATGATGATTACTTACTTACTTGAAGCTAGTTGCTTCAAAGCTCTGCTGCATACCTGAGCAAGCACTGCACCCCTGGAACTCTTCCTTCACTTGCAGCAGGCAAGCGTACTGGTATTGTGCACAGCAGCCATCGGTGTGGCTGTGTAAAATAGGTAGATAAATGAAGAAACACAGGAGCATATACAAGGGTCTTTGAAGGCTGAAACCCTTCATTTCCTCCTCCCTTGTTTAATTTCATGTAAAGGACCCCTCTGATTAGAAGAGACTGGAGACATCAAACTGGTAAATTAGGTCACTGCACAACATGGTGCTCTGCCTCAGGTTTATTGCCTGGTCCTTGCAATATACTGCAGATCCATCAGTCTCCCCAGTGTCTCCCTAAAGCAGATGGAGCCTGTCTTGGTAATGACAGCATGATCCGTATCTCCTTCCCACCTCTTTAGGGACATTCTCTTGATATGCAGTAGGGTATCGTTGTTGTTGTTGTTATTCTTGTTTCTTTTGATCAACTGCCTTCCATTTTATATGCTCAGTTAAACAAGCTATTTGATTATTATTTTTTATGGTGATAAATAAATATGTCACTCACTGGGTTGAGCATCTGAGAAGCAGGAGATGTAAATATGTCACAGATGACGACTGCAAGCTTCAGCAGCCTAGCCAAGTATGAATTATGTATACCTTCCCCCCCCCTCCCAATTCTCTTTTGAAGATCTTGGCAACAAATCCCAGCCCTTTTGAATAGGCAAAGAGAAAACCGTACTGTCCTTAAGCAAATGAGCCTAGGAATTGTTTCATGCATGGTGATTTGCATTACTGGTGCCTGATGTATCAAAAGTTAACTTCCACATCTGAATGTGATCTAGTATCATGGATGAAACTTATAGTCACCTCTCAACATCTCTCATGTAGCTGTTCCCATTCTGCTTCAAGTAATAGCCCCCAAGTGGAATGATAATGTACCATCCTCTTGATGCCTGTGCTGCTCGGTTAGTGCAGCTTGTGGCTACAGAATATGCCTCAAACAAGTGGCCAGGAACTGTACTGTTGAGCAGGAATAAAGTGGGAACAGCCAGGGTATGGAAACCACAAGAAGCTTTCTCGCCTCAGGCAATGATTGGTGCAAGCTGCTACCTTATACATGGCTGCACAGAAAATTATTTTAAGTAAATATTCAACTTACAGCCCACCTTTCTCCCAAGAACCAGCCTCAAGGTGCTTACAGTTCAGCAAAGCATATAGCAGTAAAACATAAGATTGGAAAACAATTTGAGAACTTAAAGATGGCCTGCTTTGGAGAAAATTCCTTCTGCAGCAAGTGTGGTCAGCTACCAAGGGCTTGAGAGGTGGGGGAAAAAAAGAAAAAGAAAATTCCTTGCCTGCTGATGGAAGGTCAACAGGAAAGAGTCCAGTTTAGCCTTTGCTGCTAGGCAGTTCCAGAACCTAGGAACAGCTGCTGAAAAGCCCTTTCTTGCACCTTTTAGGCATCCTTCAGTCTCGAGAGACTATGGTAACGTGCTCTGTATGGAGGACTTGGAACAGCATCTACTGTGGCTGAGAAGGCCAATTCGAGAGTGACAATCCCTTCCACACTGAAGACAAATACAATCTGTCCCCTGGCCAGCTCCCTGATTTTGCTGGTTTCGGGATTGCCTCTTTGCCTCGGTCTGCTGGACAAGTGTCTCTTCAAAATGGGAGAGGCCATGCACCATCACTGAATTTACCTCAGAAGATGGTATAGCCAAGAGACAGTCCTCCTTTGGAGAGCTCAAAGGCCAGGTAGGTTTAGGAGAACACCATCTTTCACATAGCCTGGAACCAAGTTGTAAATAAATCCATGCATGGGTAAAGATTTTGACTAAGAAGATAAGGTTTTAGATAAGGTTTTATCCACCCTTATTGGAGAAGGGTCTGGATATTTCTGGATATTTCTATCACTAGTGAAGCCTACCCAAATGACAGATGTCTTTAATGTGGGTAGCAGGCAACCTGTATATGCAGCTGCTCTCAGCTCGATCTCACACAGAACTCTGCAGTTGATCAGCTGAGGTCTCTTTAACAAAAATTTGCCCCTTTGCCAGCAGCCCCCTAGGTAGGACCAAAGAGGGAGAGAGGGAGAGAGAGAAGGGGGCAGGGAGAGAGGGAGAGAGCAAAGCAAGCAAGCAATGGGATGGATTTACCTTCTGTTGGTTCTCGCTCTTTCCATCACCAGCTTCAATCCCACCCGCTGCCCACATGTGCCCCCCAACAGATTTCCCAACAAAAGAAGGCAGTCCTTGATAATAATACTCATAAGAAGATTCTTCACTCTATTGTAATACCTTTAATTTTATGTTAACCAATGTGCCCTACTTTTTTTATTGTCTGATTTGATCACCATATTGAGAATTATCTCAAGTAACAGTATATGCTAAATGTTCTCCCAATGCTCTCATACCAGAAAAGTTTCTTTTTCCCCCAGTGGTCTCAACTGGACAGTTTGGGGAGTCTGTCTACACGGCTGTCTGTTGTTCTTGTCCCAACACTGGCGTTGGTGAGACAGGGGACACCTTGCGCTCTTGTAAACTCCTCTGCGCAAGTCTTTGATAAGCCCTCAGGAATCACCGTATGGAGTGATGCCTTGTCCTCATATTGAATTTTCCTTCCTCCTTCCCGTTTCACACTTTAAAGCACACACAAGAGACAACCCATTTAATGATAATCTTGTGGAGTGATGTTTTGGAACTGAATCAGCAGGAAAATGAATGTGATAAGAATGCAATTAAATGAACCTTCTTGGCAATGACATGATTTCCAGGTGGTTTGTCATGATGACAAGGGCAGAGAGAGAAGGCAGGGTTCCATTCTCCCACTTTAACATCTGGGACTGTGGAGAGCAGTGCAGCCTAAGAGGTTTTTGCTACAAGGAGTGACATCCAAAGTATGGCCACCCGCTTATCCCTTCTTATGGCCACCAGGACTTTAAAATGACTTATTGTGCCATTTGCACATCAGCTCCTGCCTCTGTCAGAGATCTCTCCCTGCCCCCCACAGTGGTACCATCTGATGAAGAAGCTTGATTCACCCTGCTGCAGGGCAAGGTCACCCTTGGTGGAGAAGGATCCAGATAAACACAGTTGTCTTCCCTTCTAAGAATGACTTACAGTGAAATCATGTGTTAAGTGAAATGTATACTTACAACTATTACACTTTCCCTTCAGGCAGGCAGTTTCTTCAGAACACTAGGAGACTTGAAAATGAAGCCTATGCTTATATCCCAGTAACTAATCATATAACAAAAGTGAGCTAATTTGCAAATGTGGCACAAAGTGAGCTCATGGTAGGACAAGTATTATCACTGTCAGGTGATACCTTGACATCATTTGCTGGAGTTGCTCTTTTCAATGTGAAATTGTATCATTTAGTTTTGAGCCCCAGGGTTGAACTCAGGGGTGTTATTAAACAGTAGCAGAGGAAAACTTCTGGGCAATTTTGCCTCTTTCATACACTCATATCTGCATTGTGTGATGCAAAATGTACATGCAATTTTCCTGAGTAATATATATATATTTAAAAAATAAGATTCTAGCTTTTATGAAATGAGGAAATTGTCTGAAAGCATCAACAGTGAATGTACTTCAATATATTAAATATCATAAAGACAGGCTTCTGCTGATGTAATGCTATTGTTTCCTTGCCCTGCCCCACCCCAGACCCCAAATCAGATGAACCTCTTCAATCACATTTGGGGAGCATATGTGGTCATGTGAGAGGCTCACAGAGGGAAGGGGGAATCTATCCCCCTGGCAACTACTAGATACAGTCCACAATGCACAGAAACCAAGGAAGCTGCAATACCATATGATGTGTAACTGGATGTACTGGCCATCTCTAAAAAAACACACTTAGTATGGAAAATCAGGTTCAAGTCCATACTAAGTTAAGAAACTCACAGAGTGAGCTTCAGCCAATCTCTCTCTCTCTCTCTCTGAATAACTGGATCATTGCAATGTTGTGAGAATAAAGCGGGGAGAAGGAGAGAGAGATCCGTTGTCTTGAGTTCACTGGAGGAATGGTGTGATATAAATGACACTAATAAATGAACATCCAAACAAACTCTCTACCTCTTTCTTAGCCAGACTGTGGAAGAAAGATGGAACAGCAAATATGACTTCTGACTGTGGTCTGGGTGGAATTATTTCTCCCCTACGGAGGAAGCACAGCTGCTACAAAGGAGCTGCTGATGCATCAATCTCCCTGTGTGTAATCTTCCTTTCCTAGCCCCTGTTCTGAAATGCTGCTTTATCTTTCAAACAGTAGGTTCCTCTTGAGCTTAGCTGTAACCATGATTGCAGGATAGGAAGAGGCCGTGCACATGGGTTCTGCTCCTGCAGATAGTGGATAATGGATGTACTTGTTGCCCCATCCATCATCTCTCTTGAAAGCAGACAATGCTGAGGACAGCAGATTCCAGAAAACAAAAGCAAACAGCCCTGGAGCAAGTCCCAATGAGAACTACATTCAAGTTTTAAGCAAGATAAATGAAGGCACTGAAGCAATACAAGTTTGATTATATTTAAATTCAATTTTAGCTGAGGGGAGATTAGTTTGGAGGCTTGCTCGTTCAAGGAGAAAAACATATTTCCCCCGCCCTGCTTTTTGTCATATCAGTAAGATGAATCTATGTAAATTGCTGGGTTTGGGGTTTCTCAAAGGTTTTATCTACATTTCTCTTGGAATTCTAGCCTCACAGACAAAGCATCATGTTGAACATGAAGTCAGAAATAGACTCCAAAGAACAAAAGTAAATGTCAGCAAGACCTCTGAAATTTGCATTTCGTTTTGTAATAGAATCAAAATTGCCACTGTACTCACCAACTGGAAGGGTCACACCTGTTTGTGTTTCAAGGCAAGTTCAGGAGTTATTTGAAAGTGCTTTTTTTCTTTCTCACCCTCATGACTGGTTTAATAAAGATGCACTAAATCTGTCCCAAGGCAAGACTGTCCCACCTGACCAGACAAATCTGCAGTGCAAAGTTTGGAATGCAGAGAGGTGCTACTGCCACCAACGGACTTGCAAAGACCAATGATTCAAGCCTGCCAGTCTATTACAGAATCAGAAGATCCATGAAGATTCCACCAGATCATTCAAGCAACCCACAGAAGTACCCGTGAGAGCAACCTTGCATGAGATGGTACAAATAACTCCAGATTTTGTTGGGACAAATCTATATGATCTACATTAACATCTCCATTATTCCTATATGCAGAATAATGTAACTGCACCAGCATTAAGAGATAACTGCATATGGAAAAGTACTTCAAGTTTTAGCTTCTGTTTTTGAACATTGAGCTCTTTTCTCTGAAATCCTAGTGTTGCCTTCAACAGGCCAATTAATGCTCTCTGCTGATGCACCAAATAGTACCTGCCCCTTCAACTCATCATTATGCAGCAGGTACATAGGACAGGTGTGTCCCACTTGCCCACTATAGGCAAAGCCATATCACTGTTTACCTAATGGCACAATGCCCTTGGTTTCCAAAGGATACTATTTATTGGTATAGTGCAGCAGAAAAGTAACAGAGCAGAGGTCAGATCCAACAGTTTTTCCACAGCAGGCGCAACAACGCTGTCATATAGCAATATTTGCCTATTACTCTGCTACTGATGGGAAGCAGGTTTTTTGTTATTCATATTTTGTTGATGCTGACTAGAGATGGACATGAACTGCTGGTTCGGTGTTTCATGCCAGTTCATTTTTTTGGCCAAGCAGCTGTTCAGTGCTTCCCAGCCACACCTCCTCTCATGGGCACCCACTCAGAGGCAGTGCTCCATCTTCCCTGCCTCGCCTCCTCTGGGCACTGAGGGGCCACCCACCAGAGGAGGTGGGGCTGGGAACCTCAGAACACCTGTTCAGCCAAAAAACAAACCGGCATGAACTGGTGGTCTGTGCCCATCTTAGTCTAATGGTGACCTTAGACTAAGTAACAGTGTCTTGCCATGGAGGTGAATCCAGGTAACTTTTTATATCTAACTTTCTCTCCTGCGGTTCATTCTGGCTCTCGTCCTCTCTTTGATTATGAACTCTTCAGACAGAAATCATGTTAAAAGACTTTTTTCTGTATGACAGTGACATCCATCTTGATGCCCTATAAATCTGAGATTATTATTTTGCTCTAAGTGGTAGTATTAGGACAATAGGAAGCTGCCTTTCTGTGAGTCAGTGGATTGATCCATCCAGTTTGGTATTGTCAATTGAATGGCAGTGGCTTTCCAGGGTTTCAGGGTGGATTTTTCTCCTAGCCTATCTGAAGATATCTGGTTTTCCTGTGTGGTCTCTCAGCCAGGTACTCACCAGGCCTGAACCTGCTTAGCTACTGAAATCACACAGTATTGGGTACGCTCAGGGTGATACAGAATATTGACACAAGTCATTCCAGCAGCCTCAGAAGCTTTGGAGAGCAAATAATGGATTTTGGAAGAGGGTATCTTTAAAAATCTTTACATTGCAGTGCAGGGGTGATTGACTGTACTTATATGATATATAATTCCTGGACAGCATATAAAGTCTAGCGCCTAGTGGGAGTAATTTTGATCAAAGGTATTGATTTGACATGAAAGTCAAAATATTCCCTAATGCATCAGTTGCAGAAACAGCAGAATCATTATTTGTATGATAACTGTTTTTCACTCAGTGTTTTAAATTCTGTTTATCCAACTCAGGGTTGAAACATATTGTAACTGCACTTACCTCAGCATGGGTGAATGGGTAAAGACTCTCATTGCTACCACTCAAGCTCATTCCATCTTGTTCTGTATGTATTTACCCCCTCCCAGAAATTTCTATGCATTTCTGTGAGGTTTTTCTAAATGTACTTATTTTCTCTTGCATTTTTCCAATGAATGCATTTTACATGCATGCACCTATTGTTTAAATACCCCATGGCACTGTGGTTAAACTGCAGTACTGCAGTTTAGCCTCTCCTCATGATCTGAATTCTGATAGCCAGCTCAAGATGGGATCAGATAGCCAGCTCAAGGATGACCTAAGCCTTCCATCCTTCCAAGCTCGGTAAAATGAGGACCCAACTTGCATGTGTATATTAAAATTTTCCTTTCCACCTAGACAGTGCTGTAGCACTAAGGGGCAGTAAGTAAATAAATAAATAAATGTGCAGTTTTCCTTCTTCAATTTTCAGTGTGCTTTTATTGTCAAGCACCGTTTTTATCTTTAGAGAAATACAATACAAGTTTGGAAA
Organism: Intellagama lesueurii; assembly: GCA_037013535.1. Classification (NCBI taxonomy): domain Eukaryota; kingdom Metazoa; phylum Chordata; class Lepidosauria; order Squamata; family Agamidae; genus Intellagama; species Intellagama lesueurii. The sequence continues at coordinate 118,564,864 of JBAJHW010000001.1, forward strand.
TGTATGGATTTCTGACAGCAAATTTTATTCATTTCTGAGAGATGTTAATCCACTTAAAAACACTCAACTAAATGAACTTGCCACCTGTCTCTACCTATTCCTATTCTTTGCACACCAAAAGATGATTTTGTTTTTCTTTAGTTAAAAAATGTACTTTCTATGCATTGCTCCCGAGGGCTATTTTGTTTATTCCCTAGGTGTAGCCAAGGACAACTTTAAAATGTTGTCTGTACTGGCATTTAGATAAGTGTGCAAAGTTGGAAGCTTAGCTGATTTTCTTTGGAGTAGAAACCTGAGTTTGAGAGCTGGAAAGATTAGATGCTTTGGAGAGGGGGCTAGAAATAAAACTTTCAGCTCTAAAATGATTATGTTTACAGATTAGGGTCTTTCTCCACCTTTAGAGTTTTCATTTGAAGGGAGCATCAAGCCTGAACTAAATACAGTGTTTTCTAAATGAAAGTGGATTATTTATTTATTTTTAAATAGAAAAATGTGACAGAGTAAGGGTTAGTTTAAAATAAATGAGTATGCTGATTATATACTGTAATGATACTTCTCAGTCGCCTAAGAAAGCCTTAAACATCAGGTTGGAGAAAGCTGTTCTAACCATCCCACCCCACTATAGTTTGTTGCTGAGGTGATGCTATTGCTATTCGTGTCTTGCCTGTTTCTTCCCTGCCGGTTATTTACTAAACACATTCAAGACATTTTACAATATCATCAATAAAACTCACATCCATTCCAATAAAACAACACCAAACTACAATGAAGCATAAAAATCAATAAACAGCCAAACAGCCTAGAGCAACAGACTTAAAAAGTAGCATTAATGATTCCATCAAAGCCCAACTAAAATAAAATTACATTTCTGGCTTTGGAATTATGCATTGGTTCTCCATCAAGAGAAGGCTTCTGATCCTAAAGCAATTTTGTGATTCCACAGGACTAGCTCTACTTGACTCCTTCTGTCTAACGAGTATGGAGATCCTGACTTTTTCCTAAATAGACTCAAGTTACTTCACAGAAAGTAAAACACATACAGAGGGGACAGAGTGCAACATGATCATCACATGACACCCCTCTACCCCTAGACCAGCTTCAGGGCAACTGGTTACTACCAGATGTTACTTGTCAGTATGTTTTCTAAATGTGGAAAAGAAGGAAAATCACATAAAGGCACTCTCCTGTCTGCTACAGCAGCTCTCTGGTGCGTGGCACCTTGCATGACCATTCTTGCTACCAGCCTAAGAACAGGGATGCAATAGGAAACAAGAGTGGAGGAGGGAGCATGTCATTTCCCTTCCACTTTGCTTTTAGAGAAACAGATACTAGCTTAGTTCAGCTTTCCACTGTAGCCACGCCCTAAGTTTCCAGAAGAAGAAGAGATAACAGTTATTTACAGTGTTCAGTGGGATAAAGAGAAGGGCTTTGCTTTTGCATGTCTCAGTCTGAACATCACAGCCCAATTGCCTACATCAATGAAACAATACCTACAGACATGCCCCTCCTCTGTCTTTACCAGAATGTATAACAACTAACCTCATGGGGAAAGCCTGTTTGAATCATTCTGGCTTGAAAAGGCAGAGAAAAAAAAGCTGCTTTGGGAGCGAAAAAGGGCTGGACCGATTCAAATCAGCCTTTGCATCATGTGGTCAGCAAAAAATACTTTGAATTAACCAATTTTATAAGCAGAGCAAATTCAACAGTATTTAACCATGTAGTCGCACCTTATTCAGCATCGCAGAACCATATGTATGACCCTCACCATGGTGTTCATAATCATTCCCACAGGCTAACTATGTCCTGGTTTTATTGTTGTTTTTACTACAGCTCTTCCTTTTACTTCCAGATCTTTTATTGCCTTTGCTGCTTTCTTTTGAAACTGCTCCAGTTTCCTCGTTTTCACTCACACTGAATATTAAGTAGTGCCAAATAAAGCAATATTTTTCATGGGAATATTTTCCATCTGCAACGGATCATTGTGTTGTTAAATAAATGTGACAGAACACTTGCATTTAACCCTTCCCATCTCCCTCTCACGTTGTCAGATTACACTTCTTGTCTTGGACATGGTTTGCTTCTGCCTTTGCTGCATTTGACAGCTGTCTGTCTGAGTGCTGTCCATTGCAATGGTTCTAGCTGGTGAGTGACTTGATAAAGCCAGACCGTCTTTCCTTATATAGGTACTAAGCATGGAAGTGGCTGGTAGTAAAGAAACAGTGATTATCTCCTTTTCCCACTATGCAGTGGTGCAGAAATATCACATGGTAAGAGCACTGGCTTCTGTTACTGGCTTGTGTTCTTTTGTGGGTCTTGGTATAACAACTGGAAGAATAGGAAGAGGGTGTGTTTACTGCCACAGACCAATGGTTTAAACCACTGAGATTTCTTTAAAAACAAAAAACAAAAATCTATTATATATATATTTTGAAAAACTGTATGATAGTTGTGCATTCTTGGCTGAGGTGAGACTCTCCCTTCACACACACACACACACGCAGGGCCTGCTCATGAGTTATTTCTTTAAAAATTGTAACTGTTAGTACTAAACTGTTTTGGGTTGGTTTAGAACATTAACAAATTACTTTTTAAAAGTAATTGCCCAAGCTCTGTGGGAAGATATCTCTCTGTGAATGTCTACCAGCAGTCCTTAGAGAGATGTGGCTGGATCTACTTGGATAAGAAATGACCAGAATTGTACCTGGGGTCTGTTCAGGCTTGGTCGTGACACTCTCCATTTCAAAGCATCATTTCTCTGTGCCCTTTTGAACCTTGCAATATGTACCCTCTGCCAGTTCTTTCTCTGTTTTTAAAAGCTGGAGTGGATATTAAATTCTCTTAACTGTCATTGTTTAAGCTACTTGCTTGTCTGGATATTTGACTTTGCTTTAAAAGCTGAAAGTGACAGCAGGGCATTCAGGAATCACACACAATGCACTTAAAGAGAACTGCCTTATAGATTCGGCTTTGTCCCTGACAACTAATGCCAGTTCCATGGTGTACTGTGGGACACAAAAGATGTTACTCATTTCTGCACAAATATAAATCTTAGCAGGTTTCTGCTTTCCTCTGATCTCGATCCATTATTACCATGGTGCTTGTTCCACCCCACTTTGAGGTCTCATCCTATCCCCCCACACCGCTCCCATGTACGCTTACAGTAAATGCCAATATGAACTGGTGAGTCGTCATCTCACGCAAGGAAATGTAGATCATGCACTTGCTTTCCTAAACATAAACTATAGAGTTCCTGTACAAGTCCCCATCTTTCTGGAAGGAAGGAAGGAAGGAAGGAAGGAAGGAAGGAAGGAAGGAAGGAAGGAAGGAAGGAAGGAAGGAAGGAAGGAAGGAAGAGTAGGAGATGTAGGGCAGTACTTCATTTTTCAATATACAGTGGTGCCTCGCAAGACGAAATTAATCTGTTCCGCGGTTAATGCCATCTAGCGAAAATTTCGTCTTGCGAAGCGCGGTTTCCCATAGGAATGCATTGAAATTTAATTAATGCGTTCCTATGGGGAAAAAAAGTCAGAAACCAAAAAAAAAGTCAGAAAAAAGTCACTTACCAGGTACAGTAGACCGAGCCCCGCTCCTCACAGTGCCTTGGTAGCCCCGGAACAGCTGGACTCTGTGTGAGCAGAGCGCCGAACAGCTGAGAGTCGGCAACCAGCAGAGAGGCAGCAGCCATTTTGAGAGGTGGCAGTCATTTTGAGAAGCGACCACATGGCTGCTGCCTCTCAAAATGGCTGCTACCTCTCCAAAATGGCTGCCGCCTCTCTGCTGGTTGTCGACTCTCAGCTGTTCGGCGCTCTGCTCACACAGGTTCCGGCTGTTCCGGGGCTACCAAGGCACTGTGAGGAGCGGGGCTCGGTCTAATGTACCTGGTAAGTGACTTTTTTCTGACTGTTTCTTGGTTTCTGACTTTCCCCCCCATAGGAACGCATTAATTAAATTTAAATGCATTCCTATGGGAAACCGCGCTTCGCAAGATGAAATTTTCGCTAGACGGCATTAACCGCGGAACAGATTAATTTCGTCTTGCGAGGCACCACTGTAGTGTTATCTGTAACATGTTTTGGGCAGGAGGTAATATGAGCACAACAGTGCTCCTTTTGCAAATAACATGACAGGTAACATTACTTATTTTCCATGTAACTCTGTTTATGCACAATCTTTTCTGGTTTGTGGGTTAAATTGATGACATTTCAAGGAATCACTCACACACACATTAGAGTGGTCGCAAGACCAGATAGGCGGGGTATAAATGAAATAAATAAATAAATAAATAAATTAGGTCACTTTCTAACGTTTTTGGATGTATTTTTATTCCCAGAAAGCATAAAATACAACAACCAAAAGAATGTCTGGTGTAAATGAGCAATGTAATCAGCTGCTTCAAAACAATTGGACTGTCTATATCTAGATGCCACCTCTGTGTTTTGCAGTGAGTTACATTTTAACAATTGCTTTTAAAGTGAGATTTGCCCCAAACTCATGACAATTCACAAGGGAATGCAGTAGTGGAGCCCCTTACACCGCCGTGCAGCAGGCTTGTGTCTGTGCATGTTGTGGATGTAAAACATGGTCATCGTGCTTTAGTTTGATAGCATGCATGCATTCTCTTTGGGGAAAAAAGGAGGGAGTGATTACATGATCCATTGTGCCAATATGATTGGCTGGTGTGGCAGCCAAAAGGACTGTGTAATGGGTACAATTCATATGCCCAAGCAAAAGCCTCAGATCCAATTGAAAAAGTTAAATGGTCATTATAGTAAAAAGAACTCTGAATCCTGCTGATTTATACAATTTTGTCTTTATCCATAATTATGGTTTAGAATTAATTGAGTAGCCTGGGGCTTTTTTGTACTGTATATGCTAATAATGTCTAATTTTTTTCCCTTCTATGTCCATATTAACTTATCAGAGAAATGACATATTGCTCAGATCTGCTGTCAAGATTGCTGAGCTGAGCACCTTTAGAATTCACAATTCAACCTCATGCATGCCGGTGCGTTTCCAATCTGTTTAGATTTTATTTCAGGTTTTAGAGCCTTTTCAATCATTAATTCACAAGCACAGTGCTAGGAAAGCTATTTAATTCAGAGCTTATCACCCACTGAGTCTTAGCATTCATATATACTTGGTTTTCTTCTGATTGTTGTCAGGAGCCTTACATGGCTCATAAGTGGCTTGGGAATTGTTTGTGAAAATGAGTAGATACTCTCAGTGGACCTGGCAGTGTCCCCAGCCTCCACTACATGTTACACTTCTTCTAGTGAACTAGGAGGGACAGGCATGGTTTGTAATAACTGTGGGAAGGAGATTTAAGAGAATGGCTGACCCAATGGATTTCATGACTCAGAAGAACCTGAACTCATGTCTTCCTAGTTCCAGATTCAACATGTTGTCAATCAATCCCAGAACTCTCTCACTCTCTCTCTCTCTTTTTTTTGTCATGTTCCAAGGTTGCAAGTACTCATTAATAGGAGTGAGAGGGAGTCGATAGCCAGCGCAGGTCAAACACAAGTAGTCCAAATCAAGTTTCAAGGAGCGTGCAAGAGTGGAGTCAATGGCAAAGACCCTGTAGTCAGGCTGTAAGTCATGTACATCTCAATCTCCCAGTACCAAGAGAGAGGAAATTGGAAGAGGGCTACAACAGTCCAAATCAGGCTGCTGTCATGCAATGAAGACTGAGCAGAATGTGTTAAACCCAGAGCAGTCTGGGTTTAACTGGCCTGGTGATATATATACAACTTGGCTTGGGACCCCAACCTTCTTTAGCTGGCTCTAGTTATTCAGGTGTCTGACACTGAGAACACCCATGATGTCTTTGTCAATCTCTTGAGTTGCTGGCATTCTCTAGGGTGAGGAAGTTCTTCATCTATCAAGTGGTTGTCACCTCCTGACTGGAATCTTCTATGGCTGTAAAAGGCATCTCCACAATCTCTTGTGCTTTTGGGATGGGGTTGCCAGCTAGGTCCTTAAGAACTCCCTTAGCTTCTGCATAGGCAGGTCATCCTCATTTTCATCCTTTGAAGACAACTCAGCCAGGTAGGGCAGGACAAATTTTTGCAATTACAACTCTCAGAATCTCCAAGCCAGTAGGGCCAGTACTAGTTGAGAATTCTGGGAATTGTAGTAACGTCTTGAAGTTCTGAGCAAGCCACAGTGGCTCACTGCTTGCTGGGCATAATATATTCTATGTACATACTCAGCATAAGAATACTTGCAGCCTCCTATATGACACCTTTGTCTCATCTGTGCCATACTGCTGCCAAATCTGCTACTGTTTCACCAAATTTGTCTCTGCCTCTGTGTGACCAAATATCAGTGGCATAGCAGAACAACATAGCAAAACCTTCAGTTAGAAGCTTTTAAAATTAGGTATGTGGGCAGTGAACGAGTCCCACCCCCACCCCCAAGCTGAATCATACTTCTGGGAGGTCTCTGGGAGTGTGATTCTACTTGAAAACAAAGTGCATGTCCCCTGCACACCTTGTTTCAAAGGCAAATAGTCTGGGTGTGGGGTTGCTTCCACTGCTATGCTACCCAAATTAATCTCTGTGTTTGCAAATATTCCAATGGGGCGGTGATGATGGCAGGATCCTAAAAAATGGCTAGGGAGCTCTGTGGCCCACATGTTACCCATCCCTGTCTAAAGGAAAGCGTGTTTGATTTCCACTAAGTCGTATGGTTACTATGATGCATCTGTATTTGCAAATGTGCTTTGTAAATTTAATACTCAAATTCAGTCTTGCTATCCTCTGAGAAATCTACCTTCACTTCATATAATAGTTCATATAATTCAATTTGCTGTAGTTTAGCCTTGTTGTGCTCATCCAATGTGCATAATTCCTTCACATTTTTATAATTTGCTTTAATTCATTCTGTTTGTTTCATTTGTCCCTGTGAAACAAAAGTGAATGCATGCAAATGAATGTGACTAACCTAAGGTATTTAAAAATTGCACTCCATCCCCTTCTCATTAATATGGTACTTGAGAGGGTTAGATCGAGCATTGCACAAACGGAGCTGGAGGACCATTTTCAGTGAGCCTATCAGGGTCAGGAGTGGGACCAAGGTAAAGGTTTTGCTCCTCTCCCCACTTGTTTATGGAAGACATGAGACAGATTTGGAACAGCAGTCTTCTCTATTCATTTAATGCAGGAATGAGCAACCTGTGGCATTGGAATCCAGATCCCATTGGTCATAACCAGCATGACCAATAGTAATGGGTGGTGGGAGCTGTAGTTCAGAAGCATCTGTGGGACTGCAGGTTCCCCATAATGAGTATGTGCAGCTTTTTTTAAAAAAGTTATAGATAATGACTAAAAGGAATGACTCACCATCAACCAGAACTTCAAAAAGCTTTAAAAAACAACAACAACACTACAAGACTCAGAGTTTTCCAGTTGGCATGGCCCCTGGGAAGTTGTACTAGGAAAAAGTAACTTCTCCAAGCTCTGTCAGCAACAAACCATAGAAATATAAGAAAAGCTGGGGGTTGGCAGGTAAAATGGCCTCAGAGGTTGCTTTTCTGACAATTAGCACTCAAATGACAGGGGATTGTCCAGAATTTCTTTTTTTATGGCCCTTTAGCAATTCCTACTCACAGAAGTCTGCTCTAGACGAGTCTTGTTTTTTCTCAAATCAGTAGTCAGGGTAGTTTTCTGCATCTTAAATGGTAGATCTGGAAGGGCAGTGATAGATCACCCCTCCTCGGACTGCTGGTCTCCTTCTCTCCTTTCGTCCTTGAAACGTTACAGGTTGCCTTCTGTGCTCAAAACTAGGTAGCTGTTAAGAGTTGGAAGGGTCCCCATATCCATCTTGAAGAATCCAGCTCTCTTGCTCTTCTTGACAGTGTATTGTTCAAGATAAACTGCTCAAGCCACATCACACTCGTTCACACACATACAGTCATGGATAAATGCATCAGTAACAGTGGGGATTTGCACTCTAGAGCCATCTGATGGTTTCTAGGGGGGCAGGGCAGAGTCCCCGTAGCTACTCTTGGGTTATACTTTGGACATTTGCATGAAAATCCAAGTTCCAAGTTCAAGTTTATTGTATTAGCTAAAAGCTGTCACAATTGTTTAAAATACAAATATGATGAAATTAAATCATGATAAAATCAGACATATAAAATAATAAGAGACCCTTCATATCTGGGAGTCTCCCGCACAATTGATCATGATGGCTTTCAGGAAATTAGCTCGAATATTTCTGGCCACTTTTGCAAACAGTGCTGTTCTGTATGTAACATAAGGGTCACAGTCCAAAAGTAACCTGACCACCTTTATCTGAGGGCTTTCCTCCTGTAGAGCAGCCAAAATGTTACCCAGGAACTTTTCTCTGGGGTTTTGATAGAGCTGACAGTAGAGTAAATAGTGGACAAGATCCTCTATCTCACCTGCTCCGCAAATACATAGCCTTAGATGTTTAGGGACATTCATATACCTGCCGTCTAAGACAGCAGTTGGCATGGTTTGGAAACGGAGTTCTGTGAATGTGGTTCTCAAGGAGGCAAAAGTAAGTGTATGTAAGTATTGCACCATTGAGTGGTTTGTTTTCAGCAGATGGTACCAGTGAGAGAAATTTGAAGAGTGAATTAAGGCTAAGTCCTGGTCATTATCCAATTTGTAGAACCAGTCCCTCATCATTCTTTTAACCCCAGAAAAAACAAAAATATCTGTGGAGAGGGATTTAGATTTTAGTAGGGTTTGAACTGAAGTTGCCCAGCCGCCACTCTTCCATTGCTCTACCATGCAACGTTTAGGTAGACGGTGGTCGGGCATATCCATCACCCTCTTATAGTAAGAGAATATAGCTAGAGTTGCCCTGGCTTTAATGGACACCATTAAAGCACCAAAAATGGTCTGAAGCTCAACATCAAAAAAACTAAGATCATGGCCACTGGTCCCATCACCTCCTGGCAAATAGAAGGGGAAGGTATGGAGGCAGTGACAGATTTTACTTTCTTGGGTTCCATGATCACTGCAGATGGGGACAGCAGCCACAAAATTAAAAGACGCCTGCTTCTTGGGAGGAAAGCGATGACAAACCTAGACAGCATCTTAAAAAGCAGAGACATCACCTTGCCGACAAAGGTCCGCATAGTCAAATGTATGGTTTTTCCAGTAGTGATGTATGGAAGTGAGAGCTGGACCATAAGGAAGGCTGACCGCTGAAGAATGGATGCTTTTGAATTGTGGTGCTAGAGGAGACTCTTGAGAGTCCCCTGGACTGCAAGGAGAACAAACCTATCAATTCTGAAGGAAATCAACCCTGAGTGCTCACTGGAAGGACAGATCCTGAAACTGAGGCTCGAATACTTTGGCCATCTCATGAGAAGAGAAGACTCCCTGGAAAAGACCCTGATGTTGGGAAAGTGTGAAGGCAAGAGGAGAAGGGGACGACAGAGGACAAGATGGTTGGACAGTGTCATCGAAGCTACCAACATGAATTTGACCAAACTCCGGGAGGCAGTGGAAGACAGGAGGGCCTGGCATGCTCTGGTCCATGGGGTCACGAAGAGTCAGACACGACTTAACAACTAAACAACAACAACAAGAGGTTCTTTAATTCCTCCTCACTTTCTGCCATCAGAGTGGTATCATCTGCATATCTGAGGTTGTTAATATTTCTTCCGGCAATCTTAATTCCTGCTTGGGATTCATCCAGTCCTGCCTTTCACATGATGTATTCTGCATATAAGTTAAATAAGCAGGGAGACAATATATAGCCTTGTCGTACTCCTTTCCCAATTTTGAACCAATCAGTTGTTCCATATCCAGTTCTAACTCTTGCTTCCTGTCCCACATAGAGATTTCTCAGGAGATAGATAAGGTGGTCAGGCACTCCCATTTCTTTAAGAACTTGCCATAGTTTGCTGTGGTCCACACAGTCAAAGGCTTTTGCGTAGTCAATGAAGCAGAAGTAGATGTTTTTCTGGAACTCTCTGGCTTTCTCCATAATCCAGCGCATGTTAGCAATTTGGTCTCTAGTTCCTCTGCCCCTTCGAAATCCAGCCTGTACTTCTGAGAGTTCTCGGTCCACATACTGCTGAAGCCTACCTTGTAGGATTTTGAGCATAGCCTTGCTAGCGTGTGAAATGAGTGCAATTGTATGGTAGTTGGAGCATTCTTTGGCACTGCCCTTCTTTGGGATTGGGATGTAGACTGATCTTTTCCAATCCTCTGGCCACTGCTGAGTTTTCCAAATTTGCTGGCATATTGAGTGTAGCACCTTAACAGCGTCATCTTTTAAGATTTTAAATAGTTCAAATAGTTCAACTGGAATGCCATCACCTCCACTGGCCTTGTTGTTAGCCATGCTTTCTAAGGCCCACTTGACCTCACTCTCTAGCATGTCTGGCTCAAGGTCAGCAACCACACCATCTGGGTTGTCCGGGACATCCAGATCTTTCTGGTATAATTCCTCTGTGTATTCTTGCCACCTCTTCTTGATGTCTTCTGCTTCTGTTAGGTCCCTACCATTTTTGTCCTTTATCATGTCCATCTTTGCACAAAATGTTTCTTTAATATCTCCAATTTTCTTGAACAGATCTCTGTTTTTCCCCTTTCTATTATTTTCCTCTATATCTTTGACTGTTCATTTAAGAAGGCCCTCTTGTCTCTCCTTGCTATTCTTTGGAAGTCAGCATTCAATTTTCTGTAACTTTCCCTATCTCTCTTGCATTTTGTTTCCCTTCTCTTCTGTGCTATATGTAAAGCCTTGTTGGACAGCCACTTTGCTTTCTTGCATTTCCTTTTCTTTGGGATGGTTTTTGTTGCTGCCTCCTGTACAATGTTACGAGCCTCCATCCATAGTTCTTCTGGCACTCTGTCCACCAAATCTAGTTCCTTAAATCTGTTCTTCACTTCCATTGTGTATTCATAAGGGATTTGGTTTAGATTGTACCTGACTAGCCCAGTGGTTTTTCCTACTTTCTTCAGTTTAAGCTTGAGTTTTGCTATAAGAAGCAGATGATCAGAGCCACAATCAGCTCCAGGTCTTGTTTTTGCTGACTGTATAGAGCTTCTCCATCTTTGGCTGCAGAGAATATAATCAATCTGATTTCGGTATTGCCCATTTGGTGATGTCCATGTGTAGAGTCGCCTCTTGTGTTGTTGGAAAAGAGTGTTTGTGATGACCAGCTTGTTCTCTTGACAGAACTCTATTAGTCTTTGCCCTGCTTCATTCTGAACTCCAAGGCCAAACTTACCTGTTGTTCCTTTTATCTCTTGACTCCCTACTTTAGTATTCCAGTCCCCTATAATGACAAGAACATCTTTCTTTGGTGTCAGTTCTAGAAGGTGTTGTAGGTCTTCATAGAATTGGTCAATTTCAGCCTCTTCAGCATCGGTGGTTGGTGCATAAACTTGGATTACTGTGATGTTGAAAGGTCTGCCTTGGATTCGTATTGAAATCATTCTCTCATTTTTGAGATTGTATCCCAGTACAGCTTTTCCCACTCTTTTGTTGACTATGAGGGCTACTCCATTTCTTCTACAGGATTCTTGCCCACAATAGTAGATATGGTAATCATCTGAATTGAATTCGCCCATTCCCGTCCATTTTAGTTCACTGATGCCCAGGATGTCAATGTTTATTCTTGCCATCTCCTGTTTGACCACATCCAGCTTACCAAGGTTCATAGATCTTACATTCCAGGTTCCTATGCAGTATTTTTCTTTGCAGCATCGGACTTTCCTTTCACTTCCAGGCGCGTCCGCAACTGAGCGTCCTTTCGGCTTTGGCCCAACCACTTCATTAGCTCTGGAGCTACTTGTACTTGTCCTCCGCTCTTCCTCAGTAGCATGTTGGACACCTTCCGACCTGAGGGACTCATCTTCCAGCGTTATATCTTTTAGCCTTTTGTTTCTGTTCATGGGGTTTTCTTGGCAAAGATACTGGAGTGGCTTGCCAGTTCCTGCTCCAGGTGGATCGTGTTTAGTCAGAACTCTCTACTATGACCTGTCCCTCTTGGGTGTCCCTGCACAGTATAGCTCATAGCTTCTCTGAATGACTCAAGCCCCTTCGCCACGACAAGGCAGCAATCCATGAAGGGAAATGAACTTTAGGCATGGGTAATAATAATAACTAGAGTTTATATTCTTCTACCAGCCCCAAACATTTTGCTGATTCAGGCAGAGCAGGAAATGGGCTGAAGAATACTCAGGCTGGCACTTGGCAATTTCAGTGATTTGAGACATGTAGCATATTTTGCTTTTTAGCCATAAATTTGGAGAATATATGAGCCATTGTTCTGTGGTGACATCCTGGTGATGGAACCAATCCAATGAAGAAAATTTCCCCAGCAAAACCAGCGCCAGAGGGCTCTGAAATACTCTAGGGTGGGTTTTCAGGAAGCACAGTTGGATGCCAGAGAGGGGGAGAAAATCTCAGTGCCTGCAAAAGTGTACTAATACAACATGTATATATTCCGTTAGCACTATAACGTCTTACAGCAATGGTGGGCAACTTCCTTTCTGTTGAGGGCTGCATTCCCTTACAGGCTGAAGACAGTGATCGGGAGGTACAGAAGCAACAGTGACTGTGACCACCTTTTTTCTCTTCCTTATCCTCTTATTCCTATTTCTTCTTCTCCCTGCCTGCTTTTCTCTCCTTCTTCTTAGTTTCTTTCTCTCCTTGTTCTTTCCTGCCCAAAGGGCTGCCAAAGAAGGGAAAGACCTCTTGCAAGAGAACTGATTGCTTGCACTGGGTTTTTAAAATTAGAAATGAACGTCTATTCGGCACTATGAATTGGATACTAATTCAGTCCAGATAAATCTAGACTGCCTCTGATTTGCTCTCGGGCCCAAATCTGGATTGATTCAGAAGTTTGGATAATCAGTCCCCATATTGATTTACACTAGAAAACAATAATGTGAGGCTCCAATACTTTGGCCATCTCATGAGAAGACTCCCTGGAAAAGACCCTGATGTTGGGAAAGTGTGAAGGCAAGAGGAGAAGGGGACGACAGAGGACGAGATGGTTGGACAGTGTCATCGAAGCTACCAACATGATTTTGATCAAACTCCGGGAGGCAATGGAAGACAGGAGAGCCTGGCGTGCTCTGGTCCATGGGGTCACGAGGAGTCGGACACGACTTAACAACTAAACAACAACAACATATATTTCTCACCTCTTACCAACCACCTCCACCCCAAAGACGAAGCCCAAATTTCAATCAGCACAACTACATTCTCAGAAACCTTTAAATATGACTACTAAACCTGAATGATGAATAGCTGTTTGAAGTAGATAACTTTAACAGCCTCACATAATTCCTACTGTAAGCACTGTGATTGGAGAGTGCTGGTGAAATCCTTGCATCAGGTTTCATGTTAGACAGGTCAAAGGGCAAAATCAGATCCCATCCCAATCATACCCTTGTTGGAGGCACATTTTTCCCAACAATTTTACACATCTGAGTCTCTAAATCAGTCCAAAATGCTCCAGATCCTTTTGCTGCTCTCCAGAACTGCATCAGACATTCTGCTTCAAGCTGAACTTCATATGAATTGGTCCAAATTGGGTTGATTTGGTTCAAGACTTGGAATTCAGCACAGCCACTGCACAGCTCAATTAAAATTAGGGTGGGAGCCACATGAAGGCATTGGGCTGCAGGTTGCCCACTCTTTACAGTCTCACTTCGGGAGAAAAACCATGGGATCTACCAAAAAAAAAAAAAAAAACCCAAAAAACTTGCTGATTGTTTTCTCAGCAAAAAGGAAGCAATTCTGGGATTTACCAAAACTGCACTGTGAAAACAGAGTGGTTTAAACAACAACAATAAGAGAATGATTACTTCTGGGAGGTGGGATGAGTGATTTCAATAGAAGTCATGGAGAATAAGCCAAACACTGTCATTGTGCCGCTGCCAAATGAACAAGCAACACTGAAACGTGACTCTTTTTCTCAATGGGACCCTTGCAGAAAATTAGTCGTGTTTGTCTTTTCAATATCCACTGAACATAAGCAGAAATTACTGTAGCTGCCCATGAAACATATTAGTCCCTCTGTTTTATTAATCCCTCTCATCCCTGTTTCAATTGCTGGAGCAAGGAAAAAAGAAAACACTAATTTGAAATGCTGATGTTGGCCTGCATTTGAACTGGGAGATATCTGAATGTTTGGCATTCAAAGTTTTGTCTTGTGAAAATCAATGTGTTGAAAATACCTATTTTGTACTGCTTTGAAAGTTCAGAATAAGCACAAGAGAACTTTTTATCAAAAGAAAAAAATGTGCTGAATGGTAGTGGTAACTATGCTGAATATTTACATGTAACACATTCATACCTACCCCAAAGTTTTAGAACCTGCGAACAAAATATACATTGCAAAATGGAGATTAGTGTTTTACACTGAATTAGTAAATTAGCTGGAGCAAACAGATAGCATTTTTGTTTAATAAGAGTGCAGGTTGTATAGTAACTTTAGAAGATCAGCAAAGCAGCATAAAAAAAGATGTTTTCAAGTTCTCCAGAACTCATACTCAGTCTGGCCTTACAGAACTTAGAAATGAGGGGAGAGTAAGAAGAAAAGCCAAGTTCAAAAATCATTCTCGCCACATAGTGAAGTCACGCAATGTGAAGTGAGACTGAACTCCCAAGATGGAGACAAGAGGCTTGACAAGTCAGTATGAGGTGCTTTTCTCCATCTCTGTAGCTCCACCAACTCTCCATTGCTGGAGGCATTCAAGACAAAATTGGACAATCTGTTGAGAATTTTGATTATAACGTGTCTTCTCATAACATCAGCAGAGTAAGGAGATATTGGTTAGCAGAGATACTTATGACGCTATGACACTGAGAGAGTAAAACCAACAACTTAGTCTATTTACATATATACATAGAGAATAGACATTCCTCTGGCAGCATAACATGACATGAAGCAACACACAGCATAGGAAAAAGTGATCTGACTTACAGCAGATAAAGACGTTCATTTTACACATGACTTATGTACAGTTCTATGACCAATCAGAAAATACATTACTTCATTTTCTGTTACACCAAGTTTCATCATGTACACAGCTGTACAACATTAAGTCTTAATCCTTGATACCCACACCTGAATACAATTAGTATAGTGACTCAGGTAAAATCAGCCATTTTACATTTAACTATACAACATTAATATTTAATACATTTTCATATCAAAATCTCAACACAACCATCTGTGAGATATACTTTGATTTGGATTCTTGCACTGAGCAGGGGTTGGACTCAATGGCCTTATAGGCCATTCCCAACTCAATTATTCTATGATTCTATGATTCATTTGGAGCCCAGGCTCCTACACTAGCTTGAAACAGAAGCACTGAACAATTGCATCAGTAAAACTGGAGATTAAATGTAGATGGTGGCATTGACAAATGTACACTTCCCTGTATTTCCATTTGTTCAGTGTGGCTTTCAACCCTGTGTTTGAGTTTCTTTTGTATAAGCCCTAGCAATATGACTTACTGCCAAGGGAATGTCCCACATGAAGCTTTACTGTCTGTTTAAAGAGACTATAGCTTTTAGAGGGTGCTAATCAGAACGTATGGGTAGTATCTGGTGAACTATGTGATAAAGAGTTCCAGTGTGGCCTGTTGACTTAAGAGAGCATGAAGGAGTAATTTCATGGCCAATAAAGCCTTCTCTTAAGGAGGTCTTACAAGGAAAGGGACATTGGCTTTCTTTTACAAGTCATACAGAGGTGGATGCCTAGTGATCTGCTAACACATGGTAAGAAGTCTCCTCCTTCTGGACTTGTATAATAATTTAATTTCCAGTTTCAGGTGGAAACCATGATCATGAACAGGAAGAACATCAATCAAACTTTCACTCAAATTGTTTCTTTTAATACTGGACCAGATATCTTGGTCCTAGTATTTATATTTATTTTGATTCCTTTTCTTACATGCTCTTTCATTCCTCTTTCTCCTTAAAGAGTGATTCTTTTAATTCCCCCTTTTAGTCATGCCCTACTGACAGTGTATATGTAGCACCAGAGCTAGGTTTTTCTTTCTTTCTTCAGGCACAGCAGTAACTGGGTCTCTCTTCTTGCTATGAGGTGCACAGAACCCAAGACCAAAGTCCATGGACACCTGAGAGAGAGAATCCCCTTCTCTGGTGATACCAAAGAAAATCACTAGCCACTTGTTGCCCCCAAATCTGCCACCTGAGGCAAATTTGGTAGGGACAGCACCATGTGCCACTTTCCAGCAGGTTCAGAAAAGGTGGTGGTGGTGGGTGGGGCAGACAGGATAGTTGCTGGCTGAAGACACCCTGAAGGTACAGGTCTCTAGGGACTAGATGTGGGGTGGAAGATCAACTGCCTTGCCTTATTTGGCCTCCCATGCTTTTCACATATGTTCATGAGTAAAGGAACCATGAAGGATGTCTCCAGTGCTTTCTCACTGAGATGAAATTGAACCCAGAGAGCATGGCTCTTTGAACTGTTCCTAACTTGTGGAAATGCAACCTTCCACTCTCCTAAGGAAGCCCCAGGTCTCCTCTTTCATCACAAAAAGATGATGTAGGATGTAATATGTGCAGGCACCTTTGAATCATTGTGTATTTTTGCTCTGATAGTCTCTTGAGAAATATGCTGACTCCCCCCCCCCCCCCCCCCGCTTTCTCTTCTATTAACCTCCTGGTAATATTTTAATCCAGGCTTCATCTTGAGCTGCTAGGATCCAGGACAACTATACACTGCTGACTTATCACTTGGGGAAAATAATCCTGCCTTGGCCACTTAAAAAGCTTATAGGGAAACAAACAGAAAGATTAAATGGTTCTAATTGATGGAGTTTGTTTAATGGGGAGCCATTTATTCTAGCTAGAGAGAATACAATGTATGCTTTGGGAGGAACAATTTAAGCACCATTATTCCAAGTTTGCCCTATTTTTAATACAATTGTATGCAGACGATGATCATTCTTCTGTAGCAAAGGCATGGTTCTTTACTTTGCTCTGCAGAACATGGTGCCTGTTACAGAGTATGTGTTACTGTTTCCTTTAAATCCCTCTCAGCAAGTAGCTGTGCTACCTTGCAGAGGTTGACTTCAAATGCCATTTTTAAAAAAGGGGTATTCAAGGTGTTTGTTAGCATGTTTTTAATAAAGCTCCAAATGTGTTTGGACATGTCTACCTGAAGGATCTACTGCAATATGAACTCCCCCAAGCTTTAGGTTGCTGTGCCTCCTTGCCTGTGTCATTGTCTTCACAGTTGGGCAACACAAGAGAAAGTTTTCTTGGTGATGGCAACCATTAGGTGGAACTCCCTGTCCCAAGAAGTTAGATTGGGGTTGGGGAACATGTTTCTAGATTGCAAATCCCATCAGCCCCAGGCTGACACAGTCATGGTGAAGAATGATGGGAGGTATGGTCTGACATCTGGAGACCCACATCCCTGGGTTATCCCATCATTATCTTTATCTCTGTTCTGCTCTGTTCTTCTTAAATAAACAATTTTTAGCATTTGGCCTATAGGAGCTGTACTGGATTTACAGAACCATGGGAAGGAATGGAGCTATGGAACTGTGCAGAGGATTTTATCTTGAACTACAAAGAGCTATGGTAGATTACTCCAATGGCCAAAGTCATTGGTTCTCAACCTTGGGTCCCTAGATGTTCTTGGACTGTAACTCCCAGAAGCCTTCACCACTAGCTGTGCTGGCCAGGATTTCTGGGAGTTGTAGTCCAAAAACATCTGGGGACCCAAGATTGAGAACCATTGCCCTAAGTGGCCTAATGTTCAGGTCCCATAATGGCCAACTGCCTACTTATAACATTATAAGGTTATAGAGACCTATAAGATATGGGTATATCACTTCCTTTGCTTTACTGTGAACATGGTAGGGCTGACTAGAAGACTGAATTTCTTGCAAGCTTGCAAACATTGTTTCTGATCCTATGGTGCTTTTCAGTTCAATGTCCCGGTTTGTAGCCATGTAACTCTAATGGGAAGAATGCTTGAGTCTCCAACAGTAATGAGAAGATGGAATCCTTCTCTGGGCTGGAATTAATGAGGACACTTTGAAGATAAGGCATGTGCAGTAACTAGCTCTTAAAAAAACCTGTTAAAATATTAAAAAGAACATTTAAAAATACTTGTGTAAGAAATAATGCAGACAATCAATAATTTTAAAATGTTTCCCATTAATATATGCATTACTTTACATTTTAATATTTCTTTTCTTGTCTTCACCTGATCTTGTATTATGGCAACAAGTTTTTTTTTTTCTTTCCATTTCTTTCGTTCTATTTCATTTTTGAATCTGTATTAAAAGAGATGGGTATAAATGTTCCAGGGTCTTCTAAGCTATGTTGGTTCAAAGCATAATACGAGGTGCCAATTTAAACGTGAAATGGCAGGATTACATTTTGTTATCTTGTATTGGTATTTAGGTTGAACCTACAGGTGCTGCAGGGGGGAAAGGTGGTGCAAATGAAAAGCCAGAAAAGAGAATAATTAAACACAGGATCCAAGCATCAATCCATGCAGAACTAGTCTTTAAATGTGATAAATTCTTAACAGACCCAGTAACGATAGACCAATGAGAGTGTGTGAAAAGTTTAAATGCTGTACAGACTATAAACGTTGGGAAAGGACTTGAGGGAGCAGTTCTTTTCTCTTGGGGTACCTTGGATATGATTGGTGAGAGTTGGTTTTCTATTCCATGTTGAGATTCTGACCCTGAAGCCTGCTCTCAAGATGGGGAGAGAAAGGGACAGATTTTGTTCTCTTGAGTTTTAGCTAGATTTTCCTATTTCAACACCACTTTTCTTTAAGCTTTGGATATTCTTGCCTTAAAAGTCAAACCAGTTGCCTTTTGAATTTCCTGTTAAACGTTTTATTAGAAGCTTTTGTTATTTTGCCTTCCTGAATTTTCTTAACTTCTGGGAATGGTTTTTGAAACACCTTGTAAGCTTTTGTCTGCAGAATCCTTTTTGAACCGTTTGTGGACTTTTAGAATCTTGAACTCTCCACTGTATTGGTAAATATGCCTTTCATTTTTAAGGGGAATTTCCAATGCTAATTTAGCTGGAGTGGAGGAAATACTAGATCATGGTGGGTTTTGATATTTAATGCACTTTTTCTTGCATTATATTAAGGCAGTGGGCTGGTGGAGAGTGTCAGGACATTTCATAGTTGTTTTTCCTTTCACTTAAATATATGTCCATTTTATGCTGTGATCATTTTTACATTCTTGCATTTCTGATAATACCATTAATTCAGTTTAACACTGTGAGCAACCTTGAATCCCCTTATTGTGAGAAAAGGTAAAGGTAAAGGTTCCCCTTGACATTTAGTCCAGTTGTGTCCGACTCTAGGGGGCGGTGCTCATCCCCGTTTCCAAGCCATAGAGCCAGCGTTTGTCCGAAGACAGTTTCCGTGGTCACGTGGCCAGCGCGACTAGACACGGAACGCCGTTACCTTCCCACCGTGGTGGTACCTATTTATCTACTTGCATTTGCATACTTTCGAACTGCTAGGTTGGCAGGAGCTGGGACAAGCGACGGGAGCTCACACCATCACGTAGATTCGATCTTACGACTGCTGGTCTTCTGACACTGCAGCACAGAGGCTTCTGAGGTTTAACCCACAGCGTCCCTTGTGAGAAAGGCAGTCTATAAATAAGACAAAAAATAATAATAACATAAATAACTGCTTCCTTTACTATACTTCAAATATTATTGCCTTTGTAATCATCATACCTGATTTATTAGCTGTGCTTTAAGCATTATTATTACTATAATTTTGAATGCAAAGTAATTTTTTATTTTGCTTTCACTTGTTATCAACGTACATAACTTTCCACCATTTTGTCTCGTATTTCAATATACTCTGTATGGGCCTACTTTTATGTTGGTCTTTCTATTCGTTGGGGCCTAATGGTCACTTTCCATAAACTCACTGGAGTAAAATATTGGGTATAAAAGAACCCAAAAGGAGAACCCAATTTTCAGCAGCAATTGTAATGACTACTGATGTAGGTTAAAGAAGAAAATGCACAAGCAGGATGTAAGTTGAATGTTAAGAAGGCAACATAATTACAGCAGAACCACGCAAATTTAATATTGACAATGGAGAAATCATAACTGAAAATTTTTCTATACCTTTTGTACCGTATACCTGATCATCAGTGTAAACAAAGACTACAGCCAAAAAATCAGAAGAAGGCTCTGACTTGCAAGGGTAGCTATGGGGGAACTAGACATAAGGATATATCAGTGATGACAAAGACCAAGGTCACCCACACTATTGTATCTTCCATTACTGTTTAAACAGATGTAAAACCTGGACAGTGAAGAAAGTAGAGAAAGGGACAAATTATTCATTTGAAGTCTGATGTTGGAGGAGAGCTGCACAGGTACCAAGTACTGTCTGAAAGAAAATAAATGAGTTCTAGATCAAGCCAAGCCTGATCTCTCACTAGAAGCAAAAATGAACTGAAGCTATTGCACTTTGGACTTATCATGAAAAGATGAGGCACACTGGAAAGGATATAATACTAGGAAAAGTTGAAGCCAATAGGAAAAGGAGAAGATCTGACATGAAATGAATGGAATCAGTAAAGGAAGGAATGGTCTTTAGTTTTTATAATGATAAGTTATTGTTTGTATAGTGGCAAGTTACTGTTAACGACAAGACGTTTTGGAGATCATTACTTCATGGGTTTGCAATAAACTGGAAATGACGAGAAATGACATAACTAACTTAAATTCCTTCAATTTTAGTGAGTCTCCTCTAAGTATGCCTAGATTCAGTCCAATGTTTCCTCTTGCATTTCCCATTTTGAAAATGGAAAAACTATGAGTCATCTGCTGTTTTATCTATGCCACTAATAAAGAATGAGCAAGAAACCTGTTTTAAAAGAAATACTCATATTATAAATTTTAGTGTTTTGTTTTTTTAGACTGCCTAAAACAAGAAAAGATATTTGTTGTTCATAATATTTTGTTTGAAAATCGCACAACCCCCAACGAAGATTTTATATGAAATCACACAAGCAACAGTAGTGAGTTTCATCTAGCCATTTCATGAGTGTTTAAGCATCCAATGATCTTGCCTTACCCAGTCATCCCCTGAGTACTTCACACATTGACAGTTAGCTATGCTTGTACGTTGCTGATCTCCACTCCTGAATCAGATATGCTGATCTGTCAAATGCCTTACTAGATTTGAATCTTTTATTCTGGGCATGAGGTTTCCGCTACTAATGCAATTGAAAGTAAATCTGCATATTTGTAGCAGCAAATCAATGCTTATAGATTGTTTGTAGCAAATGACTGGTCCAAAGGTATTAGGTAACTATAGTTTAGAATTCTCATGATCTTATGCTCCACTCATCGACATGCTTGTAATAATCTCTTGATATATTATTAATGGGGATCGTAGATAATGTCTATTGATTACTCTTAAGCCTTTATAAGTTATGTATAAACAGGAGATAAAATAGACAGGCTGTTTTTCAGTTCATTAATATTACCAGCAGTTGCAGTGTCTATTTGTGCATTTGAACTAATCAGCCAGTTCAGTCCTGTTGGAGGTATATCAGCTCAGACCAAGTGGGGTTGGGGGTGATCAAGGATGGAATAGGGAGTGAGAACATGACTAGAGGGAGGAATTTGAAGCTATCTGGGTCATGTTTAAAGGACTCTTACCTTCAGTACAGTCTATTTTATCTCACACTTGAGAGATCCTTCCATTCACATGGGAGACGGTTCTTCTTCTATGAGAAGAATCCAGACAGCACTTCAGATTGCTCCCATTTCTCCCCATTTTAATTATTGAGGCTCCCTCTTCTGCCCCTTTCCCCACCTTTAGTTACAGCTGTTATTCCATGGGCAACAGCAACTCCTGCCCCCTTTTTGGTTCAGTTTAGTAAGTGTCATTTTAAATTTTTATTTTATTTAAAAGGTTTTTACTCCACCTTTCTCCTTAAAAAAAGACCCAAGATGGCTTACATCATTGAAAGCTAAGAAAAGACAATATTTATAGCTAATAACAGCAAGTCTACAATTATTAAAAAGAATCAAACAAATACCACACTAAAAGACAGTAAACAAAGCAACACCCAAAAACACATTCAAAGCAGTAAGGCACAAACATCCGTTTAAGAACCCCACTCAGGCAGCCAGTCACTAAGGGAAAGCTTGCCTGAAGAGAAAGATCTTTGCTTGCTACAGTCATAGCGCTACAGCAGTACATCAATCTAGCAAGAATACTCTATTATATCTTAAATAGCACTGCATTGTTTAGAATATTTTAAAAAATGTGAGAAGAGGAAAATAGAGGAGAGGGCTTCTCTGCCATCCTTTCTACTGCCACAACACACTGCATACCTCACGGAGTTGTCACTGGAGAGAATGCCACCCACAGCTCTATGTGGGAGTGAATTAAGCAACCACCCAGACTGCAGAACAGGATAATCAGGAGTGCTCCCCATCTCACTAAATAAACTACAGCCCTAGTGCTGTGCCAGAAAGGAGCAGAACAGTTCACAAAAGGGACAGGATGGATCACTCTTACTTACGGTTGCATACAGTCACCAGAAAATACGGTGAACCAAACCACACCAAAAGTGAACCAAATAGTGAGCTATATGCTCATCTGATCACAGTGTGGATCTGCATGTTTAAATACTTCCCCATGTAAAACATCTCCAGTTCCTCCATGTAGAAAACTTGAACTCAGAAGTTTGCCTTGGCCTTTTTTCTGATATATTAGCTTTCTATGCACAATAAGAGTTCTGCTTGTTTTTGAAAACAAATATGTTTTCATACCTCTCATATGTTCTATGCAGATCAGATGCAGGAGACTGACAATAGAAGAGCTCTATTGCCTTGATGTCCTATCTGGCATCTTCCCATGTGCATCTATTTGGTTCCAGTGAGAAGGGGAATGCAGGAATAGAAGGACTTGTTGTAAAAAATGGAGTAGAAATTGCAGATAATTAAAGATTCATCACACATTGCTCTGTGTAGATGACCTCTACAGGTACATCCTGGTCCATTAGGCTGGTCTTTCAGGGCAAACAGGGACACTACCCTACCTGAAACTCACATTTCCCCAAGAGACCATGCCCCCTCTTGCTTTGCCACATCATGGTCTCACCTCCCTCCCTCCCTCCCTCCCAGGTACTCTGTTTCCCTGAAAATAAGACCTAACCTGAAAATAAGCCCTAGTATGATTTTTCAGGATACTCGTATAAGCCCTACCCCAAAAACAAGCCCCAGTTAAGTGAAACCCCACCCTCCACCATTGTGCAGCAACCAGAAGAAGATGACATGACTGTATTTGAATAAATGTAGATTGTTGTACACACAAAAAATAAAACATCCCCTGAAAATAAGCCCTAATGCGTTTTTTGGAGCAAAAAATTAATATAAGACCCTGTCTTATTTTCGGGGAAACACGGTATGTGTAAATGTGAATAATTGTACACCTTCTTGTGTCTTTAAATAGCCCTGGTTTAGCTCCACTCACTTGAGTTGTGCTTTCCATCCCACCAGACACTGTGGGCACAAGTCACTACTGACAATTTTAGAGCAATGGGGCTGAAAGACATATGTCAGCTGTTAGAAATTGTGAATCAGCACAGGGTAGTGGTCAGAGGAGAGAGAGGGAACCTGTGGCCCTCCAGATATTGGACTCCAACTCCCATTAGCCCTTGCCAATGGTTGAGAGTGCTGACAGTTCTACTCATGGTGGGCCACACATTCCTCAGCCTTGGCTTAGAAGTGAAACAGAGATAAGGTACAATGGGTAACATACAGCCAATAGGATACATATCCTGGGAGTCAAATGCAGCCCCGCCAAACCCAAATGTTGCTTCCCCATCTATTTTTTTTTAATGAGAAACATTTTTTTGGCTTGAAAGTCCTTTTGTGTTGGCAGAGGAACATTTTGCCCATGTTTGGAGGGGGATGACAGCCTCCAAGGAGACATCATACCACTCCAAATTTACTTTTAAAATATTGGCCACTAGAGGGCACAAGGGGCTTTTTCATTAAAAGTATATTTTTTCTAAGAAATGTTCTGGGGTTGGGGCAATGGGGGCATGGGTATGGCCTTCCCAAGTCCAAGGATGAGTTTGTGTGGACCCCAGACTTTTAAAGATTTTCCATCCCTGGTGTAAGATGATGATGATTTGTATGTGCCATCAACTTGATTCTGACAGTGACTTTTTGTAGGGTTTTCTAGGCAAAAGTATTCAGAAGTGACTTATTGTTTCCTCCTTTTGAGGAGGACATTCCTTGAGACTGTGCAGCTTGCCTAAGGCCACACAGATTGGCTCTTTTTTATTTTATTTTAATTTTTTTTTTTGAAGCATAGTGTACAATCAAACTCCCAACCTTTGGTGCTCCATCTCAGTGAGTTTTCCAGCCACTCGGTGTAAGGCTGTAATTTCTGACTGCCATGAAGTTCACTGTGTGATTTTGAAACAATCATTATTTTGTATCCTGACTTACAGAGCTGTTGTGTGAATAAAATGGGGAAAGGGAAGACCCACCTGGAGAAAATTGCGTATAAAAATGCAATTAATAATGAAATTAAATGAAAATAATTGGAATAGGATGGTGAACTGCTGCTGAGTGCAACTGTGCATGTGCATGCCTAATTGTTAATCAACAATTGACTTGCAAGAGGTGTTTCTACAAGTGATGAAAGAGAAGAGACATGTAGGATTTTTTAACGAAAAACATTACACAAATCTCCACAGATCTCTTGCATAGTCATAATACAGAAACCCAATGTGAGTTATTTTTAAATGGGATCTGTCAATACCAAAATTCTCTCTTGTTTGACGAAATGTCATACCACCTCTTGTTTTCACATTCTCTTATTGTTGTTCCCCTACCTGGCTATTCTGCAGAAAAAACCAAACGAACACTGCAGTTGATGTGTGGGTTTCAGTTTGTGAATCATACTGGCACTTCTAGATACATGGAAAACAAACTTTCAAAGTATTGGAAAGTATTCAGGTTTCTTTCTTGCCCCCTTAAACACTTTTCAGTTTCTTTTAATGCAACTTTGTT
This sequence comes from Intellagama lesueurii, assembly GCA_037013535.1. Taxonomy (NCBI): domain Eukaryota; kingdom Metazoa; phylum Chordata; class Lepidosauria; order Squamata; family Agamidae; genus Intellagama; species Intellagama lesueurii. Next base: position 118,589,905 of record JBAJHW010000001.1, read on the forward strand.
CAGGTACTCATTTTTCTGAATACTCAATGCTACAACAACTAAAATTTGAAATCTTAGGAATACATGGATTTTTATGACAAATGCTTGCTTCTAGCATATTTACCTTTTGTGAAAAGTGTGAGTAAGAGCAAGAAGGGGAGAGGGAGAGGGAGAGAGAGTGCATGCAGGTAATGCATGCACACACACACGCACAGAGAGAGACTATTTCCTATATTCTGATCACTCATCAGTTTATGCTGTTTCGTACTGCTATACTCCATTTACAAGGAATGTTCAAGCCCTGTCAGATAGTTCGCATCCATGGGAAAACAAGGTTATTTGTGCAAACTGCCTCTGTGTAAAATGAGCATCTTCTTATTTTCAAAAGCAAAGCATCAGGTACACACAGCAAGCACAGAAGGACCGAGTGAATGGGGTGTGTATGTGTGAATCACACCTTTGGTGCTTCTAACCCTTAAAATCTATACAATGAGTCAACCATAATCTTTTTGTCCTCATTCTTATCTCTTCTGAAGAGCAGCATAGAATGTTTCTTCGTCTCATGGGACAAAAAGAATAAGTCCTCATCCTCTCGTGGGAGGTTGAGACAAGCAAGAATTTGCCTCCCTGTTACATTCCCAACAATGTAACATATTCACACCTAGATAGAGAGAACCAGTCAAATGGATGCTTCTGCAGCTTTTCTGTCTTTCTGGAACAGGAAGACAAGGGAACTGGTAGTGACAGCAAGAAGACCTCAGGGCAGGGAGAGACGCCAAAAGGTTGGCAGCCGGCTCTTTGCTCCTGGCTGCAGGATTGGGGGACATGCCATTTGCCACTCTATCTCATGTTGTAAAATGTTGGGCCTGAGGTCTGCTCTAGCCACAAAGTAAGGAAGTATCGAACAAGTAACACTACTGTTTCTTACAATACATCCACCCTGGCTTCTCACATATTCCTTCTTTGTTCGATACTGGCAAGCTTGCCTGAAACAGCGGCTTCCTTAGCCTTTGTAGAAGCCTGACTTTGGCCGCTAGAGGTCTCACTATCTATTGTTACCAACAAGTCATTTGAGAAGTTTTCCTAGCAGTACACCTGAGCCCCACGGGTGGATTCTGAGAAAGCAACAGAACTTTGGGTCTGATTCCTCTGATAGTTGGGTGTCCTCCTGCTGTTGCCGCCCAGCTGACATTCAAGATGATTTTGTGAGCTGCCTTTGCTTTATGATTATCCTTGATGAACTGCAGGATTCTGATGGGATGAATCATTCTAGCCATTTCTCATACTGTTATCAGGCTAAAAAGAAAGCTATTTCCTCCAGCAGAATTCAAGGAACTTGTATTCCCCACCTTCTAAAGCAACTTTACCAATTAAGTCACAGACAAAGAACTGCACTATAGGGGAACAACTTTGGTGTCAATTTTTTTTAATATTTAACAAACAGGGTCTCGATGCATGTGGAAGATATTTATAGAATCATAGAAATCATAGAATAATGGAATTGGAAGGGGCCATCAAACCCAATTCTAAGTATATCTGACAAGTGATTGTAGGTATTTTAATCAATAGCTTGGAAAATTACTTTTATTTTTATAACCCCCCAGACACATGGGAATTGTAATCCAAAAGGTACAGGTAGGTCAGCTCCACATGCATAACACAGTTATGCTACAGTTCTGTGAACATTCCCTAAGTGAGGTAGAAGAACAAATAAGTATGATGTATCATGGCACTGAAGTATGGATTTCACTTAAGTTAGTATGGGCCTGAGGACATCTCCAAAGGTGGCATGCAAGGATCAACAGAGAAAGAATAAATGGCTCACATAGTGTCCTGATTCCAGGCAGAATGTGTCAGACCCTGGGTGGGGCAGTCCAAGTGAGGGCAGCAAACCCTTCTGGGACTAATAAGCAGCCCATCCGCTCCCATGCACTGCTGATATGGGTCATAGGATGTTACCATGATGAAGGAACTACATCTGGAGTCATTTACTCCTGAGGAGTTCAGCAGTGCAGTCTTGCATATCTTCTGGGCATGGCCATTCTGCCTTAGCTCCAAGTGTTGGGGTTTTGGGTCTCAGTCACTGAATGGGGGCTCCTCTAAAAGCAGCATGATGCATTGCCTCTTTGGGTGATTCTACCCAAGTAGAAATTCACTGGTGCACCAGGTATAAGCAAAGCAGTCCATCGCTGTGCCACTTGGCTAAACTTGCTTCCTCTGTCCGTGTTTCTCTGTAATGGTCAAACAGTCAGCTACATTCCCTAAATAAGTGTCTCTCTACCTTTTAAAAAAAACCCATTCCCTCTTTTGGTAAGGATAAAAATCTTATGCTTCCCTTCAAAAAAATAATAATCCACCCATAACTTTATTTGAAATTTGAAATAATGAGACTTGGATACAGAGAGGCAGGTGGACAGGTAGCTAGGCATTGGCCTCCCAACACTTCATCTGCTACCACCACTAAGGGAAAAGGTTCATTTTTGTCTGTGCCAGTGTGCTTTATTTTATGATTGACAACTGGAAGGTAAACACAAGTTTACTGTGAAAGTGTCATTGCTGAGGCATACATCCCTAAGGAAATCTTGTTGCTGCAGGGAACATGTATTAATCAGAAGGAATACACATTTACTTTAATGTTAAATTTGAACCCTGTCCCATTAAACTGGACTTCTGAGCCACCATGCTCAGAGCAACTTATCTCTTGGGCCAAATGCTCAGCAATGACAGTGGAGTTGATTATCAACCTCCAACGCCAAGCAGAGGTCAAAAGCATAGCACTGGCGAAACAGTGGGCAGCATGCCTCCCCTTACATTCCAAGCTATCCAGGAAAGTGGTTGCCCCTTCCTGGCAAAGAGCAGAGGTGATCCTTATTAAAATGACTGTGAATCCTTGGACTATGACCAGCCCTCTAGCCTCACAGGAAAATGAGGGGACCCCAGTGTCCCCAGTTGAAGACCAGTGCCAGGTGTAGTCAGTGTCAACACCCAGCATCCTCTGGCATCTCTGCCTAGTGCCTGCCATGCCCATAGTAAAGGGAGGGCATTTAGGGACCTTCTGCATAGATGTGGTGAAGTCATGCAAGTTTGTGGGACAGCCAGATAAGACACTGCAGTATTCATCCCAAACCACAAATGGTAACCATGTACATTCCCCCCTTCTAGAACACTGGGGTTTTGGAGTAGTTCAAAATCCGTGTATAACTCTTATGGCCCCCCAAAACATAACTAGAAATCATAAACAGCTGATCAACACACACACACACAAATACAGAACAGATAAATTTACTATAGTAACTGTACATTGTGCCATCATACCCCAGCACCCTCCCCAGCTGCCACAGGCAGCCACCATGCCAGGTGAGGGGGCTAGCTGAGCCGCCACCATTGAATCGGGGCCCACCTCACCAACAAGTAAGTCTGAGACTCCCCTTTCTCAGGCCACTTCCTGGACATGAATAGCATCATGGTATTTATTGAATATTTATTGATTGATTGAATGATTTTTAAAAATCTATGTATAACCAAGACCATGCTGCTCAAACCTGTGCAATTCAAGGGAGACGTCTAGTTAAGTTCTGAATCATTCTAGACAATTACTTTGTTTCTTCCTTCACATCCTTGCGTGACTGGCATTCAAAGGTGTTTACCTTCTCCTACATGCCAGACAGGGCATAAAAATAATAATTCTAAAAACCTAAAGAAATCTGGAGACGGACAGGAAAGGGAATATAGATTCAGCAATGCAAATCCTATGTTGGCGACCCCTGGTTTCCAAACTGGGTCAGGGCTGGGCCTCCTATGCAGCAAGATGTGGCAATTTTCTTCATGCAGTAACTGTGATGGAAGGGTATAAAAAAGAGGCCAGATGCATTGTCTGAACGTACAATGATAAATTTTTGTGCCACTCTAGCTATGGAAAGGGAAAACATTTGGGTTCCAGGCAGCAAAATGTGCAGTATAAGAAGGCTGATGCTTAAGAGGAAGTTGTCCCCACATGAAACATCTTTTCTTTCAGGTCATTGTCTACACAGTGCTAGAACTAGTTACTCTGTTTAGCTGTATAGCCCAAGGAGACATCAGTTGCCTGCTGCCTCTGGTTGATGTAAAGCTCAGCCAGGGTTGGGCTTGTCTGCATATATTTTTTTCAAGCAGGAAAAGGTGCTGATTGTTTGGCTTTTGTCACTTTTCCAAAATGAACCTGTCTCTCAGAATTAAGCTCAGTTTCAAGATTGCAGGTAGAAGTAGAGAATGTAATTAAGAGTGATTAGCACGGGATGATTCGACTATCTGATACACTGGTGTAAATGTTCTCGGCCCCATTTTACTCATTGGTGAGGGATTGTGGATCATGGTTTTACTGAGACTAGCTGAATAAAGCTGAAGATGAGTAGATAGAATCATAGATTAATGGGGTTGGAAGGGGCCTATAAGGTCATTGAGTCCACTGCCACCACCCAGCTCAATGCATGAATCCAAATAAAAGTATATCTGACCCTGATCCTGACTCCTGATGGCTGTTCTTTACTATTCAAAACATACATACAATGCTAAGCTAAAAACAGTGATTGATACTGCAGTTTGGCTCACAGAGGTAAGGAAAGGCAAATGTTTGGACTGGAAGATGTATATTTCTATATATTCTGTCTGTGTTCAGAACCAGATCACTTGCACAACAGAAGCAACCCACTCCACCCACTCCCCTAGTGTGGCTCTGTTTGTTAACTTTGTAAATAAGCCTAATACAGCCTATAACATGGAATAAAGGCATTTAAAATTCAAGTAATAGCTTCTGGAAATGCAGCAATTTAATTTCAATGATCTGCCTGACACATTTCTCTGTCTATGTAAATCAGCCTTCATTTCAAAGGGTTTTGAGCAATATTTTTATTCTGATTTAAAATTGAGGGCACAAGGGTAGTAGTGGATGGGTCTGACCTCAACAGATCCTAGCCTTTTGGTTTCTGCAGGGAACAGTGCTATGGGCATGACTTGGAAGTGGAAGAACATGTCCATAACTACCCAGAGCTATGACTAGTACATTAGGGCAATAGAAAGACTCCTCAAATGTCATGTAAATCAAACATGGGCATGCTTCAGGGGTGCAGGGGGTCCATTCTTCCTCCCTGCAGAGACTGCTATGGGCTGCATCCCTCAAACAAAAAGTTAGTATCATAACCACCTTTTTTGATCACACACACAAACAGTGTGAAAGGAGAACTGTCACTTCCAGAGGCTTCTGTTGTTGCTCTTACATGCCATCAAGTTGTATCCAGCTTATGGAGATCCTATGAATGAGAGATCCTCAGAACGTCCTGTCCTCTGCCGCCCTCCTCAGCTCTTATAAGCCTTTGACTTTAGGGAGCCAGTCCATCTCATATTTGGTCTTCCTTTTTTCCTGTTGCCTTCAACATTTCCAAGCATTATTGTCTTTTCCAGAGAATCTTGCCTTCTTATGATTTGCCCAAAGTAGAACAGCATCATTTCCATCATTTTTACCACCTTGATTGGCTCTAGGACCCACTTTGTTTGTCTTTCTGGCAGTCCATGATATCCACAAATCTCTCCTCCAGCACAATATTTCAAATGTTTTTCCCTGTCAGCTTTCTTTACTCTTCGGCTTTCACAACCATACATGGTGATCATGAATACAACAGTGTGGATGGTCTTGGTCTCCAGTGACACATCCTTGCACTTGATTATCTTTTCTAATTCCTTCATTGCTGCCCTTCCAAATCTCAGACTTCTTCTGCTTGCTTAGCTGCAGTCTACATTTAGATTGATGATTGAATGAGAATATACTAAATCTTCTGTATCAATTCATTCACTGTCAATGTTAAGATTGTCCAGCTCTTCTGTAGTCATAATTTTTATCTTCTTCATGTTCAACTGCAGTCCTGCTTTGGCACTTTCTTCTTTCATTTTCCCTAAATGTTATTTCAAGTCATTGCTGCTTTCTGCCAATCAGATGGTGTCATCTGCATATCTTAAATTATTGAAGTTTCCTTTACCAATTTTCACTCCTCCTTCATTTGAGTTTAGTCTGGCTTTCCGTACGATATATTCTGCATGCAGATTGAACAGATAAGGGGATAAAAGGCACCCTTGTCTGATTCCTTTATCTATAGGAAACCATTCTGTCTCTCCATATTATGTCCTAATGAATTCTGGTCCACAATACTGGTTACACACCAGGACAATCAAGTGCTGAGGCACACCCATTTCTTTCTGACGTTTCTCATGATCCACATAGTCAAAGGCTTTGCTGGAGTCCATAAAGCATAGACTGATCCTCTGAAGTTCTTTGTGCGATCCAGTAGTCAGTGGATATTTGCAATATTATCTTGAGTGCCTCTTCCTTTTTGGAATCCAGCTTGAACATCTGGCATTTCTTACTCCATATAAGGTAAAAGTCTTTGTTACAACATCTTGAGCATCACTTTGCTTGCATGAATAATTAAAGCAATGCTCCTATAGTTATTGCACTCCTGGACATTTCCTTTCTTGGGGACAGGAATGTACACTGAACATTGCCAGTCTGTGGGCTGTTATTTTGTTTTCCATACTTTGTTGTGATTCTTGTTAGGATTTTGACAAACAGACAGACAGAAACCTTAATTGGCATACTGTACAAAATTAAAACACACTAAGATGCAAATAAAACATTCAGCAGCTAACATGTAGCAGGGAACAGCCAAATAACATCTTTAGGGCTTGGCATTCACCGACAGCACAATGTGTCGCCTCTGCATGATGGAGTGGATGTATCTGGCTGTTGTCAGGGTAAGTTCCTTAATAGTGCCACCTAGGAGGTGTTGAAGTTTTCTTGGGTCATCCCATCCAGAATGGAAGGGAAGGAAAGTGCTCAGATAAGATAGGCGGATATCCTTATACAAGATACAGTAAAACAACATATGCTGCAAGGATTCAACCACTTTTGACAGATTCAGTCTGCCTGGCTTGAAATAGTTCTATTGGTATTCCATCTACCTCTGGTGATTTATTTTTTCCTAGTGTTTTCAGAGCAGCTTCAGTTCACTTTCTAGAACTGCAGGTTCTTCAACATAGGATTCCTCTCCAAATGAGTCATTCTTTTATCTCTTCTATATAGACCTTCCATATACTGTTGCCTCCTTATCTTTATTTTCCTGATCAGATAGTGTGCTTCCCTGTTGGCCATTCAGCATTTGTAGGATTAAATTTCCCTTTGATTTCTTGGATCTTCTGAAAGATCTTGTCCCCCCCCCCTTTTTTGTTGTTGTTCTTCTCTTCTTGTTGTTCTTTGCTGACTGGGGCTGATTACAGGGATCACATAACCCCCTGTTACAGCAGCTCTACTGGCTGCAGAACAGCTTCTGGACACAATTCAAAGTGCTGGTTTTATCACTTATAAACCCCTAAATAGTCTAGGTCCAAGCTATCTCAAGGACCGTATCTCCCATTATGAGCCATCTCAGATGTTAAGATCATCAGGAGAATCCTTTCTCTCAGTCCTGCCACCCTCACAGGTGCGTCTGAGGGGGACAAAGGAGAGAGCCTTCTCTGTTGCTGCTCCCAGACCTTGGAACTCCCTCCCACTGGAGGCCAGGCTGGCCCCATCTTTGCTGTCCTTCCACAAGCAGGCAAAGACCTTTCTCTTCAGGAAAGCCTTCTCTCACTAACTAGCTACCTGTGTGTGATTTTTAGATGGATTGTTATGCATTACTGCTCTGACTGGAATTTTAGTACTACTTGTGTTTTCCATTTTTGTATTTTTCATTTCTCAGAGCAGCTTTTTTTTTTTAAAAAAAGTATACTTATTGTTCTTAGCTTTAACATTTCCTTTCAGTGATGTAAGATGCCTCTTCACTCATTGTTTTAAGTTTTAAATATTATCATTTAATGATGTTGACCACTGTAGTATATTCATTGTTTTCAGCTTCAAATATTGTATTTCAATGTTTTAAGCTGCCTTGGGTCCTTTTCAAGGAGAAAGACAAGGTAAAAATATTTTAAACGGAAACAACAACAACAACACAGAAACAAAACAAACAAACAAACAGCCTCCTGATGGCATTGCTCTCAGCTTCACCGAAATATTCAGAGCCCTTCACCGTGTTAAGGTATGCCTCCAAGAAGGGGCAGAGGTTTCTAGGAGAAGCAATTTTTATTTTTCTTCTTCTTCTTTTAAAAAGCTGGCAGGGAAGACTGTGAGAATCCTCCACATAAAAGGGTTAAGGCCACATGGTGCCTAACCCTGGCATGAACTCTCTGTTGCATCCTTACCTCAGGAATGCTTAAATAGCACAAGCACGTCTTGGCTGCTTGCACGTCACCAGGAAGGAGGACAAAGGAGGTCACCTATTTGCATATAATTGCATGGGCTAATTTATATGTTCAGATGTCTGGTTAGAAATAAGCTTTATAATTTAAACAGAATTACAATGCATGTCCCTTGAGCAGGGAAGACCAGATGATTTGTGTCCCTACTGATACATCGTGTGGATGGGCAATGTCAAGATTCCAGTTGTTCCTCCTTGTATGTCTTGGTCTTTAAATCATAATTAAACTGGACAGTCCTGCAAAAAGAGAACACTTTCAAAGGAAGGATGGCTGTCTTTCAAATGGAGGACTATCCCTCCCCAAAGATGTGTCATCACTCCAACTGAATGCAGATTTTGGTATAATTATCTGGCCCCCAAAAAAACGATTCAGAGAAAACAAGGCCAGAGCAGTATGTCATGCACAGAAGCGTTGGGGAGTTTCCTATCAGGGGTAAGTACTTTACATAAGGCCTAATGTCTACATTTGGCATCCTCAGGCATCTATTAAAGGCCCTGCTACTGACCAGAACGTCCTTCTTCCGTTTGACTGATTTTCTCTTCCTAACCAGTGGTAGCTCAGTCTAGGAAATCCTGCTGAATGCAGATGTGGTCTTTAAAAAGTTCCCCATCACTTGCTGATCATCATTTTTTGGCCACAAAGAATGCAGCATCTGAGTTCTCCTCCTGAGATTTGCCCTATATTACAAAGCTATTTTTCCCCCTTCTCATTTTATTGTTTTTCTTCTTCTTCTTTGGCTGGCCTATATTTAATCATTGCTTATTTCCCTCATGAGTTCTGAAATCTCCCTCCCCTCTTCTCTTTCTTCTCCTTGGAGAGCTTGTTTGAGAATCTTTTCCCATTATTTTATGTAAGAGGATTGATCTTTTCACACATACTGATCATATAGCCTGCAGCTGTTCTGTCTCCAAAGCAATGACTGAAGAGTCTTGTTTGGTTAAGCTGCTTCCTCAGCACCTAGTGCCATGGCCTTTGATTCAGGATGCTGATAAGACTCAGAGACCCAGGGCGGCCATAGAGACCTGAGGTCAACAACATTGGTGGTTTTGTGGCACAGAAGCTTCATCTCTCACTATCTGATGAAAATAGCTGAAATTGTAGGAAAAAAAGAGGGGGAAAGGGAATGTTACTGATTATTGAGTCATAATGTAGTGTTCTTAATATCCAGTTTTCTTCATAAAACTTGGGAGACAAATACTGCCACCAGTTACGCAAAGCTGGCAGGTCAGCCCTATGCATAGTTATTGAAAAGTATATGGCATTGCATTCACTGGGACTTACCCCTTTGAAGTGTGTTTAGGATTCCAGCATTGTATTTCACTGGGATTTCTGATTTAGCCTGGAGTCTGTGGTATTGTGAGCAACTCTCATCTGGAACAGTTCCAAAATTTGCAATGCTGTTATTCCCAAATGTATTGATCTGAGACTGAAGTGAACAGAGGGGCTTATCTACAGATCAGGGTGATCATATGTATGAACCCAGACCTTTCAGGTACAAATCCAACATGTGTTTCATCAGGCTGTACATAAGGGTCATGGAAACTGTAACTGCCTGAATGTTGAATCATGTTCAAGTCATTCAACAATCATGAGGAAAGGGTTGTTTCTGCTGACTCCACCTACTACTTTCACATGCACAGAAATTTTGTTTTTACATAATCTTACATAAGATGTTCATATATAGGCTTTCTTGAAGCAGCATGTACACTCATTTCCACATGGTATATAATACTTATTGCATATATGCATACATATTATGTGCCATGTGGAAATGAGTGTACCATTCACAAAGTGACAGCAAACAAATGAATATTCAAGAAACTAACTCCCTTGTTTTCATCAGCTCACCAACCACTTTTCGCCCAAAGACAAAGCAATTGTCATGGCTGATAAGTGTGGATGATAGTGAGCACAAGAGGGTATCCTGTAGACCATTTTGACTGCTGCCATTGGTGTTGTCAACATTCAGACTGCCCTTTGCTATGAAAATCTTGGCATCCTTTTTCATGCTGGCAATATTGGGCCATTTCCTGGAATTTTGTACCATGGATATAGAAGCACAATATTTCACTACAGTGGTGCCTTGAGTTGCGAGCTTAATCCGTTCCGGAATGATGGTCGTAACTCAAGTTGGTTGTAACTCAAAGTACCATTTCGCACAGGAATACATTGAAACGTGATTAATCCGTTCCAGCCAAAAAAAACCCCACTAAAAAACCCACTAAAAAACCCACTGCAAGACCCATCAAAGCACAGAAACATAACCCCACCAGAATCAAACAAACCCATTCCAGCAGGGACTAAAAAACGCACTGCAAGACCCATCGAAGCACAGAAACATAACCCACCCACCCAGCCCAAACCCAAGCAGCCACAGAATAAAAAAAAAAACACCCATTCCAGCAAACCCCCGCCCAGCCCAAACCCACGCTGCAAAACCCCAGTACTCACCCAGAACAGGCAGTCTCTCCGTTTTAAAAAAGATAGTCAAAAAGCAAAAATAAAAGCAGTACCAGGCAGTCCGAAGCCTCTCTCAGAACGCACACTCTCTAACCGCTGGGGCGAAGGAGCTACAAAGAAGCAGCCTATTTGCCGACCAACGGTTAGCAGTTTAAATTCCCTGCCTTTCCCCCCGCCTTTTTTCTGATCGTATCTCAAAGATCCGGTCGCAAGTCAAAGCAAAATTTTGTGACCGGAGCTGGTTGTAACTCGATTTGGTCGCAAGTCAGGACGGTCGTAAGTCAAGGCACCACTGTTCAGTGGTTTAGGTATCTGGCTGCAGAGCCAGAGTTTGGGAGTTCAGTTCCCCACTGTGCCTCCTTGACAGGAGCTTGGTAATCCATAAGGTCTCTTCCAGCTCTGCAGTTCTAAGGTTATTCATAAACTAGAGGGTTGGGTTTTTTTTAAAGAACTAAATCTATCTTTGCCTATATTAGATTGTAAGCTTTTGGGAGCAAGGACCTGTCCTTTTGTGTTCTGTAAATTGCCATGGACAGTGGTAGTGATACAATGAAGGCACAATCATCATTATCGTCAATGTTATCTCTCAGAGATCCACAAATTAACAACTGTGGCAAAATTCTAAATACCTTTCCCACTGGGAGTAAGGTCATTGAACACAGTGGGATCTACCCCCTGAGTGACCATGCACAGAACTGCACAGTGTGTTTCAATCTCAGATACCATATAACTTCAGAATGCAGATGGGGAATTGCATAATTGCTTCTATTACATATGGGAGATTGATGCATTGGCAGAGGTGTTCCAATCTCGCCTTCTCTAATATTGCTCAGATGTGGAATCACTGAAAATTATTTTAGAGTAAGAAATAAATATACATAGCATTTAGAAAATTCTTTTTATATGTTGGAAGCACTTTGTGTCATTAAAGGAATATTTATTTTAACTATCTACTATGCCTGATGTGTATTATTGCCCTATTGCTGGGGCCAAGAGAGGATGGGCATTTTAAACAATCCTTACACACAGACTGCTACCATTTCACCTCATTCTCTTTATGACTACATAATGCCTTTTCTCTCAAAGGTTAGTTTCAGACCTCTATCACAAAGTGAATAAACGACAAAATTACTGTTACTCTGTAATGTGAATTAAGTTAACTCAATGAATATCATCGTAGAGTTATACACATTTTTCGTATTAAAACACTGTTTTTGCAACACTATTTGGCTGTTCCTCTGTTTTCCTCTCTCTCTCTCTCTCTGTGTGTGTGTGTGCGCGCGCACATGTGTGCATGCACAAGTGTGTGTGTAAGACTGAAGAGCTAAGATGTGAAGCACAAGTCCTAGCTCACCATCATGGGTCTTTGTTTTGCAGGGCATGGAGATGATTGGGGAGATGTGCCCAGCTCCCTGGCTGTTAGGGCAACAAAAATGCAGCTGCCTGATGGCTTGTATGACACAAATGGATGATGGGTACTCCTCCCCTGCATCCCCTGCTGGCATATTTAGCTGATGTGTGGTCTTTGTAGAGTGGACTCAGAGGAAGAATTCCCTCTCTGTTCCAGCTGATTGTCATAAAACTATTCTGGCTATCCTCTCTGTCATTAGATCTCAATGTGAATGGATACCATAGCAACAAAAAGATGTAATACAACAATTCAATATTCTGAAAATCTGAATTAAATTGCTATAAACAATTAAGACAAAAGAACAACGTATCTTCCATTCTTGATTCAGCCTAAAAGAGGTAGTCATTGGTGACTGACTGTGAGAAAATCCGGGGACCCAAATGTAATTCAGTTTCATTCCAACTGTGTGTACATAGCTAAGTTCACTAAATCAAAGTATTTAGATTGAACCTGGCTTGGTCATACTGACATCACAGATACAAAGGCCAGTATCTGGTCTCAAGCAGACCCAGTGATTCAGTGGGGTTTACATAGGTTTTACTTTTGACCTATCATTCAACAACTGATTCAATGTGTCTAGTCCTAGTTGCAACTAGCAATAAGATACTGACAAAAAGTTTAACTATTGCAGTGTGACTGTCTGAGGTGTTATTTTGAAAGCGGCATCTCAGAAACATTTACAAACTAGAGCACTCAATTTAGGAAAGATTAAAGTAGTCCATTTTAGAAACTAGTCATTTTACGTGAGTTGATCAAATTTTGGGGTGATAGGGAGAACCTAGTAATTTTGTGATTGAGTGAGGTCTGTTTTTCGACAGTTCATGGTTTACTAGTGTGCATTTTAGCAGACTGAATGAATTTTTCTTTCATCCTCCCCTACTAACTTTCTTCTAAGTTTAATCCTATGAGGTTTCACTCTGTGCTCACCTTGCTACAATGCATAAACCATCATCAACTGACATGACAGATGCAAAAGAATATAAACTATTCAGAGAGACAGGATGACAAGTGTGGAGAATCATTGTTGACAGCTGTCTATCACATTCTGAAAGGTCTTGAACAGGAATGTAACGAATGGCTTTTGTCTGAGTTGTTGACCTCAGAGTTAAGGTGAAGAAATCAATAATAACTTGCAAGACTGCAGGGAAAATTAGTCATACTAGAGACTTGCAACTACCAGGGCATTGTGCTCAGATCATGGGGAGGAAACTGTTGTACCATTCTACCATTGATGCCTCTTGCAGTGATTTGTATGGTTGTCCTTTCTCTACGAGGCTCCATGTGCTGAAAAATGGCAAAGACCAAGACTGGCCCCTACCATTAAGTAAGGCAGCATTCCAAGACATCAGATTTTGGGTGACATAAAAGGACAGCCAATTGTCCATTATTAAATTTATTATCATCATATTTTTACTGCCAGAGATAGATCTATGAGGCACTTTGATTTGGGTGAATGTTTGTGTCTGTGGGGGTGACATTTACTGCTTTTACTCAAAAGGTCAAAATATTGAAATGTGCCCAAATGTCTTGGGCCAGCCTTTCTGGTAAGGGCTATTTTGATATCAGCAAATGAAACAAGGAAAATTTAAAATGAATATATCATGGCGGTCACTGATTTGGTGGAATGCAATGTAGACTTTGAACAATGTCCTTCAGCATTTTATGGATAAAAATAAGAAAGAGTGGTCAGATGTGGACAGAGGGGAGGTAGCAAGATCATTTTACCTCTGTATTTACATGGATGCTTAAGACATACTGGTTCTGCTCCCAACTCAAAGATTTACCTTTCCAGCTTTTGGGGGGGGGGGGGGGGAGGCACCTGAAGCATGAAAAACACTAGTGCTGTTCAAAGGGGCCTATAAAATCTCTCTAAGAGACACATTAGGACAGTAAAATTGGGATCCATAACAGAAAATAGCATCTTCTCCTGATACCTCTGGACAACTGGAGTCTATATTCTTTTAGGATAAAAGAATCAGAAGAAAATTAATCTAAGCCCATAGACTAATTAAATCTCTTAATTATGCAAATAAACAAGTCTATTCATCTACTTCAGGTGCAATAAGATGGAGAAATGGTTTGCATTGCTTGGTGCAAGCTATTTCCCAGTGATCAGAGGGCTATTCCTTTCAGGGGGCCAAGCTGGAGTGATTCTCTAATGGGTGGAAAGGTTGCTTTAAGGGAGATTGTGCCCACCAAAGCAATCATTTCTGGTGTGATCAGACATGATCCTTTCTTGCCATCTGATCAAACCCTTAATTGACAATCCTTAGCATGCTGGATGTGGGTGTGTGAGGTGGCTAACCTATTAAAGGATGAATTTGTGGGTGGAGATATTTAACTTTGTGAGCCCCACCAGCTGTACCTGGGTCAACAGGTGACCCCCTCCTCCATTCCCAGATTGATGGACTCAGCACAAGGTGCCTCAAACAAAACAGGGTTTATTACAATTTGGATCAGGGTTTCAACATGCATATTTTCAGGCAACCAGCTCTCTCCAGGGCTAGTTAGTAACACTAACCCTGGCTTAATCTTACTCTGTTTCACCTCCCCCACCCCCATGAGCTTACAGCATTGGATGTGTGTGTGAAATTTTACGGTCTGCCTCACTGGTGAGCATCAAGAGCAGCCAAAACTTGAGGCCTGCTTAAGCAAGGGCTGGTGTGACTGCAATGGGGGCAAGGCACATTGTCCACTTGGGGCGTTGATGACATGTGGTTGGGATCGATGGCAAGGGGTGCTCTTGCTGGAGATGATGCAGGCATTCTTTCTGGCATTTCCATCTTCAGTGCCACAGCTTGGTAAGGGTCCAATTTCCCAGACTGATTCCCACCTGTGGTCAAGGGCCTTGCCTCTGCCGTCATTCCTCCCAATAGGTTAGGTGAAGCAAGGTCATAAGTACCAGCGCTTCTCAGCCTCTCCCTTAGGCACCCATAATTCTACAAGAACTGCTGGTCACGGGTTCTCCTTCACAACATAGTCCCAATCCCCAAGGTAGTTCTGGTTCTTCCTCCTCATCCTTTCCACATGGTACACCTCCCCCAGTTCCTCCTGGGCAGCTCCCAGACTCCTTTTTCTTCTCCCTCAGGCAGCACCTGGGCTTCCTTTTCCTTCTCTTTCTCTTCAACTAACTATCCACCTCCACTTGCACTTCTTTTATAGATCCCACCTCCCAATTAGCTCCCTTGCCCTCCCAATTTTCCAAGGAGTACTCCAAACTTGCTGATTTGCTTGCACCCACCGGTGCTTTGCCTATAGTCTTGACTGGCAACACTTCTGTTTATGTCTGGTAGTCCTTAGCCTATGGTTCCCTATGTTCTAGTTTCCCCATCAGGACTGGGAGACTGCTTTCCCTTGGGCCTGGGCTGAGGCTAGAAAGCCCATCAGAGGCACCATCACTGATGTCCCCCTCACCGACCTAGTGATATATTTTTTAATAGTATTACGACTTTAGTAATAAGGTTCATTAAAAATGGCCTCAGGTAATGACGAAAATGTGGTACAGAAAATTTTGAACAAACATCATTGACTTTGACTTAAAAAAATGAATAAATTATGCTATCCGACCCTAATTAATCTGAGTTTTGCACAAGCCCAACATGAATCTTAAGGTTCTTATATTTAACAAAATACCAAACAATCACAAACAAGTAAACAAATAAACAGAAAGAAATCCAACTTAATTATCCTTGGGTTTTCATGTTTCCCAGATCTGCGATTGCTCACATCAAAGAAGGGCTGGTAGTCTTTTGAACAGCAGGGAATACTTCACAGATACTGGTCTTAAAATAGTGCACAGTACACCTATAGCAATATTTCTGTCTCTCTTTCTCCCATCTCCAGTTTTTTAATTTTTTTTCTTACAATTCTTCACTTTTTGAGAGGCAAGTCTGACTTGGCCTACCCAACCCAATAAAATTAACTGAAGCGACGTGACTGGGAGAGACATACATTGACCACTTCCTTCAAGCCTTGCAGTCATATTTTAGCAGGGATTGGCTTGACCCATGTGACAGTGACAGAGCATTCTAAACCTAGTCTTACACTTCAGCAGACTCAGAGCCATCTACTGAATATTCACGATTGGCTCATTGATATTCCATCAGCAATTGAACAAGCTTAGGTGGAGAGTCCCATGCAAAGTGGGTCGCACAAGAAAGAAAGAAAAAAAATATTCAGACTTTTCCCTCCCTCGAGGATTAACTTAAATCTCTATTGATGTCTCAGTCCTTGCCATCCTTGAAGTCTGAACAAGACAATTTGGGTAAGGTCCCACAGTAGGGGTCAGCCAGTTAACAGACCAACAGACCCAACATTAACTGTGATGTATGTTGTACATTTTTGCCATATTTTCAGGTGAAACATTCCTTGCTATCTGGAGCTTTCTTAACCTGCTTGTCAATAGTGCTCTTCAGATGAGCAGAGTTCCAGCTGCTGATACCTTTAATGAAGAGAAGCAGATGGTCAAAAATGTGGTTCAAGGGACTGTGTCTAGAAAACTTCCAAAACTCCTGAATTCAAAAAGAGAAGAGGGAATGTGCTTGAAGGTCCCAACAGAAAGAAAATCAGTCCTAAATTAAGAAAACAATGAACAGTTTAGAACAAAGATGGCAAGCTGTGACCCGCTGGATATTGCAACACTGGAGTGTCCATCAGGCTTGGTCAGCAAAGTGAGCAATAGCAATCAGGGGTGATGAGGGTTTCAGTCCAGAAACTCTTGATGAGGCCAAGTTGTCCACCTCTGGCTACAAGGCATAAGTGGCTATTGTGTATTAAAGCAGGGATGAGGTACAGCTGGTGGAGAGAGAGAAAAGAACCTTGCCATGTGATCTTTTTATATTTGAAAGCTGTTATGACCTCCAGACTCATACCTATAATTTAAGATATTGATGCCTCTTGCTCAGAAAATGTCTTTCGTCTACTTCCCATGTTTCAGTCTGTAGATTAGTATCCAATACTATTCCCTACTTGGAGTTCTCCTTATCAGATTGGCATCCACACATTGTCTTTCATTTTCTTGCCATACTTCTATCTATGTTTCTCTTGGTTTGTGCCTTTGTCTTCCTACTCTTCCATGCAGCCTAAATGGAAAGCTTTGCTATCTTCTCAGAGTGTGTAAGATATTGTTTCTCAGCTGTCAAAGTAAATGTATAACTACAGACTATTCTAGATTACTTTTTTGTTGTTGTTTAGTCATTAAGTCATGTCCGACTCTTCGTGACCCCATGGACCAGAGCACGCCAGGCCCTCCTGTCTTCCACTGCCTCCCGGAGTTGGGTCAAATTCATGTTGGTCGCTTCGGTGACACTGTCCAACCATCTCGTCCTCTGTCATCCCCTTCTCCTCTTGCCTTCACACTTTCCCAACATCAGGGTCTTTTCCAGGGAGTCTTCTCTTCTCATGAGACTTTAGGCATCCATTTTAAGACCAGCAGTGGCCGGCAAAACAGTTCACCAGTAAGAACAACTGATTTCATCAAGGAGGGAGGGAAGTTCTAGCCTTGGCATCAATAAAGGGTGGGCAATGTCTGGAGAAGAGAAGCCACGGTACTCCCCCTCCACTGAGGGGCGACACTATCTCTGTTGCATTGCTGCCAAATTTTGTTGATGTGATGGCAGCAAAAAAAAAAAGGGGGAAGGAGGATTTCTTGTAAAACAGGATGAGCAGAGAATGTATACCTTCTTTTAAAGCAGAATTGTAATTAATAATAAGGCATGCATGGCCCACACACTTTGCTTTAAAGGAATTGCCCTCGAAGATGATTTGGATGTTTCAGCTAGTGCAGGATGTGATTGTCAGAACTTTGTAGTAGTAGCAGCAGTTGTTGTAGTAGTTGTTGTTGTAGTAGTAGTTGTTGTTGTTAAGTGCCCACTAAGTCATTTCACCCTTTGGTGATCCTATGAACAAATGGCCTCCAAAATGTCCTGTTCTTAATAGCCCTGCTCAG
Source organism: Intellagama lesueurii (assembly GCA_037013535.1). Taxonomy (NCBI): domain Eukaryota; kingdom Metazoa; phylum Chordata; class Lepidosauria; order Squamata; family Agamidae; genus Intellagama; species Intellagama lesueurii. Next base: position 118,608,021 of record JBAJHW010000001.1, read on the forward strand.
CTCTTTCAAACTCAAGGCCTTCCTTTATCCATCTCATGTTTGGTCTTCCTCTTTTCACGCTGCCTTTAGCTTTTCCTACTACTATTGTGTTTTCCAGTGAGTCTTGTCTTCTCATGATGTATCCAAAGTCTGACAGCCTTAGTTTTGTCATTTTTGGTGTGAGAACTATACAGCCCTTTTTTATTTGCCTGTCCATGGTTTAAGATTTCCTATAGTAGTTCTTCCCCCTTACTTGTTAGAAATGTAGAACAACAAAGAAGGTTTTGTTGTGATAGCACTCTGTTTTCGGTGTGCCATCTTTAAAGAGGTGTATCTGGCATTCTTTTCATGAGTAGGCTAAGACATTCTTTAATTTTCAAAAGCAGTTTACTTTAGCAATGCTTAGCCTACTGTTTGCTTTAGTTGCTGCATCATATTTTTTTATCATCTGTTATTGTTTTGTTGCATATCTTAATACTTTTACCTTGCTTTTGCCATTTTTCATACAAGAGCTATTCAATGAAGGACAGTAATTAAACATTTGAAACGGCAAATATATAGACAAAATGTATTCATTATTATTGTTATAAATATTTTGTCTGCCTTTACACCAAAGCTATCTAAGTTGGCTTAAGCAATATAAGAAACACCAATTTATCTGTGAAAGCATGGGACCCCTACACTATTGTTATATCTAATATTGTTGCTGTCAGTACCCATTTGTGTTATGACAATTGAAAGAAATTCTGGAAGCCATCCCAGCTGTACAGAAATGAGATTTCAGCCCATGCTGCCTGGTTTCAGATCTAATAGTGTCCCTGCTGGCGATTGCTGCAGTCATTGTTATGCACAGCCCTGAGGGCAAGAAATTTATGTAAGAGAAAAGGCACTGACATGTTTTCCCCATTTAGTCCTCCAGGGCTTTAATGAAAAGACCAGGCCAATTTGACCTTCTGTAAATGTGTCTGAGTTGCAAACCCACTTAACCCAGGTCACCTTAGTGAATTCCACGAAAGTGCCTGAGTTTAAGTATAAACTTGTCTCTCAGTGCTTCATGGAACTAAGTCAGCTATAGAATGCTGTGTAACTCACTAGACCTCTTTATTCCTCCATATGCAGTTGCAGTTTCTCATGATGATGCTCCGGAACAAAATGCCCCACCTCTATTCAGTCCAAAAGCCTGACATAATATATATCCGTCACAAAGTGGAAAAAAAAGGTTTGGCCTATCTTGGCATGTTATCAAAGTTGCAGCATTTCCAAAGCTGCCAGCCTTAGGAACATCTATGGGACATTTAAGCTTGGTAAAGGTAAAGGTAAAGGTAAAGGTTCCCCTTGACAATTTGTCCAGTCGTGTCCGACTATAGGGGGTGGTGCTCATCTCCGTTTCCAACTCATAGAGCTAGCGTTTGTCCAAAGACAATCTTCCGTGGTCATGTGGCCAGCGCGACTAGAAACTGAACGCCGTTACCTTCCCACCGTGGTGGTACCTATTTATCTACTCGCATTTGCATGCTTTCGAACTGCTAGGTTGGCGGGAGCTGGGACTAGCAACGGGAGCTCACTCCGTCGCGTGGATTCAATCTTACGACTGCAGGTCTTCTGACCTTGCAGCACAGAGGCTTCTGCGGTTTAACCCGCAGCGCCACCATGTCCCACCCCAAAATACCTTCTGGAGATAAAGAATTACATCATAGGGTACATTAATGATATAACCATTAACTGTTGGGAGAAGAGTGTGCATAATTTCAGACTCTCCAATCTAGCCGGCTTCACTGGAACATAACCCTTTCCCAACCACTCCCTCCCAAGTGCCAAAAAAGGCCTTTGATTATGTCATAAAATGTGTTGTGTTATATGCTCACAGTATATAGCAACAATAAGAGGGTTTCCAATGTATGTCAAATATCTAAGAAAGTTTCCATGGCCAAGTGATTTGAACCCAGGTTCCTTGAGTCCTAGTCTAGCATTCAGTCTACTACACCAGGGGGTCCCAAACTGTGTGCTGCGGTGCTGTAGGATGCTGCAAAACCCAGCCAGGAGTGCCATGGGAAAAGGGATGGAATGTAGAGCTATGAAGGCTATGGAGGACCTGTTCATAGCTCTATGTCAGGAACCAGAAGTAGAAGTCATGTGCCTGCCTCTATTTTACTAATCTCTATGGTCCCTGGAGGAGAAGCTTGCCAGGTGACCTCATGGGTTCCCTGTGTAAGGACCTTGAAGGAGGTGGGCCCTTGGGGACATTCAGAGGGAGGAGATGGCTTTGTGTATGTGTGTCAAGATCATGCCCCTGGTGGCAGAGACATCCCTGATAGCCTCTCTCAACAAGGAGAGCCATGGCCAGTGGTCAGTAAATCAAGGGAGCCGTGACTCCAAAATATTTGGGAACCACTGTACTACACCACCCTAGTTCTCATGTCATAAGATGCACAGTTGAAATGGGTACCATTAGGCAGATATCTCTTCTAGCATGCAATATCCAGTCTCCCTCTTTGTATCAATCCAGGCCCAAATCAGACTGCTTTATAGCTTCACAGCCATAAAAATTGCCGCTTCACTGAACTAGAACTATGCACATTGGTTCTACAAATATGAACGATCTTAGAAATAAAGTCAAAATAAAGGATTGTTTACCTTATCTCATTTTATTTCAGGTATGAAAGCGCAGAAAACAATTAAGATGCAGCCTGCAGAAAATACCAACGTGAACTCCCTATTTCCCTACTGCCGGATGCTTCAGCTCCAAACCCTGAGCACTGTTTTGCTTCTGCCTGCATTTGGACCCCCTAGAAAAAGGAATATGAGCAATCTGCAACCTGTGGATTGAATGTGGTCAGAGTGGGTCTTCTAGGCAGCTCTCCATGGCTCCAAAATTTCTGCCACTGCCCCATGGCTAATTCTGCCTATGCCACTGCTGCTGTCATGTTTGTGCTGGAAAAGATAGTGTGAAAGGAAAGCCATCCAAGTGTCTCAGTTTGGCAATACACTGATGGTCAACCCTTCAAACAGCTTCAAATAGGGAAGGAGACAGAAGAAGAAAGTTAACTCTACATGTGGTCTTCCCGATTTAATAGCATGCCCTGCTCCCGATTGGGCCATTTGTGATGGGGGAGGGGGAATATCCACAGTGATTGGCATGAGGGAGGGGAAATTTCTGTGCCTGAGATAGGCAGAGAAGAATGTCTGGTTTATGTCCAGAGGGGAACAAAGGTAAAAGATGAGCATGATGACGTGATTTTTAAATATTTTTATATACTGTATGGGACCGGTGAGGGTCCCCTGGCTGCCAGAGTGGGCTCTTCATGCCTTGGAGAGTAAGGGCTGGATTCCGTACCTGCAGCTTACCTGTGGACTGGGGAGTTGATGAGTGGGAGGCAAACTAACTAACTAACTAACTAACTATTTATTTATTTATTTATTTATTTATTTATTACATTTTTATATTGCACCATCTGGCTGGAGGCCACACTGGGCAGTGCACAGCAGGAACAAAACACAATTAATAATCATAATAATAATAAATTAGTATAATAACATCATAAAATAATGTGAAGCAAATAAAATTCATAATTAATAAACATTTTTAAAAAAACAGGCAGTGTTGATACATGTTAAATATACATAATCAGCAGCTTTTAGATGGAGTGGATTGAACAGCCAGCCTGAATAAAAGAGTTTTCAAAGATTTCTTGAATGTTACCAAGGAAGGGCCAGGCAAATTTCAGAAGAAAAATCAGTTGGGGGGCAACCACAGAAAATGCCCGGGTTCTAGTTCTTTCTTTCTGGGCTTCTCTGGGGGTTGGCAATCTCAAACATCCCACATGGAAAGTATGAGTAGGATGGGAAGTTCCATGATGTCCTCAGGGCCACAGGTGTGGCCATGGCAGGACTTGGACTTAAGGAGGAAGGAGAGACAGGAGAGGATGACTGTCGGGTTGACACCATGGACTGGGAGGTGTGAGAGGCCCAGGAGGTGCTGCTGCTACCAGAGAAGTTAAAGTCTGGATGGGAGATTGTCCACAGACATGTTCTTGAAACTGGCTACTGGGTGGAGTTGCCTGTGCCACCAGAGGAAGCCACCCAGGTCCATTGGGACCTAGCCAGGTGCTGAGAGGCATGGAGGCTCAAGAACCAGTGTTGAGCTTGATGCTGGCAGAGGAAGCACCAAGGGGAAGTCGCCTAGCTGGAGAAGCCTCACAGTCAGCCTACATCTTGGTCCTGAGAAGATCAGCCTCCCACTCCTCCCCATCCTCCCCCCCCCCATGCTGGAGACACCAATAAGGTCCACGTAGAGACCATAAGGTCCATCTGTCCAGACGGAGGAATTTGGAGTGGTCTGGTTCGTGCTTGAAAGGTTCTTATCTTCAGTGTGATCTATTTTATCTCTCACTTGAGTGATCTTCTGTTCATAGTGGAGATGTTTATTCTCCCATGAGAAGGCTCCACACAGATCTTTGGACTGTTGGCTCACTCATGAGCAAGGTTTACCCAATTTACTCATTGTACATTTACCCAATTTACTCAGGAGTAAGGGGGCAGTGGTAACAGCAGCCGAGGACAGGGGCAACACAAGGGGAAACCATTGCGGTGAAGATTGGGGAGGTGGAAGGCACGTAAATCCCTCTTTCCCTGACCTTTCTCCTGAGCCAGGGCTCTTCTGAGGCTGCACTGCCTTCTGGGGCTGGAGCCCATGGAGTTGACATAGCCCCCCTTGGCTGCCTTTTCTCACATCTGTCATTCAGGGTGATTTTTTCCCCTTTCTCTTTTTCTTTTTCTTTCTTTCTTTCAGGTAAATAAAGTAAGTGGCATGTTGAAATGGCAATGCATCAACCTAGGACGGTAGTAGAATTTCACTGTTTCAGTTATGGATTTTTTTTTTTTTTTTGAAATATGAAAATAGAGGAGCGGGTTTCTCCACTCTTCTTTTTAATGTCACAAGCCACCTACTATATCACAGGGTTGTTACTACCATTAATGCCGACCACGGCTCCATTTGGGTGAGAAATAGCCATTTGCACAGGCTACACATTGGGATAAATAGAAGTGTACTGAATCATACCAAGAAAACCCCCAGAAGCCCTAGCGATGTGCCAAAAAGGAGCAGGTTGGGTTGATTTCAATAGAAACACGTGTGGACACTGTAATTCGGTTCAAACCAAACTGTACCAACAGCAATCCAAACGGTGCTCTATATACTCATCAGGACAGGCCGTTACTCTTATTTTATTCACTACTTCACACTGGACATTCTGGATACCGTCTTGACTAATAATTTTCAGCTTTGCCATGTTGTGATTTTCATGATCCCTGACCTTGTGCGTAAGTTGAGGATATGCCCATTATCAATCAATAATAGCTCCCACATGAAATAGCACATGTTTCAGAAGTTTAAATAGTCTATGACATGAGCAAAGGACTTTTAATGTGAAAGTATGCCTGACTGGAGACCCCTCTCCTTTCGAAAGAATTTCAGACTTCATAGATTCTGAAATACTTTCAACACAAACTAACACCATTTCATTGCCTGTGTAACATCCTGTGTAAGAATTCAGCCACCCACCCTTTTGCCACTCTTGTACTGTTTTGCTGCCAGCGTTGTGGTTGTGGCATTCAGTTTCTTCTGTTTCCACCTTAGAAGCCACATCTATCCAATGTGATGTTATCTCCCAGCATCATGCTGAGGGAGGGGGGAAATGCTGGCTCCCACAGAGAAACCACCCTTTTTCTCCAGAACATCCTTGGAAGGAATGCCTGTCATCAGCACTATGGAGCATTGTCCATAGTGGAGCATTGTCCAGAGAGTATTTATGAGGCAAAATAGCCACCACAAGTTGCCAGCCTCCCAGCTCAGCCTCTGTCACTCTATAGCTTATGTAGGTCATATCCAACCCAGTGAGCATGCCAACTGAGGGGTTCTGGGAGTTTTAGTTTGAAAAATAAACTTTTCCAAACTCTCATTGAAACTCTCATTCAACTGGGTGCTATAGGTGATAAGATCTGTCCTTCCTCTCCACTACCACCAGAAAGTGTAGTTAAGTTACCACATAAAAAAATAGAAATAATTCCCCTTAGTTCTGCACCTCTGGGTGAAGCATGGAAGTTTGGTGCATTCCTAAGCAACCATGAAGGGAATGGCTAATTCATCCTTGGACCAATGTCCCTTGAGGGACAAGTGGCTTAGTCATACAAGGGGAACCTTTCTCTTTTGGAGGCTCTTTTCTCTATTCCCTGATCTGCCTTTCAACTGACCAGGAGCAGCTCTTTCTTGTCTGGATTAAGTTTCAGTTTATTCACCCTCCTCCAGTTCATTGCTAACACTAGACACCGATCTAGAGCTGAAACAGCTTCCTCAGATTTAGATGACAAGGAGAGAGAGAGTTGAGTGTCATCCGCATACTTATGACATAAAGCAAAAGTGCATGGATGGCTTTGGAGCCATCACTTAATTCTGCATCCACAACAACAGCAAAAGAAAAAGTCATCAATTGTCATTGCAGGAAGAGACATACCTTATCAGGCAAAACCAGCATGGACTCTTGTTCTATTAAAGCAAGCAGCAGGAGGATCTTCCAATCCTCTCCTGAGATCTCTCCTGTTTCCAAAAAGCATGTTCAGATTAGCTCTGGTGCTATCGGGTAATTCTCTCCTGGACTGATATCATACAAGCAGGATTTCTAAAGGAAACTATCACCGGGGGTAGAGACAGACAGAGAAGTGGAGGGGCAGGAAAAAATGATCACAAAGAGACCTCTACTCTGATAATTTTACAGAAGCACTAAGGATGTTACAAGAGCAAGGATTCCATTGGTGCTGGCAGTTAAAGTCATATTGCAGTGTGGAGAATCGACTAGGCAAAGGAGGGGAAATCATTGCTGGGCAAGGAAAAGTTAACCTTCCCATCCTGGTGCTATCACCACTAATCTGCCTCCTCCCCCAATAGTTAGGCTTTAAAAAGCCTTTCATGATCTCTAGTTTTCATGCATAAACTTCCATAAGGAAGGGGGACCTGTGTAGAAATTGTCAATGAATGAATGAATGAATGAATGAATGTGTGCTCTCAGTTGTGTGAAAGAGCAAGCATATAGTATGTATCAGTGTGTGCTGACGTGTGTTGTCTGGATATGTGTGAATGGATGTGAGGTGAAGTGTGTAGGAGAGAGTATATGTGAGGCTCACCCAATGGTACTATATAGCACTTGGAAGGTAGCCAGGAGGGGTTTCACAGATTTCATAAATTTAGATGCTAATTGTAATTCAAATTAAATTAATTCAAATTCAAGTTTTAAGGCAGGGGAAAATGAAACAGCAATATTGAAAGTCAATGGTCCAGGATCCTGATACATATTAAGGCCAGTTAACCACAATAAACATACATAACTCACAGCCCAGTAATCCATAAGAGAGAACAAGTGGAAAGCTGCTTGCCGGTGCTTGCTTGGAGGGCTCTACACAGAGTGGCAAAAGTTACCTGGTCCAGCACTGCTCCTTTCAGTTCTTTTTTCCACTGACCCAATAACACAAGGCTGAATTTGCTGAGATCAACATCTTTTGCACTGCCTTCAGTGCTTTTTTTTATCTCTTTGGAAAATGATGTTAGAGCCTGTCTGGACTGGCATATAGTTATGATTAGCGATGGGGACGAATATAAAAACGGATATACTTTTTTGACGAAAATAGCCGATTCATTAAATATTTGTCCCTTCATATTCATGGGTTCCAGAGACCCCCACGAATACGAAGGGATGAATATTTACCCATTTTTATTCATCCTTCGTATTACCAAAAAACCCACACCATTCTGCCTACCAGCCGCTGATCAGCTGATCGGTGGCAGATAGGCAGCCACACCCCCCCACAGCCACCCAACCCCACAGCTTACCCCCCATCCCCTTCGTCTCCCTACCTTAGCCCCCACTCCACCCCCACCAACACCCCCTTACCTTAATGGCTGCTGCCGAGGTCTCCTTCTGGCCTCCCAGCCACGGCATGTAAAAAGGGAGACTGGCTGCCCTTTGCAAAGATGGTGGCTGCGGCTTCATTTAGAGTAGGGAAGCTGCAGCTGCCATCTTTGCAAAGGGCAGCCTGGATTCCCTTAGCCTGCCTTAACTTATGATATATATATATATATCACCAAAGTCATGGTTTAGATCAGAAAAGAAGAATGTGCTCGCTTGTGTTTCTACTTAGAATGATCCATCCTTACCCTTTAAGAGCTGTCACACACCTTTCTGATGCAGGGCTAGGGCATGCATTCTTTTTGGCATGATTCAGTGGGATTCAAAATCCACCTTTTGTTGGACTGCTGGAACAGTGGCAGTGATCAGCAAGGAGCAGACAAGAACAGCTGACAGGCAACAAGCCTCAGCTGTGAGCCACTCTGAGCCTACCTGGCACTGCTGCCAGCTTCCTGCTTTTGCTGATCAGCTGTGGAGTGGAGAATGGCTGCATGATCACCTGGGAAGGGAAGAGAAGCAGTAAAGAAGCAGCAAGCCTCTCTGACACTGTGGCCAACTTCCAGCCCTTGTTGATCCGCTGGGAAACAGAGAGCAGCCACGGGATCAGCTGAGAAGCACTTAATTCACAGCTGATCAGGGTACAAGGGGTTCTTTGCTCTTCAGATGGGTGGAGCACGTTCCTTCCCCTGACCTCAACAGACTCTTTGTAGCCTGATCAACTTCACACCAAAACAGCTAGTCCGGACAGTACAGATGACAAAATCAATACACCTCAGTTCTTTTTGGCCTAAATTGTGTTTATTTGTGCTCACTTGTTTTGATATTTTTACCCATATGGACAAGGCTTTTACTCCCTCTCCTTCTCCCTTAGAGTAGTGCTTGGTGTATACCATAAAACCCTCCTTGCTTGTTAATCTCCCAGAACACTAGCATTCTGTGAGAGAAGCTACTTTTGAGAAGAACAAATATAATGATACATGGAAGCCAGCGTATGTGTGGCAGGGATGTTCTTCTCAATTTTCGTTCCAAAGCTGAGAGGAGTCAAGTTCACACTTGTGCCTTTGTTTTAACAGTAGCAGTTGAGGGTGGGGGATAGATGTAGAGATACATGGGGCAACAGATATGGCAAGATAAGGGCTTTTTAGAACTCAGAAAAGTTACTTTTAGGATTATGGTTCCCAAAATCTTCAGTGGCCACTCTGGCTAAGAGTGTTCAGCAAATTGTACACCAAAAAGTAACATCTCTAAGTTCTGTTTCTTCTTTCTTTCACCTGGGTAACTGATGAAAAACTCATGGTCCCTTCTGACGGGTTGTCAGTACAGATCACCTTTGTGAGAAAAGCGAGGAGCTGGTGTCCCAGTACAGGCAGTCAGGGAGAAAGTGCTTGAGGAGCTTCATTGCGGTTGTGAAGACTTGGAGGAATGCCGTGTGCCAGGCTGGGGGTTTATGGCTACAACGTTTGGAACAGACATCAGGGGGAGACACCATCTGCTGCTGTTTGAGAAACACAAATGACAAGGAACAGAGAAATTCCCAGAACAGGTTGTCATTGCTTTTTTTTTTTCATTCTTTCCTCAAATTGTTATTAGAAGTAAAAGAAGAGCTGTGTTTGGAAGCTAAAATTGTCAGTGATAGAACTACATTCCCGCCTCTGCCTTCCTACCCCCATTCTGCCTGGTGCTCTCCACTTATGAAGAGCTTGGGTGAGATTCAAAATGAGCAAGCGAGCAAGCAAGCAAGCAAACAAATAAAACTCACCCAAAGGCCAGTACAAAACCTCAGAGCCAGTCTTTATGAGCTTGAGCCACCTTGAACCTGAATCATGGAGTTGGAAATGCTCCAAATATTTATGAAGCCGGGTTGTTGTTGTTGTTTAGTCGTTAAGTCGTGTCCGACTCTTCGTGACCCCATGGACCAGAGCACGCCAGGCCCTCCTGTCTTCCACTGCCTCCCGGAGTTGGGTCAAATTCATGTTGGTCACTTCAATGACACTGTCCATCCATCTCGTCCTCTGTCGTCCCCTTCTCCTCTTGCCTTCACACTTTCCCAACATCAGGGTCTTTTCCAGGGAGTCTTCTCTTTTCATGAGATAGCCAAAGTATTGGAGCCTCAGCTTCAGGATCTGTCCTTCCAGTGAGCACTCAGGGTTGATTTCCTTCAGAATGGATATGTTTGTTCTCCTTGCAGTCCAGGGGACTCTCAAGAGTCTCCTCCAGCACCACAATTCAAAAGCATCAATTCTTTGGCGGTCAGCCTTCTTTATGGTCCAGCTCTCACTTCCATTTTGTTTCTGTCCATGGAGTTTTCTTGGCAAAGATACTGGAGTGGCTTGCCAGTTCCTGCTCCAGGTGGATCGCGTTTAGTCAGAACTCTCCACTATGACCTGTCCGTCTTGGGTGTCCCTGCACGGCATAGCCCATAGCTTCTCTGAATTATTCAAGCCCCTTCGCCACGACAAGGCAGCAATCCATGAAGGGGTGAAGCCGGGTACTTCCCTCAAATTAATGCTATGTGGGAAGTTCACACACACAGTCCTTTTATGGCTGTTTCCTAATCACCATTTCCATCCTCTTTCCACATGCTGAGAGAAAAGGCCCTCCCAACGTAAAAAGATGAAGTGATAGCTTACACTCTGAAGGTATCCAAAACAAAAATCATCCACCAGCATCTTTCAAATATAATGGCCAGAATCTGATCAGTTATGCCTGCAGGCATAAAACTCATTGGCAAATGGCTGCAAGTTAAGAAGCCAATGTAGGTGTTTGCTGTTGGTGCACCAAGTTGCATTCCTCAATGCATACCAGCAAATCCCCATGTTGACTTCTTAAATTGCAGCAAATTGCGAACCAAGATCTACACTGATTGCAGTTTGCTGCCATGAAAACATAATAGGATTCGGGCCAATGTTTTGAACAGTTCCAACACCTTGCCACTCAACATCCTGTCTCTTTTTGGGCTTTGCCTCATCAAGATTGCCTCCTTAAGGAGCATCAGAAACCTTAAGCAATCCACGCGCTGTTCTGAAGTGAGTGTTTGAGGAAATGACACTTTTGCTTCTATTTGTGGGTTTCATCTCACTAGCAGGCAAACCGCTAGACTTCTCAGTTTGTGCTTACCCATCAGTTGCTAGTGAACTGTGCATCATGCTGATGGAAACAACAACAACAACACACACACACAGAGAGTTCTGTCCCAAAGTAAGTATTCATTTGTGCCCTCAGGTGCAGCATTATTGCTTGCAGAAGATGCTCAGGCTGTTGCATCTGGCTTTCCTATATAGCAGGACATCCGTGAAATCACGGATTAGATAAGAATCAGCTTCACTTCATTGTCTCAACAAATGGGAAATGGAACTGTGCTAATGCCCCTTATTTAAATGCTGTTTATTTATTCTTGAATAATGCAGTTGTGTGGCAAATAGTCATTATGTGCAGAACATACAATCTCTCCAAACTAACGTCCGCTTAAATTGACTGTTCCTGGAAACCTGCTGCCTCCTATGGCTATATGCATAATAACTTGACAAATATATGCAGGCATGCTGTGAGTTTAAGGCTGTTTGCACTGTGCAAGGGCAGCAAAATCCACTTAAGAGAGGCTAATCAGAAAATTACCTCCTTTTACCATCCTCTTCCTCCTCCTCTCGTGAACTATTTATTCCTGCAATTCTGAATTCCCAATAGTGCAGCAAGAATGGTACGCCTCTGATGGGCCCAGTACAATGCATTTGTATTTGGTATAGACATCCAAGGATACCCAGTGTGGTGTAGTGGATAGAGTGACAGACTAGGACTCAGGAGGTCTGGGTTCAAATGTGCACTCAGCCCTGGAAACTCACTGGGGATGTGGAACTGGTAAAACCACTCCTTAAATTCCTCACTTACTTTGAAAACCCTGTCAGACTCACTGATTTGAGTCAATTTGACAGCACATAACAACAAACCAGAAACCCAGGCTCATCTCACTAAGATGAAGGTATGAAGTTTACCTGCCAGACAAGTAACTCTCTCTATCTAAGCATCTCATGTGCAGACCTGTAATTACCAATTATGGCAACCAAGACAACTTCTAGCCATTCTGCTCTGAGGCAAGGGTGTTAACTCCCTGTGAAAAAGGAAGAGACAAATGTAGTATCCTCCCTTCCCAATAATATATATGCTTTCAAGAAAAGATATATAAATAGGGCTAGAAAGTGTTGCCATTTATTTTCCTAACACTTATGAGTAGTTTGATCTGTAGATTTTTGGGTCCTCTAAAGCCCTGGAAAAGCTCTAAACCTAACTGATCTAGAAGAGCCCCAGAGAATACTGACAAACACTATAAGGCATATTCTCTCTCTCTCTCTCTCTCTCTTTCTCTCCCTTTTCACTCTCTTTCAAATTATCCTTCCTTTCATATGCTGTATGCACATATTGCATGTGTCTTCAACGGTGGATAATTTATGGATAAAAAAAAGGACTGTACCTCTCTGCACCATTTCTGGTGAACTGCCCCTGCTTGGTCCATGAGCCCCCAGGGTCCAAGGATATTCTCAAAAGGGACTGTGCTCACAGGCTTTGAGTCTGTACAGACACCCAGTCTATAATAGTCCCTTGAAAGAGTAACAAGATAAATTTTTGAAAAAGAGAGCCTCATCCCAATGATGGACAGGTCTTCTTGGCCCCAGGCCCACTGTCCATATGTTTGCATGAACCATATAGAACCAATAGCAGCAGAACCTTCGTTTAGATGGAATGCTGAACCATCAGGACTCCAGGACTTGGGGAATTCTGTGTCTGCACATACAGACACCTCTCTACTTGAGAAATCCATGTGCATGCACAGATGGTTGGGCTGGAGGAAGTGGCACATCCTTGAAGGATGGGCTTCAAATACTGTACAGCTACAAAGATTCTTTCGGCACTTAATGTGGGAATCTCTTTTAGTCTCATTAAATGTAGCCTGGGGAATCTGTATCAGGAGAGGGTGATGTGAGGCACTCAACATGTGGACTCCTCCACATGTTTTTGTTCTGTTGACAAGATTTCAGTGACATGGAAACTGGAAAAGGTCCATTTTTTTGTTTCAAAACATTACACATAGGAGAGCATGTGCTTTGTTTTTAAGACAAATTACACTCCCCAAAGCATGTTTAGTTTAAAAACAAAGTGCACACTCCCACACATGCCTTTTCGTTCCAAAGGAAAAAAAATAGGGCTCTAACAATTCTTAAATTTGGCAGTAATGGTTGGCTGTGGTTTTGGGTCATTTCTAAGGGAGCAACACACCTTTCCTGCTCAGTGGAAACTGCCTGTTCATGATCTATAACCAACTGTCAACCAGCAGTGATAATTTTGTTATACTGTCTGTGGTAAAATGTAACAATCTGTGGTAAAATAAGTAGCTAAAATTGCTACCAGTATACATTTTACTTTTTTCTGAGGTGTTTCCCTTTCCCTTTTCTGTGGTGTTCAGAGTCAGCTTAGCCTAGGTAGTTTTTGAAATGGAGTTAGTGGCCGTTGTGGCAGCAAGTTAATTTTAAAATGACAGTAAATGACAGTTTTTCATCAGACTGAGAATCAAGTGTTTTGAGGACTCTCACAATCTTGATTCAGGCATTAGAATACTTGATTTCCTGAACATACTTAAAGGGTTCTTCCTTTCATCACATGATGATGCAACTGTTTGAAAAGGAGGTTCCTGCTCACGTGTGGGCTCCACATATGATCAAGTATTCAGATTTTCCAGAGTTTTTGTTCAAGTGAGGTGCCCACACAGAAGCAGGAACCCCACATTTTTAGACACCTCTACTATTGTATGCAGAAAGCAATGACTGAGGGGACAGCGATGGGGGTGCTGGTGCTGCCCTCTAGGCCTATTCAGTAACCAGACATTCTAATTTCTGTATTGGGCTATGATTAGGACCTGAATAAGCTGCATGGCTACTCATCCTCCCCCGACATAAAACAGCCTGCCATTAATTAATGGGATGACAGGAAAAAAAACTCAAAAACATTTTGATAGACTTGTGCACTGGGCTGAAAAACAACAGAATGAAATTTAACAGGGATCAGTGCAAAATTCTATACCTAGGGAAAGAAATAAACACACAGTTACAAGTTGGGGGATACTTGGCTCAGTAATACTATGAGCGAGAAGGATCTTAGAATTCATGTCGACCACAAGCTGAACATGAGCCAACAGTGCCATGTGGCTGCAAAAAAAGAGCAAATGCCATTTTAGGCTGCATTAACAGAACTACGGTCTCCAAATCCCATTAAATACTAAATACTAGTTCCCCTCTATTTGTCACTGTTTAGGCCTCATCTTGAATCTTGTGTCCAATTCTGGACACCACACTTTAAGAGTGATGCTGAAAAACTGACAAATTCAGAAGAGGGCAACAAGGATGATCAGAGGACTGGAAACCTATGAGGAAAGACTGAAATAACTGGGCATGTTTAGCCTTGAGAAAATAAGACTGAAGGGAAATATGATAGCACTCTTCAAATACTTGAAAGATTGTCATACAGAGGAAGGGCAGGATCTGTTCTTGATCATTCCATAGTGCAGAACACATAATAACAGGTTCAAGTTACAGGAAGTCAGATTTCGGTTGAATATTGTAGACTTTTGTCTAGATGGGCGGGATATAAATTAAATAAATAAATAAATATCAGGAACAGCTTCCTATAGTGATGGTATGACAATGGAACCAATTACCTGAGGAGGTGGTGAGCACTCCAACATTGGTGGCATTCGAGAGAAAATTAGACAACTATCTATCAGATCTACTTGGATTTGGATTTCTGCATTAAGCAGGAGGTTGAAACTCGTGGCCTTATAGGCCTCTTCCAACTTTGTTATTCTATGGTTCTATGATATTTGGAGACAGGGAGCAATATGCTTGGCTTCTAGCGTTTCCCAGCCTGAGAAATTTCCCCAAGTGATGGTTAAATGCTTCGACTGGGAATGCTTACAGGACAGATCTGTTCCAGAAAAGAGAACTCATGGCTAATTAACTTGAAACCAACAGACGTTGGATGATGCTGTGTTTAGTCAGGCAGCAACCCTGCCAATTACAAACTCCCAAATCTGCTAATTTTGAAGCAGTGGGACCTGTTTTTCTACAGCAAGAACAAAACAAAGCAAAATAAACTCTTCTATCATTTCAGTTGGCTCCCTTTGAAATTTGATTGTCTTGATAATTGGCCATGTTTATTGACAAGCTGGTTATGTTTGAGGCTGCTTTTGTCCTTAAAGGATTGCTCTTCATTTCAGTCACTTTGCAGTATTTAGCCTGCTGTAATCCAACACTGTCCGTTGACAATATTGCTATTCCAAAACTTGTCTACCATTTATTGCTTTGTACAACTCCTCAGTGGTTAAAGAGACTGTTATTTCACTTGTGAGGATTACCTTGTAGTGTGTTAACTGCAATAATAGTTGGTATCTATGAGAGCAAAGTTGCAGCAGTTCAGTGCTGAGGTTATGGCTATTAAATGAGCAAACTACTCTGGTAACATGTAACTGGGTAAAAATAGACAATGTACATATTGCAACAGGAAATTCATTCACCAATAGTGGGAGGGAGAGTATTAAATTCCATTACAGAAACTCATGAAACTGTCTTCTGTGCATGCAGATCTGCTCAGCCATTAAGTTGTGTGACCCTGCCTCTCTCCAGATAGCAGAAGGGAGATGTAAGAAGTGAACTCCGAGAGAAGACAGAAACAATCTACGTGTCGACATAGAAAAGATAAGGGAGGAGGACACCACCTGGCTACTTTTTTTATTGATTATATGTAGCATAATAATAGCTGTCTGCACTTTTCACATTTCCATGTCCTGTTACTCTACCAGCTACACCCTTTCAACCATAATGAATATAATAAATGAGGCAATGGGAATCTGATGGAAGTGGGCTGCAGACCTCATTGCTTAGTCAAAATAAAAAGCAATGGAGAGGTTACATCTTTCTTAATTAAACGACATCACCATCATCATTGCTCTGGGTAGTTTATAACGTAATTATGCAAGGAACATTTTGCCCCCCCCCCCCCCCGTTAGCTGGGTGCAAGCATAAAAGAGCTTAAATGGCAAAAATCTAAATTAAACCAGCAAACAAACAAAAATGTGTTGCTTTTGCTTCTTCTCCCAAATATGTGCACTCATTAGATATGACAGTAACAACACTTTCAAGCAACCACGTTGAGTGGTATGCCAAGCATTCGTTTTATTTTCAGCAATTCATTGAGAATAGGGATAGAAACAAAGAAAGGGGAGAGGAAAAATCTAGAAGACATTTTTAACTGAGGAGCAGGGCAGTTGTTTTGCCTGCTTCATTAAGTGCATACAAATAGTTCATCCTTCATTTTCAGAGAGGACCATTTCCATCAGCTTTATCCAGTGGGTGGTTAAAGCTGAGCAGTGGCACGCTGATGGATGCACAGGTGACTAACTAGCCCAGTATGAACCCAGAAAATACAGGAACAGAGGGGGCAAGTTAGCTGCTCCTGGACTCATTGGGCTGCCGAGATGTTACATCCTTGCTTTTTCATTTCTCGTCTCCTTTGTACATCCTTGATTCTTTTTCTTTTCAGTCCCTCATTTGATGCCATTTTGCCAGACATTTCGGCCATGAGTGGGAGCTTCCCAATTAAAATGATTTATATTAAATTCCTTCAAAATTGTCTTCTGTGTGTCCTTGAATCATTTCTTTTGCCCATTATGGAAGCAAGCACCTGTAGCAAGCGTATGAAATAGCTGAAGCTTCTGTTTGCTTTTCAAAAAACTTCTGTTTTTTTTCTTAGTCTTTTTTGCACTTGCATGGTCACAGGGGCACTCCAGGACCTCTTGCCCAACTGGAAGCCAATTTCCTAGAAACCCTGCATTGGAACAAGTGCTAGAACCATGTTTTAAGACCCCTATGAACCTCAACCATCCTAATAGGTTCAAGAGCAGCAACGGAAAAATACTAACTAAATTCCCTCTTCTCATCAATGTAAGCCTGAGGGATGATTTTGTAATTCCCAAGAGCATCACAGAGCCAGCCCATAAATGTTTGAACCCCTATTTCCACTTCTGGAGGCCTCCAGGGAGGATGGTTTGAGCATTTGGGACCTTGTTACGGGGGGGGGGGGAGTCCTCTAGGGCCCTCCAAAACAAATCAAAACAGAAATGTTCATTTAGGTTGTTGTGACTTTGCACTGTTTATATGTTTCATGTACAAGTTCATATTTGGTTATGTAACACTTTTTAGTTCTATCAGACTATTTGTTTACTTAGACATCTATTGATGAACCTTGCAAACACAATTTCACAAAATTAGTCTCTTCTTATTCACAGTTATATAACAGGCAGCAGGAGCAATTATTACAACAACAAAATGCTATAATTTGTGCACTCAAGTCATAGACAACAGCACCAACACAGAAGTTGCCTGTCAAATTGCAAAGTTCAAGTGTCCTTTTGAATTCAAATTCAGACAAAAATCCAAGGTATCTTTCTCAACTGAGTTGGGTATCCATAACAAAGAAGAATCAGTTCCATATCCAGAGTCTTCAAAATCTTAGACCAAGTTGGCAAGGGCCTTAGCAGTCTGACTGGCAACAGCAGATCCAGCCTCTTCAGGTCTCCCTCTCTTTTTGATTTCAAATCTCTTACTCAAAGCCCTATTCTTTTCTTAATTTCATCCCTTGGGCTGAACCAATATTTCATAGGGGTTACACTTGCATGGTAAGTGATTGAATTGATTGATAGCTAGCTGTATATGGCATGTGTGAGAGAAGTGACAGTAGTGACAATTGAGAAGTGTAAAAGAATGTTTGTGAATGGACACCCAAACTGATTGTATACAAGAGTATGTGTGGAAGAGAGATTCAGGTAGTTAGAGCTGTGAGGATCACACCAAATGGTATATTGCACTTCTGACTGACCTCAAGCAACCCTATTTAGCCTGCAAATGAATCTTTCAAATGTATGCACATGTTAAAGAACTATTTGGATCAGGGGTTAAAGCAAGGGACTTGACAAACTTCACATGTTTGATATCCTGGGAGACAGATAAACCCCAGAGGCTAATTTATATGGCTGACTATTTTTAATTATGGGGAGCAAAGACAGAAATGTTCAGGTGAATATTTTAATATACATGCACAGCTCCATCTGCATTATGTTGGCTTAACTTTACACATTATGGCCCCGAAGTGAAGTCAATTACCCAGCATGGAGCAAAGTATAAAAAGAAGACTTCAGTATACAGCAGCCACTCATAACAAGGGGGAGAGGGAATATCACCAGGAAGTATTGCCTGCTGCCCACTTTCAATAAAAAGCCCTGAGGCTAAAATAAAAGCATGGTGAAGAATGCTTTTCAAAGTCCATACTGAAGTGCAGGTGACTTTGATTTTGTGCTACTGCACATCATATATCTACACTTTCATGGATTTCTTATGATGAAAAGTCGGAGATTACAAAGGATTTCTTTTTATGCTGCATTCTTATCAGCTCTACCTGTTGTGCCCTGTAAGTTCCTTATGGTCAAAATTCAAGTTCATAGGCATAATAGTTAGAAATACCTCCATCATTTCTTTAGGTAGGTTGTCTGTTTGCACGGATACATGTATGAGAGAAATTAACTGTTCACGTGACGTTTCTGGAGATGTGAGGAGTTGCCTGCCTGCCTACACAGAAGAGAACGTGTGATGTAGTACCAGTGTGCTGCCAGTACAATTCCTTTTTTGGGGGGGTTACAAGTTCAGGAATCCCCTAGCCAGCATGGATTGGATCCACCAACAGACCAGCAAAGCTTAAGTGCAGTTTAAGAATCTAGCCTCTGTTTCACATGAACCTTGAAATGCCACTGAACTACAACTGCCATCATCTCTCACCATAACTATACTGGCTGGGGCTGATGGGACTAGCCGTTTAGCAACATCTGAAGGCCCATAAGCTCTCCACCCCCAATATATATTGAAACAGAAACAGGCACCATGATTATTTAGTGTTGCTCTGTAACAAACTGCTTTGATTAAAGCAAGTCAAACTTTATCTGAACAAACACCATGAGTCATTTTCTGCATGTTTGCCTTACCTAAATATAAAGAGAGAGAGAGAGAGAGAGGTTTGCTGCTAGACTGCCTGAAGCCTGTTTATTATGCCCATATTGTTTATATTTGTTAATCTAGTGTCTTTTCCTTCCACCATCAGTCGCAAGGCTGGTCCCACCATTAAGCAGAGGGAGGCAGTTGATTTGCAGGGTCATGAAAAGTCAGCCAATTTTTAGGTTGAGTATGATCTAGAGGACGAGAGGGTGAAGGAGACGATGGTAAAATGGGCACAAAACTTTGGCTATAATATTGATATTGATGACTGGACAAAAATGTGGAAAGATAATTATAAAGTGATTAAACCAGTTAATCTTAGAGAAAACATCCTTAAAATGTTTCACAGATGGCATTTTACTCCGGTAAAATTGGCAAAAATGTCAGAAGGGATCAGTAATGTTTATTGGAAATGTAAAAAAAAATCCAGGGACTTATTATCATGTATGGTGGTCATGTGAAAAAGCAAAAAAAAATTGGTTACAGGTTTGGGAAATGTCACAAGAAATTGTTCAGCAAAAACTAAGTTTTAAACCTGAAATGTTATTATTGAATATAATGCCAGAAATTACTGATAAGAAAATAAAATATTGTCTAGGTAAAGGTAAAGGTTCCCCTTGACATTTAGTCCAGTCGTGTCCGACTCTAGGGTGTGGTGCTCATCCCCGTTTCCAAGCCATAGAGCCAGCGTTTTGTCCAAAGACAGTTTTCATGGTCACGTGGCCAGCGCGACTAGACACGGAACGCCGTTACCTTCCCACCGAGGTGGTACCTATTTATCTACTTGCATTTGCATGCTTTCGAACTGCTAGGTTGGCAGGAGAAATATTGTCTACTGTATATATTTACTGCAGCTAGGTTACTCTTGGCCCAAAAATGGAATAATGGAGAAACACCAACAATGGATGAGCTATTAAGCTACTGGATATTGCAGAATTAGACATGCTTTCAGAGGCACTATGGGATCAACCGAGACACTTTGTAAAGGAAAGCTGGAAGCTGATATATAATTGGGCCCAGGAAAAGACAGGAACTTAGGGGAAGAAATAGTTTATGGTGAATCAGTGCTCACTAGAATCTTTTGATGATATTTAGATGTCTAGACGATGGTGAAATTTCTGATCTATATGTGTAGTATGGATGTTTAGTTTTTATGTTTTGTTGTTATTTAGTGTTATTTCTGTTTGGTTTTAGTTTTCGATTCTGTATGTTTGTATGTATCAAATAAAAACACTATTTTAAAAAAAAGTCAGCCAATTTTTTTTTTAAAGCATTTAATTTATTATGGTTGCATTTATACCAATATGGATAGGCAAAGGTGCTTTAGGTATTTTGGCCTCAAGTGTTAAATTGACCTGGCTGAATCTGAGTCTTATACAGGGTTGCCAGGTCAGCACTTCCTCTGCTTAGAGACTTGAAGGTCAAAACCTGAGGGCAAAGGTTGGGCTGTTGTGATACCCTTGTGCAACATTTGCAAATATTTGCATTTTAATACTCATTACCATGTTGTTCCCCTTTGTTATGTATAGTCTGGGATTAACATTGTTTATTGAACAATGCTTCCTGGAAGAGGAATTGAATATAAGGGGACTTAATGGTCATTGCCAGGTGTGAAATGCCACATCATCAACTACTTGTGCCCAGGAAACAATCAGTCTCTTTGTTTGGGGGCTATGCAGAACTGTATAAATATTTGCCATGCAGTCCCACTCTTATATCTGAAGAAGTGGACTTGTCCACGAAATCTCACATTAAAATATCGCAGTTAGCTTTAAGGTGCCACAATGTTTTTGTCTTTATTTTTTCATTTTTGTTTTGTTTTTGCCTGATTTGCAAACAAGTATGTACCTTGTGCACGAGTGAGTAAGAAATATAAATGCGGGCTTCTTCCTCAACAAATATTATGTGTGACGAACCTGCAAACAATTTTATACTCAGCTAGTGAAGCCAGCCAATTCACTGGGGGTTGGGAGGAAATTGGTTCCCTGGCATGAAAGGTACCACACACAATGGCAAGAATTCTACTGCCGATGTATGCTTGCCTAAGGGAAATTGCTTAAGTCTTGGCAGCAAATTGCTATTCATTAACAAGGTGCTGGTTGCATTTATGGGCACATGCCTCAGTACACACTCAGGAATGCAACCATCTCCTCACTAATGAGCAGCAATTTGCTGCCAAGACTTACATAGTTTCCCTTATACAAGGGTAGATTGTCAAAGGATTCAACAAAATTATACTTTCTCCTAGAAACACTCTCACTGTGATTCAGTCCATGCCCTTTACCTGGTAAGCTGGGTACTCAGTACCTGAAGGAGTTTAGCGATGCCATTTCTGTGGAGTCATATCTCAAGTTTTTGGAGTGTGGCTGCTTCCTCAGTCCTCTTGCCAACTGACCCCAAGAGAGGTGTTGGACAAGGGGATATTAGGAAGAAGAAAAGGATGGTGGAGCAGATATTGAGATTTGTGAGATGTAAGGGGGAAATGAAGAGGTTGAGGAAACATGGAGGAAACACTGAGAGCCATTAGAGGTGAGATAAAAAATGGGAGGAGGAAGATGAGGGCTGTCGAGAGCAAAGCTTTCAAATATTGTTTTTTTGGATTACAGCTTTCATAAATCCCCAGCCAGCATAGCAGGCTGGGAGAGTCTCAGAGTTGTAGTCCAAAAAGCAACGTTTCCAAGTTGCAGTTCAGCATGCACAGTGGAGCGGGACAAGAGGCAAGCAGCTCAAATTTTCATTGAATTGCTTTTGTCCCCCCTGCAAACAGGAAGATCCTGAACCAGATACACTTTGGACTGTCAAAATGTCACTTTTTACGAAATGCATAACTTTACAGGCCTGGAAGCAATGTTCCAGACCTTTTGTATATTTGAAAATTGGGGTGAAAACCTTTTATGCAAGTCTGTTAGAGAATGAATCATGTATTTCAGGAGCAAAAGAGGGAGGGGAGAGAGAAAGAAATTTGATACAATTTGGCTTCTTTTTCTAAAAATGTCCTCTAATTGAACATCAATCTTTTACTCAAATCTCATGTGCTTAAAGCTGCCCTCTTTCCTCCCTCCTTTTGCTTTCTCCTCCCTTAGTTACTCCTAATTTAATTTTCTCATTATGCTAAAACTATTTTTATTCTTTCCATCAGTAGTTGCAATTCACTGGGGAATGTTGATTGGATAGGGGAGTCAAAGGAGGAGACCTTCATAAATCAGGAAATGTCACAATTGTTATCCTCTCTGAATTCTGATTGTGCTGTCGAAAGCTTTTAAAAACATCTTCCATTAATATTCAGTAACATAATAATAAAAAGGGGGATGTAAACCAGGATGAGAAAAGTTGGAAGGCATAATGTTCTTTCCCTTCCTTTGCCTCACAATCTTTCCATCCTTCCCCTCCAGCTTTCAGATTCTCTCTATAAAAGAGGGCAACAACTGGCGATTGTTGTTTTTTTAAAAATTTATTTTTTATTTTTAAAAACTAGGGATAAGGTAAGGAGTACAAAAGGTAAAGGGGGATATGGGGAGAAAAAGAGGGGGAAGGAGAACACAAAATGTACTGTCATCCAATCTGTTCATGTTGCGATATCAAGTCGACTTTTCGCCTTTCTACAATTTGATTGCCCTCCAGGTTTCAACTTACAGTTACATCTTAGTTTAATTCTATGTTATTCAAGCACTATCTGATGACTCAAGCCATTTATATAATAAATCCCATAGTTCAGTTGCCTTTTGTATCGGACAGTCTTTCAACACTTCTGATAGAATATCCATTTCTGCCGCTTCCCATATCTTCTCAATGAGTTCCTCTTGTTTTGGTATCTCCGATTTCTTCCAGTTCTTAGCATAAAGAATTCTGGCTGCAGTGACTATATATATAACTAGGTAGTTCTTCTCCTGAGAAATCTATATGTGGGACAGGAAGCAACAGTTAGAACTGGATATGGAACAACTGATTGGTTCAAAATTGGGAAAGGAGGACGACAAGGCTGTATATTGTCCCCCTGCTTATTTAACTTATATGCAGAATACATCATGCGAAAGACAGGACTGGATGAATCCCAAGCCGGAATCAAGATTGCCAGAAGAAATATCAACAACCTCCGATATGCAGATGATACCACTCTGATGGCAGAAAGTGAGGAGGAATTAAAGAACCTCTTAATGAGGGTAAAAGAGGAGAGCGCAAAAAATGGTCTGAAGCTCAACGTCAAAAAAACTAAGATCATGGCCACTGGCCCCATCACCTCCTGGCAAATAGAAGGGGAAGATATGGAGGCAGTGACAGATTTTACTTTCTTGGGCTCCATGATCACTGCAGATGGTGACAGCAGCCATGAAATTAAAAGACACCTGCTTCTTGGGAGGAAAGCGATGACAAACCTAGACAGCATCTTAAAAAGCAGAGACATCACCTTGCCAACAAAAGTCTGCATCGTCAAAGCTATGGTTTTTCCAGGAGCGATGTATGGAAGTGAGAGCTGGACCATAAAGAAGGCTGACTGCCGAAGAATTGATGCTTTTGAATTGTGGTGCTGGAGGAGACTTGAGAGTCCCCTGGACTGCAAAGAGAACAAACCTATCCATTTTGAAGGAAATCAACCCTGAGTGCTCACTGGAAGGACAGATCCTGAAGCTGAGGCTCCAATACTTTGGCCATCTCATGAGAAGAGAAGACTCCCTGGAAAAGACCCTGATGTTGGGAAAGTGTGAAGACAAGATGAGAAGGGGACGGCAGAGGACGAGATGGTTGGACAGTGTCATCGAAGCGACCAACATGAATTTGACCAAACTCTGGGAGGCAGTGGAAGACAGGAGGGCCTGGCGTGCTCTGGTCCATGGGGTCACGAAGAGTCGACTTAATGACTAAACAACAAAAGTTCTTTGTCTTATCTATATTATCTGGTATAATGCTCAGTAAAAACAATTCTGGGGTTAGTGGAACATTACAAAGCAGTATTTTTTGTAACAGAGTATGTAAAGCAGTATTTTTTGTAACAGAGTATCCAATACTGTTTCGCTACTTTATAAGTCCACAACATATGGTAAAAGCTTCCCTCTTGTGCTTCACATCTCCAACAAACATTTGACACCTCTGTCAAATGTTTGACAGATTTGACAATTTTTCCGGAGTCATATGCCACCTATAAAACATCTTATATATGTTCTCTTTGAAATTTTCCAATTTTGTGAGCTTTATGTTATTTTTCCATATTTGCAACCATTGATCAATATCAATATTATGTCCTATATTTTGTGCCCACCTAATCATACATTCTTTTACCATCTCATCTTGCATTTTAGTTTCAAGCAAATAATCATACATTTTCTTAATTACTTTATCATTTGAGCCCAGCAGAAGTTTATCGAATATCGTTTGTTCTGTGTAAAAGCCCTCTATTTTATCTTTTCTATACCTAGATTCCACTTGTGCTCTGGACCACTAGTCTAGATATATGTTTTGTGTTTCTAACTCTTCTTTGGACCTTAACTCACAATCATTTTTTAATAGATCTTGATATCTTAAAAGTTTCGCTTCTGTCATGAGGTTAGGTTGTCTAAAGGCCTCTATGGGTGATACCCAGCCTGGTGTTTTTTTGGTAAATCTGCTGGATGATCTTTTTCCAAGTCCCTAGTAGGGCTCTTCTTATCATATGCGGGTTGAAACTTTTCTGCTCTTTATCTTTTTTGTACCATAGAAAAGCATGCCAACCTAACTGTAAATCATGTCCTTCCAACTTAAGTAGTCTATCATTATCTAAAGTTATCCATTCCTATATCCAGACTAATACACAGGCTCTATAATACAATACCCAATCTGGGAGACCAAAACCTGCTCTTTGTTTGGCATCTTGCATTGCTTTGATTTTAATTCTTGGTTTTTTACCTTGCCACACAAATCTCATGGTTATCTTGTTAAGTTCTTGAAAAAATGACTGTTTTAATATTATGGGAATTGTTTGAAATAAAAATAAAATTTTAAGTAGAACATTCATTTTGATGGTTGCTATTCTTCCCATCAACGATAGCTGTAATTTGTCCCATCTCTCCAAGCTATTCTGTATCTCTTTAATCAACTTCATATAATTGTCTTTGAATAATGTACTAGTTTTCTTTGTGATCTGGATCCCTAAGTATCTGACTCTCTTCTCTTCTTGAAAGTTAGTCCTTTCTATTAATTTCTGTCGTTCTTGATCTCTCATATTTTTAACAAGTATTTTTGTTTTCTTTTGGTTTATTTTCATTCCTGCCATATCACCAAAATTAATCAGCATCTCCATCAGGTCTTCAATCGAGTCAATTGGATCCTCCAATATAATAACTAGATCATCTGCAAAAGCTTGGAGCTTAAAAGTATGACCTCTTACTTTCAGTCCTTTTATTTCCTTTTTATGTCTGACTTGCTCAGTTAATATTTCTAGAGTAAAAATGAATAGTAATGGAGAGAGTGGGCTCCCCTGTCTTGTACCTTTCTGTATTTGTATTTCTTTTGTCAGGTCTCCATTGATTCTAACTTTTGCCTTTTGCTGGGTATAGACTGCTTTAATTAATTTCAAAAATCTTTCTCCAACTTGTAGCACTTCCAATTGGTGTAGCATAAAATTCCAATTCAGATTATCAAAAGCTTTCTCTGCATCCAAGAATATCATAGCCATTTGCTTTTCCGGGTGAGCTTCATAGTATTCCAAAGTATTTAAGATTATCCTTATAATCATTGAACATATTTAAAGCTTTTGATTGTGTTGAATGGCCAACACTAAAACTTCTTATAAGGGGTTGGGGATTTGGTAAAAAAATTAGAGGGGTTATAGATCAATTATACTCAGATAATACTTCAGAAGTAATAGTTAATGATGGTTTAATGGAAAAGATTTTTCTAGGCCGAGGTACAAGACAAGGCTGTCCACTTTCACCAATATTGTTTTGTATGGTCATAGAATTGTTAGCTAACGCAATAAGAAATGATAAATCAATCAAAGGAACAGGTAAAAACGATATAATTAAAATTAATTTGTTTGCTGATGATTCATTATTGACTATTAAAAACCCACTAGAGAGTATGGAAAACATCAAAAACCATTTAGAAAAATTTGGGAAATAACAGGATTTATGATTAATTGGCAAAAATCACAAATGATGATGTTTAATTATAATATACAGGAACAAGAAACGTTTGTGAATAAATATAGTGTTACAATGTGTAATCATATTAAATATTTAGGTATAAACATAGTTAGAACAACTCAAAAATTAAAGGAGAAAAATTTTAATAAATTAAAAAATGAAATTAAAGATAAACTGCAAGAGTATTCTAAATTGAAACTATCATGGTTTGGGAGAATTGCTATAATCAAAATGAAAATATAACCAAAGATTACTTTCTTATTTAGGATGCTCCCAATACAATTAGAAGAAGAGGATTTTAAGTATTGGCAGGGATTAATTAATGGATTTTGTAATCAAGGTAAAAAATCTAGAATAAATAAAAGATACTGGTATAAGACCCCAAAAAAAGGAGGTTTAGGTATGCCTAATGTTAAAAATTACTATATAGCAAACCAATTAAGAGTTATTGGAGATATTATATACAGTGGTGCCTCGCAAGACGAAAGTAATCCGTTCCACGGTTAATGCCGTCTAGCGAAAATTTTGTCTTGCGAAGCGCGTTTTCCCATAGGAATGCATTGAAATTTAATTAATGCGTTCCTATGGGGGGGAAAAGTCAGAAACCCAAAAAAAGTCAGCAAAAAGTCACTTACCAGGTAGAGTAGACTGAGCCCAGCTCCTCACAGTGCCTTTGTAGCCCCAGAACAGCCAGAAAAAGAGTGCCAAACAGCGGAGAGTCAGCAACCAGCAGGGAGCCGGCAGCCATTTTGTGTTCATCTCCGCTCCTGCCCCCTCTCCCCGCCTCTCAGCTGATGGGCGCTGGGTCTAAGAGGCTTTTTCCCTGCTAGGCAAGCCTCGCACCGATCAGCTGCCCCCCCTCTCCCCGCCTCTCAGCTGATCGGCGCTGGGTCTAAGGCTTCCCGAGGCTTGCCTAGCACCAAAAATCTCTCAAGACCCTTTCGTCTTGTGAGTTTTTTGTCCTGCGAGGCATTCGTCTTGCGAGGCACCACTGTACAATAAAGAAAAATTAATTTGGTGGGAAATGGAATCTTCAGAAATAAATGGGAATGCCGAAGGACACTTGTTTAATGTAGTAAAGAGAAGTTTAATAAATCAGATGAAAAACCCCTTTTTAAGAAATATGTTAAATATATGGAATAAATATAAAGAGAAGTTTTGTCCCTCAACTTCACCTTTAAAATTAGCGACTGAAATAGAAAGTTTTCCTACAAATTTAAAGGGTTTAGTAGAACTGTTTAAGAATAAAAGGGTTGCAAGATTGAAGGACTGGATGAGCAAAATGAGATCGAAGGAGTTGATTATGTCTAAACTTCAAACTAATAAACTATCATGGTATAATCTTATTCAGTTAGACACCTGGACAAAGGATTGGTTGAAAACTAATGGCAAATGTAGAGAACTTACCAAGTACGAACAATTTCTGTCATCACATGAAGATATGCAAGATACAATTTTGAAGGGAATAGTAAGTAAAATATATAATATAATTTTGGAACAAGAGGAAAAAGAATGGGGAACAGAAGGTTTGAAATTAATTTGGGAAAATGATTTAAAAATAGAAATTAAAATAGAGGATTGGATAAAAATGTGGAGGATGAGAGTTTTAAGATTAATGTCGACAAGAATAAAGGAAATTTTTTTCAAAATCTGTTTAAGATGGTATTTGACTCCTGTAAAACTAAATGTAATAAATCCAGCATACCCCAAAGCATGTTGGAAATGTGATGAGGAAATTGGTACGTATTTTCATATGTGGTGGGAATGCAAACTGGTTAAGAAATTTTGGGAATTGATTTTTAAGGAAATGTGTGATATATTTGGTAAAGATATTGATTTTAATGCTAAAATTGCTCTATTGTCAATTTTTGATAACACAGATTTGGATTATTACTCGAAAGAATTAATCACTAATTTTATGACAAGTGCTAGAATATTAATAGCTAGGTTTTGGAAAGAAAAAAATGATATTAAAATAGAAGATTGGTATAGTGAAGTATGGGACATTGCATTAAACGATAAATTGACTATTGAACTCAAAATAAAAACAGGGGAAATAAGTTCTAACAATTTTTATGATATTTGGGGTAAATTTGTGGAATTTGTGTTAGTGAAAGGAAGGGGGAAAGCCTCTAAAGAATACTCTATACAATTTTGGAGAGGTAGTCGGTAATTAAAATATTGTTAAATGGAGTCCTGTGGGTATGGGGTGCACGTTAGAATTTACTTTATAATAAGCACTATTATTTGTATATTTTTGTATTTTTGTTGTTGTATATGTTTTTTGTTTTTTTCTTGTATTAAAAAATTTAAAATTAAAAAAAAGAGATTATCCTTATATTATTTTTCATCTGCCTTTTTGGAAGGAAGCCCGATTGGTCTTGATGTATTGTCTGTATTAAGATTCTTTTCAATCAAGTTGCCAACATGGTTGCATATATTTTGTAATCCACGTTTAGTAATGAGATCGGTCTGTAATTTTTTATTTCTTTACCCTCCGTGTTTTCCTTATGTATGAGAGACATTATCGCTTTGGACCATGTTGGTGGCAATTCTCCCTTTTCTTCTACAAATTCCAAGTTTCTTATATGGTTTAAGCAATACATTTTCTAATTCTTTGTAATATTCAGCTGGAAGACCATCTGGGCCTGGTGATTTCCCTTTTTTTTTTTTTTTTTTTTTTGCTTTTTGAGGGCTTCTATAATTTCTGCATATGTTAAAGGCTCATTTAAAGACTGCATTTGATCTTTAGTCAGTTTCATTTTATTGTATTTCAGTACATATTCTTTCTGAGATTCTTTGTCTACTTCCTTTTTACTGTATAAATTTCGGTAGAAGTCCTCAACAATCTTTTTTATTTCTTCTTGTTTAAATTTCTCAGTCCCTGTTTCATCTTTCAGTGTTTGTGTTATTGTTTTCTCCTTCTCTTTCCTTAATTTATATGCTAACCATCTCCCTGGCTGATTTGCGTTTTTTTAAAAAATTTGCTTTGCAAATTTAAGCTTCTTTGCAGTTTCCTCAGTGAGCAATATATTTATCTGATGTTGTACTAACTTTATCTTCTCTTTCAGTTCTGTATTTGATGGATTTTGTTTCAGCTGTAGTTTATCTGAGGCTAATCTGTTTTCCAAAATCTTATATTTTTTCTGTCTTTCTCTTTTTTGTTTTGATGCAAATCTTATGGCTGCTCTTTTAAAAAATGCCTTACTTGCCTCCCAAACCATTGTCATTGGTGTTTCTGGCCTCATGTTCTGTTTGAAGAAGTCCATGTCTTCTTTTATTTGCTTGATAAACTCATTTTTTAAATGTGAAGTATTGAGCTTCCAATTAAATTCTCTTGATTTGCTACCCAGTTGTAATGAAATGGGACTGTGGTCTGCAAATGTGTTAGGTAAAATATCTATTTGCTCCAATTCTTTCATTAGGCTTGTTGAGATCCAACATGCATCGATTCTTGACCACAATTTATGTCTGTTAGAGTAAAAAGTATAGTCTTTTGTCTTTGGGTAACACGTCCTCCAAGCATCTATATTTACTTCTTCCGCCAATTGTAGAAAATTTCTTGAGATCGTTCCTCTCTCTCTTTTTTGGTTATTTTATCTGATTTTGTGTCTAGTTCTTTATCAAAAACAGCATTAAAATCTTCTATCATACAATAGTGATCATAATCTTTATTTGTTAGTTCTAGTTGTAATTGTTTAAAGAAATTATCTTGATTTCCATTTGGAACATAAATATTAATAATTAGCATTTTTGTTGATTCTCTTTGGATTTCCACCATTAATATCCTTCCATTGTCTGAGGCAAAAATTAGTTTTGGTTCCAGTTCTTTCTTTATATACATAGCCATACCTTTATGTCCAAAGCTGCAAACAATTTTCCTAGCCTTGAACATTCCAACAGTTTCTGATCTGCTCTTTTCATATGGGTTTCTTGTATGCAAATTACATCAGATTTCTGTTTCAGCAATTGTAAAAAGGTCTTTTTACGTTTTTGAGGTGAGTTCAGGCCATTTATATTGACTGAAAAGATCTTTATTTGTTTTTTAGCCATCTTGTTGTTGGTTACTACCTTTTTGTTTTTTCCTCGTCATACCTCTGGTATGCCTTGGCTCAGCTACTTCCTGTTTTTCTGGCTCTGTGTCTGATTCTGATTGTGATGAGTGGTCTGATTTCTCTTGAGGTCTTTCTTCTGATTTCCCCTCCTTCTTTCTTTCCTCCTGTTTTGTCATTTTCTTCTCATTTTTTCCATAAAGTCTTGCGCTTTCATCGGTGAAGTTATATTGTATCTCTGTGTATCAATTCAAAAGAATAAACCTTCCGGTGTCAGCCATCTATATGAAATTCCATTTTGTTGAAGTAAAGATGTAAGGGAGGAGCATTGCTTCCTTCTCTGCCTCATTTGCCAGGGAATTTGCTTTAGGACATTAATTTTCCTGTCTTCTATTATCAATTGTTTATCTTGTGAGGCTCTTAAAACCTTGTCTCTAATTGATTTCTTCGTAAATCTCACGTGGATTTCTTTGGGGAGATTATTTCTTCTTGCATATGCTGAACTCACCCTGTAAGTTGCCTCCATACATTGTTGCAAGTCGGCTGCTTCCATCCCTATTTCTGCAGCCAGAGCCTTACTCATTAATATCTCTAGATCCTCCCTTTCCTTTTCTGCCACATTTTGAAATCTAAGCATCTTCGATGCTCTCTCCATCTCTAGTCTTCTATTATCAATCTGTCGTCACTTTGTTTTTGATTCTTCTGCACTGCCTCTAATGTTTCTTCAGTTTGATTCACTCTAGCATCTGTTCCTCTCACTTTTTCCTCAAGATCTTGTGTCTTTGTTTTGTTTTCAGCTATCTATTGTTTGGCATCTGAAATCTCTAGTGTCATCTCTTTCATCTGATCTGCTATTTGGCTGATATGTTAATTTACTTGTTGAAATCCTGCTGTTAGTAAATTTTGCATGGTAGTCTGCCATTCTTTGTCTGGTTTTTGTGCCACTAGTTTTCCCAGACTTTGAGACTGGGCAGGAGAGGTTCCAGGCGTTTGGGGCTTTGGTTTTTTGGAGGCCATTTCGATCTTTTCAATGACAATATCTCAATTTTTCCTCCTACTGTCTCTGAATGGAGTTTGTATAAGTTATACTATATCCTTCACCAGAATGTCCAACCCTCAAATATACCACATGCTCTTTCAGAAGTTTCCACTGTTTTAACCAACAACCAAAACCCACAACCAAAACCCTCCCCCAGGATCTTCCTTCAATCCTTACACAGGTATTATGATATGTAAATCAGCTTTTAGCCCAACAGTTTAAAATACAACCGTGGCAAAAATGTTCCTTCTTCTGAAGAAGCCTAGCAGAGTTATTATGTCTCTCGACCTCTATTACCAGAGTCCCACACAATCCAAAGAGAAAATCCAAGCTAACAACAATCACAGGCTTTCAGACCTCAATATTTGTACAGTTCCAACCTCAATACGATGTTCCAGAATCCCAAACAGCGTTCCACATATCAAATCAAAGCTAGGAAAAATCTCAGGCTTTCCCACCTCAATATTTGTACAGTTCCAACCTCAGTGCGATGTTCCAGAGTCCCAAAAGGCTTTCCACATATCAAATCAGATATATTTGTAATCCAACCTGCTCCTTAGGCAATATAAGAGGTGTGTTGAGGCTGTCATTACGCTTTTCCTCCAGTAGGTGTCCTTATAATCCACCGTATATTCCTTCCATTAATCCATAAATCAAATCAACAACTCCAGTCCTGGTTTTCCCAGTTCCACAGTCCACCCTCAGCGACAATATCTCTCTCCCCTTGGAATGAGTTAGCTTCTCCCAGTATATAATATAGCCCTTTACAGGCATCGCCTCTGAGGGGGATCTCCCAAAGCTTCCCCACCCCCAGGGATATTATACAGTTCCAAAGTTTTGATGGCACTCTGTCTATACTGTTGAGAAATCTGGCAGCGCAATGTTATGTTTTTCACTCTGTTTTCCTGACTGATAACAGCTTTAAGTCCCATCCGTAGTTGTATTATGTCACCCTGGGATTATTTCCAGAATCAGTTTTTTTCTCTCTCAGTCACTCAGTGTTCAGCCTTGACCAGCCTGCAGGCTAAAAGTTAGTTTCGCTTTCTGAGGCAGCAGGACTGGTAAGCAAGCTAGCCACTTCTTCCATTCTTTCGGCCAAATATTCTGCACTCTAGTTTCTCTTTCCGCTTTATGGGGCTGTTCATAAATCAAAGGCTTCAACTTACTTTATTGTTGTCAGTTTTCAACGCAGTATCTGTTTGTTCTCCTCTCCTCCATAGGGGGTGGGTTACTCACAGCTTCACTGCCCAATATGGCTCCCGCATCCGATCTGTGCTTGGGTGATCTCTTCAGAAGGAAGAAATACCAGGTTGCTGCCCAGCTTCCTTCTCCTCTGTTGCTCACCAACTACTTCAGGGAGACTTCTCCTAGTCTCCCCTTTGGCCCTTCATCTTCTGAAGGGCCTCCAGACCGGGCGGTTCCAGCTTTCCCCGGGAGCTTCTCCAGAAGCTGCTGGCAGCACCGTGACAAGCCCCGCCTCCTACAACTGGCGATTGTTGATGAATGCAGCTCCCACGCTGGAGTTATAAATTCTCTGTTGTCCCACCTTTACACGCAAGGATAAAGAACCATCAAATCATTCTCCATGGCTGGGAGAGGATGGGTTATTTTGTTTCCAACAAGAGAACAAGAGCAGTTTACTTGTGCCAATTAAACAGAATTGCAGAAATAGTACTTTAATGCAAGTAACACAAATTGAGTGAACCAATGAAGGCTGCTACTTTGTTGCACAGGCTTTTAAAGATCCAAAGCATCGGAGGGAGTACTTCAATCATTTTTCATGATCAGCTAGTCTTTCAGCACTTACAGTACGTGTGTGTTTTACTTCTCAAAAGCAAAAGGGCAATAGTTATGTGTGGAGACAATTTGCATGAGTTATGGATATCTTGATGTGGGATGGGGGGGGGGAGTTTCTTATATCATTCTTCCCTGGTAGTGGAGCTCTAAAATGCCTCACTGAGGTGTCGTTGAGACCAGACAGCCTCATATCATTGAAAACAAAGAACTGTGAATAATCTTTCCATCTCTATTCCTACCAACCCCCACTGCCATAGTCAGTCATGAGGGATCACAAGAGTTGAAGTGCAACAATATCTGGAGAGTCACGTCTCTCTTACTGCAATATGAAGTTTGGAGAAGCAACTTTTAAAAAGCATGCTTAGTTGTCATAGCTCAATGGTTTAGGTATCTGGCTGTGGAGCCAGAGATTGGAAGTTCAAATCCCTACTGTGTCTCCTGTGAGTAGAGCCAGCTTCTCCCCAGAAGAAGGGAATGGTGAACCACTTCTGAATATTATCTACCAGGAGAACCCTGCAAAGGGTTGTCATAAGTCAAAATTGACTTGATGG
This sequence comes from Intellagama lesueurii, assembly GCA_037013535.1. Taxonomy (NCBI): domain Eukaryota; kingdom Metazoa; phylum Chordata; class Lepidosauria; order Squamata; family Agamidae; genus Intellagama; species Intellagama lesueurii. Next base: position 118,641,593 of record JBAJHW010000001.1, read on the forward strand.
CACATGAAGATTATTATTAGATAAGTCAAAAGAACAGAGAGATCCTCTATAATGATTTAATTTTTTTTAAAAAAATTGACTGTCACAAATGGCATTTGTAGAGCTGTTGCTGTTGCTTTGTTCCTTGGAACATGGCCTCAAATCAATTTTTCTGATCTCGGAAATTTCACCTAAGTTAATTGTTCTCAACACCAGGTGATACATTTCCTGTGGCTTCCATTCTTGAATGGCAGCCTCTATACCCTTCATTTCCAAAACCACTCTAATTAGTGCCCATGATTTAAGTGTATCACACACAAGCCTTTTCTGGCAAAGAGAGAGCAAGAGGAAGAAAGGGAGGGAAGGGAGAGGGAGAGGGGAAGAGAGAGAGAGAGAGAGAGGTGGTGATTTGTGATGTAAGTCAGAATAATGAAGATCACCAAGCTATGTGCTCTGTTGACCGAATTGGTCCTTCAAAATAATGTGCCACACAAAGGTCTACAAAAATTATACATCACTGAGCAAAAGGAGAATGTTCTAGAAGCCCAGTTTACTGCAGTTTACTCTCAAAAAATACTTTCAGTCACAGTATTAAGAGGAGCAAGAACAGGGCAATTCCCATAAATGTAAGGTTTTTGAAAACATTCTTGGTCTTTTGTTCTCTCTTGGCCTGGAGGCTTTTTGTCTGGGACTGACAACACTGCTACATTCTGTTAATTCAGCTGGATGATAAATTCAGAAGTGTTTCCTTTTTCTGAACCATAGGCAGCAAAAAGTCCTGCACAACCGTTCAAGTGAACAAAATTGTTATTCTTCATTGATGTGAGATGCAGCGGTTTGAAAAAAAGGTTGCCTTCCTTGTGAGAAGAACCACTGAAATCTTATAGCTTTTGTGTTGATCTCTGAGCATTTCAGACACTTATATAGCAACACCAGACTAAGAAGTAACGTTCTTTCAGCTGCCCAAAGAAATAGAGAAAGCACTCTTAGGCTCCTATTAACTGCCGAACCCCATTTTCAAGAACTCTACTATAAACACCTGGTGTATGTACTGTATGTGTGTGTGCTGAGAGACACTGCTATTATTTGTCCAAGCAGAGTGCAACAAAACATATCTTGCACTATATTTCCTTTTTTTTTTTTTTTTGGAGGGGAGGTCAGGTCTAAACTGAACTTCTAACTGAGCTTCTTCTTCTTCTTGTAATTAATAGGAATAGTATGAAAGTTTGAGCGAAATTATTATTATTACTCAAAAACACCAGGCACAGTCAATCAAAATATAAAAAATATTGACTGGTATTATATAACAGATACAAGTTTTAATCAAAAACCTAAGTATCTGTTAAATATCGGCGTGGTATGCATGCTGTTCCTAATATTGCCATTTCTTGTAGCTCTGATGGTGTTGTTTCTGAAATGTTATTGTTATTTCTCAACATTATGGGGGTGTACCAAAGGGGCAAGCCTAAAAAATTAGGAGTTCAAGCCCTAAAACTTTGCAGGTGAGACTACATGTTTGCAAAATACATAACTGATTTTTTTAATTCCAGGAAACAAATTAGCAGCTTTTGGCAATTGTTTTAAGCTGGTACACAACAATTTTGGAATTCTTCCCTTTGCTGAAATTACTATGGGGAAAAAGATGACCTGATTCTGCTTTCATATTCTTTTAATATCTTGCCTTAATGTTTGATACTTTACCATTTTTGTTCTTTCTGTGCTTTTGAGGTTGCTTGTTGATGGAACTCCAATTTTTAAAGATATATTATAATAAGAGGGAAATGTAAGTAATTCATAAGATTTAGCCGACTGCTTGAAAATTGATATTTGCAATTTGGTTATGCCTGCAAATATAATCTATTGATGCTAACTTAGAGCATTCAGCTATGACATGATGAATTGTTTCCTTAGATTTGTGACAGGCCCTACATATATCACTTATACCTTGCTTCATAATTATTTTTGGGCAGTATCTAGTGCACATAGGAATCTTTCAATTTCAGCCTTGAGACAGCCTAATTCAAGACACAGGTTTGATTGTTGTTTATCAACATTATCATCCATCAACTGGAGTCCTGTCCCTCTAATCGTTTCTTAAGCCATGCATCCTTGCTCTCTTGGTCTTCTGTTAATGTAGGTTGATTCTCACTTGCAAATTGTAACACTATTAATCCTTTATTGTTTCTACTACCATCCAAACACTCTCCAAAAGAATGTAACCTTACACAATCTCCTGAATCCCTGCCGGGATATCATACTTCACAAGGACTTAGGAAGAGCATTCCAAAGCATGGGGGAAACAAGATGGAAATATTGTTTCCAAATACAGTGGTGCCTCGACTTACAGACGTCCCTACTTACGAAAATTTTGAGTTACGGAAAGCTCCGGCCGCAAAATTTTGGTTCGACTTGCGGCCGGAGCTTCCACTTACGAAAGGAAAAAGGCAGGGGGAAAGGGCGGGAAATTTAAATTTACTAACTGTTGGTGGCGAAGAGGCTGCTTCTTTGTAGCTCTTTCACCCCAACGGTTAGGGAAAGGGATGCGGTGGGGGTGGCCCAGAGCCGGGAGGCTTGAGCCTCCTGGGTGCTCTGGCGGCGGCGGCGCGGGCGGCGAGGGTGACCCAGAGCCAGGAGGCTTGAGCCTCCTGGGTGCTCTGGTGGCAGCAGCGGGGGCGGCAGAGGCAGCGGTCGCCCAGCGCTGGGAGGCTTGAGCTGGCCAGGGTGCTTCGCCCGCTCGCCCCCGGCTGCGGCGGAGGCAGCGGTCACCCAGCGCCGGGAGGCTTCAGCTGGCCGGGTTTCTTCAGCCGCTTGCCTCCCGGCTCGCCTCCCACTCGCTCCTCGCCGCCCTCCGCCATTTGAATTTCCCGCCATGGGCCCACGGAGGGTGGCGTGGAGCAAGCGGGAGGCGAGCTGGGAGGCAAGCGGCCGAAGAAACCCGGCCAGCTCAAGCCTCCCGGCGCTGGGCGACCACTGCCTCCGCCGCAGCCAGTGGCGAGCGGCCGAAGCACCCCGGCCAGGCTCAAGCCTCCCGGCGGCGGTGGTCACGGCAGCGGAAAACCCCGGGAGGCCTCTGGCGGCGGCGGTCACAGCAGTGGGGAAGCCCGGGAGGCTGAGGAGGCTTCAGACCTTTTTTAAAAAAGGTGTTCTGGGTGGGTTTTGGAGGGTAGGTTTGGGCTGGGGGGGTTTATGTTTCTGTGTTGTTTTGTTTTTTGGTGTTTTTTTTTTTTTTTTCAGTCCCAGCGTGGGACTTGCTCCAATGTTTATTTTTGGATTTGTTTGTTTTTGGTTTTTGGTTTTTTGCAGTCCCAGCGTGGGACTTGCTCTGTTTATTTTCATTTTTATTTTTATTTTTTGGTATTTTTTTCCCCATCTGGAATGGATTAATCGGTTTTCAATGCATTCCTATGGGAAATGGTGCTTCGACTTACGGAAATTTCGACCTATGGCCACTGTTCCAATACGGATTAATTCTGTAAGTCGAGGCACCACTGTATATTCAGTCAGAACAGCTTTAACAGCTGGCACTTTTAGACAAGCAGATCTGGACTACCTTAGTTGTTGCAGGTACTCATACAGGTAAAGGCAATCCAGTAGTATGTGGGTCCAAAGCCTTGTAAGACTTTAAAGGAAATAACCAACACTTTGTATTGAAACCAGAAAACAACTGGTAGCCAATGCAGCTGGTGCCAGGTAGGAGTCATATTATCACAATGGAAAGCACACATTAATAGCCTAGCTGCCATATGTTGTACCAGTTGTAGGTTCTGAATTGTCATCAAGGACAGTCCCAAGTAGAATTAATAACTATCAACTGGTTATGAATAGGCACACATAAATTGACTACATTGCCCTTTAACTGAAATGGACCAAGTTTCCCTTCACTTTTGCTCTAGGTGCCTACCAAACATTTTCAGCTTGCCCAACTCTTCATTAAACCAAAGAGCTGGATTCCCTTCTCTTGGTTGAAGGTATCAGAAGGGAGCAATTTGACTGACAGCATCTTGCAGTCCCTTTTTTCCAAGAGCTTACTACACCATTTAATGCTTTGTTCTTCGTGACTCCAAATCCCTCAAGGCTTCAGAGAAAATCAATTGGATGTATCAGCCTGTGGGGCTAGACCATCCTAATGATGTCCCCACCCTTGCAGGTTGGAGGGGCTGTGTCCACTTGGGCCTCAGTGAGGAAGTGGCTAGTCTATGGAACAGGCTAAATCTTCAGCTCCTCATTATGTTCACCAGCAAGCTGCTCAGTGCCAAAAAGTAGGCTCAATGTATGCATTTTTTTAATGTGTGCGGCTCACCACAGCCTGGGACAGACCATGGCCTCCATAGATGCTACAAAGTCCTGAGTTAATCCACCTGAGGGGGCTCAACATGGATACTGATACTATCCTCAGGACCACATCTGAGATAACCTCAGTGAGATCTACCACGGCACCGACTGGTCAGCTAGGTGGATGGTGCCCATTAGGAGTCCCAGACTGTTCCCAGGCTCTAACATGAGATGCACACAATCTATGTTGGCCAGTGTTTGCATTGGGATTACTCCAAAAAGGAGTAATCACAGCCACCTTTTCCTCTTTTTCTCCTAGGCAAGGTTGATGAAGGACTCTATACTCAGCTGGAGACTCCTGAGTTAAGGTGTCAAAATCCCTCTCATCCAGCCAGGTTTCAGTCATGCATGCCAGGTCAAGCTGCATGTCCTTAACAAAGTTATGGACAAGGGAGATCTTATTTTAAGAGACCATAGAATATTTAAGTAGCTCATAGAAGGTTTAGGTAAAAAAACAACATGATCAGTATTTTCATACTAAATGTGCCTCAAACTATTCTGTGCAACCCATTTTATCTCAAACATGTAATTAATGAACACCATCACACACATCCCAGCTTGGAACAGTTGCTTTTTTGGACTTCATCTATCAGAATCTGTGACCCAATGGCTCCAAGCAGTTTTCATCAATACCAGTGATGATTAAGGTGAAAATATAGTTATAGTTTGTTTTTCAAAAAAGCTTGCTTGCTTGCTTTCTCTTATGCTTCTTGTTTTCATTACTCTTTTTTTCCAATTGTGTTGGACCTTGAGATGTCTTGGTTCCCACCAAGGCCATTGTTCTCTGTTTAAGAAGTCTCATATGGGTAAAGGACCTCATTTGATCTAGAATCCTTCCAGAAACAGTTTATTACTTCAGCCTCTAAGTATGTAGGTAGGTCAATGTGCCCAGAACCTGTGACACATGAGAAGAAAGATGAAAACCTGAATAATAAATACATTTCTAAAACATGAAGATTTAAGTGCCAATGATTTATGAAAAAGAAACACATGGAGTAAGCCCAACTGTTTGAAGAAAATTATTGGATATATTTCACTAGGTGAGATATCGTCCCAAATACCCTTTGGTGTTCCATCCTCATCTCTGGATTTAATTACTGCTACAACAGCATCATATTTGATTCCCTTACCCAGCCTTCAACTGTGTTTGGGAGTCAGCAGTGCCAGTATTGATGGTTTTTGTAAATCATTCTGGAAGCTCTGCTGAATGGTGGAATATCTTTTATATAAATACAACAAACAAATAAATCTAGTCTGGTGATGTGTGAAGAGAGCACCTTTCCATATATGTAGAGTTTTCTTTCTTCTATCATCAAAGATTAATCAAATTTGTCTCTCAGTGCTTCTGGGTTTAGAGATAAGAGTATTGATGGTGAGAGGTGTACATCTAGCTAAGACTGAATCTGAGTACATTATATTTTAGAAATTATGCTATCCCAATAATTCAGAGTCCTCTAGAGCACCAGAATAAAAACTAGAAAAACAATATACAAATGCAAGTGGCATTGAAGTATTTTGATTCAATGAGCTTCTAGGGAAAATCCAAGTTTATTAGTTTGTTGGGCCACTATGAGCTTACTATGCATGGATTTCTAAAAGAAAGGAGAAATATTGTTTGGGTAAACATGTTTCTATTGTGGAAGATTAATTGATGGTTACAAAAAAAGGTTTTATTATTTAGATATAAAGGGATAGGCTGGAAATATGCACAATTCTTTCTTTTGTTTTCCTTTTTTTAAAAAGTCATCTCACATACCATGGATGGAATGTTGTGCTTTATTAATATTAAAGGTTCCTGCTGAGTTTCAAAGTCAGTGTTACAGGAATTCAACCTTGGGAGATGTGATTGAAGCGCAACAGGTCATTTGATCGGAAAAAAAGAAAATATCTTCAGCATCCTTATTCTGAGGGTTCTGAAACCAGGCATTGTGTCATATCATAAAACCTGGGGTGTAGCAAATGTTTGGGCACAAAAAGATCAGCCACAAGGTTAGTAAAAGAATTTTGCTAAATTTCAAATAATGTGTTTGAGATCAATAAACAGTCAAGGCTGTGATGCCTCTGTGTATATAGTATTATCTGTGCCTTAAGAATGATATTCTGGGATTCTGTGTATTCACACCATGCTGCAGGGAATATTGACGTTACAAAGAGGTGACATTCAGAGAACCTACAACTATACTTGAACATTTAACTGTCCAAGGTAGCACGTTGCTCAAATTTATCTGCCTAATATCTTAAGTGCTCCATATATGCACAAATCAAAATAAACAAGCACATGCTGACAAAGGATTGCACGCATTGATCTGCAGGGATGGAGACTCGAGTCACAGGACTCACTGTTAAGTCAGACTTAAGTCACACCGGTGACTCAACTTGGACTTGACTTGGTTCCCCCCCCCCCCAGTGACTCAGACTCTACTCATGACTCAGAACCCACCCACTCATCGCTTTTTTTTTCCTGGGGAAAAACTTTATATAGGGACTCAGACTTCAAGCTTGGGACTCAGGACATGGTACCAAAGACTTGAACTTAGACTTGGGACATGATACGAAAGACTCAGACTAGGGACTCGGACCCAAAGCCTTGCCAACGTCCCTGTTGATCTGCTTCTTTTAGTGCAGGAATGGGCAACAATGGCCTTCTAGATGTTGTGGGACTCAGTTGGTCTCAGTCCTAGACAGAACAGTCAATGATGAAGGAATGAAGGATTTGAGTTCAATTATGTTTGGAGAGCTACAAATTGCCTACTCCACGATTTGTGTGCAAAAGTGGACATCTCATGGCCAGAGCAGATTTCTGTTCTCCTTAAATCTGTTTTTTCCTGCCCCACACAAGCATGTGTGCGCGCAAGAGAGTGAGTTTATAATGGCTGACATTAATTTATTTTCCTCTGTACTAAACATATTTCCAGGAAGAATGTTCTTCATGCCAGCAGTGGCGAAGAGTGGCGAGCGGATCACGCGCTGCGGAGCCATTAGTAGAATCGCGCCATCTGCGTCCGCGGCGGATCGGTGAGTGGACCGTCCGGCCCCATGGGACTGGACCATCGTTAACACCACCTGTGCGGGGATATTCGTATTTGTATATGAATACGAATACCCCCATCGCTAATCAGGATAATAGAGCAGTAAAAGCCTTTTTTTTTGGAAACCACACTTCTTCTTGTGTACTGATACAGTATATGCTAATACCTGTACAGGGTTGTGTTCACCAGAACTGATAGCTTCTCCCCACCCCATTCAATAGATTCTTTTGTGGGAGTTCTATAGTATGTGGCTTTTTTCTTTACCCTGTGGCACTCCCAAAATTTAACCACCTGAGATATTATCCAGGTGTAATCCCATCACTGTATTCTTCATGAGCTGCTATTTGATTCCAATTCATTATCATTTAGAAGTAATTTCCATTCTCCTGTCTGGAAGTAATTCCCTGTGGTTACCCATCCCTTTCTAAGGCATCCAGCCAAGCCAGTTCAGGCTCATAGCAATTGGAAGTTACATTTATATACTTCATAACATTAAGAATATCCAGACAATTGCACTGTATTATCTCAGACAATTGCACCATCAACTATCAGGTCAATTTTCAAAGCTCACTTCCAAAATTGTTGCCGCTATAGATATGCTAAATTCCATCTAGTCTGGTCAAATCAACCATTTTGAACTCATCCTTTAATGGTCCAAAGAAAATAACAGGTCATTCAGGACTCTGTGCATGAATTTAGGGGGGAGGGATGCAAAAATATGAAATGTAAGTGAATTTTGTTTTGAACAATTATTTGGGGCAAAATCCACTTACTTCCTATTGTATGGCTCAATGGTCTGTAAAATTTGCTTTGCACTAGTGCCACCCTATTATGTAACTGCTAAGAAGTGGCCATGGGAATGGCAGACCCAATTTGCTTTTGTAACATCTCTTTGGTAGTGCTGGATTTTTTTTTCCCTAAACACATTGTTGAGTCAACCATATACTGTATTTGCTGTGCAGATTCCCATCTCCTTCTAGTGATAAACAAGTGGGTAGGGCAGAATTACTTCCAGTAATACTGCAATGCTGGGAATTGGAGATATGGGTAATCATCCCCAAGGGCATGTCAGGAATATGGGTCAAGTAAAGATCCCAAGGTTTCAAAAAGTAATGCAAAGAAATGGTTTTAACTGTAGACTGACATTGGTAATGTACCCTTTAGAAATATGGGGTGGGAAAGGCTAGGGTACTCATAAGCATGTAAATCAGATTAAGTTGCTGCCTCAGCCCTATTAATTCTTTTTAAAATTATTATTATTATTCATTTACCATTGGGTAAGTGAAGATCATAGGGAAGGGGATTTGGATCAGGGTATTGGGGTAAATAAAAAATACAGAATGTGATAGAGAACAGTATATACTATCATTATTACATTTGTCGATATGTTTCTTACTAAGCTTACTTCACACTTATCGTTTTTTTCTAAGCCTTTAAAATCTAAAATTATATCTTATATTTTTTTCTCATAATTTTAACCCTTTCATATTCTCATCTCTCTTCCAATTATACAAAGGTTCCCACTTTTTTCTAACCTCAGCAATTTCTTTGTCTTTTAATACTTCAGTTAAAATATCCATCTCTGCTGCTTCAAGAATTTTTTCTATTAACTCCTGTGTTGTTGGAGTCTCTTTTTTCCAGTATTTGGCATATAAAATTCTTGCTGCTGTAGTTACATGTATGATCAAATATTTTTTTTCCTTTTTCCATCGAGTCTGGTATTATATTCAACAAAAACAATTCAGGTTCATATGGAATTATAGAGGATAACATTTTTTGTAAAAATTCATGGACTAGTTTCCACATATGATAAAAGCTACCTTCTTTTGATTTGCATTTCCAACATTTGTACTTTGATATATTTTCAATAATTTTTCAGGTGTCATATACCATCTATAGAACATCTTATACATATTTTCTTTGTAATTAATTGCTTTTGTTAGCTTAATATTACCTTCCCATATTTGTGACAATGACTTTAAGTTAATATTGTGGCCCACATTTTGGGCCCATTTTATCATACATTCTTTAACTATTTCATCTTGCATTTTTAATTCTAGTAGATAATTATACAACATTTTAATCAGTTTTTCTTTTACATTCAGAAGTATCTTATCCAATGGTGTCTGTTCCTTACAAAATCCTACTGCTTTATCTCTTGTATATCTGGAATCTATGTGTGTTTTTGTCCACCAATCAAGTATTGTACCTTGTTCTTCTAGCTCTTCCCTTGATTTCATACTTAAGTTCTCTTTTAACAAATCTCTATATCTCAAGAGTTTCTTCTTTTCCATTAATGTTGATTGTGTGAATGCTTCCATTGGTGAGACCCATTCAGGAACTTTTTGATAATTTTCCTCACGAATCTTGGTCCATACCCAGTTTAAAGCTTTCCTTATCAGATGGTTGTTAAATTGTTTATTGTCTTTTCCATTTTGATACTATAGGAAGGCATGCCATCCTAGATTTAAATCATGTCCTTCTAGTTTTAATATAGCCCTATTCATTCTTAATGAAGTGCCATAGAAGATGCTGTAGTATGGGAGCTTTGCCTATAGCTATACATACACTGTTTAATATGAGGAGTCTTTGGATGCACAATGTTGTGGGCAAGACTGGCCATGTTATCTTCCCATGGAACTGATCCCACTGATAGGATTCCTGTGCATTGCTGCTATGCCTCTGGAGGGAAGGTGGCCTATGTAAGGCTTGGTTCAAAAGACAGAAAGGACAGGTAGAAAGAGAAATAATCTGCCCCTTCCCCAGTGGAAACACATTTCCTTTGGGCTAGCAGGTGGAAAGGTAGTGGGATAACAGTTCTACCATGCTGTGGGGCCTCTCGAGAGAGGGACCCTAAAAGATTCCAATGTAAAAAACAAACAAACTGATTCTACCTTCATCAGATTCATATGTGTGTGGGGAAAAAATGGACATTATCTCTGTTAAATACAGCATAACACCTAAGCAGTAAATTGGTAATGAGAGCACAGACTAGATAGTGACTGCACACCTCTCTCCTCTGCTGGTGATTCACATTGGTCCTTTCACTGTATGCCCAAGTAGGACTTTTGACCTAGGACACTTTTGCACAACAGAACTGACATTGAGAGATCATTACTACTCATACTTGATTAGGCATCCTTCAGTCTCGAGAGACTATGGTAACATGCTCTGTATGGAGGACTTGGAACAGCGTCTAGTGTGGCTAGAAGGCCAATTCAAGAGTGACAATCCCTTCCACACTGAAGACAAATACAATCTGTCCCCTGTCCAGCTCCCTGATTTTGCTGCTTTCGGGACTGCCTCTTTGCCTCGGCCTGCTGGACAAGGGTCTCTTCAAAATGGGAGAGGCCATGATGTACCGCCTGCCTCCAGGCTGAACTCTCAGATGTCAAGGTTTCCCATCTGTTGAGGTCCATTCCTAAGGCCTTCAGATCCCGCTTGTAGATATCCTTGTATCGCAGCTGTGGTCTCCCTCTGGGGTGATTTCCCTGCACTAATTCTCCATACAGGAGATCTTTTGGAATCCGACCATCAGCCATTCTCATGACATGCCCAAGCCAACGCAGACGTCACTGTTTCAGTAATGTATACATGCAAAATTCCAGCTCATTCTAGGACTACTCTATTTGGAACTTTGTCCTGCCAGGTGATACCAAAAATGCATCGGAGACAACGCATATGGAATGTGTTCAGCTTCCTCTCCTGCCATGCACAAAGGGTCCAGGACTCACTGCAGTACAGGAGTGTACTCAGGACACAGGCTCTATAGACCTGAATCTTGGTATATGCTGTCAGCTTCTTATTAAGCCATACTCTCTTTGTGAGTCTAGAGAACATGGTAGCTGCTTTGCCAATGCGTTTATCCAGCTCGACATCTAGGAAGAAAGGGTCAGAGATCGTTGAGCCAAGGTACACAAAGTCATGAACAACCTCCAATTGTTACATGGCGATGGTAATAGAGGGAGGTGAGAGATCATTACTACAGAGAAAGGCATTTGAGACATTCATGGTGAATGCTTTTACATGATAAAATTAACTGGTGTGATTTGTTGATTATACTGTGTTGTGCCTTCAAATCTGAAACTGCCTCTGTGTGTGTGGTATGTGTAGGGAGATAAGGTATCCACTTGTTTAACTATGACAGCTAAATTGTTTATGGAAATGGGAAGAAGTGTTCCTAATACTCTTTGTTAACAAAATTTGTGGTTCTTACCTCCATGAGCTGGCTGGATAGCTCAGTGGTTAGGGTATCTGGCTATGGAGTCAGAGGTTAGGAATTTGACTCCCCACTGTGCTTGCTGTGAGAAGAACCAGACTGTGTAGTTATGGGCAAGCTACATAGTCCCAGGGTGCCCCCAGAAGAAGCGAATGGTAAACCTCTTCTGTGTATTCTCTACTTAGAAAACTCTGGAAAGGGTTGCCATAAATCAGAATCAACTTGAGAGCACACACAAACACATTACCTCCATGACCCCTGTTTTGTACCTATTATTGTTACAATAAATGCAGGTTTGTTGAATTTTGCGTTTCTTAAATATTGTGTTCTAATTCAAAAACAATGATGAGAGATTACTCTATAGGGCTCTCAGTTTGTTATTTTTTGTATCAGAGTTTTGTTTATACCTGCTCACAAGTTAGTGTATGTGAATGTTTGCCTACATCCTTGAAAAAGACTGTTGTTGAAATGGAACTTTACCAGAAATCTGTTGATAGCACTGTTGCGGTGAGCCAGTGTGGTGTAGAGGATAGAGTGATGTCTCAGGACCACCACTCAGCCATGGAAACTCACTGGGGAGAGGGGTTGGCAATGGTAAACCAATCCTTGAACATCTCACATACCTTGAGTATTCTATTAGGGTTAGAAGTGATTTTATGGCATGTAACAAAAACAAATGACTATTATATATGTCTATTTTCAGTAACAATATTGTTATAGTGTTATGATTATGCGTGTTTGCAAAAAGATTTATATTCTATATATATTTCTGTTATGTTTATGCTCTATGCAGCTGCTTTCTTTTCGATTCTTGCATTTGTTGTATTTATAATTAATTTGTTATCTGCAACTATTCTTCATTTTTCAATCCTGATTTAAAATAAAGCACCACAACACTCAGATTTGTTTGACAAACAATGCAGGCAAGTGTGTGACACAGTTGTAGATAATTTATCTCCCACCAGCTTCTATTGAGAGATCAAGTCTTCCTTATTAAATGACAAGTAATTAGCAGAAAGTCAACAAACAACAGTGGGGATAAAGATGAACTTTATCCCCCCCCCCATGTTTTCCCATTGGGAGCATGAAAATAATATAGCAACCACAATTTGTTGTTTGCATTGCATTTATAATGTTTTCATTTGTTCATTTGCTGAAGTAAATCTGCAGCCAAAAACACATTAGCTACTGCCCCTCCACTCCAAGAAAATGTGTGAAGGTGGGGGCAGCTGTGTGATGCCAAAATTGGAAGATGTCAGTAATGGCGATTGCAGCGTTCACCATACTCATGTATATTTATGTTGATATTTGCATGCACCAATAGGAGTTGGTGAGGGGTGGAGTTAACTGGGGTGAAGAAAAGGAGGGAGAGGGAGAGAGAGAGTAGGCGGTTGAGAGTGGAGAAAGAAGGTTGTTTAGTTGAGAGTTAATGACATTGACTGGACTGTTATTACCTGTAACAATAAACAATTTCTACTTGGTTCTTAAATGATACGTTTCCCAGACCTCTGTCATTAATAGTGAATAAAGTTGATGTAATCAACTGGTGGCAGCTGAACAACACGTAGCTTGTGCCTTTGCTTGGTGAAACAACCAAGGGACAGGCAGGAACGTGACAGCGATCCTGTGATTTGTCTACTGGAAAATTCTTGAAACGGAACTGATAAGTGTATCAAGATGGACATAGCTCTTAAACCCAGGAAGCGAATATCACAACTTCACTTGATGGGTTGCAATAGTCATAGTGTTAAGACTGGGTAATCCCAACCCAAGTCACTGCTTCTCAGCTTAACATATTTTACTGTGTTCTTGTGAGGATAATCTTCCCATCTATGTTGTTCTAAGTATCTTGAAGAAAGGATAGGATATAAATAAATGAACAAACAAACAAACAAAAACAATACAATACAAAGTAAACTGATGAGGTGAAGTATTATGATTTTATATTAGCTATAGAATGAAACAGCTAAAACATGGCCATTTTGCCTATATAAATAATTATCTGCTTTGCCCTAAAACAGATGGATTCTAGTCTTTGCAAATGAGCTAGTACTACAGCTTCTTTGGTATCCAATGTATTCTATGCCAATGTACTGTGTGTCTCCCATCATACAGCAATGCATGATTCCAGTATGTTCTCTAGCTATATGTCTCACAAATGAAATGGGAATAGATCTATGCCCTGCATTATTTGATGGGAAAAGGTGGAACTGTATCATAAATGTCTAGGCTCTAAGTCTTTGCCAGAGAGTAGATGTGGGAATCTCAATGTGCTTTCCAGAAAAATCTAAATACTATGGACAGTAATGTTTGGGCACAAAACTTGGTGGGTGTTTCTTGTCATATGTATTGTTCCTGGGGTGCCATATTTTAAAGCCACTTCCCCCAAAGCAGGGTCTTGGCAAGGTTTTTATTCTTCTTCTCCTCAACTTTGTGCAGATATGGTTGCATGTATAGCATTACATAATCTGCAAAGTGGCTTGATAGGTATACCAACATATTTGACATAGAAAATAGTATGATATATTGGTCAGGAAGGATCAGACATTCTGTTTTGTTGATTGATTTTAACAGGAAAGGAGGCATTTCCCCCCTTCTCCTGTAGTCCTATTTCTGCATGCTGTGAATCCACAAAGAACGAGAGGAGAGAAGAGTAGGGGAGGGGAAGGGAGAGGAAAGGGAAAAAAGAAAAAAGAAAAGAAAGTTTTGAAAGGTTGAGGAAACCCTCCAGAGCAGATCTTGGGGAGCAGATATTGGGGTGGTACTTCACGTCTGCCTAAAGGAATAAATCCTGTCACACTAGCTGGCAAATGCTAGCATGACATAAAGTTTAACCCATTTTAAAATGTTGTTGTTGTTGTTGTTATTTACTTTGTTTCTATCTTGCCTTTCTTCCAAAAAGAGACACAAGGCAGCTTGCAAACGATTAGAAGAAAACAACAACAACAAAGAAAAAGATGCAATTGCATTTGAGCACCTTATACAGCCTAAAGCACTAAGTATGATATGGAGAGACAAAGATGGGGAAAAAACCAAGCCAGCAAAGATGGTTTGTATGTGGTACGTGTTATCTGCTGGACCTGGGAGTCCAAACCATATATAAAAGTGCTGCACAAGCAGTTCCGGGGGATGAATCCGAGGTGCCACTGTGCATGCACCAATAGGAGTTGTGCTGCACACAGTTCCTGCTGATAGTTTGGAAGCCACAAATGCAGTCCCAGTAAATAGTTGCCACTGCAGTGCCACACTCCCATCGACTGCTCATGGCTGTGTGGAGTCTGGTCTCAGTCCAGATCACCTTCCAAGTCAGGGACTTCCTTTGCATGGATGATGTTGAAAGGACAGGTGTGGCTACAAAAAAGGCCAGTGCTATTTTAGGCTGCATTAATAGAAGTATAGTTTCCAAATCCCGCGAGGTGCTGGTCCCCCTCTATTCAGCACTGGTTAGGCCTCACCTTAAGTATTGTGTCCAGTTCTGGACATCACACTTCAAGAAGGATGCTAACAAATTGGAACAAGTTCAGAGGAGGGTGACAAGGATGATCAGGGGGCTGGAAACCAAGCCTTATGAGGAAAGGCTGAAAGAATTGGGCATGTTTAGCCTTGAGAAAAGAAGACTGAGGGGTTATATGATAGCACTTTTCAAATATTTGAAAGGCTGTCATACAGAGGAGGGGCAAGATCTGTTCTCGATCATCCCAGAGTGCAGGACACGTAACAATGGGCTCAAGTTAAAGGAAGCCAGACTTCAGTTGAATATCAGAAAAAACCTCCTAACTGTTAGAGCAGTACAACAGTGGAACCAGTTACCTCGGGAGTTGGTGAGTGCTCTAACACTGGAGGCATTCAAGAAAAACTTAGATAATCACCTGGCAGATGTGCTTTGATTCGATGTAAGCACTTTCATTTTTAGAATGTAATTTAAAACACTCTTTTGATATTTTATTGTACTTTTGCTCCTGTATTTTGGATTCAAACATACAGTTCTGTCTACACCTGAGGTTTTAACACTTGTATCTTTTTACAAGTTGCAAGGAAGGATTTTTAAAAGTATTTCTGCCTACCATTTTCTGTATAGCTGTGGACCCTTTGTATTTGACAACAACACTGAAGTATTTTGTGTTTATAAAACATAGAAGAAATGTAGAGAAATAAAGTTTGTAGAATTAGACAAGGTGATGTTGCCTAGAATTATTGCAACAATGAAAAGGCTTATACTTTGATGCTCAGATGAATTTTGATGTCATTGGCAATGATTGTTTGGTTTCATTCTGGAGTTAGCCATCTTTTTGGATAATGATGAACACAGGCTTCTAATTTTTCCCAGGAGGCCCATAAAGTCCCGTAGGACTCTTAGGGAGGTCAGGCAACAGGTTTATGTGATCTGATGTTTCCCTCAATAATGCAGCTCTGGTGGTGGCTCCAGATGCTGATATTTTTCAACCCCTCCCTTCAGCACTCAGAGCTGTACCATGACCTCTGTTTAGGGGTCTTCCTTTATAATGTAGTCCCATTCACCTATTGGCTCTGGGTCATTCTCCACATCATCTTCAACACTGAAAGCTTCCTCTAACTCCTCCTGGACATCTCCCCAGGTCTGTTCTTCTTTCTCTTCTTCCCCTTGAACTCTTCCTCCACTTCCTCCACAGGTCCTTTTATATAGCCCACCTCCAGGCTACACCTCTTGTCCTCTTTCTGCTCTGAGAGTCTCCCTTCTTCTACCCCAGTAGAAGTCTGCAATTCCTTCCTTCCTTCTCCTGGCAGCACCTCAGTCTGGGTCTGCATATCCATGGCCCTGCTATTCCCAGTCTCCATCTTTCAGTTGCATTATTGTCCCAGGGGACTGGGCTGGCATCCTCCTCACACTCCCACTGTGCTTTGATTTGTGATGATAGAATGGACAAATCCACTGATACGAGAAAACATCTCAAAAGTAATTTATTGTCTGCCTGATGAATTATTGTTTTCTCTAGATTTATTAACAAGCTAGTCCCAGTGAAAAACTAGCCTGAATTATTTACATGAAACCAAGGGTCCAGTCAATGTTAGCAGCTGCCTCCTCCCTGTGTTCAGGGAGGTTTAATTTATGAAGCTGGCAATATTCATTACAGAGGCATGATGCAGCCCGTAGCTGTGCAGAGGCTTCTTAGACTTCCCAGAACTTTGAAAAATTATTTTATTGGACTATATATCTTAAAATTTCCTAGAGGATTCCTGGACTGTTAGTCCCAAAGTAATTTTTCTATGCTCTGTGATCTTGTACTTTGATCCTGAGTAGTGACCTTAAAGGGAAATATTCTGAATTACTTGTCTTATGCTCTTGCTGTTACATCATTTTCTTTACGTTTGTTTTATGGCAATCTGGGTCT
Source organism: Intellagama lesueurii (assembly GCA_037013535.1). Classification (NCBI taxonomy): domain Eukaryota; kingdom Metazoa; phylum Chordata; class Lepidosauria; order Squamata; family Agamidae; genus Intellagama; species Intellagama lesueurii. The sequence goes on from JBAJHW010000001.1 coordinate 118,658,521, forward strand.
ACCTCTACCTAGAAATCTTGAGCCAAATGCACTTATATCCTTCCTTCCTTCCTTCCTTCCTTCCTTCCTTCCTTCCTTCCTTCCTTCCTTCCTTCCTTCCTTCCTTCCTTCCTTCCTTCCTTCCTTCCTTCCTTCCTTCCTTCCTTCCTTCCTTCCTTATTCAAAATTGTCACTTAACCAATATAGCACAGTCTGTTCAGTGAATTTCACAGATGGTTTAATAGAACATAATTTTGATGGTTGCTAAGGTTTGATCTATACAAACAGATTGCAGCTCCCTTTTAAAAGCCCCTGCGCTACAAACCATACTGACCATACGTCGGTATTTGGCTGTGGGCAGCAGTGTAATGTGAAGCAAGAGCTGGGAAGCAGAAGATTCGGGACATGACAGCACTGACAACAAAGGACTGAAGACAAAGTCCTGACTGAAGGATATAGCCAGGGGTCAACTCAAGAAACAAGTTAGAACTAGAGAGTGAGCCAGAAACCACCCCCAAAGGATTGTTGGTCTGTAAGCATGCACTTCTACAGAAGCCAGGTCAACTTGTGGGTTTAGTCCTTTGAAACTCAGAATGATTACTGGAGCAGACCTCTCCATGTGTAAAGGAATCAGATGCACACTTGTACGAACATATAAAAGCTTGCATATATTTGAGAAGTACACTTGGGATAGAAAAGGTCATAGAAGCTCTAGTTCTAACCAAGTTTGAGATGCCAGGACCCATGGCTATCCTTTCATTTTTAGAGACCAAATGAAATATGTCTTCTTTTTGGAGGAGCAAGAAAAAGGCGTCAGAGGGAAAGAAGTAACATCAGCAACCCTAAGAATAGCTATATAAGGGTGAAGGAAGGTCAGCACAGGTTAGAACATGTAAAGGAAAGTCTAGGAAACCTGAAGGCGTCCTTTCTCTACTTTTCCCCATATGCTTCTCCTTGGGTGTAAGCTGAGCCATACACAGTCATTTCCAACAAGAATAAGCAAAGCTAAAAGAAAACACTACAACCTGGGAAATCCATATTGGCTAAGCAAAACACTACTGGAACAGGAAGCCTTCTTCCCATGTCTATCCCTTTCCTGTCCAGGAAAATCCACTGCCAGGCCTGAGTTGGTGGACTCAGTCCAGTGTCTGAAAGTATCTCAGTAAAAGCTACGACCTGCAGTTGAATGTCTCACCACACATGGTGAGCAGGTTCTGACATCATCAATGCCATGCTGGTGTATGAAGGATCTTCCCCTTCACTGTAGGTTGCATGCTTTCTGTGTGGCTCTGCATCAGGGACCACATGAAATCATTGCTTACATCAAAGAATATTCACCTTGCTCAAATGCATTTATTAGTGTTGGTGTTAGCCAGTAGGTTAGAAACATGAGCCGAAACTTTTAATGTAGTAACTGAATGTGTGACACTGCCAAATGAACAAAGTAGTGGGGTTAGGGTTGTTTAGTTTTTCCTGCAACCTGATCTACATGAGCAGCTTGCTCCTCCTCCCCCACCTTCCCCTGCTTTTGAAACATGGTGTGCATTTGATTCAGTGTTTCTTCAAGAGCAGCAAATCTCCTGGGAGGAAAACACTGGTACATATTTAAAACACAGATGGCAGCTTTACAAGATGCAGTTTTGTGAGTAAAAATATTGCAGAGACAATCAAAACATCCTACAAACTCAAACATACTGAACAAAATCAAATGGAAATCAAAGCAAGAATTTCCTGAGGCCATGTAGGATATTAATGAGCAGCATAGATCAAAGAGCTCCAGTGCATGTGCCTGGCTTGATGGGATCTACATATTACACTTATGGTTGTCATTCATCACGGCTAATGGGATTACTTGGCAGATAAGATAGCAAGAGCCCAGCTTCTCTCAAGCCGGAGGAAGAGGATGATGGGAGACTGCTGCAGATGGGTGGCTCAGAAGGAAGTCCTGCTTGTCAGTGCCAAGCTGTACATCTGCCAGGCCAAGCTTGGTTGACCATATTGGCACATTGGTTTCCTATGGAAATACATTTTTCCCTTCAACAACATTGGGGTTAGGGGTGCCAGGCTGCCATGTAATTCAAAATCAGCATGCCCCAGGAGCCTCCCCAGTTGTCCCCTGGAGCCATCATGCCAGGAGAAAGGGCCACCACATGGACCAGGGGCTGCTGCATCACCAACAAAAAGGGCCTCAGTAAGTCTGAGACTCACCTTTCTCAGGCCACTTTATGGAAACAAAGAACAGCACAGTAGTTATTGAATATTTATTTATTGAATATTCATTCATTCATTGAAAAGAAAAAATCCATATGCAACCAAAACAGCACAGCTCAGACCCTTGCAATTCAAGGGACAAATGTAACATATGTCATTATGTTCATATTACTAATAATTGTGTGTTATCAAGTTGATTCTGACTTATGGCAATCCTTTCCAGGATTATTCTGACTATTTCCAATCCTTTCCGAAGCTGCAAACTATTTGGAAATGTATTGCAGCTAAGGATATGATAGTGTAATAGCAACAAGATTCAGGATCCCAAAAAAGGTTGGCATAGAGGTCCTCCTCCAAATCCCTGATACTTGGGAATCTATATAATGCTACAGAGAGTGCCCTACAATGGACTCCTGCACATATTTGCTCAGATCTAAGTGCCAGATCATTCATTCAGGGTTGCACCCATGTATGTGGGTAATGTAACGCAGTTTTAGAAGGCAATACTTTTTCATTTTGACAAAGATAAATTACATATGAGGATCTACCTAGGAAATAAAGGCACCCCAAACCTTAACCCACAGGCCAATAGTGCATTGTCTACATTTCTGCAGAAATTGAGGAAGTCAATACTTAGACAATAACTACAGTCCAAAGAGTTACTTTTCCAGTTTCTGGTTTTATGACACACCTTAATAAAATATCAAAGTCTCTTATTAATTCAGCCATTCCATGAAACCTAATTGCTGTAACCTAACAATTGTTTTGGGGAAAAAAAAATCAAGCCATTTATGTCATTGATTAAAAACTGGAATCCAGTAACTATTGGTAGTTTCAGAACAGACTGGGGGAGGGAGGGTATCAGGCAGAAACCCATTCCTCAGAAGACTGGCACAGAGGACAAAACTTTCTGGAATGTTGTCACATCTTTTAGTAAAATTTGGCAGTAGGAGCAGTGGTGGCAGCTGCTGTAGAAGCAGGGGGAGTATTTTGTGATCTCCCAGCTAAGCAAGGATTCTAGCTGCTTATGGACCAGTGCTATATGCTGAATGACACTCTGCCATGATTCACCAGTAATGCATACCCTTCCCTTCCTTCCTACTTTCGCTTGTTGAATCCAGGGTCAATCTAGAAGGAATTTATCACTGATGATTTATTTAATGATTTCCCCTTCTCACCTTAAAAGGCTCACAGAGTAGCTGAAGGATTGATATTAATAAAATCAAATACTAATAGCATAACCAATGATAAAAATCCTCTCCCTAAGACAAAAATCACATCATAAAGGGGAAAAGGTGCGCAGTGATGTTAAATACATTTGTGCATTTATATTATATATTATTTTGTTGTTGTTGTTTAGTCGTTAAGTCGTGTCCGACTCTTCGTGACCCAATGGACCAGAGCACACCAGGTCCTCCTGTCTTCCACTGCCTCCCGGAGTTTGGTCAAATTCATGTTGGTAGCTTCAATGACACTGTCCAACCATCTCATCCTCTGTCATCCCCTTCTCCTCTTGCCCTCACACTTTCCCAACATCAGGGTCTGGTTATATATATAGCTCAACATAAGAAGGGTGTCTGCTTCTGATGTATGAAACCAGCTCCAAAATATATTAAAAAGCAACAGCATAAAGTTTCAGGCTAAAGGAGACTCTGAGGTGCTCCACACTGTGCCTTGCTGGGATCCAGCTGTTTAGAAAGACCTGCTGCTGTAGTCAAGCATTTCATCTCTTCCTCCAAGCCCTTTAGTAAGCCATGCATAATATATGAAAGGTACTGAACCGTCCTTGACCAAACCCTTGATGCAAAAAAGAAAGTTGTTCATAGTGCTACATCTAGCTTTCTTTTCTACATATTGTTGTGCTAGGTTAAGAGAGTATCAAGATCCTTGGGAAAGCTAAATGTGGCTTTCTTTTACATGTGCCAAAAAAAGCTTCTTAGGAATCATCATCATCTTAGAACTGCAGAGCTGGAAAGGACCCTGCAAATCATCGAAACCAGCCTCTGCCAAGGATGCACAGTGGGGAAGTGAATTCCCAACCAGACGCCTAAACCACTGAGCTATTCAGCAGTTCCTCATGGCACTGAACTCTTTCATCCCTTCCTGCACCTTCCAGTTTCCTGGGTCTCCTTCCCTGCCAGAAAAGCTACTTAAGATGATGAAGAAGACCTACTGAACAGTGTAGAAATGGGGCATGGAAGGCCACCGATGGAAAAAAGATTTCTCTCAAATTGGGTTGAGTCTATTTCCCCCTTCCCCCATCAGATTCCCACAGTGGGAGGACAGCATTCGGAAGAACAACTAGCTACAGAAAATGTTCTGTTCCATAAATTCATGATTATAGGATGTAAATCAGTATGGTTAGCATCCCTTGCAGGTGACACTCAGAAGCTTGGGTGCTATACTATATGCATGTTGTGTTTTTCACATTGTTTTAAATGCCACCTTTCTTTGAAGGTGCTCAAAGCAATGTTCTATCATTCTGCCTTACATAAAAGTGATGTGTTGCTTGCTGCTGTTCTGCCTCTTGTCCTACACATTTTTGCAGAGCTTGGCAAAGTTAGATTTTTGTATTACCAGCCTGGGTGATTCTGAAGCTGTATTTCAAAACACACACACAACACACAAACAACTAACTTTAGCAAGATCTGCAGTTATTTATATCATTCACAATTATCAACTTGATAACACACAATTATGCATTCATGTTAAATGAGGCATTGGCATCTATTGATCCAAACATCTGTTGTGGTATAGTGGACAGAGTGGCAGAGTAGGATTTGGGAGACCAGAGTTCAAATCCTTGGTTAGCCATGAAAACTCACTGGTGGGGGTGGCACGGGTAAAACCACTCCTGAAACATTTTGCATACCTTGAAACTCCCATTAGGGTAAGCTAGATGCAACTTGATGGCACATAACAACAAGCCAAACACTAGAAAGTGAATGTGACAACTTACGTGAATACCAAGGCTTTTGCTGCATACATAGATTGTGAAATTATGAAGACGAGGAAAGGAAGAGTGCTAATAAAATAGTCTCTAAAAATAAAAAAAAGCAAGGTAAAAGATGAAACCTTACTCACGAAGCCTCCAGGTTATGGGACAAAAGGTTAGAAGAATTTGATTTTCTATTTCTAATCTTCTGTAGCTTGCATCACATTTTACTATCAGCTTTTTATCTGCCTGTCAAAATCCCTACCTTTGCCACACATACTGAAGGAGGATTTCTGAGCATTATAGATCCATCAGTCAATTCGTAGACCTTCTTGGTCTTCAGAGGGAGTGATTTAAATTCTACCTGACCCCTTTAACTTTGGAAGGAGGGTTGCAATACTTTCTAATATAGTTTTCCAAAATCACATCTTTAGTTTACAGTTTTGAATCTATATTCTATTTAATATTTGTATATTTACTGTTTTTAGCTTTTAAAGATTGCCTTTTTAATGATGTGAGCCGCCTTGGGTCCTTTTAAGGAGAAAGGGGGCTAAAATGTTTTAAATAAATAAATAATAAATATTACTTTTTAGAATTTCCTTGTTTTTGATTCTTGTGACAACATCCTGCTTCGGTTTTCTGTGTCTAATTAAGAACTCAGAAGATCAGATATTGTGAATTAAATGTGACCCTCAACAATTTAACCCATTTTAGTATGCAAGTACATTGGAAAATACTTCACAGTTTGCTCTGGAATTGGCACTGGTGTATTCGAAGCATTGCTCAATAACCACAAAATGTACAGGTTAAAGCGAATCAGCCTGTCCTTTTTTCCTTCTAATCCGGACATTTTCCCCCTGCTGCTCCTGGCTGTGTCTACTTTTTTCTAACTGCAATGATTCAAACAGTGTTTTGCCTGTGAGATCATTTCTTTCATTCTGCAAAAGGACCGGGGTGTGTGTGTCTTTGGGTGGTTTTCTGGTTATGCAGTAAGTTGGGGCATGATGTTTTGGGACAGTTGGAACTCCCATCCCACAAACTTTCTCCCTAGTCACCCCAAAATCCTTTTTTATTTTTTAAAACAAACTATTGAGTCTAGCAGTAGATCAGAGCAAGCCAGAAAAAGAAGATCAATATAAAATCAAAAAAAGTTTGACAAACTCTAGCAAACTATAATAGAAGAAGCCCTGTGCAGTTCCTTCGTGTTCCTCTTGGTGCCTACATGCCAGCTTGCCAGCTTTGCTCTTGCTTTAATCTACTTAATCTACTTTTTATCTCATCCTTGCAAATATATCTACTCTTCATCCACTTTGCTGTTACCTTTCATCTACTTTGCATGCAGAAAATCCCCAGAATCCCTAGTTAAAGGCAGATGGGGACTTACCTCCTACCTCAGCTAGTCACTTGTTAACAATAGTACTAGGCTAGAAGAATCAATTGTTGTAATGCTTGCTCAGAACATGCTTCTAAATATGTCTGCAGATTGATCTCTCATGATCAAAGAATAAGTCATTCTGGAACATGCAAGATTGAGCTCCAGTGATACACAAAGGAAATTCTTCCTGTTGTGAGTTTAGCTGCATTCTGGTAGAGAGGCTGATGAGCTGGCACAAACTAATCATTTAAAACCAGAATATAAAAGAGCCACGTGGAGTCACCCACTGAACTATTTAGTCTAGACAGCAGGGTGCCCATACACATTATTCAAGAGTAACAATGGAAATTCTTTTCAAGAACTGGGACATTATTGAGAAAATATAGTGAAGTACTGATCAAATGTTTACCCATCAGGGACTTACCAGGAAGAAAGACAAAAGGAAGAGGGGTGGAGGGTGCATTTGTAGTGATGATCCAAGGGTAGAAGATGGACACCAGTTGGAGAGCATGAGTTTTAGAGACATGTGGAAAGATACAGAGGGAAATCAAGCAGTTCTATGAAGCAGGGTACAAGTGCTGAGAGAAAGTCCTGATGTTCCACAAAAGTTGTATGTTTGGGTGATAAAAGCCTTAGGAAAGTGTGAGGTGCTTCTGGAAGAACCATTTCCGGATGTACCAAAGCAAAAGAATCATGTTGTTTCTGTTTTTTCTTAACAAAAGCGATAGGGGTTTAGGTAGACTTTGAATAGCACTTCCAACTCTCAGTAATCCATTTTGGCAAAATTGAAGGGGATGGGGTGGGAGAAAAAAACAAAACAAAGAGAAAGACAAAGAGAGAAATGCAAAATATTGTGACATTTTAAAAATGAATCTATTTATTTCACTGTAAACATTCATGGGTCAAAATCCACTTCTTTAGAGGTATCCTCACTTTATCATGCCTCTTACCACCATGGGGATAAATATGAAGGACACAGCATCTGAGCTCCTTGAATCTGAAGAAGTGGATTTTGATCCATGAAAGCTTACACTAGCATATCTCAAAACATTGACCCGTCCCACCCATAACTCTTATATGGTGATACTCCTGGTGGCAACTCCAGAGGGAGACCCAGACATCTTTCACTTGTAACCAGGCCTTCTCTGTGGTGGCCATGTCATTCTGGAATTCCCTTCCACCCCATTCCTCCTGGGTTTTAGGAGGCAACTTAGGGCCTGGCTGTTCTCCCAAGCCTTTCTGTAGTTTGCCCCAAAGTAATGTCATGTATTCCTCTTGGCCCACCTACCATGATTTTTTGCAGCCTATACGGCTGTCTTGATCATTGCACCTTTAGGATCATGTTTATTATGGTCCTGGAATGTGGATTCTTTTTTCTTTTGATGCTTTTTTACTGCCTTTCTATTATTGTTATGTTTTCATGTGTCTGCCACCTAGAGTAGTAGCTTTGCTACTAGTTGAGTGGGATAAAAATGTAAATAAACAGAATAAATACATGTTAGTCTTTGAAATGCAACAATATTTGGCCTCTGCCACTCCCCCATTTTTTTCCTTTTTCTTCTTTAATTTTACCAACCTGGTGAGACAGACTAACAGGGATACTTCTTTGGAAATGAGGCTTGATTGGATTAGTATGGTGATGAGATAAGTGCAGTGAGGCTTGATGAGATTACAATTAGAAGAAGGCTGGGCATCTGGGATCTTAGGTAGTTCCATGCTAGCTCAACAGCAGGACGACAGTCCACTCCCTTCTCTGTGTCAATAGAAAAACCTGGCTGTGCCTTGCCCCAGTTTGTTTGAGATTTAATAAGACTCTTTTCTCAAGCAAAACAGAACCTTTCAGAAGAGAGGTTGCAGAACACACAATATATTTGTGGAATGTTGCTTTTCAGCAACACAAGGTTCCATCTGTCTAGAGCAATTTCATATGTCCGTATGTTTAATGCAGCAAGAGACATAATCAGAAAATCAGTCCTCTCTTCATGCTATGTGTGTGTGACCAAGATTTTTCTTTATTTCCTCCATCCAATACATTAGTCATGGATTTCAAATGTTCTTCAATAAATATTTTCTTTTTCCTTGAGGGAAACAACTTTTAATAAAAAAACAGGATTATTTGATTTGCAAGAGACAATGAAAATAGAAACTCCTGAGATCACAGCATCTCACTTCATAATTATTCTCTCTGAAGCATCACTAGAGCAACCCTCCCTTTGTGGAACACCTCCACAGCAATCTTCCTTTCTGTCTTCTTCCTTCCCTCTGGGTATCTACATGTGTGTGTGGTTAGAGAGGGGAAAAAAATTCTTCTCTGCAGCTGCAGAGCCAGAGGTTAGGAGTTCAATTCTCCACTTTACCTCCTGGGAGAAGAGCCAGCCTGTGTGGCCTTGGGCAAGCTGCACAAGGTGCCCCCACAGGAAGCAAGTGGTAAACCACTTCTGAGTACTCTACTTAGGAAACCCTGGAAAGGGTCACCAGAAGTCAGAATTGATTTTTTTTTTCCAATTTAATTTTTTATTCATTTTCAATAGGGATAGGATTTGGGGATAGAGGGCTGGGGGGCTGGGAGAGTGGACATAGGTAGGGGAAGGGTAAAATTCCAGAGAGCGCGAGGGTACTTTTCCATCCACTTATACAATTCTACTAGAATAAAAAAAAATAACAAAAAAGAACAACTTAACAGGTTTTACCAGGATTACTATGTATAAAACCTGTGCTGACCAACTAACAGGGGTCCTAACAAGGATTTTCAACATCTTTCTGCAAACAGCCAGTGTACCACCATGTTTGAAAGCAGCCACCATCATCCCGGTTCCAAAGAAAATGGCCATAAATGGCCTGAACCATAGACCCATCGCACTGACGTCTGTAGTGATGAAGTGGTTTGAGAAACTGGTTCTCCAACACCTCAGGTCATGTCTTCCATCAAATTTCGACCAATACCAATTCGCCTACAGAGGAAACAGGTCAACAGGCGATGCCATAGCCATGGCCCTACACTCGGCATTGAGACACCTGGGAACTATGTCAGGATGCTTTTCATAGACTACAGCTCGGCCTTTAACACCATTCTGCCAGGCATTCTCTTTGTGAAGCTGACTGACTTAAATTTTCCTCCCCTCACCTGCGACTGGATTAGAGACTTCCTGACAGACCACCCACAAACAGTAAGGGCTGGGTCCTTTACATCCTCCTCCCTGAAGCTCAGCACAGGCTCCCCTCAGGGTTGTGTGCTTAGTCCCTACCTGTACTCACTGTACACACATGACTTCATATCTTCAGACCCATCTAACATGATAATAAAGTTTGCAGACGATACCACCATGCCGGGCCTTGTCACAGGTGGGGATGAAACAGAGTACAGGAAAGAAATCCAGAAGCTAACTACATGGTGCTTAGAAAACAATCTGCACCTAAATACCAGCAAGACTAAGGAGATGGTGTTGGACTTCTGGAAACAGAGTCAGGAACCAGCCCCACTCTATATCAAGGGAGGCAGCATGGAGAGGGTTTCCTCCTTTAAATTCCTGGGAGTGCACCTCAGCCAGGATCTCACCTGGAAAAGTAACATGTTCCAAGTGGTCAGGAAGGCCCAACAGAGACTCCATTTCCTAAGAGTCTTACAGAAAAACCAGGTGGCACAGCGGTTGATGACATCTTTCTACTGGTCAACAATAGAAAGCTTCCTCACATACTGTGTCACGGTATGGTACGCTGGCTTAACAACCGTGGACAAGAAGGCACTACAGAGGGTGATGAGCACAGCACAAAAAATCATGGGTTGTCCCATAACCCCACTGGAGGAAATCGCCAGGTCTCGCTGTCTCAACAGAGTGAGTAAAATCCTTAGGGAGGACTCTCACCCGGGAAAGCACTTCTTCATAGTTCTACCATTGGGCAAGAGATATAGAAGCATAGCCAGCCGGACAAATAGGCTGAAAAATAGCTTCTATCCATGGGCCGTCAGACTTCTAAATGCCACATAACACCATGACTAGACTTAATATAACAGACTTACAGTGCCAGTATAACATGCAATATGTACATACCGGTGGAATAATGTGTATACACACACACACACACACACACACACACACACACACACACCCAGGAATACTGGGGCTAGGCACATATTTCCACATATATATTGTTTATAAGGTTGGAGATGTATTCTGTGTCTGAATGTATTCTGTGTTTTGTCCTTTGTGTGGTTGTACCAATGGAGGCTCATTCAATTTCACTGCACACATATTGTGCATTGACAATAAATGTTGTTGTTGTTGTTGTTGTTGTTGTTGTTGTTGTTGTTGTTGTTATTATTATTATTATTATTATTATTATTATTATTATTATTATTATTATTATTATTATTATTATTATTATTATTATTATTATTATTTACTAATCTCTTCATTTCCTAATTGGACCTTCACATTCTTTTATCTATGCTTTCCAGTCCATATTTCAAGTCCAACTATAAAAGCATTTCATATTTTTGCATCCTTTTTAAGATAATCATGTTTCTGTTTTCTTCCAATGTTTCCCATATTATAGTTACAGTAATTACGTGCATTATCAAATGTTTCATTTCTTTATCTACAGTTTAACTGATATCTCACAAAATATAAAAAAAATTTCCCCAACATTTCAATCTTTCATATACTAATCTGCAATAATCTCTAATAATGTTCTGCTTCCCTACGTGTCCACCCAATATGGTTAGAATTACTCTCCTGTATTTAACATTTCCAACACTTAATAAAAAACATTTCATAAAGCAATTCTTGATTTTCACACTATATGTTTTGAAGACAGATAGTGTCTAATTTTAATTTCTATATTTGATCATAAATTCTTTTACTTTGATGTTACTCTATTCTTTTCATATGAGTTTCTTGGAGGCTCATTTTATCCATCTTTGTTATTAAGATTTTCTTTCCTCTTCTTAGATCCTCTTTTTTTCCATGGTGTGCTTTGCTTTGGCACTTCCCATTTGGTTTTCTAGTTGAAATTCTGAACTTCCTTCTGAGTTTAATCCTAATGATCCACTTGATTGCTCCTCTTCCTGTTTCTCATCTGTCTTTTTCTCTTCTTTCCTACCCAGCCATTTCCCCTTTTTTTCATAAAGTCTTCTGCCTTCATTGTTGAGTTAATACAATATATCTGTGACTGTAATTGGAAAGAGACACCTTCAGGTATCAACCACTTATATGTAATTGAGTTTGCTCTCAGGAAATATGTCAACTCTGCGTATTGTCTCCTTCTCTGTCTTATTACCACAGAATATGTTTCAAAATCTTAATTTCTTTTCCTTTTATAGTGGATCCTTTATCTTGCATATTTCTTAGAACTTTTTTCTTGAAATAACATTCTTGTGAATTTAACATGAATTTCTCTGGGGAGTTTGTTACTCCTGGTGTATGCTATTAATTCTTCGTGCTGTATCGATATTTTGCTGTACTTCTGGTCGCATCTCCATAAGTGGGACTAAAAAGTTAGTTACCAATTGCACTGTGTCTTCACCTTTTTGTTCTGGAAGATTCTTTCTCCATTTGTAACTTTAGCAGGTTGATTTCATCTTGTTTTCTTTCATATTGCATCACTACCAGCTCTGCATTCATAATCTCCATTTTTTTCCAATTTCTTTTGAGGTTTCTTGTATTTTGACTATTTCTTTTTTATTTTCTATAATTTGTTGTTTGATATCAGCATTTGCGACCCTATATCTTTAATTTGTTCAGATAGCTGAGCCACTCCTCCCTGTATCTGCTGTAATCCTGTGGATGACATGTTTTGAACGTTTTGTTGCCAATCCTTAAGTGTCTCTTGTCCCAATAATTTCAGTTTTTGTTCCTGTGCAGGTGAGCCTCTCGGGGGTCTTTTCCTTTCCTACTTTCGCTGTCATCTTCCAATTTTTTTTAAGATGATTAATCTTCCAAAATTTTAAAGATGCTATCTGGTTTCTTTCCCAGCAGGTGTCGCTCCTGCTCCACCTTTAATTCAAACAACACTATTTACCTAGCTCATCCAAAATATAGGTCAGCACCTCTCTCTCTCAATCTCTCTTCAAAATGTTCTCACAGCTGCCGGTCAAAACAATGAGTGTTTAAGATAACAAACAATGCCTTGAGGCAGGTAATATCAGCAGTTCAATCTTTCTCTCCAGTCTCAGTAATTAAGGGTAGGTCATCCAATCAAAGCTGTTCTAGGCTACAGGAGGGAGGGTTGCCTCCACTGTGGTGTCAAAGGAAACAAAGGAAACAGAAGTGCCTCCAATCCGGTGATGTGACACAATCTAAGACTCTTCTTAAGTTCCAAAGTTCCAAAGTTCTATTTTCTGATTCTAGTTTCCTCCATCAGCATTGTATTAGACAGTTTATGATTAAACTATTTCATGGGAGAGAATCTTTGCCTTTCATTAAAACAGTTCATTCACCAAATAACCTTCGCCCCTCCTCCCTATTTTTCTTTCTTCTCCTTTTCTTGATTAAGGCTGAGGGATTGGGGGGGGAGGCTTGCTCAACCACGGCTTGAAGGATTTCCGCTTTCATTAACTCGTTAAGCCCAGCTTTCTTCTGTGCCATTGTTTTAGGCCCATAAAGGTTTCTTTATATAAAACACGTATCTTGACTTACTTAGAGTCCTGCTCAGAATATTTTCTAAGATCCTTCTGTATTCCTCCGCTCTCTGCAAGGGGTGTTCCCAGCTCTTTGCCCAACATGGCTTCCACCTCAGTCCATGCACTCAGAAAGACTCCAGGGGAAAAAAGCAGCTTCCGCCAACTCCTCTCCTCTTTTATGTTGCCTCTGCTGCTTCAGATGCTGCTTTTCTTAGTGGACCATCCTTTTGCCCCTACATTGGGGGCCTCGAAACTGAGGGGTCTGGGTCAGTTTCAGGAGCTCTCCGGAAACCCGACCAGTCTCACTGCGATGAAACCACACCTCCCAAGTCAGAATTTAATTGATGGCACATTATTATTATTATTATTATTATTATTATTATTATTATTATTATTATTATTATTATTATTATTATTATTATTATTATTATTATTATTATTGCCATTTAGTCCCATAGCATAGATGTGCCTTTTTTTTTTTTTGCAAGGTAGCCATCTTTCCCTCTAGTTTCATTAGAACAGCTGTGATGTTATAACAGCTTCAGAAGTTGGATGGAGTCCTCAGAAGTCTGATTTTCTTTGTGCACTGGCATGAAAAAAAGATATGTTTTTCAATTAATTAACCACCAAGGACAGAGGAAATTAAAATTCATATTACATTGCTCAGTGAAAGGGGAATCTGTCTTTGTGCTTGTAAGAGGTTTTGCTCTATTGAGAAAAGGCTTACAGGTGCCCCTGCCAGCATGGATCTCTGTGTGTATAACCTTCTGTTCTGTATGCATTCTGCACCCCTCTGCCTTCTCTGCCAGCAATCAGATCTACAGAGAACACAAGCTTTACTTTCTACAGCTCCTAGACTAACAATCATCAAGTTTGGGGTTGGTTTTTTTTTTCCTTCATGCTGTGTGGATTTATCCTATTAGCTCCAGAGGATAAGTTCACCCACCATTGATGGGCAGAATAATTAATTCCAGAACTACTAAGCAAGGTATTTTAATTATTTGACTTTGCCAGATGGGTATGTATGCAGTGCTGGCCACATGCTCAGACACTGGCTTCATGCATTCAGGTATGAATTGCAACAGTCAATGAGATACTATGATGATTATTATCTTCTTCATAAGTTTCTATAGTGTCACTGAGGGTTACTACTGTGGCACTTATTACATTCTGAGCAAGTAGAATATGCTTAGTGCTATGTTATAATAATACCAACACATGCCTGCTACAAGCTCAGAATTTAATATTTTCACACATACACATGAGAGAGAGAGAGCAGACAACACACTACATAAGGACAGAGGAAGCTGTAATTTTGAAAAGCTTCTTATGTGTGGCCCTTCCTACATCCCTACAAAGCCTACAGACCTACATATTCTGACTTCTGGGGGAAGGGAGGATTTACTGGGAGAAGATTTGGAAGATTTATAGGCAACAAATTGATACCAAACCCTAAAAATGTATTCCATAATAACTTCGAAAGTTCTCAAAGTGTTTCATTTCTTGTAGCTTTTTCTGCAAATGAGACAAAAATGGCCATCCCCTCGGGAAGCTTTATATTGGTTCTCCTCTACTTTGTTCCACATTCAGCATCATCTGAACCCCGTTTGGTTCTTATTTATCATATTCTTTCTGCAGGGGAACTGCAAAATCAGGGTTCTTGCTCACATGGAGAGCCTACATATGAGTAAGGTTAGGGTCATTGATTATTTTTATGATACTAATGTACATTTTGTTTATTTTGTTATGTTTCATGTAATTTGGCTTGATTTAAGTTATCAGCTGTCAGGTTGCCTTTTCTGTTTAGTTTGTTGGATTATGCCTTTTGCTATTTTATTATTTTAGCTGGTTGCATGCTCTGCTTAATTATGTAAACTTGCCCTGAGTCGGGCAGTCTATAAGCTCTATAAACAAACAAACAAACAAACAAATCTCCTTTGTAGGCACATTGTTCTCCACATGCAGAAACCAGTAATGGATGAGACCTTAGATGAAGGTAATGCTAAAAAGAGAGCTTTGGGTACAGACTATTTCTATGGATTTGTATAACTGGAACACAGAAATCTGTTAGAGATGTGCACTGGTTTCAAGAAAAAGTGGAGTAGGGGTATTTGTCCATTACTGGAACAGAAACAGAAACAGGGCTGTTCAAGATGGAGAAGTTTGCTCTGGTGTTTTGGGGGTTAAAATTGGTGACATTTAAATAAAAATGTACAGCACCAGTTGCTGTAGCAAAAGAAGAAAGTGCCAAAGCAGATGGAGTCTGACAGCTGAAGCCCCAATGAAAGCCAAAATCTTTCCTCAAAACTCCAGTTGCTGACCCCCGGGAAAGACTCCAATTGTCTCAGGTTGAGGAATCTATTTATTTCCCATCCAACAACTGATCCAACATTTCATGCCCAGGCATAGCAAGGGGACAGAGATGCACTGCTTATTAAACTGGTTGTCATCTTCTTTTTCTTTTTTCTTTTAGGTCACAACCGTGAGTCTTCATTGCATTTAGGATTGCATGGGTGTGTGAATGTGGGATGTTCACTTGGATAGATCAAAGTAGTGGTAGGGACGACGTGTCTCCTGCATTGTGTTCCACTTCCTTTGTACTTTTAAAATACCTCCTGCTGGCCTTTATTTGCAGAGCAATTTCTCTCCTGCTATACATTGCTTGTTCCAGAGTGGATAGGTGCTGAACATGCAGCACTCTGGCTTGGACTAGGCAGTGAGTGGGCACACTGGGGCAAGCCAGACTACTGACTAGGGACACTAAGGAGACACCTACTACACCTCAACACATATTTTCCCTAAATATTTTCCAGTGGTGGGGTAGCAGGAAGGAAGGAAGGAAGGAAGGAAGGAAGGAAGGAAGGAAGGAAGGAAGGAAGGAAGGAAGGAAGGAAGGAAGGACGGACGGACGGACGGACGGCGGACGGACGGACGGACGGACGGAAAAGCTTTGCCTTCAAACTAATGGTCCACCACATTCACAAAGTTGATGTTATGCTGTGTGGCTCTTCCCATCACAGCTAATAGCCCTTTATATTCCCTGTTGTAATTTTTTCTCTCTCCTGGTCTAGAAATGTACCTGAGAACAAATCAGTTTGGGCCATTTCAAAATCAGTAGTATCTATCCCATACCAAGCCAGACCTCTAGTTTACTACTATAAATTTTGGTTAGCAGTGCTCCTCCATTTTTTTAAATTAAACTCTTAAATCATACTTTTTTCAAACTTTGGCTTTACTATTATGCACAACAAAGCAGCAATGTAGGAAAACAGAGATGTGTATGCTATGTGCCCTGCCTTGTGTCCCTTAAAGATAGGTATTATCTTCTTGTCACGAGAATACATTGTGTGTTGTTGGTGTTGCCAGTCTGGTCTCCTTTTGTAAATGGAATGGGTAGAGATGCATTCTTGTCCTCCATCTGCAAAATATCTTGGGTTAGCCCTAGTGAATGACTCATATAACAGATGCTAAGGGGCACAAGCAGCTGTCACTGCTGCCACCACCTCATCCTTTTATCTTAAGGTGCTTCAGTATGTTCCCATCCATCTGAGCTGGTGACCAGAAAGCAGCACTTGTTCTGCTGCTCACCTGGCTTAGATGCACTAGCTTGGACACACTGTTTCCTTCTTTAGAAGATCAGAGAGCAACTATATTGGCACCCTGACCACCATTTTGGTTCCTCCACAGTGTCATCTATCAAATATCATTCTGAGGCATTGTGATGGTGATGTGGAAGCAGACAACAAAAAATGGTGGGAACATGCAGATATGAAAGAGGGTGTTTTTCTTACTACTAGGGTAAGCAAAATCTCAGAATTCTGAGAAATTTTCACTCAGCACTTGTCATTTTTTAGGGTATAGCAACTTCATCCAGCCTTCCAAATGCTGCATTTTGGAGGAGTCATCATAGAGTCATTGTCGTTGGCCAAAATCCTGTAGATTAGTGTAGTAAATTGCACCAGTGGGTGCAATGGGGATTTGCTGAGTCAACTCCTCTATAAGTGCCATTGATTCAAATAGGCCTACTGAGACTTACTATATTAAAATAAGTTTCAATGAGCGTATTTTAGTGTGATTCTAAGTAGCAGAATTTTGGCCAATGGATAATAGTTCTAATAGCTATATACTACTACAAGGATTAGGGATATCATGTCCCTGAATATCAGTTGCTAGACTACAACAGCAGGACCGTGTTACCTGTTTATGGGCTTAATTGTGATTGTTATTCCTTTTTTTCCTGACAGACTCCTGAATCCTTCACTGGTGCATGGCAGATAGGTTCCAGTCTTCTCCCTGTGGGAGACTGCTATTTGTATAGACAGGGCAGAAACAGCTTGATTTTTTTAAGAAACAAATATGGGGGAAAGATACACTGAGGTTTCCTCTGTCCCTGATCACAATCTCCAGTGATATCCAATTACATAACAGGCTTACCATCATGTGACAAGAAACTGTCTGATCAGAGTTTATTAAATACTAAGCATGCAAATAGTTTTTTTTTAACTTCTCAGAAGCCAAATATAATATTATTTATGTTTGCAATCCTCTTCCTTTCTAGAAAAATAAGCACATTATCTAAAATTTGAAACTCAATCTGCTGATGGGTAACTGAGAATCTACTCTAACCTGAGCTTTCTCTATGTCTATACAGAAATAGATACACTAATCTCAAATGACAGGTTTTTTGAATTGTTTGAGTGATGCCTGAAAATATATTGTTTAAACAGAGTGAAAGTGCCTAAAATAATATAAATCAAATGCACGTTCAGCAACCTAAAGTGACAGAATGCAAGATATGGCAGCATTTTTTGCTCTGATGTGAGTGACAGGATAGCACTTAAGGTATGCCCATCTCCAAGGCTTTGGCAGCCTCGAAATGCTTATAATACCTCGATGAACCTACACATGTACGCAATGTGATAAATACCACTAAGCGGCTATGAAAAGTGACTCCTGGTTGTCTCCTGTGGAGAAACGTAAGCAATATCATTTCGGCAGCCAGTCCTGGAGATGCAATGCCAGAAGCTTGCCAAGATTTTTAAGTCAGGGAACAAATATTGCTTCTGATAACGCCTGTTTAGTGCCAAAGTGATTGTGTTCCAACTGGAGCAGGATTATTTATTTACTTAATTTAGCATCTCTGAATTGCCTTTCTGCTAATTAGGCACCCAAAGTTTTTCATACCACACACACACACACACACACACTAAGGCAAATATTGTGTTGTTTTTAAACCATGGGTTTCATTCAGATATGATCATTCCAAATACAATTAATCATATTACTGGAAACACATGAAGTTATAAGGGAAGTGGTGGGGCCGGTTGCAATACACACTTTTATGACATTTGTTTCTGAGAAACAACAGCAAATAGAATTACCAAAGGAGGAAGCTCAGGGCTGCTTTTCTGTCCTTCTTGTCATGCATTTACTCTGAGATGCACAATAATGTGGACTGCTGAGGTCTCACTCATAAACAGATGCTTTTTGTCAAGGCCAATAAGCTTTCTTGTTTTGTCTCAAGCCTTGTGAAACTTATGAATCATGACTAAACCACATCACTTGTTAGGCGATTTTCTCGTCTGTGGAGAATCCTCATGTCGTGACTGAAAAACCTTGCTCTGTAAAAGAGCGGAGCCTCTTTTATCCTAAACTGCTGTGCCAGCCATCCTTTTTCTGAATTACCAAAAAGCAGAAGGCTCCTGTTGAGCTTTCTGTCCTTTTGCCAGGTCCACTTCACCTACCTGTAAAATCTTTATTGGCTGAAAGAGACTTTCCATACTCCTGAGACCCCTTTCCCATTTACTCAACTTTCTTGGGTCCCAATGTGCTTGGTCTTATCTTTCCTGTTCCTTCTGGCTGGTTGTAAGTGGCAGATACGCATGTGCTAGAATGACATTGCAAAAGGTGACTGCTTTTGCAGCTGCAGATGGGCTGCATGTTAGGAAGGACTGTACTCTATTCTATAATGACAGAATATATAATTTCTTGACACTCTCTTGGTGTTAAGAGTTTGGCCCATGGTTGTTTGTACAGGAAAATCTTGTAGGCTCTTTCTGAAGAATAAAGCTGTCTCTGGCCTACTTCTCATTTCTCTAGCCTTGTTTGCGAACCATTAAAACAGCTCAGTTGCAGGAGCTGTCTGCTGGAAAAGCTAGGACTGCTGCCTCACTGTGAAGGATACAAATGTCCAACTAAAACTATGCCTGGAGTCTCAGGTTTCTTTCCTTCCTTGCACTTCTTTTTATGTAAACACTACACAGGTGAGGGAGGGATCAGGACACTGTACATGATCCTTTCACTTTCCTGGAACTGCTGCAAATCCTGTTTATATTAATTTTCAACTTTCTTTAAAAAATACTTTAAACTCTTAACAGTATTTACCATGGTTGCAGAAAAGAAGATATGGCACAGGTGTTCTCTGTGGCTACCTTGACCACCAGATTTCTTCCATAAGGAAGAATAACCTCAAGACTGCATGGAGCCTATGGGCATGTTTTTTTTAAAAAAAACTAAGTAGAAAAAAAAGGAAAGGTGAGCGCAGATGGAGAGATTCAATTTTTGAAGGCTCCCTGACATAATTTCCTGCAACCAAAAGACAGAGCAAAGTAGTCCCCATTTACCCTGTTCCATTTTTAGTTTTATATTTTCAGGGGATTATTTATTTAGATTCTAAAAATACGGCTCCTTACAAATATATTATCCCTTGCCATGAAAAAAAATAGGTATGTATACATAAACGTAGCCCTGCCTGAAGCATGGTGTGGTGAAGTCCATTTTACCTCATGCTGCTGCATGTTCTGACCAGGCCTTAGACTCAATCCAGCAGGGATGTTGGCAAGTCCTTGGGTCCGAGTCCTGAGTCCAAGTTTGAGTCTTTGGGTCTGATTCCAAGTCCGAAGTCCCAAACTTGAGACTCGCGTCATTTGCCTCTCCAAGGGGCGCATGCACAGAAACAGTGGGCCTGAAAGGGAAGCTGGGTGGGCACATGCCTATGTTCAGAGACAGCAGGCTAACTTCACTTTCTGGAGCTGACACCGGCCTCTGCGCATGTGCTGGCCTATCAGCTGGGTGGCGGGTGTGTGGGTGGCGGCAGCAGCCAGTTCCTGGAACAGAAGCTGGGCCTGCTGCATCTGAGGAGGGTGGCAGCGGCAATGGTGGCCACAGGAGCAGGTAGGGAGGCCCATCCCTAATAGGGACTTGAAAATGCAACTCAGAAAAAACAGATCAAGTCACGAGTCAAGTCTAAGTCTTCCCAAAATATACCCATTTTCAGTCCAGGTCAAGTCACCAGTGCAACTTAAGTTGGACTTGACAGCAAGTTGTAACTCACAAGTCCCCATTCCTGCAACCTAGAATCCTTAGGGTAATGCAGACAGATTCCAGGAAAGCATTGCACAACTTTGTGTCCCACTTTAACCAAGAACTGCATTTCCCCAATGTTCTGAATATTTTTCTGAAAGTGAACACTAGAAAAACAATCAATTTTAAACAAATATCCAGCCAGATTGCCTTATGTATACAAATTAGCTCACAAGGGTACCTAGACATTCAATTATAATAGTCCCTAAGGTTGAAAACATATGGACAAGATATGTCATTAGCATACTTCATCCAATGTCAAGTTCATTTACTACAGAATAAGTGAAGAGGTTGGCCACCAAGGACTTAACCATTTTTCTTAAAAATCAGTAAGGTATTTTTTTGCGGGGGCAAGGTACTCAGTCACCAAATGGTTGGTTTTGGCTTGGTTGATGACAAAGGAGGAAACAATGACAAATGGACTTTGGAGGCCAAGGGAGTCATGGTAATATTCAGACCAATCATATATCAAATAGCCCTCTCTTTACAAATCAAGACCTAATTTCTGCAAAAAGAAGTAGAGCAATTTGGCCCCAATCACAACTGCATTAAAGGGTAGGGAGTACTGAGCCATTTTTAAGATGGCCATGAATCTATTCTATAGAGGGTGATCATCTCTTTCAAGTGCTGCTAGAGGACTCTCCTCCATTTGAAGTGCCATTTAGTCTCTGCATAACCTAATTATAAAGGAACCAAAGGAAGGCAGAGCAGGAGTCTTCAAGCCATCTATCCTATGTTAGGTAGCTGGAAAACAGGCACACTGGTCACAGGCTTCTCGATTATGGAGAAATGTATTCTTTCTAAACCTGCATCCATGAATATACATAGGCATATGCAAATATTATGCCAATCTGCACCTTCTTTCATTAACTTTTTTCATTATGTGTTTCTCCTTATGTGATGATGGTGTAAGTATATATTGTTTTTTACTGTGTTGGCATGCCAGAGAACCCCCAGATTTACTGAAAGCAAGTTGGACTTTCTTTCTGTTTATGCTTTTATATATCCATCAAATTCTGACTCACCTTCAGTAAACCTGAGCTCATACACTCACTAAGGGATGTGCTACACAACAGAAATACGACTACATTTGTTTCTGGATTTTGTTTCAAAACAGTACAGAGGGTAACAGGAGGTCATTAGGACTATAGAATATTGTAAGGAGGGTTGACTGTTTTCTTTCGGTGGTCTCAGTGAATACTGTGGTACCCCAAGGATACCATGGATTACTAGAGAGACAAACAAGGGGGTCTTAAACCAAATCAATCCTGAACTCTCTAGTAGCAAAAATTATGTAACTGAGACTGTCATGTTTTGGGCACCTCATGAGATGTTGGGACTTGCTGGAAAATACAAGAATGCTAGGAACAGTGGAAGACCAAATAGGAAATGGGATGACTAAATAAAGGAAGACACGGCCTTGAGTTTGTAAGAGCTTAGCAGAACTGTTGATGAACAAGTTAATACCCCCAACAGGAGGGAAGTTTTCATTATCAAACAACAAGTTTGAAAAAGAACTCCAAAAGAAAAACAGTAGAAACCAAGTAACAATGTGTGTGCTTTAATAGCCCAGAATGATAATTAGCACTGGGGGTGGGGAGCATAATGTCACACCTGGACTATTTATTTGGTTAAAAGAATACTGTTAACAAGGCAGAAGAACAAACAGAAATTCAAAAAGAAGGGAAACCTGGTAACAAAAGAGAATTTGTGTTCCTGGATACAGATCATACACCTGGAACTAAATATTTCTCTAAGCTAATGAAGACTGTTTTGTTAACGCAAACATTCTAGCTCTTGTGCAAATAGCCACTTTCTGTCTGTTGATGCAAAGAAGCACAATTGGAGTGGGGAGATATATACACAATAGATCCGAATGAAATCATAAAAACTGGTATGAGGTCTGTTTGTACTAGACAACGTGTGGCATATCTGACTCTACCATAGCCAAATCTATGTCTGGTTTCCCCGAACAGTGCTTAGTAATACAATTCAACACGAATTCAGGCACAGGTCACTTGTTTGCACCAGGGTTAAGTGGCATCTGAATGTCTCCTCTTTCTCTGGACACAGCAGGTCTACCGCTACTCCAGATTTCCTTGCCTTACCTCCATACTTCTGAAGTACCTCAGGTTTTTTACAATTTTGTCTTTTCCATAATTTTACCATTTGCATTGTGGTTACAACCTCCAGCACAGCACGCTAATGGGAGTTTCCATTTGTAGCTTTTTAATTCCAGCAATGAGTCCTCTGAAGAGGACCTAATACTACCATGAAGATTCTTAATGGAACTGGAAAGATTAGTAAGGCAAGCCATGCTAGGTATTTTCAGCCAGAGCATGGGAAATGGCCATGCTGTGGCTGGGTAATGCGATGCTGTGCAATGTGAGGTCCACTGAGGGTTATGAGTGAGTAGGGACTGAGCAAACTATTGTTCAAATTATGAGCAGAAAGGAATGGGGGGCTGAATGAAATGCATAATGTAAAGCTATGGGGTGAATGATAAGCCCTTCACTTTCAGCCCAATTATCCCTCCCCAATCCTTATAAACTGGCAGCTTAAAAAAGCACTGGTGGCCTCTGGACGGAGTTGGGGGTTGTCCCACGCTACTCCTGTGGCGTCAGGCCCTCCTTTACTTGGACCACAACAATGCCTTTAAAGAGACCTCAAAAGGTAAGAGGATGCCACCTCTTTAGCTACTCTGTCATCTGAGCAATGGAATAAGCAATAGTTCTTCAGCAAAAATGCAGCTATATATAGGATATTCATATTCGTCTCCTAGGGGAGAAGTTTATGAATATCGCCACCACAGGTGCCAGGCCTTTTCGACCCTCCCCCCAGAACCAGCCCAGTCCACTCACCGGGCTTCATGTGGCACGTGCGGGCGTCATTGGTAGCATTACTCAGCAGCAGAGCAGGAAGACTCATCATCCTACCTCCTCACTGGAGTGGTCAGCAGCACAGGGAGGCAGGGAAGCACCGGCCGGGCTCCTTCCGCAATTGGTGCAATGCTACCAACAAGGGCCCCACGCACCACACAAAGCCCAGTGAGTGGACTGGGCTGGTTCTGGGGGGAGGGAACAGACCTCCGTGGCACCTGTGGTGCCACACTTTGTATTCGTATTCCCTGGGATAGGATTATGAAGCTTCCATGTCTAGTGTCAGTAAATGGCAGGAGCCATTGTGTTATATTTAAGTCCTACACAAACCAATCTAGCCTCCTATCATAGTAAGAACATAAAGAAATTATGTAAGAACATAAAGAAATGTCCTAAAATAAAATCCTTCATTTAAGAAACTTTCCTCAGCATTTTTCTAGTGTCTTCCTGTGAGGTTTGAGTCGCTGGTTCTTATTTTTTAAAAAATTTCAGGACATTATTTAAAAATATATATAATAACAAGCATATACATTCACACTAACAAACGTATACATGTTAAGGAAAACAAGATATTTGAACTGTAACAGTCATTTTTGTGCCAGAAACCTCTGTGTTTTATGCATCCTGACACCTTCTGTTGCCACTTAAAATTCTCTTCTAGGTATCACATCCATGCAGGATAGATCAACACGTCTATGATGAAGCTTTCCGAGGGTGCCTGCCAAATGTCACGCTTTGACATTTGACGCTATTATCTGCTTTTTTCAGTTAATCACCCACTCATCATAAGATTTTTGTTTCTCCTGATTTGGTATTGAACTGAGAGGCGGCGCTAATCAAATAAACAGTGATGTATCAGGCATTTCATTCTTCTTGGGGGGCAAAAAACAATCTTTCAATTAGTCCCCCTGTTCTCTCCTGTGCAATCTCCATATCCTGGTGCTTTCTGATCTAGTGTCTGATCGATTCCCTTGGGAAGGAGAGAATGACTAAGTATGTCTCAGTGGGCTGCCTTTGCTCTCAGATGAAATATTCTTTCCGGCTCTCATCCATGGCATCTTGAAGGGTAGGGTCATTTTTCAAAGCGGCATCTGCGCTTTCGGCAAATTCAGTTCCCTTTGCTTCATTGGTATGGTAGGTGCCCTTGTGCCGGTACATGTATCTCAGAATCACTAGCAAGAAGAAAATCAAGACGAGAGCCACAGCTGCAATGACACCTAGGGAGAAGAAGAAACATCTGCATTTTCTCCTTTTTCATTACCATTTTCAATAGCCTAAGCCTTTCCGTTTTTGTTTTGCATCACCCTAGGGGGGTGGCTTTCTGTTGGATTCTTCAAAGCAAAAGCAAGGAAAGATAGCAGCACATCAGAAGGGGGTTGACTTTGTGATGATGAAGCCAGAGAATTGAGCAAAACAAAATAAAAACAAGAAAACAAGGTTATACTTAGATTCCCCGTCTTAATATCGTGGTCAACTTTTAAGTAAATAAAGTCTATAGTGTTTGAGAAATCCAGACTTTGAATCTCTTGGCTTTCAATAGGAGATAGGTCTGTAGCCACCTCCAAAATAATCTTTTGCTTATAGATTTGTGTTCAGATAATATGATCCTATGAACTTTGATTCCTGCTTCATTCCCTGTTGTAGGCTGGATCCAATGCTCCTAACTGAACCAGCATGGCAGACAGAAATGATAGGCCTGAATGGAAAATAACAACTCAGCATCAGAAGAACAAGATGGCTAGGGCACCAAAGTGCCATTCATTCAACAGCCATTTGTCAACTGTTCTTGCCAAGTGACACCCATCCTTAAGACCATGGCCTCTCAGATGGTATCATAGCTAGCTCAAGATATATTTTGTCTCTCTACAGAAAGTTTTAAAAAAGTTTTTTCCCCCTAATCCATGAACAGAAGGTAACAAGGGTCAGGCTCTGGGTGGTGTTCAGTCAAAGAAATATTATCTCCCTTACTACTGTTGTACTGTGATACTGTTGTTTACCCCACTTGCTTGAATATTTATCTAACACTTTGATTTGACTCACTTTGTTGCTGGCTCTAGATCAGCTTTAAGAAAGACACTGGAGCCTGGCTTGGTATAAAACTATACATACATGGATCTGACTCTAAATCAGGGCCAGATTCATGTATGGACATTGGCTCTCCAGTTGTTTCTGTCAGCCCCATCTAGCAAGGCCAATAGAAAGTAATTTTGGGGGCTGTAGTCTAAAACATCTGAAGGGCCCTACCTTTGCTCTAGATTAGTGGTTCCCAACCTTGGATCCCCTGGTATTCTTGGTCTAAAACTTCCAGAAGCCTTCACTATTAGCCATGCTGGCCTGGATTTCTGAGAACTGTAGTCCAAGAAAATTTGGGGACCCAAGGTTGGGAACCACTGCTGTAGATCAATATTTTTTTGCTTGGATCTTGAAGCAAACTTACAATTGCTGTGGAATGGGTACAAAGAACTCTCTTTACTTATACAGTTTAATCTAAGGCATTAAGAAAAACTCTGAGCTATATGCTGCTTGATTCAAGAAACTGATGTTGGCTGCTATGGAAAAGAAAATGTGAAGAAGTTGTATCTGCTATAATAACATGACCCCAACAGAGTCTTCATCAATTTTTAAGATCCACAGTGGACTCCCAAAACACAATAGGCTTTAATGCTCTTTAAGTGTTGTACAGTATTAATAAGCCTCAGGGACGCAGAGCAATTCAATTTTCTTCCTAGTAACTTGTAGGCAGCTGAGATTAAAGTTACAGGAGATAGAACCAAAGGGAAATACAGCAGAATGTCACTAATTTGCACTAATGATGGGGAATGTACCTGGTGAATTGCTGAAATTAGCATGTACAGCAAAGTGAGCAAACACAATAGATATAAAAAGGCCCAAAGAATACATCTTTAGTTCTTTTGGGAGGAATAGTAATTCAAATGAAGGAATGTGAGTTAATGGGGCTGTTTCTAAATTCCTGTGGCAAGTTTCTGTTGTGATAATATAACCACTTTCATTGGTAAAGCTCTAGGAAGCAATGATCTTTTTAACACTGCTGGATAACCTAAGATTTTTTTTTCATGTCCTTCTGCAACCTACTTTGCCTAAGCTTATAGGAAAGAGGAAAGTTGGTGTGTGGTTGCTGTGAGGTATTAAATCTGGCAATGAGACTCATGGGGCCCCCAAGACTGTTTTTTTGTGGCCCCTCCCTAACTCTATTGCAATTTTACAGCCCCTGAAAGGAGAACTGTCAATTTTGGATATTTCTAGGAGCACCAATTCTTCTAAATTTATCCAGATGATGATAAGGATAATGACTATTATTCAAGAAAACCAGAAGTAATTTCCAGTCCATTCCAGTTTAGTTTTCTATCATCTTGTTTCCTGCAGGGGGTGGGGGTGGTTATGGTTCCTCATGGTGAAAAATTGGCCCCTAGACCCATGGAGCTTCCCAACCCCTGCTATCACTTTCCCTTGCATGTTGACAATATTGAGCAGACAGCACAGAGGCAGGATAACTGAACATCTGACTTGGCATTAGAAGCCGACTGTGTTTCTTGGTCTGCTTTAAATAGCTTTTTAAAAAGAAGAACATTTGTTCCTTCTTCACAGCTTCTGGCAGAAAGATCGCTATGACCTTAGAAAACCACCAGCAGTAGCTGAACCTAGAAAGGCCATTGTGGCCAAATGCTTGTGCATCTTGTTGAGCTCAAACTCAACTACAAACATCTGGAGGTAGGAAGGCTCTCCTCAGTGGAGAGACAGGCTGAATGGGGGCCCAAATCTTTATCCAGGGACCTTGAAGGAGCCTCTCTGAAGAACATGATATGGTACACTCACCATTAGATCTGGTGCAAATAAAAATTCACAGTGATCCATGCTATTCCAAATTCCTAGCTCAAAAAATGCATGTGAAATGTATATTTTAGAGGGGAAATACATTACGAATGAGTATTGGGGAAAATTATTTAAATACAATTGTAAGCATTTTTTTTTAGCTTGCAGAGCATCATCATGCAACAGAATGGACTTAAAATGGAAACATCAACACCAACAATGACCAGAAACAAACTAATCTATCCATTGTTATATTCTTCTCCTACTTTCCATCAGCCTCCTGTCCCCTTCCTTCCTCTTTAAAGCCTTCCAGGCTGCTATTATCAATTAAGAACACATCTGTTCTTCTCCCTCTAGCACGGGAATGTTACCCATCCGTATGTACTGTGGAGTAATGCTGCTGTCACCATCCCTGACTAGTTTTAGCAGGAAAGGGAATGGATATTTGAGAGCTTATGGAAGTGGGACACATATTTTGTGGACTTGGGAAGGCTGGCAGGAATGGTAGTGGGCTTAGAGGGTGACTAGATGGGCATTTAGCACGGTTTGGCCCACAGCAGGGATGGGCTGGTTCGCTCCTATAGACAATGATCAGGTGATTTCTTTTCTGGAGGGGGAACCAGCTCACCTCCAGAGCAGTCCTAACCATACCTTTCCACCCCATGTCAGTGGCTTCTACTTTTTTTGGGTGAGAACAGGATCACTTTGCTTTGTTTTGTTTTCCAGGAGTGCAATCACTGGAAAAGGACCAAAAGTGAGCCTCACTTTTCCAACTGCCAATATTGTGAAGTGGCTTGAGAAGAAAGCCACTTCAAGATATTGGTAAAATAAACACATCCTTGGCTCTGTGGAGGGGATTTTTGTTGACTAGCTCTCAAACGGCCTTTTGAGACAAAAACAAAGAAAAATTTCCTTTGGCTTCCAGTAGGAAGTTTTCCATTTGGCTTTAACTCTCTTAAAGTGATGCCACGCATATACGCTGCCCTGATACACTTTTTTTTTTTTTTTTACTTCCTCAGCACCTCCATGGAGCCAAGAAAATGTTATTTGTCAATATCCTGACATGGCTCTCTTCTTAAGACATTTCATGATATTGGCAAGTTGCCAACAGGCTGGTGTGGACCCAAATAGGGTTGCTTGAGGTCCATATGCCATTTGGATGTGAGGATAGCACCAAACAGCATACCAAGCCTCCTAGTGACCCTACTTAGCCAAATCCAGCCTGCTCCAAAATGGGCATGGATAGAAGATTGCCTGACAAATTGACAGGATTGACAGACCTGTACTCACCTGCTACAAAATACTTATTTTATTTCTTCTAAAAATTTCTGCAAAACATAGGTTTCCTTCTAGGACTATTGCATTCTTACCTCCAATGACTGCAACTTCATGTGCTTTTGGAGAATTTTCAATATTTGCTGCTGGAAACAGAATATACAAAATCTAATTAGACAGGATATCTCAGGTTATTTACCAATACCACAGCTATCAGACTGAATGAAACAATGCTAATTTTTGTTTAAAAAAATACTTCCTTTTCTGTTCTTCTTCATGTTCTAGGAACATGGAAGATCTGAACAGTCATGGGCAACTATAAAAATGGCTGATTCAAACAAACACAGAGGTCTGACAAGTAATGTGAGAAACACAGGTAAAAAATATCACTACCTCCGTTAACTGTGAAACATTACAAATTTTCCAGCAACATCTCTGTGTGAAAATATGCAGAAACATAAATGTTCCCTCCCTCCTTTTTCCCCACAGGAAAGAAATATATTAAAGAAACTAGTAGTACTCTTTACTCTGAATGGCAGGAGAATACAAAATGACACTTTATTGGTGAAAGGCTCAGGCAGCAGCATAATGAACCATAGGAAAAATCTTAGAAGAAAGAGTGTAAAGAAAATCCTGGAGTTGCTACAACGACAATAATAAAGCGGAGGAGGGATAAAGGAATTCTGGTAACCTTCTTGGTCCTCATATGTTTCTTATCTGCACAGCAAGATCCATCATATACAAGTCCCTCTATGCATACTAAATGGAAGAAAGCAATAATTCAGAAGAACAGGAGGGAGTTTCAGCTGATGAGCTCCCTGAATCCAAGAGGGGGTGCTGGGAATCCTTATGCTGTTCACACCCATCAGATACTGGGCTGCCTGCTGGCCATCCCTCTCAATAGGTGTTCATCTGACACGTGTGAGAAAGAGACTTTCATGTCCATCGGCGTATGTGTGTACGAGTTACTCCACCCAGGGGAAACCTGATGAATTCCAGTTAGGTGGAGGAGCTGTGCGCACACAGGGCACATTTCTCAGAGCTGGGAAAGTTACTTTTTAAAAAGTAGTTTGCTAGTTAGCTCATGATAAAGGGCGGCCCAGTAATTTGTTCTGTTATAGATTACTATTTCAGTGTTCTTTAACTCCAGTAGATAGGCAGGGTAAAAATTTAAATTATATATATTTCGTGTTGGGAAATTTGCAATATTGCATGACCTGGCACTAAGTATCAGTAGGAGGGGACCTTTTTTGGGTCCTTTGTTGTTCTTTGTCTCTTCTTCCCCAAGCACCCTTCAAGAAGCAAAGATGGAGTTTCCCTCCATGCTAAAAACTCAATTTCTGCCCTTTTTCTTCTGATTGTAACTACAGCCTGAGAATTAAATCCATGTGGTGAATCTTAGTAGTGTACTTCTAAAGAGTGTCATGGGTTGTTGAGAGAAAAACATAGACAAAGCAGAGAGGAAGGACAACAGGTTCTTTAGCTGTGTGTTTTTAATTTAGCAGTATGTTTTCCAAAGCCAGAAAGATGGGGAGAAGGACACTGCCCTGCTTCCTGTCCCCCTACACCTTTTCTCCATTGTGCTCTCAATGACAGCAGGTGACCTTGCAAAGAGAGTATAGGCTGCCCAATGTATAACCTGTGCATCGCAGGAGAAAGGGTTGTGCATTTGAAAACCAGCTTCATTTGGCTTGTGTATGTTTTTCTCTCAGCAACCCCTGACATTCTTTAGAAGAACACTAGTAAGAGCATAGCTACATTGGAGATCTGACTCGGAAGGATTTGGCTTTGCTGCAATTTGATTCAAATCACAAACAGTGATTTGCGCAAGGGTTGCAGATTGATTTGTGAGTTCCCCATTCATATTATCTGTGATGCAACCCGCAATCTCACCCCCCTTATTTCTTTCCTTCCTCTGGCTCCGCCTCTCCTTTCCTTTTATGGTTAACTACAAAGCTCTTTGGTTGCAGAACCATTCCAAATGTCTTTCATTTTGCCCTGCTTTTGTGTGTGTGTTTGTACGTGCAGAGGACATCTAGTGAAGGTGATAGAGTGAACTAGTGCAAACCTCACACATGAATTAAAAAAAATTAAAACATTGGAAGTGGAAAGGAATGATGGTGGGGCCATGCTCTCACTGCTCTGAAAAGCATACCCTAAGTGCTTACGTCAATGAAAACACCACCTAAAGACGCACACCCCCATCTTCCTAGGAAAAAGCACAACTGAATCCAGCTCTCTAGATGCAGAGAAAAAAAGCCGGTTTGGCAGGAAATAGGTTGGAAGGAATCAAATCTGCCTTGAATGTAATGCAGACATTAAAACATAGATCGAATTCACCCATTTTATAGGAAGAGCAAATCCTACTACATTTGACCATGCAGCCACAGCCTAAGACCCACCATATGGATTCAATTCTCAAGCTAAAAGTTGATCAATGCTAGGGAGACATTCAAAAAGCTAACCCTAGGAAGCAAGGATAAGAAAGACTACCTAGCTCCAAAGTCAACTAGAGAGTTTCCATGGATCAGTGAGAAGAGTCCTAGTCCCCCATTCTAACCACAAAAGTACATGGGTTCTTTTAGGGACACTCTATGATGTTTTAAGTGAAATATATTATATGTAAATATGATAAACATACACTTAGTGGGAGGCTGTAAGTTTCCATTGAGTGTACGCTCAGTGGCAAATCCAGATTTTCCTCAGTCTGAAGTGGGAAATGGCTTCCAGGTATTTGAATTAAGTGAGAAAAGGCATACGCACTATGACGTATGGGAAGCATTTAGTTAAAAATGCACATGCCTTCATAGAGTTAAATCTTTACCCATGATCTGTTCAAATAGTTGTTGCTAACTCTGGTGCCCCTCTGGAGTTGGCATCCACTCTTCTGAAGGGGTCATCAGAGCAAATTCATCAATCTGACACTCTCGCCGCTGAAAAACCCATCTCCATCTTCCCTGAGATGGTGAAACTCATCAGCATTGCTCTTTGAAAATTAAGGAACAGTTTCTCATCTGTCAATCTGGACAGGAGACAGAATAATTTGGCCTCCATTTATATGCTAAATTATTACAAAGATAATAATGGTGGAGTGGGGGGGGGATAACAACCCTGCAGATCATTTTGGGGACTGTAAATGGATTGTCTTCCAAAGGCGAGGTTAAAGGAAAAATGCAAATAAACATACCAATTGCTTCAAAATCAAAACACTTAAAGCCCAGCGTTCATCAGGCTGCAACTAATGGCCATTCAGAGCAAACGGGATTGGATCTCAAATTGCATTCAGATGCAAATATTTAATTGCATTGGTACCAAACAAAATTATAGGCCCTGGGCATTTGCAGAATGTTTTTGCCACAGAAGCAACATAGTTAAACTGTGGAATGTTTGATGAATTAAATTCATTATGATAATAGACTCCATATAATCCAAGCAGCCCACCTTTGGCTTTAAAATACAGTGGAGCTGTCAGGGTTTATTCCTGCAATCTGCAGTGCTACTGCTGGCACTTCTGAAAATGAAAGAGGAGATTAATTAACCTGGAGCTTACAGTTTCTTCAATGTTTTTGAAAAATGAAAGGAAGACAGTATTGCCTATGAGCCACAACACTGTGGTACCATCACTTATTGATCAAGGCAGAATGATACACTTCGGTGTGTAGCTCCCAGAGCATAGAAGCTCTTTTGTTTCAATGTTTTAAAGTCAATGAACAAAGATCACATATTGTTGTAAGGAAAACAACACCAGCTCCTTGTTCACATATTTTTTAAAAAAATAAATGCAGCCAGATGAAATCCATGACACTGAATAATCATGCTTAGTTTTGTGGCCCCTGAACATTCATGCCTACATAAACAGAACAGGGAGTACCCCAACACATCCACCCCAGTTTAAAACCCTATACCAAGAAAAGTCAAATCCAAGATTCTGAAAGTAATATGTGCAACAATCTCTGTATCGGTATGGTGCAATGTAATAGGTGAAATTTTCAAAAATGTAAAAATTATATGGGCAGGATACATGCTAGGGGGAAAAAGGAAACACACCATGCCATCAAACGAAGGAGAGAGTGGGGTAGAGATTTGATGGCAGTGAGAAAAGTGAGAGATTCCTTCTCAAAGCAGAGAATTTTAGAAATACAGTGGTGCCTCGCTAGACGATGTTAATCCGTTCCGCGAAGATCGCTGTCTTGCGAAAACATCGTCTAGCGAAGCGCGTTTCCCCATTGGAATGCATTGAAATCTCTTCAATGCGTTCCAACGGAAAACTCGTCGTCTTGCGAAGATCGTCCATAGGGAAACATCGTCTAGCGAGCGCGGGTCCCCATTGGAATGCACTGACAGCTATTGACCGCTAGTCAATGCATTCCAATGGGGAAAACTCGTCGTCTAGCGAAAATCGCCCATAGGACACCATCGTTTTGCGAAGTGCATTAGCGATCGCAAAAAGCCATCGTCTAGCAAATTCCTCGTCCTGCGAGGCAATCGTCTAGCGAGGCACCACTGTAATAATAATCTTAGAACTGCAGAGTTGGATCCTATGGATTATTGAGTCCAGACCCCATCTCTTCATATGTTGGATATAAATGTATGGTAGATTGTTAATTTTGTGCCTCTAACACAATGTTTCAAATTACACTAATACATCAGTTTACATTAGAAACAAAAAGCATGCATGTTCTATTTAATCATTTCCAGAAGAAAAACATCTTCTCAGGATATATATGTATTTTTGAGGGGTTACCATAATTACTCATCTTGATCAGACTAATCCTCCCACTGTCTTGACCAACAGCCATTTTATAAGTCTTTCCCTTTTTTTAAAAAAAAAACAACTCTCTTCTGTATTTGCCCTCCCATTCCTCTTCCATGGCTTCTCTTCTCAGTTTTCCTTCCCTTTCTGCCACTCCTTCACTCTCCACCCATTGCTCCATCTCACTGTCCTGTTCTTCTACCTTCTCTATAATGCTTTTCCGAATCATAGACTGTGAGTAGAAGCTGCCATTTTGAACACCACTGCAACCCCGGTTACAGGCTGATGGCATGCAAAACAGGAGCACCAGCTGCCATTTTGCACACCACTGTGACCAAAGAGGATGGCCTCCCAAGAATGATTTGCAGATAACAAAAATTAGGGTCTTAGGAGCAGGATTATTAAACAAAGAACAGAGGGGCCAGCATGGTTCAGAGATCAGTGTATTGGACTCAGAAAACTGAAGACTCAAATCTCCACTTGGCTATGAAAGGCACTAGAATACCTTGGGCCAAAAACATTCTCCCAGCCTAACAGATTTGCTGTAAAGATAAAGTGGGGAACAGGAGAGCCATGGATGCTGAGCTACCTTGTAGAAAAACAGGGATATTAATGTAAGCAATAAATTATAAAATAAATAATTGTATTAAAAAGCCGCTCTCCTCCAAATTCCAATGTCTTTGTATTTGGGCAAGTCTAAAGAGTGTTGCGTTTTGAATGTAGTAGATATAAAGCCGTGTGTATAAAAGAAGTGTTTTAATCCCTTTCAGAGATCACAGAATCAGCCCTACCCCACAAATATGTGAGATTCTCTGTAAAATGTTTGTGTTGTCTATAATACTTGCTCTTTGCTTCGGACAGCACAGCCATTTGACCGCTCCTGGGGAAGTGCTCCACATATTTCTAGGCTGACTGTTCAGTGGCACAAGAGTACTTAGAATTGTTGTTGAAATCTTCCTCTCACTCTTGGGAGATGATTCATGCTTTGGAAACCAGACCTTGCAAACCTGTGGAGAATTTTATATCCCCTGTGAAATGCAGCGCCACACAGGAAGTGTTTTATCTTCCTCCAGCCGCCAGGTCCTTTGAAGATAGGGGAAAGAAACAACAACACCCTTATCTAAGGAGAAAATAGCCAGGCAGTCTCTCCGTTCTGGAGAAGGAGAGCAAATGTGTGTGGCTCTCCTCACCTCTCCATGCCCTGAAGGATTGAGGAAAGACAAATACTGTTCAAACCAAATCCACATTCTGTATCCCCGCATGATCTGCCTGCGTATAGATATTCGAGAGCTGGTAGGAAAGGAGAAACAGTACAGGCAGTGTTATGCTGCAAAAGAAAAAGGGTGTCCACCCCACAATAAACATACAGACAAGAGCTTTGCATGCACATTTTCTTCAGGCCTCTGGGGAGTACAAACAACAGGCAGCAATATGTTGGCCCAAATTTGGTATCTCTTCACGCTTTCTGTTTCTTGGGTGAGCCACTATTTAAACTACATTTCAAAGTCTCAAGGGAGACTGCCAGCAGAGATCCTACTGTAATGTCATGCCACTGTTTTGCTCCTAATAACATTTAAAATATGTGAGATGTGACACAATAACATCTTTAGGATTCCAGCAGCAATGTTTATTTAGTTAGTTATACATAAAGTTATAGCCCACCTTTTTGCCAGTGGGTCCAATGCTCTCCTCCTCCCCACTGCACTTTCCCAATCTTGAAAGGTAGGTCAAGCTGAAAGAGTGTTACCAACGCAAGGTCATCCAGTACATTTTGTGACTGAATGGACCCAGGTCTCCCAAAACTTAGTCCAACCACTGTATTATCCTGCAGGAATAGTAGATGATCCATGGAATGGGGATCAGGACTGGTCCTAGAAACTTGGGATATTAACAGCAAGTAAATATCCCTGGAGGAACCGGGCCTTTTCTCCTCCTGAATCTGCTGCAACCAATTTGCCCTTACTAATAACTACTTGAACTTCAGAGCACCATAACATTGCTCCGAAAGATGCAATGCAACCTGGACTACTCAGGTAATCAGACATCATGGAAACCAGTCAGGAACATTGTTTCAGAATAGTTGGCAATGCTGCCTTTAAAAAACCAAAGGTACATTATGTGAACAGATGGCAGTAAACCTTTTGAAACTTAACAACACAGAAGGGAAGGGAGAATAGGAGGAAAGCCTCTTGCTGCCCTCCTATGGAAATACTGCACATGGTGTGGAAAAATATTATCCAGCCAGCTTGACAGAGTGTGACTAACATTCTTCATAGGGAAGTCAGAGCAGCATGGCTTGAAAAGAAAGCATAGCCCCGGATGTACAGTATCTACTAAGAAGTCCATCCCACTCAATGCAGTTTACTCCCAGGTTAAGGAGGTCTTGGATTGCAGCCCTAGATGAAAATTCAGCTAGCCAAGATGGGTGAGGAACAATGGAAGCTGTGCTGAATCCCAACTGCTCCCATCCTAGGTAAGTTGGAAATTATTTTGCACTATCTTGACTCTGGCCTACTTTTGTGCTGATATCTCTGCACAGTAGGGAGTTTGGATCTGATGTAACTTAGTTGTCACCTTGCACCACCCCTTCTCCACCTCATTTTAATCTATTCACAGCACAACAGGTGCATCATCAGATCTTCTGCCACTACATCTCTGACATCAATCACCACAAGGAACGTTGTGATGGCACAAAGGCAGTTGGGCAGGCAGAGGAGGCTCCTGCCCATTCTAAACTTACTACAGCCAGCACCTCTTTAAGTTAGGATTGAACTGTTAGTCTTTTCCAGTGTTTTTTTTTTAATCCCTTCCATGTTTGCCTTTCATTTCTGATTCTATGTGATAGTGCTCACTGGCAAAAGACTCATTAACCAGCCCCACAGCATGGTTTTGTAGACTCCAATAGACCTATGAAACATTCTCCATGACATACAGAAAAATGAAAGCGTGTTACGGGACCTTTTCCATTGATTAGAACAGACTAAAGATAGCACACTTGGAACTCTACCTAGATGGAGCAGAGATTTGGTAGAAGAATCAACTGACTAGAGCTCTGTTAATTGAAGATATTCCATATTTTGTCAAGCCACACCTTAATAATTTATTCAGTCTGAGAATTAAATGACGCCATTTAATTGATTTCTGACCAAAGATTTGAAGCGATGGCTTGCATAATAACCAAACATGACATACAATCATTTACCATTTCTAGACTCCTACTGGACAATTCTTATTAGATCTTTCCATTTGGATTCTCTGTTGTGACAAAAACTGGATGACTTTAGATTGATACAAGAGTATCCACATGTGCTTTGTTAGTGTGCATGGCAAAGCCGCATAGTGGTATGCTGGCATAATTCTTCTGCGCTATGTGCACCACCAAAACACAATGCTGCAGCGATTCCCTGCAAAACCGATTTGCTATAAGGGAGAACACTCTCATTAAAGCAGTGGTTCCCAAACTTAGGTCCTCAGATGTTCCTGGACTACAACTCTCAGAAATCGTGGCAAGCACACTAGTGCTGAAGGCTTCTGGAAGTTTTGGTCTGAGAACATCTGGGGATGCAAGGCTTGGAACCACTGCATTAAAACAGCCTTTTCCAGTGCAATCAGACAGTCACCATTGCTAATTGCACCTTACCCCTCAGTGACTGGATTTTCTCCAGATTACTGCAAAGGTGTAGTTCTAGCCCTTGGCTTGGTATATAACTTACAGCATAAAATTTTTAACTGGAATCCAATCACAAGCTGCACTAGAGTAGGCCCACTGAATCAGTAGGGATTTGGTGAATCAACTCCTCTGTAAATTCTACTGATTCAATTGGCCTACTCTAGTTGTGAATTAAGACTGTATTTCAGCCATCAGTTCACAACACCATCTCTTGTCTTGGAATATTAAATACAAGACAAAATAAAAATAACAATTCCATCCTGTTCTTCTGCATGTTCCTATCAAGTGTATTTGAACTATTATTTTCATTGAAATGGAACAGCATCAATTTTCAGTTATTCACTATCAAAGACCTGCTGGGATAGCTCAGTGCTTTAAGTATCTGGCTCCAGAGCCAGAGGTTGGGAGTTCAGTTTCCTACTGTACGTCTTTAACAGGGGCTGGACTCAATGATCTATAGGGTCTCTTCCAAGCTCTGTAGTTCTAAGATTAAGAATAAGAATAAATAGTTATTATATAGCATGCTGATAGCCAACAATTTTAGAATGTCATCAGACCAAGCTGCTCATCTGTTCCGATGTCACAGTGGTGCTTAGCTGACCAAGATGTCATGTTCTTTGGGAATGCAACTGGTTTTATTTCACAGAAGAGCTTGGAAGCCTAGGACAGTGCTAAGGAGAACTCTGAATACACAATCAATAATGAACATTTAAAAATTATTTTAATACACTAATGTTGTTCTATTGAGCTTAGACGTCAGATGAAAAGGCATTCTCTCCTCCTCTTGGAACTTGCCTACTTGACCATAGGTGATCAAGACCTCTATGAACATCCTGAAAAATGTTTAGCTGATTTTTACCTGAAAGGTGGTACCAGACAAACATTCTGGAATTTGGGAAATACAAAAAAAATCATCCAGATTCTAAGCTATTGCATACAAAATCTAGTGAATACAAATTAACAGAGGATTATCAAAGCCTTTGATGGAACAGAAAGTCTGGCCAGACATTTTTTGCATGCAGTGATGATCATTTGAAATGACAGAGGGTGGATCAGGGAAGTGACGGAAGAATTGACATCTCTCCTTGGCTGCATATCCCTTTCTTCTCATCCATGTGGGAACAGATGATGCAGCTCAGAGGAATTACGAAGAAATCACACCAGACTTTGAAGCTCTGGGAAGGAAGCTCAAGGATTTTGGGGCCCAGATAGTTCTTTGTCCATTCTACCAGTAAAGGGAAAAGAAAATACTCCAGGTGAACAACTGGCTACAAAGGCGGTGCCGACATGAGGGATTTGGAGTTTGGGACCATGGGCTTTGCATCTGAGAAGATCTACTGCTGGCAAGTGATGGGTTGAACCTCACATGTAATAAGAAGAATGTGTTTAGCCACAGAGACAGGAACTTCATCTGGAGGGCTTTATACTGAATTGAAAGGGGGAGGGAGATGAAAACTCAGAGGTAAAAACAGATGAAGTCTTATGCACAGTAAGAGGAACAGAGCAAGCAGCTCTAGTGGGAGTAAAATAATAGTTTTCATGAAAATGTACAAAGTAACACAGGCCACAAATCACATTATCTCAGGTGCCTATATATGAATGCCAGGAGTATGGGAAACAAACAAGAAGAAATGGAAATCTTACTTCAGGAGGGTAAATATAACTTGATAGGGATAATTTAAATGTGGTGGGAAGACTCCCATGTAATACAGCAATTCAAAGACATATATTGTTCAAAAAGAACAGAAAGAATAGAAAGGGTGGTGGAGTCACATTACTGTATATGTCAAAATTACATATTCCTGCACAGAAATACAGGAGGATGAGCTTGGTTGTCCTATTCAGAGCATCTGGATTAATATAATTGGGATGAAATATAAAAGGAACATGGTAGTTGGAGTCTACTATTGACCATCTAGTCAAGAAGAAGAAGAAGTGGATGAAATGTTTGAAAAACAAGTTGAAAGAATTTCAAAGAGACACAATGTAGTAGTAATAGGAGATTCCATTTATCCTGTTATCTGTTAGGAGGCAAATTCTGCCAAACATTGATCTTCCAAGAAATTCCTGGCTTGTGTGGCTGATAATTTTCTCCTACAAAAAGTGGAGGAAGAAACTAGATGAGTAGCTATTCTTGACTTGCTTGTAACCAACAGAGATGACTTGGTGGATGAAGTGGCAACAAGAGGGGGAAAGTGGCCATGTTCTACTGGAGTTCTAGATGTCAAAGGAAGCAAAAGCAAAGTGTAGCTGCATGTGTATTCTGGATCTTAGGAAAGCCAATTATAATAAATTCAGGATAATGATAAGTAACGGTTGGGATTTTCTTAAAAAGGAAATTCTAAAGGCAGAACTACAAACAATTCCAACAGGAAAAAAAGGTAGAGGGCAGCAAAAGGACACAAAAAACTCAGAGAGGACATGAAAATGAAAAAGGACACATACAGAGAATGGAAGGAAGCCTAGGCCACACAGAGGAGTGACAGGTAGCAAAGAGTTGCAGGGATGGCATTAGAAAGGCAAATGCTGAAAAGGAGCTGAGGTTAGCAAGAATTGCTAAACGCAACAAAAAAGCATTCTTCAGGTATGTGTATAGCAAAAGACAGAGAAAAGGAACAGTGGCTCAGATACTCATAGTGGATGGAAAACTGGTAACCACCAACAAAGAAAAGGCAGAAGTGCTCAATTCCTACTTCAGCTTGATCTACTCCCAAAAGCCAGTCTATGAACCTCCAGGCAAATGTGACGTACAAATAGAGGGGACATGATTGGGCTAGACAGAAGAACTGTCTGGTAGATTCACAGTAACTACAGAATCGTACTTATAAGCAGAGTGCTTATCAATGACTCCTCCTCAAACTAGGAAGAGGTAACAAGTACCATAGGGCTCAGTTTTGGGCCCAATGCTCTTCAACATTTTTATTGATTTAGATGAGGTTAGCACAGAGAATGCTTCTCAGATTTGAAGATGACACTAAATTGGGTGGAATAGCTAATAACCAAGAAGACAGAAACAAAATTTTAAAATATCTTGATAGGCTTGAGCACTGGGCTGAAAACAACAGAATGAAATTTAACAGGGACAAGTGCAAAGTTCTACACCTAGGAAAAATAAACCCAAACACACAGTTACAAGATGGAGGATAGCTCAGTAATACTACATGCAAAAAGGATCTTGTAATTATTGAAGAGCACAAGCTAAATATAAGCCAATGGTGTGATGTAGCTGCAAAAAAGGCCAATGCTATTTTTAGTTGTATTAACAGAAGTATAGTCTCCCAATCCTGTGAAGTACTAGTTCCCCTCTTTTCGGCACTGGTTAGGCCTCATCTTGTGTACTGTGTCCAGTT
This sequence comes from Intellagama lesueurii, assembly GCA_037013535.1. NCBI lineage: Eukaryota > Metazoa > Chordata > Lepidosauria > Squamata > Agamidae > Intellagama > Intellagama lesueurii. Next base: position 118,698,760 of record JBAJHW010000001.1, read on the forward strand.
ATGGACACCACACTTTAAGAAGGGAGACAATAAACTTGAACAGATTTAAAAGAGGGCAACAAGGACAATCAGGGGACTGGAAACCAAGCCCTATGAGGAAAGACTGAAAGAAATGAGTATATTTAGCGTTGAGAAAAGAAGACTACAGGGAAATAGGATAGCACTTTTCAAACACTTGAAATATTGTCATTCAGGGGAGGGGCAGGATCTGTTTTCGACCATCCCAGAGTGCAGGACACATAATAATGGGCTCAAGCTACAGAAAGCCAGATTTAGGCTGAGTATCAGGAAAAACTTCCTAACTGTTAGAGTAGTATGACAATGGAACCAATTACCTCAGGAGGTGGTGAGCATTCCAACACCGGAGGCATTCAAGAGAAAATTAGACAACCATTTCTCAGTTATACTTTGATTTGGATTAGACTCTTTACTTGCTAAGTCACTACTTACGGCATTGCTATAAATCGTTCACTCCATAATTCCATCACTTACTCAGTGATTTCTTACATAGAAACTCTGATATACATGTGGATCCTGTGCCGACAAGGATCAATCTCATGAGCCACCCAGACCCATTCCTACTATAAGACTGTCATCAACTTTTGCTTCTCCCTTGTCTACAATTGATGGTAGTAAAGACATTGACAGGCCACGGTATGAAAGTAGAAACTCCAGGTATAACTAGTTATCCATTAGGCAAATACATACAACCCACTAGCCACGTTGGTTGGCCTGCCAGGTACTTGAGAGCTTTTTATTTTTGCAGCCAAAGGAATGATTAAAAAAAGGAAAAAAAGAAAAGAAAAAAGAATGGGGCTGTGTATATTTGTCTGTGGAGACAAATATACATGCTGGGCAGGCTACAGTTCACTTTATTCATCAACAAGTATGTAGGTTTGGGATGGCCAATGCCAGTGTGTGAGTAGAATGCTGGCCTAAACAGGCTATTGATCTGATCCAGCATGGACCTTCTTAAGCTTCCATTAGACTTTAAGCTACTCTGCCATGAATTTATAGTCTGCGGAAGTACCTGCTTGTTAAAACAGACACACGTATTTCCAGAAACTCTTATATTTCTGCCTCTTCCAATTCTTCCTCTTACGACCGATTTAACATTCAGCAGATTTTTATTTTCTTCTTATTTGGTAGAAGAAAGTTGAGTTTCTTCTGTGCTAAGAGGCAAAGGAGAATACCTCTTGTGGAATTAATAACCAGCAGGATCTTTAATTACAGGACATGTGCAGCAGACGCCCGGAGATAGCTACAATTACCCATCTGACAAAAATAATCATGTCGCGCTTCAGACAGGGAAGCTACTGTTTCACCTCTCCATGCACTGATTGGCCACCTCAAGGCAGCTGTCAGGAGATGTAAGTCACAGCACCCGTCCGTGCACCCTTTAAGAACGAAAGGTGGGGGCAGAGTGCGTCTAGTGTGTGCCACTTCATTGATTCAGGAAAGGGCTTAACTGAGCAACAATACTGTCAAGAAGACACGTGGAATTCATAAATTGCATCTACTCAATTACTGCCCAAGGGAGGGTAGTGGGAAGGCTACAAACATAACATGGGATTCTCTTCCTGCCTGTGTAATGTAGTTAAAAACACAAGGCAGAAAACACTTCTTTTCTGGGGAAAGCCAAGCAGCTAAGAGAAGGGGAAAGACCTTCGCCTCAGGCGCGTTCCTTTCATTTAAACCATCCTCAGTTATCAGCTCTGTTTCTGTTCTTAGCTGGTCCCTGTTGCCTCAGCCTTATCTACCGTGCCTTTCACCCAGACAGGAAGCCATCCAAACAACTATCCCATCACAATTGTTGTGTTTGGGTCAATCACAAACCTTGTGACCAAATATCAGATGGCTACCAAAGCCCGAAGGTTTGTTCCTAACAAGTAAAAACAGTTTAGCTGGAATCACCCCCTTGGCTCACATACTCCATAAACAGGATGCAAAAATTAACGAGACACTTGAGGAAGAAAGGAATGGGGTGGGGTGGGGTGGATTTATAGACACTGCCCAAAAGAGAGATTACATTCCTGGAAAAAAAGAAAAAGAAACAGAAAACAAAGGAGGATACAGATTTCCAAAACATTTATTTGTAGAGGCTAATTTTAAATGTATTGAATACATCCTTAAAAAGAATTGTTGTTATTTTAAAAGGAAATATGCTACTTCTCACCATAGTGTGGGCATCTATGGCCAGGTCACCCTTGTAAAGAACATATGCAATTACCTCACCTGGAATCTAACCAGTAGTCTGTCTAGCCCAGTTTTGTAAATGCTGTTTAGTAGCAGCTCTCCAGATAGGTTCAGGCAGGTTTCTTCCCTAGCCTTCCCTGGGGATCCTTGCTGGTCTCCCATCCAAGCACTAACCAGGCCTGGCCTCACTTAGCTTCCAAAATCAGAAGAGATCAGTGTGTTCAGGGTGCAGTGGTGGAGCTAATTTTCCACCTTTTAATTGAACTTGTACTTGATAGTTCTATGAATGGAATTGTGGTAAACTGTAGTAAACAGGTGAAAACCAGAACAAGGCATTGCTAACATCCACTGGTGTTCCCAAATTCTCCCTTTTGTGGTGGTGGGGAAAGTCTTTCTATCTTTATTGTTTGTAATGCTGTCTCTTATGACACTTTGTTTCCTCTTATGTTCACGATATAAAGACCAGTTGTTGGTGGCTGGTCATTTGGCTAACCTACTCAAGAAATCAAACAGTGGCATATCAACACACACACACAAACTTGATTATGTAATGACAGGGGAACAATATTATTCATTTATTACACAACCAAGTATTTCAATTCTGTAAATTCATATCCTGCTGTTCAATAGGAAGCTTTCAAGCATGGCTCATTTTTTTTTTTTTGAACAATGAAACTCAAAAAATAAAACTGCAAAAAGGGACATGACTTTATACAATCCAGCAGATCAATGGAACAATTAAAAAGGAACATACAGTAAAGCTTATAGAGAAGTCTGGGCACCTAGAGAAAGTCCAGACCTGGTGCTGAAAGGTTATCAGAGTCACAAACAGGTAAACCTATTAAGGCAAGCTTGTCTCCACAAGAGGGATGTCTCTACAGCTCCTTTACTGCTGGCCCTACCAAATTTAAAATGGTAGAGGGAGCTAGAAAAAGGTGCTAATGAAGAGCAGACTTGCAAGTGGACTTATGTGCTAAAAAGTGGTCCCTCAGGAGCTCGTTCTCTAGGTCCAATGCTACTTAAGGCTCCAACAGAACTTTGAATTGTCCCTGCAAGCTCGCTGAGCACGATGTATTTTTGAAGAGTTCATTCCAGCAGTATTTTGTACCAAAACATCTCTGACAGAGATTTTCCCTTCCTATGTCTCCCCAGATCTCTCAGTTTCTTGAATCAAGGCAGATCTAATGGCATAGGAGTTTAAGAAAGCGGAACAGGCAGCTGGACAGGCACATAAAGATGTATCATTTTGTTAAATGGCTTCAGTGGGGATCTTTGGCAGTTGGGGCTTTTGCCCCCGAACTTGTTCTTGTCATGGCAGCACATCACAATTGACACTGCTCACCTATCTTAATGAATATGCATTGCTGGTTACTAGCACAGTGTCTTTATGGGACTTTGAAAATGAAGAAACACTCCCAATGTTGTTGTTTTTAAGTCCCCTGTTTCAGAAAATATATCAAAAGTCAAAATCCTTTTGTTATATTAGGAGTCATTTTCTTCTTTGCAAAACCAGGTATGTATTGTTGGCCTCAGAACTCACTGATTCCCGTAACAGTCCAACAGTCTGATATCATAGTGGCACATCCCTGCCACCCTTCCTTACCTGGACAGAGATCCCGCCTTCAGAAATTACTGAAGAAATACAGGATTTCTGCATCAGCGGAGGGTGTAAAAAATTTCAGACGGTTTCTGAAAGGATCAGATACATATTTAGGTTTCCTTTTCTCCACGGAGGGGCCAAAAAAGTAATACTGACAGATACTGAAAAGTAAAGGCGAGGTGGAGGGTAGGAATATTCCAATGAATATTCATTTTCTTGTGGTCTTGGACCCTCTCCATTCTAAAAAGTCCAGGGGAGGGGAATGAACTGAGGTTTGCAAGAAACGATTACGTACATGGCACTGGAGGATGTGCTGCAGTTTGTGACTCTTTTGTCACCTGATCTGGTTACAGGCAGGAACTCTGGCAAGAACTGAGCTAAGCGCATAACAGGAAGGAAGCTGGTCTTTAAAAAGAGTGAAGCAAGCAAGGAAGGGAAGGTTTTGCCTTTAATTCATTCTCCAGTCAGCTCCTGTCTTGAGGTCCTCAGTGCTCTAGGCTGTGTACAAAGTTGCCCCCAATGCCTGACTGTCCTTAGCACAGAGCAGTTCCTCCTGCAGTATGAGATGACACTTGCTATGGGTTTAGTTACCAAAGCTAAATCACTCGTGCCACCTTCCTTCCACCCAAAGCTTTGTTTTAAACACCAGAAGAATGAACTGAAAAGTGCAAGACTAGGTCCCTATGTTCATTTGTAATTCAGAAATCCACTGAGGTAGCATTGGAAATTTAAAGGAAATTGATAAGCTCCATTGGCCTTGTTAGTCTTTCTTTCTTTCTTTCTTTCTTTCTTTCTTTCGGAAGTGGGTGGAAAAGGTGCCCTAGTATGGAAATGAGAACAATTCCTATCATACACCAGCACACATGGGGAGTTGTGGAGAGGGAATCTGGGAGGCAAAGGACCTTTTGAGGAAGGAAGTGACTCTTGAACAGTAAAAGGAAAACACTACAGGCCCTAAGTTGAAAAGGAAAGATTTATGCTTTCCTCCCCTGTGGCCATAACTTCCCTTTCCTTCCCTTCCTGCTGACAAAGCTTGTAGAATACCCTGAGAGATTGTTTTAAAAAACTGCTAGTGCTGTTACAAGCAGCACCCTGTGGAGAGTTGGGGGGAGAAAATGAGGGAGGTTTGACAAGAAAGCTCCACAATGCCCAGGCTACCTTCTGAGTATTTTACAGGCCACTCTCTTGCTTCGCTACAGTGCTGCAGAACATTGTCACCCATGCCCTATCAGCTCTGATGGTACAATTTCCAGAGCACTGTTTAAAATGATAAGTCAACCAGCACTTCAGACTATCAATAATGAAAGACAGACTGAAGTGTGACTTTAAGCAGCCTTTGGGGAAACAACAATGAGCAATGGAAAATGCTGAGAACATAGTCCTTAGCAATTCTGTTTGCTCTGAGGTGTCTAGCATGAGGCCATTGGCTACCAACTATTCTCATCTCATGTATCTCTGGGCCTTATGGAACAGCATACCTGCCTGTCAACTTACTCTCAGCCTCTTCTGTGATGGTCCTATCTTTACGAAAAGTCTTACCCAGAAAGTGTGCCCAGCTCACTTCCTGACTATTTTAAGCATGCCTTAAAGACCTGGTTATTCCACACTGCTTTTTATAGAATGAAAGCCCAATTTTCATACTCTGGATTGTTTTCTCTCTCTCTTCTTTTTAGTTATTTTCATGCTATTTTATATTTTACATTTTTAACATCTTAGTTTTTGTAAGCACCTTAGGGAGGATTTTTTTCTCAAAAGAAAATACGTAAGTATTTCAAATCAATCGATCAATAGCTATTCTCCCTGAACTGCAGTGCTGTAAGCTGAAGAGGTGCTTTGAGAAAACTAATAGATATGCAAATATAACATGGTGGCATTTGTGATCATTCACCTGAAATACATCTCCCCAAATGCAATGTCTTCCCAGGGACAGCTGTGAGGAAAACGCACTCTAGCAGCAATTTTAAGAGGCATAATTACATCAGTAACCTATAAGCTTATCCTCTCCCTCTTTCCCATTGGCATGTTTAAGAAATCCAATGTCTAAAAGTTAAACATTCACATGCTGCTGATTTAAAATGCTCCCACCATATGGTGGACATCTCACTGGTAAATAACAAATTCCTCTGAGATATTAAACATATTAAAGTTGATTCTTTTTCTTTTTTTCCCTTTAATATTTGAAGCTGGCAACTCTACAAGGAAAGACAGTTTTAAGAACTAAAATACATAGCAACTTAATAAGGAAGACAGCCTGCTTTTGTTTACCGATTCTACTAATACATTCTATCTTTTTAAAATAGTGAACTCGCATAGCACTATGAAAAATTTACATCTGAGATCACAGGGTAAAACATCATGTGATTATTCAGTCACTATTTTCTAAGAAACCATTTGAACATAGGAATTCTACACAATAGTTAAAATTCTATTAGTTATCCCCACTGATATAATGCAATAAGTTTATATATCAGTGGTGAATTGATGCAAGTTAGGAAGTCAGCGTAGGCAGTTGTTCTAGCGTGCTAAGTCATGCAACATGAGGTATAACAGCAAACGCATACACTGATTTCTTAACTGATGGCAATTTGCCACTAAGATTTATGCCGTCGTACACCAGCATAAAAATGCAACAGGATTTTGGCTGCTATGGGTTCTTAGATCAAAAGATCCAGTTTAACAAAATGGCAGCTTTATCTTAAAATAAAAACCACACATGGATGACATGTGTGGTGTTTATTTTAATGTATAGATAATAGGCTTACTTAAAATGTAATATTGACGTTTAACCATGCTGCATATAGAATCATAGAATGAAGGAATTGGAAAGGGCCTATAAGGCCATCAAGTCTGCTCAGTGTTCCACATTTAAGATCAAACACTGACCTTCATGCTCTGTCACTAAAAATTATGTTTTGCTAATCTATACTCTAACAGTAAGTGCGATGCCCACAGTGCTGGCACTCGTCTTTGACCCCTACAGCTTAGAGAGTCCCCAAATAGTACCATTTCAATAAAACAAATTTAAAAAATTACAACCAGATAAAATTAATCCACATATATCCATATATACACAGAAGCTTCCCTGGCCTCTTTTAGCATGAACAGTAGAGCTGATATGCATATGTTGCGGAACTCTGTGAGTTACAATAGATAGAATACTGATATTTCACATGACAAAACAGATCAAATCTTATTCTAGTGCAACCTGCCTACTACCTACAAATGCATTTAGTTGGTTATTCCCACCTATGATGGAGATGTGCACATCACAGGAGGCACAAGATAGCTACCTGTCCTGATGCTATCTGAGAGCAACTGATTCGTTCACATATTTGATGTGATATCGGTAACTACCTCTGGGTGACTGACTTTAGACTTTTGTTTGCTCTGTATTAGTTTTATTCATATCCCTGCCTCTGCTGTATTCCCCTGGTATCAGACTGATAGAGAACACCATGTGGATCTAGCTTTACAGTATTGCCTTGAATCCTAAGGTAACAGAGTGCAGTTCACAGAAGGAAAGTTTCCCACCCACTGTTTCTCTTAGCAGCTGCTATGTCTGCACCTGCTGAACTGCATCTCAGGGGTGGGGAAGGGGTGTGAAACTCTTTTCCTCCCACACAGGTCAGGAGGATCCCCAACCATCAAGCAAAGCTTCTGCAAACTTTCTTCCATTAATTTGTTTTACAATCCAAGCCACAACTAATAAGTGTGAGATGATCTGCCCATGTAGACACAATGAACCAACAGAAAAACATTGACTGGCATATTCAACTGCCATCTTCTTCAAATACAGACCCACTTAGGACTATATTCTGTATTATGTCAAACAGGCAATGCAAGGAAAAAGGGGAAGAATTAGAAAATCTAGAACAGCAAACTTATAACACTAGATAGACTGTTACGACATTTGTTTTGTATCACAGTTTTCATCCTTTCTAACTGGTTGCCTTCATGTTCTCCCAGAACTTATGAAAGTTGTTTGGGGGGACAATAATGCCCAGAATCCTGCAACCAGTGTATACCATGCTGGCTGGGACATTTTGGGAACTGTAGTCCCCCAAAGTTGTTTTCAGGGAAATAGGAAATGAGAGAGGGGAAGGGTACTTAAAATCAGGAGAGGAAAGAAGGCAGCCCAAGTATCTTTTTTTACAACTTGATACGTACCTCGACAGAAAACCGGAAAACACATTCTCAAATTTCACATAAGCTGGATACAAGCAAATAGATATATCTAGGAACTGATCTTCCAATGCTCCTTTAGGCCAAGACTGTGATAAAAATGCTATGTAGGGTAATAGGGTGTCCATGCAGTTTGCACTGCATACATGATCAGAGCTTGAAAATATTATTTTTATAGGGGGGCAAGCTTGGGGGTATTCTGAGAGTGCAGTCCCCAAAAGTAACATTTGCCAGCTCTGTACAGGAAGAACACTCATCATCAACATCATCATCTATTACTGTTCTGGTCTCTCCCTCTCAGTTCCTTCTGCTTCTCACCCCTTTTGTTGATTTGAAACAACTGCCCTGGGGATTTTTGCTTACACAGTTCTGAAAGGTGACAGTAATAAAGGCTTTGTCCAATAGTAATGAAACAGGTGGTGAATAGGGTGGTTGTTCACAAACAAACATAATAATTCTGTAAGTTATCAAACATGCTCCAGCTGAATCCCCATCTTTCTCACACTGGTAACCAGATCTCTGGGCTCGGAATCTACTTCAGTGACCCTGTTAGGAACGTGCAGCTCCTCTCCAGTTGCTAAAGGCATGCTCTAGGGTTCACAAATGTCACCGCCGAAACCCGTCTGCTTCTTCTACCTCTGTCTCCCTGGGCTGACTTCTTTCCTGGCAGAACTTTTCACTGAAGCAGACGGAATTCTGGAAACAGGAAATAACCCTCCCTCTTCGCCCTCCCTCCTCTCGTCCCCCCCCCCCCCCCATCCTTCCATGGCCCTCTGCCTGTTTTGCCCAGGTTCTGGAGACAAAAATGCATTGTGGCTAAATATAAACTGACAGTTTGGGGCTGGGCTCTCATGTTACAGAAAGACAGTTCCCCGTCTGTATTGGAGGGAGGTAGCAGCGTCCCAGGAAAGAGAGAGAGAGAGAGAGAGAGAGAGAGTAAGGGGGTGGGGGTGGGGAGAGGACCGGACAACAGCAACCCTTCTCCTCCTTAATTACTCAAGAAAGAAAGAAAATAAAGAAAATGCAGCTAATCAGTTTCCAGTGCCATCTACACATTCACATGAGTGATTCCAAAGTTTTAACCTAGACTCATTCGATGCAAATGACTGTCCTTTTTGGATTCCTCTTTTGACAGTCTCCTCACACTTATTTTCATTCTTTCTGCTCTTTTCTCACACCCGCCCACACTCATAAATGCAGGAAAGAAAGGAGTAAAGTTTCAAGAGCACACTTTAGAAAGAAGATCTCTTCAAGCAGGGGAAGGAGCCCCCCCAAAAAACTCCTTTACAGAAAGGAAGACTTAACATTCAACTTAAGAACTGCACAGTTGCCGTTAGCATGGGGGTGGGGGTGGGGGGGGTGGGGAGGGGAAATACTGAGTACTCACACGGAGCAGATGTTGTACTGTTATAGCTAGTCATCCTTTTATGCATTCACAAAGGCCCCCCCTTTATTGTGGTGTGACAGTCTCGCCTTCCTGTCCGCAGTCCAAAGAAGGATGAAGCCGAACAGCTGGAAAGGGCCAGGGAAGAAAACCAGGAGAAAGCGGCTCTTGTTCAGATGCTTCTTGTCTGGTTCTTGACCATTTACCACTGGAAAAGGAAACAGCACATGTGTCACTTGGCCTCTCCTGCTCACATGAGGAGGGGAGGGGCGCTAGTTTTCAGATAAGCACTAACTTTTTTTTTAACATTTCGTTTTCCTATCCTGCAGCTGGCTAGGACCTTTCATAGTCAACAAGCTGAGACAAATATATCTTTATCATGTTGACTACACTATAATATAATATAATATAATATAATATAATATAATATAATATAATATAATATAATATAATATAATGTGGCATCACAATACAATATAATGCAATGGCAACAGTGAACTTTACAGGGAAGAACTCAGTCTGGCAAATTTAAGGAGAGGTGGGTTTAACACAAAATGTGGCAGGTTTTCTAGGCAGAGACTACTGTCCTCCCCACCCCACCTCACCCCTGGCCTTGCCCCAAGTCAGCCTGGAACTACATAGCCAAGTTTCCTTTTCAGAGAATGTGTTTGTATGTACTCATTCTATATTTGTCTCCAGTTCAAGAGGTTTTGTAGGTTTTGTAGTACTTTGGAGGTTAGATTAAGTCAAACAAAAAAAAATTGTACATGTAAAAACAAAAAGTGTCACTAGGCAAGACAGACGTTGTCAGCCTTAGCTCTTGCCTCTTTCTAATTTGTTGATCACAACACACATCTACCTTACCAGACTGCTGTAAGGATTATGTGAAACACACCAAAAGCTCAAAAGCATGAAGGAAGTGTTGCTACTGCTGCCGACTGACTGTTGTTGTTATTTACCTTACAGGAAGTACAGGGAGTAGCCTATTTCAAGTTACTTTCATTTGTCTTAAAGACTACTGATACTCTCCACAAACAGTTTTGGTTGCATTAAGAAACACTGCTGGTCACAAAAATGTTCCCATGGTTTAAGATTAAAGATATTCCTACAATGACTGAAGATTTGTGTTAAAGTTTCTGGAACTGGTTTTAATATATTGCTCTTGACACCACACCATGCAGCCTTGGTAACATAGCTTAACTTTCTTTGTCAAATGAAATCACACATTGTACTGTATATGTTTCATACTTTTTTTTAATAAGAGTTATTCTGTGAAATGAAACATGTCTGTTTGTCATGGCACCCACACCCCACCTGCATGTCTTGAGCTTTAGCATGCTTTGTTTTGTGATTTGCCACTGGCTGAGAAACATGTAGCTCAGTGGTTTAGGCATCTGGCTGCGGAGCCAGAGGTTGGGAGTTCAATTCCCCACTGTGTGTGTTTGACTGGGTCTGGACTCGGTAATCTCTCCCAGCTCTGTATTTCTAAGATTATGATTATTATGAGCAAGTCTGATAGCTGAAGTATGTATCACTCAGGAAATTCCATGAGGGGGGGAAGAAAAAAAATTGTTGGAGCAAACACACAATTGCCCAAACATCTAGTTGTTACCAGGTATGCTCTTCAGAGCCCATGTGTGCACTCACATGTGCTCAGAGACACACCTATAAGGGATCTTTGAACACTGACAATAGTGTGTCTTGACATAGATTGGGCTGAGTAGATCTCATTCACACAGAGCTATGCATAAGAGGAATTTTATTAAATACAAAAGAATTAACATATAACCCAGATTCACGATGAAGTATATCAAATATGGGGAAATAAGCTCAAAAGAAGCAGACTCACTTGGCTGAGAGGTTACAAAAGAAAGATCTTTCCCTAAAACACACACACATACTGACACACACAAGAAAGTGGAGTTAGATTGGGGAGCCACTAATATCTGAGGAAAATACTCCCAGAAGATAGATAAGTGACAAAGATTACCTGCCCTTAGTCTTGTTAGACTATCTTGGTGTTATGGAGGGTTGGAACTGCAGCTGGCAAGAATATCTGGAGGGTTCAGGCAGGGATAGATACAGAACCCCCAATCTGAATCCTGAACCTGAATAACTAGTAATGGCTGCTGTTATGTATTTTACTAGGGTTCTTTGCCAGGCTGGCTAGCAATCTGGCCCCTTGCTGTCATGTGTCTTGTTCTGTCCTGATCTTAATCTTCTCACCTTGCTAATCCCAAAGACAATGAACCTAGAATGGGCCATATACTAAACAGGAAAAAGGGGATAGGCAGACCACTGTAGGATATTTGCTTTTCCAGATTGCCGGACAATCCTTTTAGCATAGAAACAAAAGAAGGTGATCAAATTTGAGATGACTCTTTGGCGGAGGTATTCATGTCTCATGTACTTTGATGGAGTCGCTTTTAAGCTATATAACTGTATTTCCTCTTGGGGCCATGATGACACACCTTTGGACCTTTAAGGTACTTCTTCTCTGCCACTTTTTAACCTATAGTTCTCTTTGACAAGTTTTCCAGTTAAAAACTGTCTGTGGCATGCACTTGCAGGGGTGTTTTTCAAACCTTGCTAGTCTGGTAATATAGTTTGACCCACTGCTCTCCACCAGTAATTCAAGTTGACAATAATATTTGTCATTTATGCTGGAAATCCAGGAGGAGGTTACACGTAGAGTAGGCACCTTGAATCAGTGGGCATTTGGTGAGTCACCTCCTCTGTAAGTTCCATTGATTCAACAGGCCTGCTCTAATTGTGACTTACTATTGGATTTCAGTCTAAGTCTTCCTTCTTCTTGAGCAATGGGAAGGTCTCATTTCCTGTTAAGAATATTATTACCTAAATCTATTGGGTTCATTTTTATCACACCCTTTCTCTATGAGGATTTCTTCCTCAACCATTGCACTTCTGCAATAAACCTGTGAAGTATGCTAGGTTGATAGGAAATGAGCCCAGAACACCCAGTAAACCTCACAGCTGGGTGGGCATTTAAACCTATGTTTCTCTGGACCTAGTCTTGTCACTTTACCCACTACAACATGCTGGCTCTCTGAATCTTAATACTGAATCAGGCAGGGATGGGAACGCGAGTTGCACTTAAGTTGCACTGGTGACTTGACTCGGACTTACAGAGGATGTTCAGACCCACCCATAAACTCAAACATAGGTTTCTGGGGGGAAATGACATGCCATAGAAATCCCTCCCCCTTCCTAATCACCCTCAATGGACTCAGAGAGGGAGGAATGGGTGGAAGACCAGGGAATGGTCCTCCATCATATACCTAGATGATGTGGGAGAAGTGTACTAGTGCTCATCCCTCTGAGATCTGCTCCATGAAGACAGAGATGCCCTGTCCTGCTCCAGGCTGCTGCCCCATCTCAACCCAAAAGAGGTACTCGTGTAGGAAATGACACAACAAGCACTTGCAGGAGATCCTCCAGAGGCAGAACAAACCTTTGGGACACAGGAACCTGCATCAGCCTGGAACTACCACCCCTCCTGAAAAGGTGTTAGCTGACTGGGGTCAGTGTGGAGAACTAGACCTCAGCCCCAGACTGGAGACCGTGCCAGCCCAGTGTTTGGAACTTGGACCCAGCTGGAGACAGAAGGCCACAGGGAGCTAGTGGTTAACTAAGCCCCTGTGGAAGTGATCAGGGTGGGAGGAACCAGGCACCTGACCAACCTTTTTATCCCACTCAAATAAAGACCACCAGTTCAAGCAGCAACAAGAGTCTGGGATTCATAGAGCCTATGGTTAAAGAGCTCCTCCCAACCATCTCCAACAAGGGCAGGGTGGCAGTAGTCACACATGGCTATTCATGTCTAGAGAATGACAATACTTTTCTTGATTCTACAGAAGGAAGACCCTTGCACTTTGCACAAAAATATGTGGGTACCCCCCCCTCCAGTTTTAGGATTTTTATTTCTTATAATTCTTGTTTATGTTATTCTTCTTGTTGTTAGATAGATAGATAAAACTTTATTACAGTCAAAAGACCAGCCACAAATAAAACATCTAAAATATATAAATATACAGAAATATACAAAAATATTGGAATTGAATGTAAAGCAATAGTTGGTTCTGAGGTAAACAACTTGTTATTTTTATTATTTGCTAATGCTGCTGTTGCTGAAAATGCTAGTCTCTTTGTTTGTTTGTTTTTAATGATATATGGAGAGCTCACACTATCAGGGCTTCTTGCATTGCCTCATTTTTAGTCCAGAATTACCAACATCAACGGTATTATAGCAAATACTTCAGTTACAGAACATACACACCATTTTCCTGCCTGAATAAAAAAAATCCAGGATCGTAGAATCAAAAGAACTGGAAAGGATGTGGAAGGTCACCTATTCTGACACTATGTTCAACACAGCAGGCAGTCAAGGCAGCAGATGACTGTCCAACATCTCCTCAAACACATTCAGCAGTGGAATCCCTATTCCTGTAAAGCAATCTGTTCCACTGCTAAACGGATCTCATTGAAAGGACAAGGGTGACTTCTGGATATCGTAGCTAGTGCTTTTCTCCTCTAAGAAATACACTGTATGGTCATTGTTGTTTAAGCAGCCCTTAATACACTTTCATATTCCAATATCCTGTGGACTTACCTAGCTCTAAAACATACTAATTTGTATTATTATGCTTGCACCCCCTTCCCAGAGCAGTGGCATGTTCTGGGCTACAGGGCTTACCCACGTTTGGTTCTATTTGGAAGGAGGCTACTGGAGGCTTAGTAGCCTTTTATTATATATATTTGATTTCTTTACAAATATATAGACTAAGTCTGTGTGCAGCAGAGATGGCAGATAGAAGAGAAAGGTGTGGTGGGGGGAAACTTCCACAGTTTCCCTGGTGATGCTGGTGAGGGATACTAGGAATAATTATCCAAAAAAGTAGCTCTTCCATATTCTGAGGTGGAGGCACATCTTAAACACTCTGCTTGGTATTTTCAATCCACTGCTTCCATGTTGGATTTCCAGGACAAAGATATTTTTGACACAGTCAATCTCAGCTCTCTCTTTATCTTTCTCTGTGATATATAGACACCTAGTTCTGTCTCCCTAACTGGTTTGTGTGCAGGCAGGCAGGCGTGGCGTGTGTTTTTGTATGAGTGTGGTGGGGAGAAGCCAGAATGAGGAATTACCATTTGACTGTTGGTAGGTTTCTTAGCTCCCGTGGAGACACAATATCAGGAACTATCAACATTCTTTTTGTCAAGTACTATCTCAGAGCAAACCATACTGATAGCCCTGTTAACAGGAAATCTGGAAACATGTCACATCTGATCATGTGATATCTACAATATTATTGTTAAAGTAGAGACCATAGTACTACTGCATAGAAGACTCAAATGTATATCAATGGAATGTTGAAAGCCACATCAGTCTCCTTTATTTCTTTTCTAATCATTCCCAGCTAGGGACGGAATAGAATTTTATTGGATTCTTAACAATCCAAATGAAAGTAGTATTTTTGCACCTCATGAGAGTTGTTGCAAGCCAAAACTTAACTGATGCCAAGATTCTCCACATTTGCAAGGCTTACAGGGTGTTCTGGAGAATTAAAGAGTGCACAAAATTATGCACACACTTTAAAATGTGGAAATCTAAAATGTGTGTAATTGAGAAAAATACATGTTTTAGTCAAATGTGGAAATACATGTAAATGCAGAAACAAGAAAGAGGGAAAATGTATAGGTAGCATTCAGAGAAAATCAAACGAAATCTGAAAGATGTTCACCTTCTTATTCCAACTTTCTGCATTTATTTGGCAGCTATTTCTCCAACTTCAAATTGTCAGGGACCATCTACAACATCACCAACGTCTTGCTCTTATGTTGTGTAAAGGTAAAGGTTCCCCTTGACATTTAGTCCAGTCGTGTCCGACTCTAGGGCACGGTGCTCATCCCCGTTTCCAAGCCATAGAGCCAGCGTTTGTCCGAAGACAGTTTCTGTGGTCACGTGGCCAGCGCGACTAGACACAGAACGCCGTTACCTTCCCACCGAGGTGGTACCTATTTATCTACTTGCATTTGCATGCTTTCGAACTGCTAGGTTGGCAGGAGCTGGGACAAGCGACGGGAGCTCACTCTGTCGCGTGGATTCGATCTTACGACTGCTGGTCTTCTGACCCTGCAGCACAGAGGCTTCTGCGGTTTAACCCACAGCGCCACCACGTCCCTATGCGCCACCACGTCCCTATGCCTTATTTCTCCAACTTCAAATTGTCAGGGACCATCTACAACACCACCATCATCTTGCTCTTATGTTGTGTGCCCCTAGATCTTACTGTTGGCTTCCAATTTTACTAGCCACTGGAGACAGCTTTCTGAAAATGGCAAGCATTTGAACAAGAAATGTTAGATGACATGCAGAGATCTGATTTCTGGGCCACTAATTTTTGCTAAACTTCACCATGTACAGGACTGGGCATTGACCACTGCGATGACATTCAGATGAATAATGTCTTTGCAGTCTCAAAACCCATCCACCCTCTGCTACTGACCCCTTATTCAACTTGATTCATCAAGGTCCTTCTTTGTCCATTAAGGAGAAGGTTCAGAATGGAGTATTCCTAGTTCCACTTCACCTAGAATAGATGTGGAAAATGGGATACGAGTTGAGGACAAGGAAAAGCCCAATTCTTTCTCTTTCCTTCTGCAACTGCCCTCAGGGAAGTAAAGAAACAGGACAAGGAGGGAACAAGAAAAAGACTGCTGTGTTATTAAATTATTAAATTCCTCCTTGTCTGAACTTTTCTTTTACACTTATATGCTGCAGGCAGTAAATGCTGCCGGGATTAGGTTGCTGAAGAGGCACATATAAAACAGCCTTTGTCTGAGGAAGATCATCCTTTTGCAGCAGAACTGAAATCCTATAGAACAGCAAAGATATTTATGAAGTCTGTAAACGTTCTTCAGCTAGCAACTTAGTCACTGTGGCTCAATAAACAGTATCTATGTCTACATTATAGAGGGAGATGCTAAGTTTAATAGCATTTCTCTTGGTTGGTTGGTGCCTCTGTTGTCTGGTCGTCTCACTCCCTTTTGTTATGGAAGAATTTTATATGCTCTGACTATTTAGTCTGAGGGCATGTTCACACGAACATCTAAGAAAGAGAATCCCTGAGCTCTTTCCAGCCCCTAGTATATTTACACACATTCAGGAAGATAATTTGAGGTTACGAAGAACAGAAAGAGCATCAGCAATGCATGATAAGACAAAGAGTTTTGACTTTGCCTATGTTTTATCCAATTATAGGAGAACCAGAGGCAGACAGTTACAAAGTTTATGGATAGGGATGCCACATCAGCAATTTCCCATTCTCGGGGATTCCTGGGTGATGTCAGAACAAGAAGGTGCTCTGTAAGCGCCTTCACCAAGCAAGGTATGAAATTTCCAAACCAAACAAGCAAGACATGCTTACTTTGATTAGGAGCCTGGTAAGTTCTTCAAAATGTCACAGATAGGCAAAACCTTCATTATACATGCATTATTATGTATATCCAGAATTTCATCTTCCACTAAAGAATATGGTAAAGCCTTCACAGAAGCAGCAGCTCATATCTTAAAAATTGGTTTTAAAAATTGACCAACGCCTTTAAGTGAATAAAATAAATTCATTCATTTATTTTTGCATGACAAGAAGTCTCTGACCGCATGAAGGACATTTTACGTCATTGAAATGCGGTGCCGGCTTTGCCCTCCACGGTCCCGGATGACGCCGGGCAGCACGGGTCACGTGCAAAGGAAGGAGGGGGCGAACAAGTATTTAAAGGAACGTTCGCCCCCGACGCGTCCTCTTTTCTTGTTCAGGCACCCACCCGCCCTCCCTCTTTCTAGTGTGATTTTGGTCGCCTTTATGGGGTCGGATAGGAATTTTTGACCTCTATCCTGATTGGCTGTTGGATGGAGGGATTTTTCGCCTATCCCACACTGGAAAAGGGTTTGTTGGCATGTGATTGGTAGTTATTCTTGGTCACACTGGCGGGTAGTGCCGGGAAAAACTGGTTGTCTCGGTGTGTCCCTTTGATAATTATGGAAAGCCAACAGCGCATCCGACCTCCCGGCCCTGCGGATCGTGCGATTACAGGGCCGGCGGCGGGAAGATGCGCTGGGCCACTTTCGGACCGACAGTCATCAAATAAAGATGGCTCGAGGTCTGGGGTGTTTATTAGAGGCCAGCCGGGTTCCTGCTGTCCTCAAGACAGCTGGAACCTGGGGCCTGGGACTCGCCCATTGACTGATTAGGGTATCGTGGATGCCCGGAATTTATTTCCCCGCACTACCGCAGGCCCCCTCAGTTGATGAGGACAATGAGTTCTATAATCTGAATGGATTTAATAAAGTGTGGCCTGTATTTAATCCATATCACTGTCTGGCGTCTTCATTTCGGGACCTGGGAGGGCAAATCACTGGATTGAATGGAGCAGGGGAATCAAAAGCTGATTTTTTTGAATTGCCATCCTATTTTATCCTGTACTTACTGCAGATATATAATACTGCATTATTCAAATATACAGAGGTTCCAGGGTTATATTTTGACTTTGACCATAGTATTTGAAAAGTGCCATTATATCTCCCTTCAGTTTTCTTTTCTCAAGGCTAAACAAATACCTGAAAGGTAGTCATACGGAGGAGGGACAGGATCTGTTCTCAATCATCCCTGAATGCAGGACACACGACAATGGGCTCAAGTTACAGGAAGCCAGATTTCCGTTGAATATGGGGGAAAACTTCCTAACTTCCAATGGAATCAATTACCTTGAGAGGTGGTGAGTGCTCCAATACTGGAGGCATTCAAGAGAAATTTAGACAACCACCTGGCAGATACCCTATGATTTGTATTCCTGCAACGAGCAGGGGTTGGACTCAATGGCTTCATAAGCTCCTTCCAACTCAATTATTCTATGATTCTAAAAACAACTTCCAATGCACTTGATGGACTTACTTTTGAGTAGACTGTATAGAATGTCACTGTTATGTGTCTGCAGTAAAAAAAAAAGGACGCCAGACATAGCAGATGATACAGTTCTTGCGTGCTAGTACCTGACAGCTCAAGCAAAAAGTATATTACATATGTCAAATCTGTCCTCCCCTTTTTTAACTGCTTAGAAGTTATCAAGTTTTATTTTTAAAGAGAGGCTTATATCCGCCAGCTGCAATGTGAGTAAAGATACAACAAGGCCGATTCTAATAATAAACTGCATACTGATCTCTTCTTTTCTTTCCTTTTGTACCAAGGCAGGGGCACATTCGTTCAAGATTTCCCAACTTGCAAAAGTCAAAGAAGAAAAACGCTATATCAACAAACACATCGTGTTTATAATCACTGCCTAAAACAAACCCACCTCCAGAAGCACCAGGAAAATATTTACTCATTCAGATATACTCAGCTCCAAGGCTTTCTTTTTGTAGAGGTTTATCCTGTGAGCTTCCTGATTTTGTCCTGTGAATGATTCATAGTTGCCAACCTCAAAGCATACGTATCAAGTCATCCACATCCCTTCCCCCAGGAGAATTTGCCAACAAACAAACAAACAAACAAAACAAAAAACAAACAAACCCACCAAACACACACACACACAAGCAAACAAAAAACCAGGAACAAGGGGATCAAAATAGGGAGAGATTTATTTATTTTATTTATTTATTTATTCGATTTTTATCCCGCCCTTTTAGACAAAGTCTACTCAGGGCGGGTTCCATAAAACATTAAATATAAAACACTTGAACAATTAAAATTAAAATAAAACAATTCAAAACAATAATATTAATATTAATAATACTCAAGATGGAGAAAAAACCGAAATTATAATAAAATAAAATCAAATATTGACAGGAGGGAAGGCCTGCCTGAAGAGCCAAGTTTTTAATTGGCTCTTAAAAACACCCAGCGAGGGAGCCAGGCGGATCTCTGATGGAAGGTTATTCCAAAGCCGAGATCAAGTGAGTGCAAGCATGTGGGTCCACTGTACCATCTGGCGTAACACACACAAACGCAGAGAGGCAATTTCATGCTTAGACTGTGGGCCTGGGCACTAAACAGGAATGGATGGTTCCTCCTCCAGTGTTGAAGGCCCTGGGATTTGTCCCAGCTCCTGGAGAAGCACAGAAATTTCCTGAGATTTCAAGGAAACATTCTAAGACCTGACAACCTAAGCAGCATTTATAAAAGGAATTTTAAAGAGCTTTGACTATGATTTCATTTTTTAAAAATACTTTATAATACCTGCAGCTATATTGTCCACTAGTCATCATTTTCCTCTTGCAAAGAAAAACTTCTGTGCTTTATCTGACAACAGCGGGGTCCTATGCCCATAACCCCTACTGGATTCAATGTTACTGCACTGTAGTCTTAATTACCTACAACTATAGTCATTCAATATTCAGAACAGGGCTTAGCTGTATACGTAAAACTATTCATGTTTGTTTTCAGGACCCCTGTGTCAAAAGGTTGCTCTAAAGGTAAGTGAGATACAATTTTTAAAAGCACTGTTGCCCACTGAAACACATATTTCACAATATAATAGTCCTCGTATCCAGAGGTGATCGGTTCTGGGATCAATCGTGGACATTGGAAACTGCAGATACGAGGGAGACCATTAAAGAAAATGGGTGAAATGAGTGGAGGGGTAAGGGTGAGGAGGCGGCAAGTGTGCATGTGCACTGTAGGTTAAGTTGCAGCAGTGGTGACTGTGGATAACTGAAACTGCAGATTCTGACTCCACAGATACAGGGAGACTATTGTACCCACATTAAAATCGAGTGTTTACTTTTGCAGCCATTACTGAGTTTCATCTGTGACTTTTTCACCACACAATGGGCAGAGATTGGAGCAAAATGAGCTTCTTACTTTGGGCAGATTGTCATTCATCATACTCCTATCAAGACTGAAGCACTTAAAAGTCAGCATCACACAATTGTTTCATGTGAAGACGCCTAACCAGTATCAGAAAAAAGTCTGATTTTTTCCAGTATATATGATGTTCCATAAAATCAGCAGAGTATCCTGCCCAGAGGTTACCCTGAAAATTGATCAGGATTAGAGATGGGGGTATTTGTATACGAATATCCCCGCACAGCTGGACTTAACAAGGGTCTGGCCCCAGGGGTCAGACCGTCCACTCATGCGTCTGGTGGCGGCCCCGCTCATCCTTCCAATCACTCCCGGAGCCCCACTCTCTTCCCGCTTGGCTGGCCACTCAGCAGCCATGAAGGGAGACTCGTCCTCCTTCCCCCTGCCTGGAGTGGCTAGCTGAGTGGGAAGAGAGTGGGACTCCGGGAGCAATTGGAAGGATGAGCAGGGTTGCCAGTGCCGGCGGACAAATGAGTGGACGGGGGGGCTGGACCCTCGTTAAGTCCAGTTGTGCGGGGATATTAGTATACAAATACGAATACTCCCATCTCTAATCAGGATGCATATTCACACACACACCCTTCAGTTCCAGCATACAGTTATATTCCTTAACATGATTTTGAAATAAGAGATTGTTCTCTTGATGAAGTTGATGCCTCACCCCAGTGTCTTGAGCATCAAGAACAAATGCTACAGAGAGAATGAAAAAAGAAAACAAAATCATTTTCTTTTGGCTGTTGTGCACATTCCCTGGAATCCATGAGACACTATCCCTGCAATGTGATATTTTCTTTGGTGTCCTTTGTGAAAGAACCACCCAATCCTTCCTTCCTTCCTACTTCCCCAAATGATTTAAGTGGAAAATAGTTTTCCCGAGAAAGGAAAAAATATTTCTGTTCTCTCTTGGACAACTCGGAGAGAGATGGAGGGAATGTGTAAAGGAACCCAAATATCAGATTTACATGGTAACCATTAGTGCATCATTTGGAATTAAATGTCACCAATTGAAGTGGGACCTAATCCCAGACTAGTGCATCCTGAGACTAGTTACCCATTCTTTCTGGAGAGAATTTAATCCACTAGAAATATACAGAAAAAGGAAGTAGCAGAGGGAATTACACTAGAGGTATTCATACCGCATTGATTTGGATATAATAAAGCAAAATAGATAATCATTCAATTTGACTGCACTGACTTCCTTCATGTAATATATAGTTGAAAATTATATCCAGCATTGTAAAGACTGCTTGGTGGCTTTTCCACTGCCTGCAACCAAGGCAAGGTGGCTACAGATCTGAGCTTACTGTGAGGACTCATCTTGACATGACTGAAGTCTCTGTCTAACTGTCCCATAGGAATGTAAACGATACTAGCCAAATTCTTTGTCTCTTCTTGATTTGCTCTCTTAGCCTGATAAGAGACTTCAGTGAGGAATTTTCAGGCCCTCTTAGGTTCCTCACTGCCGGCCAAAAGCAAGACAAGGAATACAGTAGGAACCCTGTATCCACAGGATGGTATCCACAGTTTCACTTATCTGGGGTTTTGACGCACCCCTATATATGACATGCAAGGGTGCCCCCTCGTGTCTTTTGTCTCGCTCCTTTGTATGTTGTATATAAGGGTTCTTGTGTATCCACGGTTTCAGGCATCCATGGTAGATCGTGGAACTGATCCCCTATGAATATGGGGGTCCTACTGTACTCCTTTTTTCTTACCATCTCCATAATTTATGTAAACCATATCTGGACAAAATTAGAGTTCTTTCACCTTCCAAAGCAAAGCATGCACACGCAACAAGCAGAAAAGTACTTGAATGTAAAAAAAGAGAAGGAGGCAAGGCACCCCTCTGATGCTTCTAATCCTTAACCGTGTGTGCAAGAAACAAAAGCCATTGTCATTTTGAAAATATATGCTATTGAACACCTATATGAAATTACTGTGAGAGACCGTCTGGAGTTCTGGTGTTCAGTGTCACCAGTATGTGGATGGCACCCAACTCTATCCTTTCCATCTAAATCTGAGGAAGCTGCTTTGGCTCTAGATAAGTATCTGGTGTCAATAATGGACTGAATTAGAGTGAATAAACTGAAGCGTAATCCAGACAACAAGAGGTGCTCCTCGTCAGCTGAAAGGCAGATAAAGAATAAGGATTCAGGTTACATTCCCTTTGAAAACACAGGTGTAGTTTAGGGGTGCTCCTGGATTAGTTCCTGACCCTGGATGTCCAGGTTTTGGCAATGGCCAGGACTGCATTTGTATGGTTAAAACTCATGGGTCAGCTGCACCCGCGTCTGATCTGCCTGCTACAGTGAAATGTGCCATAGTTAAATGCCAGATGGATTATGGTAACATGCTCTATGTGGGACTGCCTGTGGAAAGTGTTTGGAAACTTGATCAGGTCCAAAATGCTGCAGTGAGACTTAACTGGGGCCGATTACAGGGATCTCATAACCTCTCCTGTTATAGGAGCTCTACTGGCTGCTGATCCATTTCCGGGCACCATTCAAAGTGCTGGTTCTAACCTATAAAGCCCTATATAGCTTGGGTCTACGCGATCTCAAAGACTGTGTCTTCCTTTATGAGCCTGCCCAGTGTTAGATCCTCAGGGGAGACCTTTCTCTTGGTCCCCCCAACATTCACAGATGTGAATGTGGAGAGGCTTTCTCTGTCGCTGCTCCCAGATTCTGGAAGATAAGCTCATGCAGAAGTGCGTATCTCATTAACAGGGCTGGACAAGCACAGAAATGAAATTAAGATTGGCCCCATCTTCGCTTCCACAAGCAGAGGAATTTTTAAATGGATTGTTGTGCCTTGTTGCTTTTAAATGTGTTTTTTTAGTGTTGATTTCATTTATCATTTTTAATATAAAGACAGCTCAGTGGGTTAGGTCTCTGCCTGTGGAGCCAAAGGTTGGGAGTTCAATTCCCCACTATGCATATCTGCTGTTCAATTTTCATTAAGTATATTGGCTACCCCAAGTGAAATCCAACAGGAGGACTTCAACCTGCCACCTCCATTACACCTTGAGGCAACAGGAGGACAATAAAGTTGTACAAAGCAGCCGCCCCCACTTTCTCTTCTCCTGCCCCACCTACTTTTGAAATACCTTGCCTGATGAAGAGATAATATTCACAGAGGTATGCACATGCTTTTAATCTGAATAATAATCTTAGAATTTGTGCCCTTTTGGTTGGCCTATTGTCTCAGTATGGATTTTAGAAGGATACAACCACCTGTATGTACAGAGCTCATTTTTCAAAAACTGGGCCTGTCCTGGAGGGAAAACAGTGGGAACAAATGTTGCCTTCTTGCCTTGCTTGGCTGCAGTAACACATGCCTTAGTTATATATCCTGTTTGGATTACTGTAACACAGTCTGTGTGGGGCTGCCTATTCAGAAACTTCAACTGGTTTAACATGCTACAGCCAGATTGTTAATTGGAATTTACAAGCATAACATAACTTCCTTGTTACAATAGCTTCACTCAAAGGTTTTCACATGCTGGTCCATTTCTGGGCTCAATTCAAAGTGTGAGGTATGACTCATAAAGCCCCATATAGCTTAGGTCCAGACTATCTGAAGGACCTTATCTTCCCATATAATATTCCCCCAGCTTTTGAGATCTTCAAGGAAGTGACTTTTCTTGGTCCTGCCATCTTCATGGGCATGTCTGGGGAGGACATGAGAAAGGGCATTTTTGGTGTGTGCTTGCAGGCTGTGGAACTATGTGAGCCTAGGTTGGCCCCCTACGCGTTGCCTTACTTGTTGTTGTTTAGTCGTTAAGTCGTGTCCGACTCTTCGTGACCCCATGGACCAGAGCACGCCAGGCCCTCCTGTCTTCCACTGCCTCCCGGAGTTTGGTCAAATTCATGTTGGTAGCTTCGATGACACTGTCCATCCATCTCGTCCTCTGTTGTCCCCTTCTCCTCTTGCCTTCACACTTTCCCAACATCAGGGTCTTTTCCAGGGAGTCTTCTCTTCTCATGAGATGGCCAAAGTATTGGAGCCTCAGTTTCAGGATCTGTCCTTCCAGTGAGCACTCAGGGTTGATTTCCTTCAGAATTGATAGGTTTGTTCTCCTTGCAGTCCAGGGGACTCTCAAGAGTCTCCTCCAGCACCACAATTCAAAAGCATCCATTCTTCAGCGGTCAGCCTTCTCCATTTTTGGTCTGAAGCTCAACATCAAAAAAACTAAGATCATGGCCACTGGCCCCATCATCCCGTTCTATTTGCCAGGAGGTGGTTGCCTTACTACTGGCAGGTAAAAAGCTTGCCTTTCAAGCAGGCTTTGATAATTGAATAGCCAGGTGAGAAAGAGGTGTTTTTTTGGGGGGGTGCATTTTATTATTCTATGATTTAATTTTTTCCCCTTTAAAATCATTTTTAAACAAACGGCTGTAATATGGGTATATGTTTAATCATATTTTAATGTTCTAATTAAATATAATTTAAATGCATATGTTTTGCGTTATTTGTAAGCTGCTTTGGATCCCTCTGTTGGGAGAGGTATTAGAAATGAAATGAAATAAATAAATAACAAAACAACAAATATGTAAATCTGACTGTCTGCTGTTGGAAACAGTAAACTGGATTAGATGGATCTTCCGTGTAATACAGCAGTACTACTTTTATAGAGTTATGGACTTGCATCTCATTATGTTCTACTACATCCTCCGTTAATCTAGTGTCCTCCAAATGGATTAGATTGCAACTCCCAAATTTGCCTAGCTGGTAGTACCATAATTCCCATAATCTTCCAAAGATGTGTCCAACACATCGGGATGGCACCAGCCTGAGGAAGACTGTTCTACTGTCTTACATTCTATGCCCCATGTCACTTCTGGTGCCTCAGAGGAGTAATAAGTAGAGAAAGATACTTCATAAATTCAGCAGCCCCATTTTAAAATTAATGAGATTCTTTGCTCCTACAACTGCCATGCATATTGTTCTTTCCTTTATAGCTTCGTTGCTTTTGAAACGTGACTGGCCTCTGCTGAAAATTTTAATTTTCACATCCTCCAGCCCATGCAGAAGTGCATATCTCATTAACAGGGCTGGACAAGCACAGCAATTAAATTAAATTACCATAATAGCTTAGATATTAGTGACAACAAGGTGAAATTATAGTGCTAAGAATGATTGGGGAAGGTTTATACTCTTTTCCTGCTCTGCCTTGCAGGAATTATTTAAAAAGCTGTTAATTCCTATGTTGTTTTCTGTCACATCTGCTTTGGCTGGCAATATCGGAAGTGGATTAATTGGCTTGCTCTTTTAAATGTGTAGATCTTTCATTAGCGTTTACTCTCTTTTTTTAGTAATTCCTGATAACCGCTTAGAGCAAAACAGGTAGTTACAGAGCCTCTTTCCCTCTCTTCCAATGAAGCAATGCAATTTTGTATGGGTCTACTTAGAAGTAAGAGCCTGTCCACAGTGGCATATAGTTATGTTATATGGTTCCCTGACAGCACTCTTTGGCATGGAAAGAAAAAAAAAAGACTTGTGTTCCTACTTAAAACAATCCATCCTTTCCCTTTAAGAGCTGGCCCGTGTCTCTCTGGCACAGAACTAGGTCATGCAATGTTTTGGGGACAATTAATTGAGATGCAAAATAGCTTTTTGTTCTGTCTTTGTGGATGGGTACCAAGGGTTAAAATAGATTGCACTGAAGATAAGGACCTTTTCAGCACCATCTGGATCGCACCAAACTTCTGTGTAGACAGACCCACAGTCCCACTAGGTTGAGCAGGCCTCAATATCAGATAAATGGATATAGAACTGCAGGCGTAGCGACACTCAGATAGGAGGTGGAGAGGGAGAGAGAATGAGGGAGAGGGAGAAAGAGTTTTACTCTGCTGATAAATTTTGCTAAATTAAGGGGAACCCAAAGGGAAAGAAAATTGGCCCTCTGCTGACTACTTTTTTTAACAAAAGCCCCTCCCCCAAAGGATCCTCATTGCTCTCTCTAGAACGGAAGTCATTATTTTTAAAAAAATACTTTTTAAATACTTGCTTCAGGTGATCACTGATGCCATTTGTGATAAAGGATTACATAACTGACAGATGTTTTTGACACCTAACTATGGGCTGTTGGTAGGTAAGGAGTAATCCTGCTGAAAGAGGATGTGGGACAATAGTTTTCCTTCCTCTTCCCACATCCCCCAGCTCTGCTTCCTTCTGGGAACCTTCGCTCTCTTGCTCTTTCCCCTTCACTTCCAAGTCTGGTGCTTTGCTCTATGCGATGAGGCAGGGTGCTGGGTGTGAAGGAACTGCCCTATGTGGCTAACTGAGCGAGTGCACAAGAATGCAGGACAACAACACAGCCCTCTGCTTCTGGTGTTCCCTTCCACATTTTCCTGGCTTTAGGTCCTGCCTGCTTCTCAGTCAAGGAGGGAGTGTGTAAGTGTGTTTTGGTGTACTTATTGGGTGATGGATTACCATTAGAGATGGGCATGAAATGAACCACAAAGCAAAGCCCCCCATGAATCAGTCTGTTTCATGATACTTTGGGAAAACATGCTGTCCCCAGAATGAAATTAAATGCCAAACTATTATTGGCATTGGCAATTCATACGCTTCGTGGTTCATGTGATTCAGGACTTTGGGGAGTGGAAGAATGCCCCATGTGAGTTAGAGACACCAAACTCACAGTGAATCTTCAGCTGACTCTCCTCACCTTTTTACAGGTTTGGATTTGGGACATCCGAGTTATAATCCCCCAAAGCAGGTCCCCCCAGGAAAGTGCCACTTTCCGGCACTTTTAGCTGGCTCATATCTTAAAAGCTGACCCTTATCTTTCTAACTCAGGGATAGGGCAGGCAATCTTTGGGGGGATGATTCATTGAGATGCAAAATAGCTCTTTGTTCTGCCTTTGCAGATGGGTACCAAGAATTAAAATAGATTGCACTGAAGATAAGCACCTTTTAAGCACCAACTGGATCACAACAAATTTCACAGTGTGGACAGGCCCTCAGTGCAGGGAAGTGGGATGAAATGGTAAAACCACTCCTCAAAATCTCACTTTTCTTGAAAGCCCTATTAGGCTCCCTATAAGTCTGTTGTGAGTTCATGGCACATAAGAAGTTGTGGGTGATCATGGAACAAAGGGAAGGCTAATTGCCTTAGAGAGAGAACAAAGGAGTCGACAGCGAATGTCCGAGCCAGGGGAGCCTACTGAGGGCTCTTTTTATTGACTTAGCATGATTACATAGTATGTTATGAGAGAAACAGATAGGATACTAGTTACCTAATCATAACTAGGATTGGCTAAAATAACCCTTTGATCTTGTGCTCTACCTCTAAGCGAAAGGGCAGAAGAAGGGGCCACCCCGCCTGCTGGCAGCTGCCACATCCTGCCAGGAGTGTATGCACGTCACTGAAACAGAATGCAGCTACAACCTTTAGGCAGGAGTTTCCCACAAGAAGTGCAGCATCAGTTGGGTTAATGTGCAAGTTTTAGTGCAATTTTTTAATGTTTGAGTGTTCTAATTATGTGTTGTTTGACTTTGAATTGTTTTAAATATCTTATGTTTTAAAATTGCTTCATACAGCAATTGTATATTGTAACCCACCCTGAGATCCTATGATCTAGGGCAGGCTAAATATTTAAATAAATAAAATAAATAAATAGTGGGCAGCATTTGGACCTGCTTTGGGAAGAAAATAGCTCAGCTCATTTCTGAGACAAGCAAGAATTGGGGTGGGGGCAATCACAGAAAGCAACTAAGAACCGATAGCCACATCATGAAAATAGTACAAAAACACAGATATCATGTTCTAACAGACATAAAGAATTACTATAATGCTACCTCGACAGCACATGTAAACAGTCTTTTTGTTGTTGTTTAGTCGTTAAGTCGTGTCCGACTCTTCGTGACCCTATGGACCAGAGCACGCCAGGCCCTCCTGTCTTCCCCTGCCTCACAGAGTTTGGTCAAATTCATGTTGGTAGCTTTGATGACACTGTCCAACCATCTCGTCCTCTGTCGTCCCCTTCTCC
The DNA here is from genome assembly GCA_037013535.1 of Intellagama lesueurii. Lineage (NCBI taxonomy): Eukaryota > Metazoa > Chordata > Lepidosauria > Squamata > Agamidae > Intellagama > Intellagama lesueurii. Next base: position 118,726,999 of record JBAJHW010000001.1, read on the forward strand.
TCTTGCCCTCACACTTTCCCAACATCAGGGTCTTTTCCAGGGAGTCTTCTCTTCTCATGAGATGGCCAAAGTATTGGAGCCTCAGCTTCAGGATCTGTCCTTCCAGTGAGCACTCAGGGTTGATTCAGGAGCATCTGGGGACCCAAGGTTGGGAACCACTGTGCTAGCAGGGGGTGGACCCTATTTAGGTCCCTTTAATTTAACACTGCATTATCACTTATTTGACTGAAGCGATTTTTGACCCTTGTGAAATAAATAGGTTTTACACACTGGCTTCTCAAAAACAAAAACAAAAAACTATAGATACCATTGTTGCCCAGGATAATTTGCTTTTTGCATTAGTTAAGCTGCCACTTACTTGTAATAGGGCTACACATTCAGTTTTTAATTAAATAGTGTTTCGAAGTATCCTACAAACGGTTTAGGACCTCGATACCTCCCGAAGAGATCTGCCCACCCCATATGATCATCCCAGGCCGGGCGGTTGAGAGTATTGACCCGAGAGAGACCCAGAAAGAGTAAACTAGAAACGGGGCCTTCTCAGCAGTCCTCAGCTTTGGGATAACCTCCCACCCGAAATCTGCCTGGCCCCTTCACTGGGAATTTTTAAGTGACTATGGAAAACATGGCTTTTTCAACAGGCCTTCATGGACCTTATAACACCTTAATACAACACCTTAATACAGTGATTGGTCTTAACATTTATACTATCAGTCCTGGTGTCTTGCTCTATATTATTTTATATTATATCAATTATTATTTTTTTAAATGTTAGTTTTATCTTTATTTTGATTTTATACTATTATGTTTACTGTTTGGAATTGTGTATGTTTACTATGTAAACTGCCCAGAGTGGCCTAGTAGCCAGATGGGTGGTATAGAAGCCAAATAAATAAATAAACTGGTCCAGACTCTGCAGATTCTGAACTGGGCAGCAAGGATGGCCTAGCACCACAAAGGGAGAGGGGGCTGAGGAGATGACTCTTCAAAGACTGGTTGTGTGTGAACGGGCTTTCCTTTCTGCTCCATGTTGCACCGTCTTCACAGTCTGGGCACTTCTGGTCTTATTTGTCACTTTCAAACATGCCTGTCCTCTGATGGAGCCAAGATACTGTGAGAAAGCTGGCCAAAAATATAGCCTCTGCAGGTGATTTGCTGCGAACCTTTCCACAGTGCCTTGGCTTTGCCTCCTTCCAAGAACCCACTGGAAAGAGCCAGGCATTTCTGAAAAATTGTTTGCTGAGAAACAGCCAGGGTGTGGTGGTGGCACAGAATATCACAGCCTGAGAAGAAAGGCCTGGCAGCAGCGTCTCCTCTTCTTGGTTCATCTTGGCTGCCTGGGGGAAGTGTTGCTTGGTGCCATTCTCCTCCTCCATTTTCAAATTGTTGTGTCTGATTCTCATTACACCTCTATAGGATTCAATGATTAAGGAACTGTAGTGCATTTCAGGTATTGATATTGCTGAATCAGGCAACAGCAGTTACACATTTTATGCAGAGCATTCGTTGTGGTATGTTCGCATGATGCAAGGACAATTGTTCTTAGTTATGGATTACCTATATAGGACTAAAAGGGTGTGATGCTGCATCTGATGATCATAGAAGGAAAAGATATTGTAGCATGTGGGTGAAGATAGTGGAGAACAATATTTTATCTCTTTTAAGGCAACAACAATGTTTATTGTATATATGCGTCTTCTGCTCTTTGACTCCCAAGGAGTTTCACCATAACAAACAATTAAAATAATTAAAAATAGGTTCAATTGTAAAAAAAAAAAAGAGAGAGAGAGAGAGAGAGAGAACATGGCATTTGTTCCTGCTCACCTTCTTGTGAAGAGTAAGGGGGAAGGGGTCAAAGTCTTCTGCATTTGGTCAGTTGCATTGTATTTCTACTCAGCAATTATGTATATTTAGGGCTATAGTTGCATATACTAGCTTAAATTCGCATACATAAACCCAATGCAAAAATGCCTTCCTTTTTAGTGATAAATGTCCTCCTTATGGATGACCATTGTCCTCCATATCCTCCTTCACAATGGTGTACCAATGATCATCCTACGTACTTGGGAAAAAATTCAATTGAACTCAGTGGGCTTCCTTCTGATGAGACAACTATCATTTTGATTCCCCCACCTTAATTTGCATTCTAACCAGTATACCACAATCTCTTCTCAAATAGTTATGGGCTGCACTGTACTATCACTTTATTATTGCAGCAGTTCAATGTGGCTGATTGTCAAGGAGCAAAATAGGTGGCTTGCTCTCTTAATGATTGAGGCTTACTATTTATTGCATGAAATTATAAAATAAAATATAATTTGGTTGCTAAAGGCATAGCGTGGGGGAGTGGGTGGAGAATAAACCCATCACATTTTCCGCATTTCAGCAGGGAACGAAGAACAAAAAGGCCTTACTCCCTTGTCCAGAGTAAGATGGCCACTGGCTACATTACCATTGCATTCTTGCTTTGGAATCTTGGTTTGGGGAAAAATTACTCACCAGTTAAGGATAGCTCAGAATCCTAGTAAGCTAAGAGATTTTGTTGCTGTGAAGATTTCCTACTTATCCTTTTGCTGCTGGTCTCTAAAACATTGCATCATAAAGCGAGTGGATGCCTAAGGCAACTTTAAACACAGCCCATAGTGAAAGGCGTGTGTAGGGAAAGGCAGGTCCCAAATGCCTAGGAGAGCTCTGGAAGATGAAATGTTTGTGTGGGAAGGAGATGGAAGGAGTGCTCTGGAAGAGAAGCTTTAGGCCAAAAATTACAAAGAAAGAAAAAAACTTGGATTGTGTGATCAAAAGTTCACAGCTTAAGGTCTCCTAAACTGAATCATTGTCTTCTTTGGAAAATAACCTGTCTGCCTGAGCTGCAGTAGGCCACAAAGCTACTTAACACCTTCTACATTGATACTGTAGAAGCATACATATAAATATATAGTAATATACTTGCATGGTTGTCGCGCACCCCCAGTGTCCCTAGTTTGTTTCCCTCAAACCCAGGTCCCACCTTTGGGCACGACGTTCTTAATTCTCCATACACCAACTGCCACCAGTGGATCTTTATCCACACTTTACCAATAATGTTGTCTGGACACGTGTTGTCAAATATTACTGATTATTTATTGTTTAGTTGTAGAATCACATAAGTATTTTAATAGATGTTGTATTGTGTTGTAGTCATTACTTGGACATTAGACACGCTTCTTTATTGGTAGTCCTTTTCATATAAATCACTGTGAATCACTGGAATACTATTAGATGACTGTCTATTTATTTCACTTCTATCTTTTATCTATTCTTTAATTCATACACCAACTATACCACACCAACTTTCCAATCTCTCGCATAAAACTCTCTAAAACCTCCTATCTCTTGCTCTCTCAGTTTCCAACTGTCTCTCTGACCCCGCCCTCCTGTCCTCTCCTAGGCTCCAGCTCTAGAGCTATACATGACGGACAGGTGGGACATGGGCATTCCGCCACATACCTCCCCCCTTGGAAAGTTTGTTTCATGGGGTAAAACTTATGGTAGTTTACCCTCATGAACAACGTAGGCTTTTTCTTAACAATATTTCTAACATTTTTTTTCCAATGCAATTCTCATTTACACATTTGCAATGTATACTTACTCTATACTTACTCTTTTACTTAGTTGAAAGCATATTATTCTTATTACTTTATATTCAAATAACATTAATCAACATTTTTATTACTTACAAACCACTTCAGTCACTTTTATTCTTACTTATCATTAGTTCATCTATAAATTGCATTTTTATTTATTTCATATACATATACTCTTAGAATATTTATTTAGAACAATTTTAATACCATTACAAGTTACATTTTCTTTGTTTCCATCAGTCATTCTTCTGGTCTTCTTGATAAGGCGTCCTTGGCTACCACAGTTTGAGTCCCTTAGACTCTGGATCCACAAAGTCACAGTCTTGTAGGGGTATGGCCCACCTCATCAACTTCTTATTGTTCTGACAGTCCGCAACCACAGCCATGGGGAATGGTCTGTGTATGGAACAAAATGTCTTCCCCATATGTACGGTCCGAGCTTCCGCAAAGACCATACAATCGCCAGACACTCACGGTATATGATGGACAGGTGTCTCTCGCCAGCCTGCAGCTTCTCGCCCAGGAACGTCACCGGATGAAGGTCCCCGTTGTCATCCTCCTGGCTCAGCCTGGCTCGCAGTCCGATGTGGGATGCCTCTGTGTAGACGGTGCTCCCTCGCTGGAAATCTGGTTCTCTCAGGGCAGGACCGGTCATCAGCGCAGTCTCCAACCTCTCGAAGGTCTCTTCACAGTTGCTCGACCACAGGATCTCGTCAGCTTTTCTTTTATGGGTTAGGTCCAATAAAGGGGCATCTATTTCGCTGAAGTTCTGGATAGAGTGCCTCTCATAGCTAACTAACCCTAAGAAAGATCTGACCTTCTTTGCTGTTGTTCTAGGCCAGCTACTGATTTCTTTCATCTTCAGTGTTAGGGTTTTGATTACGTCTTCTCCATCAATATGGCCTAATTCTTTTAATTTGGAGTTACCCAGCTGGCATTTGCTAACATTCACTGTTAATCCAGCCACATGTATTCTTAGTAGCACTGTTTCATTATGGTCTAGGGGATCTGTCCACGTCTGACTATAGGTCCTTATCTCATTTTTGTATGCTACCTTGAATTCTCTACACTTGATCCAGTTTACCTGGACCACTCTCTGACCTTCCTTTCCTTCCTCCTGAATTACGTAATTTATTTCCTTCCTCTTGGATTTTATTCTAACAGGATTTGTCCAGTTTATTTGCCTCTTATTTCCTTTTATATACTTCAGCCTCAGGACTTTCTCTCCCAGACTGAATGATCTTTCTCTGGCCTTTTTACTGTACCACAACTTGGGCTTCCCTTGTTGGCTCTGCAAGTATTCTGTTGTTAACTTCAGAGATTGTTTCAAGGGTTTCATTAACTTATTTATGTACTGTTTCACTGACTCTGGGTATTCTCCCTGTTGTTTCTCCCAATTTTGTCTGTTTAAATCCCAGGGTCTCCGCACCTTCCCTCCAAATAGCAGTTCAAATGGAGTGAACTCAGTGCTTTCCTGGAGTACAGACCGGCATGCATATCCCCAGGGTTGTATCTTGTGATCCCAGTCATTGTGTTTTTCTGTTGTATAAGCTCTGATCATTTGCATTAGGGTCCCATTAAATTTTTCCCTGCTAGTTACTGTAGGGAATGGTCCCACAATGTCCAGGCCTAAGCGTTGAGATAGGGTTGATATGATTGGTAAAGGGCTCAATTTTGCTTTAGCTTTATCATTGCCCGTACCCTGCCTTTGCCATACATCACCGCTTAGACAGTATGATTGTATTTGCTTCCCCATTCCTGGCCAGTAGAAATTCTGAGCTATTCTCTGCTTTGTATGTGTGATTCCTAAATGAGCATTATGTCCTTTCTCCATAATCCTTTCCCTGTATTTCAAAGGGATCACCAGTTGTTGGTGAACATTTTCTCCTCCTCTCTGAGGATTAATTAAGACCTTTCTGGATAACAGGTCTTTCGCTACACAGAACTCTTCAGGGCTTTCAGGGGTTAGTTTTCCTTCTCTGGCTGGCTCAAAGCCTTGTTGTAGCGTAGAATCCTGTCTTTGCTCTTGTTTAAAAGCATTTTCCTGAGGATTTCTTCTAACTACCACCTCAGCTGTTATATTGTCTTCCTCTCCTCCTATAATTTCATTAGGGATCTCACAATTTTCTTCAGGTTTTGCTCTTTTTTCTATCTGGGAGTGAGTAGTGATTAAAACACTCTTTACATGCTCAGATAGATCTAACCCAATCAAACATGGAGTAGGAATTTGATTCGTGAGGGCTACCTTCCACACTCCAGTCCACCCTTGATATTTCATTGATATTTGAGCCATAGGTAGAGTAATTAATTCTTTCCCAATCCCTTTTATGGTTATGTATTCATTTCTTACTATATTTTTCTGAGGGATAATATCAGGATGACACAAAGTCACCTGTGAGCAGGAGTCTCTCACTGCTAGATATTTTGTATTATTTATATAAATGGGTTCCCCAGAACACCTAAGCAATTCTTGGTTATTTTCAATATAAAAGCATTGGACAATGTTGGCTAATGGCAGCTGTTTTTCCTGGCCCTCTGCCACTTCTGTTTCAGCGCCACTTTCAATTGCCTCAACTGTCTTTCCCTGCTGTTGTACATAGTACACTTTCCTGGGTACATTTCCACCTCCTTTCTGTGGAACCTCTTTATTCTTTAAGGTTTGGCATTGGGAAATGAAGTGCCCTGGTTTCCCACAGCCATAACACAATTTTGGACCCCTTTGTTCAAAGAGAGGGGACTTTTCTCCCTTCCCTTCAAAGCTTTGTTTCATCTGTTGATTCTGCTCTGAGGGTTTGCTTCTAAAATGGCCTCCAGTATTCTGATAGTTCTTGTGGTAATCTCTGGGTTCTTTTCTTCTTTCCTCCCAGCTGTTACCTCCAAGTTTTACCTCAGAATATTTTGGGTTTCGTATTTGTGAGATAAAATCAGCTTCTTCACTCGCCTGTCGAACCGTTCTGGGCTTTTTATCCCTGACCAAATACCTTAGTTCTCCTGGTAGAACTGAATAGAATTGTTCTAGCCCTATAATATCTTTCATTTCTTCTAAAGTCTCAACTTTAGCGTGTTCTAGCCACTTCTCCAAGTATTTGACCAGATTGGCTCCCAATTGATAATATGATTCCTCAGGTTTTCTTTTCAATGTTCTAAATTTCTGTCTGATGTGCTCAGCATTGATCCCATACCTCGCGTAAACCAACTTCCTGAAGGCTTCATAGTCTCTTGCTTGATCTGGGGCCATTTGAGAATAAATCTCATTTAATTCTCCACTTATTTGAGACCTGAGAATAATCATTCTCTCCTCAGCTTTCACTTTATAGTCCCAGCATGTTCTCTCGAAAGCAATGAGGAATGCCTCAGCGCAATCACCCTTTCTGAATTGAGGGAATTTCTTTAAGTCAGCTTTTGATAAATTCCCCTCCTCAGTATTTGAATTATTATTATTATAGTTCTGGGCTGATAATTCTAATCGTCTCATTTCTAGTTGGTATTCCATCTGTCTCTTTTCTTGTTCCATGGCCATCTCTCTTTCTTTGGCCTCAGAATCAGCCCTGAGCTGTAAAGCTTTTTCCTCAGCCTTAAGCTGTAACTCTTGTAATTGAAATTCCCTTTCCAATTTCCACTTCTGAAACTCTTGGGAGGTTAAAGCAGCTTCTCCCCTTGAGGTACTATCCTCCTGAGCCTCATCATATTGCTCAGCTAATTCAGGGCTTTCCTCTGCGTGAGGTAAACCTTGTTCATCAGATACCTCCATTGTTAACCGTTTCCCCCTCTTAGAAGGCATGGTTTATTTGTCTTTCTCTGGATAAGTTGGTTGGTTTAATAGAGGCAAATAGACAAGCCTCAATTTAAAAACACTTTTTCCTTTTCTGTGTTAGAGAGAGAGAGTGATATACAGTAGCCTTCTGCTGCAGCAGCAGTTACTTTATTTCTTTCTTTAGGCACCTAGCCTTCTCTGGTTCTGAAACACTGTTTCTTCTAGTCTCCAGACACCCAGCTTTTTCCTTTAATATTTATATTATTCCAGCCACCACTTAGATTTTGTCCCCTCAGCTTCCTTGGACCTTGGCTTCCTTTTTATTCCCTTCTGCGCTCCTCTTTCAGAGCTAGGGATCTAAAGTTAGCCCTCTTGGTCTTTCCCTAAGCTTGAGGTAAACTTTAAACCCTAAATTCTCCTCAGAGTCTCTTCCTGCTTTAGTCTTTCCACGATCAGGAGTCCCTTCCAAGCTATCCCCACAGAGCTTTTAGGGTTCCCCACTCCTTCTCATTGGACTAACAGGTCCCTCAGACTCAGAGAATTTCTGTTCTTTTCCTTTGGCTAACTGGAATTTATTTCATATCCCACCGCTGATGCCACCACTTATGTCGCGCACCCCCAGTGTCCCTAGTTTGTTTCCCTCAAACCCAGGTCCCACCTTTGGGCACGACGTTCTTAATTCTCCATACACCAACTGCCACCAGTGGATCTTTATCCACACTTTACCAATAATGTTGTCTGGACACGTGTTGTCAAATATTACTGATTATTTATTGTTTAGTTGTAGAATCACATAAGTATTTTAATAGATGTTGTATTGTGTTGTAGTCATTACTTGGACATTAGACACGCTTCTTTATTGGTAGTCCTTTTCATATAAATCACTGTGAATCACTGGAATACTATTAGATGACTGTCTATTTATTTCACTTCTATCTTTTATCTATTCTTTAATTCATACACCAACTATACCACACCAACTTTCCAATCTCTCGCATAAAACTCTCTAAAACCTCCTATCTCTTGCTCTCTCAGTTTCCAACTGTCTCTCTGACCCCGCCCTCCTGTCCTCTCCTAGGCTCCAGCTCTAGAGCTATACATGACGGACAGGTGGGACATGGGCATTCTGCCACAATGGTCTTAGATTGTATTTATTTTTCAGAAGTTGGGAATTGGGGAAGAGGAGGACTTTAGCTGAGAGATCGTTACTGTATTTCCTTTTGTGTTTCTCTCTATGTATATTATGTGTATGGGCACTTAGTGTGGCTTGGCAATTTTGTCATGGTTCCACCAATTGGGCCCACAGATGTTGCGCAGGTCCCCCAAATTCTGTGCCCTGCTTTCTCCTGTGGGTGTCTACTCAGAGGAGGAAGTGGGGCAGGGAAGCCTGTGGAGCTGCTTCTGATGGGGCGCCCATGGGAGGAGGCGGAGTGCGGAATCTGGGGCACTCATGCAACACTTGTGAGCCCTATCAGCCATACCACACCAAACTGTGGTAAGGGCCCATCTCTAACTGTAGTGCATTTCAGGTATTGATATTGCTGAATCAGGCAACAGCAGTTACATCCTAATAGTGTTTCTGGAGCACGTAAGACATTGACAAAGTGGTTTTACCAGAGCCTTTCCCCAATGAGTTTTCATGGCCAAGTGGGACTTTGAACTCAAGTCTCCCTAGTCTGCCACTGTATTCACTACACCTCACTGGACAGTTCTAGAAGAAAAAAACAGCAGAAAATGTTTGCCTGAGCGTGTAAGCACTGCAGTTATGAAGAAAAATCTTGACTTGCAGCAGTTCCGCAAGTCATTTTTCTTCAATATTTTTCTTCGTATAACATTGACAATAGAAGCTAGTAAGCTTTAATACTGGTACCATCTGTCCATCAATATTGGGAGAAGCAGGAGGCAGGGTTTTGTGCTGTGGCTGAGAAATCAGCTTCAAAGGCTTACTCCTCTTAGCAGCCAATACTCTTCCTCTCCCTCCATCTTTCTGGGATCCTTCACAGAGTGCCCCCTAGAGGATGACTAGACATCCTCTTGCTCTCTGGTATGATTTGAAATGAGGGAAGCTGAGATGGATGGGGAGAGATTTACGTCTGTTAGTCATCAAAGCACCACCATTCAGATGAATGACAAACTTCCTGTCCAAACTCTGCCCATATCTGGAAATTGGAGCAGATCCTATGAGTCACTCATGTGGTGTGAGGCTGGAGTGCCATCACTTCTGCAGATTGAATATTTCAAGGAAAATAGATGATGAAAAGGAACACATGCCCAGCCCAAAGAAAATATTTTTCTTTTCGTCCATCGATATAAGACCATCGGCTCAAAAATCTACATCCAGATATTTGTTGCATTCTCACTCCCCATGGGCTCACTTCTTTTATAAACATGCTAATATTTTTGAATCCTGTTTCAAGCTTGCTCTTGCTTAGTGTTCTTTGGAAGGACATACTGTATGAAACTGTTATGTTGATTCAGAGGTTTGGCCCATCCAGTCCAGGCCTGACTGTTACCGCTAACAATAGCAGTCCACATCCACAGAAGGCTGGACCCATTCGAGAAAATGGGATTGCGCTAGTTCAGTATTGCAGATAGAAAAAAATTAACCAGATATACACATGGATACCTGCCTCAACACTGCCCATGTCGATCAGTCCTGTAGGAGTCCCTTGGGGGTTGCTTCCTGACTTCCCCCTTGGACCTTCTCATTTCCTTCTCTGGCATTTCTCTCTCCCTCTTCCCCTCCAATTCTTGTGAGTCTCCCACAGACGGGCATTCTTGTTGAGTTGAGGCAGGGTGTAGGAAGAAAGAGGGGAGAGAAACCAAGAAAAGAATATGTGTCTCTTCCCCCTCCCCACCTCTTTGCCTCCACAAGTGTTCGGAAGCCAAATTGAGGCTCCTCTTTCAGTACATTTTTTTAAGTGACAGCAGTCTCCTCTCCTTGCCTGAAAACTTCTGTGACAGTGCAGCTGCCCTGGGGGTGATGCAGCAGTATGGTAACTTGTATTATATATATTTGGTATACAATTGTGATATCAGACCTTTATATATATATAAAGTTATATAAGATATACCACTGCATTGCATAAGTGCTTATGTGATTTGCCACTTAATTTTTTAAACTATCTTGAAGATATTTATGCCCCCGTACCCTGCAGACTGCAACTCGTGATCCTGACATCCAATACTTGACAAACCCCACAGACACAATTTACTCCAAAAGAGGCATTCCCATATGCCAGTTTCAAAATAAATAGATTTCACAAGTGAGTTAAATTTAACAACTCCTCAACAGCTGATTAAAAAAACCCCTCAATTTATGAACAAAAAACACACTTCCCCTCAAAACAAATCTGTACTTCCCTGTGAGTTGTGTGGTCGGGATTTTTAAAATTGATTTCAAACATGCTAAACCTGATTCAAAAACAGGTATTTTTCCCCCAAGTGTAACCATGCTCTGAGATTTGCAGGTGTAGCTGGGATTCATCATGGGTCGATCAGGGAAGTAGTGATTCTTTTTGTTGGAACTATAGAACTCTTGGCTGAGGGAAACTAAATTGGCTCTGTATTGTCCTTTTGCCAGCAGGCAAAATCCTTTTATTCAGGGAGAGGTTTGGTAGTCAGCCTGGTCTCCTGCTGTTGAAAGAGGTATAAATAGTTGTCAAACATAAACGGACAACTCCAATAAGGTAAACAACTGCATTTATGAATTGCTTTTTCTATGTCAGAGATGAGAAAAATATTTATTGGACTGTAGCTCCCCTAGCTTCTGGCCATGCTGACTCTCAGATTCTTCAAACCGAAGCCGCTCTAAAGTAACCTTTCTTCATCCCTGCTCTTTGCACAATTCTGAGAATGGCAACCATCTTATAACCCCATGAATGGGACACATATTTGAATATGCCCACTTGCAACCTTTAAAGTGAAATAGTTTTGTCTTGGCCCACCAATAAACATATCTCACAGACTGATCATGGATGCCATCTTTGTCTTTTATTATTGGGCAGAATTAGATATTGAAGGGTCCTAGGACTAATTCCTAGTCTTTACCTGTCTCTAACACATTAATCAATCAGCCAGAGACAGAGAGATCCAATAGATATTTGTTTATTTTCTGCTGAAAGCAAGCAAATAGGCACAAACTTCACACGCAGAAAACATGCAGAGAAGAAGCGCGCCCCTGATACAAAAGTATACATTTTTATAAGGCATAACATGAAAGAGGGGCCAAGGGGGTTGGGAGGAGATGGAGAAATGAGAGGGGTTTCTATAATTAGTACACATTCCTGCATGAACCCAGCTTTGAGCAGTAAATCATTTCTCCATGTCTAACGCCCCGCTTCCCAAGGACAGACTTTTCATTAGACCAGTTACTTACAAGCAACGGAATGCAGGGGGCCTCCCTTCTTTATCCTTGTCTAGTAAGCAGAAACCTAATAATGCAGCAAAGCTGTTACAGAAAGCAAGATGGCTACGGTTAGGCTAAGATATATATAAGATATATTAGGCTAAGATATATAAATTAACTGGATCCCTTTATCATCTTGTTGGTATAACTATAAATAGTGAATTACTGCTAATTGACAAACCACTGCTTGCATCCCTGGTTGCGTGATTGCTATGGAAATAGACATACAAGCAGTGACTTGTTGATTACTGCTACAGTTTTCACAATTATGTTTGCCATTGTATTCTGAATTCATTTGTATGTATAAAACTCTAACAGTTTTAACTAAGATAATTATGTACCATCAAGTCATTACTGACGTACGGTAACCTTTACCATGGTTTCTTACTGAGATCACTGAGGTGTCTAGAGTGGAACAACTTTGCTCCCCCTAATCTTAAAAACAGCATGACAAAACTGGACTGAATTCAAATACATCACTTGAGTAAAAATGAAAACTGGCTCTTTGTGCATTGAATTACCCTTTTTTTTATTGGGAAGGAGGGGCAAGACACTATAATTTTCCTTTCAGAGTGGAAAAAGTGGAACTTATTGCACCACATTGCCAAATGGATGGCTCATTTTGGTCTGAGTCAAACCTCATGACCCATGTTCCACATTGTCAGGGTCCAGGTTGTGCACCATTGCCTTCAACAGCAAGAGCACCAGGAACCAGCCAACAGCACAGAGGGCCAAGCCCAAACTCACACACAGATCAACTAGCCAGGATATAGAAGCAGAAAACAGAGCACCAGGACTGGAACCAGGCTGCAGGAATGGGAGCACAAAGCCAGAGCAGGGATGCAGGCTCAGGAATACCAGAGTTCAGACAGGAACAGAAGCACCAGGGCTCAAGACCACTAAAACACAGTAACAGGAATAGCACAACCAAAAATCTATAATGCTGAGGCAGCTTCTGGGAGGGAGAGTCATTCCTTAAGTAGGCCTTCCCTCAGGACTCCCAGGTGGACCTCATCAGAGCCCTGGCAGCTGCTGCCCCTGCAGGACTTGATCCTGCAAACACTGGACTCTTCCTGAGACCAAGCTGGCCCCAGTTCTGCAGCTGCCAGGGTGCTGGTGCAGGGGAAGCCCTGCCACCACCCAGATCCTGACACATAACCTTCTGCTCCACAACCTGAGCACCTGAGATGAAATAAACAAGAGAGTTAGAAATCAATTGGAGAGAAGGCGGCTGTTATTGCTTGGGAGAGCACTGAGTCTGAAAGCAAGGCACAGTGGGGAGACCTCTTGAAAAACTAGTGACGTTTAGCCACCACTCTGTTTGCTGCTAGACAATTCCGGTATAAATAGAGCTTAATCTTGTGCTGCCTGGTTCTTTGCTTGCATGACCTCGCCTTTTATCTACCAGGTTTTCCCAGCTGCATGTTGTGATATCAGAACTTGCAGAAAAGAGGCAACATCACAGGGGAAGAGAATCAATGTCCCCGCCACAGATGTTACTCATAACTTTGAATCCGCTCCACACTGCTGAATGTTTGCTGCTCCCTGAAGGTGAAGTTGTGTTTGGTATACAATTGGCAGTAGCCCTCATATGGATCCAGCTGAGAAGTAACTTGCTTTGGTGGTCTTTTTTTATCCCCGTCTCTGACATGAGACATTGTGTGTGTGTGCATTCCTGATGAGACAGAATCCCATTGTGACCTTATTTGGGCCCAGCAGAAAAATTCTGAAGGATGCGGGAGGCATTTTTGTAGGAAAGCTGCAGAAGATGTCCCAGTTCTCATCTGATTTACATCACTGCTCCAGTTGTGGGTAAATCCATGAAAATCCATATAGTTAATGATGCCAGCTCTCCAGCATTTGACAGCAGAAAATAAGTACGCTTGTTTTATTTTAAATTAACAACGGATGTACGGCATGGGCAACGCTGAATCCATGGGGTCTGGTTGTATGACCTGCCTAAGAAGCGTTGAAATATTAAATTCGAAATCTGTTTCCCTGGCACTAAGCATGGAAGCTTGTGTATTTCAACATGAGTTACTGTTGCCAAGTCACACTCTACATACAAAATATTAGCAGAATTTCAAATGTAAGGGCAAGCTAGAAGGGGTGATAGATGCTGTTCCTTGATGAGACCAAAAACACTTGTAATACTTAGGCTTAATTCAGATATCCAATGCCTATTCTATGTGGTGCCCAAACACGGACCAAACACTGGGCCAGACCTACGAGGAGGCCAACTGAGGTGGACAAGTGCAGGGGCAGCAAATTCACTGTTCCTCCCACAATAGTTGGGCCTTTTATGCCCTCAGCAACAGTGCGGCAGGCAGTCTTGTGCAGGAGGCTATAAAAGAAGCAGCAGTTCAGGTGCAGACCGGCTAGCTGGCTAGGAACCTGGTAGACAAGCAGTGGCATGAGTTTTCCAGTCCTTAGCCACACACACCCGTTTAGCTGACACTGTTACGAGCTAGGAAGTGCTGCCAAAAAGGCAAGAAAGCTGCTTGCTTTTACACTGGGACTGGTTTTCAGTTCTTGAAGCAGCTGTGGAATTAAGCATCCACTCTTTGTAAAGTTTATGGTGTTTGCAGTACTCATTTGGAAAATGACCCCAGAGAATGGTACAAAAATGGCACTCAGTGTGATGTGGGGCTTAAAGTGGAATGATAAATACAAAGCTCTGGAATGCATGGAGAAAGTAGGGATTCATCTGCACGCAACTGTTTTGTATAGAGATGGACTACGAGGATGAGAATGGGCAGGTCCAAAATGCTGCATAGGAATATGATGCTGTTATTAAAATGCAAGAGAGGAAGGGAGGGGAGAAAGAAATGAAATGTTGTGTGAATTCCAGACTCCCAATGTGTTGGAAGAAAACATTACATGGAAAATAGGAGGTGATTCCTGTAGATGCACAGTCTCTTTAAGCTGAGGAGACAGGAAAATACGTGGGTCCTAATTATGAAGGAGAAGATTTTCCAAGAGCAACCCCCCCCCCATTCTTACAGTAAGTCTTTCTCCTGAATTGCAACATCAGTTGTGTTAGCTAAAGCTTTGCAAACTGGAAATGCAAATAGAGCAGGAGCAGCAGCAGATCTGAAAGTCAAACTGAAAATGTTATCAGGTGTCACACCCGAACCCTCTGGAGTAATAGACTGTGCGGCTTGGAGAGTGCAAACTAGGGACCTTATTAAAGATGTTACAGTGCTAGAACACATAAAATGAGGATAAATAATAAAGAGTTTGTCTCCACCTGTAGCTTTAGAAGCAGGCGGGCAAGCTAGGACAGACTAATTTTTAACAATGCTAGCAACTGCATTTGACAGTATTTCAGTTTCTGACCTGACAGCAACATTTGATGAGAGTCATCAGCATACCAAAGAACCTGTTTCAGGATATTTAAATTGACTGCATACTTTGGCTATGGAAATCTGTGAGGGAAACAGGCCACCAGAAAGAAGAGGTTAACTTGTATGTGCAGGAATATTTCTGAGGCTTCTTGCACGAGGTCTTGTTAGCTGCCCTCAAAATCACTGGCATTGGTTCCGGCAGCAAGTCAAGGGAAGCACCTTATGTAGAGCTCCTGTATGCAGTAAGATCTTTAGGGGGCAACATCTTTGACAACATGAGAGAAAACATGTGCAAGGCAGGCAAGGATGAAGGAAATGTGAAATATGCTGGGCAAATAGAGAAAATTGCAGAAAGAGCATCAACGAGTGTTGTGACAGAAAAGTACACTGGAAAACTAGATATTGAGAATCTGAGAAAGAAATGGCAAAACTCAAAGTGACTGCTCACCACAGACAGATCAAGAGTTTGAAGGCCTGTTTTAATCCAAGCCCATGATCAGAACGGGGGGGGGGGGGGAGTGCTGTTTCAACTGAGGAATAAAAACCACATTTCAAGAAAGACAGCTGTAATGGACCTATCCCAACTTTAGTTCATCAGAATTTAATGAACAAGCCAAGGAGCCAGAAATGAGCAGATATAGGAGAAATGAGTTGAAGAAATAAATCAAATAAGTGGGCATAAGAAGAGGAAGGTTTAACTAGATGTGACAGAGAAATATTACAAGAACATATAGGACCTGAGTGCAGTGATCATGTGTCATGGTACAGGATAAACTATAGCTGTTTAATAGAGACTGCATCTCAAGTAACCTGTGTATGTGAAAACTTTCATAAAATCATCTGCCTCATAGACAACTGTGGCCCATTGGTGACAAACTAGCATTAGAAAGAGACAAAGTATCATCAGTCTCTGAGGTGTGATTCATAAAATTAGATTTGCAGATCCCATGTGGATGGTAAAGGCACGAGTGATGGATATGAGATTTTAGTCCTTGTATGTCCTGATCAGTGAATCAATGAGTGACTGTCATTTTTAGAACAAATGTGCATTAATGCATATAATGTCAATTCTAATCCTGATTGTTCCAGATCATCATGGTATATTAGTAGAGGGTGGCTTGCAACCACTATCTGAGGAGCAAGAAGTTGGAGGTGGAAGATTGGAGTAGGATACAACTGCAAGAAAGGAAGCCTATTTACATCTCAGCTGGTACACCCTGTACAGTATCAGGTATGCTACAAGTGGCAGGACAAGACTTTGGAGGACCCAGAAGTAGCAGCTGGGCAAGGTGGATTGTGGGAAGCACAGTGCGGTTAACATGAGAACAGCAG
Organism: Intellagama lesueurii; assembly: GCA_037013535.1. NCBI lineage: Eukaryota > Metazoa > Chordata > Lepidosauria > Squamata > Agamidae > Intellagama > Intellagama lesueurii. Next base: position 118,743,463 of record JBAJHW010000001.1, read on the forward strand.
TTCCCCTTAAAAATGTAATGCAAAGGGATATTGTACTGAATCCCCACCTAATAGTTGCTAAGGCTTGTGAGGTGGAATGTGCAGTGGCCCTGCCTACTCAGAGTTATGCCTCAGAAAATAAGGAAAAAAAGAAAAGTTCTCGCTTCATACCTTGGAAGCCTCAAAGTTGAGTGAGTCTGAGTGGAAAAGAATTTCACAGAACATGGTGAGGGAAGCTCCAGAAATCTATGCAGTATTCCAGTTAGACCTACAGTCATGTCAAAAAGAAAGTACACCTTCTTTGAGTTCTATGGTTTTCCATATCAGGACTAGAGATGGGGGTATTTGTATTCGTATATGAATATGAATATCCCTGCACAGGTGGAAATAACTGTCCACCCACAATTTCACTGCCGCCGCCGGCTCTGCAGAGCCTTCCTATCACGCCGTTGTCTGCAATCGATTACCCACTCCTGGCAGGAGGTGGGATGAAGAGGGTCGCAGAGTGGCTAATCCATTGTGGAGAATGGCGCGATAGGAAAGCTCTCCAGAGCCGGCGGCAGCGGCGAAATCGTGAGTGGACAGTCCGGCCCCATGGGGCCTGACCCTCGTTATTTCCATCTGTGTGTGGATATTCGTATTCGTATACGAATACTCCCATCTCTAAATCAGGGCATAATAAAAATCATCTGGTCCTTAGCAGGTCTGAAAATTAGGTAAATACAACCTCAGATGAATAACAACACGGTCGGCTGTGGGGAGAGGCAGGGCAGCATCGGCGGGACTACGTCTGCGATTGGCACAATGTCGCCGCCATCAGATGCACACACTGTGAGAAGCCTGGTGACTGGACCAGGCTGGTTCTGGGGGGAGGGATTTTTTAAGGAGAAACACAAGTGGATGAGGTATCCCCCCCCCCCGTGCCAAACAGTGCTATCAAGAAATCATATACGATAATGTATGCCCAAGTGGACAGACTCAAAATGGTCAAGAAAGGAGCTTTTCCCTTGGAAGAGTCATTAGGCCTTTATCAACTTGATTTAGGTAACAAAATGTCAGTAGAGGTATGCAGGATGGGCAGATGGGCACCAGAACAGCAAATCCTTGCAGTGTTAGCCTGTCCTTGTACCTGTCCTTGTATTATTATTATTATTGGGGGGGGGGCTTTGAAGACCTCTCCCCCCTCCCCTTTACTTTGAGCCTTGGATCCTTGTTCTAGGAGAATACTTTGAAAGACAGAACTGCTTTGAGATTTGGTTCTTGACATGCTTGGATTAGAGAGACTTCAGGGATTTTTATTTTCTGCAGAGGACTCCTGCCCTGATGCCTTGTTTGTGCATGAAACTCATGGGCTTTTGTTCGTTTTGTTTGTTGCAACTTCCAGTTTGGGCTCAATTTGTATAATTTTTGTTTTAGTTTTTGGATTTAAAATGGCAAATCTTTGCGAAGTTTGTTAGGTTTGGAGTGCTTGTGTAGAATATAGCCTCACAGAACTAAAGGACTCTGTATAAGCACACATGCCCCTCACTTGAGGTAGAATCACAGAAAGAGTGTCCTTTGAAGCCAAGCAGAACAGGCATAGTTGTGGAGCCCTTGGGGTGCCTTAAATGGTGTCAGACCAACCTGAGGATTACATCTGGTCCCACTACACCCATCATTCACCCCGCAGGCTCCTTGCTTGGTTTTATATTCTGTAAAATCACCTGCATATCTGATCTCCTGAAGCTAGTCCTTCTTCCCCTTCCCTTCCCTTTTTTTCTGCAAAGGCTAGCAGTGTTGGAAAAAGACCCTATGTGCAGGTGCATTGGAAGGAAAGGCCTATGTGCATGCACACATGGATGTACACATATACCTAGCTCTACCTGATACAGCATAGTTGTTTCTAGCTGCAGAACCAGAAGCCAGAATCTCCACTGTGGCTCCTGGTGTAGGGCCAGCCAGCATCATCTGAAGGTGGTGTGCCCTGCCACCTGAGTAGCCCTGAGCAAGCTACATAGTTCCAAAGCACTACCTGCAGATGGGACTGATAACCCACTTCTGAGTACTTCACAGCCACAAAACGCTGTGAGGGTTGCCATATGTCAGCATGGCCCCATCAGGGACACCAGTAATTATTACTGTGTGCATGGCAATGAGGGGGTAGTGGTAACGGTTACATTGAGACCTGTTGGTTTATTTCAAGGGTGCTGAAATGCTTGTATGCCATTTGATTCTTGTTTAAATGGTATGAGATGATGTCAGCAGTACAGGGTGTGATCTGTGAAAACCAGGAACTACATACCTGGAAGGGTTTATGTTTAAGAGGGAAGACACTTGCCTTCCTTTTCTGATCAGGTTGCCTTCTCCCCTGAAGGCTTTGGAAGAAGCTGGAATGTAGATACTTTTGAGAGACTTCTACAGCTCTACTTGAAAGCTTTCTTTACAGCAGTAGCTGTGCAGTCCCCCTTATTTCCCTCCCTCCATACTCTTTCTGAATTTTAAGTAAATGCCAGAAAAGGTGTTTGCTTGTTTGTAAAAATCATTAAACCATGAGACATTTCAGTTTCTGCCTGGTGGAAAAAAAATCTTGAGATATTTGCATTACGGAGAATGATGTGATGGATGAATGTCATGCAGGGCCTTCAGAACTTTTCAGTCTATTTACATGACACACTGGCATGGACACAAACATGCTCAGGATTGGTCCTACCATTAGGCAGAGTGAGGCAGCTATCTCAGGCAGTAGATATGGTTGCCTTGGGCAAACAGACAGTGGTTAATTAGTTACTTCATTATCATTGTAATTTCACTGGTAGGGATGAAGAGAGGTGCATCTGGGCCTCTCCTGCTTCACATGCCAAAATAATTTGCCTGGCGTTCATAATACATTGACTGGTGGTCGGGACACTATTTTTTTGTTCTGCCTCAGGTATCAAAATGTCTTGGTCTAGCCCTGACTGAGAATGTAATATGAGGCTCTAGCTATCTAGCTGCCTGGACATAACTCCTTCTGTAACTATATCTGTATAACTTATATCAGAAATCTGATCAGTTTTAGGAAGCTAATCAAGATGGAATTATATAAAGCTGTTAAACAACGGACTTGAGATGTTTAAATGTGTTTTAATTTGTGCAATTCTATATAAAGGTCAATTTATTGGTTTACAGCATGGGTCACAGCATGTAACAATAACAGTATAAGTGTGGTATAGTGGGTAAAGTGATGGACTAAGACTCAGGAGGCCTTGGTTCAAATCCCCGCTCAGCCATGGAAACTCAGTGGGGTGTGGAACTGGTGAAAACACTTGTTAGGTATTTCATTTACCTTGGAAGCCTTATCAGGGTTGCTCTAAGTCAGTTCTGAGTGGACAGCACATAACGACAACAACAAGTATAAGTCACTCTTTTATAGCTACGTTTGATACAAGAGAAAAAGTACATGGCTAGCAACTACTTCCTGTATTTGGCAATTGTCCCCCAAACTATTTCAATCCAAGAGGCCGCTGTCAACCATCAAAATTTATTCCATAATACCATCTGCCTTTAGCTGCAGATTCCTGGCTGCAAGGGAATGAAATTGTTGGCAGGCACTGGCTTAGCTGTTTGTTGATTCCCTGATGGGTGGACACTTGTCAATAGGGTGAATGAATAGACGGAGGGTGGGCAACCTGTTCAGCACTGAGGGCCAATTTGTAAATATCTTGAGCCAGAGGGCTGCAGTTAATTTGCATAAATTAGGTGCATAGAATCCACAAAAGTGACATATCATTTCCATGGGCCAGGTTCACAGCAAAGTACATTATAACAGTATTATCCAGTTGCTGGAAATACCCATTGAAACTCCCACTTTGAAGCTACTATGGATGATATTGTGAGAAAACTTAGCCATGTCTCTTTCTTTGACTTCTTTCCATCATATTTTTTTTGCCTTTGAACGTGTTTGTCATCAGAATTTTAGACATTTCTCTACACTTTGGAGCATCAGAAATTTGAAAATAAATGTTGGGATTCTCACAATTGTAAGGAGCCTGCAGAAGTTAAACAGAAAATCCTCCATGTTCCCAGTGCTGTTTCAAACCTGAAAAGAGAAAATATATACTGTACATATACCATTTGCTAAACCCACCAATCTGTCACATTGGATATTGTATAAAAGAACCCATAATCTCATGATATGTGTGTTCTAGATACAACAGATTGTAACAGGTGCATAAGATTTTTCTGAGAAGAAGCTGAAAGAGTGATCAAATGCTTCCGTTCTCTCTGTGAGTTCTATCTGTGTCAGTAACAATAAAGGCAGCTGGATGGCAGAGAGGTCTTACAGATTATATTGCCATGCCATTTGATTGTCCTGCTATGTAATCTATACTGTGAGGGAAGAATATGGAGAAACAGAATGGTTTCCTATAGGCAAAGCTTCCAGACAAAGGTTTATCTCCTTGTCTGTTGATCTATGTGCAGAACATGTCACACAAAAAGCTGGATTAGATTCAGATAAAAGAAGAGTGAAAACTGGTAGAAGAAATATCAGTAATTTACGATATATAGATGACACCATATTCCTAGCAGAAAGCAGCAGGAACTTGAAACAAGCACTGAGCAAGATTGAAGAAAAAATGCAGAAGCAGGATTACAGTTGAACATAAAGAAGAGAAATACCTTGATTTCAGAAGAATTGTATTTCTTTAATGTTAACAATGAAGAAATCAAAATTCTTAAGGATTTCCTATACAGTACCTTAGTTCAATCATCAAATGATGACTGCAACTAAGAAATCAAAAGGTGCAGACTTGGAAGGGTTAAGAAAAAGGAGGTGTCAGGGGAGACCAAGGTCAAGGTCATCCATGCTGTGATATTCCCTGTTGCTCTGTATGGATGTGAAAGCTGATAAATGAAGAAGGCTAATAAAAAAAAGTTGATTCATTCAAGATGTTGTCTTGGATGACAGCTTTATGGATTCCATGGCCCTCCAGAATAAGATGGTGCAAGATGGTGCTACATGAGAGAAAGCCTGAATTATCTCTGGAAGCAAAAAATGACTAAACTGAAGCTGTCATACTGTGGACACATCATGAGAACATAAGATTTATGAGAAAAGACAATGACATTGCGGAAAGTAGAAGGCAGCAATAAAAGAAGAAGAGCAAATTTGATATGACTGATTCAATAAAGGAAGCCAGCCTTTAGTTTGCAAGACCTGAGCAGAACTGAAAACAGTAGGACTTTTTTTGTTGCTATGTGCCGTGAAGTAGGAATCAACTTATAGTGACCCTAATAGGGCTTTCAAGGTAAGTGAGATATTGAAGGAGTGGCTTTAGCAGTTCCACACACCCAGTTAGTTTCCATGGCTGAGTGGAGATTTGAGCCCAGGTCTCCTGAGTCCTGGTCCATTACTCAATGTGCTACACCACACTGAGTATTCAGGACTTTCTTGAGATCACTAATTCATAGAGCTGCCGAAACCCAAAGTTGACTTGATCACGCATAAAAACAACAAAGTGGCTGAAATCCAGTCGTAGGTTGCAGCTAGAGCAGACCCTCTGAATTAACGGATCGTGCAAAGAGCCCCATGGCACAGTGGTTAAACTGCAGTACTGCAGTCAAGCCTTTGCTCATGACCTGAGTTCAATCCCAATGGATTCAGTTAGCTGGCTCAAGGTTGACTCAGCCTTCTGTTCTTTTGAGGTCAGTAAACAGTTGTTATCTACAAGTTCTAAATATGATATTTGTTTCATTCTTTTTTAATACTGCAATAATTTATTTATTAATAATAATTTATTCAGCTCAGTGGTTTAGGCATCTGGACACAGAGACAGAGGCTGGGAGTTCGATTCCCCACTGTACCTCCTTGACAGGGGCTGGACTTGTTGATCCATAGGGCCATCCAGCTCTGTAGTTCTAAGATGGTGATGATGGTTGTTGTAGTTGTTGTAAACTGCCCAGAGAGTGTTCTAGCACTATGGGGTTGTATAGAAACCAAAGCAACATACATACATCAAATTTCCACTGATTCAATGGGCTTACTCTAGTTGTAACTTATTATTGGATTTCAGCCATCATATGCTCATATCCTAAATATTGCACTTTGACAGTCAGATGTTGTTAGGCCTGTGCAATGCACGATTGTTGTTTTGTATTACAGACATCTCAGATCTAATTCAAATTCCATATCTTCACACTCCATAAAACAGCACAGATGTGATGCATTTGTCTCTGTTGCAGAAGAAGTCTGGCAGAAGTAAATTGCATTTACATAGAATGGAAAGCCAGAATACTGAGGAATCCAGATTTATTGTGAATGAGCTGTGTGCCAGTGCACACAATCTGTTTGTTCCTCCAGTTAGTGCAAATAGGTAAACATAGCAACAATTATTTGTTTAATACAGTGGTGTCCAGAGTTTTGAATATCATGCCCCCTTTCTGAATTTTGAACAAGCCTCACACTGTCCCCTCTCTTACAATTTAAAATTAGAAAATCAAATCATCTTCATAAGCACACTTTAAATCATAAATAAACACAAATTGTTTTTCTTGAGAAATCTTTAATTCTAATAGCGATATCTGTCACAGAAATTTGTTTATGCTGGCTACTTTTTCTTCCTGAGAATTTCACAGTGTTTTCACACACACACACACTCAAGAGGCACATGAATTAGGAATTAGTCGTTTAAACACATGCATTTCCTTCTTTGTCTTTCTTGTGTTGTGTTGATGTGTTGTTCCTCTTTGTTGAGCCCTTTGGAAGCCAAAATCCAAAAATTAGTATTTAGTTTTCACTAAAGAATGCTGTCTTGTTTGGGATTAACAAACCAGGATTTCATGTTCTGATGATACAGTAAACAAGCTATTTCAGGCCTCTTTGGCCACTCACATGAGTAAGAGGATCTAAGCATAGGGTTCCCAGATACATGGGTACCAAAAGGAGGACATAGAAAGACAAAAAAGAGGACAGAGGAGGACATATTGAATGTTTCATTTGAATTGTTCGGGATTAAACCCGCAATCAATACAATTTTATTACAATAGCTGCTAATAAATGTATCTTAGTGAACCGACCAAGAAACAGTCATGTTAAAAAAATTAAAATAAATTCAATGGAGGCTTTTTTTCAAAATACCAAAAAACATTATTTAAACAGCCAATTGTACAGTTATTACCTTATAATCTTTATTAATTACACGACATATCCCAGCGCCTGCTGTTGTTGCTCCTTCACTTGCGCCGAGGCGAGCTCTGCGAGAAGGTTCCCCTTTCTTTCCCACCTCCTTTTGCTGCAGCGGCGGCTGCCGCCTCTTCTCCCTCTTTCTCTGGCAGGCGCCTGGCGTGGAGCCCCGCTCTTGCTCTGGCTCCCCTTCCTTGCAGCTTCACTTCTTCTCCGCCAGCCTTCCTCAATCTTTTCTAGCTGCCACCATCTCTCCTTTCTCGACTCCTGCTGCTCGCTCGAATACCTCCGGGCAAACCCACAAACTTTTTTCCCCCTTAAAAAAGAAGAAGATCCTGCCCTTCTCCGGCCGCCACTCTCTCTCGACTCTCTCCTTTTGTTTTGCCCGTTCCCTCTCACTCGTGGTGTGTGTGTATATATATATGTATGTATATATCTTGCTCTCCTTTCCTTGCTAATCTTTATGCGCAGCTTGCTCAAAACGAAGCAGGAAGTCACCTCCAGAAGCAAAGGCTCCACATGGGTGTGGCTGATTTACAGCCCGAAGTGGTGTCTTAGATTGTGACTCCATCAGAGACTGCTTTCCACCTTCCACCTCTCCCCCTCCCATCCAAAATTATAACATAAAACATTACAAAAGCCGGACATTTTAAAGGTTTTTAGCTTTGCCTGCCGGACGGAGGACATTAGACTAAAAAGGAGGACATGTCCTCCTTTTGCTGGACATCTGGCAACCCTATCTAAGCAGAAGAGAACAGTGTGTCTTTATTAGTGCACAGCTCATTCAGGGTAACTTAGGATGCAATTTCTGATGTGACCAGAACCACAGAGGGTGCAAAAGACTATGAGGTTCCATTTCTCCTTCCCTAAATGTAACTCTCAAAACCCATGCATACAGCTCAGAAAATTCTTACTTCAGGATTCAGTTTGCAGAGTATCCTTAATCCAGCATGATTTAAGCAGTAGACTGGAAGCCTATCTCAGATCTCAATGGAAAAAAAAATTAATGGCCATAGCATCTGTTTTAATACCAAAGCGCCAGATTACTTTAGCAATATGATAAAACAAAAAAGAGCATTGTGCTTACTCCTGATACTTTATCAGCCTAATCCCAGCAAATAGTTTTCCTGTGTAACTGTCTTTTTGGGGGAAACTTGGCTGCAATCCATCTAACACTTCTATGCCATTAAATATAATTATATGCTTTGCTGGAATAACCAGATGTTTAGTGTTGCTTTGAGCAGATGTCTGTGCTTCATACTGGAAGGTTATAAACCTATTTACACTAGCAATAAAAAACACAAGTATTTAAATAATAACAGGAATGAGCCATCTTAACTTTTTTTCCTCTCTCCAAAAACAGTCATTTGCTAGAATGAATAACACTTAATGGGCATGGTGTTAGCACTAAATTTAATGCTATCTACCATATCTGAATTTCAGAAGCTCTTTGAATTGTAAATCTTTCCACTTTTGTGTATGTACTTGCTTCCCTCATCTTCCCTTCCTTCCTTCTCCCCACCTTGCTCATCTTTATCTCCTCCCTAGCAGGGTTTTTCATAGGTGGAGCATACTATTGACAGACCCCTCCCCCCACTGAGTAAATAAAAGTATATTAAACTTCCAATAAATAATAGAAGTGGGTTTTCTTGGAATTTGTGTATGAGATTGCTAGCTTTGCAAAGGAGTCGATTGGAAGCCGACGTTGCAATGAGCTGGTTGACATTTTTTCATTAAATGACAACACAGATGCCTTGAGTTATTTTATTTTGGAAAGTGGAATTTAAAGGTTACTGTGAATGGGATCGTTGTGTATGTTTCCATGAAGTAATAACCATTTATGCTTTCTAAAGGTTTTCCTTTGGGCACAAAAAAAGGAAATATAGGAATTCACAGGACAAAGCACTCAGGATTGTGGGGAGACTGTTGGGATGAGGGCAGGCGAAGAGAGCATAGAAGTACTGCCTTCTGTTTAGTACAGTGGGATGTGTCACCTGCCTCCGAATTCTTGTGTGGCTGGTTTCTGAGCAATGTGTGTTCTAGTGCCATTTTGGACCTGCCCAAAGGGTGACTGCTCAGATGAATACAATGGATATTCTGATCAACTTGGTCAGAGTGTAGGTGCCTGTCTATAGAAGGTGGAAATGGAAAGGCCCAAAGAGATAGTAAGGATCAGAAAGAATGTAAAGTAGACTTCCTGCTTGACGCTGTGACAAGACAGCAGCAGGACGATGGAGCTCCGTCCCCTGGGCTAAATTCTGACCTGGTTTGGACCCCCCCAGGGGGTTAAAACCACCCCGAAGAGGTGGTGAAATGGGGGAGAAGCCTCTTGATCACGGGGGGAATGACGATTACCCACGTTTGATCCTGGAAACTCCCCAATCAACCAGTGGGCAGAAACGAGCAGCTGAACTAGCTTGCTTGCAAGTCTTCGGCAGCCGGCAATGGAGAAGCGATAAATCAGCCTAATTAACATTGTGTTACCACTGGGTGAGAAATATTTTTTTAACTGTATTGCTTTACTATCCCTGGACGAGACAATTCCTACGGCAGAAATAGCGTCTTCTATTCCCCAACACTGACTGAGCAGCGGTGAATCTGGAGAGAGGAGGAGACGCAGGGAGCCACAAGGAAAATAAATTGGATATTAATTAGACATTTAATTATACTTCAAGGAAGGAAGTTTGGCATTACTTTGTTGTTATAAACTTAAGAACCTTTCTCCTGAAAACATCATTGGCAACAACTCTGGGAAACTAAAATTTGTTTATGCTACTTTTAACAGCTATCTAAGGTGTTGGCAAAAAGCTTAGAATCAATGACCTTGAACACTTTATGGCTGTTTGGAATTCACTTTCTTTTTGAGGATGGAACTGAAATACAGATAAATTAACCCTAGAAAGCCCAATCCAGCCAAAGTAGAACTTCTAAATTGTATCCTGGGTTCTGAACCTGACGGGACCTTGAGCCTTTAGGCGGGGAAAACTCTCTACGTCTGAGACTGGATTCAAGCTTAACCCTAAAGATGATCAATCTATTAAAGTGGACCTATGGAAGCAAGTATTGATGGAATTGGACTGATTACTTTAAGCATCTGGACAACTTTCACTTGGAATACAGTTATTTGACATCTGGGACATAATGCCACAACAAGGACAATTTTGGGTTGAAACAAAATCTACTCTTCAAGCAATTTTAGAAACAGTGAGATCCCATAACGAGGAGGCGAAATTATTCAAGGAGCAGTTTAAGAAGAGCTATAGTCAACAGGAGACAGGGAATAATGAACAAGGAAATGAGAGGGTGGTGGATGATGTATGCCAATCAAAAGAGGGGCTGGAGGAAATTATAGGAGAAAACCTAGAAGATTTAACTCTAACCCTGGAGCCGAGGAGAATTTTAGGTGTGCTAAGGGAAGTTAAGGGGAGAGAATCAGCAGATCTAATTAAAAAGAGCCTGGATGATCTATTGGAGATAGATCAAATGTATAAAATGTTCTCAGGTGGCACAAGGCACGGCAGAATTGTTAGAGAGACAGAAACAAGAATTGGGAAAAGACAAATAAGAGAAGGAGTTACTTAGAAAGATGAAAAAGGAAAAATATTAAGGTGGCCTTCAACGTGGAAAGCATGTATATACCTAACTTCTGGAATTGTAAGAGGGCATATCCTATATATTAGAAAAAGGAACTAAATTGAAATAAGGGATCACTAATCAGGGTAAAGGCATAACATGGTGGTTCTTAAGGTAAATTGAAGCTAGATATAAGGATGAGGTAAAACAAATAGTAATTCATGAACATACATTAGATATGATATTGATATAGACATGATAGAAAATGTGGAGATAGAAATGGCTAAACAATTAAAAAAAAGAAAATCTGTATAAAATGTTTTAGATAAGATCTATTATGTGTTAGGAACCTATTCAGTTATTACTGATATAAAATACAAAGTTTGTGGGTTAAATCACCTCAAAATTATATAAATTTGGAACTGGAATTACTTTTATTAGGTATGTTATTAGAGGACTTTGAGAACATTGTATACTATGAGAGCAATATTATGATAGTAGCCAATATTGTATACTAAAATATACACATGAATGGTTTAAATGTTTTAAAAAATGTATAGATTTTGAAGGGACAACTAAGAAGACACCAAGACGCAAAAAACAAATAATTATAAGCAACCCATGTAACACGATGTTTAACAGGCACAAATTGAATGTAGATAGATTGAAAAACTAATAAAATGTTTAATAAAAAAAAAAGAAAAGAAAGAATGTAAAGTAGTTGAACTACAGAATGGCCACTGTGGTGTACTAAGCTGGGGAGAACTGGCTGTAGTATGTCATGCACCTCATAGGTACAAGACTGCCACATATTACAGTTTATTAGTTTTTGTTGTTATGGTTGAAAACAAAAAGTTAGGAAACCCACATTGTAAATTTGAACCTAAGCACTTGCTTTCTAGATTAGAAATAGTTTTGTTTCCAGCATGAGGTTTCCAATAGTGGCCCTGGAAAGCTCAGAAATGGTGTGTGAAGGCACTAGCCTTCCAGAGCGCTCTGCAATTTCCACTTCACTGCCCTCGCAAAGTTCTTGACAGATGTTTATCGAGAGCATCTGTCAACATCTGTCCAACTTACCTGATGGTAGCTGTCAGTGATTTCAAGGAAGAGCGTTTCTCACCACTAGCTGAAGATGCTGGACATTGAACTAGGTCCTTCTGTGTGCAGAGTGTGTGTTGTGTCATTAGGCTACAGCCTTTTGCTGTGTTATTCCTTTAATATTCTCAGGTGCAGTGTCATTGAAAATCTGGTGACCCAGTAAACAAGCTCTACTGACCTATTAGCATTTAAATGGTTGAACACAAGGGGAATCACTGGTCTGATAATTTATTATTACAGCAATAGTAAGACAGCAGGTGTTTATAATCAGGCCAGAAGGTCATATGGGAAGTACTTTTCTTTTACTGTTGTTAAATCATCACTTCTTCTGCTGATTCTTGAAATAACTAGACCTTTGACAGATTGTCTAGGGCAGTGGTTCCCAACCTAGGGTGACCCAGATGTTCTTGGACTGCAGCTCTCAGAAACCCCAGCCAGCAGAGCTAGTGGTGAAGCCTTTTGGGAATTGCAGTCCAGTCGAGGGGGTTACACCCCACTTTTGGCTAACAAAGCTCATGCTATCTCGTCAGTAAGCTGTAGAAAAAGCAGAGGCCCCAATTTATCTGGAGTGCCTTTGTTTGGGCTAGACTGGATGCTTTCCCACAGCTTTTAGGTGGTTTTCTGCCACCAGCAGGAACCTCACAGCTCCTCTGACCAGGTGAGCCCTTCCAAGTGACTGGCTCTGTCATTGGGATCAGAACATCTGTAGTCATAGCTGAGAGTAAAGTTCCCTTGCTGTTCTACCCAGATGATTTATAACTGACCTACCTGGGTGGAGGAGGACCTTTTTCGCTGTCAATCTTCCTAGCTTACCCTTCCTGTATATTCCTTTGTATTGTTGGGTGTATCTGATATGGGCACATCTCTATGCATCTTCTGTTATATACTTGCTTCCTTGTCACAACTTTATTGGCAGCTTCCTGATCCAGTTTTAGGGGTTGGGTATGCATAGCTGCCCCACCCATTGGAATCATCTTAATGTATCTTGAGGGTGTAACTTAGCTGAACCCCACAACCATCCCGAGGAGTCGAGATCTTTTGTGCCACCTTCCCTCTCAGGTGCCATATATTCCTATGTGGATGCTCTCTTCCTATCATGGTGTCATTATATGTCCATGTTGAGTTGGATGATGCATCAGGTTAGCAGATGGGTTGCTTTATTCTCCGGATGCTTCAACTGTAATCATGAAAGTTATGGGTGTATTTTTTAACTCCAGCCATACCATGTGTGTCTGTTTCGTCCATGCCAAAAGGTTCAGCATCATCTTTGACACTAGGGCTATAATTTATTTTGGGGCTCTTTCTTTCCACAATGCTTGAACACCCTCCCATGCACCATGTTTGCTTTTTCTGCTACTCACTACCCCAGACTTTTCATGCACACCTGTGATGTTTGTTGCTGCAGCCGTGTTAGGTGAGCCTAATCCAGGACAATGATTGGTGAAGTGGAGGCTCATGGAGGCTCATCTCATAATGGCCAAAATCCTGTTGGTATAGCTTTCAACTGGAATAACCTGGATTAGGCACTAGAAGCATTTAATTTAAGATGATGGAAAAAATTCCTCTCTCTCCCCCTGTCTCCCATAGGCTCTGAGGCTCCTTATAGCTCCTTTGTTGTTGTTGTTGTTCCTGTTGTTGTTGTTCTGCAGAAGCCTTTGGGAGCCTTTGGATCCAGTGGGCTTCAATAATAAAAGATTGCCACTGGATCCCAGTGGTGGCAATCCAGCAGCCATTTTTTACTATTAAAATCCCCATTTCCTGCATCCCACGGTCCTAAGAGAGCCCTGGGGAGCCTCAGAACCTGAAAGCATGGATAGGAAACTTTCTGTTAGTTTAAATTAAATGTGTCCAGTGCCCAATCCAGATTATGCTGGTGGAAAGTTACACCAACATATTTTGCCTCTGTTTACCATCATGGGGGAAGTTCCAAGGAAGATGACAGTCACATGAAAATACATACTAGGGCAGCTTGTAATATGAACAGTAAGGAGGCGAGGGTTTTACCCTAAGAGGTGGGATAAGGTGCCATAATTGTATAGACGACAAACTAGTGCATAAATGTACTACTGGTACGTTTATATATGAGTAATTTCCATTGAGTCGGGGGATTTACTTTTGAATGAACAAAAACATAAGTTGGTCTCTCATATGCTGCCTAAGCCTGTTTTTTCTTTCTTTCTTTCTTTTTCCCTAATGCATGTTCTATTAATAAAAGGCCTCACTGCCTCAGGTGCAGTACAATATACAATTTATTCTTCATTGGCTGAGTTGTTAAGGTGATTGAATTAAAACTGCTGAGCCAAGGGGACAGTAACAGAAGCATAACAAGATAACATTCACTGTTGCGCTAGTAACCTGAAGATTTCACAGGAGTTAGCTGGGATAACTCTTTACTTTGATATAATTGCAGTGAGTTGACCTTCGTGAGGTGGATGTGTAGAAACATCTTCACTGATAGGGGTTGAGATGGGTGGGGTGGAGGGAACTATCACAAGTACACCTACAGAAGAAATTCTACAAAGCAAATATTTCCATCACAAAAGTGTCTGCAGTTTTGATGCACGCTTCTGTCAATAGAACAACCAAACAATGTAAGAATGAATTATTGAACAACAGTGGTCATGGCAGCGGAATATCTGACATGGGTATTAACTATCACAGCAATGTCATGGACATCTGGTCTTTTTAATATGTGCTTTAAAAATCCAATAAATATCACTTTTCTGTTTGATTGCTTTTATTGTTTGATGCAGCAAAAGAGGTAAACACTAGTCAGATTAAACAGAAGATTGTGTAGGTCCTGAATATACCTATAGCAAGAATATGCCTATATGTAGGACAGAGTTTAGAAAAATTAACCCCGGATCCTCTCCCTCTGGCTTTGGTGGCTGAGGGATTCTGGGAGTAATATTCACAGAGTAAGTTTTCCAAGCTATGAAGCTTGGAAGCAAGACTGGCCCATGACTTTTCACCTCCAGAGGCAGGGCTCCTGCCTTCAAAAAGAGGTACTTCTGTAGAAGCATTGGCAAGCAGGCACAGTCCCACTGCTTCCTCTCAATCGCCCCCACCCCCAAATACTTAGAGATATTGGGAGAAGGGTCAGAGATATCTGTACTGTCCACTAACCTTAAGGCACAACCAAACAGAGTAATAGCTCTATGTTCATGCATGTTCACTGTACCAAACAGCTTGAGTAAAGCTTGAGTATAGCTTGAGTAGACTAGAGGCTTTTTTGAAACACGTTAATGAGTTCACTAATACAAGGATAACTATGTTGCCCTTCAACTACTATCTTGTTAATGTCCATTGTTAAGGTGGTGATCACTGTTTGTAATTTTTGCATTTTAATTCCCTTTGATCCCATTGATTACACATCCCCCACCCACTTGTGCAAGTGTGTGTGTAATAATTTGCCAAGTAGGATAACACTTGGTGCATTTGATGAGATGGGCTATAGTTCATGAAAGCTTATGTAATAATAAAAATGGGTTATTCTTAATATGCCACATGACTGTTGTCTGTATTTTCTCAGTAACAGAACTTCACAAATCAGTCAAGCATTTACTGAAATAGAACACATGGATCAGATCCTGCTCTGGTGGATAGCTCAGTGGTTTAGGCATCTGGCTGCGGAGCTACAGGTTGGGAGTTTGACTCCCAACTGTGCCTCCTTGACAGGGGCTAGACTTGATGATCCATAGGGTCCCTTCCAGCTCTGCAGTTCTGAGATGATGATTTTCCCAAATGACACTCCAGGTTCTTTTTAAATGAATGTTGTCAAGAGATTGGGAAACAAAGGATCATGATTTCTGTTGGTCTTCTAGAAAACCGGGCCTTGTAGTTTTGCCTAAGACAAGCTGATTGGGAGAAGGGAGGGAAGTGCCCACTGTTAATTGGAAGGCAGCAGCAACCACCTGCACCTTATCTCTGAAAGAATGGAAATAGGAGGAATAGTTTCAGCTGAGTGAGGGGAGGAAGAAAAAGTTATTCTTTTCTTCGGGAACATTTGGGGAAACTCAACATGTGAGTGGCAGATCTTCTGGAAACTGGCATTTTGGGTATAAAAATGGGGAGACAGGTTACTTAGTTTAATCTAGTTATCTTTTAGGAGAACACTGTGCTCATCTGCTGCTCTGCTACATGTCTTGCACTCTGCATGTGTTCTAAAACTATGCTGAAGCTATGCCAGGGTGTAAATATTAGCATAGGTTAGCTAGGTGTTTTATTTTCTTGTGGGATTATTTTGGAATTATTCTTGCTTCCAACCTTTTCATTGCTTATTTCTGCTCCACAGTTCTTTAACTATATTGTAACTGTTGAAACTGCTTTTGAAATGTTGCTCTTTTGACTTTTTTTACCACCTCAATAAAATATAAAACTTTTACAACTTTAGTTATTTTGGAGTAAAAGAATTGGTGGTACTAAAACCAGACTTGCCTCGACCATCTACCAGGAGTCTGTTTCGTGGGTATTTTTGGTATTCCTACCTTGCAGGGTTGGCATAAGAGTCAAAGCACTTAACCTTGTGGATTTTTTGATAATTCCCTGGGAGCACTGCTCAGTCAAAAGTAGACTAAGGTGTGAGAATACGGGGCAGGAACATTTTCCCCAGCCATCAGCACATTTGGCCCTTCTGGATTTTACCCACACCAGGAAAATCAGGGAACTGTGGTTGTGTAGGCCTCTCTGACTCAGGGAAATCTTGACAAAGGCAGCCCACAAGATCTGCCCCTCCAATACAATGGGCATATCACTTGTGGTTTGTATACCTTTTTCATAAAGCAATCAGACTTGACACGGGTTTAACGCTAGTCTCGCACATGTATGCAAACAGTGTAAAGCACAAAAGGGATTTGCATAATGAATGGCTGTGTCTTCTCTTCGCTGTCATCCATCCCTTCTTGCTTCCCTGTTGAGCTGGTTAACATCTGATAAGCATATGGAATAAAGTGATGCTGTCTCTGCACCTTTGATCAGGCTGGCCATTGTTTTGATGCTGCCTTCCGCGGCAAGAAAACAACCTGCCCTTGTTTCTAGTCAGCTCTTCATTCACATAAAGCATCTCATGGGTGGCCTTGTCTGTGTTTTGTGTGAATTTGCTTTCAGCAAGAGTGTTGCCTGCCTGCCCTCCTGCCAAGGAGGTGAACAGCATCATTCTGACACCTGCTAATTAGCCCTGAGGCCCTTAATGAGGCTGTTGTGTTATGTTTAATGATCTTGGTGCAAGGATATGTTAAGTTATTGAGATTGAAGCAGTTTTAAAGAATAGGGATGTCTTGTTTGTTTATTTGAACTATGCAACCCCTGTCTATGGAAGGTCAGCTGGCAACAACAGCAAGGATCATGGGAACCTATGTAACTTGATGCGCAGCTGACATTGGCACACTCCATTGGTGATGTGGAAACTATCCTAGGAAATAGAAGAGTCCGTGCTTTTGCATGGTGAGCATATTCTCCCTTTGAGCAGCCAGAATCTTTTGTGAACTCAAACACAGCACATCTTGGGGCTACTCTAACTGAGGATACTGGAAATACCCCTCCTGATCCCTGCACTGACAGGAGTCGAGGCAAAAAGCAAAGAAATAAAATGGCACCCACCCACCAGAAAAAGTATTCATTTGAATTATACAATGCTGTTAAATGCTCTTTTTTTCTTTAAATGATTTGTTGTTATGTGCCATCAAGTCACTTCTGACTCATGGCGACCATATGAATGAAGCGATCTCCAAAATGTCCTCTCTTCAACAGCCCTGCTCAACACTTGCAACCCTGTGGCTTTCTTTAGAGAGTCATTCCATCTCATGTTACGTCTTATTCTTTTCCAGCTGCCTTCCACCATTCTCAGCATTATTGTCTTTTTTCAGAGAATCTTACCTTCTCACGATGTGCCCAAAGTAGAACAGCCTCAATTTCATCATTTTCCCCTCCAGAGATAGTTCAGGTTTGATTTGATCAGAGACCCATTTGTTCATCCTTTTGGCTAGTGCAGGGTATTCACAAAGCTTTCCTCCAGCATCACATTTCAAACAAATAATGTTTTTTTCCTCCCTGCTTTCTTTAGTGTCCAGCTCTCACAGCCACACATGGTGATTGGAAATACAAGACTATGGATGATTTTCGTCTTGGTCTCCAGTGACTCATTTTTACACTTGATACCTTTTCTAGTTCCTTCATTGCTGCCCTTCTCAGCCTTCTTCTGATTGCTTGATTGCAGTTTTGATTTGGATTGATGATTGAACCAAGGTATACAAAATCTCTAACTATTTCAATTTTTTCATTATCAACGTTAAAATTGTGTAATTCTTCTGATTTTGGTCTCAACGTTCAACTGCAGTTCTGCTTTGGCACTTTCTTCTTTCATTTTCACTAAAAGTTATTTCAAGTCTTTGCTGCTTTCTATCAATATGATGGTGTCATCTGCATATCTTAAATTATTGATGTTTCTTCCACCAATTTTCACTCCTCCTTCATGAGAATCTAGTCTGGCTTTCAGTATGATATGTTCTGCATACAGATTGATCAGACTAAAGCCATAATTCTGTTTCTCATCCTGGCAAACCAGATGCCTATGGGAAGCCATCAAACAGGGTATGAGGACAGCAGCCAGTGAAGTCCCCGAGCAGCCTTGGATCTTACGTATATATGGCCATCGCAACAAGCAGGCAGCCAACTTACAGTCTTACGATCCATGCATTTGTCTCCAATCTCGTTTTACAGCTTCTGAACCACTACAGGCAAGTAACATATCAGATTAAAAACATCATTGCAAAGCAGCCAGCCAAACAATTAATAAAGCAAGCAGATGGCACAGCAGATTAAAAATAAATAAATAAATAAAACTGCAAAAGGAAAGACCACAACAAAAGAGAGCCAAGCATAATTAAGCAATGGTTGGGGCAAAGTCTTGCTGAAACAAAGATGGCTGTAGAATGTCATTGTTGCCTAGCAAGCCTTCTCTCACATTCATCCCAGTCACACCACAGATGAAGAAGGGCATGGAAAATGGACTTCTTAGTGGGCATGCAAGATCCTATAGGGAGATGATATTTTAGACACTCTGATCCTATTAGCATCTTACTGTAACTAGCAACACTATTAATTGCATCTGGAATAGACTAGCCTAAAGTGAAATTGCTCTATAAGAAGAGCAACACACTCCAAATCTTTGTTGCATCCTCTGTCTAGTTGCCATTTTCAAGGAGCCTTCTCCAGCCCATGAAGTTCTTCTGGCAATCATAAGAATATAAGAAGAGCCCTGCTGGATCAGGCCAAGGGCCCATCTAGTCCAGCTTTCTGTATCTCACAGTAGCCCCACCAGATATCTCTGGGAGCACACAAGACAACTAGATACCTGTCTCCTGATACCCCACCCCTGCATCTGCCATTTTGATCCTTGATCTAACAAAGGGCTTGTCTATGCAGGTCCTGTTGGAGTGGGCTGGTGCAGCCTAAGTAGAGTTCTTTGGGGTTGGTTAGAGGTGTGATATGCCATATGGTGCAATCCTCACATCCAAATGGCTTATTGGAGCTCAAGTAACCCTACTTGCTCCAGCTCCTTGCAGTTTGAATTTTTTATATCATGAAGTGGCTTAATAAGCAAGCCACTTCAGGGTATCAGCAAATGGAACACTTCTTTTGCTCCTAAGTGGAGGGGCAGGGGAAATGAATTTTATTTTAGACTGTAGTGGACTATTGCTGATGCACTGTATCATTTATATAAAAATAAAATATTTTTTTCCTTTGCTTTGTCTTAAAGAACTGGTAAAAAATCTGCCTGTAGTTTCTCAAATGGCCCTTCAGACAAGGCAAAGAAAGTTTTTAATGATTTTTAAATAAGTGATGCAGCACATCAACAATAGCCTACTACAGTCTTAAAAAACAAAACAAAAAAACTCACCTGTTCCTCCACCAAGGAGCAGAGGAAGTTTCAATTCGTTGATATCCTGAAGTAGCTTGTTTCTTAAGCTACTTCACAATATTGGAAATTCAAACTGGAAGGAACCTTGACAGCCAGAAGGTTCGCTTTTGCTTCATTTCCAGCAATAACACAGTGGAACTGGACCAAACCAGAGTGATCCTACCTGCACCAAAAATGTAGAAGCTCCTCACAAGGGCTCAGAAAGGTGTGGGTAGGAATGCTGTGGGGATGATGTGGCTTACAACATGTAAACACTGAAAAAAGGAGTGAACCAACCCATCTTTGCAGTGGACCAAAAAGCGAGCTAAATCCCCATCTGATCACACCCTAAGACATATGTAACTATCACAGCTAAATCCATGTTCCATCTCACTCTTGAAATGCGTAGGATATTTTAAATAATATACACCTCATTTTTTTTTTACTAAACTGTGTTCTTTTTAGTGCAGAGCTTTCCAATAACTAAATTATCTTTTTCATCCTTTTAAAAAAAACTAATATTGCATGTTCCCCTGATGGAGATGGATGCAGGGAACTTCCAGAGTTGAAGCCCCTGACTCTACCTCACTGTATTTTCCTAAGTAGAAGCACATGAGTCCAGATAGCTGATAAAGCAGAACTTAGGAAATGTAGGCATAGAAATGTAGGATGCTACCTTACACAGAGCCAGACTCTTGTTCGACTGAGCCTGTCAACTTTGACTAGCTCTACAGGATGTTTCTCTGACATTCCCTGGTAGTCCTCCCATCCAATTATGAACCAATGCCAATCCTACTTAACTTTTATAGCCCAACAACCTCAGTTCTTTTTAAGATGGTATGCTGGTGACAGGACATGCACAGTCATTACTTCAACTTAAGGATGTGTTACATGATTTTGTTGGTTATTGCATTTCCTCTTGCATGTTATAATGTCATGGCATAATTAGGCGCTGATGTCAGCAATATTACTGAAATTGTTAACAAACAAAGTCAACACTTTTGAATGGTTTTCCTGAATAAATACTGCAGATGAGGCAGGAGGGGCCACAATCTAATCCAAGTCGAACACAGATGAGTAGTTTTGTTTTGGCAGTAGCATAAATCACAAAACTGGCACTTTCCTCTTAGAAATATTCCCCGAGAATTGTTATTACAGAAATGATTAGATGCTGTGGAAAGGCAAAGATAGAAGGGTAAATGTGGCATATAAGCAGGCGTGCTATGGTATTTGAATTATAAGCTTTCCCACCAGGCATGGGCTAAAATACACAGTAAATATGCACAAGAGAAAGGGTGAAAATATCAGTTATTATATCAGTACTACCTCTTCAGGATTTCCTGGGGTCTTAATCCAGAACAGGCCATCCATTTCAGGGTACAGGTAGAGACATGACAGAATTTTCCTAAACTAGTATATAAAGGCAGAAATAAAATTGGTTCACTTAAGATGCCACTTTCTTGCTGTGAAAGATGGGCAGAATAAATTTCTTTCCAAATCCCTCCTCTCCACCATATACGTCAGGCTAAATCACAAGAAAAATGTAGTTTTCTAGTTGGTAGTATTTGCCATGTGGAAAAGAAAGCTGCTTAAGACTATACTCAGCATCTGTATAATCAAATGAATTTGATAAAGCAAAGAAAAGATTGCGCCCCAGCTTTCTTCTATAAAACTGAGAGGTTTATGTTTTGTTTTCTTAAAAGTCCTGTTTACTCTTGTTTTTGGGAAACTTACTTTATGAGTTGAGGTTTCACATATATTACCTTGATGGCCATATTCAAGAAGTTGTTTATTTTATTCAGTCTTTGGAATTTCTGAGAGGGAATTTGAGTCCTTCTGGGGAATATTAAACTATTTTACAAGATTCATATTCACTGTGACAGAAAAGCACAGTTTCCTCCTTTAACCAAATCATTATTCCTATGATTTTGATCCCAGCTAATTAGGGATTGTACTGTGAACATAATGATTTTCACCACCATATGGTGATAATGTAGTGATATCACAGTATTCAGTTAGAATGTGTAATGCCTCCTGTCCATCGAAATGGATTTTTCAATGAAATTCCATATCCAGATGGATCTGTTATATAACGACGTCATAAAGCCAATTTAGAGTCAGGAAAGTTGGTCTCACTTAGATTGTGGCTTGTTACTACTGAGGCATTAGAAACCGCAAATGCGGGAACTAGCTACACAAACTCAAAATGCGTTGAAGGACCAGCAACCATATTTCTAACTCTGCAAGAAGGAAGGTCTATAGTTAGCTTTTAAAATTACTACAAAGCGAGGCAAATGTTTGCCTTTCAAATCTTACAAATCTAGGACATCAAAACAGCTTTGTCAGCATTTCTGCTGCCTCATTCGTGGACGTCCTCCTGGGGAACAGGATGCAGCTGCAACACACAATGTTCTGATATATAAACCTTCATCCTTAACACCACTGGCAATACACCACAGCTTTCTCCTATGCTACGTCAGCTGTTCCCCATCCTGGTAAACTAATGATCCTTGACATCCCATTTTGCACTGACCAAAAGCCACTGTTTTCTGTTCTATGTAACTATTTTTTTCTTGTCTGCAAACACTTCAGATTATATTATTTTTGTGTTCACTGAAATGTGCCCTGCAAATAGCTCCACTAAGCACCAGGCTTTTGATAGGACAACCTGAACTAGATGTATGCAGCAGAAGCTGGTTGTGGGTCTCTTGTGAAAGATTAAGGCTGTGTAGAAGAGACAGGAAAATGTATTCACCAAAGAAACATACTCTTATGATGAATTTGTCTTTAGTGCATACTATCCTTGAATCTATGGCTTCAAAAATGTAAATATGCACTAACCTCTGTATTGTTTTGATATGCAGCTTCAGTTTCTAACTGCTTTACTCCTCATGCTGCTAGGACTGAAAACCTGCATACATTTGTTATGTGCCATCAGGTTGCTTGCAATATATGTTAATCCTAATCAGATCTTCACAGTAGGTAAGATGTTCAAAGAGTGGTTTCCCCATGGCCACCTCTATATGAATTTCCATGACCAAGAAGGAATTTGAACCCAGTTCTCTTGAGTCCTGGGCCAACACTCTGTTCCCTGCATCATACTTACCTGGGACTCAGTAGGATTTCCTTCTCAGCACACAGGCATAGCATTGTATTGCAAACCAGCTTTATTGTATAAATTAAGAAACAGATTAAACATAACTATGAGTGACACTTTTGTTTCTAAAGTGATCCAGGAACAGAAATTGTACTCCCTGTCCTTCTTGTATTATTTTTACTGTTTATATAATTTTTTAATCCAAATTTTGTCAAACGTTCTCATGGACTGTGTACATACCATTTTTTATTTTCATAACAACACTGTGAAAGAGATTTTAGGCTGAGAGATATTGCATTGCACCCACCAGGCATTATGGCTGAACAGGAATTTGGGCCACGGTCTCCTCAATTCTAGTGTGTTACTGTAACCCCCTATGCCACATTCATTGTAGAATGCCAGCATTAAAGACAACTGAAGTAGATAAGGATTTAAGTCATACAGTATTTATGCTCCTTCACGCATAAATTTATAGGTAAGGGAGATGCATCGGTATCAGTACCACTTCTTTCTGCCTCACGCGGATAACGTGAAAAGCCTAAGGTGATGCGGAAGTAGTTTCTCTCCAATCCAGTGCCGTGCCTCCCCGATACAAGGCCCATGCTGACGTAGAGAGGAGCAATCGAACTTCCTACCATGCAGCCCACAGCTTCTCATGTTATCTTCACAACAGCTGGCACATAAGAAAGGTAATGTGAGAAGGGATTCTCAGATATTAATCCATTTTATTCTAAATGTGATCCAAGAATGGGTGGGTGGGGGTCATTGCTTATCCTGAGTATTGCAGGATTCCTTGCCCAAAATTCTTAGGAGAAAAGAAACTACTGACACTGCTACTGGCAAGCACAAGGCCAGAAAAATTGTTGGATAATTTTTTTCCCCTCATGACAAATTCCATAAATGGCTCCCGCCCCCTCAATTTCTCTGCTCACAAATAAGATGAACAATTTTGAAACGCTACTTATGCGCATCTCCAATTTGGACTGGGGTGTGAGCTGAAATCTTGCTAATTGTCTTCTAATTTAGAAGACAAATAAAACCTGTGAATAACAATTTGAATTTTGATTAGTATAATGTGTTGGTAGTAATTGCCTTCTGCATGTGAAGAAAGTAGAGCAGAGAGACCAGACCAGTAGCTTCACATCTGTGAGCTTTGAATGAATAAAATTAGTGCCACCTACTGGACATAAATCATAAACAGATTAAATACAAGCCACACTGTTCATATTTTATTCAGTTTGATTTGTTGAAAAGATTTTTAGGCTGTTTTTAGGAAAAACTGTTTGGACACCATACAACCAAAATAATAAAGTAAAATATAAATTGACATAAAAAACAAGGAGCAGGGCAGAGCAATCACATAAAACTATTAATAATCTGACAATCCTGTTGTATCTTAAGTGACATACATAGACATGGCCTGTTCAGAACATCAAGTCAATAAAACTGTTCTCACCTGCCACTGGAATGATATCAAAGCTGGCACCAAGTAAGGAACACCCCAGGAGTCATGTATAACATAAGCTACAGCACCTTGGTAAGGCAGATTACTTGGATGA
This sequence comes from Intellagama lesueurii, assembly GCA_037013535.1. Classification (NCBI taxonomy): domain Eukaryota; kingdom Metazoa; phylum Chordata; class Lepidosauria; order Squamata; family Agamidae; genus Intellagama; species Intellagama lesueurii. The sequence goes on from JBAJHW010000001.1 coordinate 118,767,807, forward strand.
GTTTCTTTTTTACTTTAGTTCTGTTACCATCCTGTGGCTACTCCCTACTCCCTTGGAATGAACAGAGAAACTCATCTGCTATAGCAGGTGTGGGGAATTAGCAACCCTCAGTCTGATGGCATGTAGCTCTCGGCTAGTAATGTAGTTGCAACTGCAGTGAAGGTCAATTATCACTTCCCATTAGATTAGATTAGGTATCCTTCAGTCTCGAGAGACTATGGTAAAGTGCTCTGTATGGAGGACTTGGAACAGCATCTAGTGTGGCTGAGAAGGCCAATTCGAGAGTGACAATCCCTTCCACACTGAAGACAAATACAATCTGTCCCCTGTCCAGCTCCCTGATTTTGCTGCTTTAGGGACTGCCTCTTCACCTCGGCCTGCTGGACAAGGCTCTCTTGAAATTGGGAAAGGCCGTGATGCCTGCCTCCAGGCTGAACGCTCAGATGTCAAGGTTTCCCATCTTTTGAGGTCCATTCCTAAGGCCTTCAGATCCCGCTTGCAGATATCCTTGTATCACAGCTGTGGTCTCCCTCTGGGGCACTTTCCCTCCACTAATTCTCCATATAGGAGATCTTTTGGAATCCGACCATCAGCCATTCTCACGACATGCCCAAGCCAATGCAGACGTCGCTGTTTCAGTAATGTATACATGCTAAAAATTCCAGCTCGTTCTAGGACTACTCTGTTTGGAACTTTGTCCTGCCAGGTGATACCAAAAATGCATCGGAGACAACGCATATGGAACGTGTTCAGCTTCCTCTCCTGCCATGCACAAAGGGTCCAGGACTCACTGCAGTACAGGAGTGTGCTCAGGACACAGGCTCTATAGACCTGGATCTTGGTATATGCCGTCAGCTTCTTATTGAGCCATACTCTCTTTGTGAGTCTAGAGAACATGGTAGCTGCTTTGCCAATGCATTTATCCAGCTCGACATCTAGGGAGAGAGTGTCAGAGATTGTTGAGCCAAGGTACACAAAGTCATGAACAACCTCCAATTCTTGCATGGAGATGGTAATAGAGGGAGGTGAGTCCACGCCCTGGCCCATTTCACTTCCCATTACATTGATAATAATGACATGCCATCAAGACATTTCCAATTTATGGCAACCCTTTCCAGGGGTTTTCTAGGTATATGTGAGCACACACACCCACGCCCCCTCCATCATGATGCAATGTGTACTTGCAGGAAAAAGCTATTTTATTGGAGCAAAACAAACTTTCAAAGAGCCAACGTGGCTCAATAATAAACTTATGAACTTGTATGGATGCCAGGGAGTTAACTGCACTACCAAACAGTCTAAAACAAACAGAACAAGTCCACAACAGTCCTTCGCTGGAAGGAGTGGAGCCCCACGTTCCCCATTCCAAAACCTCTTGCAGATGGGCCAGACCCAGAGTGCCACAACAAGGAGGCACTCAGCTGGCCTTGCAGCAGCGTAGCTGAGACGCCTTTCTGGTGTAATGCCCAAGTGCAAGGAAGGTCTCGTTGGGAGTAGAGGCCTTCCTGAGAGTAAGGGGTCTCCTTGAGAGGAGAAGCCTCCTGCAGGGAGAAAGCAGATGCTGGAAAGTTCCCAGCCGAGTCCTTAGGGAGCTACAAGAAGCTCAGTTGGAGACTGAGGAAATTGCTGGGAATGTTGTCTTGGTGACTTGCTTTGTCTCTTTGCTTTTGCTGCTGGCCTGTCAGTTTCCTGCCTGATTGATTTCCTGACAACTTGACCCAGATTCCCACTGGCTTTGCTTCTGGTAGTTCCTTGTTTAGAATGATGACCTGGTATGGCTGTGATCTATGGTATAAATTCAGGTCAAAGTTTGTCTGCCCATTCTGTACCTTCCCTGAATTCTGTGATAGCATATTCCTGGACTGCCAACTGAGACTAGCTTTTTATCACCCCAGAGTAACTTTCACCTTTTTTGGGTGTACTTCCTTCAGCTTGAGGACAGGACAGAAATTATCAGCAAGGGATCTTTGACAGGTTGCACTTCAGAGAATGTTGAATGTTGACCTCAGTAGAAAAAAAGGAAACCTCTGCCAACATTACAGAAAAGATAGGTGAGAAGTTTATTTTATTTATTTATTTATTTATTAAATTTATACCCCGCCCATTTAGACTACATCTACTCTGGGCGGCTTACAATAAAATAGCCAAAGCAATGTAGTAAAATTAAAAACATCAATTTAAACAAGAATAATAATATCATTCAAGATGGAAAAATAAAAATCAAGTGGGAACAGGAGGGAAGGCCTGCCTAAAGAGCCAGGTCTTGAGTTGGCTCTTAAAAACACCCAGCGAGGGAGCCAGGCGAATCTCGGAGGGGAGACTGTTCCAAAGGCGAGGGGCCACTGCCGAGAAGGCCCGGTTTCTTGTTCTTTCTTTCCGGGCCTCCCTCGGCGTTAGGCCCCCCAGCCGCCCCTCCTGGCTAGAGCGAGTGATTCGAGTAGATCTAGGTGGGAGGAGGCGTTCCGCTAGATATCGAGGTCCTAAATCGTTTAGGGCCTTGTATGTCATCATTAACACTTTGAAATCAATGCGGAAACGAACAGGCAGCCAATGCAAGGCAGCCAGAGTGGGGGAAATATGCTGATGTTTTCTCGTCCCATTAAGAAGTCTGGCCACCGCATTCTGCACCATTTGAAGCTTCCGCATCAATCTCAAAGGAAGCCCCACGTAGAGCGCATTGCAGTGGTCTAATCTTGAGATTACAAGCACATGGACCAAAGTGGTGAGCGCCCCAACATCAAGATAGGGACGCAGCTGGGCAATCCGCCAAAGGTAGAAATAGGCGGATCGGACCACTGACGCCACCTGGGTTTCCATGGTGAGCGCCGGATCCAGATGGACCCCCAAGCTGCGAACCTCACTCTTTGTGGTGAGAGTCACCCGCCCAAAAGAGAGGGAGTTCCCCAAACCACCAATGGTGGGGCCACCCACCCTCAGGACCTCCGTCTTGTCCGGGTTCAGCCTCAGCCCATTCTCCTGCATCCATTGCTGTACAGCCTCCAGACAGCGCTAAAGGGACAGAACGGCATCCACTGTGGTAGGTGAAAAGGAGATGTAGAGCTGAGTGTCATCCGCATACTGATGGCACAAAGCCCCACACCCCCTGATGACCCCACCCAGCGGCCTCATATAGATATTAAACAGCATTGGGGAGATAATCGAGCCCTGTGGAACCCCACAATTGAGACTCCATGGGGCCGAAACACTCTCCCCAAGCTGTACTCTCTGAGGACGGTTCCCCAAGAAGGATCAGAGCCAGGCAAGCACCAGGCCACCGATTCCCAACTCGGAGAGCCTCCCCAGGAGGATACCGTGGTCGACGGTATCGAAGGCGGCTGAGATATCGAGGAGGACCAGCAAGAACATTTTGCCCCTGTCAGCCTCCCTCAGCAGGTCATCCAACAGGGCGACCAATGCCGTTTCTGTACCATGGCGCGGCCTGAAGCCTGACTGGAACGGATCCAGGGCATTTGTTTCATCCAACAGAGCCTGAAGCTGGTCAACCACCACTCTCTCCACCACTTTACTAAGGAAAGAAACATTGGTGACGGGCCTATAATTGCCAATATTGTCCGCTGCCAAATTTGGTTTCTTCCTAATGGGCCTAATGAGTGTCTCCTTGAGGGCAAGGGGAACCTTGCCCTCCTGGAGAGACCCATTAATTATTGCTGTGGCCCATTCAATTGTTATAGGCCTGGCTGCTTTGATTAGCCAGGCCAGGCAAGGATCAAGGGAGGAAGTGGTGGCCCGACAGTGATCAAGCGCTTTGTCCACCATATCTGGCGTCACAGGCTGAAAGAAATCAAGTCTCACCGGGCAAGGCGCTGGACATCTCTGCTCAATCCACTGTATTCAAAAAAGGAGAGATCTCCCGGTGGATGGTCTCCACTTTAGATTTTAAAAATGCTGCAAATTGGTCAGGTGAAATACTAGTAGGAGGCCCATCACTTAGACCAATTCCGGATAGATCGCAAACTATATGGAAGAGTTCCGCCTGCTGGTTTGAAGCTTCGCTTATCCGGTTAGCGAAGTGAGCTCGACTAGCAGCCCTCACCTTAGCAAGGTAATGGTTAGTCGCGATCCTGACAGCTTTCCGATTATAATCCGTCGGGTCACGTCTCCAATTGCACTCTAGCCTTCTCCTGTTTTGCTTCATAGCTCGCAGCTCCTGGTTAAACCAGGACGCAGGCCGAGCTCTGCAGCGGAGCGGGCGTTTAGGAGCAATCGTGTCTACAGCCCTGGTGGCGGCAGCAAGCCAGCCATCAACCAGAGCCTTGACAGGAGCACCAGTCAGGTCAGTCGGAATCCCTCTCATGAAATCCTGGAATCCTAAAGGATCCAGTAGCCTTCGGGGGCGGACCATTAAAATAGGTCTTTGCTCCCTGCGGGGACATGTTCGGCTACCGGTCCGCCATCTTGAACATCTCTAGGTATCTTTCACTAGAAGTGAAAGAATATTTTCCTCAAGAACACACACAGAGAGAGTCATCAATAGTTTTGAGGAGAAACACTAGAATCATGTACCATGACTTTTACACATCCATTTGTGATGGGGCTTGTGATTCTTAAAGGAGACCAGGTTAAGTCTCATTTCTGAGGCTGTATTCCACAATCATGTATCTAAAAACGACCCAAGGTTTTCAGGCGACCAACGAGTTTGAAGAAGTAGAAATACCATTTGCATATTTACTTTAGCTTTACAGAGGACATACATTAACATTCAGTTAACAAGGAGGCTAGATTAACTAAGATTTAGATTTCATGAGGCAGGCTGTGCTTTGTCTCTTTACTTGGATAAATATTTGCTTTCAAATAATTAATGTCTGGAACACTAGGAGAGGGGAATCAATCCCCCTCCTATTAATGGTTTCATTCCTGGGGGGCACTGCTTGATAATCTGTACAAAGGCTGAATATGGTCTAGTGGGCAAAGCTAATAGTGGGGCGGGGCAGATCCCAAAATAGGTGAAGCCAGCTGCTTAATGTTCTCTGTACTTTTTCTGGCTGCTGTCTTCTTTTTCTCTCTTTCTTACGTAACCCTTATTAAATACTAGTTCAGTCCAAAGGGGTGGGACTAAGAAAGAGCCGGGATGTAAAATTGACTGTGCTGGGGGAAGCTAGGAAGGAAAAAAACAGCTGGGCCTCTCTTGAGTCAGATGAATGCTGCACGGGCTCCACCTTTCTTTCACAAATAACTATAAGAATCTCTTTGTCAGCCAGAGACAGAGTTGGTTGCAGGCTGATGATGTGGTCATGATCCTCGGAAAGGTGAGGGCTACCATGTGCCTGCTGGATTCTTGCCCTTCCTGGCTCATAAAAGGTGCCAGAAAGGGACTGGTTGATTGGGTAGGAGTAGTGGTGAACGTCTCCTTGCAAGAGGGTAGGATCCCATCATGTTTAAACAAGGCAATAGACCATTGTTAAAAAAGCCCTCTTTGGACCCCAGAATACTGAATAATTACCGACCAGTATCTAATATCGCATTCTTGGGGAAGGTGCTAGAGTGGGTTGTGGCCTCTCAGCTCCAGAGGTTCCTGGATGAGACAGAGTATCTAGACTCATTTCAATCTGGCTTCAGGCCTGGTGATGGGACAGAGATGGCTTTGATTGCCTTGGTAGATGACCTACAACAGGAACTGGATAGAGGATCTGTGTCCCTACTGGTTTTGCTGGACCTCTCACTGGCTTTCGATACTTTCGACCACAGTATCCCCCTGACCTATCTCTCTAGAATGGGACTTGGGGGAACTGTTTTATGGTGGCTCCGGTCGTTCCTGGAGGAGAAAATTCAGAAGGTGGTACTGGGGAATTTATGTTCAACACCCTGGCCGTTGACTTGTGGGGTCCCCCAGGGTTCTGTTTTATCTCCTGTTATGTAACATCTACATGAAACCACTGGGAGAGATTATCCAGAGTTTTGGGTTTTGGTGTCACCAGCATGTGGATGACACCCAACTCTGCCTCTCCTTGCCACCTAAATCCGAGGAAGCTACTTTGGCTCTAGATCAGTTTTTAGTATCAGTAATAGATTGTATGATGGTGAATAAATTGAAACTTAATCCAGACAAGACGAAGGTGCTCCTTGTCAGTTGAAAGGCAGATCAAGGAATAGGGATGCAGCCGGTACTGGATGGGATAACACTTCCATTGAAAAAAAAAGTGCACAGCTTGAGGGTGCTCTTGTATTCATCCCTGAACCTGAATTCCCAGGTCTCGGTGGTGGCCAGGAATACATTTGCACAATTAAAACTAGTGTGCCAGCTACATCCGTTTCTTCAGAGATCTCATCTGGCCACAGTGATACATGCCCTAGTTACTTCCATGATGGATTAATGTAGTGCAGTCTATATGGGGCTGTCTATGGAAAGTGTCAGGAAATTTCAACAGGTTCAAAATACAGCAGCCAGATTGCTGTCTGAGGCTGGTTATAGGGATCACATAACTCCTCTGTTACAGCAGCTCCACAGGCTGTTGATCAGCTTCAAGGCATAATTCAAAGTGCTGGTTTTAACCTAGAAAGCTGTAAATGGTTTGGGTCCAAGCTATCTCAAAGACCATATCTCCCATTATGAGCCAGCTTGGATGTTAAGATAATCAAGAGAGGCCTTTCTCTCAGTCCCACCACCTTCACAGGTGCATCTGATGAGACACAGGAGAGAGCCTTCTCTGTTGCTGCTCCCAGACTTTAGAACCCCCTCCCACAGGAGGCCAGGCTGGCCCCATCTTTGCTGTCCTTCCACAAGCAGGCAAAGACCTTTCTCTTCAGGCAAGCCTTCTCTCACTAACTAGCTACCTGTGTGTGATTTTTAGATGGATTGTTATGCATTACTGCTTTGACTTGATTTTTAGTACTACTTGTGTTTTCCATTTTTGTGTTTTCCATTTCTCAGAATGACATTTTAAAAATGTTTGTATACTTATTGATCTCTGCCTTAATATTGTGTGTGAAGGATGTAAGATGACTCCTTATTCATGGTTTTCAATGTTGTCTTTTAATTATGCTAATCACCGTTGTATACTCATTGTTTTCAACTTTAAATATTGTCTTTCACTGTTGTAAGCCGCCTTAGGTTCTTTTCAAGGAGAAAGCCAGGACCAAAATATTTTAACTAACTAACTAACTAACTAACTAACTAACTAAATCAAAAAGAGCAGGATTGCTGAAGAGGCTGGAGCTGCTGTTGCCACTTAGACTGCTAAGGCCCTTGCCCACTTGGTCTAGGGTTTTGAAGACTCTGCATGTGGAGCTAATTCTTCTATGTTATGGATACCCAACCGAGTTGAAGAAGATATCTTGGATTTTTGTCTGAATTTGAATTCCAAAGGACACTTGAACTTTGCAATTTCTACAAGCAACTTCTGTATTGGTGCTGTCACCAAGGACTTGGAGCACAAAATTGTTGTATTTTGTTGTTATAATTGCTCGTGTTGTCATTTGCATAACTGTGAATAAGAAGATACTCATTTTGTGAAATTGTGCTTGCAAGGTTTATCACTAGATATCTAAGTGAAAAATAGCCCCAAGGAACTTAAAAGTGTCACACTTACTTTGCCTGACACACTTTTCTCTCTTTCTCTCTCGTTCTTCTGCCCCTTCCAGCAGACTGCCAGGAGAAGGACAGGATGTTTTTGCCAGACGTCTGAGCAGATCTCTTGCAGAGGGATTTAGCAACTGAAGTGTGTTTATTTGGGTTTGGGGAGGGATACACCAATGGAACATGTATCTGGTGGTCACTTCTTACTTCATGAAGTAACATGTTTTGGGGGAACTTTGTTAGTGTCAGAGGAATAATACTCAGTTTCATCAATCACATAGGCAAATAGTCTGCTGGTGCCCCGTGTTTCTCTTCCTTCCTGATAGTTACTGTATGAGAAAACCCTACACAAGGTCACGGCAGTGGATCATATTGAATTCAAAAGATTTATCATTTGTAAATAATGACAATCAACTTAAATGTTTCTGTTCAGGTTATTTTCACATCAATAATGGTTTGACATTCTTGTCTTATTACCTGGGAGTAAGTTATGTATACATAGGACAGTGACGTGAAGCATTTGATTATAGTCATTTGCTTCGAGGGATTGAAAAACAAGCAAATGCAGGCGGGAAACAAACAAAACAATTGTTATTCATTAAGTGGCAACCCTAATATAATATTCAGATTTTGTTCTGGAGCTGGCAGGAAGGAGGGATCAGCAAATATATTTTCCTTCTTATCTTTTCTATCAGAATTACACGCAACAAACTGGGCACCCCCTTCCACCATTTAAAAGTCCATCATCATCTTTCTTTTGAGCCCCGATCTTAAAATGGAGCTTCATCACAATTCCATCTTCTTTACCCTTGGAGTAGCAGCTTTGTCCCTGCCTTTAAACAAGGAAGACAGAATAATAGGCAATCTTCCCATTAGTTGGTGCTTGTGGTGAAGAGTGGCACCTACTGAAGCCACATCTTAAATTAGAATTAAAGGCACTTTATAATTAAGATGATGCTGTAAATCAAATCAGCTGGGGGTGAGCTCAGTTTTTTTTAATTATACACAAATATTGCACAGAGGCTTGCCTCTCAGTTATTTATCTCCCCAACCTGATGGAATGGTGGCAATTTATTTTTTAATAAATTCTGCCCTAGACTTCCTATAATTTTTTTATCAGCATAAGGGAGGGCTGCTTCTAAATTGATGCCACAATCTCTTCTTTGGCCATGAAGCTGAAAGTCTCATCTATATTTATAGCTGCTTCCTGAGCGCCGTGTTCTTAGCCATGGGTGAATTTTGCCTGTAGCTGCTCTTTCCATTTGTTATATATAATTCTCCTTGCAATCCATGCACATATTAGACACACACACACACACAATAGGATTCCTAATGGATACTTCACATCACTCTCAGGCAATAAAGCAGATTTTTATTAGCTTTTATAGGGAAAGTACTATGGAACACTTTATGATCCTGTTTCGTAAATATCTTCTTATGCAACTTCTTACACTGGGGTCTTGGTCCACAACCTCACCTGCCCTTCCCACCAAAGAAGAAAAGTTGTGAATATGTACAATGGTAAAACTTTAAAGAACTCATTCATTCACAGACATATGAAAGCTTATCTATTTTAATTGTATTTTAATTGTTTTATCTTGTTATTGTATTTTTATTGTATTTTAATTGTTGTAAGCCGCCCATAGACCTTTGGGTAGAGTGGGCGGCATATAAGTTAAATAAATAAATAAATAAATAAAATTATGTACTAGCCCATGTAACTACTGTATATGTGTGAATGCTGCAAAGACATGAATGGTTCATATAGATCATAACAATAATCATAATAATCATAATAATATTCATAAAAATGTACAAAGACAAACAGGCCAGAAATCACACAACCTCCGGTGTCTATATACAAATGCCAGGAGTATGGGAAACAAACAAGAAGAACTTGAAATTTTAATTCAGGAGGGTAAGTATGACTTGATAGGAATAACTGAAACTTGGTGGGATTACTCCCATGACTGGAATACAGCAATTGAGGGATATAAACTGTTAAAAAAGAACAGAGAGAATAAAAAGGGAGGTGGAGTTGCAGTATATGTCAAAAATACGCATTCCAGAAATACAGGAGGAGATTAGCTGTCCCATTCAGAGCATCTGGATCAATCTAGTTGGGGCAAAAAACAAAAGGAACTTGGTAGTTGGAGTCTACTACCGACTGCCCAATCAAAGAGAGGAAGCGGATGAAACTTTTGAAAAACAAATTGCAGGGTTTTCAAAGAGACACGACGTTGTAGTGATGGGAGATTTCAATTATCCAGATATATGTTGGGAAGCAAATTCTGCCAAGTATGGCCCTTCCAAGAAATTCCTGGTTTGTGTGGCTGATAATTTTCTCCTACAAAAAGTGGAGAAAGAAACTAGAGGATTTGCTATCCTTGACTTGATTCTGACCAACAGAGATGACTTGATGGGGGAAGTGGCAGTAAGGGGAACTCTAGGCGAGAGTGACCATGTCCTTCTAGAATTCTTGACTTCAAAGGAGACAAAAGCAGAGTGTAGCCCCACACTTCTGGATTTTAAAAAAGCCAGTTTTAATAATCTCAGAACAAGGATAAGTAAGGGCCCATGGCAGGAGATACTAACAAGAAAAGGAGTCCAAAAAGGGTAGGAGCTTCTAAAAAAGGAAATTCTAAAGGCACAACTACAAACAATTCCAACAAGAAAAAAAGGGAGAGGTGGCAAAAAAGGCCAGTGTGGCTTCACAAAAAGCTCAGGGAAGACCTAAAAACCAAAAAAGACATGTACAGGAAGTGGAAAGAAGGCCAGGCCACCAAGGACGAGTACAGACAAGGAAATGAAGGGATGGCATTAGGAGGGCAAATGCTGAGAATGAGCTGAGGTTAGCTGGAGACACTAAAAGCAATAAAAAAGCATTCTTCGGGTATGTTAGTAGCAAAAGACAAACAAAAGACATAGTGGCACAGCTCCGCAATGATGATGGAAAAATGATAACAGATGACAAAGAAAAGGCAGATGTGCTCAATTCCTATTTTAGTTCCATCTTTTCCCATAAGACAGACGATGAACTTCCAAACAAATAGGAAGTGCAAGGGGGGGGGGGGACAGGATTGCAGCTGGAGATTGATAAACAAATAGTCAAGGAATACCTTACCACCTTGAACGAGTTCAAATCTCCAGGGCCGAATGAACTGCATCCGAGAGTACTGAAGGAACTGGCTGAAGAACTCTCAGAACCGCTATCCATTATTTTCTTGAAATCATGGGAAATGGGTGAAGTGCCAGAGGACTGGAGGAGGACCAATGTTGTCCCTATCTTCAAAAAGGGCAAAAAAGAAGAACCTGGGAACTACAAGCCAGTCAGCCTGACCTCCATCCCAGGCAAAATTCTGGAACAGATGGTAAAGCGGTCATTGTGCAAGCACCTAGAAAACAATGCAGTAATAACTAGAAGCCAACACGGATTTGTCAAGAACAAATCCTGCCAAACTTATTTGGTCTTGTATTTTGATCAGGTCACCTCCCTGATAGACAGAGGGAATGCTGTAGATGTAGTATATCTTGACTTCAGCAAAGCTTTTGACAAAGTGCCCCAGGATATCCTGATTAGCAAGCTAACTAGGTGTGGGCTGGATAGATCAAGTGTCAGGTGGATACACAATTGGATACAGAATCGTACTCAGAGGGTGATGATTAATGGGTCCTCCTCTAACCGGGAGGAGGTAACAAATGGGGTAACCCAAGGCTCAGTCCTGAGCCCGGTGCTCTTCAACATTTTTATTAATGACTTGGATCATTAGTGCAGGGAATGCTTGTCAAATTTTCAGATGACACAAAATTGGGCAGAATAGCTAATACCCTAGAAGACAAAAACAAAATTCAAAATTACCTTGATAGGATGGAGCACTGGGCCGAAAGCAACAGAATGAAATTCAACAGGGATAAGTGCAAAGTACTGCACCTTGGGGAAAAAAAAACCTATTGCACAGTTACAAGATGGGGGATACCTGGCTCAGCAAAACTACGAGTGAGAAGGATATTGGAATTGTCGTAGATCACAAGCTAAATATGAGCCAACAGTGTGATGTGGCTACAAAAAAGGCTAATGCTATTTTAGGCTGCATTAATAGAAGTATAGTTTCAAAATCCCACGAGGTGCTACTCCCCCTCTACTCAGCACTGGTTAGGCTTCACCTTGAGTATTGTGTCCAATTCTGGACACCACACTTCAAGAAAGGATGCTAACAAATTGGAACAAGTTCAGAGGAGGGCGACAAGTATGATCAGGGGACTGGAAACCGAGCCTTATAGGAAAGGCTGAAAGAATTAGGCATGTTTAGCCTTGAGAAAAGAAGACTGAGGGGTGATATGATAGCACTTTTCAAATATTTGAAAGGCTGTCATACAGAGGAGGGGCAAGATCTGTTCTCAATCATCCCAGAGTGCAGGACACGCAACAATAGGCTCAAGTTAAAGGAAGCCAGATTTCGGTTGAATATCAGGAAAAACCTCCTAACTGTTAGAGCAGTACAACAGTGGAACCAGTTACCTCAGGAGTTGGTGAGTGCTGGAGGCATTCAACACTGGAGGCATTCAAGAAAAGCTTGGATAATCACCTGGCAGATATGCTTTGATTGTATTCCTGCATTGAGCAGGGGGTTGGACCTGATGGCCTTGTAGGCCCCTTCCAACTTCACTTCTGTGATTCTATGTTTTCAACAAATGAAAAGTGAGAAGGGGTAAAAGACCTCCCTGAATAACTTCCTTTCCTCTTGCCTCTTTTCATCTCTTTTACTTTCATTCTGCTCTTAAAACAGAAAGGCCCTTGTCAGAGCAATCAGAGAGATCTCTCCTGCTGGGTTTTTGGCCAGTGTGTGTATGTTGGCTCATTCTTTCATAACCTCTTCAGGCCTGGGAGATATAGTTTGCATTTCTGTCAAATAATTTCACTACCGTTCAACTTGACAAAAAGCTAAGAAGTCTGGGACACTCTGAGCACACTTGAAATGCAAAAACTATTGTCATGGGCTTAATTTCCCATTTAAAAAAAAATCAAAACTGGTCACTTAACTAACATCTAAAGAGCTTTACCTGTTTCTCAGGCATTTGGGAGTAATTTCTTAAGAAATGAAACTTAAAGGTACTCTGGCACAAAGAGTAGTGGAATAAGAGATCTCAGCATCTCCTGATGGAAGCTGCCATGTGTTTCCCAAGAGAGGGAGGCTGGGGTGAGAGCAAAACCAATAAATGATGTGTGTCTGCACCAATGAAATCTAGAATCAGACACAGACACCAGAAGGTATTTTTTCACATTGTTTTTTCCAATTGAAAGGTGGGTGTAGCTGCTTATAAATCCACTGAGCATTTGCTCTTAGGATATGTTCTGGTGCAAGCCTGCACTGCAGCATTTTTCTCTTTGTCCTTTTCTGAACCCTCAACTTATATTTACATTCTCTACATCTCATTTTATATTGTTGACTTAATATAGTTAGGAATAAGATTTAGGATATTAAATTCATAGATTAATATGTTATAAATCAACAGGGAAATATTATAGTAGATTTAGGCCCCCTTTGGGGTGTATCAGGCAGGGGATTAAGATTTTGTTCTATATAGACAGATAGATTAAGTTAATAGATTTTGTTTCTGTGTGTATTAGATTAGGCATCCTTCAGTCTCGAGAGACTATGGTAACGTGCTCTGTATGGAGGACTTGGAACAGCATCTAGTGTGGCTAAGAAAGCCAATTCGAGAGTGACAATCCCTTCCACACTGAAGACAAATACAATCTGTCCCCTGTCCAGCTCCCTGATTTTGCTGCTTTCGGGACTGCCTCTTTGCCTCGGCCTGCTGGACAAGTGTCTCGTCAAAATGGGAGAGACCATGATGCACAACCTGCCTCCAGGCTGAACGCTCAGATGTCAAGGTTTCCCATCTGTTGAGGTCCATTTCTAAGGCCTTCAGATCCCGCTTGCAGATATCCTTGTATCGCAGCTGTGGTCTCCCTCTGGGGTGATTTCCCTGCACTAATTCTCCATACAGGAGATCTTTTGGAATCCGACCATCAGCCATTCTCACAACATGCCCAAGCCAACGTAGACATCGCTGTTTCAGTAGTGTATATATGCTAAAAATTCCAGTTCGATCTAGGACTACTCTATTTGGAACTTTGTCCTGCCAGGTGATACCAAAAATGCGTCGGAGACAACACATATGGAATGTGTTCAGCTTCCTCTCCTGCCATGCACAAAGGGTCCAGGACTCACTGCAGTACAGGAGTGTACTCAGGACACAGGCTCTATAGACCTGGATCTTGGTATATGCCGTCAGCTTCTTATTAAGCCATACTCTCTTTGTGAGTCTAGAGAACATGGTAGCTGCTTTGCCAATGCGTTTATCCAGCTCGACATCTAGAAGAGACAGTGTCAGAGATTGTTGAGCCAAGGTACACAAAGTCATGAACAACCTCCAATTCTTGCGTGGAGATGGTAATAGAGGGAGGTGAGTCCACGCCCTGGCCCATGACTTGTGTTTTCTTCAGGCTGATTGTTAGTCCAAAGTCTTGGCAGGCCTTGCTAAAACGATTCATGTGTTGTTGGAGGTCTTCAGCAGAGTGGGCAACAATGGCTGCATCATCAGTGAAGAGGAAGTCCTGCATGCATTTCAGCTGGACTTTGGTCTTCGCTTTCAATCTAGAGAGATTAAAGAGCTTTCCATCTGATCTAGTCCGGAGATAGACACCTTCTGTTGCAGTTCCAAAGGCGTGCTTCAGCATGACAGCAAAAAAGATCCCAAACAGGGTTGGCGCGAGGACACAGCCCTGTTTTACTCCGCTTCGGATATCAAAGGGATCTGATGTTGAGCCATCAAAAACTACAGTGCCCTTCATTTCCTCATGAAAGGATCTGATGATGTTAAGGAGTCGAGGTGGCCATCCAATCTTGGGAAGTATTTTAAAAAGGCCGTCCCTGCTAACCAAATCAAAGGCCTTTGTGAGATCTATGAAAGCCACAAAGAGTGGCTGTTGTTGTTCCCTACATTTCTCCTGCAACTGTCTGAGGGAAAATACCATGTCAGTGGTGGACAGTGGATCTATTAGCTCGAAATCCACACTGTGATTCTGGATAGACTCTGTCTGCAAGCACCTGGAGTCTCTTCAGCATAACACGGGCAAGCAGCTTCCCTACAATGCTGAGAAGAGAGATGCCATGGTAGTTATTGCAGTCGCCCCTGTCTCCTTTGTTCTTATACAATGTGACGATGTTTGCATCCTTCATATCCTGTGGTACTCCACCTTCCCTCCAGCAAAGACAAAAGACTTCATACAGCTCGGTGGTGATGATCTCTTTACAGCACTTCAGCACTTCAACAAGGATGTTATCCTTCCCAGGTGCCTTGCCAGAGGCGAGGGAATCCAAGGCCGCTTTTATTTCTGCTAAAGTTGGTTCGCTGTCCAACTCTTCCAAGACAGGCAGGCACTCAATGTTATTTAATGCCTCTTCGGTTACTACATTCTCTCTGGAATATAGCTCAGAGTAGTGCTGCACCCAGCGTTCCATCTGCTGTGCTCAGTCCTGGATGATCACGCCTGTAGCAGACTTCAAGGGAGCAGATTTCTTCTGTATTGGACCTAAAGCCTGCTTGATACTGTCATACATTTCCTTGATGTTACCTGTGTCCGCTGCTATCTGCATCTGAGAGCAGAGCTGAAGCCAATAATCATTGGAACATCTCCTGGCAGCCTGTTGGACTTTGCTACGAGCAGCTCGAAGAGCCTGCAATTTGTACTCACTAGGACAGGCTTTGTATGCTGCTAGAGCTCTCCTCTTTTCCTCGATGGCTGGCATCAACTCCTCTGAATGGGCTTCGAACCAGTCTGCCGTCTTTTTGGTCTTCTTGCCAAATGTGGACAAGGCGGTGTTATAAACAGCATTCTTGAAATGTTCTCATCGTTCAGGTGCATTTGCATCAGCCGGGCCTGGAAGGGTTTCCTCAAGCGCTTGGGCAAATTCCTCCACATTTTTTTGATCGTGAGTCTTGCTGATGTCAATACGTGGTCTTCCTTCCTTTTTCGTGTGATACAATCTCTTTGTTCACAGTTTTACTCTACTACACACCAGGGAGTGATCAGTATCGCAATCAGCACTCTGGTAACTGCGTGTGATCGTAATACAGTCAACCCTCGACTTACGAATTTAATCCGTTCCGGATTAACGTTCGTACGTCGAAAAGTTCATATGTCGAACTATGCATTCCCATAGGAATGCATTGAAAACCCATTAATCTGTTCCGGCCGAAGAAAAAAATACCCCCCCCCCCAAAAAAAGAAATGAAAAATAAAACACTTGCAGTCCCACGCTGGGACTGCAAAACACACACACACACAAAACAAAAACATCCAAAAATAAACATTTGAGCAAGTCCCACGGTGGGACTGCAAAAAAAAAAATCACCAAAAAAAACAACACAGAAACATACCCCCCCCAGCCCAAACCTACCCTCCAAAACCCACCCAGAACAACTTTTTAAAAAGAAAAAACAGCAGCACCTTACCGTCGGAAGCCTCCCTAGCAAAGCACCAGCACCCGCGGCTTCTCCTTCCTCCTCTTGCGCAGCTTCGGCGGCGCTTACTCGCGAATAGACCCGCGCTGTCCGCGGCGCTTACTCACGAGTAGACCCGCGCTGTCCGCGGCGCTTACTCACGAGTAGACCCGTGGCAGGGAGCGCACTGGACTGGCGCCCTCCCCATCGCCCGCCCCTGCCTTTTTTACCTGCTGGGCAAGCCTCTGAGACCCAGCGCCGATCAGCTGAGAGGCGGGGAGAGGGGGGGCGGGAGCGGAGAAGAGCACAAAATGGCTGCTGGGAAGGCAGGGAAATAAAAAAATGGTGCTTCTCCCCTGCCCCCGGGAGGCTTCTGAAAGTGGCGCTTGCTGCGGGGGGGGGGGGGGGAGGGAGGTTCCCTGCCTTCCCCGTGGGTTTTTTTTCCTGTTCGTAACTCAGAAAAAGTTCTCAAGTCGAGTCTGTTTTTTCCTATTAGAGTGGTTCGTAAGTTGAAATGTTCGTATCTGGAGCCGTTCGTAAGTCGAGGGTTGACTGTACTAGGAAGGCTAGAATGTCTTGTGAGGATCAAATTGAGCTGATGCCAATGCTTGGATCTTGGATGTCTCCAGGAAACTCTGTGTTGAGGCTTCGTATTAAAGAACATGTTGCTGACACAAAGACCATAATAACAGCAACACAAGCCACAAAAATGCCATGGAAGGCAAGCAGATGAAAACAGAAATACTAAGAATGGTACTTCCCATTTTGAATGACAAGATTTGTGTGAGTTCAATGGTGCAGGGATCGCTATGACCTATTTAAAAGGTGCATTAACAATTCATTTTAGATACTGTACTTCCAGGAACAAAAATCCCAGGGATGCTGGCAAGTCTTTGCTACCAAGTTCCAAGTCTGAGTCTTTTGTACCAAGTCCCAAGCCCCAAGTCCAACTCCAAGTCCAAGTCCCTATTAAAAAAAACCAAGCCTTTTCCCCCCCAGAAAAAAAGGAGGGGTGGGTAGGTTCCAAGCCGCGAGTCGAGTCCAAGTCACTGGGAAAAAGAAAAACAAATCGAATCTAAGTCAAGTTGCTGGTGTGACTTAAGTCCGACTTGATCGTGAGTCCTGTGACTCAAGTCTCCATCCCTGAAAAATCTACCTTTGTGGTGGAAGGAAGGGACTAGGGGCAGGGGACAGCAAAAATAGCCTTTGAGAGCTGCATATGACCCCTTTGAGTACACTTTGCCATAGGAGAAAAAACTAAACAATGGTAAAACTTTAAAGAACTCATTCATTCACATTCACAGACATGTGAAAGCTATGATGTACATGTAGCCCATGGAACTACTGTATATGTGTGAATGCTGCAAAGACATGAATGGTTCATCTAGATCTTCCCTGATTTCCCTGCTGCTTGCTGCTTATTTATGCTCTTCACCATCATACTGGCTCAGCCAATCAGTAACACTGACATTGTTGCCAGAAGTGTAATCCTACATATGATGATCTTGGCAGTACTACAATGCTTATTATTGTCAGTCATTATTTATTTGGCAATTTATTTATTTTTTGCCCCAAGTGGCATTTCCATTGCTGGAAGGAAAGGTTTTTTTGTTTTAATTGACATAGTACCCCTGATTTGAGACAATCCACTGATCAGAAGAAAATGCGCCCCCAGATTATTCGTGTCACTGCAGAAACTGGTGACAAATTTAGTAATTCTGTCTGAAATAACTTACTTCACCCCCTTGTTGAGGAGGCTGCATTCTGCCAGATTACCTCAGAATGCCATTCCAAGCCTTGTGGTTGTCGTGTGCTCTCAAGTAGCTCCCAACCTATGAGGACCCTAATAAGGTTTTAGAAGTATGTGAAATGTTTGAGGAGTGGTTCATAATTGCCACCACAACCCAGTAAGTGTCTATGGCTGAACAGGGATTTGAACCCAAGTCTCCTGAGTCCTGATCTGACATGCTTTACTCTCCACACTGGCTTTTATTCCAAATCTCTAGGGGATGCAATAGTTCTAAGGAAGCGGGGCTGCTCATGAAAGAGTTAGTGTTAAGTATCCCAGGAAGCTAATCGACATTTTCTCTTATTTTCTATTAGATCAAGCTCTCCTGTTCTGAATGGCAATAAGAGGAGATTTATGGCAGATTAACTTCGATTAAGGACAGATTAACTTAGGCAAATTGTTTAAATACTTAAATCCACACTGGCCAGCTCTTCATAAATTTTTATACATGGTTGTTTACAAATGTTATTTCTCCTGTACGTGTATGGTCTCTCTTTCAGACTGAGCTCTGTACTGAGATTTCAGAGGGGAAAAAAACTATTTGAGGGGTTCATTTTTTTTTAAAAAAATAGCAATTCTTTTAAAAAATATAATACACAGAGCTGCATAAAATATATTTATAGCTCTTATTTCCATCTACTCCTGCTTAGATGTAAATGAGTACAAATGAAGCATGACAAGCAATTTGCTGCTGTTAATGACCTGACACACTGCACCTATGTTTGTGTGTGTGATTAGATTTTTGTATGTGAGAAAAAGTGTCTTGTGTTAACTATGTTGCTTTTTAACCTTGTTCCTGAACATTTACTTAATGAGTACATTGGGATATGTCAGACATTTGCATCAAGCCTGCATGTTCTATGTAGTGGAAGGGAGCACAGGTGTGGAAGACACAGCTGGCCCTAATGTGAGGCAGAATGAGGCAGTTGCCTTGGGTGGCAAATGTGGGATGGTGGAGCATGAGCAGCAACGGTAACCCCAGTCTTTCTGCAGCTTCTTGTGCCCACATACCAAGTGGGCATTTGGCTGTACATGTGGGCCTATGAACACATATCTCCCTCTCTCTCTCTCTCTCTCTCTCTCTCTCTCTCTCTCTCTCACTCACTCACACACACACACACACACACACACAAGTTTTACTCTTCCGTTCATGTAACACCTGTGATTGTTCTGCAAAATATACCAGTGGAACGAATGTCAACAGCAGACAACCAACTCTTGTAATTGTTCTCAGAGGGGAAAAAAATCTGTCTTTAAATAGCAATTCTCTGGAAGATGTCAGATTTCCACACATATTCTTAGAAATAAGAGGCAAATCCAACAGCCTGTCTGTATTAGCGAGCACATTTTCTCTCCAGCTAAAGTCAAGTGTAAACTCATTGCGGTGGGAGATAACAGTATCCTTCAATGCACCACTGATTGTGTTAGAAATGTATATATCCTAACATAATGAGGAATGCAATCCAGCTATAATGTGTTGCCAGGATTGCCAAACGACTACTTTTACAAGAATCTGGCTGTGCTTTTGGCTTTCTCACAGGTTGCCATACAAAAGAAAGGTGCAAACAAAGATTTCCCCTTCATCTGTGAATATGTTTTTGTGAAATTACAAAATCATAGAATGATGAAGTTGGAAGTGGCCTATAAAGAGATTGAGTCCAATGCAGGAATCCAAATCAAAGTATATCTAATAGATGGTTGTCTGAATTTTCCTTTAATGCATCCAGTGTTGGATAGCTCACCACCTCCTCAGGTAATTAGTTCCATTGTCATACTGCTCTACTGTTAAGAGGTTTTTCCTGACATTCAGCCTAAATCTGGCTTCTTGTAGCTTGATCCCATTATTACGTGTCCTGCCCTATGGGATGATCAAGAACAGATCCTGCTGCTCCTCTGTATGATTATTACTAGAGATGGGGGTATTAATATTAATATATGAATACAAATATCCCCGCGCAGCTGGAGTTAACATCTGGTGGCAGCGGCCCCTCTTCCTTCCAATCACTCCGGAGCGCCACTTGGCTAGCCACTCGGCAGCCTTGCAGGGAGACTCGTCCTCCCTCCCTCTGCCAGGAGTGGCTAGCCGACCGGGAAGAGAATGGTGCTCGGGAGCGATTGGAAGGATGAGCAGGGCCAGCGCCAGCAGTGGATGTGTGAGTGGACAGTCCAGCCCCAGGGGCTGGACCCTCATTAACTCAAGCTGCATGGGGATATTCGTATATGAATATCCCCATCTCTAATTATTACCCCTCAAGTATCTGAAAAGTGCTATCATATTTCATGTCCAGTTCCTTCAGTCTTTCCTCATAGGGCTTGGTTTCCAGTCCCCTGATCATCCTTGTTGCCTTCCTCTGAACTTCTTCCAGTTTGTCTGCATCCTTCTGAAAGTGCAGTGTCCAGAAAAACAATAACTTGCATTATAAATCAGACTGTGGCCAAGGGAGATATATGCATGACCACATTTCAGGATAATTTTAAACCCCCTGCTGCCGCTATTGGTGCTGGTCCATCTACTGCCTCCCTGCCTAAGTTTCCGGCTTAGCCCAGTTGGCAGGCCTGAGTCTAGAGAGCCCATCTATGGTTAACAGTCATGTCAGCAACAAAGGCAACATGGCTTTCTGCAATGAGCTGTCCCTTCCGAGCTTGGTCCAAGTACTCAGATAAGCCTGGCCACAGTGCACCCTGCTAGTACACGTCACCTTTGATCCCAGAAAGGTGAGCTTGTCTTCCAGTCCACATTCATCCAGGCCAACTCCCAAGCTGGTTCTACTGGAGCAGGAGCCTGCCAACATTCATAATGAGACTTTTTGATGGCAACTTCTCATTTTTACAACCCAGTCTGCAATCAGAGCAGCTATAGGGCTTTTGGCAGTGAGGTCCCTTTTCCTAGATTGGGAATGATTCTTACCTCATTATCAGAGTAGTGTTGCTTTTAGTGTTCGCAGTAAGCAGCTGGATTGTCAGAGAAAATATCCTCTTACAAACAACACTGATGATGCATCAAGATTAGTCCTCACTTCTCTGTGTTTAGTTCCCTGATCTCTGTAGGGCCAGCCTCTGATTCTCTCTCTCTCTCTCTCTCTCTGTGTGTGTGTTTGTGCATGCAAAGGCATACACAGACATGGACACAGAAAGTAAAATATTGGTATTTCTTAAATTCTCATTTAACTGAGAGTACTTTTTACACTTAATTCTGAGATTGGTTCACTTCATTCCTCAATTGATTAAGTGTTTAAATCTTAGACTATCTAATGCATACATCTAGCTTGGCTTGTGCACTGAGGTTTGTCTCACTTCCATTGCAGGAATCCTTAGGTCCATGGATGCAGAATATATATTTTAAGTGCAAAAAATCCTACCTTAAATCTGTAGCATCTACATTTAAGGTAAAGAAAGACTCCATGTGTCTGAAGCTTTGGAAAGCGGTTGCTGGTCAGTGCAGACATCACTGAACAGGGTTACCTGAAAACATGCTGCTGCAATTTTGATTGCATGCAGTTTGCAAATATGTGCATGATTTTGTGTCCATTAGTTCTTCCAGAATACCTTGCAAGTCTGAAATCGATGAATTTTGGAGGCAAGGTTTGTTCTTTTGTTTCATTTGTAAGGTGGAAAATGGGTATTTCTGCATCAAGGTACAAAACCCAGTGAATTTCTTGCACATCCTTATTCAATGAATATTTGATCTAGCAGGATTCTTATTGTGTTCCCATGCATATGCAGGCTTTACCTTTCCCTATTTCACAATATAAGCATCTGTCCCCATCACAAGATACTTCTATGCATATTAATTTGAATGAAAACAGAATGTGACTTTCTTGTATTTGCACAAATCCTTAACCCAGGTCTACTTTTTTGTGTTGTTCACATCATCTCCAGCACACAGCCTATTATTGAGATCATCATCCTGCCATAGCTCATTATCTAACAATCTGACCAATATTCTGGGTCAGATTGAAATTAACTCAGTTGAAATTAACTAATTGATCCGTTAGTTGGATAGCTGAACTTTGGTCTCATTAAAACCCATGGAACAATTTAATCATGACTTATAACCCTGCCAATTTCATTTAACTGGTCTGCTCCAATGTTCTGTCCCATTTACAAATGTACCAGTGTAAAGTAAAGGTTCCCCTTGACATTTAGTCCAGTCGTGTCCGACTCTAGGGCGTGGTGCTCATCCCCATTTCCAAGCCATAGAGCCAGCGTTTGTCCGAAGACAGTTTCTGTGGTCACGTGGCGAGCGCAACTAGACACGGAACGCCGTTACCTTCCCACCGTGGTGGTACCTATTTATCTATTTGCATTTGCATGCTTTCGAACTGCTAGGTTGGCAGGAGCTGGGACAAGCAACGGGAGCTCACTCCGTCGCGTGGATTCGATCTTACGACTGCTGGTCTTCTGACCCTGCAGCACAGAGGCTTCTGCGGTTTAACCCACAGCGCCACCACGTCCCTAACAAACCTGTCAGTTTCACTTTTCCCCACATTTCAATGTTGTGACTTGGTTAGATTGTCATAAGTACATACCTTTGGAAATGAAATTCTCATCCATCCTGTTCCAGTCACCCCACTTTGTTTGCAGCAAAGCATAGCTACAATCCCAGTTTCTAATGCAGGCATAAAAGAACCCAAATTGTGCATTTGGGATTTACTTAATGATCACCATAAAATTTATCCTTTTTGTATAAATTAAACAAGGCACAGATAATGATAGTATCTAAAAGAGACATTTCTCCCACACTGAGTTACACAGTAGATGATGATGATGAGCAGCAGATTGTTCTATAATTGTAAACATAACTTGCTTTTAAAAACAATAGTATAAGGCATGTGGGAGGCTGAGCCAAAGGCTATTAGACTCTGACATTTTACTTGTTTCCCCAAATGTCTTCACTCTTCACTTTAATAATTTTAAAGGGCACTCTGGAGCCATTTCTTCTCTCGTTATAAAGACAATTAGGTGTTTCTTTTATGCACTTCCACAGAAATTTTTACATCTTCTGACCTCCAATATTCACTCGATGGATTTTTTTCCCTTTTGAACAGAAAAATCTTAAAATAATCCACAAGTGGAATCAGTTTATTTTCACATATGGTTTTCTGTTTGCTGACATTAATGCAAACACTGTGGAGGGAAAACATATATAAGAGCCACTGAAGGTAAAAATAGAGAATCTGTCTAACATGCAGATTTCTTTGCATCTTGTCTTTGGAAAGAGCAAGGGTGTTATCTAAATTAGATTTGGCAGAAATGAGAGGATGCTTCTTTTATTGGGTAACAGCTTGAGCACAAGCCAGTTACAGGAGCAGCTTCACACGCAGTCATTCAGCAACTGTAAACACACAGATAGATTGCAGATCTTCAGTAGAGATGTCCTGTTGCTAACCCACAAGGTAGTCCAGTGGTTTACTTTACCCTCAGTTTGGTGAATGTGGTGTCCCAATTGTATGTATGATATTGATCCATAAATGTTGTATGAGTGGGTGGTAGTGGCTGAGGAGACTTCACACTTTCTGCCATTGCTTTGAACAGGTTTTGCTTATGAGTTCTCTCCCTCTTACATTTAGCGCCTAAACTCTACGAGCCAAGGATCATGTCAAACCAACTGCAGAAATTCCCAAGTTCAGAGTATGTTCTGCAGAATGAGTGGGGGCTAGATACCCTATTAAGGCACTAGGCGTAATTCCCAGTGGTTAATTCCTAGAGGTTAATGTCAGGAAGGAACTGATTATAGATGAAACCGAAGTATTGATATATACAGGCTGAAATCTAGTAGTAAGACACAACTAGAGTAAGTCCATTGAATTAGTGGGAGCATGGTGAGCCAACTCCTCTGTAAGTTCCATTGATTCAATGGACATACTCCAGTTGCAATTCACTACTGAATTTCAGCCAGTATGTGCTAAAATATTTTAATTAGCTCTTTCAGTCGGCATTAGAATCTGTAAATGTAGCTCACTTCAGCTTTCTCTCTCTCTCTGAAATCTTCTTTTCTAATTTATTTTCTTTACAAGAATTATTTTGAGATCTATAACAAAATTTTCTGGGACATTTAAGTGTTCTAAATGTACTGTGTTCTGCCATTTCTGATGTCAGGTATGTGTCCATTCACTGCCCTGCATGAAGACTGTAATGTCTGTCCAATGTAGTATGCAAAGGCAGTGGACAGCATTAGGTGACATTAGCAGATCAACAAGAAAACAAGTCCTGATGTTCTGGGTGATATTGTTGGGACCTATAATGGTACCGTCCAAGTAGATGCAGATGACATATAGGTTTGTAGCAGGGTCTTTTTCCTGTCTCCATATCCATGTCATACAGCCTTTTGAGTGTCAGTAGTTATTTATGATGAGGTGGGGCTGTCTGTAAGCTATAGCCAACAATCCGGAAGAAGAGAGCATTACTGTCCAGAATAAGCTGTAGACCACTGGTGATACCTTTGGGAGGTGTGAATGACGAACAATCATGTTTCATCATGTTCTTTGTTGAGTCTGTGTTGTAGTAGGTTGTTTCTGATTATCTGTCTTGTCTGTCAATTTGTGTCCCCCCCCCCCCCCATCTCATTAGGTGGGTGCTATAGTTTAAGAAATGCCTGCTGTAAATCCAGGAGGTCTGAATCTCTGTTTTGTAGATCTGAGCAGGTGTGGTTCTATTGGAAGGCTTGGACTTAGACAATATATTTTCTGGATCTGAGCAGATGTGGTTCTATTGGAAGGCTTGGCTTTAGACAACAGATTTTGTGGTGTGATCTGGATAGAAGCAGGAGGCATGCAGATATATATTATGGTCAGTGGGTGTTCAATATAATGTGATGCTTTTGTGCCTGTTGCATAGCTGCATGGTGCATGTACTTGTGCATTCATTTAGGTTTGCATAGGTAAAGGTAGAGCAAAGCTTAATTCTGGTGGATTTTTCAAAGAGACTGTGTTCTGAGTCTAGATGATTTATTTATTTATTTACTTATTTTAAATGTTTTATCCTGCCTTTCTCCTCATGGCACAGTGGTTAAACTGTTGTACTGCAGCCAAAACTGTGCTCACGACCCAAGGTTCAATCCCAGGTAGCCAGCTCAAGGTTGACTTAGCCTTCTTTCCTTCTGAGGTTGGTAAAATGAGTACCCAGCTCGTGGGGGGGGGGGGGGCAATGTGTAGCCTGCAAAATTAACTTCTAAACTGCCCAGAGAGTGCTTTAAGCACTATGGGGCGGTATATAAACAGCATGCTTTTTTTATTTGCTTTCTCCTTTAAAAGGACCCACTGAAAGAAATCATCAATGTATTTCAACCTCTAGATATTTTTAAGTATGCTTGGTTTCCCTTTACGGGCAACTGGGGCATCGCAAAGTTTGGCTATGCTCCAAAACTCTGCGAGGATGCATTTTTGTATGTGCCAAACGCCACTTGGTGAGTGGATGGTGAAAATACTCCAGGAAACCCAGCTCAGTTCCAACAAGTTATTTTCCACCCTATGTGACATGCAATATTATGACCTATATACTAGCTAGGGTTGTAGTCAGTGAAATGCTAGCATTTACATTGTGGTGAGAGGTTGGATTTGATAGAGCTTTGATTCTCTTCTTCTCCATGAGATGACCAAAATAATCTAGCCATAATCCGCAAAACACTTTCTTTACCTTATTAAGTGGGTTGTATATGCAATCAATTTACGATGAAACAAAGTCAGCTATCTTCCTTTCCCTTGTTCCTAGGTTACATATATATTAAAGATCAATATAGCCTATTGATTGAGAATAAGAACTGGCTAACATAAGGAACCTTGTATTCCTGCTGCAGTTTAAAATTTTGACAGGGTTAGGTAGGCAGGGACCGTCACTTGCTCAGAAGGGGGACGCTTTACATTCCATAATTTTCCACATCTGTCTTTTGGTATGTTGTCAATGATTTTTGATTTGCTATTGTTTGTTTGTTTAAATTTTTATAACATGTTTAATTGTGGAAAGGATGTATGGTGGTAAAAACATTAAAATATCAATACAACGAAACCATTTAAAATCTAAACATCAATAATACAATCAATAGGCTTAAAGCTGTCAGACATTATTTGGGCCTCATTATTTAGCACTTGAAAAATAAGTACCAGTTTCTTAAATTGGTTCAATATCATGTTTGGCTTAACACCAAATAATAGCCAACATAGCTCCTTCGGAACTGCTCAGTGGTTTAGGTTTCTGCCTGCGGAGCCAGAAGTTGGGAGTTTGATTCCCCACTGTGCATCCTTGACAGGGCCTGGACTCAGTGATCCAGAGGGTCCCTTCCAGCTCTGCAGTTCTTAGATGATGATGGTGATGATGATGATGTGGCTCCATCTACACAAAAGGCAGAATTCTACTACCAGAATTCTTTGTTAGTTAAAGCTTACATTAAAGTACTCCAACCTGGCACATGAATCATTGTAGGCAGAGTATCCCAATCGGAAAAACCTGTAGCTAACCAATCAAAGTTCATAAAAGATGTTCTGAGCACCCAAGGCTATGGTCTTTAAGAAACAATGTTGAGTTTAAAGCTATGCACCTGATCCTTTGGGGAAGTGCAATCCTATCTAAATTAGGCTTTACATCAAATTCATGGCATCACTCTCCAAAAATAGTACTTTTGTTGTGCTTCAGCTTCGATTTATAGGGCTTTATCCAGCTCATTAGTATAAAGGAAAAAATAGCCAGGTTAGGCATCAGTAGAACCATATTCTTACCTTGTAATACTTAAATTGGTTCACTAAAAAGTTACAAACAAGCCAAGCTTTCAAGTTTTACCAGGACTCTTCATTAGGCATCATGAGGCCTCTTCTTCATCATGAGGGTTCCATCTCCTCCAGTCACTAGGTATGGCTGCCAGTTTGGCTTTAATTGAGTTTTTAACCTAATGGAACACTTACATTCCATATCCTATTTTGCTCATATTGAGAATTCCATCTACGTCCATGTACTTCTGTTCCAAGCCGGGATGGGGTCGTGTTCATCATGCAAAGCAGCGGAGAGGAGAGGTTGTAAAAATGTATTGCCTGATACCAGAGTGTTGGTGGAACGTAAAAGCTCACCTATTTTGCAACTTTTTAGTAATCCAGTAAAGGCATTGCCCCTAGAAGAATGTTGCTCGTTAGTCTCTAGACAGTGGTTCAGTGTCTCCACAGCCTTGCCTGAATATGATGAGAAACAGAAATAGAACTGGATCCAAATCTCTAGATGACCTTACCCTGCCACTTCCTATAAATATTAAAGAGAATAGAGGGAGAGGTAGAACCATTTGGGAGACAGTTGCTCAAGCCCTACGGAGCTGAGCAGCAATCTCTAAAACAAAACTTTCTCAAACTAATTGTGCAGGTATGTGTAGAACCATCATATCAGTGTAGTCCTGAGTGAGGGATGTCAATTGTAGCATAGTTTACCCTCATGCGTTAAACAGAAAACTTTTAAAAAAACTGCTTGAGACAAGTGCAAGACAAGAAGATTTTTTAAAGCAGAGGAAAGGTGTACATTTTCATGAGTATTTTTTGTACATTTCTGTAAAAGGTGCACTATTAGAAATGTGATCATTCTTGCTTTGCTGTGCAAAGTAAAAGTTGCACTGGATGGCATGAGTACTACTGCCCTGCTGAATGCTGGGGCAGCAGGCAAGGTGTCGTCAAGCAGAGTCTCCAGAAACTCAAGACTGTCAGAGTTGCTTGAACCGGAATTTATTGAGGTCAGGCAAAATAGTGCTGACCAAGTGGAATTAACAGACACTTCCTGTTCTTTAACTCCCTTCTGAGGAGGAGGTCGAGTTGCCATCACTAGCCCCCTGAGTGTGCTTGCTTGAGCCTGACCCCAAGTTGCCACCAACAGGGTCACGGCATCCAAAGTCTCTGAGTTGTGTTGGGGCTTCAGAACAGTCCCTAGCCACCCAATGCCCTTTAGGGATGGCTTGTAGAGCTGGCTTCTGGAAAGGTGGTCTGTCTCCCCAGCTCCTCCTGGAGGCACTGCTGTCATTCTTTCTGGCACTTGCATCTCCAGCACTGTTCTACCAGCAGGTGGTCCATATCACCTGATACACACAGGATGAGTTCCTCTGTCACTTTGCTCCACGTCTCTTCATTATCCAACACTTCGTCCTCGGGGGTTTCTGCCTCCATTTCTGTCTCCATCTCCTACTCTGACTCCTCCTTCTTGGTGTCTGACCTTCCCCATCCTCTTCCCTGTTGCCTTTCACCCCTTGCAGGTGCCTACTAGTCTCTGCCCCCATTTCCTCACCCAGCTGGTCCTCATCTGCTGATTCCTTTGCTCCAACCCTGGGGCCTGCTGTCCCTCTGCAGCTGCTTGAGGCTGGGAGAGTAGTTCCTAATGGGCCCTCCAGATAGCATGGGGTGAGAACAGACAAACCACCAGGGGTTCCATCAGTGATCCCCTCACAGACAGGTTCCTTGTGTCTCTCTGATTCGTCAGCCTGTTCTACTGTATTTGCTCTCTGTCTCTGTGTCTCTTTCTTTGTGAGCTTAGCTTCATAAGAGAAATGACACTAGTGCAGAGATAGGAGTTCAACACAAATCATATTTTGCACAAATCAGGAAATTTACATGAAAAAGCAACCATCTGTCATCGTTGACTTGCACCAGACCAAAGATCTTGCCAAGAGGGTTGAAGGAGTAGTTTTGCCATGCTGAGAAATCCAGATTCAGCTAGAATCTTGGCAACAGTGAGATCTGTTCATATCCTTGCCCTCTGTTAGGGTTGTGAATTATCTTAAGAGTGAGGTATTTTGTGGAGCTCTCAATAAGAAAACAAGAGCACCTGTCTATGCAAATTAAGCAAAATTACATAAGCAATGCTTAAGACAAATAATGTAGTCCAAAAGGATAATGGTTGCTGCTTTGTTGTATGGATTGTTAAGGGTTTGAAGTAGAGATGGGGGTATTCATATTCGTATACGAATACGAATATCCCTGCACAGGTGGAAATAACGAGGGTCTGGCCCCATGGGGTCGGACTGTCCACTCACGATTTTGCCGCTGACACGAGCTCGTCAGACCTTCCTATCGCGCTGTTGTCCGCAATCGATTACCCAGTCCTCGCAGGAGGCGGGATGACAAGCCTCTCTGCTAGGTCGGAGAGTGGCAAATCCATTGCAGAGAACAGCGCAATAGGAAGCCTATGCGGAGCCAGCGGCAGCAGCAAAATTGTGAGTGGACAGTCCGGACCCAATAGGCCGGACCCTCATTATTTCCACCTGTGCGGGGATATTAATATGAATACCCTCATCTCTAGTTAGAAGCACTCAATGGTTGAATTTTTTTAAACAGGCAGCCAGTCATCCAGTGCTTGCTGTATTTTTTGCTTCTTCAAGGGAAAGGACATTAGCTTTGTGCAGAGACCCTTTCCACAAAGAGATCTGGATGATCTTCTCCTGCTCCACCCTTGAGGTGAGGGATCTTGTGGGGCTTGTGGGAATACTATCCCCATATGAACCCCTAGCCTGAACCCAGATTAAAATGGGTCTAGGTAATCCATTATCTAGATAATTATTTGGCTCTGCTATGCAAAATTGCCTTTCTTATATTGCTTTAAAGATGGGCAAAAGCCAGAAAAATTGTGGGTCGTGATGGTTTGCGGTTTGTGACTAACCACGGACCACCAGGAACCACTTGGAAAACGAACTGATTTGTGGTTTGTAGTGGTTTGTGCCCATTTCTAACCCCCCCCCCCAATAATTGCCTGGCCTATTTGTTGCTGCTGCCGCTGCCATTTTCTTGGCTTCCCCAAGTAGCCTGGAGAGTCTATGGTGGTGGAGAAGCCAGCTGGAGGAGCCAGGTTGCAGCCTCTGAGCATGCGCCCACCACAGGCACATGCTCAGAGGCAGTGGCCTGGCTTCCCTGCTGGGCCACTGCCTCTGAGGATGGCACTCGGGGATCATCAGGGCACCCTGGCTGGTGGTGGTAGCAGCAGCAGTTAGGCCACGGCAATGCGGGGTGGAAGGGGGTGGGCAGGTAGGTGAGCCCAGTTTGCCAAAGCAACTGAAACGCTAAGGGGGAAAAGTTTGGCATTTTGTTTTGCTTGGCAAAACAGGATCCCCAATCTGGGTTGTGAAGGAAGGAAGGGTTCAGGGCTTGCTTCGTGCCCATCTTTATATTGCATTATAAATGTGAACTGCTAATGTTGAGTTAAAGTCAAAGCAATTTTTTACAAATGGTAATAGGTTGGAGCCAGACTTGTGACAACATAGTGAGGGAAATTGGATGGGTCAAAGTATGTCCTTGTGCACAAATCGGTTAATCCTTCTTTTATTGTTGGAAATGACTTTATGAACAATATAAAATTCAGAAGCAGCCAGCTATCCAAGTTATCACGCGGGCTCAGACACACCTTCTTCCAAGGCCGCTGAGTGAAGCTCCAGAGGCTTCATTTAAAAAACCGCTTAGAAGGTCTCAGAGTTTGCCTAGACTGACTTTGGAAGAACAAAAGGCAGACCTAGAAATTAACATCCAGTCCCCTCGGGCAGAACAGCCCCCACTGGCCAAACCGGTTTTGCCAGCCGAGAAGCAACTTCCGTTACCTGGGAAACCAGAAGCAGCTCCTACAGAATTTAATGGCCCAGAAGGGGGGTTTGTCACCGAAATGGCGAGCTCAAGTGAGTTCAAAAGACTCCAAGAAACTGACCCTTCTTTAACTGCTCTGCGATCACAAGCTGATCAGCCCCAGCGTTGAGTCAGTCTAAGCCTGTAACTTTTTGCTGGGATCAGAATGGCTTATTGTACCGCCAGTTCGCCCCTTATGCTAGAGTTGATCTGGAACCGTCTAGACAGCTCATGGTACCCCAAAATTACAGGCAGAAAGTTTTGGAACTGGCACATTCTACTCTGTTTTCGGGATATTTGGGAACCAAAAAGACTTTTACAAAGGGTCACTCAACATTTTTACTGGCCAAATGTGGCGAGGTCTGTGAGAGACTTTGTTTCTTCTTGTGACACATGTCAAAGAATGGGACATAATCCTGATAAGACCAAGGCAAGGGTCCAACCGACCCCAGTTGTGGGCGAAGTTTTTAGTTGTCTTCAAATGGATGTTTTAGGGCCTTTTTTGCCATCTAAGTCACAGAAGCGTTTCGTTGTCACATTCGTCTGCCAGGCCAGCAGATGGGCCGAGGCCTACCCTGTCTCCACTATCTCCGTAAATTCAATTGTTAAAGTGTTTTTGGA
The DNA here is from genome assembly GCA_037013535.1 of Intellagama lesueurii. NCBI lineage: Eukaryota > Metazoa > Chordata > Lepidosauria > Squamata > Agamidae > Intellagama > Intellagama lesueurii. The sequence continues at coordinate 118,798,825 of JBAJHW010000001.1, forward strand.
AGTTTGTGCAAGGATTGGAATTCCATCTGTGTTGATTTGTGACAGGGCCAGTGCTTTTAGAAGTGAACTGATGAAAAGAGTTTGTGAAATGGCTGGTACTAAAATAAATTTCAGTGTGGCCTATCATCCCCAATCTCATGGGTTGGTAGAGCGCACGCAACAGACATTGCTCAAGATGATTAAAGCTTATGTGCAGGACTTTGGAAGGGGATGGGATGAGGCTATCCTTCTGATCCTCCTCGCCTACAGATCAGCACCCCACGAATCTCTAGGCGGATTCAGTCCTAGTGAGGTGGTGTATGGAAAGAATTTGCGTGGACCTTTGGACTTAGTGAGGGCTGACTGGGAAGGCACAATCCAATCCAGTTCAGTGCCTGTTGCTGACTTTGTGTACAATTTGCAGATGAGGCTGAAAACTATTCAGAAGATGGCTAAAGAAAATCTACAGCAGGTCAAAGCTAAGCAAATATTTTTTCATGATCTCAAATCAAGGCACAGAGAGTTTGAAGTGGGAGACTCTGTTCTTGTCTTGAACCCTCTCAGGCCTCATAAATTAGACATTGAATGGGAAGGCCCAGGAAAGGTGTTGCAACGTGTTGGGACTGTAAATTACCTTGTTCAAATGCCTGGTTCTGGGGAAAAAACTATCATCTATCATGTTAACAGCCTGAAACCATATCAGGACAGAGCAGCTGTCATTCTGAGGTGTCAAGCAGCTTGTGTTAGGCCAGAGGAAGAGCCTATGGACATTCTGTCTAATTTGGAAAATGCTGGAAATTGGTTAGACAACTTTGTTCATTCAGGTTCTCCTGATGAGCAAGCATGGCTTTCTCAAATCCTGGAATATTACCAAAGTGTGTTTTCTGACAAGCCTGGTGCTACTGATTTAGTCACCCATGCTATAGACACTGGGGACAGCCCCCCTGTACGTTCCAGCCCCTATAGAGCTATAGGCTCTCATGCTGCACAAATTGAAAAGAAAATCCAGAAGATGTTAGAGTTGGGGGTTATTGAACCAAGCAATGTGCCATGGGCCAGTCCTATCGTCATTGTGCCAAAGAAAAACACTTTGGGAGAAATTTTGGATGAGGTCAGATTTTGTGTGGACTACAGGAAGCTGAATAGCTTAACAGTTCCTGACCTCTACCCTTTACCTAGGATGGATGATCTGATAGAACGCCTAGCCTCCTCCCAGTTCATTAGCATAATTGATTTAAGTTCAGGTTACTGGCAAATTTATCTCGAAGAAAGTGTGATGGACAAAACCACATTCATAAGCAATGTAGGGACTTACCGTTTTCGACGGCTCCCATTCAGATTAAAGAATGCAGCCCCAACCTTCCAGAGGATGATGGACAAACTGTTAGCTGACCTATCCTTTGCTTCAGCTTATTTGGATGATCTTGCTATATTTAGTTCTGATTTTGCTTCTCATATGTCTCACATTGAAACTGTGTTATGTAGATTGCAAAATGCTGGTTTGACAGTCAAAGCCAGCAAGTGTCAGTGGGTAAAGGCCAAGGTTCTTTATTTGGGTCATTTGATTGGGCAGGGGGAGATTCAACCGATTCAGGCTAAGGTGGACAGTATCCTGCAGTGGCCTGTTCCTACTTCAAAGAAACAGGTTCAGTCATTTCTAGGCTGGTTGGTTACTACAGGAAATTCATTCCTAATTTCAGTGACACAGCAGCTCCTTTGTAAGACCTGAAGAGGAGAATAACGTTTCCAGCAGGGACACAGGCAGGAATAATAAAATATAAACTTAGATGTCACAATTTCTTGCAGCACATCTGTAAATATTCTTCTTCCCCTGAAACCCATAATATTGATTCTGAGGACACTTGGTGGACATGATCTACTTTTTTGTAAGACATGAATCCAAGCTTGTATGTGGCCAAATGGCCACTGTGCATATTGGAAAAGAAGGGTGGAGTTAATTCATTGGCCAAGAGCCAGTATCCTGTTGATGCAGTGTGATAAAATTTTCCAGTCACTTCCCCCAAAAAACAGTCTCTTGAGGATAGTCCACTCCTCTAGAGCAAGTCTGGAGGGTGCACAGAGAGGTAGGGTGGGGAGAAGGGATTGTTGAGTCCGGGCTAGCCCCTAGACTTTCCAAGTCAAAATTAATTGCCAATAAATCTTGACTCGAGAGAGAGTTCAAATGGTTGCTGTTTTTATTTAGCTAGATAAAAAATGTGACGGAAGTCATGCCTCCAAGTGTAGGCAAGAACAACCATGCCATGCAAAGGAAGACCAGAACTTTTATAACATTGGTTACACAAGGGAATGGGAGGGGGAATTGGTGGTTCATAGTACAAAGAAGTGGGAGGAGAAATAGAGAAATAGGTGGTTCATGACCTATTGGCAGAAGGGATGGGGTTACAGAGGAATCCAAAACTGTGGGAATCGCAGAAAGGATGGAATTTTACAACAGGGTGGGTCAACAGACAGCAATTGTGGAAATACATGATTACATTGTTGTATTGTATTGACAGGAAAACAATTCATTATCTTGCAAAGAGGTTACAAGGTTGGAGACTTCCAAGGTGATAGGAAATAATGTTTGCATAGGAAAAGGTATTGTGTAGTAAGACTGTCCAGGTGCAGTTCAATTTGCATAAGATTGGTCATATTTGCCTAGGGGAAGAGAGACAAAAATCCAGCTGTGTCTGTTGGTGGAAGGAATGACCCCTGTTGAGTCTGTTTGCTCCTCCAATCTAGATTGGAAGGTGAGATAACCTGCCCTGGCGAAGGAAAACCTGGCCAGCCTTATTCCTTTACAGAGACTCTTTGAGGGAACAAAAAACATGTACATATATGTCTAAATCTGGATGTGTTTCATCTTTCCAAACTGTATTCTGTGTGATCTGATTAGAGGTGTGTTCTTCTTTCATGTAGTGCCATGGTCCCTTCAGGATAGCTCCCTCTGATTCTGCCCACAGGAAAACAGTTTTGCCAGGAGATAATGTCTATCAGATTCCAGCCACTCACTTCTAACTGTCAGTGAAAATGGTAATCTAGAAAATCAGGAATGAAAGAACCCTATACATCTTTTCTTTTAATGAACTGTATCACACATAACATCCAGCAATATAGAAATTATTCTCTGCTATTTCAAAATAGTCCTTTGTGCAGTCAAATTACTTGGAAAGATTTGGTGAAATAATTTTCTTCTTTCTAAGACAATGTGCCAAATAGAGAAATCGATGGATCATTTACATTAAACCTTTTTTTAAAAAACAAACATACTTGAGTACATCTTGACAATCAGATGTTGAGATAAATGAGGGAGCAATGTGTATAAGACTACTATGATGGGAATCTGTCTCAATCAATTAATAATAGATTAGCACTTTGAAAGAATCAAGAAAGAAATAGGAGATTAGACAGTTAATTGTAGAAAATAAGTAATCTTTTCATTGTTCTTTCTCTCTTTCTTTTCCATAAACATGTGCTACAAATTACTGCTTTGTTGTTGATGGGCGTTATATTAGAACTCTCTCCCCCTCCTCTCTCTTTTTTACTTTTCTTATTCAGATAGCATAAAACACAGAACAAGAATAGTAACCAGCAGCCCTGAGGCTGGATCTAGCCCTTGAGGCAATTTTATCTGGCTTCTAATGACCCAGTCAAACTTTCCCCTCACAATAAATTTACTCACAATGCTCATCAAGATAGCAAGCAGAAGGCTTGCCTAACATTGACTCACAAGAAAGAGAAATCACAATTCAAATTGTAAGAAATGTTCTATGCCCAGTGATACAGTGGAACCAGTGCTTGAAGGGTCAAAGCCCCAAGACTTTCTGATGGGCAGGGACTAAGACATGATCTGGCATGCTACCTCAGGCTTCTTTGTTCCTTCTGAGTTTACACATAATCCTCACAGTGGCTTCAGAGACAAATGGATTTTCCAAAGAATTGTGTTGTTGCAAGCTGTCCCTGTTGTGCTGCCAGCTATAAGGGTGATTTGGTCTTGAAGGGGCAGTTAAGAACCATTATTTTTAAAAAGACCTGATCCTCATATGTTGACATGGAGCAATCTGGGTGCTTGTATTTTTGGATTTATGAGTAATGGTACTTAGGGGAAACATTAAGATAAGTAGCTGCACTTCCAAATTTACTGCTACAGCACTGTCTCTGCCATTTAAAAAAAAAAACAGTCATCCCTGGAATTTCACCTGGAGAAGAGAATAAACCCTTAAGATTAAAGAAGTTGGTATCCCAAAGGCAGAACTCAGAAAAGTTGTCTTGTTGTGCTACAATTTCCTGCATCTCCAGGCAGCATGAATGCTGCTGGCTGAAGGATTCTCAGACTTGGTAGTCAACAGGAACACCAGTTGCATGGATTTCTTAAATATTTGCTACACATATAGGTCTGAATGGAAAGTTGCTCACATAATTTTCCATTCTGGGTGATGAAATTGAAGAAATATTCTGAAGGAACTGTGACGTGCCCCTTGCGTGTCCCTGGATTACAGTGGAACCTCTACTTACGAACTTAATCCGTATTGGAATGCTGTTCTTAAGTTGAAACGTTCTTAAGTAGAGGCAAAATTTCCCATAGGAATGCATTGAAAACCATTTAATCCGTTCCGGCTGTTTTTCGTTCTTATCTAGAGGCGCCGTTCGCAAGTAGAGGCATTCGTTCCCATAGGAACTAATGCCTCTATGGGAATATTAGTTCCCATAGGAACTAATGCAAAGCTGGTTAATCCGTACTCTACCACTAGGGGGAGAATTTTTTTTTTAACCTAAGATGACCTAAGGTTAAAAAAAGGGCAGGAAAGTTTTTTTTTTTTGGTTCATAAGTTGGAGCTCCGTTCGCAAGTAGAGGCAAAATTTAGCGAATGGAGCTGTTCGTAAGTTGGATCGTTCGTAGCTAGGGACGTTCATAAGTAGAGGTTCCACTGTATTTCACTGATCTAAGGCCTATGCTACGTTCCTATTTACACTGCCACCCGTTGATCTCTGTCAACATTATTTACTTGGAAAGACTGATGTGCATACTGCATGTAACTGTTAACAAAAAAACACACACAAAAAAACCCCAGGTTTATTGGATACAGTTCAAATCTTGAGTTTCACATAAGTAGATTCCTAAAAGATGTTAAAGCTTTCAGTAGTTTCATAATAACTTATTCCACACTTAACTCTCTCTAATACTCTTAACTGCTTTCCAACTCCCCACTGACTATCTGCTCTTCCTATCTGCTTCCCCCTCCCTGTAAGTTTTACTGGCTCCGCCTCCCAACAACTCTTATTGGTGCATGCCGATACACTCATACATATGCATAGGCAGGGTGATTGCTAAGCAGAATTCTGTGGTTTTTTTGGCAGGGAGAGGAAGGGTTTAAAAAGAAAACATATTTCTCTCTTACGGAACCTAAAACAGTTTACAACATAAATTTTATAAAACAGATGCAGCTTACAAAACAATACAATACATTGCAGTGTTAAAATACTTTAAAATAGATTATGTCATTAAAATAAAAATTAAATTAATACCATTTTTAAAAACTTTCAAAATGACAAAAGAAGAATAGCAGTAACTTTTAACAGTCCAGGAACACCTCTGTCTAATCTGGATTAAGTTTCAGTTTGTTGACCCTCATCCAGTTCTTACAGGGTAGCTGGGTTCTGTCTGGCGATTCTCAAGTTTCAGAAATTTCCTCATACTTGACTCTGGTATTGGTATGGAGGGTTTGAGTTGCTTGTATACTTGTTTGTTTTATGTCTATGTTTGATGTTTCTACGTATTGCAGAGACTGGATCTGGGCTGTTCACTTCTCTGTATGATAGGTCTAAGGACTGTAAATAAAGGATTAATTGATTGTCTACTCCCGCTGAGAATATTGTTATTAAATAAAAGTCACCTAGTTTATCTCTTTGCTCTTCCTTAGCTGTTTTTTCTCGGTTTCACTGCCCCCCTCCCTCCGGTAAGTTCTAAAAATTCCTCTAGTAGACCTTTCCAATCTCCAAAGTTTAGTGAGAGTTCAGAAGATGTTGCTTTTTATAACTGCAACTTGCGGAAACTCACTGCCAGTGTGGCCATTCCTGATGCTTATTGAGATATTTTAGTTGTAGTCCAAAAAGTAACTTTTCCATGCTTTGAGATTAATCTCTCCATTGCAGAGTATGATATGTTTCAAGTGGCAATGCGTATTTTCATTGCATAAAATACACTGGGAATTAAAATGGAAGGTTGGGAACAGAGAGAGCCTTATGGGAGAGAAGTGACAAATTATTCTCCTGTGGAACTTTAAAGACTTAACAGGTTTTATTCTGGCATGAGTTTTCTCAGACTGTAGCCTGCTTTCTTAGATGTATGATGCGTTGCTTCCATTGATTCTACACATTTTGGTGCCAGCAATGTAGATGGCACGTCATGCATCTGTAGGCCATGCAAGCAGGTGGCCTAACAAGCTTTGTTAGTCTTCTAAATGCTGCTAGAGTCTTGCTTGTTTTTGCTGCCCTTCTGCACATTTTTGTGTGTTATAGCAGAGCTAAAAAGAGGCATTGCAATGTTTTGGACAGCTGTGTTTGATCTCCAGACTGCACCCTACCTGAGCTATTCTGATGATGGTAATAATAATGCTGAAATGGCCTTCTCTCTTTTGGCCGAAAATTCTCTCTTTCTTCCTGGTTGGGATCTTTCTGGTTGGGATCTGGGTAGATGGGGCTTGGAAGGCAGCCCATCTAGGAGAAGGAAAATTCCGATTTCAAACGTCCACTGCCTTGTGGCTATATCCATCAATGGAAAAGGCTTCAGGAGTAAACCTTGAGGCAAAATCCAGAGCCGGAGTCCCGGAGGCAGTTCGTGACGCTCTGGCAACTCCTGCGACGTTGCTGGAACCAGTTGTATTGGCTCTTGCCTTTCCATTGGACTATTTCAGCGATGTGGAGAGGGGGGATTTGCTGCTTGGGTAACAGTCTGTGCTCCATATTATTTTACCCAGGCCTTGTGCTCTGGAGAGGACATTCCAGCTTCTCATACAGCATTGAAATAACATGGGAAGTAGCAGTTACCGGTTATAAGTCTTTGCTCCATTGGCGTAGAGTGTGACGCCAGGTGCTACTTCCGATGGTGGGAGAGGTCATTGCACCTCACTAGGTAGCTACCGCCCGCCTTAAGCTGGGCAGCCCCCAGCCAGTAAGGTGCTGCCTCGCCACGGTCTGTTAACCTGGGGTTTAGGGTGAAAGCCAACAAGCAGATCAATAACCCTGCACCATGCAATAATCATAAGAAAACTTCTGCCCTAAAGTTGGGCACCTGGAATGTTTAGACAATGACCCCTGGGTTTTCTATCGACCTGCAGGAAATAGATGACATGCGCAAGACAGCTGTCATCAACATGGAATTGAGTAGGCTTCAGATGCACATTGTTGTCCTGCAAGAGATGAGATTGCCAGACTCAGGCTCTGTCAAAGAAAAAAAATATCATTCTTCTGGCAGGGAAAACCATTGAATGAGACCAGGGAATATGGTGTTGGCTTTGTGGTTAGAAATACTCTGCTGAGATCCATTGTTCCACCTACTGCGGGGAGTGAAAGAATCCTGTCTCTGCAGCTCCACTCATCAGCAGGACTGGTCACCCTTATTAGTGCATATGCACCAACACTGTCGTCCACAACAGAAGTAAAAAACAAATTCTACGACGATCTGGCAGCTACTATCAAAAAAATCCCTGAGAGAGAATCACTGTTCATTCTCAGAGACTTTAACGCTAGAGTTGGTGCTGATCACAATTCTTGGCCCACTTGTCTAGGCTGGTTTGGCACTGGGAAGATGAATGAAAATGGCCAATGCTTGCTGGAGTTTTGCTGTTATTATGGTCTTTGTGTCAGCAACATGTTCTTTAATATGAAGCTTCAACACAGAGTCTCTTGGAGACATCCAAGATCGAAGCATTGGCATCAGCTCAATCTGATCCTCACTAGACGCTCTAGCCTTCCTAGTATTACGATAATACACAGTTATCAGGGTACTGATTGCGATACCGATCACTCCCTGGTGTGTAGCAGAGTAAAACTGCGAATAAAGAGATTGTATCATACGAAAAAGGAAAGAAAACCATGTATTGACATCAGCAAGACTCGCGATCAGAGAAAAGTGGAGGAATTTGCTCAAGCACTTGAGGAAACTCTTCCAGGCCTGGCTGATGCAAATGGACCTGAATGATGGGAAGATTTCAAGAATGCTGTTTATAACACCGCCTTGTCCACATTTGGCAAGAACACCAAAAAGACGGCAGACTGGTTTGAAGCCCATTAGGAGGAGTTGATGACAGCCATCAAGGAAAAGAGGAGAGCTCTAGCAGCATACAAAGCCTGTCCTAGTGAGTACAACTTGCAGGCTCTTCGAGTTGCTCATAGCAAAGTCCAACAGACTGCCAGGAGATGTTCTAATGATTATTGGCTTCAGCTCTGCTCTCAGATACAGACAGCAGTGGACACAGGTAACATCAAGGGAATGTATGATGGTATCAAGCAGGCTTTAGGTCCAATACAGAAGAAATCTGCTCCTTTGAAGACTGCTACAGGCGTGATCATCCAGGACCGAGCACAGCAGATGGAATGCTGGGTGCAGCACTACTCTGAGATATATTCTAGAGAGAATGTAGTAACCGAAGAGGCACTAAATAACATTGAGTGCCTGCCTGTCCTGGAAGAGTTGGACAGCGAACCAACTTTAGCAGATATAAAAGCGGCCTTGGATTCCCTCACCTCCAGCAAGGCACCTGGGAAGGATAACATCCCTGTTGAAGTGCTGTAGTGCTGTAAAGAGATCATCACCACTGAGCTGTATGAAATCTTCTGCCTTTGCTGGAGGGAAGGTGGAGTACCACAGGACATGAAGGATGCAAACATCGTCACATTGTATAAGAACAAAGGCGACAAGGTGCGACTGCAATAACTACCGTGACATCTCTCTTCTCAGCGCTGTAGAGAAGCTGCTTGCCCATGTCATGCTGAAGAGGCTCCAGGTGCTTGCAGACAGTGCCTATCCAGAATCACAGTGTGGATTTCGAGCTAATAGATCCACCATTGACATGGTATTTTCCCTCAGACAGTTGCAGGAGAAATGTAGGGAACAACAACAGCCACTCTTTGTGGCCTTCATAGATCTCACAAAGGCCTTTGATTTGGTTAGCAGAGACGGCCTTTTTAAAATCCTTCCCAAGATTGGATGTCCACCTCGACTCCTTAATATCATCAGGTCCTTTCATGAGGAAATGAAGGACACTGTAATTTTTGATGGCTCATCATCAGATCCCTTTGACATTCGAAGTGGAGTGAAACAGGGCTGTGTCCTCGTGCCAACTCTATTTGGGATCTTTTTTGCTGTCATGCTGAAGCACGCCTTTGGAACTGCAACAGAAGGTGTCTATCTCTGGACTAGATCAGATGGAAAGCTCTTTAATCTCTCTAGATTGAAAGCGAAGACCAAAGTCCAGCTGAAATGCATGCGGGACTTCCTCTTTGCCGATGATGCAGCTGTTGTTGCCCATTCTGCTGAAGACCTCCAACAACTTATGAATCGTTTTAGCAAGGCCTGCCAAGATTTTGGATTAACAATCAGCCTGAAGAAAACACAAGTCATGGGCCAGGGCATGGACACACCTCCCTCTATTACCATCTCTACACAAGAATTGGAGGTTGTTCACGATTTCATGTACCTTGTCTCTACGATCTCTGACACTCTCTCTTCTAGATGTTGAGCTGGACAAACGCATTGGCAAAGCAGCTACCATGTTCTCTAGACTCACAAAGAGAGTATGGCTTAATAAGAAGCTGACGGCATATACCAAGATCCAGGTCTATAGAGCCTGTGTCCTGAGTACACTCCTGTACTGCAGTGAGTCCTGGACCCTTTGTGCACGGCAGGAGAGGAAGTTGAACACGTTCCATATGCGTTGTCTCCGACACATTTTTGGCATCACCTGGCAGGACAAAGTTCCAAATAGTATAGTCCTGGAATGAGCTGGAATTGTTAGCATGTATACATTACTGAAACAGCGACGTCTATGTTGGCTTGGGCACGTCGTGAGAATGGCTGATGGTCGGATTCCAAAAGATCTCCTGTATGAAGAATTAGTGCAGGGAAATCACCCCAGAGGGAGACCACAGCTGCGATACAAAGATATCTGCAAGCGGGATCTGAAGGCCTTAGGAATGGACCTCAACAGATGGGAAACCTTGACATCTGAGCATTCAGCCTGGAGGCAGGCGGTGCAGCATGGCCTCTCCCAATGTGAAGAGACACTTGTTGAGCAGGCCAAGGCAAAGAGGCAGTCCTGAAACCAGCAAAATTAGGGAGTTGGACAGGGGACAGATTGTATTTGTCTTCAGTGTGGAAGGAATTGTCACTCTCGAATTGGCCTTCTCAGCCATACTAGACGCTGTTCCAAGACCTCTATTCAGAGCACATTATCATAGTCTCTCGAGACTGAAGGATGCCTACGTTCAGTTCTTTATTGATATCAGACACTAATGTAGAATAAAAAAACCCCTCCTTGGATTTAGATGGAAAGGAGAGATAAAATAGGATCTGAAATTCAGAGCACTCTCTCTCAGCAGTTTAATGTTGAGGTTAATTAGCACAGGAGACTCAACTGAACCTTGAGGGATACCACAGGCCAACAGACAGGGCGTTGAACAGGAGTCCCCCAGTACCACCTTCTGAGATCACAGTTCTAGCAAGGACCAGAGCCATTGTCCTTCCACTGCAAGAAGGACCAGCCCAGAAGGATACCATAGTTGATGGCAAGGGCAGCCCAAGCTCCCCTGCTGCCTGAGGCAAGATCCAAAGTTCTGCTTTCACCTCAAAAAAGTCCTCCATGTAAGAAAAACAATTTGAATCCTGCAGCAATGGTGCCAGTCCTCTGCTCTACCTGAGAGAATAAGAGCAGAGAAGGTTGATTCCTGCATTTATTCTACACTCGATAGCTTTGAGAGTCGTCTGTAGAAGAATAAAAAAGATGACTCTGGCAGAGTCCTCTGTCCTACAGAAGATTTGAAGACACAGCATTGCATCAGTGTCTGTATCCCCATCTCTCTTCTGAGTAGCCGCAGCAAAGATTATAAGGGCATGGGGAAACCTCTCCCCCTCCCCCTACAGGGGAGAAATTGGGGAAGCTAGAGACACTTTTCTTCCAACAAAATGTCTGACACTGATAGTTCTAAGGGTCACACCTCATAGGAACAATGATAAAGAAAAATCTTAGGTGGTGCAGGACAGGTGGCTTCCATAGACACTTCTCCTATCAGCAAGTGAAGAAGTTAGGGACCCATTATCAAATGTTCTTAGAAGTGAATGCTGAAATAGAGATGGGATATTTGTATTTGTCTTTCAGGGGAGACGAATACAAATATCACCACCACAGGTGGCCGGGCCCTTTGGATCCACCACCCAGAACTCAGAAAAGTTATCTTGTTGTGCTACAATTTCCTGCATCTCCCAGCCAGCATGAACTTACCTAGAACTTACTGCTCATGGTGTGGAGCGCACAGCCATTGACCTTCACGCCATGCCAATTGGGGAAGTAGCCCGACTGGTGTTTCCCCACCTGACTGTGCTGCTGACCGCTCAGCAGCTGAGCAGGGAGACTTGTCATCCTGCCTCCTTGCCAGAGTGGTCAGCAGTGCAGGGAGGCAGAGTGCCAGCCAGGCCACTTCCACAATTGGCGCAGCACGAACTATGATGGCCACACGTGCTGTGCTGCAAGCAGCAAGTGGATCAGCTGGTTCTGGGGTGGTGGTTCCTGGCCACTTGTGGTGGTGATATTCATGTTCGTCTCTCCTGGGAGACAAATACAAATATCCCATCTCTGTGTTGAAATGATCCATCAATTTTCAAGGAGCTCCAGAATTACTTCTTGATAAGTATTTCCTGAGATAGTTTCACTCAGGCCTAGCTTCATTGTCACTAGCAGCAGCAGGGCTAATTACATCCACTTACTGCAAAACAAGGCAGAAAAGTTGGATCTAAAGGCAACACAAGATTACTTCACAGACTGCTTATATCCACGCAGGGACAGTACAAGATGTTCTATGTAGGAATGCCTTTTAAAAAAATGAGCCAGAAACTGTCTGGTAAAGAATATAATTGCTTTCTTGGGGCCAGATTTTTTAAATCATATTGCACCAACTTTGTCCTGGCTACATCACCTGGCGGGCAGACCCAGTATGGTGTAATGGACAGGGTGACAGACTGTGACTTCAGGGGACCTGGGTCTGTATTTCTGCTTGGCCACAGAAATTCATGCAGATGGGGTAAAACTGGTCATACTACTCCTTAAATGTCTCACATACTTGGAAAGACCTTTTAGGGGGATTATAAGATGGTTCTGACTTGACTGCACACAACACACACAAAACATTACTTGATAGAATATTTCCAGTTTGGATTCAAAGTCCTGGGTTTCACTTCTAATGTGCAAAAATGCTTTAGCTCAGGTTCCTTGAAGGACTGTATGCATCCTCATGCACTGTCCCATGTGTTTAAGAACATCTCTGGAGACTAAATTCACCGTCCTGCCTTTAATATCTGTAGAGACTGGCAGAAACAAGAGACAGGATTTTCCCAGTAGAGGCCCTTGGCCTCTGGCATTCCCTCCTGAGAGATAGACTGCTCACTTTAAAAGAACTTTTAAGCTATTTCTTATTTCTATGGATAATTATACATACTGATATTTCTTTTGGGTCAGTTTGTTTTCAGCTTGGTTTGTTACGAACTGTGTTTCATCATTATCCTCACTAAATGCTGTATGTACCCAATATGCTAACCATTGTACAGCATTGGCTTCCTGATGTTGCAATTTTAATCCAACCAACATTTTGTTAATAGTCCAAAGAATATTTCAAAAACTCCACACCCACAGGTTCAGGAATAATTTAAACTGTCTGTATGCAAATAGATATAAATATATAAAGGCTGAGCTATTCATTCTTTCACCACTATGAATTCGAACAAAATCTCCAACCTTCCAGAACTTCAGTCCTCATCAACCACCAGCATAAACTCCAGTGACAGCCATTAATTGGCAGTTATAGAAATGAATAGACGTGCAGCTGCAAAATTGCTCTGTGGTCTAATTATGAATAATGTCTGCTTTCCATTAAAGACAAAATGCCAATGCTGTATCTGCAGTCCGCTAAGACTGGACTGCAAATAATATGAACTTGGCACATGTTTAGATGGACTACCTGATAGTGTCAGAAGAAGAGAAAATCTGATCTAAGAGATTAATTCAGCTCTAGAAATTGGTAAACATATCTCTTTTCCTTCCTATAGCACCCACATTTTTGAATTAGAAGTTCATTCCGGCCAAGTAAGTTTGCATTGCTTGCCCCACCCCCACCATGCCCCATTGTATTCATAGTTCCATGCAATTTTCCTTAATATACACATCCTTTTCTGAGTGTATTTGGGTAATATTCTCTTTTCATATGCCATTTTCCCAAATGTACACATTTTTGTATACCAGCCTCTCTACAGCATGCATTTTTCTACCGCTTTCTTCAGACAGCGATTCATATTGCCAAATTTGTGTAAGAATAACTGAATTTTGTAAATTACGCCTCTTGCAGTTTTGTGTTATTCTTTGTGTATTCTCTTTAAATTTATTGATCACTGTGTTTCGTCATGATGTAAACCGCCCAGAATAGTGCATCACACTAATGAGGTGGTTGGTTGGTTGGTTGGCTGGTAAATAAATAAATAAATAAATAAATAAATAAATAAATAAATAAAAGTTCTGGAAGTACAAACTGGCTTGGATTATAGCATATTCAAATATAAAATGTATGCCCAACTTCTATTGAAAGTCTGTTTTATTTGTCCATGTAAGAAAAGCAGGATTCTTATGTTACGATCTCCCATCAAAAGCAGACCTGCACACTAAGCTGATTGCTGTCCATGTCTACCATCATACAGCTCTCTAATTCATATTGATATGATGACCCAGAAGTTCCGGATGCAATGCAAACTGAAGAACAAACAAACTCAGGGTCAAGCCAGCTGTAAAGGGGAATATGTGTTAGTTGCAACTAACCTGTTTTTCCTCCTCTGTGCCACACCAATCACATTTGAAAATTAAGCCTGTGTTTATGCTAATGATCATCATCATCATCATCATCATCATCATCTTAGAACTGCATAGCTGGAAGGGACTCTATTCGTCATCGAGCCCAGCTCCTATCAAGGAGGCACAGTGGAGAATTGAACTCAACAGCCAGACACCTAAACCATGGAGCGATTCAGCAGTTGTATACATCCCTGATCCCCAACCCCCGGTCCGCGGTCCGGTGCCGGTCCGTGGCCTGAGCCCAACCGGGCCGCGGAGACAGATCCCCCTGCCCCACCCGCACGCACTCACCCCCGCAAAGGCTGTTTACGCCTGCGCGCGCGCTCGGGCACATGCGCAAAATTGCAGCGCAGTGCTTGTACGGGTGGGCACAGTTTTCTCCTTTAGATGGCGCTCTGTGATTGTGCAGCTTCCCCAAGGTAGCATGGTCCTTCACCCCATCAGCCACATATACTCTGGGTTATCTTGGCTGGCCTCTCTCCTGGGAATCGGCACTCTTGGATCCTTGGCAAAACATAGGTGAAGAAAATCATGTGCTGTGACAAACTAATGTCTTTCATCATTTTGGGGAGCACCTCTGCAAATGAAATGTATTATCTAGTTGAGGCTGCACATCATTTCTAAATGAAGTCAATCAAAGAATGTGGCTCCAATGTGGTATAATAGTGAAAACACACAAGTATAGTAAGTTCTTGTTGTCACGCATTTGCATCCTTTTAACATACAAGTCACCTGCCTTTGACCGGGCAAATGACATGCAGCAAAAGTGGGCTGGGTGAAGACATAACAATTACATTGTTGGTCTCACCTGGCTAACTTGTTTTCCAGCTCCTGAAGTAAAAGCCTTCTGTAATCACTGGGGCATAGTTAATAAAAGCAGCTCATTATAGAGGACGCTGTCCTGTAATGATGTCCCTTGGACTGAAATGCATGCAAATGGCTGTTATTTAATTTAGACCCTTTTCTGTGTAGACCTTGTAAATTTAATAATTCAATTAAAAGATGCAATATTTATTCCTAAGTGCCACCTACCAGATCATCAGCAGAAACAAAAAGGGAAAAGGCCACCGCCACAGCAGTGGCTTGCTTGAAATTCTGCTTCAGCAGAGACCATTATCAAAACCTTCTTGAATAGAAAAGATGTTTGTCTGCCAGAAGAAGCACAACAGGGAATGGCCTCCTTAAATAGGAATTTCCACCGCCCAAGAGCATCTACTGAGAAAACCTTCTAGCTGATAAAGGACCTTAATATTGAAAAATTTGAAGTGCATATGGAAAATCATTTGCATTGTTGCAGGCAGTCATTAAAAAAGAAATATCTTCACTCTGCTGATTTGTAATTCAAAAGTACCTCCCAGCCTGGAGAACCTCTGCTCCACTGGCTCTACCCCTTCCCCCCTTGCATTGTTTCTCTTCCTCCCACTTTTTAACCAGGGAAAGGCCTATGCCTCTGTAGACTGACAGAGCATATGCTATGTGTAGGAAAGCCCCCATCTGACTCTGGAGCAACTGCGGGAGTGGCTGGGAAAATTCTGTCTGACGCCAGGGGCAATTGCTGCCAGTCTAGGTAGAGTTTACACTGACAATACTGGAAAAGGTTGAAAACCAGTTTGGGTTATTCAAAGACAGTTCCTCTCTGCCAAGAACCCTATTCAGGCATTACTGCCTGAATGTAGTGAAGTCTCTAAACTGTGATGGGGATATCAGTCAGTTTGACTCCCAGTGGCCTTTCCCTGCCAGATGTCAAGCATATCTTCACACATTTAGTATGAAGCCACTTTTAGGTGCATCAGATTGAACTTGTTTACAAGTTCTTCTTCAGTCTTTTGTGCTGAATGCTTGCAGATGGAATGGGGACATGGGAGCAGGACATACATATGTGTGTGCTACCCTTCATTCTTCCACCATGTTTAGTACCCTCCATATATTCCCACATTAATGCCTGAATGAGACTTAGGTCTCAAAGCCACTCACAATTGAACCTGAACCTTTTATATAAGATGGGATGCTAAAATGATATGATGGGGGGGGGGGCATGTTGCTGTTGGTTGCCATCAAGTTGATTCTGACTTTCCATTACTCTAATATAGTTTCCAAGGAATGTGAGATATTTAGGGAGTGTTTTTACCCACAATACGTTTCCGTGGCCAAACAAGGATTTGCACTCAGATCATCTGAGTCCTTGTCCAACACTCTACTCACAACACTATACTGGCTCTCATGATGGGGATACTGATGATCATGAATGGGTTGGCCATAATACAGTGTGTAAAAAGGTGGGCTGTGCACTCAGCCTGTCACTCATCCAGTATGAGGAACATTCAAATGATGGTGACAGTGTATTTTAATTTACAGAGGATGGTCTTTGAAAACATCCTGTATTTGAAGAGCTTTCTGATCTAAGTTTTATTTAATGATGATGATGATGATGAAGATCCATTGAAAGGGAGAGCAGGGCCTTAGCATCTAAAAAACAAACCGCAAAGTATCTGGCATCATATACTTTTTCTCTGGGAGGGTTAAGCACTGTAAAAAAATAAACTAGAATAATATACATAACCAACTACTGCATATTAATAGCTCACATTTATCTTATATCTTTAATCCCCAAATGCCCTTTCAGAAAAGTCACAAATGCACATTTTTGTGCTCTGGATTGTCCTTCACTTTGGATTAGAAATGTCAAAAATGATCCTAGTCTTAATCAATCTAATTTACTGCAGTGCTTAATTATTCTTTTGCATCCAACCTCATCATTCATTAATGCCCTGGAAATTTTAAGGGAGGAAAAGTCTGATGATTCTAGCTGGTCTGTGCCTTTTTTCATTAACCATGTGCAACCCATTAAGAGTGGAATATTAAAAACCTTGGCAGCTGTACCCCATTCTCAGTGGCCCTGCCAACTCATTAGCAGACACGTTTTGATTAGGATCTTCTCTCAATATCCTGATTCCATCTGCAACTACCTGTTCCTTTTTTCTAAAAATCATCCCCCCTTTTTTTTGAAGAAAGTGTTTTAAGAAAAAGAAAAAATGTAGCTTACTACATGCACAGATTTACCTGGCACCCCATCTCTGTTTCAAAGGTGGGGAGTGTCCTTCTGACTGGAGGCCAAATTCAGTTTCTGAATAGTTCTTCATCACCTCATTCCCCCCCCTCTCTGTGTGTATAGTGTTAAAAGCATATTTGTGAGACCAATACCTCTAGTATATTTTACCTCAAAGCCATCATGCCAGTTAGTAAGCCTGAGGAGAGGTGTTTTGGCCTTTAAGAATGGGTGAAACCCGATAAAAAAGCTGGGCATCATCAAAATAATGGTATTGTTGGGAAATCTAGATTCAGGGCATGCAGTTCAACAACAACAACAACTGGAATGATAGATTGGACCCAAAATAAATTAGAAGAATTGGATCGAAAAAAACAGAAACGAATGAATATCCATCAAGCATTACATCCAAAAAATGATGTGGACAAATAATATTTACTATGCAAAATTGGAGACCATGAATTACTGCAAATAAAGCAGGTATAAAGGAGGGGGGGGGAAGAAGCCTAAGTGATTATATTAATACACCAGAGAAAAATTACTTAAGAAGGTGAAAATGGAGAATATTTTGAAAGCAACAGAAATAAAGGCTCAATATAAGAAACAGCAATTTGAAAATAAATTAAACAGCTGGTAAAATAAACCACTACATGGACAACACCTGAGAAATATTGATGGAAACCATGATCATAATTCAACATGGACATGGTTAAAACTGGGGACCCTTAAGAAAGAAACCAAAGGCTTGATCTTTGTTGCACAAGAACAAGCAACAAGCAACCAACGGGATGAAAGCTAAGATCCAAGAAATTAGTGCTAACAGCAAATAACGACTCTGCCGAAAAAAAGATGAAACTGTGTCACACCTCATCTGTGAATGTCCAAAGATTGCACAAACAGATTACAAAGTTAGACATGATAGAGTGGCAAAGTTAGTGCACTGTCATTACGCAAAAAAAATATATTACTTGCCAGCCTACAAAAATCCATGGAAACATCAGTAAGAGAAGGTGTTAGAAAATGATGAAGTCAAGATCTTGTGGGATTTCCAGATCCAAACTGATAGACACCTTGAACATAACACATCAGACATAGCAGTAATAGAATGAAGAAATGTCTGGATCATTGACGTTGCAGTTCCTGGGAATGCCAGAGTTGAAAATTTTTTAAAAATGGAAAAACTAACAAAATACAGAGACCTAGCAATCAAAACATCTCTCTTGTGGATAGGGTTGCGAGACGTCCGGCAAAAGGAGGACATGTCCTCGTTTTCAGGCTAATGTCCTCCGTCCGGCAGGCAAAGCTAAAAAAGTTTAAAATGTCCGGCTTTTGTATCTCCACCCCCACCCCCTGCAGCCAAACCTCAAACTGTAAGCCACCTCTCCCTCCTTCCTTGGTTGCGGCACTTGTAAATCCTTCCTTCTTTTAGAGATTGGAGATAAGGTGGCTTGATTGGTTACAGCTGTAGAACAGCCCCGGGCAGTCAATCCGGCTTGTGAATGACTGCTTCCACCGGAGGTGACTGCAAGCAGGAGGAGGGAAAGCTCCAATTAGGAGGGAAAGCTCCAATTAAGGCAGGAAGAAAGGTGCGAGAGAGGGACGGGTGGCTTCATCAAGCTTGTTTAAAGGTAAGATTGTAGAAAATTTAGGGAGGGAGGGAGGGTGTGTGTATGTGAGAGAGAGAGACTGACTTTCATAAAACCATGAAAAAAGGACGTGACTGCAAGGGAGAGAAGGCTCCAATTAAGGCGGGAAGAAAGGTGCGAGAGAGGAACCGGGTGGTTTCATCAAGCTTGTTTAAATATATGTAGAAAATTAAGGGAGGGAGGGAGGGGGTGTACGTGTATGAGAAAGAGAGAGAGACTGATTCAAAACTATGAAAAAAGGAACTGATGCAAGCAGGAGGGAAGGCTGGTTCTGGGGTTCTGGGTGGTGGTGGTTCAGAGCCAGGGAAATAGGGGCAGGACTGGTCCCTCCTTCCTCCTAAAGCCGGGGAAGAGGAGGCACTTTTATCCCCACCTTCTGCCCCGACCCCACACACCCCTGACATGGCTTTGTCATATGTAGTGTAGTAAGCATTGTGTGTGTGTATGTATAAAATTCTCTCTCTCCAAATCCATTTTCTCCACCCTTTGCATTTCTCAAGCAGAGAGAAATCCATGCCTTCTGGTTTTTCTTCTTCTAGTTTTTATAAAGTGTTTTAAATCTGTCACACAACTTTTTAAACTTTTTATTTCACTTTATTATGCTTTTATTAATGTGATTTCTTAGTGTACTTTGTTTTAGTAGCTCTTATAATTTGTTTGATCGTTGCTGATTATTTTGTTTTTTAATGTAACTTTCCCAGTCTTGACCTTTCAAGACTGAGTAGGTTGAATGGTCATGGTATTGCCCCATGATCAAAGAGCTATTCTCCCCAATACCTAATTCCAAAAGCGACACGCCCCGCACCCCACCCTGCGCACGGAGCCCGCCCCCCCAATACGTCCTCCTCTGTCCTCCTTTTTGGCTTTCGATGTCCTCCTTTTGGTACCCATGTATCTGGCAACCCTACTTGTGGATGAAAGACACTTCAGTGTCCCCATAGTCATTGGGGCTTTGGAAACAATATAAATAAATTTCACATAGTATTATTAGCAGTTCCAGATCTCAAAAATAACACCATCAGAGCTACAAAAAATGGCAATATTAGGAACAGCATACATACTGTGCTGATATTTAACAGATACGTACTTAGGTTTTTGGTTAAAACTTGTTTCTGTTATATAATGCCAGTCAATGTTTTTATAATTTTGATTGACTGTGCCTGCTATTTTTGAATAATAATAATAATGTGCTGTCAATTGTGACTTGTGATGACCCTTTCCAGAGATTTCTAGGTAGAGAGTACTCAGAAGTGGTTTACTATTCACTTCTTCTGAGGGGGCACCATGGGACTGTGCAGCCCTACACAAGGCCACACAGGCTGGCTGTACTCGCAGGATGCACAGTGGGGAATTGAACTCCCAACCTCTGATTCTGCAGTCAGATACCTAACTTACTGAGCTATCCAGAAGTTCCCTACCACAGCTGTATTGCTCAGCAAATCCAAGACTTAGGACTCAGTCTAAAGCTGGCCCAAAAAAGCACTTCCTTGAAGCTGTTGGAGTTCCTCCTGTACTTAGTAAATTTGGAAGACTATCAGACTCCATGGAGCTTCATATTGAAGACTGCTGTTGCCTAGTGAACTTTTTTTTGGCTCATCCCCTGCAAGCATGACTCTAAAGTCTATGGTGATTGTCCATCCCCTCATCTGGAGTGAGTCAAGGGCAGGGTAGGAACAGCTGTGGATCCCTACAATAACTGATGCCGCTGATATTTCAGGATCTTGCTCCACAGACATACTGTTTCTGCTCAGAAGCAACTCGGCAAGAACTCTGTTGGCTGCCATGTCTCAGTATTACAGGACTGTGATTTTCTTCTCCACCAGGAAACTTTCCTTGAATGTGCTTTAATAAAGAGAAGTGTGCAAGTCTGCCTGATGTTGATGTGCTCACTGAACCTCTGAATAAATTTAGGTCTAGTTCTTTGTGTCCATTTCCTTTAGGGTAGGCCTTCCTATCTAACCCATCCTCAGCCTGTCTCTCATGTCACTAGGAGACAATCATGTAGCAACTTTAAGGAAGCTGAGAATTATAATTTGAGGATTCAGATGATTACCTGACTGGTAATTCAAAACCACGAACCTTGAGGTTCTGCAGATACTTTGATGCCTTCTTATGGTTTTGTAATCCACCTTCTGTCTCAGTTTCTCCTTTCTTTTCCCCTTTTATCTTTAGACCTGTCTGTGGTATTAGGGGCTTAGAAACTATGTTTGTTTCATATTTCAGCCTACCTTGAACGTTAACATGTACAGAGTTAAAAAAATAAACACAAATACATTTCAACCAGTGGAGATTGTTCTTGCACTAGATGTCTACGTTAGACAACATGTGTAAATAAATGCAAACATTAGGAACAATGCATTGAAATGTGCATGAACTGTCACATAGAAAACAACATAAACGTGTTGGAGACCTGATAGGAATGAAGGATGGGAATAAAGTCCAGAGGGAATTTGGAGAAAAGTAATGAACTGGAAATGGACAGGTTTTCACTCTGAGCCCAGTACCACCTATTCCAGTTGTTCCTAACCTTGGGTCCCCAGATGTTCTTGGACTACAACTCCCAGAAATTCTGACTAGCACAGCTAGTGGTGAAGGCTTCTGGGAGTTTTAGTCCAGGAACATCTGGGGACCCAAGGTTGAGAACCATTGGCCTGTTCTGATTGGTAATTACTCTCCTAAGTGTCCCTCAGATCTTACCTGCTGATTGGTTATTTCAAAGAAGAAAAACAATGCCAGGGATTAAAATTGATACCTTGCCTGCTCTCAGACTTTGGAACTCCCTCCCACTGGAGGTCAGGCTGGCCCTATTTTTGCTGTCCTTTCGCAAGCAGATAAAGACTTTTGTCTTCAGGCAGGCTTTCCTTGAGTGACTGGCTGCCTGAGTGGGGTTTTTTAATGGATTGTTGTACCTTACTGCTTTGAATGTTTTTGGTGTCGCTTTTGTTTACTGTTTTTTAATGTGGTATTTGTTTGATCCTTTTTAGTATGTGTAGACTTACTGTTTTTTAGTTTTAAATATTGTCTTTTACCAAATTAAGCTGCCTTGGATTCTTTTTAAGGAGGACGTTGGAGTAAAAATATTTTAAATAAATAATAAATAATAAATGAAGGAATATCTTCTGCATGCAAAGCTCACGTTCTTCCACTGAGATGTGGCTTCACCTCTTTGTCCCAAAAGCTCAGCTAATAATATTTCCTTTATTTAGGTGACTTGGAGGAAATAGTGTAAGGACCTTCTCTAGAATTCTTGGAATGGAAAACTGAGGCTGAGAGTTATTGTTTTGATCAAGGCAGTCTAGCAATTCCAACACTGAACATTGAACCCAGGTTTCGGGAATATATCTAGTGACCCAAGCTTTCTTTAAGATTATGGCAAAAACAAACACATGTTCCTTTTTCATTTTTCCCAAGCCAATCATCATCCTGCCTGCATCTATCATATCCTCCCACATAGACCAATTTGTGTATGTCCCCCACCCCCAAGTGACTAATAAGGTTGGGCACTTCTCTATTTATCACTTTCACATGCCTACTTACTCTTAGTTTTCGTCTTGCCTTCTGCCACATTTTATTTGCTTGGTGCAGGCTTCAGATGAAACTGATGATGCTGAAAGTCAAGAGGACGCTCCTAAAAAAATGTGACTCTGGCAGCCTGTTGTGTATATGACCTTTCTTTTCCAAATCACCTGTATCAATCTAGCTGAGCCAATGAACCTAGATAGATGACTGTGTTCCCAGGCCTATGAAATTAGGTGAGCAAATTCCAGTAGAAGAGAAAATTGACATGATCGTTTGGCTGAAACAGGTCATTTCTTGCAATTTGTCTGTGCAGACTCACAGACATGACATACGGATAAAGCTAGGGTTATCAGCGCTCTCTCGCTCTCCCCAGATGGGGCTTGACTCTTATCAAAAACTTTCTGGCGTAGAGCCTCTCCTTGCCAGTGCAACATGTTGCCTTACTTTTTTTTCAGTTAGCTATTCATAATCCTCTGGCTTGACGTGGACTAAGCCTGTGAAGTACTTGTTTACAATCAGCAAAAGGTGCCCTGTTTTTAATTGTTTCCTGTGCAGATCAGAATGGGAAACATGTCACCCAGATGCATCCCCAGTGCCCTCACACTGAATGTGTTTTTGGTGTTTCTTGTGTTTTTTACTATTTCATTTATCTTAATCCTTTTTAGTATTTGTATGTTCACTGTTGTTAGCTTTAAATACTGTTTTTTAATGATGTAAGCCACCTTGGGTCCTTTTAAAGACCGCCCCCCCCCCCCCTGCAGAACTCTGTGACTGTGGAGGATTATATGGGGAGATATGGTCCTTGTCATCCTCCAATAAACTGATTCATACAGACACATCTTTCACAGAAGGCAATTTATTGTGCCATAGGATATAATGTTGACCACTGGCTAAGAAGTCTTTTCAAAGGACATAAGCACATGGATGATTATTTGTCAAAGAATCAATTTGCCACAATACCTAAATGAAATTGCCATATTCAGAGGCACTGTACATCTAGATACCAGATGCTCAGAAGATAGAGCTAAATCCAATTCTTAGTTTTAACTGCAAGGAATTCATTGAATGCCTTCTTGTTGTTTAGACATTAAGTCGTGTCCGACTCTTCATGACCCCATGGACCAGAGCACGCCAGGCCCTCCTGTCTTCCACTGCCTCCCGGAGTTGGGTCAAATTCATGTTGGTAGCTTCGGTGACACTGTCCAACCATCTTGTCCTCTGTTGTCCCCTTCTCCTCTTGCCGTCACACTTTCCCAACATCAGGGTCTTTTCCAGGGAGTCTTCTCTTCTCATGAGATGGCCAAAGTATTGGAGCCTCAGCTTCAGGATCTGTCCTTCCAGTGAGCACTCAGGGTTGAGCCTAGGACATGTTAAATCAACACATATGAAAAGTCCCCATTGATTCATTGGGTCTGCTCCAGTTGGGACCAACAACTGGATTTAGCCCATGGAAAGCAAGAAGAGGGTCTTTTTGAACTCACTGAAAGAAAAGTGAGATACAGATTTTAACAGCAACAACAATGGATGAGAGCTGGATTTGATAAAAGTCCAAAGACCAAACAATAGAATTTACCTTCACACTGATTCAGATGGTCCTGTGGTTAAATGGGCATTCCTACCCCATCTCACCTTATTAGCTGAAGCTAATAGTGCAAAATTTCTGAATGATGTGGCAGGATCTATAGAGTTGTGATGCAAGTTTATATTCAAGGCTTTTAAAGGCTTACAATGTAAAGCTTTTAAAAAACAAACAAACTGAAGCTTGGTGAGAGGAAGGAGGAAGTACTTTCAGAAAAGGATAATAGGGGATATTGTTCTGGAACTGTTATTTTTAGTTACTTTCATAGTTATGGGATTGTGATCTCACCAAACAGTGGGAGGGGAAAAGCTTACAGTTCAGGTGTTGGCTCATCCTATGCTTCATGCTGCTGCCTTGAGTTCTGTTGTGGGTTTTGAGGTGGTGAAAAAGTAAATGGAGGAGGCTGTGTTTTGTTCTTTAAAAATGATCTAGAATGGTAATAACTTTAATTACTTTTGAGAAAGTGAAAACAGTTACCTTTAACAGTATACCAAACTATATTATTATAATGGTAAAAGCTACTTTTTGGCCCATGAAACTATATTTGTAATTACTTTTTCAAAGTAATCTCTGGAATGTCCATTTGCAATGACAACATAGAAGTAACTGAAGCAATAAGATAGGAGGGATGTTATGATCTCTTATCTCAAGGTAAATTACAATCCACAACCATTGTTGTTGTTGTTTAGTCATTAAGTCGTGTCCGACTCTTCGTGACCCCATGGATCAGAGCACGCCAGGCCCTCCTGTCTTCCACTGCCTCCCGGAGTTGGGTCAAATTCATGTTGGTAGCCTTGATGACACTGTCCATCCATCTCGTCCTCTGTCGTCCCCTTCTCCTCTTGCCTTCACATTTTCCCAACATCAGGGTCTTTTCCAGGGAGTCTTCTCTTCTCATGAGATGGCCAAAGCATTGGAGCCTCAGCTTCAGGATCTGTCCTTCCAGTGAGCACTCAGGGTTGATTTCCTTCAGAATGGATAGGTTTGTTCTCCTTGCAGTCCAGGGGACTCTCAAGAGCCTCCTCCAGCACCACAACCATTAACGTGAGCTATTTACCGATACAGTGAAGTTGCTAAACAAGCTGAATATTATTCACAATAAAATGCTATTGCGTTTGTTTTGATCCTGAATAAATTGTCGAGTGGTGAAGAGGTGAAGGTGAGAAAAGCTGAAAAATGTACTATTCTCAGGCAAATACTCTGTCAGTTCTCATTTTGGGGGAACAGAATCACAAGCCTGTTTTGTTTCATGGCAAATGAAAGCTTTTGTTATGTATTATTTCTGGTGAATGTTAACGTGTATAAGCAGGTAGATAGGCACAATTCTGACATTCCATTAGTAAAAATATTATTGATCATTAAGACAGTTAGAATATGAGGATCTGTATATTACATGCTATAGGAGCGATACCAATGGAACTCAAGGAGGTAGAGACCAGGCATAAGTGCAGTAATGTTTCCAAAAGATGTATTTTACTCTTTTTTTTCCTTATAGAGAAACTGTTATCTTACAAAGACTAACCTGTCTTTGGCTAGCTTTCTGATAGCTGGCGGGCTCCAAAATGAACTCAGATGAGCAGCCCACTTATTTTGCTTCCAAGAACTGGTGTGGCCAAGGACCGACAAATTTTTCCCTTCAGGACTCACTCTTCCCAACCTACTTACTTGACTACTAACAAAATGTTACAAAACTGTGTTAACATGTTTTTTCTTGATAGCAGCTTCTGGCAACCAAATTTCACAGTAACACCAGGCATACTAGATTATGTGGCCCCCCTCAATACCAAAAAGGAAAGAGGCAAATTAATTGGTACAGGTGTTTCCTTCCTTTCTGGAGGGCCATTTTGTGCCCTTTGAGGACCTTTACGTTTGTGTTCCTAAGGCTTGGAGAAAGCCATCTTCCATTTTAGTTTTCCCTGAATTACTTTATTGAATGGGGAGGGGGGATTTTTCTTTCTTCTGCATTTTTCTTAGGAGCAGCTTATTTTGGTTTGGTTTGTTGTTGTTCAGGAGCTGTGAAGAAGCCCCCCCCCCCCCCCATATCTCACAGTTAGGTCTCTTAACATTTTTCTTCAAAGGCAGGTGAAGTTAAGAGGAGAGAGGCAAGCATCTCAATGCTTGTGTGAGGGAGGTGGAAAGAGACCCTACAATCCTATCAAAGATGTTTGGCTGAAAAAAACCCCAAGTAAACCACTAGCTTTCATTAGACTAAGTGAAACAAAAGAGGTCTGCCTTTCAAAGTGGAGGCCTTGGAAATGCTGAGGTATTTGAATACCAGGTGGTCTCTCCCACGCAACATGCTTCTCCTTCTGAGATTAGCTGATAAAACGTGCTCTTCTTTGGTAAGGTAACAGAAGAATATGGTAAGTTTGAAATGCTGATCACTGCTGCGTACTGCAGCTCCTTCTGCAAAGATGGCACTGGAAGATTTTCAAAGAGGAATAATTACTGTGCTAGCTAATAAGGCATCTGCCAACCAAATAGAAAATAAACAAATACACCAATAAAGGGAATTAGAAAGAAAAGTGCTTTAAGAAGGCATGGAAGGAGAAAATGGTATTTTATTTAAATCACTGAATAACATAAACAAGCAGGTTTTTTTCCATTTCAATGAGGCTATAAATTTGATCTTCTTACATTTTTCCAAGCTACTGCCTTCCACCCCGAGAATGAATTATTAGCCATAGAATTGCCATTCTAGTTAGTCTCCATTCAACCCCAAACTTTAATAGAAATAACCTGTCGCATTTGATTGAGTGTGATATCACAGTAGGAACCTTGAATTTCAACTCGGTTTGGAGGGTGAGGGAGGGAGAGGTGGTGGTGGGGAGCTGCTCTGGCAAACGGTATCATGTTGCTTGTGAAGTCAGCTTTTGACTAAATGGAAATTTCATCACCAGTTCCCACTAGTGCTGTCAGAAAGCTACTCCACAAAGCCATTTGCTCTTGGAGCAAAGGGAACACAACAAACATGCAAAATTAAAATGGAACCACCTAAACAGCTTCCCTCCTTGCAACGTTTTGGGGATTGTCCTCTTTTTTTAATATGGTTCCTCAAGTGACTTAAAGGATAAAAATGAAGGAAACTTGTTTTGATTGTCTGTACATCTGAAGCAGTGTTATTAAACACATTCATTCTAGTTACAGGGCTAGTCTTCAACACAGGAAACAATGGAGTTAGATCATAAATTAATGAGAAGCCTAGATAAATGAATTCTACTTCAGGACTGAAAGGAAGCTGAAGAAGAGAAAGCTGATATTTTCTGGGTATATCTGTAGAGAGAGAGTGTGCACATAAGAGGGGGGGGGCTCTTGGCAATACTGGAAGTATCATTTGCAATTAAAAATCTATTTCATATCATGCTTATGAAGACTGTGGCAGCTAGATGGCTGCCAGTATAATGTAACACAAACATACACTGCTTGGCTAGAGGCTGTGGGTCATAACTGCGCAATATGCTTGTTCAGGATGCAGCTGCTAGGAGGGATACCATTCTTTGTGATGCATATGGGCAGTTAAGCAGGCATATGTAGTGGAGCCCTCCAAACAAACTGTGGCATGTTTGACTTGGCAATCCGGTTACCGGAAAAACTAAATCAGAAGTCCTTTCTCCCTCCACTCGAGTTTGTAAATAATGTCTGTTTGTTCAATCATGCTTGCAAATGACTATGTTTGCATTTGATTCCTTCTCTCCATCGTTTCCTCCAGCTGCCCTCCCCCCTACCCAGCTTAAGGAACCACCCCCACCATCTCTGGGCATGTTGTCAGACTTTGTTTATGACAAAACTAAAGGGTTTCCTTTTACACCACAAAGCTGGGATTTTAAAAATAAAAGCCAGAAGCATTTTCACTTCTGGCACATCTTTCAGTTGTTTAGCAGTTTTGCATGTGCTTGTTGTAGCAGTTTCCCACAACAGGCCATGCAAAACTGCTATGCAGCTCACCTTCCATATGTCCAGAGTTTGGGAAAGTTACTTTTGTTACACTACGACTTTCAGAAGCCCCCAGTGGCTGCACATGGGCAATTCCAGAAATTGTAGTCCAAACAACAACTTTTTCCACACTCTGGGTGCTACTCATGACATATTGCTCCGCATAAGAGGCAAACAGGGCATATATGCACCTTTTTAAAGCTATCCCCATCCTTTACACTCACACAGGCTTTTATGAGCCAAGAATGGACAGAGGAAAAGTAAGACAACGAGTTCAAAGAGAAGGCTTTGGTTATTGGCCTTTCTATCCACCAATCTGTGCATCTTCCTTACCATGCATTAGAACCCAAGCACAGGTTCATCTAACCATATCTGCCAGAAGCAGCTCTAACTGCAGCCCCAAAGTTTTGGCTGTTAAACTCTCTTTCCCCTGGTCACAGGCCATAAGGCTATACACTCTGATCTATCCTATATGCCATCCTGGGGTCTTATAACATGCCAGCATTTCTTTCATCAATACTTGACAAAACAGGAGTGTATCTAATTTCAGCTTTAATGGATGGGATTGCTGAAGGCATTCTTAAGGTGCACAGAATGGAGAGTATGTGGAGAATGTTGAATATAACCTACTTACAGTTTGCAGTAATTAACTTCAACAATAACTTTTATCATCACAGAGGAACCATTGTCAATTTAACAAAAGACATGGTTGATAACAGCTACATTGGCTGTCATTCTCTCTTGTGGCTTGTTTCCTTTCACTTGACAGTCAGAGAAGCCACTTTCTGTCTTCTTTAGAGAGATGAGCCAAAACCCGCTGTGTGTGACAAGTGAATCACCATCCCTCTGCCCCTGGGGCCATGTTTGTCAAATCACTTTCAGAAAGAGTGCTTTCATTCTCCTCCACCTACATGATCTTCCAGCATCTTTGTGAGGAACTCAACAAAAACAAGGCAAGCATCCCAAGCCAACAAAAGAAAAGAAGAAGAAGAAGAAGAAGAAGAAAGTAATGCTGGACAGTTGTTCCATATGAACAGCAGGAGAAGAGGAAGAGAGAAAAATGTGAGAGAGTTGGCTCACTGAGTTTTGGAAGTCTCAGAGAAGCCAAGAAGCCCCAATTATATTGCAGACAGCTGGACATTTCCTTTGATGAGATGACAGTAGCAAAGGAGATGCTGAAGTTTGAAGCAGTTCGAGAGCTTTATTGCTGCTGACTGAGGTCATCTTTCCCAGGGGCATGAGAATCACTTCTGTTTCAGAAAGAGTGGTTTGGTATATCAGGGGGGAAAGGGATCCCAGCATGAGATCCCTGATTGGCCATGTGATCATCTGGAGCCTTTGGTCACAGGACTGGCTCAGACGAACAATCAAAAGGGAAAAGGATAGTACAGTGTGTGAGGTGCCTTTAAAAAAAAAAGAAGGAAAGGAAAGGAAAGAAGAGAACAGAGCATTATGGCAACAGGAGCTGCAATGATAACTGGGCAGCCTTAAGAGCTGTGCAGCATGAAACTAAAGTAGACTAGCTGTTAAAGGGACAAGTAAAGGTATATCAGAGATCATCTTTGATGCAATTCCAGAGGAGAGAAAGAAGGTCAGCAGAATCTGGTTTTTATATATATAAGCCTTAAATTTGCACTTTACAATTTATGAGGTCTTCAATTTATGACCAGAAGCCACAGACAGAAAGCATCAGGAAATGTGTTCCTCCCCAAACTTCTCAGTCCCAGGTACTTCAGTCTTGTAGTACTCTTACTGTACATATGCCATATTTAAAGCAAAGAATTTAGAATGTTACTTTGGACACATATATTGTCATTCTACCCCTTAGGGATCGCCATTAACTACTGGCTCCAAATCATATTTCCCACACTTATTACATCTGTAAGCCAGGTTGTTGCGTCACTCTCTGCCCGTGATATTCTAAGTGTTACAGAAAGTGCAGGATGCTGATGCATACATTTCTTTTAGTGGGATTGCAATGGTCAGAGAAGGAATAAACAGGGTCCTGCACTGCTCTGAATGTCACAGGAACCTTATTTTCCATTAAGAAGTAAACACTGATACACACAGTCACTTTATTATTGAAGCAAGTGCTAATGAATTTTGGGAATGGAACAAAAGTGGGCTTGTTCAGAAGTTTCAGCCCCCAGGAAGGACGTTACAACGTCCTTGAAATGCGGGGCTGGCTTTGCCCTCCTCGGTCCCGAAGGACGCAAGGCAGCTCCGGTCACGTGGAAAAAGGAGGGGGCGAGAGGTTATTTAAGGAAGTGCTCGCCCCCGATGCATCCTCTTTCTTGTTCAGGCAGTGTGGAGTCGATTGGAGGTTCCCGAACAAGAGCAGAGTTGCGAGCGCGAGCAGCGAGGAAAACGTTCCTGGTTTGAAGGAGGGTAGCCTTGGCTCCCTCCTGGCTTTTACTTTTTGGATTGGGGATATTGCATGGGAAGTGTTTGGAATTTAAGGGCTCTGGTGGTCCTTGTTTGAGCGGGCTGAGACGGGTGCGGGCGGTGGGGCGGGCTCGCCCTGCCGCAGCGGGGAGCGAATTTACTTTTAATTTACGTTTAATTTTAAAGAGAAGGGCCTTACTTGTAAAGGTATTGGGACAGGTGGAGGCCCCAATTCTTTTCTTTTCCTTGCCTCTTCTGTCCTGCTAGCGAAATTGGCTGGGTTTGCAGCGGGCGCCATTTTGTTTAGTGTCTCTTCCCGCATTTTTTGCTCCCGGCCGCCATTTTGTTTTCTCCTTTTCTACAAATAATTAAAGGGGAAGGGATACAGAGACTAAAAATAATTAAAGATAAAGGTTATATAAGTTTATCATCCTGATTATTTGGTAGCTATTAACGCTTAATTTAAATTGTTAGTATTTGGGTGTGGCGGACGCCATTTTTGGTGTGGCGGACGCCATTTTGGCCACCATTTTGAGTGTGGCGGACGCCATTTTGGGTGGCGGATGCCATTTTGAGTGTGGCGGACGCCATTTTGTGTGTGGCGGACGCCATTTTGTGTGCTCATTTTCCCACTCTTTTCTTCCTCTCTGCCATTTTCTTTTACTGGTTAACATCTATAAATTGAATAATCATAGATCAATTTAAGAATATAGATTTATTTATTTATTTTATTTATTATTGGATTTTTATCCCGCCCTTCTAGACAGGAGTCTACTCAGGGCGGCTCACAATATATTGTGCACAAACAACTTAAAAACAACATAGTTGCTGTGGATTAATTTTTCACAAGCTCTGAACAGGCTTTCTGATAAATTTAACAACCAAGGATATACACCTTGGGGCTCAATTAGACATTATGCTGCCCAAAAAAGGGGGCGGAGTCAGTAAAGCTAAAAAGAGAGCTGTGCCTCAGGTCTCGCCTCAGCAGTCCTCTTCAGAAGAAGAATCTTGGGTGATCCTTAAGGACCTGCAAGATAAAATGTTGGCTTTAGAGGCGCAGAAGCTGGCTAGACGGGCCTCCCCACAACGCGAGGTTACCCCTCGTTGATCCGTCAGGGACACGAAGGGTCGCCGTAAGGCTGAGTTTAGGGCCTTAACGCAGCAACTCATGGAGCGTTTTACTGCTTTAGAATCTCAACAGGGTCATGGAGGTGAGGAACAGGCTGTGGAAGAAGGGTCCCCCACTACGGCAAGGGTGCCAGATGGTCGTAAATGAGGATGACAGAAGCAACTGAGATCCAGGAGACAGCGGAGGGATCTTCGGCTGGGTACGATCTCTATGAGGAGCCATGTACAAGCTCGCATCGGGCTTCGGAGGCACTTGGAACATCGACTCCTTCTTGTGGTGAGTGCACAGCCATACACAACACCCAGTCCAATTCTGCCGCCTGGCCTTGGACTGGTGCCACCCAACACTCTCATGTTACACCTAACCACTGTGGAACACCACCCATGGGATGGCCCAGTTTTTTCTGGCCTCCTGTAAACCCGCATTGTTGGGGGTGGGGCACGCATTGTGCGACCCCTCCTACGGCTGGGACATCTAGTGAAGGTAAGAACACAGGAACATGTCAGCACCCTTCAGTGCCTAACACGGGGTATAACACAGTCCCGCTAGCTGCACTGCCCTATGCGGACTACAGTACGCCTTTGGGCGATCATTTGACCCCTGCAGTGAAGGAGAAAATATGGAGGGGAGAATTCTTGGATTTTTATGATCTTCTGAACCGCGAGGTGGAAATTAAGGAAATTGACAAAGATGACGAGAAATTAAAAGAAAAATACAGAAGGAAGAAGCCTGACAGAAACTGGCCTAATTGGATCACAGGCTTCACTATATATGCTGGGGTCCTGGTTAAAACACAGCCTTGGAAGGCTTCGGCTCTATTTCAATACTTTGATATAATATGTAGGGCAAATTCAGATTTTGTAGGCCAGGCTTGGCTTCGTTACGATGAAGCTTTTAGAATGAAGAGCGCCATCAGGCCTGAATTACGCTGGGATGAGCCGCACCCAGGGCTTTGGCTGCAACATATGACACCGGCCAAATGTAGTTTAGGTGACAGATTTGATAGCGGTCATCTGAACAAGAAATTTACCGGGAACGTTACTACCCGCCCAGGGGCGGGGCAGGTGGTTCAACCCCGCCTGCCCTGCTACGAATATAACACCAGAGGTTTTTGTGCAAGGTCCCCATGCAGGTATAGACACGACTGCATTACCTGTGGGGGGAAGCACCCAAACGCCTCATGCTTCAAAGCGGGTGCACAGCGTCAAAACAAAACTAGCGGTCCCGGCAAGAAGCCAGAAGGGGGCGGTGGTGCCCCTGGAAAGGGGGCCCACACCAATTAAAATCAAGGTTCTGGAAGAGGGTCTAGCAGATTACCCAAGAATAGGGAATGCAGAATACTTGAGACTAGGTTTTAGATATGGGTTCCGAATCCCAGCTTTAGGCGTAAGAACGGCCTTTGTGACCAAAAACCTTAAATCAATAAAAGGGATGGAAGCTATAGTATTAGAAAAGATCAATAAGGAGGTTCGAGAAGGTAGGGTCTTGGGACCCTTTAAAGAACCACCCATAGCTAACTTGAGGGTTTCCCCCTTAGGGATTGTCCCCAAAAAAGCCCCAGGTGAATTTCGTTTAATACATCACCTATCGTTTCCAGAAGGGACATCAGTTAACAATGCAATACCCCCGGAACTTTGTTCTGTGAGATACACCTCCTTTGACGAGGCGGTTCGGATGATTAGGGCCTGCGGAGTGGGTGCTGAACTGGCAAAGGCAGATGTTAAGTCGGCCTTCAGAATTTTCCCCGTTCACCCATTGGATTTCAATTTGTTGGGTTTTCAATTTCAAGGGCAATATTACATCGATAGGGCCCTCCCTATGGGGTGCTCAATTTCGTGCGCAGCTTTTGAAAAGTTTAGCACATTCATCGAATGGCAAGTTAGGCGATGATTTCCTCTTTTGTGGAAAACCGAACTCAGGAAGATGCAGAATGATTCTGGATAACTTCCGTGAGATGGCCCTTGATATGGGTTTGCCCCTGGCGGAAGAAAAAACGGAAGGGCCAGCGATGTCCCTGACTTTCCTAGGGATTGAACTGGATACGCTTCAGCAGACTTCAAGGCTGCCTCAAGACAAATTGCTGAACATTAGGACTATACTTAGCAACTTAATAGGAAAGAAAAAGGTGACTCTTAAAGAGTTGCAGGAAATGGTAGGACACCTGAATTTCACGTGCAAAGTAGTAGCACCAGGGCGCGCCTTTTTGAGGCGACTTTGTGGCGCCATGTCAGGTTTAAAAAGGCCAATGCACAGAACGAGAGTTACCAGGGGTATGCGGGAAGACCTCACAGTGTGGAAACAATTCCTAGAACAGTTCAATGGGGTATCCTTCTGGAGATCGGAACTTAGCCTGAAAGCGGATGTTCAGGTAAACTCTGACGCCGCTGGGACCTTAGGATTCGGGATTTATTACCGTGGCAGATGGTGTGCAGGTACTTGGCCTAAAGAGTGGCACCAAGAGGGCATAACGAGAGACTTGACATTTTTAGAATTTTTTCCAATTGTAGGAGCCCTATGGCTTTGGGCGGAAGAATGGGCACATACTGTAGTTCGTTTTTGGTGTGATAACCAAGCAGTGGTACACATCATTAACAATCTGACATCACACTCGGAAAGAGTCATGGATTTGGTCAGGGCTTTCACCCTACGGGCGTTGCAGTTTAACGTAATGGTGCACGCCCGACATGTGCCAGGTGTTGACAACAGGATAGCTGATGCTCTCTCACGCCAACAGATCAAGCGTTTCAGGGAGATGGCACCGGAGGCCAGGGATCTGCCAGAAGTGCTTCCAGCGGAGGTCTGGCAGATTGGCATGAGGAGGCGTCGAGAGCAATAGGTCTTGCACTGGCCCTGAGGACAATAAAGGGTTATTTAGCATCAGGTACCGAGTTTTATGAATTTAGGAAGTCAATGAGGCTAGAGCAAGCATGGCCGGCTCCAGTGGAGCACCTCCAACAATTCATAATATTTTTGCATAGAAGGGGATTAGCGACAGGCACTATTCAAGGAAAACTGTCGGCTTTGGCCTTCTACGCAAAATCAAATGGGCACAGGGATTTTTCTTGTGACTTTCGTATTAGGAAGATGTTAGAAGGTTGGTCCAGGGAAAGGGGGAGAGTACAAGATGACAGGACACCCATATCTCCGGCTCTCCTTGGACACCTATGCGAACAATGGAGCGCATTGTGTAGGGACCATTATGAAGCAGCATTATTTCATGCATCTGCGCTAGTGGCCTTTTTCGGGGCCCTGCGTATTAGCAAGCTAGTGGCAATGGGTAAGGCAGATATCTCACAGAGGGCTTTGCAATTGGGGGACGTTATAGTTCAGGAGGGGCGGTTAAATATTAAGATAAGGCGGTCTAAAGCAGACCCGCTGGGAAAAGGCAAGCAATTAGTCTTAGGGCAATGTAGTGTAAAAGGCATCTGTCCCGTAAAGGCGGTTCAGGAATTCATAGAGTTTAGGGGTCCAAAACCTGGGTACTTCTTCCAGCATACGGATGGGTCGCCACTTACAAAATACCAATTTTGGAAACTTACTGGCATAGCATTAGAGAAGATAGGTTTGAAGAATATGAGATTCGGAACACATTCCTTTAGAATAGGAGCAGCTTCAACAGCAGCAGCTATGGGTTATAATACAGACCAAATTAAACAGTTAGGGCGTTGGTCGTCGGCCTGTTATCACAAACACATCAGACCTCTCCCTAACGTATAGGCAGGGGCTGTTTATATCGTTTCAGGTGTCGAAAGACAGGAAGGCCGAAGGCACGTCATGATCATCGGCCACAGTTATGTTTACTGGGCGGCGCGATATGCCGCATTTTCCCCGTGGGGGAATGATTTGGGGCTTGGTGCCCATGCGTTTATTACATGGAAAGGCATGCGTGGCATGCATTGGATCCAGCTCGGCAGGATGACATCTTTCGACCATCTGCCACCAGATATTTTAGTAATTCATTTAGGAGGCAACGATTTGCCTGGATTGTCTGGTAAGGCGGTCATAATTGACATCTTGAGAGAACTTGGGAAGCTGAAGGAAAGGTATCCTGCTATGCGGATCGTTTGGTCCAATATCATCCCGCGTTTAGCCTGGCGAGGTGCCCAGAGCATTGAGAAGATTAATAGGGCACGGCGAAGGGTCAATAGGGAAGTGTGTAGAGGTGTCTGCAGCGGCGGCCTCGGATCTGTGGTCAATCACCACAGGATTCAAACTTCCAACACTGAATATTTTCGTAGCGATGGCATCCACCTGTCTGATGCAGGCTTGGACATTTTTCTTGAAGATATAAAAGGGGGCCTGCTTGCTGAGCTAGGACGGCTTGATGGCGGGCATGGGACTTAGTCAGGACTAGTCCCTATGCTGTGGCGGGTAGTGCGGGAAAAAACTGGTTGTCTCGGTGTGTCCCTTTGATAATTATGGTAAGCCAACAGCGCATCCGACCTCCCGGCTCTGCGGATCGTGCGATTACAGGGCCGGCGGCGGGAAGATGCGCTGGGCCACTTTCGGACCGACAGTCATCAAATAAA
Organism: Intellagama lesueurii; assembly: GCA_037013535.1. Classification (NCBI taxonomy): domain Eukaryota; kingdom Metazoa; phylum Chordata; class Lepidosauria; order Squamata; family Agamidae; genus Intellagama; species Intellagama lesueurii. The sequence continues at coordinate 118,834,678 of JBAJHW010000001.1, forward strand.
GATGGCTCGAGGTCTGGGGTGTTTATTAGAGGCCGGCTGGGTTCCTGCTGTCGTCAAGACAGCTGGAACCTGGGGGCCTGGGACTCGCCCATTGACTGAGAAGGGTATCGTGGATGCCCTACATTTATTTCTCCGCACTACCGCAGGCCCCCTCATTTGATGAGGACAATGATTTTTATAATCAGAAATGATTTAATAAAGTGTGGCCCGTATTAATCCATATCACTGTCTTGCGTCTTCATTTCGGGGCCTGGGAGGGCAAGTTTCAGCCCGCAGGAAGGACGTTACAACGTCCTTGAAATGCGGGGCTGGCTTTGCCCTCCTCGGTCCCGAAGGACGCAAGGCAGCTCCGGTCACGTGGAAAAAGGAGGGGGCGAGAGGTTATTTAAGGAAGTGCTCGCCCCCGATGCATCCTCTTTCTTGTTCAGGCACCCACCCGCCCTCCCTCTTTCTAGTGTGTTTGTGGTCGCCTTTATGGGGCCGGATAGGAATTTTTGACCTCTAACCTGATTGGCTACTGGATGGAGGGATTTTTCGCCTATCCCACACTGGAAAAGGGTTTGTTGGCATTTGCTTGGTGGTTCTTCTCGGTCACACTGGTGGGTAGTGCGGGAAAAAACTGGTTGTCTCGGTGTGTCCCTTTGATAATTATGGTAAGCCAACAGCGCATCCGACCTCCCGGCTCTGCGGATCGTGCGATTACAGGGCCGGCGGCGGGAAGATGCGCTGGGCCACTTTCGGACCGACAGTCATCAAATAAAGATGGCTCGAGGTCTGGGGTGTTTATTAGAGGCCGGCTGGGTTCCTGCTGTCGTCAAGGCAGCTGGAACCTGGGGGCCTGGGACTCGCCCATTGACTGAGAAGGGTATCGTGGATGCCCTACATTTATTTCTCCGCACTACCGCAGGCCCCCTCATTTGATGAGGACAATGATTTTTATAATCAGAAATGATTTAATAAAGTGTGGCCCGTATTAATCCATATCACTGTCTTGCGTCTTCATTTCGGGGCCTGGGAGGGCAATGAGAAGGTTCTTGTCCGGTCCAGAACAACTTCCTAAGGAACATGTGGGGTCTTCCTCAGGGCATCCCTGCTGTGCATCTAAGAATGGAAGTAGGGCTGCTTTCACTTCCTGGAGGAGTGCATCCGACACTGTTGAAATATTTTAAGAAGTTTGATACTCTTTCAGAAGACCACGGAAATAATATATATTATATATACTGTATATTGCAATACTGGCCCTTGAGCACTGCCTGATATTGATAATGGACTGGACAAGGCCAACAAATTGAAACTGAATCCAGATAAGACAGAGATCCTGCTGGTCAGAGGATTATCAGACCAGTTAGAGGGATATCTACCTGACTTCAGTGGGGTTAGAGGTTAGTAGTTTGGGAATGATCTATGGAAGCAAAAATCTGATTTGGTTGGTTGCCCAGTTTTGCCCCTTCCTCTATAAGAAATGCCTAACAACAGTGGTTCATGTGTTGGTAATCTCTAAAATAGACTACTGTAATGCTCTCCACATTGGGCTGCCCTTGAAGCTAATATGGAAACTTCATCAAACAGTGATAATTTAAGAAGACAGTGTAGGAGTTACTGTTGCATGCCAAATCACATGATGTGGTGCACAACAATGCCAGCACTGGATTCTTAATTTGTGGCAATTTGCCACTGAGATTTTATTGAAATATGTAGCACTCCAGCATGCTATGCTTGGACTAATTACTAACCTAGTTAGTCACATGACCCCCTTTAGAAGAAGAAAAAACTCTCTAGGGAAGCTAACTTGTTTGTTCACTTGTTCTTAAGCAATCAATCAACAGTTCTCTTTCCTTCCCAGCACTAGGTGCTTACCATTTACTCTGTGGTGTTTTGCTTTCATTTAATTCTTGTTGCTTGTCCTCCATCTTGTGACACAAGATCAACACATATTGAACTCTCTCCTCAGTCATGAGTTTGAGAGAGAAAAACCTATTTTCTACCATTTCAACAGACTAAATGGTTCTTCTTTTCACTACTAATGGTTCCATGTCTTCATGTCAAGTTTTTGAGCACACAATTTTGTAAATAAATATTGTTTCTTCTTTTCACTATTGTCTAACCAATTATTTTTTGCTGGTCTACTTAGATAAGGGAAATTCTTCGGGAACTTGCTTATAATTCTAAGCCTATAAAATAATAATAATAATAATAATGATGATGATGATAATAATAATAATAATAATAATAATAATAATAATAATAATAATAATAATAATAATAATAATAATAATAATAATAAACTGTCCCGCTTTTTGCTGTACAACCACACAAAACTCAACAGATTTAAACTGATTAAATTATGCTGGTGTAAAAATGCCGTAGGATTTTAGCCATAATCACTTCCTTTAGGTGTTTTTTTTTAAAGCAACAACAGCAACAATGTAACTTTGTTGTAAAATTGTTGTAAAACAGTGTAAAACAATATTTCTCTGAGGAGAGATTAGCTTTCCTATAGCTGCATATGGCCACATTAAAAAATAAAATATGGATGGTTTCCAAATTGTTTTGGCAACATAATGAGAGGGGAGGGATTAAACTGGAATAAATGAGCAGTATTATGTTCCCCAGGCATAATAATAAATTCAGCAAGTCTAGTAAGGTTTATATCTCCAACACACTGCACAAGCACAAAGTAGATTTTTCTAAGCAATTCCTGTGACCAGAAGCAATAGCGGGTAAGACTTTTCTACTTTTAGAAGGTGTCAGTGTGAGATTTTCTGCCACTTGCAGTGTTTCTTACTACTGTATGGCAAGGCTGACCCATCAAAACATTCTCTGCTTTTCAGTAAAGATATTGACAATTTTGGCATTCCTGGGCAACTACTGATCCCACTGTTGATAGTGATGCTTGGCCCATTTTAGCTTTATTAAAACACATTTCCCTTCAAGTTGTATCTCTCCAGGATTCCTATGGGCTATTAGGAACAGCTACCATGATGACCCATTATGTTTTTGTGATGGTGGCCAGTCTTTGGTTGGTAACTGTCAAATTTCTGAACCACCTGGGCTTTGCATTTTGGTAAAATTAAGATGATGCTTGCTGCTGCATCCTCCAAGCAGGCCTGAACCTCACGTCTCCAACATCAAATCCTGACAGTCATGTGCCCTTCTTACAGAAAAAAATCTGGAAGGTTAGGTAACCCACGGAAAAAAGAGCTCAGAGGAGAAAAGGGCCTTCAGTTTTTGTCAGCTGACTTAAGAATTATTTTTGCTAAATAGCAAGCAAGCAAGACAGGCATTTATTCATGTAAAACTATTGCAAACATATAAACATAAGGAGATGTTTCTTGAAGCCTTCTAGAGACCTAGCTACTCCAGCAGCTTGTTTGCCATGGTGCCCTTCCCATCGACAGGAAGGCCACATAACAGGGCAAGAAGGCAAAAGTCATCTCTTATTGTTGTTTTCCAGCCGGCGGTATTCAACAGCACCCTCCTTCTAGTCCTGGAAGGAGTATATAGCATTGTGATTACTTGCCACTTATATCGGTCTCCTTATGGTTGTGGCTTGGTTATTCTAGCTACGGTGAGATACAAGGGTAGAAAAATGTTGCCTTTGAGGTGACTTCGGTCTACAACTCTTATTAGCCCTCTTTGATTACGAGGCCTTATGGGACCTGCCCTCCTTCAGTTCCAGAAGGTAAAAGAGAAATAAAATGTTTCTGCTATAACATGTCTCCTAAAAGATGCTGATCTTTTCCTAACTTCTGGCTTTTCAGTCAGTGTGTTGGGGTATCAGCCTATCCCCTCCCTTCTGCAAATGCAATTCAGAAGATTTTCCAGGACTCTGGAGCAGTTTTTTGGGGGGAGTGTCTGGAAGACTGCAGAAAGGAGAGAAGATAATTCCACCTTACACTTGATTCTGCTCTCAGGCAAGTGGAAAGCCAAGGTTAGATATTGTGCTCACTATTTTTTTTTTTAAGGAAACAACCTTTTCCTTAGCATCTAGTCTTCTCAGCTTGCCTCTCAGGGCTCCTCTTTCTCTTTTTAATCTCTGTAATGAGCCTTGTGGCACAGTGGTTAAACTGCAGCACTGCAATGAAGACTCTGCTCACAACCTACCTTTGATCCCAGAGTCAGGTAGCCAGCTTGAGGTTAACTCAACTTTCCATCCATCCAAGGTTGGTAAATTGAATACCCAGCCCCCTGGGGGCACAATATGTAGCCTGCATAATGAAATTGTATACCACCCAGAGAGTTTTAAGCACTATGGGGTGGTATAAGCTTTGTTTTTTGTTTAGTAGAACCATTTCTTTTCACCTTTAAGTGCCAGTGTATTTTATTGCTTTGAGCACTCAACTCTGAAGCCACCTTAGAGAAAGAGAAACAATATAACTGAACCAGCCCCATTATGACAGACCTTTAAGTCTCTCACACAGTGCTTGCTGTTGAGATCATGGTGGCCCCACAAAGAGCAGAGTGCTCCAATGGTTTGTGGATCCCCCAACCGAAAGGGAAGGTGACGATCCCATGATGTTGATGGAAGGGCCTAGAAGAAATAAGGCAAGGAATCTGGAAGAGTGGGAGAAAAGGGCATCTGGTTATTCTTTATTGCTTATAAGAGAGGGTCTTTTTATGGATTTAAAACTGCCTAATGTCTTTCTTTCTCTGCAGAATTTATCACCTGCTCAATCATTTGCACTCTGGTTAACGGCACTGCAGTATCATCTAAATGCTATAAAAACGGCCCTAGTTTAGCACAGCCCGGAGCTCTTGATTTATTTTTGCAAGTCTCTCCTTGCGGGTGTACCTTTATTGCACAATGAGAAACTGAGGTCCAGTCAGTCTTCCAGTCGTTCCTGAACACTAAATCACTTGCCACCAGGATGTTTGGGGAAATGGGCAAAAAGACTGTCATATTTAAATTATAAGATTTCAGTGATGGTAGAAATGAGTGACTGGCAGGATGATGGATGGAGTTCTCTGGTCATACAGAGATGAGGAATGGGACAATCAGAAGAAGCAGGACTGAGGTTACCAAGGGGGAAGGGAAACTGAACGGTACTTCTTGTCATAGAAAAAAAAATGACAGAGGCACAACTGACTTGGTAATTGGAATGGTTTCTAGATTCCAAATGGCTCAGATGACATATTTCCTGGGTGCAGCAAGTTGAAAAGTGCATTGATCACAGAAAGGAATGGAAAGTTTGATTGTGAAGGACAAATCTCAACTGAGAATCGCCAGGGAGAACCTAGGAAGTGGAGGTTCCACAAAACAACACACTTCTTTTTTGTTTTTTGTTTGTTTGTTTTTTGTGGTGGCAGGACATAGCAACTTGGAATACCTACAACCATTAAAAAAATCTATTATGCTGGATACCTCACATTTATGTTATCGTGGGCTATTTTAAACTCATCTAATAATGGCAATAATAAACTTAGAACTGAAGAGCTGGAAGGGACCCTATGGATCACTGGGTCGTGTCCTTGTCAAGGAGGCACAGTGGGGAACTGAACTCCTAGCCTCAGGCTCTGCAGCTAGATGCCTTAAACCACTGAGCTACCCATCTAAGACAGCTAAAGTTGAATATAAAGTCAATGGGTCACCTCCTGCAAGTTAATGACCCTGGCATGCCCATATTTTCCTTTTTATTTATTCAAGTCTTGATGTTTTTTAAAACAATCTGTCCCTTAAAGCTGCTGCTGGCTGCATTCACAGGTACTCATCCATATGACGTATTAGCAGTGTTTTTCCTGTCCTTTCTGAAATCCTGCTTGTAATTATGTGTATATAAATCCATGTAGTTGCTGTCTATTTAAGGCAACTGAGGGTGTGAATACATGGTCATTGTGACGATCGCCCCACGTCACTCAGGCCATTCATAGTCATGAGCTGATTTGCATGAGCCTATGAGAGGATTGGAGAGGCGGAGTCAGCAGCTACATGAGACTTGGCAGGAGAAGGAGGAGTCAGATAGAGATTGGGATGAGATCCAGAGAGAGATAGGGGACTGGTTAGTCAGAGAGAGAGAGGGAACAGATACTGAGTGATAACACTGGTTAAGAAAATAGGTAGAGAAGGTGGTAATGATATTGCACGAGAAAAGTATGTACTGAGAGAACTGTTAATGATTTGCTGGTGTACAATGTTTATCTGAAGAACTTCTGTTGTTATTAAATCTGCTTCACTTCAATAAATAAGTTCTGTTTGTATTCACAAGACAAGTGTTCTGACAAACGTCATTTATATTGTGGATTGAGGTAATCCACTGGTGGCAGCGAGAGGAAAACGCGACGTGAGCCTTTGTGACAGAAGGACAGGCAGGGGCCACGAGGGTGAACGCCACAGTCATGTTCCGCAGGATTTGCTCTGCTTATAAAATGGGTGAATTCGAAGTATTTTTTACTGACCACATGATGCAAAGGCTGAATCAAATCAGTCCAGCCCTTTTCAGTCTCAAAGTGGCCTTTTTTTTTTCTGCTGCTGGGGGACTTTCTCCTTTTTCTAGCTGGAAAGATCTGAATGGACTTTTTTTCATGTAGTAGTTGTGATACTGTTTTGAAAACACAGAGGGTGTGTCTGTAGGTAGTGTTTTGGTGATTTAGGCAGTTGAGTATGATGTTCAGGACATGGGGGCTGGGGGAGATATGCAAAAGCAAAGCACCAAGATTATGATTAGCTGTCAGACTACTACATTTCTGAAAAACATTTGTATAGAAAAATAACATGGAAAGGTACTTCACAGTCTCAGAATACAGAACATCAAAAGTTTGAATAGCAATTTTGCAAAATGCACCATGATTCACAATGGAGAATGATTCCATAAGGAATCACCACTTCCCATCACCCAACTGTTACTCTTTTCCCTTCCTTTCCAGTAATGCATACAAGCATTAACTCATCTTTGTTGACATATGATTTGAAACTAGTTGATGAGGCACTTCTACTCTGCTGCTTCGGTCATTCTAGGCCAGAAAAATCTATCCTTTGCCAATTCCAAGTTCTACTCCAAAATGACCCATTACAACATGAATACCTTCTAGATACCTTTCTAAGTTCTCTTTCTATGTAAATAAGTGATCACAAGTTGCTCTACATCCTCTCCCCTCCATTGTACTTTCTGGTAAAGGATACCATCTGTCAGGAAAAGCCTATGTCACTCTTGTAAATACAGTAGAGTCTCATATTCTTCAAGTTTTTCCTCATCTTGGTTTGTTGTGTGATTTTCTTCCAAATACTGTATTGCTTTGACTATACATATCTCTCTTCTCTGCAAATTTTTCCAGTCTGGTGGAGTATCACCCTGTTCATAGAACATGCCACCAGTGCGTCCTTGATTTACAAATTCTTCTGGTACACTGTCTTAATGAGACTGCTGCTCCTTCCCAGTGATTTTCTGGATGCAGGTGAATCATCAAAGACTGTCTGAACCTGAATGACTGCCTTGCAGACTTCAGCATTCTATGATCTCCAGATTTCAGGATCTTGTCTTTTGCAGAACATTTTGACAGTCTGCCCAGCTTGTCTAGTTCCTTCGTCATCTTCCACAGGAACATCATCTTGTCTTTGAGACAGAAAAATCTGCATCTATACTATTCCATTCAGATCTATAAACAATTTTGAAGCTATATAAGGACAAGGCTGAGACCCATCTTTGGCCTGCAGCTTTTAGTTTCGCTGAAGCTAGCACCTATGTCAACAGATTATTCCAGTCATTACGTTAAACTCAGTCTTATAGAGAAAATCATGACATTTGCCACAGACAGCCCATTTTAAAGCCAGAAGGAGAAAGGTGAGGTAAACATATTTCAAATAAATTTAAATAAATAAGAAACTCTTGTTAGTGTACTGGATAATTGCATTAACTGTGACTGGATACTCTACTGACCTAAGCGGTGACCTGAAGATGGCCGTTCTGGAACTGGTACTGTTAGCCTTAAAGTTGCAAATTATCTTGTCTGTAATGTTGGGGCCTGCCTGTGCCTACGTGCCTGTTCTCATGTACGCCTTTAGGAATGTTTCTTGCTGTAGTTGTATGAGGGAAGACAGGAAGGATGGCCTTGAGAAGGGGCCTAGACAACATAAGGCTGGAATACATATCCTTTATCAGGGATGGCCAGCACTGTCCTGAAACCAGTTGAAACCGGTTGTCCAGGCCTCACCTCTGGCATCACCTCAACACCCCCCCCTTAAGTAGTTTAGCATAAGGAATTGATAAGAAACCTATAAGAAGGGGCCTTTGCCTTTGTAAGGGGCTTTTGCTCACCTTTAAAGCATAGTCACTAGTATGTATCTCTTTGCTTTAATAAAATTGTGTTGCAACACATTGGTCTCCTTTTCTTGGTCTTCCACCAGGGACCATCCCTACCTAAAATTGTGTAACAGTACTGTGCTGCTCCTAACCCTGTAGTGCTTACATCTGTGTGCAATGTATATGGGAATCTCCAGTCAGCAAACCCCAACACTAGTGTAGTGATTTTTGTATTCTCGAAGGCTTTCACGGCTGGGATCCGATGGTTGTTGTAGGTTTTCCCACAAACTATCCCACAAACTGCACCAGAGCACAGACAGAGTTCTGACTCCTGTCCTCTGAAGATGCCGGCCACAGAGACTGGCGAAACGTTAGGAAGAAAAACCTCAAGAACACGGCCAGACAGTCTGAAAATCCTACAAAAACCATCATAGTAGTTTTTGTCTCAAAAGCCATTTGGCAATTGGTATCCCATTTTTACTTAAGAGATTGATTCCCCAAACTTCTGTCACTTCTATAGTTGCCTGCTAATAGTGAATTTAATGACTTGGCTGTGACAGAGTATCTTGGTACAAATCTCCTATGGTAGCCAGGAAATCCAAGGAACTGTCAACGTTTCATGAGAGCTGGTTGGCACTGGCCAAGAAGTAATGGCAGCTTTTTTTTCTTTATCTGGCTGTATTCCTGCTGAAGATATCACACGACTGAAACAGTTTGCATTTAGAAGGGGCTAGCTTTAGACCATAGTTCCGAAATATTTTCAATACATTTAAAATTGCTCTTCATGTTGTTCTTTAGTAGCTGAGAAAATAATCAAACCATCCAAAAATGCAACTACTGCTGCTAATTGTAGGCCATGCATAATATTCTCCACAACATTCATCCATTGACAGGTTGCTGGAGCATTTGTCAGACCTTGGAGCATCGTTTTAAAATCCCAGTTACCAAATGGGGTGGTAAAGGCAGTGGATACTATCAAGTGGGACTTAATAGTATCCACTCTTGAGCTCCAAAACAGAGAATCACTTAGATCCTGCAAGCAATCCAAATGCTTTCTCTATCCTAGGTAGTGGATAAGCATCTTTCTTTGTTAAGTTATTCAGTTTTCATCCTAAGTGCTCTATTCTTCTTCCTTACCCAATACTGCGGGAGATGCATACGAGTGCTACTTTCCTCAGCAAACCCCCAATGCAGCCAGCTGCTTTAGATGTGTCCTTAAATTCTCAAAATCAGCGGGTGAAATATGCCTGGCTCTTTCTCTGAAAGGCACATCACTCGTTAGTTTAGTTGTGTGTGTTATGCCTGAAACCTTGCTCAGGTCCAAACCATGTGTTGCAAACATTCCTGGAGCTCCCCCTGCTTTGTTTTCTGAGGCTCGCTTATGTTCAGACTCTCTCAGATTTGAACCTGCAAGGTTAAGAAGTGGGTGGCAAATTCTCTTCTTTCTTGTTTGCCGTGGCTAAACTCTGCATAGGTAGGGCCCATTCCACCTCACAAGCCTTAGCAACTGACAGTTTAGCTCAGAAACTGGAACAAAGTTATCAAAGGCTGTTTCTATTATTACAAAGCATTTTCTAGCAGTAGAAAATGCTTCCACTCCTAAAGCAAGTGGAATCAGGCTTTCTATTATTTTTCTTCCTTTTATATTTTCTGTATTTTATCATCTCCCACTAATTCCCCAACTTGCACTCTCCAAACAGCATAATCTAAGGAGAGAGAGAGAGAGAGAGAGAGAGAGAGAGAGAGAGAGAGATTATTGTATGATTTTAGTTGTGAGCTGTCTTGGGTCCTCTATGGGAGAAAGGTGAATAAAAATCACTCACTCAATCAGTTTCTTCAGATGATTTGAGTTTAACTTTGAGATCTACTGCTGCAACCCCAGTTTCATGTTCAGTTTGCAAAACTTTAGCTAATAACTGATGTTGCAATTCAGGTGAAAGATGTGTTGCTCGGGTGGAGGTTGCTATTAGATTATCTTCTACTTCAGAATTATCATGCACAGTTTTTCTTGTCTCCTCCAATAAAATTCTGTGACTTCATCTACAGGAATTACCTCCTGTTTCCAATGCAGTATTTTTGTCCAACATTCCCAATTCTACAAACTGCCCAGGAAGTCTGGAATTCACATAACATTCCTTTCCCCTTATCTCTTGCATTTTAATAAGAGTACCATATTTTTCTGTAGCATTCTTTTTTCCCTTTTTATCCCCACATTCTGTATCAGGCAACAATACTGTTCTGTGCGTATCAAACCCCAACTTTCTGCACAATTTGACTACAGCAGTTTTCTGCACTCATCTCAAGCTCTAAATATTAAACCAGAAGAGGCTAGGCTAAATCTATGGAAATGAAAAACAACACACCTCACCGAATGGATGAATGCTGAAGAGTGTCTCCCACCAGGACAAGACTCTGGCTGGACATTTGGAAGTCACTTAATAGACTTCAATGCGAAGTAGGAAGATCAAAGAATAATCAAGTAAATCTACTTGGATGGATATACACGACAAATTTTATGTCAATGTGGAGAAATTCAATGAATGCAGGATTTATGTGCATGTAATTTATGCTCTACCATGTGTACTAAGGAAGATCTAGTAAATGGCCGAGATAACACTATTGAAGTAGCCCACGTCTGGTCAAAATCAGTCTAATTATTTTAACATTTCAAATTTGTTGGAACTTCATGTTTCATATACACCTTTAATTTTAAATTGTGCAACTATCTGATACAAAAAGAAAGAAAGCAGTTTTGTGTTTGCAGTGAACTGCTAGATAGCTAAATGGTTTAGTAATGGTTGGGAGTTTGTTTCCTCACAGTGCCTCCTTGACAGGGGCTGGACTCGATTATCCATAGGGTCCCTTCCAGCCCTGCAGTTCTAAGATGATGCCAATGATAATTCCACTGCAAGCCTGACTTCACGTTGGGCACTAGTTTTTTAATACTCTTTGGTTCTATGGGACTGTCCGTCTGTCTGTGTTAAATGAGTATTGCAAACAGACTATACACACACACACACACACACACACACACACTTATAAAACAAAGTAACAACAATAGTGATATAACAAAACTGGACCTAACAATTTGAAAACCCCAAGTTCTTTTCACCAGCACCAGAGCAGGAGCTGCTTGTAGAAACAATGAAGAATGCTACTGTCTCTTCGAAGCCAAATGAGAACAGAGTCCCAGATACATCTGTCAACTGAGGTAAAACATCCATAACATTAAGGAATCGGCTCCAGATAAACAGTCTCTAAAATCCTAAAATAAAATACAAATACAAATAGATAAGATCACCTTCCAGTGCCTCTCCTGCAAATATCAAAATTGTACTAGCAAACCAAGGTGGCAAGAGCCTTATCATCCTCTGTAGGAAGAGCAGTGACTGTCTCTCCAGCTTTCCTGCTCTTTCTTCCTCAAATCGTGAACCATAGCCCCTTCCTAGGATTTCCCCACCCATTGGGCTCAACCAAATAATTCATGGTCACACCATAGGAGTGCTGGCGTCTAGAAAGTCTCTCTTCCACACTTCTCACCACATAAATCCTATATATATAGTTATTGTTATATATAAATCCTATATATATAGTTATTGTTGTTCCTTTGTTTCTTTGGTGCTCTTGCTTGTTAGTTGTTGTTTTTTTTTAAAAAAAGATTTTGGCACTACCATTCTAAATACGTTATGGCACTTCTCTAGGCTGCCAAAAAGGGAGAGAATTCATACCTCATTGTCAATGTAGATCTTGGGAAATCCAATTGTTTGAAGGTATGCAGGGCTCAGGATGGAGTGGGGATAGAAAACAAACTATGTTTGTTATTAGAAGGAAAAATGCATTTAAAAGAGGACAGATCTTTGGCTGTGAGCCATGATTACTAGATGTAACCTGGAAACAGTTTACCTTGGAATGCAATCTGCTGTTCCTAATGGGGAAGAGCTGTTTTATCTTCTGCTTCAAGGCTCCCACTCGTCATTTAGCTGGGACGTGGTGGCGCTGCGGGTTAAACCGCAGAAGCCTCTGTGCTGCAAGGTCTGAAGACCAGCAGTCGTAAGATCGAATCCATGCGATGGAGTGAGCTCCTGTCGCTTGTCCCAGCTCCTGACAACCTAGCAGTTCAAAAGCATGTAAATGCGAGTAGATAAATAGGTACCACCACGGTGGGAAGGTAACGGTGTTCCGTGTCTAGTCGCACTGGCCACGTGACCACGGAAACTGTCTATGGACAAACGCTGGTTCTACGGCTTGGAGACGGGGATGAGCACCGCTCCCTAGAGTCGGACATGACTGGACTAAATGTCAAGGGGAACCTTTACCTAGGTGACTTAAATGAGTACCCAGTATGTTATAGTGGATAAAGTGATGGACTAGGACTCAGGAAGCCTGGGTTTGATTCCCCAGCTCTGCCATAGAAACTTGTTTGGGACCTGGACCTGGGAAAACTATTTCTCAAATAACTCACTTACCTTGCTGGGCAAGAACAAAACAAAAATAACAAAAAATAAAGAAGACAAAAACATTGAGGCACCTTAAAGACATTTTAATGTGAGCTTTTGTGGACAAGTCCATCAGTCGTCTGAAGAAATGGACTTGTCCATGAAAGCTTACATTAAAATATAGCAGTTAGTCTTTAAGGTGCCACAACGTTTTTGTCTTGTTTTATTTTTGCTTTTTGTTCTTGCCTGACATGCTAGCAAAACTAACGTGGCTACCTCTTCTAAAACTTCACTTACCTTGAAAACCCTATTAGGGTCACTATAAGTCATTTCCCACTTGATGGCAGATAGCAACAAGATGACTTAAACAGATCCAATAGGGTATTATTTCTATGTTACATGTACAACAAATGTTGAAATTGGTACACACTTCTCTGCTACAAAATGTGAGACACAAATAAAGGGTAGCATTGTAAACAGGAGGGTGCACAGGGCCTTTGAACTGTGTGACATAAAGGGCCTCCATCTGGGAAAGAGTCATCAAATCTGGGTCTGGGATAATTTAGGCATGGCACTTTCCACCACTTTGTTTCTGTTCATCAGAACATCTGATCCTTTGCCATTTGGGAGTGTTTTAGGTGCCTGGTGGCTCTTGGCTGAGAAGATTCAGAATCTCAGCATGTGTTTGTTTTCCCTGCTCCTCAGGAATTATCCATTCCTGTTCTAACTACACATCTCTCTTTGACCTCTCCCTCTATAATATATTGCACCTTCCATGAAGCCTCCTTTACAAGTTGAGGTGAGTGAATAATGCAAAATGGCCATGCCCAGTTGCAGTGAGCACAGTGAGTCCTCCATCTGTTGGAATATAAGAGGGGGAAGTAGCAATGGTCCAGGTTTAAAGAGGATAGTGAATGGCAAATTATAAATACTACCATTTTTAATTCTGAAATATTATAACCCAGTGGGAGTGTTCAAGAACTGTCTGTTACTGATCCCTAGTCTCTTGAAGAATCCCAGGATTCTTGACTAAAAATCTCACCACGTTAGCAGCTTTCTCAGCTTTTGCAGTTCAAATACTGGGAATGGGGTGGAGAGCAAATTTGTCTCTGGAAAGGTGATGTGATGATGATAATAATGATGACAGTATTTAATGTTTAGGAGAACAATAGCTTGTTACAGTGCATGTCTTCCCCCTGGAGAGCAGCCGATGCATGTGGACATTTGGCAACTTTTTTGGGGGGGAGGGGGAAGGTGAGCTATAAAATGATTGGTTAATGGAGCCTAAATAAAGGGATGTGTGGAATTAATGCTTCAACAAAAAGATGAAGTATTTTCGCTGATCCACAAGGCCCTGGCATGCTAATTCAGCAAGGTCATAAGCTGGTATCACGCCAGCATCCATCAACATCAGTTTGACTGTGCGTAATGGCAAAATGAGAGAGAAGCTTTATTCAGGTATTCCATATACCAAACATTTACATAATGTGGCACTTAAGATATGATTTAATATTTGGAGACCAGTATTATTTCAATCCGTCATTGAATCTTTGCTATGCAATGCCACACTTAAATATCTGTCCAGATTATCACCCCACTGTGCAAATGAAGGGATTAATTTACATTCCTATAAAATTAATAAGCTCCATCAGTGCTTACTGAATCTGAGTGCACAGACTTTATACTGTATAAGGTAGCATTTCATACAAAAGTTCGTTCCAATTACTATTTGCTAAAATGCAATGCAATACAATGTAATACTGTACAATAATTTCATGTTATATTTATGTTGTGTTTTTCTTCCCAATAGCAGAGGGTGCTATGTGTGGATCTTCATTGTATTTTACCCTGACAATGGCTTTAATTCTGTTGGTGTAAGTATATTTGTAGAATGATGATGACATCACCAATGAGAGGAAATTTGAGGTAAAGACTTCCCCCTTCTCTCCTGGGACTTGTGTGACTTGTGAATAATTTATTTCATTGTGGGACGCTTAGGATGGAAAGTGGTAGTATTTCGCTGCAGAAAATCTCTGCTTGTAATTAACTTTATGAAGCAGTAGTATCCTCTCCTTCAGTGTGTCTTCAAACTGCTGGGCAGAATTGCTGGACCACCCTCCAAAATCATTGGTAGGAATTCACCCACAGAGATGAGGAGGCAGGACTGGGGATTCTTGCAGCGCTGCCTTTGTGTGGCCGGCTGATGGAGAAAGCAGAAGAAGGAAGAGATGCTGCAAAAGGTGAATGGGTAGCTGTGCTGAGGAGGCAGGGAGGGAAGCACACATTGTCTGAGGAATGGGCAAGCGTGCAGGGGAGGTGGGAGGAGGAGGGTGTCACAACCGCACAACACCTGTGTGAGTGTGGTGATAAATTGGGCCAGATGTCCAAATTAAGTTTCATGCCCATCTCTAATTGGAACATTGTACTACAAAGCTGGATGTGTTTCTTTTTTCTGCACCCTGAGGTAAACCACATATGTTAATATCATTTCTCCTACTACAGTTCTACATATCATCCAACTGTATTTTCATATGAAAATTGTCCTTTTGCAAATTCTGAATGGAGGCTTCATTTTTTGTTACTGTCTCAGTAAGCCTCATGATCTCTGCTTCAATCCTCTTAATTCTGTTACTAAAAGTTTCCAATATCTCTTTTAACTTTGTCTCTAACAGACCTTCCAAGGTCTCAAGAAGTTTCGTTCTTCAGCTGTAATTTATTACTTTACCCCCTGTAGACGAGCCCTTTCACCTCACCAGCAGATGGAGACTTTATTTATGTCTTTTGAGCAGAGATTGTTAGTATAAAGAAAGCAGTGAATTGAAAAATTTCAGGAGTTCCAAACTGTCATGTTCCACTCCATCTTTGGTAGGCTCCATCCCTGAGATGGTGATTTTTGTTAATGAAAGAATTCCTCCTCCTGTACCAGGGCTCTCATGGCTTCCACACAATGAAATGGATAATTCATAAGTTAGACAAGAAGTGGGAAATCTTTCACTACCCAAAATCTCCACCTATTGGTGATGTCATCACTCTTCTGTGGTGTAGCAAAGTGACAGCAAGATTTTAGTCAACAGCTCTCTGAAGTAGGTTAGGCTGAAAGGGAGGGCCCCGAGCCATTGCCACCCACTGAATTTCACAGCCAAGTAGGAATTTAAGCCTGGGTCCCTCCCATTTTCCAGTCCTGTCGAAGTCCAGCATTCTTAATTATTATACCATGCTGGGTCTCAAGGGGAAAGAAACATATCAATATCATACTTCAATAGGACAATAATTCCTTTGGTTTTGTACCATAATGTCCTCATATGGGCTGTATAGTAAGAACATAAATTTCAGTTCTTTACCATACAAGAGTTCAGTGCCTTAATGTTGTGGCTGTTGCAGTTTTGAATTTTGGTAAAATTCCTCTAGCTGCACAGCAGAAGCACAGTGATTCACAAAGTAGAATACCTTGAAGTTCCTCAAATTAGTCTATGCCTTTCCTCATTTACTAGCACTTACAGTCTCACTAACTCACTCTGAGAAATTAGTGGAAGAAAGAATAAAAAGTTTTGTCTTTTGGTTGGTTACACCTACCGAGTTACCATGGGATTCATGGGCTTTGGGTCTCCAGAACATCAACAATACTATTTCCACCTATCTTCAACAAAAGGGTTGAAGCAATGGAGAAGGCAGGTATATTTCAGATGGTGTGGCATTGTTCCAATCTACCACATATTTAGCAGTGCTTTGGGCCCATTTATTTTGACTCAGTAGTATATACATTGCACTAAATTGTGGCAAATGCTTCTGTTCAGTCAGATCTCCTGGTGTTCTGCACACTTAAAAGTTTGATTCTACAGCTAGCTTTTGAATACATAAAACAAAATGGAGATGAGTACAAATGTGTGAAAATACGGTGATGTTAAATTGTTGATCATTTTGTTTTTATATTTTTGATCACTACTGCATCAATTTTAATCATAGTTGTATTTAAGATGTTACTAATCCTGTGTTAATGATAATACTTCAAAATCACTTAGACCTTTATTGTTTAATTAAGAATCTTCATGAATAATCTTATCCCTTTGCTAGAAGGCTAATAACAGTCATGGCTACTTCTTTAAATGTTAATATACGCATAAGATTTTGATCAGACATGTAGAGTTCACAGAGTGAACCCACATCAGCAGCACTTTTCATAGGGTGAGGCTTCAAAGTCAAGCTGGCATTTCCATAACCCTTGGACGATTACCATGAAGAACCTGAATTAAATACTTCCCAAATGAGGATAATACAGGTAGTGCTTTAAACAGAAGGCACAATAAATAAGAAGGAATTGATTTGCTAACATTATAAAGTGAAATTGCAATATTTCAGCTGAAAGTCTAACAATATCATGACTCTGCTTGAAGCTGGAAGTAAAATTAAAATTGTGCTGAATCTGTGAAAACAGATTTTAGCTTATGCTATCTCATTGTGGTGTTCGTAACCGTGCTAATTGGTTTCTAAGTCTCAAAACTGATTCACTAGAGTTTGCTGACAGAATGGTTGTGAATGCATGATTTAGATTTTTGGAGAAAAGTTTAGTTTTTCCACAGATGCAAATGTTCTAATCACAAGACTTTCCAACTGTGAGTATGACCTAGGAGAGCATGAAGCAACTTCCCCAAGCTATTGCCTTTCAGAACATCTTGAACTATGGTGCCTATAATCCTTGGATATTGAATATCTTGGTGTGATGGAAATTGTCTAAAACATCTGGATAGCACTAGGTGGGAGAAGGATTACATAATGTCTGAAATCCTGTTGCTTAGTGTAGTAAGTTGCACTGGAATAAACCTATTGAATCTGTCAGGATTTAGTGAGTCAGCTCCTCCATATGTTCCATCAATTCAAATGAGCCTACTCTAGCTGCAACTTACTATGCTAAAGTAAGTCACAACTAGAGTAGAGTTATTTGAATCAACAGAATGTATGGAAGAGCTGGCTCACCAAATCCCCACTGATTCAGTAAGCCTAGGTAAAGGTAAAGGTAAAGGTTCCCCTTGACAATTTGTCCAGTCGTGTCCGACTCTAGGCGGCGGTGCTCATCTCCGTTTCCAACCCATAGAGCTAGTGTTTGTCCGCAGACAATCCTCCGTGGTCACATGGCCAGCGTGACTAGACACGGAATGCCGTTTACCTTCCTACCGAGGTGGTACCTATTTATCTACTCGCATTTTTACATTTTGCATGCTTTCGAACCGCTAGGTTGGCGGGAGCTGGGACAAGCGACGGGGGCTCACTCCGTCGCGTGGATTCGATCTTACAACTGCAGGTCTTCTGACCTTGCAGCACAGAGGCTCCAGCGGTTTAACCCGCAGCAACTTACTACACTAAGCAGCAGGATTTAGCCACTATAAACGATCCACTATTTCAAAACAAATCCAGCTGTAGCATCCCTTTAAAAAACAGTTTTAGCTAAATGAACAAATGGGGTTTGTGTTGAGATGTTCTCTCCTTCAGTACGTCTTCAAAATGCTGGGTTGAATTCTTGGACCACCCTCTAAACTGGCTGGTTTCCTACCACTGTCTCTGAACTTAATCCCACCCTGTGCTCTTCCTCTAGAGCCATAAGGTTCACCAGTCAAATCTGCCCACCGAAATGCTAAAATTCTTGATTTTGAAACTTGGGAGCCTAATTTGCACAACATGTTTGTGTTTGTTGATTTTTCTCCCTTGGGTAGCTGATGTGTTTGTTGGACTACACATCATTTTCATAGCTAGTATAAACTCCAGCACTTAATTTCAGTGAGGGTTATTCATGGCAAAGTCCAGAATTTGTGTTAAGGCTGGAGATGCAATTTCTCATATAATGCATTATCCGCATGGTTTATTTTCCTTGTACCTCTGGGCTGGTTGGAGAATAGATCATGTCTGAACACGCACAGAGTACATTCCACTCACTACTTATCTGTTTATCTAGAGAACATAAAGACACAAAGACAAACCCTTAAGGATCACAACTAGTCTCTGTGCTGTCATTAAAAGGGACAAGAAACTAGAAGATATTTCTAAATCTAAGTGTGGCATCCATGTGCACTTCAGAATATCTTAGTTTGCAAATGGCCATCATTAGAGAGAAATGGTAGGGATGGCATCCGTTTTTGAAATGCAACTTCAATTTGGGAATTTTGTATTAAAAGATCATTTTTCTCTTTCATGTACAATGGGATCCAAATATCTATTTACTATCTCTTTTTTTTTAAGTTTGTGCAAGGGGTTAGATCCATCCATAATTACAAAATGGCAAAACACATGGGGTTCTGCAGAAACTAGCGATTTCACTTAAATGTTGAATAATCCGTTAATTCATTCGAAAATATGTTCTGGTCAATACAACATACTGTTTTTATTTAATAGTCATTTAAAATTGAATCCAGCATTTTCTTTCTTTCTTACACTGATAAGGATTGAATAGGCTTTCCCTGTAGAATTACTCCATTATTTACTAAGCAAAGGCAAAGCTGTCAACTATGATCTCTCTTTTCCAATTAAAGCAAATCGAACAGGCCATAAATCACAGCTAGGCTCCTCTGAAGAAAAGGCCACCTAGGATCTAAGGACATAAATGCATAGAAGAGGGGCAAATGTTACATTTCTCCTCTTCCACTCCACATAGCACCCCCCTTTCTTTAAAAAAAAGTAAATTCTCTATCAGGGACTAAGCTATCCCTACCATTAACCAGAGTAAGGCTGCCTCAGGTAACAGATTTTGAATATCATGAAAGAAGGAGAACTCAACGATAATTGAATTTGTCACTGTAATTTTATAGCTTGGAATGGGAAGAGTTACTTGTAGGATTTTCTACTGCATCCGTCAAAATAAGGCTACTCTGCTCTTTTAGTTGGGTATATGGATGGGCAGTTTTGCTGCTCCTCCTGAGGCAAGGCGATGGCTTGGGCTGGTCCAGGCTCTAGGTGGTTCTTCCTGATTCCTTGGAACTTTTGCTAGGATTCCAGTGGACCCATACATTCAGCTGACTGTCAATCTATGCTAGAGCTTGGAAAAAAATCTCAGAATCTCTTGGATAGAATGGTGAGTTTAAAAAAAAAGCCCTCCAGTCTATGGACATATACAGTGTATATGACACGTCAATCTAACCATTTTGAGTTCTGTGAGAAATATGCATTCCACATCAATTTTAAGGTGCATTTGGCAATGTTGGAAATCCCAGGTTTTTAAAAAAGGATAAATTAAACCATTTCCCCCAAGAATTTATATGTAGATTTATACTACGTATTTCAGTAATAAATTTATTTTCCAATTAAAAATAACTAAATACAAAGAGGGACAAATGAACGTTAAAAGTCATCAGAGAAAGAACTATATGCAAACTTTGAAGCTCCTAATGACTATAGATATGAACATAAAGTTGAAACACTGAGGCTGTCCTTGGAAAAGGATACTACATTTTAAGAATCTTACTGTATCAGTGATTGCTTAATATGCTAATGATGGGAAAACTCAGAAGAATTTCAAAGAAAGAGTATGAAAATGCCTAGCTATGTCTAATTTTAATCCCAACTAGAGTAGACACAGTGAAATAAATGGAACCTGTTAGTCAACAGCAACCTGAATCCTATTAATTTCAAACATTTTCTTTTATTGGGACTAACAATGGACTTAATCCTTAACCTATTCTACTATACATCAAGCAAGCAAGCAAGCAAGCTTAAGAATATAATGGCCAAAATCCTCTTGTGTAGCTACACAAATGGTGTCAGTTTTGGAGGCAAACTGCCCTAAGTGAAGAAATTATCTTAAATATCAGTTGTATGCCAAGTCACACAATTCAGTAATGTCTGCAGGGATTTCTTTGGGTATTTTGCCTCCAAAACCTACATCATTGTGTTATTTCAAGAACTGCTAATACGCACATGACTAAAGTAGGTAGGGTATCAATTTTCTTTTCTATGAGAGAAATATATTTTATCATCTCACACCTCATAGATAAGGACAAAAGTATTAATTTGGTTATTCATTTTATAAGTTGTGCCCATCTCTAATCCAAATGGTTTCTTGGCAGCTTTTGGGAAGTTTTTTGTCACCTTGAATTGTGTTGAATCCTGGGTTGATCTCTGGAATGGGGAAATGGCCAGGGCTGTTGACACAATTGCTTCTAAGCATCTGCTCCCATGAAGTAAAGCCAAACTGCTCCCCTGGTTTACTGGGGAGCTGTGGCTGGTCCAAGCTATCTCAAAGAATGCATCTCCCTCTGTGAGCCTGCCTGGGCATTAAGTTCATAGAGGGAGGCCTTTCTCTTCGTCCCACCATCCTCACAGGCGCACTTCATGGGGACATGCAAGAGGGCCTTCTCTGTTGCTGTGCCCAGACTCTGGAACTCCCTCCCATGGGAAGCTAGGCTGGCCCTATCTTTGTTGTCCTTCTGCAAGCAAGCAAAGACCTTTCTCTTCAGGCAGGCTTTTCCTTAATCACCGGTGGTCTGAGAGGGGTTTAAAATGGATTGTTGTGCTCTGATGTTTTAAGTGTGTTTTAATATTATTCTTATTTATCATTTTACTATAATACTTAATACTCTGTCTCAGACAGAGTTCTAACTCCTGTCCTCTGAAGATGCCGGCCACAGAGACTGGTGAAACGTTAGGAAGAAAAACCTCCAGAACACGGCCAAACAGCCCGAGAAACCTACAACAACCATCGGATCCTGGCCGTGAAAGCCTTCGAGAATACATACCTTATTTGTGTTATGGGCTGTCAAGTCACATCTGATTTACAGCTTAAAAAAAAAACCCTAATAAGATTGTCAAGGTATGTGACGTATTTCCACTGCCACAAATGTCCCAGTGAGTTTCCATGGCCAATTGAGAATTTGAACCCAGGTTTCCTGCGTCCGAGTCTTTCACTCTATCTATATTCCACACTGGCTCTCCTAATTGTTTTAGGATACTACAAAACCAGGAGGGCTGCTGAAGTTTCCGAGATTAAACATGCTAGCAGGATTTGTAGTACCTTGGCCAGTTCAGACACAGCTCATCTGGAACCAGTAGAACACATCGCTGTTCTTTAAACACCATTTGGGAAGCACCAAAATAAGATTGTTAACCAGGACAACAGTAAGCAAAATTGCTAGCACGGTTGAAGTGGGATAGTAGAACAAATACGACAAGCTGCAAGGACGTGCACTTTAGCTGCCTACAATATAAAAGAACTCCAACGGGAGTCATATAGCTTCCTTTATTTAGCTGCCTTTGGCGTCAAGAGATGTTGAATTATGCATAAGGACACTGATATGGTTTTAGTGACTTTATTAAAAATGGAGAGAAAATCAATGAGTGAAAATACTACAAAGAGCAACGGACAGCTTGAGGTCCAAGGGTGCAGCTGAAAAAACAACAGGGCAGGGATGAGGCTGATGTGAAGGATACTTTTCATGTCCATTTTCAAGATTCAAGGGAATCTTGCTTAAGGGCTTGCATTCTCTGCAATGGCCGGTGGTAATAAAAAGTTAAACAGGGACTATTGAGAAATCACTTTACTCTTCTCTCCTTTTTTCCCTCCAAGGCTTCATTTTAGTCATGTTTTGGCTGTGAATCTTGGCAGATAATAACCAATAATAACATATTGACAGAGTTTGGGTTTATATATGTATATATATATATGTGTATATAAAATGTATATATACACACACACACACACACACATATACACATAAATATATAAAAGAAGTGAGGATGGGTGCTTTATTTTTTTTTTTTATTTGAGTCTCTTCCCTCAACGTAAACCAGTGCTTCATTGCATCAAGTCCCTGTGCTACAAAGGAACTAATTTCTGTCCCGGAGTTTTCTCTCGAGTATTTGCTCCCACAGCTGATAAGTGGAGCTATTTTTAAAAATGCCTGCCAAGTTAGCTGTGGGGTAGCTGTGAGAACCACTGCAGCAGTAATTACAAAGAAAATCTTTGCTGTTCAATAACTTTAAGGACTAATTTGAACATTTATGTTAATCACTGTTGACTTGCTTGCAGGATCAGCTGTCTCTGATCAATTACACATTCACCATACACAGAAGTTTCCTGTCACCCAAGATACTTTTCAGTCGATAAAGTTTATGCATGTGGATGAGTATAAGTGTATTCTGACAGATCACTTATCAGAGGCATTTGTGAATCATGACTAAGAAGTTTTCTTTTTTTAAAAAATAAATTATTTCACCAAGTGCTGAAGGAAAGTCTCTTCAACACAAACAATTTGTATTTACAAAAGGGGGTACACAAAAGTTGTGTTTCTTTTTGTGTAACTTTTCTTTAACCCTTTGTCTGTGAAATTGCCTGACAAATTTTTCATCCAATAGTGTTGTGAGGGCTGTTATCAGCAGCCAGTCAGAATATCTGAGGGAGTGGGAATTTTGAATCTGTAAAAGAGCCTAAATTGGTTGGAACATCTTATACCTACAGTATGTAGAAAACTCAGTCCTAGAAAAATGAATTATGCAGCCATAGAAAAAGAGGCCCTTGTGGTGCCCTCTGCTATTATTTGTTGGGAAGACCCGTCATTGTAGTCACTGATCATGCTTCTTTACAGTGGTTAGCTTAGACCAAAGATACTAATGCTGGTCTCAGTTCATGGCATCTGCCCTTGCATCCCTCCAATTTATAGAATTGATTTCATCATGGGAAAGCCTAAACTAGTGTTGATTATTTCTCTCACGAGGGACCTTGGGCCATAGAAGACAATAAAGGTGCAACCCTCTTGGCAGGGAAGCCAGTGAGTGGGAGGGCTGTGCCCTGTAGGGTCAACCTCAGTAGCTTTCCTGTCCCCATGAGGTCCCCATCAAGACAGGATGGAGGGCGTCGAGTTACTTCCTTCCCCAGGTTATTATCCCAGACCAGTGTCTATTTCCCCAACAGTTGGGATGGTCAGCTCCAGAAGGCAGGAACAGAAGGAGAGCAGGAAAAAGCCCACTCAGGAGGTTTCCCACCCAAAGAAGGATAGAAAAGTGGTGCCAGTTAGGGAAATCGGGGAGAAACAACTCAAGACAGAGAAGAGTGGGGAGGAAGATGACAGCAGACTGGAGGACTAAGTTGAGAGCTCAGAATGGGGAGAAGCCACAGCTAGTTCCCCTATGTATCACAGGGACTTTTGAAGACTTCGATCTTCCCTTCTAAGTACCAGACACTCCCCAAAGATGTAGCGGTTGAACACTCTGGCTCATGTCAGAGGAGTTTGAGCCAAATGTAGGACAACATACATTATTGTCCATTGGACTCATTGAAACTTTGCCTAATACCAGCACCCCAACGCTGACCCAGCTGTGCAAACAATGTAAAGGACTGAACCAGCTGGCAAAGGACCTGAAAGAAAGAAAAGTGACTCTACCATGAGTACAGGTGAACTGACTCTTGTCAAATGTGATGTTTAACCACTTGTTTGCCAGTGTAAGACTTGAGACACAAGCTATCGTATTGTGTCTAGAAGAGCTCAGGGGTAAATGGAGACAGAGGATGATAAGATGAAGAAAGGCTGATCCATGGACCACTGAAGTTCAGCAGTAACTAGGGCAGTGGAGGCAAACCTTTTTGGGCTTGCGTGCCCAAAATGAGGGGGGGGGGGAGAAACCAGTGGCTGTCGTGCCGCCTGGAAGTCCGGAACCGGAAGTGGCGGTTTCAGGGGGAATCATAGGGACGGACCCAGAGGACCAGGAACAGGAAGTTTCAGGGGGAATCATAGCGACAGACCCAGAGGACCAGGAAGTGGCAGCGGAAGGGGGAATCATAGCGACGGACCCAGAGGACCAGGAAGTGGCAGCAGAAGGGGGAATCCCAGCTGCAGCCAGCTCATAAGGTTTGCCTCCACAAGGGAGGGTGGGTGCGCCAATACCTCGCGTGCCATAAGAAAGGGCTTCGCGTGCCACCTGGGGCACGCGTGCCATAGGTTTGCCATCACTGAACTAGGGAGACCAGAATATCTTCCTATATGATAGAGCCCTGTGAGACTGCAGGAGAGAGGGCCTCCTTCCATTCCAAAAATGCTAGGAAGGAAAGGGAAGGAGGGAGGAAGTCACCCAGGATTTTGGTTTTGTGAGTGGTGATAGTGTAGACTCTGTGGCAGTAGGGTGCTGCAAAAGAGGATTGCACATGCTCACTCAAGATTTTTGTTGCCCAACTCTTCCCTAGAGGTTTATCATGGAACTCACACAATGGCAGCTATTAGGAGGAGGAACTTACCACTATTTGTGAGGTAGATTTGGTTCTGAGGAGGTTGAATCAATCCAGTAACATGGTCTTTTAATGTTACCAGTTTGGCACTGTGGAGATTATGGGCCACCACAGAGAGTATCCACTGACCACTCAGCCACACTGTCCTTGTTTATCCTGGTTTAGGTACTTGCCAAGAGGTTCCAATGTGCTAGCAATTGTGAAAAGTGAGACCCTTCACCCAACACGCCTAAGCCAACCTGCTTCTTTAGTACTCCAGAGAGAGACAAAAGCTTTCAGGTTGTTGCTTGTGGCTGCAAACCGACCTTGTGAAGTAAAAAATAAATAAATAAACACCTCCCAAAATACTAAAATCTTCTTTCCTTAGTACCACCAACCTCTTGATCTATGTGAGTGAAAACACAGTTGTAAAATTTTATTATTTTCATTGAAGGTATTTCAAAAAGACATATTTAAACATAGGTTTAAAGCTTCTAAAAGATTACAATAATGATGTGAGGCATAGTAAAGAACAAAACAAAATAGTTCAGAGACTTAAGCAGTTAGGAGTTAGACCTGAAAAAAACAAAAAACAAAAACAAAAGCTTACTATCTAAATCTACACTTACAAATTAGCATGGTTCCAATGCACACTCAGAGTTCAGCAAAACAACAGGTTTAGATTACATGTTGAAAGATCAAGGAAGCTGCTTAAGTGAACCATTCATCTCTCTCTCCTTGTATCCCATAATCTCCTCTCTGAATGGTTGAAACCTTTGCATCAGATTGGGCTCCTTCCCCAAACTAGCTAATCGGCAACTTCTGCAAGAACACTTAATCAGATATCACAGGTGTCCCTAATTTCAAGGAGAGTCAAAATTCAGCCAAATCAAGCTGGCACCATGAGAGTCCAAGAGGAACTGATTCTCATAACATTCTTTCACCCTTCAAAGTTATAGAAAAGACCATACACAGACACAGCTAGTTTCTCTCATTAGAAGATGGTTCCCTCCTCCCAGCCAGCTCATTTCAGTTACCACGCTCAGATTTTCACAAACTTCAGGGTATGAAGTAACCCTCTCCTTCCTAGTTTCAGGATAGGCAATATAGCTGTATTTCTCTTAAGAGTTTATTAGGAATACCAACACGTGCTCATGTTTTGGAAATCACAGTTTTTCAACAAATAATGGGTTGTTCTGGTATGATGTTCCCAAGTAGCTTCTCTGTCTATGATCCTACAAGCAAATTTTTACTTTTTTAAAAAATCAACAAATAATGGATGTTATTGGCATGTTGTTGTTGTTTAGTCATTAAGTCGTCTGACTCTTCGTGACCCCATGGACCAGAGCATGCCAGGCCCTCCTGTCTTCCACTGCCTCCCAGAGTTGGGTCAACTTCATGTTGGTAGCTTCCATGACACTGTCCAACCATCTCGTCCTCTGTCGTCCCCTTCTCCTCTTGCCTTCACATTTTCCCAACATCAAGGTCTTTTCCAGGGAGTCTTCTCTTCTCATGAGATGGCCAAAGTATTGGAGCCTCAGCTTACAAATACATTGACAGAAAAAAGGGAATAATGCTGAATTTACTCGTATCTTTAGACAAAGCCATAGGGAAACTTTCTTTCACAAGCAAAATAAAAAAGGTAGTAGGTGAGTTTGCTCGCTTACAAAATTCTGGGGGAAAAGATCTCAAAACTTTAAAACCCACATTTGGGTAAACATAGTTCAGCTGTATTGAAATGTAATTTATGAATGCTTCATCTGTTGTTTAGACTAAGCTCTGGTTTCCAATCTCCTAAATACTAAGTATTGGCAGGGACTTTTAAGATGACTAACCTTCTTTCTTCTTTTTTGTTTTCCTCCTAACTAATGCCTCCCTGGGTTGCTTAGATGATTGAATTGTTTCTCTGCTCACATGTCTTTTTATGGCAAAATCCTGATGTCAGAATTGAGGCCTTTATAATTATCCCTGGTCCATGGGGGCCAGGGAACAAAATATAATTATTTTGATTTAGCCTTCCACGGCATGATGCCCTCTGCATTACCCGAGCATGCTGTCCTGAGCACTGGTTCCAATCAAAATCAATATAACATCTTGCACTGCACATTTCCTATTGAGCAGCCCTTTGCCTTTATCAGCTAATCACACATCTCCTAAAAAAATATGACATAATAGGCTTATGGACCCAGGCCGACCTCCTTTTAATAAACAACTACCACTGTGTTAAGATCCAGCTCAGTAGAAGTGATTAATGGGGAAGCTCAAGATGGCAAGGAGCTTAAGGAAGTGTTTATTAGAAACAGTTGATGAAACAACTCTGGTACTAATTGGATTTGAAATGGTTCATCTTAACATCACTGGCTTCTGATTAAAGTAACATACATACTGACCTTTCTGCTGGATTGAATCAGCTACCTCTATTTCTATGTTGACTGCTTTTGGCCATTTAACTTTGAATGCAAAGCAAATTGGATTCCCACCTGTAGAGAATATCAGAGAGATAGGGTAACAGAACTGACTTTGCCAACTGACAGTTCTCCATGTGGGCTTCAGTAGCCTCTACATTTAGTCAGAAGAAAGACTTTTCCCTCACATAAGACTGGCTGGAGATTCCTTTTCACTTTCTCTTTTCAGCATCTCAGGCTGCAGGCAGTCATATGCACACTCAACTGGGAACAAGTCCATCTGAACTCAGTAGGGTTTATTCTGAAGACACATCAATAAGACTGAACTCTATTTTAGTTTTATAGGTATTTTCCTTCTCATATGCATACCTCTCCATGTTAGTTCTTCCTGTGACATGGTACATCAGGACTAATCTGAGCTCAGTTGAGCATGCCTGAATATTATGTATTTGGCTGCATTGCCAAAGGTCACTAGACTAGAGGTCCTTCAGCTCGGTCCTTGAGTCATATAGTTTTTTGCAGAACCTTTTGAAGGTTGCCAGTTCATAGAGTTGCCACAAGTTGGAAGTGACATGATAGCACACAACAAGAATATGTGTTTCTATTTATATGCTACTATTTAAACCACCCCAGTAACTTAATTTCTCCAGATAAATTAAAAATATAATTTACAGGAGGAGGCAGGATGGTTTTTTTCTGCATCTTTCTTAAAATTTCTCAAGCTCTTTCCCTCAAATTTATGAAGATCTTTGTGAATTTTGGAAAATGAATGCAACAAAATGTGCCATCTTTTGCACAGGCCAACTTCAAAAGGTTTAAAGGTTCTAAGTAGGGAGGAAATCATGTTGAATATGTTTATGAGAAACACCTTTATTTAAATGCACCTGGCTTCAAACTCAGACATTTACGAGCTAGGCACCCAAACCCATCTGTTGAATGGATAGATCTGTCAGTTTTGCTTTTTTCCTTCCTTTGAATTTTAAAGAATTTCAAATTCTTCCTGTAAAATTTATGAGGTTGGGCAAGTTCTTATCAAATTGGACCAACCATATTGGCTCCTCTCCATAAAATTCCTAAGTCAGGAAGGAAAGGTCAGTTAGATTTATGTTAGGATTTTTTCCCCTACAAGCTCCATAGCATTTCCTGAACTTGAAAGATTTACTTTGGGGTTGGGGAGGCTAATAAACACCCTCAGCCAAGGCCAAGTAACATTCAAAGCTCTTGAGTATTCCTCTTAGTATTGGGCGAGGAGACAGCAACACCTAGAGCTGATGATTGCTAGGAAAAGGGAAAAGATTCCTGGAAAAAGCTTTTATGGTCCCTATTGTCTATTGTCCCAAGGCTTTGAACTGAATGGAAAACCCTGCATGTGTACAACATTGTTGTCATTGACTTGTCTCCTCAACTGAACAATATGATATTGAGGTATACATGATTCAAATTTGTACAGCAAGGTTGCATTTTTATCATATAGGAAGATGTAGTCAAGTCAACAAGTCAGTCCAAAGCAGAAAATAATAGGGGAAAAATGTGTGCTCATTGTGCATATCACGAGGGCACTGAGCCATGTAATCTGTTAATGAACAAGAATAGCACTTACCTTAGCATCCTCAAGTGTGTCGGGAAATGCATGAATAAACAGAGGAAACAAACATAACTGTAAGCACAGCATGGAAAGTGAAGCATGACGTTTTAATTTTCTTTCCCAGATCCTATGTTAATTTGCATCTGTGACACATCATAGCCTCTGGGTTTTACTCTCTCTCCCTCCTGTCTCTCTTAATGCAAATCAGTCTTCAGCATGAACTCCCCCTCTCTGCTCTTTCTAAACTTGGACGCTGCTGACTTTTGCAGAAGGTAGTCCAACAAAAATCCAGTGATAACAGGTGATGAGCGGCAAGTGTCATTGGGTAGCTTCCCTTGAAAGTTAACAATGAGTTACATTGTAACTTTGTGATATCATTTAAAGGTATTCTTCCAAATCATATGACATGCAGTTGGGGAAGTTGTGTTATAAATCATGCACAAACATTAACATTTCTAGGTGGGCAGTAGACATGTAAGTCTACTGTTGCACAAACAACAATTTTAGACCCACATATTTATTCATAGATGGGCTATGTTTCAGCCCTTACATGAAAATAGAGAAAGGTTGTGGTCTGAGTTAAGGTCCAATGCCTAATTCCCATATTTCAAAACTAGGTGTCCTCCCTGCTCACATCATGGGCCACCTATGGATGAGAGCATGACAGCATGCATATAATCTTGTTCAATACCGATGCGGTTTAAGTCAATATGGCTGAGCTGTGCCAAACTGTCCTAAGCTTGTTCTAAGAACCTGGCAATGCCTGTGCTACCAGCAAACCTTTGTGATATACAGGGGATTGAATGCTACAAGAATCATATGGAATGCCTAATAAATTCTGGGCTCTGTCCTACTTAATGTTTGCTATCTCCATTTTTGCTGCTAAATTTTTTTGTCATTTCTAAAACAGACTTCCTTCTTTCCTTTGGAGTCTCTTAAGGTCATTCCGGCTAGGGTTAGTTAATATTTAATCTTGCAGAGTGTGATGCCTAATGCAGAATTTGCAACTGTCAAATAAGACAACTCACTCTGGAGACATGGGCGGGGGAAGGAAGTGTCTATCTGCCTATCCCTCCCATTAGTTCAGATCACTTTCTATATGCATTGGTGCTTATTCCACAGTTTTAATAAATACTCAGAAATGTTTCCCATTCCAGTCCTTTGGTTATCTTTTCTCTTCCACCTTTGCTGGCAGTTCTTTTCATTTTTGATAACGTGCACTGGACTGCTCATCCAAGTCCACTGATGCCTGAAGAGGAGACATTCTCTAGCATCTGTGTTTAGAAAACTCTCAAGCCTCAAAAGGAGAGAAGGCTCTTCTCTCTGAGACCTTGGGGAATAAATGGTAGAAGGCAAGAGGGAACCATCTTTCTGACTTTGAAGAAGGCAGTCTCTGGTAGCCATTGACGTTTATCTTCTCTATATGCAACACAGTCTGTATTTCCTAGTTCCATTCACAGATAGGTCATCTTCTTTTGCTTTTGCACAGCTTATGAACACTAACTGTTGTGCACAATCCCCAGCTGTCTGTTTATCAGTGTATGGACTCACTTTAGTGTGTAAAAGGGAACTGCCTCCATTGTCAGAAACAGACAACTAAGAATTTAAACCATACACAGAGTGGATCTCCCAACTTAGAAAGCAACAAAGGGCTTTACAGTAGCTGCAGGGATCTCTAGTTGCCTTGATCTAACATAGCAATCCAATATATGTCTGATAAGAAGTAAGTTCAGAATAGTTTAGTCCCAGGTAACAGGTAAGGAATCCTAAATGACACATCCAGGTTCTAGAGAGCTATGCAACTAAGTCTATTTGCACAGACTGTCTTTCTGATTAGCTTCCATATCTAATCCATATAGCTCCAGTCTGAGTTCTGGTTTGCAGGGAGAAAAATTGTCCTGTTTTGATAATGGTACACGTACATTTGCAACTGTGGGATGACCAACTTTGAGGTCATCCTACCAAGTTCAACACAGAAAATAGCAGAGTGGAAGAATGCTGAATACTGCCTTCCTTAGTGTGCCAGTTCTCGGATCATTTAGTATGATGAGTTAAAAATTGTACAGGTCCATTATAATTATTTCCATGTTAGATATGTTTCTCTCTTCAGTGTGGTGTATAATTATACAGAACCCCACACAGATTTCTTCTTAAGAGCAGCACTTGTGCATAAATCCATCTTCCAGTGCCACCGTTTTGCTAATGTTCCAAAACTAATTTCCATTCCTTGCATTCCAGGTTTATTGATCATGGCTCAAAATTCTTGGATGATCTGTCAGGCTTATTAAATTAATCTGTAACTAATAACTTAATTGTCTTGCGAAACAGATGTGCTACTTCAACTGAACGCTTAAATTGGGTTATAGACAACTAAGGAAATGGCAGCGCTTAGAAAACAACAACACCCACAACACCGCTCTTTAAAATCATTTAATCAACCAGGGTTCAAAAGAAAATGTCTATGGAAATAGGGTAAGCAATTCAAAGTTAGCAAGGAGGAGGAGGAGGGTGTGGATATCAGGCCTAACTCAAAATTTCATTTGGACCCAAATCTGAGCTTTTTTTCCCCCAAACAGTACAGGATAAAATGAACATCTGTGTGGAGGAGAGTAGCATCATAACCATAGACAGAGCCTGGGAAAGTTTTGTTGTTGTTTTGTGTTGTGGGGGAGATACAGAGCCCCCCCCCCCAGCAGCCTGGCCACAGGGCTTCTCCATCAGCCTACATGTGCTCATTAGAAAGTGCATGGAGCATCCCATGACAGGATTTCTGATCTCACATAGCTCATTATGAGGTAGGCAACTCAGCAGACTCCCTTTGTATCTCTGCATGAATGCACATAGGCTGAAGAAGGAGTCAAACACTGCAAAACATGCTTCTCTACCACTCTTTCATTTTGATCCAGACTAATGGCTTAAAAAAGGCTGTAGGCAAAGTCTTAGCTAGACTTCAGAGTACATAAATTGGTTCAAGGTAGAATATAGACTTCTAAATTAAATCTGTACTTGTGACCCAACAATCCAGTCATACACTGTATTTGCTTATATGTGTTAAAGATTCCCTACCTTACTTTTATATGACAGGCAAACATCCAAGATAGCAAGCTAGTCAAGGCCCTGATTGGCCACTATAACTGTGTGGTCAATTATATATACAGGACATCCCTCAGTATTTGCCAGTCTGCCATTTTCTAGGAAGAACCTATAGCCTACCATAGTTATGTACAGGCCTCTGTTAGAAACAGGATTTCTAAAAGCACAATTTATCAAGACAAATTCTAATATACGAGAAAACAAGAAGACAGGCACCAAAAAAGCTATTAACTGGCATATGCAGGTATGCCTTCTTCTTTTTCCACTAATTCAGTCAATTGGGGGGAACCTCCCCAAAGGCAGTTCAATTTTTAGCTGCTTTTTAAAGACATGGAGGGAGGGGGCCTGACATATTTCCTGTGGCAGCACATTTCACAATGAAGGTGCCATAGCTGAGATGGCTTTACTTCTGATTATTGTTTTCCAGGCCTCTCCAGGTGTTAATATTCATAGGTGCATGGTCTGCAAGGACCTGGTCAGATGGGCAGTCAAACTTGTAGCAATGTACCACGTTAGAACCAGTACTTTAAACCTGGCATGGAAATGGACTGGTAACCAATGCAGGCTAGCCAGGATCAGGGTGACATGGTCAATTTCCTTTACCTCAACAATCAATCTGGCTGCCACATTTTGGACCTCTTGAAACTTCCGTATCAACCTCAAGAGAAGTCCTACATAGAGTGCATTACAGTAGTCATTTTTGAGACTGCCAGTGAGTGGACCAGTGTTGTCAGGGATCTAATGTCCAGATACAGATGCAGCTGGATGATACTCTGAAGGTGAAAGAATGTAACACATGTCACAGCAGAGACCTTTTTCTCCAGGGACATCAACAGATCTAAAATAACACTCAAACAGCACACCTGCTCCTTGAACAGAAGGGTAAAACCATCAAGTCTGGCGGAGATATCCCACCCTCAGCAACATGAACTCTAAACACCAGATATCAGCAACCATAGGTTTTTGTACTGCAGATGTACAGTATGTAATGGATATCAATGTGGCACAGCCAAGGAAGCGATGTGACCTTGAGGCTGGGAATAGACGTGTACATGCACTGCTGTTTGAAAGTAGTGCATGAAAGATGCTGTAGTTTAACTGATGTTTGGCTATCCTGCTTATAGCCATTGGTTTAGATCAGGGATGGGCCAATTTGTTTTTGCAGGCAATAGCTTTCCTTCAAAGCCCAATTTTTCCAGCAAAGAAGGAGGACGAGGAGAGCAGCTGCCCATCCTACTTTATTTTTGTCAGCCATCATTGCTTCCTGCTTCTTTTCCCTTCTGGAAATCAAGCATCCAAGGGGGATTAAAAAGCTGGCCTCTATTGCAGCTGATTCTGTTTCTGCTGCTGCTTTTTCCTTTGGAGGCGTCCTCATCATCTCCGTGGATGTGGAAGGACATATGTGTATGGGATGGGGGGACCCGCATAGGTTAAATGTAGCTGGTTCTGGAGCTCTATCTGTAGCGGCAATTCTCTAGAGAAATGCAGTCTGTGCTGGGGCAGTAGTTGGGTGAGGGAACCTGACATATTTACCATCCCTCATTCCTCACTGCTTGAGGCCATTGCTTCAAGACGCCTAGTTCATGGGCTGGCAAGGATTCTGACCTTACTAGTGACAAGGAAGAATAATGGAAATACCCCATGCTGGTAATTTGTGAAGACGTTTTCATGAAGGAGCTGGCAGAACACCAAAGATATGTTAATACAGATGAGCTAAAGGGCTGAAAGTACATGTAGAGGAGGAGTCATACAGTCTGTTTAGACTAGCCCTGTTTAGAGATGGCCATGAACTGCTGAACTGGCAGTTTGTGCTGGATCGTTTTTCAGCTGAACAGGTGTTTTGGTGCTTCCCAGCCCCACCTCCTCTGGTGGGCTCCCACTCAGAGGCAGCAGCCAGAGGAGGAGGGGCAGGGAGGCTGGGGAGCTGCTTCTGAGTAGGTGACCGCCAGAGGAGGTGGGACTGAGAAGCACTTTAGAGAGACTTTAAGATGCCACAATGTTTTTGCCCCTTGTATTTTGTTTGTTTCTTTTTGTGTTGTCTGATATACTTGCACAGACTAACATGGCAACCCCTTTGGAAACTAAGCCAATGATGATTCCCCTCAAATAGTAGCATTTTGTGTCAGTGCTTGTCTGCATGTGGATGCTCAACTATCAGAGGGCATAACTTGTCAACAAAGTTCCTGCATTTCACACTTGAGGGGCTGTGTGAAACCCTCGCCCCTCCGTCACAACTCTCTGTTTTGCCAGAACTAACTTAGAGACATTTAAGGATATCATTGTCTCCTCCAAGTGAGCTAAGAGACAGATTAATGTATGGGGGGGGGGGAGCATGATACAAAACCCAGGGAGATCTTTTCCAGAAAGAAAAAGGTTGAGACAGGAAGCATTTAGTCACTCTGCTCAATAATTCACAAATCAATTATAATATCATTATTATTCTCTCTTTGCTACTTAGCCTTTGTGATATTTAAAGGTCACTCAGCATCTGTTTTTGGAAAGAGGAAAATGATTAGCTTTACAGCTATAAGCATATGCAGCTTCTCTGTGAAACTGTCAGTGTAATGGGAGGTTCTGCTTAGTGGGAATCTACACTTGGTGAGATGGTCCAAAAACTCAGCTTCATTGATACACTTCCACTATGAGAAACATGAGGATGGGTATCATTAATTGTTGATCTGTGAGCAGAATGTGTGAACCAGAATGTTCTAAAACAAGTGATGAATCCACTTCAAATGTGGTAGCATTTAGGAACCCTGTCTTGAACTTCATGGCCATGTTGTGGACACTAGATGGAGGTTGCTTCAGGTGACCTGAAAAGGTTCCTTGGTCATTACCTTATGGCCTGAGTGTTGCTGCAACAAGTCATAGGTATTGGGGGCTCAAGGTCTGAGTGGGGAGCATCGCATCTCACCAAGTAGAATAAGGTACCCACACTCAGACAATAGGCTGCTGCTTGTTGTGTATGAAACATTCATTTCATGGACTCTTCTGACTTCAGGTTGCTAACATTGCTGGAGATACTGTAGAATTTCCTGTGCTACTAAGGCAATATTTTAAAAGACCTTTGGACAGGATAGGCTGTTTTTGACCACAGTACCACAAATTCACACGCATCCCATGTTTATGTGTGCTAATATATCGTAATGTATAGTGAGATGTGGCATGCTAACATACTACTGCATGGTACCAACTTCCATAAGGAGCAAGTTAAGTTCCACTACCATGCAGTGGCTAATAACACATGAAACATTGTGTGGTTTCTCTTACACACATACCAAAATTAATCTGACTTATCTGAAAATGACTTTTTTACTGTATTACCAACTTCTCTAAGGCTGATGTTTTTGAGGGTTAAAATAACACTTTTTTCTGCTACAGAGGTATTTTGCTACAGAGCTAGAATGGAATGCCAGCTGGTCAAGGTGACAAAGGGCCAGCTGGGGTTACACTAGGCCAGCTGAAACTGTGCTGACTCTAAACCCCTCCCAGCCTGCAGATTTTGGAAATAACTTTGAGCTACCCTCTCCCTGACCTAACTTTGTGCCAGCATTGTGGCAGTATCCTGGGGCTGAAGAGGACTTGAATTTAGAGGAGTGTCTCAGTTCCTTGCTCACCTTGCACCTTCTCCAAGCTGCTTTCATTTCTCAACCTTTGGCTCTGCAGCTGGATACCTAACTCACTTTTTTTTTAAAAAAATTAGGATTTCAGTGTTTTATTCATCTGTTTGGGGATTCAGATAATTTTGAGAAAGCTTTAGACAAAGTGCCCCATGATATTCTGATTAGCAAGCTAACTAGGTGTGGGTTGAATAGAACAACTGTCAGGTGGATACACAGTTAGCTACAGAACTGTACCCAGAGGGTGATGATTAATGGCTCCTTCTCAAACTGGGAGGAAGTAACGTGGGGTAGCCCAGGGCTCAGTCCTGAACCTGGTGCTCTTCAACATTTTTATTAATGACCTGGATCAAGGGGTGCAGGGAATGCTAATCCGATTTGCAGATGACACAAAATTGGACGGAATAACGAATACCATGAAAGACAGAAACAAAATTTAAAGTGATCTAGATAGGCTTGAGCACTGGGCTGAAAACAACAGAATGAAATTCAACAGAGACAAATGCAAAATACTGCACCTAGGAAAAAGAAGACAAATGCACAGTTACAAAGTCAGAGATAGCTGGCTCAACAATACTATGAGCGAGAAGAATCTTGGAATTGTCGTAGATCACAAGCTGAATATGAGCCAACAGCGTGACGTGGCTACAAAAAAGGCAAATGCTATTTTAGGCTGCATTAACGGAAGTACAGTGTCCAAATCCTGTGTGGTATTAGTTCCCCTTTATTCGGCACTGGTTAGGCCTCACCTTGAGTATTGTGTCCAGTTCTGGACACCACACTTCAAGAAGGATGCTGACAAATTGAAATGAGTGTAGAGGAGGGCGACAAGGATGATTAAGGGGATGGAAAACAAGCCGTATGAGGAAAGACTGAAAGAACTGGGCATGTATAACCTTGAGAAAAGAAGACTGAGAGGAAATTTGATAGCACTTTTCAAATACTTGAAAGGCTGTCATTCAGAGGAGGGGCAGGATCCATTCTTAAACATCCCAGAGTGCAGGACACGCAACAATGGGCTCAAGTTACAGGAAGCCAGACTTCATTTGAATAACAAGAAAAACTTCCTAACTGTTAGAGCAGTACAACAGTGGAACCCATGACCTCGAGAGGTGGTGAGTGCTTCAACACTGAGGCATTCAAGAGAAATTTAGATAACCACCTGGCAGATATCCTTCGATTTGTATTCCTTCATTGAGCAGGCGGTTGGACTTGATTGCCTTATAGGCCCCTTCAACTTCATGATTCTATGATTCTATGATAATTTCTCACCTACCTCTAACCACCCTGACATACATATTATTTCCAATCTGCCATTCTGAAACATTCCTAGCTACCCTCTGAGAGGTCCAGAGGAACCACTGTCCATAGCAGTCCTCCTAATCAGGACATGTCCCCTATGGGAAGGGGACAAATCAGTTATCACTCCCATGCCTGCTATTGTTCTTCCAGCTGGAGCCTTTTTTTCCTCTTCTCTTTAGAAAATAGATATTGGCTTGGCTGTGGTGGTTGATTACCTTCAAGCTGTTTCCTTCATTGTTAGAAGGGAGGCCTTTAATAATTTTTCCTTCCCTAGAAGACTAATCTGCCAGAATCAAAAGAGCCTTTAAAACAAAGAGCAAAACAAAACTCAAATACAACCTTCCAAGTGTGTCTAATTCACAGCCCAGCTGATTAAAATTGGTAGTAATGATTAATCAACAAAAGCGTTATTTGATCAAGGTACTGATTAATGGGATTAAGGCTTATGAAGTCCCACTTATTACTCACACATTCAATGGCTTTTACTAACTTCAGGCAGTGTCCAACAAGCTGTACAGCAAAACAGACTTCATTTATAGTAATTGTTACGCTTCCTTTCTCTTGTGAGCCACAACGCTAGTCAAGTGTTCTAAGTAGTTAAAGTTCTAACCTCTTCCTCACCTTCAGTACATACATCTAGTGGACACATGGAGAGGATGAATGTCTATGCCTATTGGTCCTCCTGTTCTCTGGCTTACCTATGTGTAGTGGAAAGAGAGAACAGGGCTTTGCCCATGGGTATGTGCAGTTGTGCACACATACACACACTCTTTCTCTCACAAACACACATAATGATCTGCACTCACAATCAGGAATCACAAACAATTCATTCACCATCGCTAAAATTGAGGAGGAAAATTGTTTTAGAGAGAAGAAAGATAAACATGGTGCACTTCAAAGACTAACAGATTGATTTCGGTGTTAGCTTCTACTTCTAAATCTACTTCTCCAGAAACAGTGGGTTCAAATACAAGCCTCTTGCTTTTACACAGATCCTCAAGAATGATTATGAGGTGAGGATCCTGGTAACAGGCAAAGAGACAATGCTTCATTAACACTGGAATGGGACCATGAAGTTGTTAATTACTTGAGGTAGCAGGCCCTAGCCAGAGTCATAAACTGTATACAAAGAAGACTTGCCTGTCACAGAAATACGAAGGGTTGTTTCTGGGACATTGATTGGAGCTTGCCAAAGGACACAACTAGCAATGGGCATGAACCACTGATTTGGTGGTTCAGCCCGGTTCATTTACTGCCATAACAGGGGTTCAGGAGTTCGACGTCACACTCCTTCCATTGGGCACCCAATCTGAAGCAGTGTCACAGCTTCCCTGCCTCAATTTCATTGGGTGTTGCTTCTGAATGGGTGAACACCAGAGGGGGTGGGGTGCCAAACCACCGAAAACCTGTTGCGGTGGTAAATAAACTGAGATGAACCACCAAACCAGAGGTTTGTGCCCATCTCTACACACAACTACTTTATACCCATAAGATATTACATATATCTGGGTTATTCATACATGTAGTGCTTTAATAAGACTCTATCTCTATTTAGGCCTACATAGATCTCTGTTAAATCAAGAATTTTACAGCAAAGGGGAGAGAAAAGATTTCTCTTGGGGGAAATCCCTTTTGTGGATGGCTTGCTTCCTGTATTGGCAGATTTAATGAACATTTAAGTGTTTCTGTCATTCTCCTGTGAGTATATGAAGTGTGAAAATTAATTAGACTTGCTAATTGAAAAATAATTGGCTTGAAGGTAGGAATTGTCATTCAGCCAGTGGTGGCTATTAGATATATCCTAAGATTTTATACAGAAGACCTGTTAAGAGTTTTCTGTCAGCTTGTTTAGAAACACAGGACACAATAGGATAATTATACTTACACACAAAAAGTAGTAATGAACACATAAGATACAGTACTCTGAGGCCCATGTGTGCAGGGTGTCTGCCGGACGCTTTCTGAGGTTTATGAATGCAATATATTCTGGGGGTGGGTGGGGGTTGTTTCTCTTCTCTTCATTCTTTTCTTCAAACTTTTGTCATTGTTGTACATTGCTCATATTTTCTAGCAATGCTCTAAGCTGTGGATGGTATATGAGATAGACTTTCCTGCAATCAGTTCCTGGATGGGAATGGATATTGTGATCTATCATACCTGAATGAGGAGGAATTTGCCTAGGCTCACCTAAGTTGAAGGACCAGGTTTTTAAGGTGTGAAAATGTCCTGCAAAATGCTCATCTGGTCATACACTGTGGGAAACTTCTGCTTAAAGGTTGTAGCTGCATTCTGTTCCAGTGACATGCAAACACTCCCGGCAGGATGCGGCAGCTGCCAGCAGGCGGGGTAACCCCTTCTTCTGCCCTTTCGCTTAGAGGTAGAGCATGATATCAAAGGGTTATTTTAGCCAATCCTAGTTACGATTAGGTAACTAGTATCCTATCTGTTTCTCTCATAACATACTATGTAATCATGCTAAGTCAATAAAAAGAGCCCTCAGGGTGTTGCCAGTAGGTAAGTATTAGTTCAAGATGGGAAAAACTTTCACAGTGCTTCAAATTCAACATTAAAAGGACCTGATTTACTTGCTCCATAAAGAAGGCCACCATGGTGTATCTGCCTCAGTAGAGGATTTATTGACACAAATAGGTACTCAGTGTCCTTGGTATCCAGAAGAGGGCAGCTTTAAGCTTTCAGATTGGGATAAAATTGGGAATAAACTGCACAAAGACCCTGTTGCTCCATTTAAAGTCCTCCATACATGGCATCTTTGCCGGGACGCGATTTCAAAGATCACGAACCCTTTGTTAGCCCAGTCTTTAGCTAACCTTCCAACAGCCCCTCAGATTTTGCCACCCTCTAAGCCACCAGATCTCCATGAAAATAGAAACAATCCTCCTTCCTACGCAGCTCCCACCGCTCTTTCAACGGCCCCTTCTCCCCTCCCTCCTCCCCCTTCTCCATCTCCTCGTTCAGCAGTGAAGCAGATGTTATCTGATGTTATGGCCCAAGGAAGCCCGGAGGATCTTGCTGCCACCCTCCCCCTTATGTCTGTTTGTCCTGTGGTTCGTAACAATCAGGGACAGCGTGTCCATGAAAGTCTTCCCCTTGCCATGTTTAAAGAGTTGAAAAAAAAGTGTAGTTGAAAACAGTCTCCATAGCAGTTTTACTCTTATTCCAGCTGACTGGAAAGTATTGGTTAAAGCAATGCTCACTCCTGCTCAATACGTATTGTTTATGCAGGAATGGAAAGACGTCGCTGCTATTCTGGCCATGGATAATCTGCAAAACAATATTGCTGTGTCTGCAGATATGCTAAATGGAGATGGACTCTTTGTCACCATAGCACAGCAGATTACCATCCCTAACAGGTGATTGGCACAAGTGGGTGACATTGTAAAAGCAGCCTGGTTAAAAATCCCAGACAAAGGTACCCCTTTAGGGTCTTTTGCAAAGTTGCGTCAGGGTCCTACAGAGGACTATATGTCTTTCATTAACAAATTGCAAAGAGCGATTGAGTGGCAGGTGGAGAATACTGAGGCTGCTGATATTTTGATGAAACAGCTGGCGTTTGAAAATGCTAACATGGATTGTAAAACAGCCCATAAGGCTATTTACAACAAACCAGAGACTGATATTGCTGTCATGCTAAAATTGTGTCAGAACATTGGGACAGAAATTCACAAGACACAGCTTTTGGCCACAGCCATGGCTACCTCCTTGAACCCTGCCTGAGATCGTAAATGTTTTTCCTGTGGCAAGGAAGGGCACTTCAGATGGGAATGCAGATCAACCCCCCAAAATAATAAACGCCCTTCTAAAAAATGCCCCCTGGTGTCAGAAAGGTTATCACTGGGCCAATCAATGCCGGTCTGTTCCAACACTGGAAACTCCAAGTCAGGTGGACCTCCAGCCCCAGGTCAAGTGGGGGTAACTCAGTGAATACTACCCCAGTTCAAGAAATCCGACCTGCTACTGTTAAAAGTGCCGGTCATGATCTGATCACAGCCGAAGAGGTCGACTATCAATTCCCTCTCGATGTCTACAAAGTCAAAACAGTACATCATGGACCAATACCCAAAGACACTGTGGGTCTCATTCTCCCCCGCTCTAGCATTTCTGCACGGGGTTTATTTGTTGTACCAGGCATCATTGATGGGGATTTTGAAGGACCTCTAATTATTCAAACCTGGTCTAATATACCTCAAGTCCTTCCTGTGGGTGAATCTATCGCTCAATTGTTGTTGTTTCCATTAACACAGATGGGTCCTTCTACCAGCCCTCGTAGTGGGGTTTTTGGTTCTACTCAAGTTGCTGCCTTAACTACCATCGAGCACTTGCAGCCCCGACTCCCTCTTAAAATGGGATCACTTGTTCTTAATGGCCTGATTGATACAGGAGCTGACATCACTGTTATTGCAAAGAAAGACTGGCCAGAAAGCTATCCCACCCAGCCAGTGCATGACATTTGGGGAGTTGGAGGCTATGAGCAAGCCCAGAAAAGCCTAGAGCCCATTGTTCTGGAAAGTCTAGGTGACTCTCCTAGACAAATCACAATCTCTCCTTACATTCTGCCTATTCCCTTTTCCATCTGGGGTCGGGATCTCTTGAAAAAAGTTGATGCAAAATTGCAGACAAATTTATAATACAGGCCTCTACGCAATCTGACACAGCCTTGCCATTAACGTGGCTCCCTGGACCACCTGTCTGGGTTGATCAATGGCCATTGTCTAAATAAAAGCTCCACGCAGTGGAGGCCTTAGTTAAGGAGCAAATAGATCAAGGACGTATAGAGTATTCCACCAGTCCATGGAATACCCCCATTTTCACCATCAAAAAGAAATCTGGGAAGTGGCGTTTGCTACACGACCTTCGGGAAGATAACAAGCACATTCAACCTATGGGCCCTTTACAATGCGGCTTACCTAATCCAAATCTGATACCCCAACACTATCAGTTAATGGTAGTAGATCTCAAGGACTGTTTCTTCACTATTCCTTTAGCACCACAAGACAGGGAAAAATTTGCCTTTACAGTCCCTGTGTACAACAATTCCCAACCTACTCAAAGATATCAGTGCAAAGTCTTGCCTCAGGGAATGCTGAATTCCCCGAATTTATGTCAAGATTTTGTGGATCTAGCCCTACAGCAATTTCGCTTGGAACATCCTGAATTGCTTGTATATCATTACATGGACGACATTTTGGTAGCTGGGCAATCCCTCCCCACTACTGTCTATGATTCTCTAGCTAACTGCTTGGAGAAAAAAGGCCTTCACATAGCTCCAGAAAAGATACAAACCACACCTCCGTTTCTTTATCTAGGGCACAAACTGTTACAAACTACGTCTTCTCCGTTCTTGCCAGAACTAAAAACTCCATCTCAATTTACATTAGTGCAGTTGCAACAGTTACTCGGGCACTTAAATTGGGCTCATCCATTTTTGTGCCTTCCTACTCATGAATTGCAGCCCTTGTTTAACGCACTCCGGGGACATCAGTCTCCTGCTGACTCCATACCCATCACCAAGGCTATGAAACATGCCATACATCAAATTAATGCAGCCTTGCGACGTACTATGGTTGACCGCATTCCTTCTCTTGGTCCCTTGCAGCTGGTTATCTTGAACACTCCCCAATTGCCTACTGGGTTGTTGTGTAGCCCAAAGTCTGACAAGGCCATTTCTATAGCAAAATGGCTTTATTTATCTAACACTCCTCCCCGAAATGTTTACTCCACTCTAAATGTGATTACAGACCTTGTAATCAAAGGACGCCATCATGCCAAACAACTCACAGGTTGGGATCTTCTGTGTTGTTACTTACCTATTTCCAAAGCTGACCATGATCACTTAATGTCTACATCACTAACTTACCAAATTGCTTTTGCAGACTATGTTGGCGACATACGTTTTAATCCACCTAAAGACCCTCGTTTAACATTCATTCAGCAAGTACCCCTTCACTTTTCCTCTCCTTTCACTGCTACTCCTCTCCCTGATGCACTAACTGTTTTTACCTATGGTGCACCTACTAGAGGCGTGATTATCTTTCAGCAACCTTCCGGAACCTGGAAAACTTTTTTACTTGTACTCAGACCTCTGCTCAGCGTGCAGAACTTGCTGCTGTCATCCTTGCTTTTCAAATGTTTCAAGATCAACCTTTAAATCTCATTGGAGACACTCAATATGTATTTAACCTTCTCACTCATCTGTCACATGCCTATCTTTCTCCTGCTCTTGACTTTTCCTTACTTTCCCTGTTTTTGACTTTAAAGAACCTCCTCGCTACCAGATCACAACCTTTTTTTGCAGCTCGCATCCGATCTCATACTGGATTTCAAGATGCTATATCGGAGGGAAATCATCGTGCTGACTCTGCTCTTCGTTCTTTATGTCCCCTCTTTTCCAATCCTATTGACAGCCATTCCTTTTTTCATCAGAGTGCTAAACAACTCCATAAGCAATTTTCTATTCTGCTCTCTCAAGCACGAGACATCGTCTCCTCCTGCTCTTCCTGTTTCATGTCTC
Source organism: Intellagama lesueurii (assembly GCA_037013535.1). NCBI lineage: Eukaryota > Metazoa > Chordata > Lepidosauria > Squamata > Agamidae > Intellagama > Intellagama lesueurii. Next base: position 118,878,057 of record JBAJHW010000001.1, read on the forward strand.
CCATTTCCTTTCCTTTTGATGCTGTTAACCCACGAGGAACAGATGCCAATCAGCTTTGGCAAATGGATGTCACTCATGTTCCTACTCTTGCGCCTCTTTCTTATGTTCATTTAACTATTGATACTTATTCAGGATACATCTGGGCTACCCCTCTTCGTGGCGAGACCTCTCGCCATATCATACAACATTGTTTACGTACGTTTGCAATTATGGGCCAGCCTCAAGCTTTAAAAACAGACAATGGCCATGCCTATACTTCTCACGCCTTTACCACTTTCTGCAATGAATGGGACATTCAACTTTCCCATGGTATTCCTTATAACTGAACAGGACAGGCTATTGTAGAACGAGCACACCGCTCTTTTAAATTTCTCCTTTCCAAACAAACAAAAAATAGAGGGATTAAGCCCCAAGATGTTCCAGATGTAGTATCAATAGCATTATTCACATTAAACCATTTAACTGTATCTGCAGGTCAGCATAAGTTGTCGCCAGTAGAGAAACACTTTCGTAAAGAAATCCCCATGGAACGGCCGCTGGTGACTTATAAGCAACCTCCCAACCCTCAATGGGAGGGTCCAGCCCCTTTACTAACATGGGGTTGTGGCTATGCTGCTGTGCTTACTCCCACAGGTCCGTTGTGGATCCCGGCTCGGTGTGTGAGGCCATATCGTGGGAAGAATGAGTTGGCATCGCAACCTGCAGAACCCGATTCTGGAATTCAACCCAGCAATGGCCCTGGAGCAGGATCAGATGACTCCACATTGCTGGAAGCACCCGGCCCGACCTGAAGGCACTCAGCCCAAAGTTACTTGGGGGATGATAAAGACGCTGAGTGCTGATGCAAAAAGAACTCTAAATCAGCAGCAGATCCCAAAAACTCCTGAAACTTTTCTAGCAGCCATTATCTCGCAGCTGAATGCTAACTCCGGGACGCTGTTGTGTTGTGTTCTTATTCTTGGAGCTGTTCCAATAGGTGTCGCAGAGGCTCGAGGGGATTTGCATGCCCGTCTGCAATTTAAATTATGGGAAAGGTTGGCGGAAATTGTGAACGTCTCTCACTTCTGTCTGCAGGAGGCATATGCTATGTATGGATTACTAGGAACTTTCTTAATTCCTGTCTGTAAAGAACCTTGTGACATTACTAATGACACTTGGTTAGGACAGTGGTTGAATGCCACTGTCCTTAAGTACACTAATTCTCCTGACTGGGGGCGAACAACAAAAATGCTACCCATTGATGCCTTTTCCTTCTATACCCCTTTTGTAGCATCTAATGAAAACACTTCATGTGCCAGAGTCGTCAACTGTTCCCGACACGTGCCTTTCTACAACCAAAGCCACATGGAATTGTACCCATGCTGTCAACATTTCTTATAATTTGGCACATATCATCCTACCTACAGGGTGGTTTTTTACATGCGGTCAACGTACTTTTAGCTACATTCCAGCCAATCTGTCAGAAACACAATGCTGTCTTAGCACATTAGTAATCAACTTAATGCAACCTTTTGCTTTGCAGAACTCCTCGACTCGGCTGAGACGAGAAAGCTTATCTCTTGATAGTACTTGTGATGGTAATGTTACTTTGTTATCCAAAGCAGAATATGTTTCGCTGGCTGTATCGCTTGTTGGCATTCCTGGCCTTGCTGTTCGTAATTCTCACACTCTTGCCAACATTGTGTGCTCCTTAGCTAGAGCCATTAACCGCACTTCCACTGCTATTGCCCTGCTGAATCAGGAACAACGACAACTACGTGATGCTATTTTAGACAACCGTGCAGCCTTGGATTATCTCATGTTGCGTAATCACATCGGTTGTGAATCTTTTGCCAATCTCTGTTGCTTTAACTTATCTGATAATAGTCATGCAGTAAATAATCAGCTTGCTCAGCTTAGACAGCTTGCCAATAACATACGACAGGACATACTTACTTCCAGGTGGGACAGTTTGTGGTCATGGCTACCCCACTTTGGATGGCTCCGCACTGTGTTAATGTATGGAATTATGCTCCTCATACTCCTTATAAGTTCCTGTTGCTTTATTCAATGTATACCAACCTTCTTCTCCATGATAACTACCTGTCTCAAAGCTTCGCCCTCAGGCCTTCGCCGAAAAGACTTATATGTAGTTCGCAAATATATGAAAGAAAATGTGCCTTTGCTTAACAAACAAACAAAAAAGGGGAAATGTGGGAAACTTCTGCTTAAAGGTTGTAGCTGCATTCTGTTCCAGTGATGTGCAAACACTCCTGGCAGGATGCGGCAGCTGCCAGCAGGCAGGGTAGCCCCTTCTTCTGCCTTTTCGCTTAGAGGTAGACCATAAAATCAAAGGGTTATTTTAGCCAATCCTAGTTACGATTAGGTAACTAGTATCCTATCTGTTTCTCTCATAACATACTATGTAATCATGCTAATAAAAAGAGCCCTCAGGGTGTTGCCAGTAGGCTCCGCTGGCTCGGACTTTCGCTGTCGACTCCTTTGTTCTCTCTCTAAGGCAATTAGCCATTCCTTTGTTCCGTGATCACCCACAATACACGTAAGCTAAAATATATGGGGGGGGGGAAATGAACTTGATTTGTACTGTCTAGTGGGCTTTGTAGCTGATCCTCTGTACCAGCTTGACCATTAGGCATATTGAGGCTGCAAATTGCTAGATCTTGTGCTCATTATTGTTGCATTTTTACTACCAGAAAGGAGAAAAGGCACTGTAGGATTTTCTGGTGCCAGGAATAACTAGACCAGATTGGAATGCTATGGGAAGGAGAGACAAAATGATATCTGTGTCCCATGCTACACAATACATTTAGCACTATTCCAGCTAGAGGTCCTTTACGATGTACCAGACACCTGCTGATCCTTGCAGAATTTGCCTCATTCCACACATTACAAATTAGCTTATTTTTGTTTTGTAGCTGGCCATCATGCCTGGAGGAAAAACACTGTAGTACCAAATATATATACACTTCCTGTAACATGCACTTTGGCTCTGTAGCTAAGCCAGAATTTTAGCCACTACACTGTGTAGAAGCTGAACAAACCAATACTGCCACTTACCAGTTTTTGTCCAAGTGATCCTGATGTGCCCCTTCTCATATGCAGGGCAATACATGAGTCATTCTCCAGATTAGTGTAACTTCATAGTAGCTAGACAACTATATCTTGAAACTATATCAAAAAATGATAGCTAACACTGTGGCATTATGTTCCTCTATAACAGGGTTTCCCAACCTGGGGATTGGGACACTCAAGGGGGGATCACAATGTGTTTTCTGGGGGGTTTGGGGGTTTGCCATATGTTTTGTAGCTAGAGATGGGCATGAACCAAACCACAGACCAGAAAAACTGACCAATTGGGCTGGTTCGTATTTTGGTTCATGACCCAGTTCAGGGGTCCTGTTTTACTGAAGTAAAATTAAGTGCTGAACTTTCATTTTGCTTCAGCAGAACGAATGCCTGCCCGCCCCTTTTCTACTGCCTCTGTCACCTCTCTACCTGATCCTGCCACTGCTGCCACTGCGATTGTCAGAGACAGTGGGCTGGCTTCCCTTCCCAGAGCTAGCTGCTGCCTCTGATGATGGCCAAGGTGGCAGGACCAGGTAGAGAGGCAATGGGGAGGGGCAAATGGGCCATCCCCATGGCACGAACCCAACCCCCCCCAAACCAGTTTGTTTTTCGGGGGAGGGGCCGTGATGATTTGTAGTTTGTGGTTCAATGAATAGCCACAAACCACCCTGATTCTTCAGGGGTTTTTTGTTTTGTTTTGTTTTGTTTGCTTCATGCCCATCTCTAATTGTAGCCCTTGTTAAATAATTTCTTCCTCAAACCCAGACATTAAAGTTAGCATCTGTGTGTATGTATGAGAAAGAGGCCCTTTGGGACATGAGGAGAAAGAAGTCCCTCCTTTCTGAGGAGGGATGACTTAACCCCATTAAAAATACCTTTTTACACAAGTGTGGTGGTGGTGGGGTTGTATGTGACTTGGCTATTATAAAAGGTGGTCATGACTCAGAAAAGTTAGGGAACCACTGCTCCATAAAATTGTAGCAGGGTTCTGAAACTGGAGATGTGGCAGCCAAAACAACATTCCACAAGTCATTCCTAATAGAGGGACAATCCAAACAAAACATATATTTTGAATGGCTTCTTGAATCAGGACCATATTTGGCAAAGTTATTGTAGACAGCATTACTGTCTACAATAGACAGGGCTTACTCTGTGCCACATTTGGAGAAGATTGGAAAAGTATTTTAAAGATTTCATTTCTGACTAAACACCACCATCCTTATCTCCCCCTCTTCACACTTTTTGTTACCATGTTTTGGTGGTTTATAGAGAGTTTGGTAGTTATTTTTCAAATACTTATCACTGCTTCCTCAAAAGGAAGTAATTCCTGGTACAAGTTTTTAAGAATTTGAACCTGATCCCTCATGTTGTTTAGAAGATACAGGATGTTAAAGATGCTTATTTTACATAGGAAATGTTTCACACAAGCCTGGCTGCCCACACTCACCGAAGTATTTTTGTAGTCATTGCTCTAGTTTTTTTGCCAGGACTTTAGAAAACCAATGAATCTCATTGAGGGGACATCAGCCTTACTACACACATCTGTGTCACTGAACAAATAAACAGATACATAGAGTAACCATGGGATGGGGAGAGAGGGAGAGGCAGTTAGAGAGGGAGGAAAAGCTAAGCTAGAGAGAGATATGTTACGAAGAGGTAAAAAAAGAGTTGCCCCCCACACACACACATTGAGGAGCCACAGAGAGAATGAGTATCAAGTATTCACTTGCCCTTACTTCTGCCAGTATATCATAGACTGAATAAAGAAAATGGAGCAGATATTGGCTTTTGGGTATTTTTGCCCATAAAGGGATAGGCACAGTTTGAAAAAAAGACATTGAATCCTCTTCTGAAAAGTCAGTGACACATACAGTAGCCAAGTAACACGAACTGGACAGCCAGTTTGACAGTCTTGGTGAAGGGAATGCTTGATAGTGGCACCTTGCAGGGGATGCAGAGAGGAGCTCAGATTGATATCCAGCCGCCCTCTGGCATATGGTAAGAGGAGGGGGAAGAAGCAGAAGAGAGGAGAAGGAAAGAGGGTTTTTTAAAAAACACAGGCAAAATGAAGGCCACCACATCATGGACTATCTTGAAAGGGGGAGAAAGCGGGAGAAGGAGGCAGAAGATCAGGAGGTTGAAAAGCAAAGAAAGGAAAAGTCAGGGAGAGAGAGAAAGAATAGGGAGGAGTGTGTTTCCCACTTCCTGTCTTACAGACTTTGCAAATTCCACCCCCAGGTCTAGATCTGAAGGAGCTGTATGGACTCAGCAGTTAACATTATTCTTGCAAGACAGACCATGGTGGTTTTACCACCATGCTGCAAATGACTGTGGAGAAGAACCAGAATTTGATAGTTTTCCTGTTGTTTATTTGAGGGATGTAAGAACTATTGGAGTTTTTGCAACCTTGCATAATGCCTCTGGTAGGTATGGCTGGGAGGGACCTTGCTGGACTGGAGTAACTGTCAATCTGTCCAGGAGTAACCAATCATTCTCTCCTGCCTCTAATTCAAAAAGAGCCCGCCTCTCTGCTCTGTCTTTTCCCCTCTCTGTTATCTGTTGAAAGCTGCGAATCTGTTGAGGCCATTTGCAAAAGCAGCCATGTTTTGTTCAGTTTTCTATTTGATCTGTTCACAAATGTAAGTAAAGAAAATGGCTTTTTCTTACTCATGTCTCTGAGTTATTGAGACAGAAAGTGCCAGCTTAATGAGGAAAAGGGGTGTACTAATCTGGGGAACTTGTAGCTATTCTGTTCTGTGAATCCCTGCACGTCTGCTGTGCAGCTAGAGGAATTTAGTCAAAGATTCAAAACTGCAATAAGAACTTCAAGGAGTGGTTTACCATTGCCTCCCCTAATATGTGAAGCAGAGATTTGAACTGAGGTCTCCTGAGTCTGACTCGTTTATTATGTCACATCCACCTATTATATCACACCAGTCCTCAGAGCCAGCTTACCCAAATTCTATGGGCTAATTATGGCCATTTGGATTTGGACCTTTACCTAACTACAATTAGCTGGATAGTAAGCTTCACAGCTCCTAGTCTGCAGTTTACATTTATACCCTGCCTTTCTTCCAGTAAACTCAAAATGGCATGCATAATTCTCCCCACTCCACCTTGTCCTCACTACAGCCCTATCTAACCCAACTTCAGTGGGTTACCGTGGTCTCAACTTCTGGGACACATGAGATCTATTTATTTACTTATTTATTTTATTTACTTATTCATTTTGTGTCATTTGTAGGCTACCTTTCACCTGGTGAGGGGACTCAAGGCAGTTCACAATGTCAAAACAAGTAGTACTAAAACACAATAAATTAAAGATTAAAAAGCAATGAAACTACAGGAATAATTAAAATCCATGAAGTAATTAAAAGTATTTAAAATTTAAAAAAATGTATTGCTGTTTGGAATTTCAGTTCCTCAAAACTGTCATGGCCAGTGAGTATGAGAGAGGAAATCTACAATATTTGGAGGTTGAATTTCAGTTCAGCCCAGGCTTCATACCATACTGGCCAGAACTACTGGGCCCTGCCATCATTGAAGACAATGTACAATCTTTTCCTACACCTACAAGAAATATCACCATGTTCCTCAGGGTTAATTTCCCTTAGTCCAAATATCCCCATGAAGTCAATGATTGCATTTGTCCATTATTTTCCCTAACAAAAGATCTTGCCTTTTGCTAAGAAAATAAAAGCAAAAACAGTTCTTGATCATCAATTTGGAAAATCAAGGCATTATTATTATTATTTTTTACTAGAGCAAAATGGAATATCTGTTGGTATGAATAAGAACACAATGGAATAAAATCAGCAGTAATTCAGAGAAATAAATAACTTGAATGTTACTAACATCATTTCATGATAGCAAAGGATGAATGCTTTGGTTACTAAGATAAGGGCAGTCATAAAAGGCAAAGGAAAATGTCACCATGTAAAAATGCAAGCATGTCAGAGCAACAAAACAAGGCATATTTTTTTCCCAATGCTTACAGCTACCAAAGTGAGCTGGGAAAGTGCTGAAAATCAATTCATTTGGAGAGGAATATAGTGGGCTGATTATGCATCCCTTGGTTTCACTGATAGTGCTTTTGGAGGCGGTATTGATCTCAGTGCATATGTACTTCATTTGTTTCAAGGGGGAAATGTAGTGTTTGTGATAAGAAAAAGATCATGTCAAGTGGCTGACACCCTGTAGCCATGGGGGTGGGCCATTTTGGCAGATCTGGGGGCTGATCCTGTTGGGACTCATTGAGAGCTGGACTATGCCTCCTAATAAAACTGGGAATGACAGGAAGATACTGTTTCTGTTTTTGTTTTTTAAAAAACACCATATTTTTTATTTTTAAAATGTCAATGGGAGCCATGCTCTTTGTTTTAAAGCTACATTGTGCTCCTTGGACACAACCAGGACCTTAATTCTCTTTCTTTCAATGTGTGGGTAAGGGTGTCCCCCCCCCCCCCCGTGAGAGAAGCTGCAAAAATGAGTGAGAGAGAGAGCATGTGACTGATGGGCTATATTTGCCCAACACTGTAGTAGCCAAATATTTGGATTCAGGTTTCCTGTAAGTGGAACTCTGCTCACTAAGTGTTTACTCATTCCTCCTTCTCTCCTGTTGCCCCCCAAAAGCTGCTATGGATGCTTGTTATCTTTCCCAATTGGGACAATATGAGGGGACTTGACCAGTCCTTGAAGAAGCTCTTCCTAAGGACTAGCTGCATTCATTTGTGCAACGTGCAGTGTCTCAGTGAGGTGCACACAAAGGTCTATGTGCTGGAGGAGCTCCTCTGCTCAGAGAAGCACAAACTTCAATGACTTGACTGAGCAGAATCATAGGATTGTAGAGGTAGAGGTTTTGTGGGGTCCAACCTCCTGCCAAAGTGTTGGACATGGAGGGGCCTGATGATGCCAAATGAGGGAAGGGTTTGAGTAGTAACTCTCTGGCATCAGTCTTATCTGCTGCATTGGTCTTAGGAGGCAGTCTGGCCTCTGTTACTAAAAATGCTCCCCTTTTGTGTAGCCTTCCCCAATGTACACTAATTTTCCACATAAAAGGATTTCTTGCTGGGAAAGGGGGAGAATGCCATTTGACCCACATTTTTAAGCAAGCCACCCTAATTTCACAGACCAACATGCAGTTCAGAATCCAGTCTTTCTTTGAATGCTGGACGTCTTCAAATTTTGTAAGTTCTTTGCTCAAAAACGTTTTTTTCAAAAATGTATATCATAATTCCTTTGCCAAGACAAGTGCATATATGGTGGAAACACATGTAGAAAGATGTGTGTGTTAAATAGGCATACAAAATGCATGTGTTAGGGAAAGCTGCATATGGAAATAAATACAAGCGTTGTGTGGTTGTTGTATAAATCACAAAAATATTGGAAGTTGGTCTGATTGGATTTATGACTGAATACCTGAGAATCTGACACAGGGCAAATACAGAGTGATCTGTACAGCTTTAGTTGGTGAAAAAGAGTATATCCTAACCCCTGCCTCACGGCGGGGGCGGGGGGGGGAGCTATCTCCATCTGCAATCCAAAATTATAGTGCCATAATCTTCATTTTATAGAACTGTTTTCGTATTAGTTGGGGATCACATAGCATGAACCTCATTTCAATAAACAGGAGAAATTGTGTTTTTAGACCAAGATTCCCAGAATGCCCCAGCTTTAGTGCCCAGAGGATTCTGGGAGTTGTAGTTGAAAAATAACTTTTCTCAGCTCTTCCTTTTACACTCGCCTATTCCTAAAAACTCTACAAATGAATCTTTTCAATGTACCCAAGTACAACATTTATGCACCTACATCATAGGAGCACAATGCTTCTGCATCAATATCCGAGTCAGATATGAATGTAGCTTTGACTATCTTTCCTGTGGTGATTTCATGGAAGATTACCCCATAAAACATTACAATTGTCATGTAGCAATTCCCTGATGCATTTGGATATCTCCACATGAATTCCATTGCCAGGGAGGCATATTTGAGGGCATTGGTAAAAAGGTAATCAAGTATTTCAAATATAATTAGGATTCAAGAGGTGGATCTCTCTATCTCTCTTTCTTTCTCTCTCTCACTCACACACAAATTATCTTACTCTTCCATTACTTAACCTCCTGTAGTGATACGCTGAGCTTACTGCACATCACAATAGATTAAGCTCAATTAGCTATATCGAAAAGGCTTTAAGTGCATTCATTCCTTCGTTCACACTGCACACATGCAGCTCCATTTTGCATTTTAAACACTCGCTTTTGATTGAAGCGGCAAGGTAATTAAGACTGTGGAAGTTTGGCCTCAAGGGATGGATGGAACGAGTACTTGCTCAAGTGGTAAGAGGGAGAGCAGAGAACTTTTGTCCCTCTAGAAACTTTGGACTGTAGTTCCAACTGTTCTCTCCCACGGGTTACACCGGCTGGGGTGGATAAGAGTTGTAAGGCAAAACAGTGAAGGGAGAACATTTCCCACTCCTGCTGGAAGAGGTGTGGTGGGGTGATGGCTGTCATTGGTCTCCCCTTTTGTAATACAGTTGTGAAAATTAGATGCAGGGCTGCTTATGCGTCAGATAATGCAATACAGGAATGATCAGGCAGTGATTTCTCCCATGCTTTGGAGTGTTTTTGGCACAATAAGGGTTGATCCATTTTCTGATGAGTGCATGATGTTCTGGTAGTATGAACCAGTTTGACCCTTACTCATGGCTACCTGCAGATTTTTAGATCTCTAGCATGGGCTACTGTTTTTTGGTGGTGTTTTTTTTTAGTGCAGGTAGTATTACTCCATTTTAGTTCTGTTTCCTGCATGTATAATCACCTGCATTGAACCAAAGTGAACCTCTCAGCAATGACACTTACCCATTTAAAAAATATCCAACTTTTTAAAAAGATCCATTTAAAAAACTTTCCCCTGCTCCCCAAAGGGGAGGGATGAGAGGACACAAAAGGGAGCTTTCCCTCCTCTTTTTTCTTTGGAGTCTTTTGATATGTCACTTGAGTGACACAGCAATTCAGCAGTATGCAAGTTACCAATTTTATTTTATTTTTTAAATCCAGCTCTCCCCCTGCAGAGGGGGAGACAGAAAAGGATGAAGAAGCATGGAGGCTGAGGAGGGGAACAGGCTAAATAAGGTCAGGTGTGGTGTGGTTTCCTGTTCCAAAACCACTCAAACCTTGCATGTGGATGCAGGGATTTTTCTAAATGCTAGACTGCACTTTCAAGTGACCTTGTTTAGCCATATCTGGCCCAGGTTTACTTCACTGTCTAGCCACATCCAGAAACAGTTTGTCTGAGGCTGGAGGAAAGGCAGAAGAAGACACATATAGGGTCAACTACCTTGGTACAGAACCAACAGTTCACTGGTTTAATAGCAATTCCCTCTCTCTGGGCAAATGTGGGCAAGTCAAGCTTTTCATAGAAAAGAGTTCTCAGGAGTGTCATCATATCAGTCCTTAGGATTCTTTGAGAAAGGTATACCAGTCAAATTATTACAATTAATAATAAATATAAATATAAATAAAGCAGATAGCATTATTTACCTTCATACTTTCCCAACATGGTGGCCTCCTTTTGTTTTATAATCCAGGATCCATCATACCTGACCGTTGGCCATGCTGGCAAGAGTTGATGGGAGTTGTAGTCCAACACATGTGTAGGGCATCACAGTGGTGATCCTCTGAGAGACCTGATCCACAGGCCCCTTAGCTTTGCCAGTTCTTATAGCAAAACAGGAGAGAAAAATCACCCGCTGTCCTGGCCAGTAAGAGGAAACAGGGCACATCCACTGCTGCCCTTTATACTATTTTAAATGGCTTCATTGTGTTTCATGAGTTACTGTAAACCGCTCTGGAAGTTTTGATGGGAAGGATGGTAGAACAATCCAGCAAGTATGTAACACACACACAAATAAACAAAGGGGGGGAAAAGGCACAGAGTGGTACCAACAATATTGGGAGTGACTTCATGAAACATGTGTCGTCAAAGCTGTTAGTTCCAACATGAACAACGTCATGATTAAATCTACTAATCCAAACATGCACATACTGACAACCAGCAACAATCATTCTGGAAAACGTCTGGCTTCATTCTCAAGCAAATATGGTTTAATATCCTCCCCCCCACCCTGATCCCCATTTTTCAGAGTTCTCACTTTCCACGGGTTGCACTGAATTTTACAGGCTCATTATCAGTTCACAGTGCAAAAATCTATATGTGCACTGGCAGATGGAAGGAGGAGGAAGATCGTTTGCTGCTTATTAGAGAGGAAATGTAGCCTGCTTCCTATGGGATTCCATTTGAAATACCTCCATTGAAGTGCAACATTAAAATAGCAGCCTTGGACGTCGATCACATTACATTGTTCCTTTTCAAAGTGATGCCACTTTCCTAGGGTTATTATTCCAGAAACACAATGCCGTCTTGGTCTGGTTCACATTCATTTCTCATCAAGCCTCCAGAGAAGCGTGGGCTTTTTACATTTTTGTTATATTTTGAAGGCACACAAGGGGCATTCTTGTTTCAAAAGAAAGATCACAAAGTATCCTGAGGATGCATTCTGTGTTTCTGAGATATGACAGACCAATGAGTTCTGAAAACCTAGAAGCAGTTTTCATAACCATGGATGATCTTGATGTACATCCGGTATTTTTTGACAGTGGGTGAAATTCACTTCTCATAGACCTCAGTGACAAAGCTGGTTTTAATAGAGCTGTGTTGAGCTTCCAGGAGTACTGAGTCAACCTGTTAGTCCATCCATTTAATTCAGTATTGTTAGCTATGACTGGCAGTGGGTTTCAGGCAGAATTATTTCCTAGCCTTATCTAGAGATCCCTCGTGTTCCCTGGTAGTCTCCCATTCAAGTAGTAACATTAAAGCAGTGTCTGAAATCCAGGAGTAAGTCACAGCTAGAGTAGGCTCACTGAACCAATGGAATGTACAGGGCAGTTGACTCATCGGGCCTGCTGTAGTTGTGACTTACTACTGGATTTCAGCAAGTGTGTGTTCAAGATGATACAAGTGCAGAGCAGGGTGGGCACGTGAAGCCATTTGTTCATTCATTCAACCAACCCTGTCTGCTAAAAAAAGATAATCCTGCCACAGCAAAGGTAATGGATTGTAAGCTGTACAGTCCAAAACATCTGGAAATCATAGTTGCCCCAACCCCATTATAGAAGCATTGATATAATTTCATCATGTTCTTAAGAATGAGGCACTCTGAGCAAGGGGACCTCAGAAACCACCCTTCCTGTTGTGTTCAACCTGAATGTTACTTTAATCAGTATTGCTATGTCACAACAACAACAACAACAAATGGCACCGGCAGTTTCTGTGGCCATCTTGTTTTAAATGCCTTGCTCTGAGGAAAATGCATTTCGATCACATAACTCATTTTATGGATATGAAAGGAATACTCATCAACCTGATATCCTCGATGGAAACATGAGTAGGCCTTCTGATGCAAATCTGAGATAATGGATAGTGTTGTGTGGATGAGTGCGGTCCTTAGGGTGACCTAGCAAGATGACTCTGTTTGAGGCCTTGGAAATTAATGCTAGCACTTAGAATTGGGTCTGTAAATCCACTGGTTGCCAGCAAAACTAGTGCAAAACCTTCCTTTATGTTCACATTTTCTTGCCTCCCCCTTTAATCTCTGGAGATCCTCTTTAGTCTCTGAGAAGATCGTAGCATTCTTTGAAATAGGAGGGGGGAAAATCATTCTTGGCAAAAATGGGTACATTTATTTCGACGTCTTTGTGATATAAATGGTTTTAAGCTTCATTCAATTTACCAGGACTTTTAAAAGGAAATCCTGTGCCTTGGAGTGAATTCCTTGGAGTGAATTCACCTTGGAGTGAATTCCAGCCTCTGCTGCACAAAGTGAGACTTACCTCTGAGTAAAGATGCATAAAACTGACTTGCAAATTCCTGTTTACAACTGCAGTTCTATCCCATTCAGCTCAGTATGTCTTACTTGTGAGCAAAGATATTCTCCTCAACAGCCTTGCTCAGCCGCTATAAACTCAAGCTTTTGGATTCCTTTAGGGAGTCAGTCCATTTCATATTTGCTCTTCCTGCTGCCTTCAACCTTTCCCAGCATTTCCCAGCATTCTCATGATGTGCCCAAAGTAGGACAGCCTCAATTTCATCATTTTTGCCTTCAGAGATCATTCAGGCTTGATTTCCTCTAGGACTCACTTGTTTGTCTTTCTGGCCGCCCAAAGTATCCACATGGTATCCACATGTAGTATCCGTATGGTATCTACAGCACCGTATTTCATACTAATCAATATTATTCCTGTCTGCTTTCCTTACTGTCCAGCTTTCACAGCCATATATGGTGATTGGGAATACAAGAGTGTGGATGATCTTGGATTTTAGATCTTATTTTAGACCTTAGAACTGCAGAACTGGAAGGGACCCTATGGATCATCAAGTCAAACCCTGTCAAGGAATTGAACTCCCAAGCTCTGGCTCTGCAGCCAGATACCTAAAGCACTGAGCTATCCAGAAGTTGGTCTTGGATAGTCTTGTTCTTGGTCTCCAGTGACATATCCTTATACTTGATTATCTAATTCCTTCATTGTTACCCTTCCAAGTCTAGCCTGAACTTCTTCTGAAATTCTCCCGTGCTCTCCAGTAGCCAGCAGATATTTGCAATCTGATCTCAAATGCCTCTTCCTTTTCAGAATCCAGCTTGAACATCAGGCATTTCTTAATCCATATAAGATAAAGCCTTTGTTGCAACACCTTGAGCATCACTTTGCTTAGGTAGGAAACTAGAACAATGGCCCTATAGTTACTGCACTCTTCGGCAGCTCCTTTCTTTGGCATTGTAATGTATATTGAACCTTGCCAATCTTTGGGCCATTGTTTTATTTTCCATATTTTATTTGCATATTCTTGTTAGGATTTTGACAGATTCAATCTCTGTGGCTTCAAGGAGTTCTGTTGGTGTTCCATCTACCTCTGGTGATTCTTTCTAGTGCTTTCAGAGCAGCTTTCACTTCACATTCTAGAACTGCAGGTACTTTAATAATAGGATTAGTCTTCAGAGGAGTCTGTCATCCTTTTATCTCTTCTGTATAGGTCTTCAGTATACAATTTCCACTTACTCTTTATTTTCTCCTGGTCAGAGAGTGTGCTTTTCTTTGGTTATTCAGTATTCCTAATCTAGGCTTAGATTTCCGTTTGATTTTGTGGATTTCTACTGATAGCACAGGTGAAACAATCAGTCCAAGGTCCTAAAGAATATGACTTTTGTAAAGTAGCTCTGCCTGCCAAGATATCTGTGGCCTGATATGCTCTGCGGCTTCAAGATAAATATAGTTCTGATAAAGTCTCAGTCAAGTCTTGATTGGCATCTTAGAAGAAATTAGTCTAGGGCTACCAGAACTTGGAGGAAGGCTGTTACACAGGTGTTTATATACCTTACAATCTCTCTCTCTCTCTCTCTGGATGCTACTATTGTTTTTAAGGAGGCACTTCACCAGTAACTGCTTAGATGGTATTACATCAAATGTCACCATAATACTACCTACTGGCTTTCATGGGTTCTATAATAAACTCCTGGGAGTAAGTCCCATGGAACATAATAGAGCTAGCTCCTAGGTAGATTGCCATAGGATTGTGCTGTAAATATTCATTTTTCTCTCTCACTATTTTGTCATAGTGCTGACTTTCTGTAAAACATTAAAGACACACGGGGGGAAAAGTGTGTTATGCTGCATAAAAAAAAACTTTAAAAAAATTCCCACCAGCCATATTTAACAATTACATTTTATTTTAATTATGGGAGGGAGAAAGAGAAAGATCTTGTTGTTTCAATTAGAAAAGTAGGGCATTTATAATGAATTCAGGCAGGAAGACTGTTCTAGTCAAAGTCAGTTTATGCTCAGAGAAGGGTGAGCTGGAACTCGTTCTGAGGGCTGCTCCTGAGAGGAGAGAAAATAAATTGCACAGCAGAAGAGGGAGGGCTGTACAGATGGTGTGGGACTGCTGTTATAATAGCTGTTGAGACTGGAACTTGGCAAGAAGCTGAAATAGGCAGTAAAGATTTAGTTAGGGCTTTATTAGCAGGTAAAGAGAAGGTGCCTGCATGAAATTTAAGCATGTGCACTGAGAATTTGTTACAGATGGGATGTAGTCCCAGTGATTATACACTCTTCAGTCTTATGCCCAAACCACAGTCCTTGATTCTTCCTTAAAAAAGCAAGAGCCTTCTCCAATAATTCTTAGAGTTGGAACCAAAGAAGATTCCTTCCATTAGAACAGGGATTTAACTGGGGGGGATGTACCCCAATATTTCAGGATGTGTGTACCTCTATCCTTCCTATTCATGAGCAATGTTTACACAAGAAGACTCTTTGTAATAGAGAAGGTGCTTTCCATGAGGGGTGGTGGTGGTGGAGGTGGAATAGGACTTTCTTGATCTAGCCCATCAAAATTATTTTGTACTTCCTACCAGATTCTTGGCCATTCTTTAGGATCAGCCGTTATACCCTTCTGCCACATGTGATTGCCTTCGGAGGAACATCTGATGGTAAAGTTCAAGAGGAACTGCAATAAGGAAAACAAAAGGATGGCTGGATTGCATGTGTGACATCAACAAGGGTAGCTAATTTCTAAATTACTGTCTCTTCCATACAGTTTTGGAAAATTTGTGGAAAAAGAGAGCCCGAAGATCTTCACCTGAAGCTGGACCTAATTGTGCTGATTCACACCATAAACTCTACATAAACATTGTGGCTTCCAGAGTGGATTTCCACGCTACAGACGTCAATGTGGGTACATGACTAAGATGACATTAGTATTTAAATTATAATCCATTTTTCAGGAACAAAGTCCTCACAGAGCATCAAAACTTGATCAAAAATACAAAAACAAATCATGAACCCTTAAAAAAATAGTATTTGATACAATGATCATGTGCAAAATAATGTTTGGTACATGAATAGTGAACATACCAACCACATACATATATATAAACACGTTATGAGGAGGTTTTCTTAGTGACTTCTCCACAGGCTGCCTGTTGTCTCAGTGGGACAAAGGATCTTAATCTTAAACTCTGTGCTGAGGCAGATGTCCTCTCCTGCTTGGACCATGAGCTATTCCTGGCCTTCTCCCAGACTGTGGAACTCCCAGGAGAGTCTAGAGTTACCCGCTTCTCTGTTCTCCTTACACTAGCAAGCAAAAATCATTTTATTCAGGTGGTCTTTTAATAGAGGCTGGTTTTATAAAATTAATTTGTTTCAAATTCCTTTTTAATCTTGTTTGATGCTTTGATGAATTAGTTTTATGTTCTCCACCTATGTTTGATTTATTCATAGACCTCTCAAGGAAAAAGGTGGAGTAGAAATCTGAGAAATGCATCCTAATCAATAACACAGAATCAGACATTAGCATTTCTGAGCTGCTTTAGAGCCAGGAATTAGTCTGCCCAGATGTAGAAGCAGCTCTTCTTCTGGATTTGAGATACCCAGCAGTGAGGCTAGAGGAGCCATGCATATTCCCATGGTTCTCCACCATCTCCTTAGAAGCAAATGAACTACAGTAGGATGGGCCTTGGGGATCTTATTCCCTCCTTGTGATGCTGCCACAATTCCTTAGAAGAACCCTTAATTTTTTAACAGCTCCTGAGTCCTAAATGAAAATTCCTGAAAGCAGAGCCACAGCTGCTCAAGAAACGAAAAAGAGATTCTCCTCTCCAATGACAGCTATAACAAATGTTCAAGTTAGAACTCCGGGCATTTAATTTAATTATTCCTCTACATTTTATCTAATTAATTTTTGGAGAGAGGGTGAAACATTTTAAAATTCAAATTAAGACACTTAATTTGCTTTGAGAAAAAGCTGTTCAATGTTATTGGGGGGGGGAATAATGAAACTGCAGGGCTTCAGTCAAAGTACTGAAGCTCAGCTAGCAACTGGAGCAGCCGTTTTAAAGCAAGCGAATAAAAGGAGATCAGAAATGCTCCTCTGACTTCCATACAGTTTGGTTAAATACAGCTCCAATCTATAGCCATTTGTTTAATTAAAGCAGAAGCAAAATATCTAGAGGCTCCAAGTAATGAAATGAGAATAAATCATCAAAAGTTGGAAGGCTCTTCTATCCGTAGAGAATCTGAGGATACTCAACGTATCTGACAAGCCATGTGTTGTTTTTGGAAGTTAAAAGAAAAATCCAACAGGTGCAGGGGACTGGTGTATTGATCCAAACAGCATACATTTCAGTGTGCTTTTTGATTGCAGACAGTGCCATCCTAACTCAAAGATGTGTTGCCTGTAGGGGGTTAGAAATCAGCAGAAGCTGCTTCTGCTGGCAGAGATCCCCTTCTGCTGGCAGAAATGGTCTCTCCCGCTTCCTAGCCAACAGGATTACTGTATTAAATGAATGTTGGGGTAGGGTTTTTTTTTAAAGTTACCAGTTAATGTCAAAATATATCAGAATGGCCTAGTGAGTAAACACATGATAAAAAGTGACACGGAGAAGGTTGGCCTAGTTGCTATTCAGGAACCAACCATCCAAGAGAACCAGATCTTAGTTAACTGATCTGTGGGTGCAATTCATGACTGACACAAGATTTTGCATCTTTGACACAGACATGCCACCTGTGAGGTTCTCAACTGTAAGAAACTCACAGAGATGCCTTTCTATCAGTTTTCAGATTCTGCTGAAGCCATAACCTTAAATTAGATCCAACTTTGGCTTAATGGCTCTCTCCATTACTAAATAGAGCAAAATGATATTAATCCAGACACAGCAATCTAGATGTTATTAGAAAGGTGACCACAGAGTCTGTTTTACCTGAAACTGAGGTTTTAGAAGTCCAGTGTAGAGGATATATTTCACCAGTGGATAGTTAGACCAGTTTGGTTAACCCACTTTATCAGAGCTAGGCAATGTAACTGTTTGAACTTCATCTACCATAATTCCCCAGTGAGTATATCTGTTTGTGATGCATTCATCACACAACCACTGCAGTTACCACCACAGTAGAACATATTTGTAAAACAGAGAAGAAAAAAGCTCCCTGAGGCAGCAAATTACAATGTCACTAACATTTCAGAACTTGTTTGCTCCATTCACAAAAATGATTATTCAGGGTCTGATTATACAATGCTTCCCCTTCCCACTTCATTCAGGCCTGTAACAATTTTCCTCCCTCTGTGAAAGAATTATTGCTGTGCAGTGAACTGGTCATATGCCTCGCTTACTTTGGGCACTTAGTTGAGATTTAGGTTAAAACTTCACTCAGCCATAATGTCTTCTTTGACCAGGGGCCTCTTGTTGTGCGTATAAAATGGTGGAATGATATATACCATCCAGAGCTCATTGGAGGAGCAATGGCATTAAAACAACACAACTGAATATGCTAGGAATGATATGAAAAGAATCTGGTCATCACAGCTGTTGTCCTGAGCTTTCTGTTATTTCTAGTAGTGCTAAGTTTGTCAAATATCAGTGTTTAAGGTGCAACAGGAGGAGAACAAGCACAACCATTCCTCCATTGATCTGCTGTTTTGGAGCTGGTTTCTGAGCAACTGCAGAGATCTCTTTGACTAAATCATGACCGTACTTCCAGAATACAGGAGAAGAACTTACTTTCTTATTAATTCACAATTTCTTACTGTCAAATTTTCTGTACTCAAGCAAGATTTCATCAAACTGCTGTACAGGCCATTGAGGAGGAGTTATTTACATCTCAGAAACATATCTGTGTTTTACAGAGAAGAAGTATGGAATGGCCACCTGAAGTAAAAAAAAGGAGGTGTTAAAGATCTTCCAATCTTTTATTCCAATCTTCCAGTCTTTTACTCTCTCCCACTCTCTCTCTGTTTACCACCAGGGTGCACCATTTATATTTTCCTGGCGCAGACACCAGCATGGTGTGGGCTAGTCCTGCTCAAAGACACTTTCTGTTAATTTCTGCTGAGAGTCCTTTGGATGGCAGCCC
Organism: Intellagama lesueurii; assembly: GCA_037013535.1. Classification (NCBI taxonomy): domain Eukaryota; kingdom Metazoa; phylum Chordata; class Lepidosauria; order Squamata; family Agamidae; genus Intellagama; species Intellagama lesueurii. Next base: position 118,897,079 of record JBAJHW010000001.1, read on the forward strand.
ACAAGGGGAGCAGGCAGGGATAGGAAAGCAGCATAGGGTGCTTCCACTTCAATCCCACTGGAGAGGGAGAAGTCATTATCAGATATGCCTTGTCCAGGCTTGCTGAGTATTAGCAAATAATGAATATCCTCCTTGATTAAAAACTTGAAAGGGCATGGCTGCCAGCTGGACCTTGTGAGCAACAGCTGTATTAGAATGAAACAGTACAGGGGAAGGACAGTAATAGATTTCACTGAGCAGTACACACCACCAGCTCCTTCCAGATTTAAGAGCTGGCTTGGCAAATACATTCTCTTTCCTCTGATTGCTTTTTGACAAATCTTTAGGACCGATTGTAGGCAGGGGCTGCTGCTCGTCACTTAAAACAAGGCAGCAAAATGGGGGCAACAGGAAAGAGGGAAAGAAAGAGAAAAAGAGAGGTTTTTGATTTTTCCCGTAGAACTTAGGACATGGTGTATCGGAAAGGATAAATCTGATAGCTGCTTGAAATAGCCATTGCTGTTTCTTGGGTTTTGGTGAGATCACCCAAACAACATACTTTGTTCATGAAAGCAGCGTGAAGATTTGAGGACAAGGAGCAAAAGAGAAGATAAGTAAATTCAAATGAATGGTGAGTAGAGATGGGCATAAACCAGAAAAAAATGTGGTTTGTGATGGTTCATGGTTCGTAGCAAACTACGAACCACCACAACCCCCTGGAAAAAACAAACTGATTCACGGTTAATTTTTCCTGTTTATGCTGGGACAGGCCCTACCTGCTCCTGCTCTCAGCCGACCCTCCACCTCCCCTGCCACCCACCTACTCCTTCCCACTGCCCCTGTCATCTCCCTACATGCTCTTGCCACTGCCTCCTCCTCCTCCACCACCACCACCACCGCTACCATCCTCAGAGGTAGTGGGCTTGGCTTCCTTGCCAGGAGCTGGACTGGCTGTTTCCAAGCATGTGTTGACCTATCAGCCTGGCAGCGGACAAATGCTCATAGGCAGCAGCCAGTTCTGGGAAGCCAGGCACACTGCCTCTGCGCATGTACCCACTGCCCAGCTGATAGGCCAGCACATGCTCAAAAGCACCAGGCTTGGCTCTTGGGAGGGAAGCCGGTCCCACCTCATCTGAGGATGGTGGTGGTGGAAGCAGCGGAGGGGGAGGCAGAGGCAGGAGCAGGTAGGGGGACAATGAGGGTAGTGGGAAGGGGGCATCCTGTTTTGCCAAAGCAAAACAAAAACGTTAAGGGGGGGAAAGTGTGCCACTTCATTTTGCTTTGGCAAAACAGGATCCCCAAACTTGGTCACAAATCAAACCGCGAACCAACCCAGTTTGTTGGGTTTTCTTGTTTGTGGCTCAGTTCATGCCCATTTCTAATGGTAAGTCAGTATCGTCCCTCAGTTCCACTGTCACCCTTTTGAAGAAAATGATTTTTTAAAAAGCTGACAACCATAGTAAGGAATGGAACATGTAAAGAGAAAATCTGGTGCATGTTAAAAATAGATTAACGTCGAAACTAAACCTTTCCACTATATTAGTTTTTTAAGTCCATAGTGCCTGTGTAGGTGATTTGGTGCCTTAAGGAGCCCTTGGATGAACATTCCTATAAATCCCAGGGCATGACTATGCTGGCTGGGTCTTATGCGTAGCTCCAAATCTCCAGACAATGAAAGTTTGCCTACCTCTGCCTTAATATTTTCCTAGTAAGATTCTGTGAAAATGTGCATCACCTTGTTAGTTTTCTCTGTGAGCAGAGTAGCACCACCCACCATAAATATCACCACTTTTTATTATTTGAATAAAAGTGACAATATGCAAAAGAAAGACATAATAATGGACTAGGGTGCTCATTTTATTCTTGCAGGTAACCGTGGAAACATTAACATTTTTCACCTCTGTGAATGAGATTACCCAGAGACCTTTGGGTAGTGTGGGCGGCATATAAGTTAAATAACTAAAATTTAAATAAATAAAATATGTTTGGGTTTTTTCTCCTCATTTTTCCATATTTTGGGGGATATGTATGAAAAATATAAGCTTTTGTGCAGAAATAAAGGTTTTGTATTAGCTTTACTGTTGATCAAACACACACGCACGCACGCACACAGAGAGAGATATTTTCATCCTTGAACAGGAGCACAATATCATGCATCAGTGGATAGTATTTTCAGTGAGGTGTCTTGGTGGGCTGATACCCTTTTTCATCAAGGACAAGGAAATGTACAACTATTTTAAACAAACTTAGGAGAGACCAGGTTTCTCTGTGGAACTGGTTATATTATATATTATACTAACTCACAGCAACTGTGAGTGTGTGAAATAGGTAATCATTGTGAGGTGCATTCGGCCTTCAATTTCACCACACAGTCTTAGGGGTAAGACTGGAGACTGCTGCAGAGTCCAGATGGAGGCAGAAACGCATAGCCCTGATATGAATGCACACACTGTGCTATGGCTGCATCGGAGGAGGGGGAAGGTTGGCTATTCTTGCTCTGTGCATTTGCCTCTTTTAAAAAGTTCATTTTCCTCACCAAGATAGGTGTCGTCAGTACAGGTGAAAATGGTCCCAACTGGGCGGAAGTAGTGTGATTTTGGAAAAATACCAAGATTGCCTTGGAGGGCTTGTCTTGTTGGCAACTCTGGGAGGGATGTGTTGGAAACCTCAGCAGGCTTGGGGCCCATGTTTTTGTTCCCAGACCCTGCTGTGGGCTCCACTGGATCAGAAATGGCTGTTCAGTCCACATTATCCTTTGCATGCTAGGTTTTGGGGAGTGGGGAGGACCTCCGGAGGGCTCCCATCCCCAAAATAATAATTAAAAAATCATCACTTGAGGAGGAGCTTTGACCCCTACCCTTTTAAATTTGTTTAATAGGGAGCTCTCAGGTGGCCTACCCTTATTTTTAAACTCATTGGCCATAGGAGGTGACAGAGTCTTAATTAGGATGGTTTGACCACAGTGAGAAAGAGAGGTGTGGGCATCTGTTAGCAATAAGGAAGGGGCCATTAAGATGAAAGGAGGTTTCTGTGATTCACCATGCAGAGTTGTGGATCTGGAGTGGTGAAAATACCCCTTTGGAGTCTGAGTGGAGCACACAGAGTCATGGGACCTAAGTGGTTGTGGCTCAGGAGAACATTCTTTAAGCCATAGCAATATAGCTAAAGGGACTGAATCAGCCGTTGTGCTGTTTCTGGGTGCAGGGGGAGGGACAGGCTCTGATGTATCAACTCACAGCAACAGCTCATGGACACAGTTATTATTACTGTAAACCTCTCTTATTGTGAAGTATTACCGTTGTAATTGACTGACTGCCAAAGGGAAAAAGAGAATGCTGAGAGCCAGACTACATGTTATGTTACTCAAGATTTCAAGAAAGTGTGCTTAAACTTTTATTCTGGGCATTTTATTTTGAAGAAGAAGCAGTTGCTGGTATTTTACTCGGATCTGCTTCTTCAAGCTCTGCCCATCGGTTTATGTCTCAGTTTGATTCAGTAGCGTACATCATGGATGACAAATCGGTGGTCCTCAAGGTCTTGTTGACTACCAATCCCATTGTGCCTCACCATTTACCCTGCTGGCTAGGGGGATGGAAAACAGAGTCAAGCAATATCTAGGTTCCCCAGTCTTTCTTGAATCAGTACTTAGAGATCACTGAGAGCAAATTACGCCACAAGTGAACATGGTTCATCAATTTGCACAAATTATATTGAATTAAATTAGTATTTAAAAATATATGCAGTGTCACTTTGATTGAATTAATAGTAGAAATGCATAGATGCATAGTTCACACACACACACAAACATACATCCTGAATATAAATCCTTCATATTCTTGACCAAAGTGAAAGATGTGGTAGTTCTTTCATTCTGTGTTTTCCACAAAGCACCTGTTTTGGGTTTTTGAAAGATCAAAGCACCTATCTATACTAGTGATTTCAACTTGACCTCAAAGACATTCATGTCTGAGCATAACAAGCTGCTACATATTTTCCGTACAAGATTTTTTTTAAAAAAAATGCCTTTCTACCAACTATCAATCAAAGTCATCAGTTTTTTGGAAGAAAAAAATAATTGGGATATTTATGCAGAGTTTCAACCTTTCTTTTTCTTTTTCCTTTTTTGAGGCTTGGGGAAGAAAAAATGGCAAACAACTTTGTTGTTTGTTCAGACGTTTACCTGAAATGTCAGATTGCGAAATGATCAAAGTCAGAAGTAAAACAAATGGACAATGTGTCAGTACAATCTGTAGGATCAAACAAGAGAATCCTCTTAGTGTCTAACTATACATTGCACACAGATTTATATAAAGAGAACCTGTACACATTATTTCTTAGCACCAAGAATACCGGAGAGGATAAGATTTCAACAGAGGTGCACTTAACTCTTTCTCCACCTACTGCTTCTTGGTTCCAGACTGTGCCTTCCTAATATTACTTTGGGTTGCCATATTTTTAGTCATGCACTTGGATATATTGTTAGGTCCCAACACCATCTGTTCATCTAGCTTGAAGAGAAATCATCTGAAAAATCATCTCTTCAAGAGGGAGATATATTTTATGGTACTACGTATTTACCTTTAAAAAATTGGTATCTCATGCATATTACAAAATGTGCACAATTTGTGCAAACTATTCTGAACTTTTATCATTGTTGACTTCCTGGGCATTTAAAAATCAGAAGCATAAGACAGGTTATATATATATTTTTAAAAAGCCAGTCCTTCTGCACTTGCTTTGTGTGCATGTGTCCATGCGTTGTGTGTGTGCATGTGTTTCTTAAAGGGAAACTTGCAGACATCTTAGTGAAGAAAAGACGTACTCTGCATCTCACTCTGACTCCGGAACCGAGGTATCTTGTGGGGCATGGAAAATGGAGTGTCTTGTAGTTTTCAGACAGCCCCGATGGATAAGAATGGGAAATTCAGCAAGCATTATTCAAGTGCAAAACAGGATGTAGAGAATGTATAGTTCTTTCCTCCTGAGCCTTTTCACTGCTTTGCCTTGTCCAGAATCCCCCAGCTGAGGCAGTTTCCTCATTCCACCTGAGAATAGCACTGGTTCTGCCCAATCTTGAGCTGACTTTGTAAAGGATCAGAATGACATGAGTCAACTTGTTGATTCCTGAGCCTTCTTAGTATAAGGTCAGCCAGGCAGGTGTCACCCTGTTCTTGTCCAAGTGTAGGACAAGGGTGAAGATTCACCACATGTCACTGCTTTCTAAGCATAAGAGGCATAAGCCCACACCTCTAGAAACTCCACTCCTGGAGAAGGAAGTAGAAGGCTTGCCTTTGCAGTTGTGCTTGGTCTCAGAGGGATCAGGCCATTCCAAAAACCTGGAATAACATGACAATCAAGCCCATGTCTTTCTCTTCCAGGAGATGCAGGGTCAATACAAATTCTGCTTGACTCCCAAGGCTAACCAATATTTGGGGGCTGCAGACCTAACAAGGTGTTGTGCCTGCTTCTTTGGTACTCTTTAAAATAAACCAACTAAGCGCAACCAGACTCACCCCTAATATTCATCTCAGCAATCAGAAGAATGTAGTTTACATCTATTCAGAAAGTTGTTTTCTTTCAGGATAGATTGAAAGAATAACAGCATTAACTTCTCACCTGGCATTTACTGAGATGTAAAAATCATGTAATGGTTCTTTTGGTATAATTACTTTTCAGTTATGTAAGGAATATGTATGTAATGAGGTTTCTTTTTTCAATGGATTAAATTTAAATGGAATACTGAAATATTTAACAGGAGTATAATAGAACAAAATAGGCATAGCAAATTAGTTACTCATTAAAATGCAGCTTTTGTTGCTATCCTTTCATGTGACCTTCAGAAAATAATTTGTTGTCTTTTAGCTGTGGATCTAGAGCCAAACATTTGGTGGATAATTTAAAATCTATGTTTAAAATTTAACCCCTTTCCCTCTTTTCACCTTATCACTTGTACCCAACCAGATTTTTTTGAAGATGTGTTTTTGAATGATTACAACATACTAAAAATGAAATGAGAAGTAATTCAGGAGCTTAGGTACAAGGAGTTACAGATAGCTGGTCCAAATGAAATTTGCTTTATAAATCTCTACAAGATGTACCAAGTGTCTACATACTGGCTTATTTATTTATTTATTTATTTATTTATTGGATTTCTATCCCGCCCATCTAGACCAATGGTCTACTCTGGGCAGCTTACATACCAGAGTCCTTCTAAAGTCCTTCTAAAGTCTGGGTGAACGTTCTTTGGAGACCAAATGATAAATATATAAGAAGTGCAACCAACACTGCTCTTCCCTGGCTGTACAAACCAGTATGCATTGTCCTCCCTCCCCCCAGAATGAGCAAGTTGTTGCTTAAATATAGCAACTCAATTTTACACAACAAGTTTGTGCACCTCATCAACTTTGTCATTTGGGAACCTAGAAGTCGTTTAACTTTTCCAGTAGGACAGAGGAGTACATATACAGTAGGATCTGTTATAAAGGAAATCAAGGTTCCGCCAACTTTAATAGTTTTGGGTGAAGTTTCATTTTGGCACTATTCTCACTTGTCATGTCTGTGTGACAAAAAATTGCAATTGTCAATTTCTGTTCTAAAAAATCCACTTTTGTTAAACAGAGTATTAGTTTTACCCATCCTCTGCATCCCTTCATCCCTCTGTTCCTGAATTACTGCTTAGTGTCTGTTGAGGCGGGTGTGTTTTGAGGTGGTATCAGTGAAGAAAAGTGTTGACTGACGAAAATCTAATTTCTTATTTTATTTATTTATTTAAAATATTTTTATCCTGTCTTTCTTCTTAAAATGAACCCAAAGCCGCTTCCATCATTCAAAAGACAATATGTAGAAGCTAAAAACATTAGGTATACAAATATTTTAAAAAAGAATTAAACAAGTATTACATTTAAAACAACAGAGCACAACTATTGATTTAAAAACTCCTATCAGTTCTGGTTTTTTAAGACAGTTATTTCTTCCTCTTAACTTGTCTAATCTTATTCTTGGTTTCTCCTTTATCTCATGGCCTGACATCAAGATGACATGTTAAACTCACAGTTTGTTAAAATTCTGCACCAGCTGGCACAGTGCTATTCTGCATACTGGATCCATTTCTTTTGGATGTCCCATGTGTGGATTTTGTTGTTGTTGTTGTTGTTGTTGTTTTTGGCACTCCATACACCTTGTTGTTGTTGTTTAGTCGTTAAGTTGTGTCCGACTCTTCGTGACCCCATGGACCAGAGCACGCCAGGCCCTCCTGTCTTCCACTGCCTCCCGGAGTTGGGTCAAATTCATGTTGGTAGCTTCAATGACACTGTCCAACCATCTCGTCCTCTGTCGTCCCCTTCTCCTCTTGCCTTCACTCTTTCCCAACATCAGGGTCTTTTCCAGGGAGTCTTCTCTTCTCATGAGATGGCCAAAGTATTGGAGCCTCAGCTTCAGGATCTGTCCTTCCAGTGAGCACTCAGGGTTGATTTCCTTCAGAATGGATAGGTTTGTTCTCCTTGCAGTCCAGGGGACTCTCAAGAGTCTCCTCCAGCACCACAATTCAAAAGCATCAATTCTTCAGCGGTCAGCTTTCTTTATGGTCCAGCTCTCATTTCCATACTAAAGAACCCTTAAAAACTACTGCCAAAAAAAAAGAAAGAAAGAAAGAAAGAAAAAGATGCAAGGGAACAGACGCAAGCTACTCCAAAAATATGCAACAATACATGAGAAAGAAAGAAAATCAGTAGGTGAAAAAGCACCCCAAAATTATTAAGAAAATAACAGTATGACTTCAGTGTTGCACATCAAGCACAACAGATTCTCTGTGCCTGGGCAACACAAAAGACAAAATGCAAGGAAGCAGCTTCCCCCCCCTTCCCCACCTCCACACACACACACAAGCAAACTAAACCGTAAAAGAAACAAAAACAAATTAAATCCAAAACTGTACCAAAATATACACTTTGAATTGAATACATACACAATAAATTAACCATATATATAATATATGGTTATTATATATATATGGTTAATTTATTGTGTATGTATTGTGTATATATATTTAAATGAAACAGGGAAAGCAACCCACCCACACCTGGATGTACATAAGGTAAAAATAGCAAAATAAAAAACCCTACACATGTTGCAAAAACACAGAAAGGCAAGCAAGCAAATAAAGGCAAAAAGTACAATCAAAGCCCCCCACCACCAACAGAATGTGAGAGATTTATCTCGCCCAAACTATTTGATGCCTTCACAGTTCCTCTGAGGCAGGCAGGCAGGTAAACAACACAATCCAAGATGGAGGGCACTACGAGCTCAGCAGCACATATTAATCCCACTCACAAGGAACAAATTAAGTAAAGCCAAAGAGCAGTCTTCACTTGGCTCCAACCAATCCAAGCCCTTGTATAAAATTCCTGCTCCATCTGGACATTCAGATGGCTGCTGACAACAGCCCTTGTTATGCTATTGGATTAAAAATCTCTTGTGCACTTTGACAGATAAAGGGTAAAAGAAAGCTTACATAAAACCACAAACCTCTCATGTACCCCTCTTTCGTTAATATAAATCATTCATGTTATTTTGGGAATTAACAAAAGAGCACAAAAATGAGAAAGGAGCTTTGTATTTTGGGTCTTTTGCTTAAGCCTGCAAGATCCATCCCTGTCCTGGGTTCATATTCCACTGAATAGAAAGTACTTCTTTTTGACCCTTTTAGGTCCAGAAATGCAGATAGTGCTTGCTTTTAAGAAGGGAGTGGGAAATCTCTTGGGCATGAGCATAAGTCTACAAATTATACTTTGGATTCAATGTTAAAATCTTTAGCATGATCCTGCAACACCTGGCATATTTAAATCTCATTGATTACAATGGGAAAATTGATGAACCATGCAACTATTTTCAGAGATAGGGAAAGTTACTATTTGGGGCTATATTTTCCAGAATCTACCAACCAACTTGGGTAGGGACCATACTTGCAGTGGGATTCTGGGAGTTGTACCACATGGCGTAGTTTACACTCTGATTATCGCCATGGAATGAAAACCTGTGGGGTTTAAAACTGCTCAGCATTAGCTGAGCTGAGCTCTTAGTCTTCAGTATGTTCATGCTTCATATACTAGTATGGTACAACTTTTCCAGCCACCTTTCATCCCACTATTGTCTTTTTCGTACACACTCATTTCTTTTCATATCATAGGTGGGGGAGAGAAATAATTTTCTTCCAGCCATTAAAAACAAAACAAAAAAACCTTAATGATCAATAGAAAAAAGTTATTCTTGAGAATTACAAATAAATGAATCAGTGTTCTGAAGTGGTACATTCTCTGTTAATCATGTAACTCTAAGAACAAAGTCTAAATGTCTTCAAAGCACATAGAATTCTGTTTCCTACGGGCAAAAATACTTTTGTAAGTTTGCTGGATCATATACGGTTCAGTATCTAATTGGGTTCTCTATTGCCTCCCCAAACAAGAGAAGCAGATGAAGGCAAGATCTTCACACATTACAAACCAGTCACAAGAGAGTGTGCTTCTTCTCTCTCTCAATCTCTCTCTCTCTTTTTTTTTTTCTTCTTCTTCCCCATCTCTTAGAACAAATTTAGCATTTGTTTGCTGTGGCAATACCTTTAGCAGATGACAATTTATGGAACTATTTAATGAAATATTGAAAAGCATAGGTATCTATTTTGAGTGAAAGCGTATGTGTGAATGGGAAAAAGTATATGTGGAGATCGCCCTTGTGGCTCTGTTTGTTGTGGCCCTCACAAAGGTTCTCTCCCTCTTGATTTCTCTCGCTGCCACCAGGTATTATTTACTTAATACCACCTATGTGTGTTAGACACATGTGCTGCCATATGCAAGGCTTATTGAACTTCAGAATCAGTTGGTTGGAATAACAGATAATCTTTTATTATTCATCAAATCACAAAGTAAATCACGTAATCACTGTATCAGGGGTTTGATTGGGTTTAGATAGGATGGGACATATATTCAGGCTTATTATATAATTTCAATCACTCAATATCTATCTTATTCTAGGTGTTCTCATTCCTGCTTGTTCAATCTAATAACCTTGCTCTTAATTCACTTTCCTAACTCTCCATTCAGATTACTCTAACTCTTTCCTTCACTAAGCTCCAACCCTCCAACTGTCTAACTGTCCCCTTGGTTCCGCCCCTCCTGCTCTATCCTTGGCTCCTCCCTCTAGAGCTCCTGTGACTGACAGGCAGGAATGACGTCACCTTTAGGCATTTCGTCACAGTATAGTTTTCACTTAGATTGCATTTTGCATTGAAGAACAGATACCCCTCCTTCTGGGCTAGCCTGGAATATCACAGATACAAGATAAAAGAAACTCCCAACATCTAGCTCAGCCTAACTCATGGGGTGACTACACAGAGGTAAAAATGGAAATGGATCTGCTGTGAAGTTGCACCCAGAAAGTCAGGTTTCCCCCAGTTAATTCATTGCAGTAGTCAGGAGAGAGAGGGGAGGAAATTGGCACCTCAATCTTGTTTGCAGCATGTTAAGGTAGCTCTGCTGTGGCTATCTAGATTTCCAGGAAGAATGGCTAGAGCAGAGCTACCTTAACAAGTTGAATAGAAGGGTGATTGATAACTTGCTCCTCTCTCACTGCTGATTCCTTATCCTCCCTCCTTTTTAGTCACCGAGCTACCATAGCGCTAGGACAGCAAGCCTTTAAAAAGAAAGAAAGAGAACAGAAGCAGAAGAGAAAAGTAAAACAAGCAGATACAGGCACCAGGTGTGGGGAAGAGAAGATTCAAATGGCAGTCAGTCCCTGCTACTGTCTGCCTCTCTCACTGCTGCTGTAGCTGGCTGCAACTGTTTTAAAGACAATGACTGCAACCCCTTCCACATTGGCTCAAGTGATCACACCATCAAAATCAATGCAAAAGCATTTGATTCTAAAAAAAGTAGAAGCCCCAGAAGCAGAGGAAAAAAATTGTGGATTAGGAAGGGAAAACTCTGGGCTAACTTGCACTGGCTTTTATGTTACGTAGTCAATGGACAATAAGGTGAATCTGACTGTTCCAGTCCAGGAGCATTTCGCACATTATTTGTCATGTAGTCACACCCTCACTGTTCTACACAACCATTAAAGGTGAAAGAATCCTGTACTCTTTTTGCACAAGAGACCCACAATAAACAGCAAGGTGTCAGAGAAAAGAAAGGAAACATGGATAAAACAAGGACACTAATTTAAAACTTTGAAAACATTAAGAACACAGTTACCTCTCCTAGAACAGAGATGCCTATGTGACATGAACAATAATACATATTTCTGATGTGAAACTTTTCAGAGACTAAAAACAACCAACATTCAGTTTTCCCTGTTATTTGCATGGATGCCCAAAAATGCATCTAGAAATGAAGACAATTTGTTAGTTCAAATGCTAATAATCATGTAATAGGTTAAAGCTGTTAGAAGTTTAAAAATACATCCGTCTTTAAAGCTTAACTATGTGATCTTCACCAGGCTGTTTGGTTGCCATTTCCTCCCTCCCTCCCTCCCTTCCTCCCTTCCTCCCTTCCTTCCTTACTTACTTACTTAGATTTTGAGCACTTCTGAAAGCCTTGAAGTTCTCCCAGGTATGCTGGATCTCTCCCTTACATTTCCCTGAGGCTGCTTTTGACTCCAGTTCAGTTGGCAATGACCGAGCTCCCTTTTAGAAGGACTAGTAGCTTGATTATAGCACAGAATCCCGAAGGACGTGGTTCAAACATGCAGGAATCAGTTCCTGCTTGTATAAAATTGTCTTGTGTTGCTCCTCTTGCATCTTTATTGATGAAGAAGGGGGCATTGTCTGAAATAGTTCAGCAATTTAATTGCACCCCAATAATTTGTGCTGGTTGTAGGACAGTTCAAATGAGATTTAATTCTCTCTCTCTCTCTCTCTCTCTCTCTCTCTCACACACACACACACACACACACACACACACACACACACACACTCACTTCTGGCTACTCTTTGAAAGTTAAATAAGTCATTGCACTTTATAAACAACTATTGATATTTTACGTAAGACACTCTAAACATACTTCAGGGCATAGGCCTTATTGATTTAGTCATTATTTTCAGCATTTTCTTATTTACCTCGTCAAGATTTGCTACATGCTGCTTTTTGAGATAATTCATCAGCTGAATTTTAAATAGTGGAACCATTCATTTAAGCTACCCAATGAAATGAGCACATTAGTTAAAAACACCTAAAGTTTCTGAGTATCTGTAAAGGTACAGCCAGAGCAAACAAATATTTAATAAGCCAATAGCACACCAAACAAGAAGAAAAAGAATACATTATGGTTTAGTCTTAATTTTACTCTCACTGCCAGTACATCAAGTGGCTTTCATGTCTCACCATTATCTGTAATCAAGACGACCACAAATCATTGTTTGATTTCAGTGACAGTAATGATTTCAGTGACAACAATGAATAATGACAATATGAGAATCAATACATATTGTGCTAAATCAGGCTACTGTGTGCATCCAGTACAGTGTTGAGGTGTCTCCTCACACTGGAAGAGAGGTGAAAGTTTGGTTAGAAAGTGAATCTGGTACTTTCTGCATACACAGCATCTGCTCTTTTACTACAACAGACTCTCCCCAAAGTCACCAATAAATAATAAATCCTTTGTCAGTCGGTGCCTGGGGCACTTTATAGAGAAGATGCAATCTGGGATAATTAGTTGACAAGGAACCTTGCATCACAGAATAAAATCCAATACAATCAATACAAAATTAAAGCAAAATGCAAATGGTCAGGAAAGAGAAAGGGGAAAGGAACAGTAAGCAGCATTTTTTAAGTTCATTTAGGAAGTAAAACCTTCAGCTGAACCTTTTAAAAATAAGTTAAGAGGAAAATACAGATAAATATGAGAAATGGGAAGGTCTGCAAATGATCGTGCATTACCAGTGAATATAAGGTGTGTGGTCAGCATCTGCCAGTAGTGGAGGGTGAGATTTAGGGAGGCTGTGTGTGGTTTGCCAAAACAAAAACATAACCAGGAATGTGTCCACCAACCTTATACAAGAAGACAAAAGAAGGCGCCGATCAGGATACAATTGACATGTCTCACTTTATAAATCTAGATCAGTTGTTCCCAATCTTGGGTCCTCAGATGTTTTTGAACTCCCAGAAATCCTGGCCAGCACAGCTGGGAGTTTCAGTCCAAGAACATCTGGGGACCCAAGGTTGGGAATCTCTGATCTAGATCATCTTAGCATGGTGTGAAAACATTTAGTGCCTCTAACTAAGTATTGGAAAAAGATCCAGAGACCTACAGAGAAGAATTAGCTTCAAGTTTCCCCACAGTAGACCACCCCTCATTGCTTTTGTTCTCATCAAAGAACACTTGAACACTGGCACTTACTGTTTCAATATTTAATTCAGAGACACTGGTAAGAGAAAGAATAAGGTGTGGCTTTCTTCAAAATCTGAGGCAGAGAGGTCACCATTAGTTACTGCTGGATTGATTGCCAGTCACCCCAGTCCAGAAAGATCACTCTCAGCCAAAACCTCTTAAAGGCAGCCTATGAAGGTTGCAATAATTCCAACACATCCTACTTTAGAAATAATTTAAATAGAAATGCAACATGCCCGGCCAGAGTAACTCTGACTAGGACAGACCATGACCAAGCGCCAAGTACACTTGCTAAGTCTGCTATCCAGTCACCAAGTGTTGATGGGAAAACCCGAGTCCCCAGCTTCAGGTGGCTGCATGTCCTCTTTGGCTAGCATGCTGAGTCCTCTGTTTGAAGGGCTACCGAAGGACAATTCTCCTTTTCAAAGTGACCTCCATTTGAAAGGCTATCCAGTCCAAGTCTGGTCTAAAGATATAAAGAATCATAAGGAGGGTGATCAGGAGACATTGAAGTTGCCCATCTGCAGTTAGCAGGCCCTGGACAGAATCGTGATGCATCTCACACTTTTGTGTAGAAGACAATAAGATGCACTGAAATTCTGTTTCATTTTTAAAAAGCAGTCCTAACTTTGCATTTGTAGAACTAAATTGTGGGTATGTTCTGTGCTGTCAGATTGGAAGAGACTTATAGTGACCCTAATATTTATTTATTTATATTTAAAATATTTTTACCCGGCCTTTCTCCTTAAAAAGGACCCGAGGCAGCTTACATCGTTGAAAGGCAACATTTAAAGCTGAAAACAATGAGTATACAATGGTGGTTTACATCATTAACAGAGCTTTCAAGATAAATGAGAGATTTAAGGAGGGGCTTTACCAGTTCCACTCCCCCAGTGGGTTTCCATGGCTGAGTGGGCATTCAAACCCTGTTCTCCAGATTCCTAGCCCATCACTCTATCCACTACACCACACTGGGAATCACTAAGTTAGCATATGTATATTCATGCCTCTCAGCATGCTCTTTTGTCCTACTTCTTGGTGATGCATACCATCTTCCTTTTTTTTGGGACGTGTAACTACCCTGAAACTGCTGGACTTGCACTGGAAAGCTATTGATTAAAAAAAGGGGGGGGGGTATTTTTCCATTAGAAGACTATCCTTGGTGAAGTAAAGCTTGTAACTATCCCAATGAGATTACAAGAGCAGGTACAAGGAACAATGGGTGGGCCTGTTTCAGAGGTGGTGATTTTTTTCTCTGGTTGAACTGTTCATCTATTCGGTGAGCACAGTTAGGCCTGTGTATGAATAATGTGTGCAGTGCAGCACAATTGGATACATGTCTCCTCAGAAATAGGCCCCACTGAATTCTCTGGAGCTTACAATCAAGGCAGTATGCACAAAATTGGAGCCTTAAGGAAAGAAACACATCTGATGACTTGGCTGTGGCCACCCTTTAAAGAAGGCGGGCAGGCATCTCCACCTATACTATCAAGGGTCTCAAGTATCCCAAAAAGCTATGGGAGAAAAAGGCTATTTCAAAGTAGGGTGGTGGCAAAATAACTGTTAAATGCGCAGCTTCATCCCTGGATATGTCTGTAAATAAGCTGTATTTTTAATATATACTGTATATTGGTGAGCTTGGGGTGGAGTCTCAGACCCTGGGGGCTGTAGTGAAGGGCCATGACAAGCTGTATGCAGCTCACCGGATACAAAATTGTCATCTCTGCTTTAGAAGCTCAAACATCAAAAACACATTACAAGCCCCATGACAGAGTGGTTAAACAGCAGTACTGCAGACAAACATCAGCTCACAAGTACAGATGAGATATTCATACTTGTCTCCCAGGGGAGATGAATATGGGTATTGCCAGCACAGGTGATGGGGCCCTTTGGACCCATGCCCCAGAACTGGGTGGTCCACTCACAGCACACACAACCGTCATAATTCATGAAAGTAGCCCAGCCGGCTCTCCCCTGTCTACATGTGCTGCTGACCACTCTGGTGAGGAGATGAGCTGATGAGTCTCCCTACTCAGCTGCTGAGTGGTCAGCAGAACAGGGAGGCAGGGAAGCACCGGCCAGGCTACTTTCATGATTGGCACAGCAAGAACAGTGATGACTGCACGGGTCTCACCATGAGTGATAAATGGACTGGCCAGTTCTGGGGAGTGGGTCTAAAGAGCGTGGCCACCTGTGGTGGCAACATTTGTATTTGTCTCCCAGGGCAGACAAATATGAATATCTCATCTCTACTCACAACCAGAGTTGGATCCGAACAGATTCAGGTAGCCAGCTTAACATTGATACAGCCTTCCGAGGTCAGTAAAATGAGTACCCAGCTTGCTGGAGAGTGGGGGACAAAGTGTTGTTTGCATAATTATCTTGTAAACTGCCCAGACAGTGCTCTAGCACTGTGGGGAGGCATAGAAGTCAAAACAACAACAGCAGCAACATTCTGAGATGAAAGTTTTTGATTGCACGAGAAGCCTTGCTGCTTCAAAAGGTCCAGGGTGACATCATGGGCTTGCCACCATTGCTTTCTCAGAAATATCCTTGTAGTGGACCAAAATGTAGAAGATCTAGGTAGGGATGGTGGAGAAATTTGTTTCACTTTAAATTTGTAAGAATTGTCTAAAATTTGCAGCGTTCTTCATGCTCAGAATGGAGAGAATATAAAAATAAAACAAATTGAAATGGAAACTGACAAATTTGTCTCTCTAGGCCTAAGCTGTTACTCTCCAAAGTCTACTTTGACCCCACTCTATGTATTCCTCCATGTTAGACTGCTTAACCAGGGCTGCCACTTTTAATTTTGGAAAGGCTCATCACCTTTAGCATGTATATAGCAAGCATATAAAGCAATATGTCCCTTTCCATGCTGAAAATGGTTCTACCCATTTTACTTGGGTGGCTTAGTTGGGTGAAAATTTCATTTTCGTTTCTTATGATGGAGCTGCAAAAATTCAAAAAGCAGACACTTGGGACAGAAGGAACTTGAGTTTTCCAAATTTTGAATGCGGGAGAAAGTGAATCTAATTTTGTCATCCCTTGTTCCAGTTTCAAGTCCCTGCTGAACCATAATGTTCCCTGGGTAACCTTGGGCAAGTCAATTTCAATAAGCTTGATCTACCTTAAAGGGGTGTTGTGAGGGTAAAATGAGAAGGAGGACACCCATGTCTGCTGCCATCCATGTATCCATCGGAAGGAAGAGAGTATACATATTGTTACTCCGTTATAAAATAAATATTAAATAAAACATGTTTTGAAAATTGTAGTGACCCCAATGGATTTTGAAGCTGGTTATAGCAAGATTGGCATCCCACCCCCTAGACATTACAGTCTAAAGCAAATTAACCAAAGACTGAAGATCAGATATAGAGCCATACAGACCACTGTTCTGCCACAGCATGCCTCTCCTTCAATGATCAGACTGAATGTCGGTATGCTGAAGTCTAAGGTTATTACCAGTCTTCCCTCTAAACCTATATGTCAGTATTTTCTCACCTTTACCCATAATGCATCCTTCCCTGGGAATATCCCAAGTTCTCTCAGCCTGCATACTGCTTCTGACCTGACTTTAAAAAAGAAATGGTGGGCCTGAAGACTAGCACGTGGCAAGTCCTTATCACCCAACAAAAAGAGGTCAGCACCACCTTTACTTTCTTGCTTTTTTGTCATGCCAGCGATGCATTTTCGGGCTGCTTTGAGTGCAAGTAGCATGAGATTAGACAAATGTGTAATTACTTCTTGACCTGCTCCCCTCTGTTATACATTTTCATGAGACGCCATGATTCATTATTTGCATTGATATGTACAGAAGGCTGGGGCTGCTTCGTTGATATTCATTTATTCAACAGTCTGTAATCTATATTTAATGGAGTACCAGACTGTGGCATAATAAACCGTTTAAAAAAGATAGCGGCTGCTTACATGGAGGTTATTGCTTGCATAACCTGTACTTATTTTTCATTACAAACCTAAAAGAGCAAAGCATAATTCATACAGGAAAATGAAGTTAACATTTAATGGTTTAAAAATGATAGTGTGCTATAACATCATGCCATGTGCTGAGAGCTTATAAAACAAAGCTGAGGGACCAACAGAGAAGCTGGGGGGAGAGGAAAGAATAAATAGAGATAAAAGAAGCATTTATTTACAGGGCATTATGGTTGCTGGTCTCAAACAGTGGGTTGGGTTTTGTGACCTGACATATTTTATTTGTACTGTTGGTGGGTACACAACCCCTTTGCTCACCTGTCTTGTTGTTCGAACCAGCATTGACTCCCCTTTTGAATTCTTTAAACTAGACTGGAAACATTTCAGAATACTTGGGGCCCTCAGAAAGAATTTCTTACTTCAAGCACCTCAAGCAGGCCATGGTGCTGGCTGAAACTTGAAGGAATTGCTATGTTTCTCTGAGTCTCCAGGCAGGTGGACATGTTTCATGGCAAGTGGCATCAAAGCTTGGGTGCCCATCTCCACGCCTTCACAGCTGGAGCCAGAGCTCTGTGCCGCAGCTGTATGGACTGTGCTTGTGTACCATTGGTGCCCTCCCACCCACCACCCACCCCCAAGAAACAGGAGTGGGCAGAAAGGGCTGGGAAGGGAACTGCTAGGTGCCTGCACTTAGCCTCTTTGTGCTATTTGAGGTGAGGCAGGCAATGGAAGGCCAGCGCTGTGACTTGTGAGACTTCTACCTGCACAACGTGAAACAGAAACCATGCAGAGGTGGTGGGGTGGATATGTTATCCTATGGTGTTATCCTGTGGACTGGTGGGGAGCCTTTTGAATGGCCAACGTAATCATAGGTGGTAGGAAAACTTGTCATGTGTTGTGGGTGCTGTTGGTGCTGCTGCTTCCATTTTGTCCTTTGTCCTAGCTTTGCATTCCCATATTTTCTGTTTAGCTACCTGTTATCCAGATTCTTGACCTGTAGAGGTGGGTTTCTCTTACAGCTGTTTCCACAGCTTGCTGGCCCAGAAACAATATCTGCCCTACAACTGTGATATCACCACAATCCCCTTTTAATTTCAGGTTTAGGCCCTAAAATCTCTGAGGATGGGCTGCTGCTGACTTGGCAAATTTCCATGGTCATGCTTACACCACATTTATTTTTCAGCTCTCACCTCCAACATATATATCCCTGCCCTTATCCTGAGTCTCTTCTGTTCTACCACTTTCAATTGTTCAAAAGCCTTCTCCTTTCTTAAACTACTTGTTGATACTTTTTATCCATATGACACAGGGTGGAATCCTTCCAATGTTTGTGTAAGGTTTGTGTAATTTGCAGCTCCTTGACAAGGTCTAGTGATACATGTTGGTTACACAATCAGGCATGTGACCTAGCTTCATGTGAGGTTATATGTGGACATGCAGTTCAAAAGCAGGCATTCCAACAGCATGGCTTCTAGGGTTCTCCAGCCCTTGAACAGCATACTTATCACCTATGCATCTTTGGGGTACAATGATTGTTAAAGAGAAGATGCACATGGGAGTGGAAGCAAAGACATGAGCTCCCATCCCTTTCTTTTTAAAAACCTGATCCTAGTTGATTCTTCCAAAGAGCCCCTCCCTGCCTTATCCCTGTTTGATTTCACTGTCACCTAATAGCACTTGCCACCAATACAAATGGCAGGGCAGTATTGATGCTCCAAGGATCTCTCAATGATTAACTGCCAGGTTTGTCCAATTCAAAGAGCTTTGTGGAACGGACTGATGAAGACTGAAGATGAAATCACCGTCTACATCCACTGCCATCAATCCCTGGAGACTGACAGCCACGAAAAGCAATAGATGTCAAGTACAGGTATCATTGTGCAAAATATCCCCACCAACATAACCAAAGATCAAGTATCTGGGGATTAAGGCATCTCTCTGCCTTTCTTTCTCTTGCTACTCTGTCCCTGGCCGGTGCATTTTCCACTGGCTGTGTTTGTGTGTGTGTGTTTTTTTTTTTAATAAATCCACTTTCTGAATCTATGTATTATTCATGAAAATTGCAATGAACCTAACCAGATCTTTCTCGCAACATACTGAGCATATGCATAAATATTCTTGAAAGCACAGATCAGATCACAAGTGTTTACTAACAATCATTTTTGTCATAGCAAGACAAATTAAGCTTTATGGAACACGTTCTTCATGGGTAACCAAATCCCATAAACTTCCTGTGTTCTGTTGTTAATATGATAAAATCTCAAATTTAAAGGCAAAAGATGTTTAAATGATCCATTCATCTTACTATGCTGTTGTCTAGACAAGAAATTTCAGGGGCTTTCAAGCAACATTACATGGTAACACTGTGTTTGTGTCTGGCTAGCTGGATGGCCATGAATAGGCAGCAAACTAGAGATGAACTGCTGGTTCGTCTCAGTTTGTTTACCATCGCAACAGGTGTTGGGAGGTTCTGCACCCGGCTTCCTCTGGTGGGTGCCCACTTGAAGGCAGCATCCCAAAGCCCTGCCTGCTCTGTGCTTTGCGCCTCTGAGTGGGCACCTACTGGAGGGGGTGGGGCACCGAACTGCTGAACACCTATTGTGGCAATAAACTATAGCTAACTAATGAAAGGCCAGGGGCTATAACAAAATAAATGTTAATTCTTTGAAATATAGATCCCTAAAATAAAAGCAAAGGAAAAGGGGGGGAAAAGAAAATATTTTGTAGAGTACAGCCACTTCATCTGATACACAGAACATTATCTGTGTTCCAGGTATGTACACACAATACATACAGTTTGGCCTAGTACTGCAGTTAGTGAGATCATAGGAAAATTTAATAACAATAACAACAACAACAACAACAATAATAATAATAATAAAAAATAATAATAGAATGGCAGGACTGGAAGGGACCCTATGCATCATCAAAAAGCAAAGGAAGCAAAGCGTGCTGCTTATATACTGCCCCATAGCACTTCAAGCACTCTCTGGGCGGTTTACAAGTTAATTATGCAGGCTACACATTGCCCCTCCAGCGAGCTGGGTACTCATTTTGCCAACCTCAGAAGGATAGAAGGCTGAGTCAACCTTGAGCCGGCTACCTGGGATTGAAACCCAGGTCGTGAGCACAGTTTTGGCTGCCGTACAGCAGTTTACCCACTGCGCCATGAGGCTCTTCAAGTCCAACTCCTGTCAAGGAGGCACAGTGGGGAATTGAACTCCTAACCACTGGCTCCACAGCCAGATGCCTAAACCAAGTGTTGACAAAAACTGAGAATGAAAAGGAATTTCATTCAACTCAAGTGTGCAAGTGTACTTTTTCTACCACTCAAAACTCAATGTCAGAAGAAAAACACATTTACAAGGGGATTTTAGAGAGATGAGGTGCATATAAAACAATGTGCACATTTGAAAGTGCACACAACTAACATTGTACACAGTTGGGGAAAATATAGATGCAGTCACACTTTAGTCAGCATGAAAGAAAGTGC
Organism: Intellagama lesueurii; assembly: GCA_037013535.1. Lineage (NCBI taxonomy): Eukaryota > Metazoa > Chordata > Lepidosauria > Squamata > Agamidae > Intellagama > Intellagama lesueurii. Next base: position 118,917,861 of record JBAJHW010000001.1, read on the forward strand.
ATGTCATGAAGAATCATAAATGTATGCATACATTAGGAAAATGTGTGAAAAATGTGCATGAATTTCCATACAAACACAGACCCATTCACTTTACTATATGATATGAAGTAAGGATGGGCAGCAAGTGTACATGGGATTCCAATAATTCTCATCAAGAGCGAATGATTTTCATGCCCCTAACAGGAATATTTACAAAATCAAGCATCCTCTGTTTGAATGTTATTAAACAGACTCATATGTTGGCATTCCAAAATGCAAACATTTTAAATTCCTGGCAAAATATCCAGACAAACTGGATCAGGGATGAGTAGGGAATCAAAGTTCAGTCTGAGGTTCAATGAGCTTGTTTCAGCCCAACCTTCCCCACAGCATGGATAGAATTTGTACTCTCAAATCTTCCTGAGAATGGATGGCTGTGGATGTATCTGGAAATAATCCCTGCACTTGAAAAGTATGCATAGAACAAAACAGTACACTTTTCAAATGCATCCAAAACAGTGGTTAAAAATCTGTTAGTCAAAGGGGGAGGCGTTCAAGCAACATAGTGTTTACAACATGCATATGAACATGTACATGGGGGAGGGGTTGAACAAACAAGTCTCAGTAAACTTTGTGAAAAATTGATGCTGTACATGTCTATCAACATCCTTTCCCATTAGGGCAGAGAAGAGTAACATGTTGTTGAGCCGCCACTCCCAGCATTTCTTACCTTTGGGTATTCTGGGTGCTGCTGATTGTCATTACAGTCCAACAGTGACATCCAGCAGCTGAAGCATCAGGATAACATCTGGATGGTTAGCCCCATCCAACTTCTAAAATGAGATGTTCATCTATCCCTAGAATCAAAGTTGAGAAATCTCTGTTGCTGATGAAATGGTGGAAGATTTAAAAAAGAGAACAACACAAAACAAAAGCTATCAAAGATAGAGTTAGGATTTTGCACAGTTTATAGATGTCTAGAATGAAGTCTTGCAGCATTCTTCTATGTGTCATGGGATAAATTAGAACGTGTATGTCACTTCATGGTTTGATATCACTTGTATTTCAATGCCAAAGAAATCCAGGATGGCATTCTTATTAATATGGCGCCTTCCAGATTATCTGTGGAGTGACAGAACACTGAGGAGAGTGATCACGCACAAACAATATTTGCCCTCGTGACTAGTGCAGAATGGAGATCAGCCAACACCTGCTATTTGTGTGTTACTTGATGACAGGACTGCTTGCAAAATGACAGGCTCAGAGCTCTGAGAGCAATATACACAAGACAGTAACTGTCACACAAGCTTCTTCCCAAGTAAACATACTCGGACTTCAAAGGTTTCCATTCAACAAAGACTTCTCCAGTTCTTTCCTCCGAGTCCTTCTTCTCTTCCTTGATTCTTTTGATTTTCTCTTTCTTTTGATATGTTCCTTTGATTCTTCTATTTTCTGCCCTTCCATCACTGTGTGGTGTCTCTTAGACTGGTAGATACAGACCCAGCAATATCAAGTTTTATTATTTGTGACTTATTTTTCTAATTCTTTTCGTCAGCATTACCTTGTTTATATCTTTAGCTTGTATTAAAGGCATGTGATAGTCGAGACGAGTTACACACATGAAAAGATTCCACCACCTTGCTTTCTTAGTTTTATTGTTTATAAAAGTTACACCTGTTGAGAACTTGGCAGCCATGATCTCCTTGATGAATCCTACCATTTTGCCAAATTTGAAGCCGACCTGGTAGGAATGGTTACAGGTAAGTATGGGTGTGAATTTCTTTTTTTTTTCTTTTTTTTTAAAAAAGAACTTTCCAAAATGTTCTAATTAAATCTGGGGGAGAGAATATAAGAATATGGAAGAAAGGGAAAGCTAAGATTCATTAAGATAGAGGGTTTTGAGTGTTTAGGTCTTAAAAGTCTGCCTTTGACTCCCTGTTCATTTAACTAGCTTTAGGCTGAAGGAGGCTTATTTCAGGTAGGTTTCTCAGCTTTCTTTGCTGTGGCAGATAGGTAAAATGTTAACAGTTTGTTTTTTGTGCCACTATATTTCAGTCTGAGAACCCTTTATTTACTAAGTAATGACTTGAGAGAGTCAGTATAGTGGAAGAGAGCATTGGTCAGGAGTAGAGATGTTCATGAACCTCGGTTCGAAGGTTCATGCCGGTTAATATGTATGGCACCCCAGGTGTCATGTGTTCCCTTCTCCTGCCTCCTGAGTTGGATCCCCCACTGATCAGCTGATGCACGCTCTCCTCCTCCTCCTCTTTGGCTGTTTGACCAGTCTCTGGCAGGAGTATGGGCTTCCCTGCTCTGCCTCCCTGACTGATCGCCCACTCAGACAAGGAGGCAGGACAGACAAACTTGTGCTCTTGCTGGGGACAAGTTGAACAGTCAAAGAGGAGGAGGAGAGGAACGTGCTCTGACTGGTTGAGTGGGTCATTGGCCAGAGAGGTGGGGAAAGGAAAAGTGTGGCACCTGTGATACCATGCATATGAACCGGCACAAACCTCCAGACCAAGGTTTGTGCCCATCTATAGTCAGGAGAATGAAGTTCAAATACCTGCTCAACAGAAAATTTGACTGAGTGACCTTGGGCCACTCATTACCTCAGCCAAACCTACCTTACAAGCTTGTGAGAATAGAGGGAAAATGGGAAAATAAGGCAGCCATCTATTTTATTATTGCAGTACAAATTAATATTGCTACAATTAATGGTGACATGTTGTCATTCCCAATAATGATGTTTTAAGTGGATTGTGACATTTTAATGGATGATAGGAAGCACCTCTTCTTTATTTTCATTTTCTCTAGCTCTGTTTTTAAAAATATTTCCTTAATGATGCAGTGCTATTCTAGATAAGTAAGATACACTGGCAGTATCATGTGTACCATGCTAAGTAGATGCATTGCTGTTTTGCCATGTCACTTAGGGCATGACTACACTGTTGACTTAAATTGGGAGCTGCTTTGCGTTTTTAGAAATCAATTTAATGTCATTTGGTGCTTGTGTCAGTGTGGACATCCTCATGGAACAACTTTTGGTCCAGTTGTAAGCTGTGTGGTATATTGGCACTTTTCTGCTCCAGGTCCCAGTTTCCCTGGTTTTTCCTCTTTACTGGGAACTTAGTTATTCACCTCAACTGTACCTTGTGCCTTTCTTGAGGTGGAGTTTTCCTGTCTTGAGACAACTGATGCCAGACTCAGCACTTTTTATTCAGCAAAGCCAGCATCAGCAGCCTACAACACAGCCCACAACTACTCTAACAGCCATCTTCCCTGTCCTTTAAGAATCACCATGTCTAGTCTAAATCACATTTTTTAATATTTAATTATTTATATGTATAAGTTTTGAAGCAGCATAGCACTAGGTTGATGCAGCGCTAAAACAGAAACAAAATTTTAAAAGGATGAGTTTTTGACTCATATAAACCCCAAGTATAAACCTGTTAGACTTGGCACCCAAACTCAGCAAACCCTGCAGATCCCCACAGACATTTTTACTCCAGCATAGGTGATCATATGTGCCAAAATGAGCTTTTAAAAAGCATGACCAGAATTGATTAAAAATAAACAACCTCCATATAGGTGCTTATAAAACCCTGCTTCCATGCCAAAAAATGTGTGCGCTTAGCTGTACATTGTGTAGTTAAGAGATTTTTAGTTTGCTTTCAAGTGTGCCAAACCTGACACAAAAACAAAGCATTACGATATGTAGCCAATTCCTTATTTTATTTTATTTTAAAAAGGAAAGTTACTGTGGCCCATGGAAAAAGGCAGGGAAGGGGGCTATGTCGGCCACCTGCCCCCAAGTTCATCAAGAGATGACAGCATCTCTCCCCCCTCCCCATTATTTATGGCTTAGTGGTTGCTTGCGGAGGGGGGAGGGAGATGTGTCAAAATAAAAGCAATAAACGCAACTGCTGGGAAAACCAGTTGGATTGACTATTGGCTTTCCTCAACCACAAGGACACACACACACTCCTTCCTAAAGAATAAATCACCTATCTTTGGATTGCTTGCCCAGGCTCGGGCCCACAAGGCAGCAGAGCCCTGGCTGAAGAGAAAGTCACAAAAAATGGGGCTTGCCTCCCTTCCATATCCCCAACTCAGACCCTTTCTCCTCATGCCGTTGCCATGGGTACCACTGCTCTATGCACCTGCAACATCACTGTTATCACCTCCTTACTAATAAGTAAAGCGAGTACACTTACATGCAGGTAAACTGATCAAAATACTTGTGTGGAGCCTTTTCACAAGAGAATAAACATCTCTATTGTGAACGGAAGGATCACTCAAGTGTGAGATGGAATAGATCACACTGTAGACAAGAACCTTTTAAATTCCCCCGTATGCACAGGTCCTTACATACTCATGTGTTAACCACTATAATTAACTGTACAGTATAGTGTGGTATAGCATAGTATAGTAAAGCAATGAACAGGCCAACCACGATTACTTTTGTCTGCCTTTATTCTGTATTTATCAGAAATTGTGCAGTCTTTGTATCCTAAGCAATCCCATGCACATTTCTTGCAATGAAAGGTGAGCACCTAAACGCATCAGTAACTATTCAAGTCCCTTTCTGAAGCATTATTTGCTCTTTGGTGACCATGCATCTAGAGAAGCGCTGTGTCCACTTATTCTGTTTTTCTTCCAAAACTCCTCCTGCTTTTGGAAAGAAGAAAGAAAAGAGGAAAAAATAGATGCATTTTTTTCCTCAATAGAATAAGTGTCTATGTTGGCTGGCAGGGGGGTGCACGTGGATGTATGTGTGTCTGTTGAATCATCTGTACACTCATGTTTCCATTTCTTAAATTACATTTTTCCTAACAAATCCATTTTTTTGTCACAGTAATGAGCAGATAATCAAGGGATAGCACCAGAGAGCTTTGGAGTGCTTTAGAATGCAACCTCCCCCCTTATCCCTCTCTCAAGCGCATTTCAACTGTTAAAAATGTATGCCTCTAACCTTGAGATATGCAAGCCATATGCATAAAAAAAAAATAAGCTTCTCTCTGAATGCATGCCAGAGTGCCTAGCACTGCTGGAAAGACAGCGGGGGGGGGGGGGGAATCAATTGCTCCTCACTATTGGAAATGTACCATTATTGGGTGTTATAATTAGGTCATGAACAACTTGCTTCTAACAAGCAACATCTTATAGATTCTGTGGCCAAGCTGAACTACGCATGTCTACCTAAAGTCACAGCTTAAAGAAAAGAAAAGAAAAAGACTCTGTCCAAAAGGGTGACCTCTGTTTTTGTTAAAAAACTATGATGTGAACTGAAGGACTGAAAGTCTTACTGTAAATTCATGTAATTCCTGTCCTTCCTCAATGGTAGCTTTCCTCCCAATGACCCATATAATTCATAATTGACTAAAAGGTCATGTCAGAATTAGTTAATCATCCACATGCATCATTAAGCATCATACGCGTAAGAACACTTCTTGAGAAATGGGGAGGGTGTTCTTTGTCTAGCAGAATTATCTCTGGGGGGAAAAACCCCACCAAGCAGTCACAATGGGTCCATCCAGCTTGGTTCTGGAAGTAGCCCCCCAACCCCAAGGTTCACAGTTCTACCTGGTAATGTTGGCAACTGAACATGGCTCCTTTGACATAAAACACATATGCTGTACCATTTGAGATACAGCTGGGAGAATGCTTGTTTTGTAGATGCAGTTGTAGCAACAATTTTCTACCCTTGGAAGAAGGATGGAACATAAAATAAGGGAACAAATTTAATCCAGATTAGTAATATTCCCAAATTGTCTTCAGGCTGTGCAAATGGAGCTTGTGGGATTAGCATTAGTCTTTCTGTATATAAAGTTTTTAGAAAACTATCTTTTTTGGAGTACATCTCCTAGAATACCTCTCTCTCTCTCTCTCTCTCTCTCTCTCTCTCTCTCTCTCTCTCTATCTATCTATCTATCTGTCCATCTGTCTATCTATCTTGGCTGAAATCCTATTGTTTACTGTGGTAAGTAGGGCCACTAAATCAATAGAATTTATGGAGTAGTTGATTCATCAAAGCCCCAGCGGTTGTTGTGACTCTAGGTGTGACTTACTATGCTTAACAACAGGAGTTCAGCCAGCCTATCTGTCTAAACTTGGAATGGGTGGGGAAGCCCCTGGGAGCCTACAGGAATGCCCCTATTGGCAACATTCTCTTTCTCTCTCTCACACACAATGGCCTATTTTGGCCCAAGCACAGTGCTAGGAACAGCAGTTTTCTGCTCCTGAGACTTGGCAGATTCCTCTAAGACACTCTATAACCTACCCCCTCAAAACCCCTATAACCTACCCCTCCACCTGAGCACTTATTGTTTGATTTTAAAATGGCAATTTTTAGTCATTCCTGGTGTGGTCCCTGGGAGGTGAGCTGAGGTTTCAATATGGCCACCAATGCCTCAGACCTGATTCATCCTTACAATAATATGTCACATGCAAATGGAAGTATCACAGGGGACCTTTCCTCACCAACAATTCCATCTCTGATTATGTTGTTATTTTTGGAAGACATTTTGCCAGAAAGTCTTTGCTTCATCCTCATTTCTCAGTCCAGCTATTTCTCCAATTGGACTTCTTGCTCTGCTGAGGCTTCAATGCTCTTGAGCCCTTTCCATTATTCATTCATTCATTTATTAAATTTGTATACCATACTGATCAATGATAAACACTACTCTGGATGGTTTAAATCCGAAATGAAACAGACATAGCATAAAACAAAATAAAAATAAATAATATCATAAATACTAACTCACATGTAGATAAACAAGACAGCCCATAACTAAAATCAGAAAAACATGACATTAACAGTCTAATTCTATTCATTTTCTTTTCCTTGAGAATCTTCTCAGACCACAAGTTACCACTGCTGAGGAAGATTTTTGTTTTCCTTTTCCTTCCTTCTCAGCAGTTACCTTCATCACTGGATGCTTTGGCTAAGCTCCTGGTTCTTGTGCCATTTCCTAATGCTTTTGTTTCCCCTTCAGGATGGACAACGGCTGCTTCAGAGATTACGCCCCCTTTTCTGTGGAGACTGCCTGACACACTGCTCCTTGTTGTCATTTCCTCATAGTCAGCATTACTTTGAAAAAGCCACTTACTCTATGGGCTGGCCTGTGCCCATGCAGTCACTGTATGTCCCTAGCTGTGGCCAAACTGATGTGTCAACATGACACTTACATGGACTGATGCATGGAACAACAGGCTATTAAAAGGCATTCCCGTTGTGTGAAACGGAAGCACAACATTTTAAAGCTGGGGGTCAGATAATATTGGCTTGAAGCACACAGCCATACTCTTTCTTTGCAAATGAGCAGAAAATGGGGTGAAAATTGGGGTGTCTGTTTTCTTTCTACTTCAAGGGCGGTTTTGTAGTTTGGGTGCATGGGAAGAGTGGCTTCGAACGGTGGTGGAGCTTCTTTACTTCTCATCCTTCTCTATTTCTCCTTCTTAAAAAGAAACCTTGCCCGCTTTTAAATTTTGACTGCCAATGACTGCAGCAGCAGCAGATGATGTCTGATGACAGCCATTGCTCCTTCCCATCTAGGAAAGATGTTAGCCATTTTGAGAAGTTTTTTCTTCCAAAGATAAAGAAGGAGAATAAAAGGGCAGGTAAGATCCTCAGCTTCAATTGCTTTCCCCTAAATAATTCCCTTCCCTGAATCATTTATCTGCTCCCCTTTCATTGCATGTCGAGGTTTTACTGAAACATCTGTTTTTCCCCCCAGAAAAGACCCTGCCAATCCAAACAAGAGACCAGCTGTAAGACCAAACTCCTCACTGCCTTTGATTTTTTAAAAAGAATCTCAGCCTTGAGTTGTTCCATTGCCATGTTTACCCTGTAGATGTGACACTTGGTCTCTGTACAAAGAGCATGGATGTCTGTAATCAGTGGCATCTTATGTACATGCGACCTGAAACCTGTATGTTTGGGGCTTCAAGCTGTGTGGAGGCCTTTCCACGTAACTGGTGTATATGTAAAGTTCCCCTCCCTCCATGAAAATGCCAGGAGCGTGCTCTTCTTGGCATATACGAAGTTAGCAGTGGGACTACCCACTTCCCCTTTTACCTGTAAGCTAAGCTGCATGGGTGTACAGCCACACAGCATTGCATCGGTGCTGCGCACCCATAGCCAGTGTTGCCTCCCATTTGATTCTGGTTGTGGCTGGAGCCCCGTGTGCAGGGGGGGCAGGACCCCCACCCACCACTGGTGGAAAATTAGAGGGAACCTTGCCTGTAAGTAAACCTGTAACCCCAACAAGACTACAGTTATACATTAAGTCTGGAAAGAAATGTTTCTCTGTATTAATCCTAAAATGTGACATATTCAAGCCCTTTTTAAAATTCCGTTAATGGTTCCCTTCTGATTTACATCTCCGGTCCACGTCAATCCATCACCGCTCTTCTGTTTAAAAATTCATTTTGCTCTTATAACCTTAAGATTGTCAGGGTCAACGGGAGCAAAGGCGCTCTTCCAGCAGTAACTCAGTTTCAGAAATCCTTCTCAGATTAAGTGTTCACAGGAAATGTGAATGGTAAATTTAGTTTCAGCAATTCAATAATAAATATACCTTCTTATCAGGGCGAGCAGTGTACGAGAGATAGATTGTGGATAGGTGAAGCGTGACATCTGGAGCGTGTTCCCATTAGATTCTAGAAGCACATAAACTTTTAAGGTTGCAATAATGAAAAGCATTTTAAGAAACATTTATAATGTTGGAGGCGAGAGATGGATAGTCCCCTTCAGATGCTACCCAGCTGGTGGCACTCTTTGCGCAATGGAGAAGCAAGTTTGCCACTATCCCTGTGCCAATATACAGTACATTGCATGCCAAGCCTAAGGATGCTTTGTGAAGCCTTATGTATTGGAGCCCTCCAGTTCATAAATTCTCCCTCAATGTAAGTTGAGGAAGAAAGTGCAAAGTGTGTTTTTAACTCACTGTGCTGTAAGCTGAGTTTTCAATGCTTATTTATTTATTTTACAAATAACAATTTACCGTTGCATTAAGTGAAATGGCAGAAGTAGCTGCAGCAAACAACTGCTAATGACCAAGGTGATGCTTGCATTCTGGACATGGTGAGGTGCACACCCAAGGAACAATAATCAACTCATTAATTAGCAGCAATCTACATTTCAGTTATGCAAGCAGAAATCACTTAGATTCTGGCTATTACTCTTCTGCATCAAATGATCATTATTGTTTCTTTCTCCTTGCAAAAAAGTGAAACATTACACAGTTGCTCTTAACACACCAGAAGACAACAGGGGAAAGCACTGTCTACTTCCCCCAATTGGCTGATTATGATATTGAAGCTTCCAAATGCTTATAAAAATACAAAGAGGAAGAAGCAGAAATATTTTCAGCATCTACATGGAATGTGCATGGTAGTATGTGAAGCAAGGTGTAATGGGGTAGTCAGGGCTGATTTAAAATTTCAATTGTGATTTAAATCAAATCAAATTGATTTAAATCACAATTGAAATTTTTTTAAATTGGATTTTTTTTTGATGATTTAAATTTTAGAAAATCATTATTTAAATTTAAATCAGGATTTAAATCAATTTGATTGTTTTAAAAATCATTGATATTTATCCACTCTGGGGGGCAGCGTAATTGAGGCTATTTGGATTTCTTCTGTATTTCTAAAACCTGGCTTTGTATCTGACAATTTTTTAAAAAAAAACACAGCTTATGGTCTGCATCTAGATACACGCTGACATTGTTGTGGGAGGGCAAGGAATAAACTTCTACCTCTTCTTCTGTTTTCCACTTCTTATAATGGAGTGCAAATGAGACAGCTTAAAATAGTAGTCAATGTATTTTTCACAGCAAGTATTGCTTTCCCAAGCAGGCAAACAAAAGACCCTGTCAGGGCTGAAATTTTATGGCCTGTATATTGTCTAGATCTATCATCCATCCATCTGTCCATCCATTCATCCATCTATCTGTCTCCGCTCTGTATCTGTCAGTGAACGATCAGTAGGGACAACTGGGTAGCTGTCTACCTGCCCTTCTTAGACATCTCCCATCTTATTTGGTCAAAAGTCTATTGTCACATCAGAGAGCAATGGAAAGAAAACCCAAAGATGTGATGTTTGCTATGTTTGGTTTCACTCACATCTGATGACTCGCAGGGCAGATTCACATTTCATATTGTACAAACAGCACTTGAGACCAATGGACTATAATGCAAGCGACATACCTCTTTGTTTTCTGCACTGGGCATCTTTCAATCAAATCTTTGTTGTCTTTTGATCTAATAGCAATGAAAAGAAAACATAAAGAACTAACATGCTGCTGAGTATTATGTTTGATTTCACTATGGTCTGAAGACTTGCTGGACATAATCATAAAGTTTTCAGAGAATTAGCCACAACTACTGTTCCAAAATTCCCAGAATCATTTGTTGATATCTTCAGCTTGCAGGTGGTGTGAAGGATCCCTGCCCAAGAACCTGGTCTTTCAGAATTGGAAGTTGAAACAGTGAAGGATTTCCCCATAGATAGGGCACATTGACCCCTTCTTGGATACACACCTTAACGTAATGAAAGGGTTTGAGTGTATCAGTGGAGCTGAGAGTAAGTTCCCCAGGACTCCATTAAGAGCCTCAACTTGTAGCAAGTTTGCTCAAGGCAGAATGGTCACAGCTGAGACACCACACTAAGATGCATCCACCTTTTTCAAAGGTAACAGCTGCATCAGCAGAATAGGATAGTTCCAGTGCTGATAGGGATGGCAGCTACTAGGCAGCAGTAGTAGCTGAAGGTGACACTGGCAGAGAAGTCAATGGTGGTAACATCTAGCCCTGGTGATTTATTTCTCCCTAGTGCTTTCAGAGCAGCTTTCACTTCACTATCTAGAACTACAGGTTCTTTGTCATAGGATTCCTCTTCTTAGGAGTCTGTCATCCACTTATCTTTTCTGTATAGATCTGCAGTATATGATTTTCACCTTCTCTTTATTTTCTCCTAGTCAGATAATGTGTTTCCCTGTTGGTCACTCAGCATCCCTAATCTAAGATTAAATTTCCCTTTGATTTCCTGGATCTTCTGAAAGAGGTCTCTTGTTTTTCTCAGGATCAGGCTGGCACTTTGCTGCCTGAAGTGAAGGACAAGATGGTGTCCTCTTCATCCCCAAAACACTGACTAGACTGGGCAGTTGACTTTCAGCTCGTATATGTGAATATCCTCCACCCAGGAGTAGCCAAGATCTCTCATTACTTAAGGCAGAAATAAAGTGTGCCTTCTCCATTATGCCACACTAGAAGGTAGAGAACAAGGCAGTGTCCCCCATCCACTGAAATGGCACACTCACCCCTCCCATCATCCATGCCACTGCTTTGTCACCTGAGGTGACAGCTAAGACTAACCCTGCTTCCATCACACCTGAGGCAGCAGGTTAATTTTGGGGGAGCAAGACAGCTCAGACCAGTTGAGAGATAGAACTCCACCCTTCAACAGAGGAGAATAGACAGTGGTTCAGACATACCTAACAGCCAGGAGGATACTGTTTCTGTTTTCCAATATCTGCGGCTTCAGGCAATTGCCTCACTCTGCCTAATGGTAGGGCCAGCTCTGAACAAAAGACAGGCAGCAGTGTTCAAAGTCTTTCTCTCCCTTTTTAAAGGAACAAAAATCAATGTTACATTGAAGGGCTGATACTTAATTAAGTGGGTCTCATATCTTTCATGAGAAAGAAGTAGAGTTGGCCTACAGAGATGAAGGGCCTCTTCCTACCATACTATTTTGTACTCATTAGCAGTACTGGAACAGTTGAAGTGAGGTTGCTTGACCATGAAGGGTCATCTACTTGACTTATTTAAGCACATCAGAAGCAGGTGCAGCCTGCCCTCCACCTGGCCCCTCTTCCCTAAGAAGCGATGTAGCAGGTGGCTGCCTTGGAGATCAAAGATACCAGAATTCATAAAGTGCCCCATGAAGGCCGCCACCTTCATGGGGCATTTTATGAATTATAAAGACATCTGCCCAATTACTGGTATCCTCCTTGGCCTGTGCTGTTGAAAGCTGAAGATGTACAGCCTGTTTCTTTCTGCGTCTGTAGTGAAAAATGTGCTACAGTATTGGGCTAGACAGGGCAGTCTTGCTTGGTGCCCAAGCTCATCTCTGCTCCTGTTAATCAGTAATTAATGCCTTGTGCTTGTGTACACATGCAGAAAGTATCTGACTTTTAATTAGAGTGTCTGTCTAAAGCAACCTATTGCTGGCTTCTGCCATTTACTCCTGCTGCCAAACTTGACATGGAGAAAAACAGCAATTGTCTGAGGGTGAATTAGAAGGGCAAATTCACTTATTTCTCCTTTCTTATGATTCTTTAGGTTGGTAGCAAAGACGTACTGTATACAAACAGTTTTTATAGCACCAAGCGTCTTTTCCTTCCAGTAACATGGGTAAGATTTGAACTTTCAGGGTGTTCTACAGCTGTGGAATCCTGTACCAGACTAAGAGAGCTGGCATTCCATGTACCCATAATCTAGGTCACATTTAGCAAACTAGGGGGGGAAGCCTCAACTTATTTAGGTCACTGTTGTTTGCATTTCAGGCCAGCTTGCTGGAAATCCAGAAGCAGTCTGGGGACTGACTCAAAAGTTTATCCCTTTTTGGCATAGTGAAACATTTTCCCTGATGTGGAACGAAGCTGGTATTCATCAAATATTAGCATCTATGTAGGTGGGTTTCCAAATCCCACCTGCTATTTTTGGCAAGCTGCAAAGATTATTTTTGTTAAAAATCATGTTGAATCATGCTCCGCTACACTTTTACTGCTTCCGACAACCCACTTCCACACAGGCAATAGTGCAAAATATTTGGACAATTTTAACTTTCATTTTCTTGCATTAAAAGGCTGAAATATCATTTGTTCCAGGTATTGCAGATCTAGTAGTTTCTTTTCCTAGGAACCAAGAGCCTGTCTTTCAATGCAGTTCTTACTTATCTTCATATTTATCTTTAATATTTTCCGTATTCATTTTGCAATATATATGAGTACTTACTACTGGCAGACAATTATTTACACCAGCACTGTACCTCAACAGTTGCCAAACTGAAATGGAAATATTCCTTTACCCATTTCCTGTATTTGTTCCTTGTCAGGTTGTAGAAGAGTTTGGAAACATTTCTTTAGAAAGGAATGAACTACTCTTTAGCTGTTAAACAATTACAGTTTCAAAACCAGGATTTATATGCCCATTTCTCATATGTAATTAAGCAGTTCTTGTTAATTACTTTTTTAAAAAAAGGCTGACTGCAAGAGGCCAAAGATCTGTGGTGTAAATCACGGTCTTCTCCTAGCTCTGTTCTTGATGCCTCAGCACCCATATGAAGACATAAAGCAGCAGGTTGAGGCACAACACAAGCCAGCACTTGAACCATGTGGTATTCCTCCTCTGTCATTTAGTGAGGTCCCCTCCATGGAACTATAAAAGTAACTGAAAAGTTATGCTTGCACTGTAAAAGACATGATGCTATTCCTTTTTAAATTATAGTAATAATGTAAAGCAGCTATATCTTTGTTATTGGCAAAAGGAATCAGTTATATATAACTAGTTATGTACAACTAGTTACTCCCCATTTCCCTATGGCCATATACCATAGCTCAGGTCTCTTATGTCCCTGTCTGTTTCCTACTTCAAAACCACCGCAGGGCTGCTCATGGAATAAAGGAAAACCACTAGAGAAAAGGGATAGTGTCTGTGACAGGAGTCCACAAATCCCAAACCAAATAGAATGAGGCATGACTTAACATAACAGCAGGACACTTGATCTGCAAGGCTGAAATAAGGTAATAAACTACACTGAGGCCACAGTCAAACAAGAGAAATACCCCTCTTCTTTCTCGTGTCTTCTGCTTCCTGTATAGTCATGTGTTGTGGTCACGTGGCATATATCCTGTGATAGTGGTTCATATGTTTTTTAACCATTCCACTTTTTGGGGGGGGGTGAATTAGATGCAGTACATTTGTCTCCACCCCTCGAGTGGGACATTTCCATTTCCTTTTCTTGTGCCTTTTTCTGCCCCCCTTCTTTTTTTCTTTTTTTTTAATTTTGGGTAGGTACATCGCTGTGTTGGCAAAATGCCCTTGCTGGCCATGTACTGATCTGGGCCATTTCTTCCTATTTCCTTGCTCCGTTACCCTCTATGGAGGAGAACCCACAGCACACTGGAGTGGTGGTCAAAAGACAGTAGGTGGATTGATGCTCTGTGTTTGACAGAAGTGTACTGCTTCCGGCATTCCTGTTTGAAAATTAATTTTTTAAAAATTAAGGGAGTCAAACAACAGTGGGTGAGGGAGCTGGGACTGCATGCCAGATGCATAAGAAATGAATTGGTTTTGGAGTTCACACTCAATGGGATGTCGGTTGTACTGCACAATGAAATGTGGAACAAATATAGTAGTAGTCTCCCAGTGGGCTGGGTTTGATGTGGATGTAACATGGAGGGGGGACAAAAGAATCAATAATGGCCTTGTATCATCTGAACCCCCCCCCCCCAAAGGGTCAAAATTCATGAGGTGTAACTGAGAAACATTTTTCTGGTGTGACCGCAGCCTGAGTTAGAAGTCAATAGTACCTTAAGTGAATGTTACATTTGTTCCTGATTTGAATTTTCCCTTCGCAGATCCTTTCATCTTCACACCAGATTCAAATCCCTTCAAAGCTCCTTCTTTCAGTATCATGACAGTCAAACTCTCACAAACATCATTCTTTTATTATTATTATTATTATTATTATTATTATTATTATTATTATTATTATCATCATCATCATCATCATCATCATCATCATCATCATCATCATCATCATCATCATCAAATGGGAATATCAGCATATTGGTATATTTTGTCAAATACAGAGAATCAGTCCCCCTACTGTGTTTTGCCCACCACTGCCATGTGGTGTGGGTTCTCCTCCATAGTGGGCAATGAATCACAGAAATAGGAAGAAATGCCCCAGATCAGTACGTGGCCAGCAAGGGCATTTTTGCCAACTCAGCGATGTACCCACACAATTTTTTTTTTCAAAAAAAGGGAAGAGTGGCAGAGAAAGTCACAAGAAAAAGAAGGGAATATATCCTGCTTGAAGGGTGTAGATGAATGTACCACATTTAACTCACCCTCCAAAAGCGGAAAAGTTTTTAAAAGTATGATCCACTATCATAGGATATATGCCATGTAACCATAATGCATGACTATACAGAAAGCAGAAGAGGTGAGAAACAAGGGGGGCATTTTGCTTGTGTGACCGTGGCCTCAGACAATCTTTGTGCTAGGTTCTCACTCTGCCTCTTCTTTCTTCTATGCCCCCCACTGCATTCCATAGAGTGTGATTGGCTGAACCAAAGAGCCAGAGAGAGGGCAGAGGGACACAGGAGCTGTCTGCAACATTCTCACTGGTGCGGGTTTCATTATTTCTGCTCTTTCTGGTTGCCTTTTGCTGCACATCATTGTTATTCTTGGTTTGTTACAGTGTTTCAATATTATATATTCCCAGCCACTATGGCTTCTCCTTGACAGGAGTGACAGGATATGAACTTTTAATGACTAGATCATTACCATATGTAAGCCCATAACAACAATCCTATGTACATGTCCCATTCAACTCTGTGGACTGTCTTCAGTATGAAGACGGATATGACTGGGCTGTAATGAAATTGGTAGGAGTGCTTGGTTTGCAGGTCCTTCAGCACAGGGATACCTGCCTGGCCCATTCCACATGCCAAGGAAGCCACACGGTCCCTTGGTTTTGCTGCCTGCCACCTGAGGGCAGAGTGCATTTGAAGAGGAAGATCACAAATTGAGTCCCTCAGCCATTTTTACTCAAATTGTAGCTATATTGCTCTGATGACAATTTGCATAATATATCATCATGTCACCTCATACTTATAAATAAACATTGCTCATTATTCTCTTTATGAATAAACATCATTTCCAAAGTAGAGTCACTGGGTTGAGGGCTTCACTTGAAATGATAATCTGACAAGTGCTCTGAATGGAAATGGCAAAGATTTCCAAAGGTTTCCAAGAAGAAAGTTCAAGAACCCATACATGTGGGGTGGGGGTGGGGTGAGGAGGTGGAGAGAAGCCTGCAGAAGATGCTTTATTTCTTTTCTTTTTTCCTGTTTCCCGAAATCAATGGATTATGACAGTCAAGCTTATGAGAAATAAGGCTGCATAACTATGTAGCAGAAAATAGTTTTTTCTGTTTCTCAAATGCATAATCGTAGCACATTTTACATTGCAATGTGAATTATTGGAGAGGGCTTTTCTCTCCGAAACTTAAAAAAGTCAAGAGAAGTTAACACTCTAGGGAAAGATATCTTCAATAAGAATTAGAGTAGTCTACTAGTTAAGGGCCTGCTTGCCCCTACTCCTAATAAGATAATAATCCCACCAATATGAAAATTGAGATACAGCGTATAGAAAGGACATATCCTCAAATTTAAAATTAGTCATGTGGGAGAAAATAGGAGGAGGGCAGGGAGATAGAGGGAAAACACAGGGGAAGACTACAAAACCTTTCACATACATATAGGTGCAGGGATGTTGGCAAGTCTGGGTCTGAGTCTCAAGTCTGAGTCCAAGTCTTTGGTACCAAGACCCGAGTCCCAAGCCCCAAGTCTGAGTACCTATTAAAAGCAAGCTTTTTTTCCCAGAAAAAAAGGGGAAATTGGGTGGGTTCTGAGTCGCAGGTCGAGTCTGAGTCATTGAAAAACAACAGCCCTGAGTCAAGTCCGAGTGGAGTCACTGGTAAGTCCTACTTGACAGCGAGTCCCACAACCCGAGTCCCCATCCCTATAAAGGTGTACAAGGAATTAATTATGCTAAAATACCACTATCTTCTGGTGGTTATGGACCACATACTCCATCATCCTCATGTCAGCTAGGCATGATGGCAGCTATAAAGCAACTGAGCCAGAGAACACTAGATTGAGGATGACGGCAGCACGGGGTTAAAACTGAAGGTCTGCATTAAAGCTTCACAAAACAGGTGGGGTTCTAGGAGAAAGGAAGCGAAATGACACCTCACATTAGCATTAAAATTAATGTAAAAATGGCAAACATGATTTGAAGAATACAAACATCACAATAGCATTCGAAAAGTATTTTGAAGGAGCAGAAACTCAGAAAAATTCTTATGTCTGAAATTCAGGACAACACACGCTTCCCTCCCCACCCCAGCGCAAGTGGCCACTCACCTTTTGAAGCCTGCTCTTCCATCTTCTGCCTTCTCCGTCAGCCGGTCACACAAAGGCAGTGGGTCAGGAAGGTGGAAGACAGAAGAGCAGGCTGCAAAAGATGAGCGGCCAGTCGCACTGGGGTGGAGTGGGAAGGGAAGCAGGCGTGGCCAGAGGAATGGGCGAGCATGCAGGGGAAGCGGTTGCCATGCCCGCACAACACCTGTGCGGGTGTGATGACAATTCACCTGGGATGGAGATGACTTAATTCATGTACAGGATTCTTATGCACTGCTTACCTTACATATTTGATTGCTAAGGAGTGTGTGTGAATGTCTTATCTTTCACTGTAGAACGATATCTGTAGCACCCAGAAGCCTCCTTAGCTTCCCACATGTTTTCAGCATTTTTTCCCATTTCCCCCACCATTTTGTAGTTTTCTAGCACTACCCACAGTGACACAGAATGATATTACATACAAGGCATTCTGGAAGATGAAAAAAATGGAGCTCCCAACATGGTGGCTGTTCTTGAGACATGCAGTAGCAGTGCAAGCCCCACCCTAAATCCTGAGAAGAAATGAACAAAGCTGTGAAATGCTGTGGAAAGTACTCTGCAGTGCTATGGAAATGCTATATAATGAAGGGATCTCACAGAAAAAGATCAACTAATGCCATTTCTGACGGCTGAAGACAAAATATACCAGTAGACCAAAAGAAAAATATGTGCCAGGCAGCAGCACTGATCTTCCATTCAGGTATAAATTTCATTTCACTCAATGCAGTTTAAATTAAGATCTCATTATATACCACATCTTGCTTTTTTAAAATTCAAGCAGGATTATTTCATGCAACTCAGTACAGAGTGCATGGCCATGAGCTATTCAAGGCAAGCTGCTCTTAATCTCTTGTCAGCATGAGAAATGAAAATTGATACAGCTCAAGCATCATCCCCCATTTTAGAATGACTGCCCCATGTTGCTAATTGCACTGTAATAAAATGGGCTGCTGTCAGCCTGAATTAATCAATTCCAAGGGAGCTGCTTTAAAAAGGTCTAGGTGAACAAATTTCATGTCCTGTTTTGTACACAGCAAATGTTTAGTGTTTCTGGCTGAAGTATACAGTGCTTTTCCTGAAGTCAAAACTACAGACTGTAGATGCTAGAAGAGTGCATCAGATTCAGCCAAGTTCTGAATTTTGATCCAAATTGGGCTGTTTCAGTCTGATTTGCATGAAGGTCTCATGGAAGTTCAGCACAAAATGGATGGGTCCTGGGTTCAGTTTGGACCATTTATAGAATTCAGGTATCTAAAGTGAGAGGCAAAAAGCAATGTCTCTCCAATTAGTGTGATTAGTACAGGGGCTTGCTTTGCCCACAGATATTTCAAACATGTAATCTGAGGCAATAATCTCATCATTGTTCTTCAAGCACACAAGCTGTAGGGAAGAACTGTGTGAGGTCACTGAAATTAAATAAGAACTGCTGGATAGCTCAGTGGTTTAGGTATGTGGCTGCAGAACCAGAGGTTGGGAGTTTGATTCCCTACTGTGCCTCCTTGACAGGGGCTGGACTTGATGGTCCCTAAAGTCCCTTCAAGCTCTGCAGTTCTAAGATGATGATGATATATTCAATTATTTTACACAGCTTTTCATAGTATTTTGCCAGGTTTAGCAGTCTCAGTAGCAGTCAGAGTGAAACACATCTCAGGATATAGCTCTGTCAAATTAATATAAGCTGAAACTGAGTCATCTTTCTACCTTTTATCTTGTCAATGTGACTCCAGTAGCCTTTTGTCTAACCCTCCCTTTGCCTTTCCAATTTGTTTATTTAAGTGGTGGCTGGATAGCTTGCTTTGTAGAAGAAGAACCACCTTGTGTGCTCTTGGACAAGCTGCACAGTTCCAGAGAACCCCCAGAAGAAAGGAATGATAAAACACTTTTGAGCATGCTATACCTAGAAAACCCTGGAAAAGGTCACCAGGAGTCAGAATTGACAGGACACAATTTTATTGATTTAAAATTCTGTTTATTTGTGTAAGTCTGAGCTCTTCCTGCACAAGGGAAGATTGCCACTGCTTAAAGACTTCCTTTTTTTACTTCAGGATGTGCATGGCTCACACACAATAAGATGAAGCTGTGCAGACGCTGATATAGAAAAAAGAAACCTTTAATAAACAGCAATCTACTGTTGTTGAAGGCATCATTCTCATTGTGAAGGCTGAGCCTACCCAAATGGGTTTCAGTCTATGTTTGTTTAGCAAAATTTATTCTATGCCCTCACATTGGCTCATTGGCTATAGTTGTTATTAGGTGTGTGATTTTTTTCTCTCTGGCTTCTTTTAAAACCTCTCTCTCTCTCTCTCTCTCTCTCATACACACACACACACTCTCTCTCTCTCTCACACACACACACACAATCTCTCTTCTCCCCCTCACCCACTTTCTCTCTGGATGTGGGTGCACACAATGTGTATTCACCTGAATTGCTTCATGAAGCATATTTATTTTATTCACAAAGCACACATATTATGATTATGCTGCACATTTAATTTATTTAATTCATTTTAAGAATGTGAATCACAACAGGAACTATTATTTTAATTTTATTGCCCATTTCATTCATGTTTGTGCAAGCAAAGAACTACATTTAATTTTCAGTCCATTAAATCCCTCCATTATTTCAAGTTTATATAGAGATATCATTTAGTTTCCATTCAGCAGTCACTGTTAAAATGTAAGAGTTATATATCTGATCATTATTTAAACTTAATCAAGAGACTTCTTTTTAGCAGCAAAGGAAATAAATATTGTATCCCAAGGCCAGAGGAAAGGAGATTGGTTTTATTTTTTATTATTTGAGTTCCAGGTGGTGGGAGTAAGGATGGTTGCATTGTCAAGAGGTCTCTGTCTCAGCATGAGATCGGAGGCAAGTAAAAGGCAGCAGCATTACTTTAAGAGATGACACACCTGAGATAAAGCAGATAGTCTGAGGTCACTACCACCACCACAAAAAAAGATAAAGAAAGAAAGAGAGAGAAAGAAGGCACAGCAATGCCTGGGACTAGAGATGCACATGAATCACAAAAAAGGTGGTTCATGGTGTTTCTTGGTTTGTGGCTAACCATGAACCACTCAAACGTTAAAAAACAACAACTATGAACCAATTTGCATTTTTATAAGGTTCATGCCAACCCAGATCACAAAAACTGGGTGAGATTGTGATTTGAGATGATTCTTTAACCCTTGCTGGGCTCTTCAGTTGAACCTTGGGAATGTTCTTCAGGGATCTATCATGGTGCTTCCAAAAGTGAGGAAAGGGGCTATGCCAGCCTACAAGTGTTTCAGTTAGGCTGACTTAGCTTCCTGATGCTCTGCATTTCCTGACCTCTTTGCCCACCTGCCTCTCTAACCCCTGCTTCCCTCTTGTGCCCATCTAATGCCCACCATACTATCTTTCAGTGGAAAACTTTGACTACTACATTTGTGTGTGTGTGTGTTTTCCTTTTCTTTTGTACTATTCAGTGCAGCAGTTATGTTCATCCTTACGTTTGAACCATAGAGAAGTTCTTTATGGGCCCTAGCATTGTGCCCTCCCCCCCCCCCAATTAAGGGACTCTGTTCACCCATTCAAAAGATCCAACTTTTTGTTTGAATTAAAACCACCACCACCCATCAGAAATGGCTTATGGAATGCTATTTTGGCTGGTCTTGCAATATCAGATGTGCACACCTCTAATGTATGACACTGGAGGAAAGGAGCATGACATGTACCTTGCCTCTGCCTGTTTCTTTCATTTAAATAAAACTATGCAAATGCAGCACACTAATATAATTGAATACTTCGAAATAAATCCCAAATAAATTGGATTCAATTGGCCTTAATCTGATGTAAGTAGGTATAGCATTGTAGCAACACTCATTCCAAGCAAGCCCATTTTTTTTCAGAAGACCAGAAGAGATTTTAAATGAAATACATTAAAACAAGGCATTAGCTGCAATCCTATGTAGCCTAGGTGGCATGTGCACCACCTTATCTATTGCCTGTTTCTCTATAGCTGTGCTTCCCAACCTTGCATCTCCAGATGTCCTTGGACTGCAACTTCCAGAAACCCTGGCCAGCGCAGCTAGTGTTGAAGGCTTCTGGAGATTTTAGTCCAAGAACATTTGGGGAAACAAGGTTGGGAAACATTGATCTATAGGATCTGGATATAGGGGACACTGTTTCATCTTTAAACAAAAAGCAAAGTGCAATAATCAGAGGGAAGAAAATCATATTCTCCAGCAACTTGCTCTTTTAGTCACATGTGTCAGCATGTACACACAAATACAAGCATGTTGTTTTGTTGTATTTCTACCTGTCTATGCTACAGATGAGGGATGTGGTGGTGCTGCGGGTTAAACCACAGAAGCCTCTGTGCTGCAAGGTCAGAAGACCAGCAGTCATAAGATCGAATCCACGCAATGGAGTGAGCTCCCGTCGCTTGTCCCAGCTGCTGCCAGCCTAGCAGTTCGAAAGCATGCAAATGCGAGTAGATAAATAGGTACCACCTCGGTGGGAAGGTAACGGCGTTCCGTGTCTAGTCGCGCTGGCCACGTGACCACAGAAACTGTCTTCGGACAAACGCTGGCTCTACGGCTTGGAAACGGGGATGAGCACTGCCCCCTAGAGTCAGACACGACTGGACTAAATGTCAAGGGGAACCTTTACCTTTATGCTACAGATGGTCCTTTCTGCTTTCCAAGAAATTTGCCTGTGTAGGATCAAGGACGGATCTGCAGACTTTGCTTGCAAACATACACATGGTGTATTTTGGTTGACATCTGCTCCTATTATCACTGGCAGGGCTTGATTGATGCAGTAACCGTTGATGGACTGATCAAGTTCCTTTAAAATAAGGGTGCAGAAGAGTGACCAGCTAAGTCACAGAATCATAGAAATATAGACCTGCAAGGGACTCCACAGGTCTTTTCCAGCTACCTGCTACTGAAGGAAATCTGCAGCACGAAATCATAGAACAGCACAGTTGCAGGAGGTCGCAGTCTCTGCCAGTGTGGGAGATCCATAGCATAGTCATAGAGTTGTAGAATTGAAAGTGACTCCCAAAGACTATCTCATCCAACTGCTTACCTAATAAAACAACTTTCTCTACTGCAACAGGAGGACATTGCTCATCTTGGAACAGGGAAAATGAGCCAGTCTCCAGATGATCACCATAGTCATAGCCTATTTATTGGTATGCCACATTTCTACAATGCTTTGTGCTCCATTTCTGTGGTTCATACAGAAACAAGAACTCAAAATATAAGTAATTTCAGTTATACCACATCATAATATTAATGCATAACATAGCATATATATAAATGCATCATAATGTTTCAATCGATTTGAAGCATTTCAAAAGTTTAAATAAGAACATATACCAATAGGTCAGTTAACTGATTTGACTACTAATATCATCAGCATTACATTAAGAATTCCAGAGAAAAACAAAAAGAACACAAACCACTTCAAATCATCCACCCTTGAGCAACAGAAATAGATCTGCCTCTGATTCAGGTCCTGTGTCCTGGCCCAAGGAAGGGCACCCTCATCTCATCTTCTGCCTTCTTCTAAATAAGAGAGCACTGAGAATTGGTGGGATGGGCAAAACCTTCCCCTATTGGCAAGAAAGAGCATGTGTGGCTGGGGAGCCAGATGATCATATCCATATCAATCCAAAATAGCAGTGCCTTGCTGATGAAGGTTTCTGGGACTGAGGGTGGAGGAAGGTTCATAGAAAGGAGGTAATACGCCTTTGATCTCTCTGGCCTCCCAGCTCTTGATTCTAAGTAACTGGGGCAGCAGAGAAGATGCAGTTTACTCAATTGCTCGAAATGCTTCTGGTTGAGAATTATTCACCCTTGATTCACTGACTGATCTCTGTAACTAGCTGCTTATTGCTGCTCCTGTAATGGATTGGTGGCGTCTTCACTGGAATAAACATGTCATTCCATTGCAGCCTTTAAAAATCCATGGCATTTGAAAGATGAGTAAACTGTATACATGTTGATGGGGGAAGAAAAGAAGAGTGGTGCGGGTCAGTAACAGAACTTCATGGGACAAGTTGTAAGATGAGATATCATGCTGTAGGAAAAACTTCCCCTACCCTGTATGAAAATTTCCAGACATGTACCTCACCATTCTCAGACAATCACTGTGTTATAGGATTTGTAATCCAACTGGAAAGCAGTATGGGAGAAAAGACAATTAAAAAAAAAAACCCAAAAGAGCACTTCTGAAGGATCTCTAAAAGTGTGCCAGTGAGGACCAACAATGTTGACAACCCACATGCCATTCTGGGTGAATCCCAAATATTTTTTCAATCAACAATATAATTAAAGAATTAATTGCGTCAACACTGGTTGTGTCAACACTGATATTATAAATCACACCATCTCCATCCTGAACGTCAACAATTCCTAAAGGATTTCTGTTGACACCAAAGAGTATTTTCCCCACATGATGATAAGAGAACATTGAACTTCAGAAGTCCCCAATAATGGACAATAATCAATGTTAGCTCCCCAACCTATCCCATGTACAGCTTGCCCAATAACTCAGTGCTATAAAATGCCATCTCCATATTGTGCATATGTAGAAGAACAGAAGCTGGAATCAGAAAGGGTGGCTTCCAGGATGGTCATAAAGCGCGGGTGGGGGTGTGGGATAGATTCAGGTGCAACAAATAAGCCCACAGACAATGTGGTAAGGAAAATAGATACAGTGAGAGGAAAATGGGTTTCCTGAGATGATAGAGCTGCCCCTATTAAAAATGAAAATGGACCATTGTGGCTGAAATGGATTGCTACATTAATATTGCATTGAGTGCACGGCTACAGCCCTGTTAATATTGTCTGAGGAGACAGAGGCCAGGTATCTGAGCGGGTTTCACAAATCTATATTCCAACAGTCTTGACCCTGATTGTCAAAGCACAATGGGGACACTAAAGCAGTAGCTGAAAGCATAGACACTAGGTGTGCTTTTGTAGATATTTGAGTGTGGGTGTGCATACACATGCATACACACACACACTTACTGCAGCCACTGCACATATTTCCCTTATCAATAGTAACCTCACACATCTACAAGTAATTTACAAAAGAAATAGGGAAGAAAGTTAAAAAAATCAGGGAAGACAATATGCTTCAACCTCACACTAAATAGATACGAGGGAAATGGGCAACCTGTTATCAGTGTCCCCAACTGCTGTTGTGCATTAATACTTTGCTTTTTGAATTGTCACTTGTGAACTCATAGGAGGAATTCTATGATCAATTCTCTTTTCCTGGCTTCAATAAATGGAGGTTTAAGGAAAGCTGGAATCTTGTGGCTAAAATGAACATTAACTTCCTTGGTTATTCTTTACCATCTAGGTTGCAGGGTGTGGCTAATTGTTCTTCTCATAGTTGCACAGCATCATGGATGCTACAGCCTGAAGATGGTATAAATGTAGTCATTCTCATCCATATGAATTTTATACAGAACTTGAAAAAGCTATAAGGAGATTGAGTGAAGGATTATGGGAGTTGTAGTCCAGGAAATTAACTTTTCAGGCAAAGATTTTTATCTACTATAAAATGGGGTGGTAATATTCAAGAGGGTGGTCTCTCTTTCTCTCTCTGTGTGTGTCTATCTATATTCTTTCCTCATACATGCCCTCCTCCTTGTTCTTGGTATAGGTATGAGATGGGATAAGATAATAAATCTTCCGTGCTGTATAAAAGCTACAAGCCAAGACTATCATTAGATTTCTGGAGAAGATAATAAGGCTGCAGTCCTGTACATTCTTGCAGATTTCTGGAAAATACTGAGGCTGCTCTCTTACTTATTTATTACACTTCTCTGCCACCTTTCTCCTGGCAATAATACTCAAGGTGACATACAGACCACTAAAAGAAACAGGAATTTAAAAAACATACAAGAAACATTAATAAGTCATTAAACATATATTAAATACATCATATAAAAACTAATTAAGAAGTATAAAATCATTTTGAAACACATTTAAAAGGATGTACTTTTAAAGTTGGTGCACGCACTGGTGATCTCTAGGATTGACTACTGCAATGCTTTCTACACGGGGCTTCCCTTGAAACTTCCCAGAAACTTCAACAGGTAAAGAATGGGGTGGCCAGATTAGTGCCGAATGTAAACAGGTTCAAGCATATTTCCCCAGTTTTGGCCAGCCTGCATTGGCTACCTTTGTTGTAACAGGCCCAATTCAAGGTGTTAATTCTTACCTATAAAGCCCTTCACAGTTTGGGACCTCAGTACATGTCAGAGTGTCTTTCCCTAAGAACTTCCACCCACATCACTCGATCATCCCACACTATGTGCCTCCAGATTTGCCACCCCAAGGGAGGCCAGAAAGTCATCAACTAGAAACAGGGCCTTCTTGGTTGTGACCCCATCCCTTTGGAATGGGCTCCCAGTGGAGTTGCACCTGGCCTCTCCCCAACAGTTTTCAAGAGGATGCTCAAAACAAGCTTGTTTGCTGAAGCTTTTGAGAGCATCCTCTCTTAATACAGTATGGATTGATCATCTTTGTGTTGCCCGTTTGCCATCGATCTGTTTTTGATTTTTTTGGGATTGTGTTTTTTGTTGATATTTGAGGGTTGCATTGAATAGTTTATTTATTTTTCTATGTCATTTTGTTTACACTTGATGCAGACTGCTGGCAGCAAATGTAAGACAACCAGCTACATTAAAATTAGATGTTAAATACTAAAAGTGTGTTGGAAGCAAAAATGATTTCCAACAGTGCTGAGAGAAGAGCGGGTGGGGCAGCCTAGTTTCACTGGAGAGGGCATTTCATAACCAGGGGGCAACCACCAAGAAGGCTTGTCGTAAATACTTGTACATGTATAGGACCTAGAGAAGGGCCTCCCTGGATTATTTTAAGACCCAAGGAGGATTATATGGGGAGATTCAGTTTGTCAGATAAATTGGACTCAAGCAGTGTAGGGGGAGGATTTCTATGACATTTCACATTTTCTCTGCAACCTACATTTGAACCCATAAGCAAATTCAAATGTGTTTATGAGTAATCTAGCCTTGCTCACCAGATTACCCATGGTCACCAGATACTCATGGGTGTTCAAACCCACCCATGAGCAGAAACAGGTTGCAGGGGGGAAAATGACATGTCACAGAAATCCTCCCCCTATAACCAGCACTTTGAACTGGGCTCTGAAACAGACTAGTAGCCAGTGAAGCTGCTGTAAAAGGGGAGTTATATGTTGGCTAGTTAGCAATCTTGATGTAAATTTCAAGATATGGGAGGAAGGGCCTCCATCACAGACTAACTTGTTTGCTTGTTTGTTTGCATGCTAACTAATTAGAGGGGCTTGTTTTTCCTGGGCTAGAGAAACTCCGCCCTTGTACTTCCCTTCTCCTCCACACGTGTTTCTGAGACTCCATTTTGTCTCAGACCCTTTCTTCACCTTGGAAGATGCTAGATCTCCAGGCTGGATCTCTGTACCTTAGAGATCCTCCCAGCCACGTGGGCTGAGGAAACAAACCTTATTTTTACTATTTTCCTTTCTATCAACTTTGAGCCTAATGAGTGCCTGTTTTAGAACTGGAATTAAGTGAGTAAAGTACACAAAACCTTTCATACTTAAAGATCACCTCCTGAGTCTTATTTCCTAAAGTGCTAGGCTTTGGAGAGGGTGGATACCAAGAACAATTGGGTAGAAGGGGACTTCTACAGCTAATTCTAACCTTAAGGAGCTGGCCTTCCACTGTGCATTTTACTGGAACTTAAGCAAATTCCCAGAACTCTCAACATTATCCATTTCCTGTAACTAGCCTATGTCAATAGTCTGGCTGTACCAGCTGGTTTCTGAACAGTCTTCAATAACAGACACACACAGAGTGCACTACAGTAATCCAAATGAGATGTAACTAAGGCATGTGCCACTTAGTCAAAGTGGACATTAAAAAACAAAACAAAACTGGGTGCAGCTTGCACACTAGCTTAAACTATACAAATGTACTCCTGGCACTATCGAGACCTGGGTTTCCAGGTTCAAAGATGAATCAAGGAGTACTCTGTGAACCTGGTTTTTCAGGGGAAGTGTACAGGTTTAATCTATTCAGTACAGGTTGAATCCCTAAATCTGCCTTTTGTTTGACCAGGAACACCTCTGCCTTGTCTGGATGACGTTTCATTCTGTTTGTCCTCATCCAATCCATTTTTAAAGATGAATATTAGTTTAGAACTAGAACAGCTTCCTTGGAATTAGTTGGAAAGGAGAGATGGAATTGGGTGTCATCAGCATACCAGTAACACCAAACTCCAGAATTCTGGACAACCTCTTCCATTTATATAATATAAATATTAAATATCATGGAGGACAAAATAGAACCCTGAGGGACACCACAGGCCAAAGGCTAATGCACTGAAAAGAAGTCCCCGAGCACCACCTTCTGAGTTTGCTCTTCCAGGAAAGACCAGAACCACAGCAAAACAGTGTCTCCAATCTCATCCCAGAGAGACGTTCAGAAAGATACTATGGTCAATGGGAACAAAAGCTACTGAGAGGTCCAGTAGAACCAACAGGGACACATTCCACTAAGCTAGATCCCGGCATAGTTTGTCCGCCAAGGTGATCAAGCCTGTCTCCTTCTCATAACCAGGCTTGAAGCCGTATTGAAATGGATCCACATAATCTGTTTCATCCAGGAATTCCTGGAGTTGTCAGTACTCAGATCAGACACACTTTCCAGGAAGAAACAAAGGAGCATCTTTCTGAATCTACAAGCATATGCACTCTGTAAATCTGTTAGTAATAGAACAGAATTAAAATGTGGAAACACGTTACTTATTTTGGTGAGTCCCATAGCAGTAGCAGGTAATTATAGCTCATCTGAACTCCCAGCACTGTGGATCGTGGTCAAAGGTTTGGCAACAATGATTATATTCAATAAAGTGTGGCCCGTGTTTAATCCATAATTTCTGGTCTCGCATCTTTATTCTGGGGTAAGGGGGCAATGACTAAACCACTGCAGAGCTGGGCTTCAGCAGTGCGGCTTACCTTTGCCATCTTCCCAGGAGGACGCGAGATCTCTTAGTCTCGCGCGAGCAGATTCAAGAAGAGGGGGGAACAATAGATTATTTAAGGACGGTTCCCCTCTCTTCTCTTCCTCTTTCTTGCTGGCATCCCACCCGCCCGCCCTATATTCTAGTGTGAGTTTTTCTGGTCGCCTTTGGGGCTGGATAGGAATTTTTGACCCGTCTCCTGATTGGCTTTTGGAGGCGGGGATTTTTCGCCTATCCCACACTGGAAAAGGTGCACTGGCATTTTTTGAGGTGGAAATTCGGTCACACTGGCGGTTAGTGTGGATTAAACAGGTATTTTGGTGAGTCCCATAGCAATAGCAGGTAATTATAGCTCATCTGAACTCCCAGCACTGCGGATTGTGCGATTACAGTGCTTGGGGGGGAAGGATGCGCTGGGGACACACCCGGACCAACAGTCAACAAGGAGAGGGTGGCTGGAGGTCCGGGGGTGGTCAAATTTGGGCTGGTCGAGTTTCTCGCTGTCTTCATGGCTGGGAGAACTTGCACCAGGGACTCGCACATTTGTTTGTTAAAAGGGTCCGTTCAGACCTATGTTTTGAAACCTGAGTCCGCACTATGGCAGGACCCCCCTTTGCCAAAGGATTGGCAACAATGATTATATTCAATAAAGTGTGGCCCATGTTTAATCCACAATTTCTGGTCTCGTGTCTTTATTCCGGGGTAAAGGGGCAATGTGCAACTTTTGCTTGCAGGCAAAATATTTGTAAGTGTAATATTCTTAACACAGTAATGAAAACTCCCAGATCCAGGTTTTTTAATGTGCAAAAATAAACTCCAATCTAGTAACTTATGATTTTTGTACCTCCAGGGTGCAGTTATTAGGAGCACATTAGGAGCACATTTATTTGCAGTTATTCACCTATAAAGATATTACTTAAATAGTACTTAACCTAATGTTGCAAGCTAGTATGGACTTATTGACTAGCCACTTATCTAGATTTTGTGTTGAAACTAAGTACCCCCAGTATTCTTGTTGTTCTAATAATGTAAGTTTGAAAGAGGAATCTTTCACAGTTCATTTACTCCTTTGGTATTTGTTGCTGCCATTGGCTGCTCTTTAGTTCTCTATTACAATTACTATTTCATTTTCCTTATACAAAACTCATTGTGTGTGCTGAAAATCTGTTTCAAGGTTCCACCTATGTCAATGCCTCTTGGCTTGCTGGCTTCACTATGAGCATCTTGATTCAAATCCCTCTGCTTATCATATTAATATCACAGGCAAATTTCTGAAAGATGGCTTGTTATTCTTTCATCTGTTTAACTGATAGAGAGAGAAAACCAAGAAATCCCACTATTTACTTCTCTAAACCATTACCCATGGCAATTTTGTTTCCAATTTCCAACCAATTTTCCACTCAGCTTGCTGTTTCTCTTTAGTGCTTTTTTATTTATTTACTTTTAATCTGATTCAGTCTTGCCTGTAACTATTTAAAATTAAAGTACAGTGAACACAGTGTAAGGCATATTATTTCCTTTGACATTTCTAAGGAGCTTGGGCCCACTTATCAACTGACAAATATCAGCATGAGAATATAGAACACAGGACTGGTGCTTATTTCAAGCTAATTGATATGTAAAATGATTGAACAAAGTCTTGTGTGGTTTGTTGGTTTGTTTTTTCTAGCACATCATCCTTGTAAATAAGGTTTTGCATTAAGTTAGGCCAGTGGTTCCCAACCTTTTTTGAGCCACAACTCCCTTTTATAATAGCCAAGTAACCAGAGACCCCCTGCCATGTTTGCATTAAAAGGCATTTCTAATGGGGTAAAGTAGATATGGGCACAAAGCATCAAAACAGAGGTTCATTGAACTTCCCAAACATTTTGAAAAAATGAACCATGAGTTTGTTCATTTGGGTTTGGAAGTTTGGAAGCCCTAAAATCCCCCCCCCCCCCAGCCCACCTAGAGACACCAAAATCACAGAAAAGCTTGGCCTGACTCTCCTCTACACTGCCTACAAGTTTGGTGGTTTAGATTTCAGACGTCCGAGTTATACATCCTCAAAACAGGTCCTGCCGCCTGGAAAAGTGCCCTTTAGCAGCTGACTTGAGGGAAATTCCAGCAGTGGTTCGTGCCAGGAAACTTCACACAAGGTGTTCTCATCAGGAGGTGGACTGGGAAGGGACAATGCCCTTTCCCCAAAACCCCATGGACAATGCCATGCTGGAGGTCTGAGCTGAGGTACAGAGGTTGTTTGTATGGTCAGTGGGGGGGGGGGGGGAGAAAGAGACAGGCTGCCTGACAAGAGAAGTAACGTGCCGCTGGAGATCTGAGCTAACCTGGTTCCAAGGTGGAAGGCTTCCTCTGACTAGCAGAAGTGGCTCTGAGGTGAAAATGGCTCCTATGAATTGGTCTTATAAATAAAACAAGCACCCCCCCACCCCATGCCAAATTCCATTCTGAACTAGTATTTCACAAGCTCAGACATTGAACCATCTAAGGAGAGATACAGAACCAAGGTTATGAAAACTATAGAAAGTGGATAGATGTAGCATAATGGATCAGATGTTGCTGGTCAAAGAGCTCTTGGAACTAGGCTAGAAACATTGAGATTGGACTGTGTATCATTTGGAAGCACAATATTCCCATTACCGGTATGAAACTAATCATATTCTCTCAGTGGCCTCTGAAATGCTGTGCCCTGGAACACAGATGAGGAAGAGGTGATGACCATGATGATGTAGGCCCTGTTGCCTTCACAACTATATGCACATTTGATTCTACTGATCTGAGTTTCAGATCACTGCTACACATGCCTGAATCCCTATGCCTCTAGGAGTCAAAGTTAACCACTGAGATCTAAAGTTTCTGAAAGCATGTCAAGCAGTATTTGATATCATTCTGTCATTAGGGGAAAACTTTTCATTTTCAGTTTACTTGGAATTTGTCAAGGGTTGGTGCATTCTTATTTTCTCATTGTTAGAAGAGAAAATCTAAAATCTGTCAACATTTCGAGTCCTACATTTGAAGCAGCTATGTTGCTTAGCAACATAAGAATAGGCTTCCATGTCTCCACAGGGAGGACATGACAATTTTTGCCTGAGAGGTAAGACAAAGCAATCCCTGAAAATGACCTTCCACCCTAAGGAGGAAAAATTCTTCCTAAGGAGGCGATTAATGGAAGTGTATGAAGGTGCAAACTATCTCCTTGACTGACTGTCACAAGACCTATCATTCCATGTGATATCCCTGGACAGAAGAATGGCAGACCATCACCAAGCTGAGCTGACATAATAATGAAAACATATTTGCACACAATGCAACCACCCTGTCCTTCAGCTTACCTCTGCACAGAGGTACAACAAATGGGAGAAAGCTGTTCTATCCACCTCAGAACACCTAGGAGATAAATGTTTGGTCTAAGTGTCATTTCAGTGAAAGGGGAAACTTCAGCTATTGAGTGGCAACTTGTTCTTCAAAAGTTGAAGCGACCACTTCAGAATCCAAGAATCTGGTAGAATAAATATGACCACCCTAATGCTGCCATTCTTCCCAAATTAAGCTCCATGTGAAATAAGGGTGCCTGACTAGGTGAGTTCTGTTGTTAAGGGAATCAAAGT
This sequence comes from Intellagama lesueurii, assembly GCA_037013535.1. Taxonomy (NCBI): domain Eukaryota; kingdom Metazoa; phylum Chordata; class Lepidosauria; order Squamata; family Agamidae; genus Intellagama; species Intellagama lesueurii. Next base: position 118,949,731 of record JBAJHW010000001.1, read on the forward strand.
ACAACTTCCTTTTTCAATGGTACCCTCAACATTCCCTGATATTTAGACTGGGACCTAATATTTGAAATGTTGGAATTTTATCTACACCCTTGCATGCTGTCTGTAGTTTGAGTGACTGGGAGGGCCTTTTCTGGGCCGAGACAATTGTCTCTCTATCCAGCACTAGCCAATCATTCCTTCCATCTTTTGAAATTCAACAACAGAGCCCCGCCTTTCTGCTGAGTGTTCTATCCCTCTCTTTCACTGTTTGGTGGCAGTTGTTTGTTTGCTGTTGATCTGTTCCATTGGTTGCTAAGTATGTGTGCAGGAAAGAAAGCAGCATGCACAATGTCAAGCTACTGTAAGTAATGTTTTTTATTCTTTCCCCTACAAATATTGCAGAGTGAGTTATTGAGATTGTTAAATGCCACTTAATGAATGATATAGGGGTGGACTCTGGTGAGCTATTCTCTTCTCTGGGTGTCTGTACTTTTACTGTATAGGGAAAGGGAATTTTACTAGAAATTCAAAACTATGCAACTTGAAAGAGATCAGTTAGTAGACTGAAGAATCCAGTGGGTAAAATCCAAAATATGCTTCCCTTGGAAGGCAGGTCTCCTTATTCATGGCTTCCCATTCCCTCCTGCAGACCCATATGTGCCCCACAATTTTGCTTTGGAAAGGTGGAAAGCCTCTATAACATATATACAAGTGGTACACTGCAGGGAGCAAAAGGAGTCTGTGAAGATAATTTTCCCTCATCCTTTCCATCAGTGGGAACATTTTGGATACAGCTCTGCTCAGCAAATCCTCTGGTTGGTGAAAAAGAAGCAAGATCCATTTCATTCAGTCCATTTTATAGGACTGCTATCCCAGGTAACATCTAGGACTTAGCTGTGCAAATTGGGCTTGTGTGCAGTGAATTTTACTGAAGTTATGCATCCAGGTGGACCTCTCAAGATGTCAAAGGTAAAATGGGCATACCATGTAGGTGAAGAAAGAGAAGGTGCACTGTTGTTTTCCACTTTATGTCGTCCAATCCAGACTGTGACAATGACAGCTGAGACAGGCATAGAATGAGGACAACAAAAACAACATAAATTTTAAAATTCCATCCCTTTACTGAGATGCAGAAGAAGATAGTAGGGGGGCTGGAAGAATTTGATTGCTGTGAATTCTGATACAAACTGGCATGATCTACACATTCTGGACTAATGCATGGAGAACGTAGCTGTCTCCTAGCGCTCTCACTTTCTGAATATCACAGTTATCAGGTCAAAAACATAGGAATACATAAAAAATTCATATTTTCAGACAAAATGCGTCTATACAGACACATACATTAAAAAAATAGATTTAGAAGTAGATAGAATTATGTTTAACAGAAAATGGCTGAAATCCTGGTGCTTAGCATAGGAAGTTGCAACTAGTGTAGGCCCATTGAATCAGTGGGGATTTGGTGAATCAGCAGCTTCATAGGTTCCATGGATTCAAAGTGCCTGCATTATCTGCTTTAGTGAGTACGTTACAATTAGTAAAAGCTCATTTGAATCCATGGATCTTACAGTGGAGTTCACTCACCAATTCCCACAGGTTCAAAGGGTCTCCTCTAGTGCAAGTTACTGCACTAGACAATGGGATTTGGGCCAATATGTTTCAAAATGTTTAAATGGAAAATATGTTTAAAATACATATACTCAATTTTTTCCTGCATATTCTTAAGACTGCAAATTCATGGAGAAACAGGATAGAACAAACTTATAAGAAAATACAAGCAGAGGGATACATTGAAGAAATTTCCGAAAGGGTGGACAAGTTAGTCTTTTGAATCATGCAAAAAAGAATCTTGCTATTAAGAGACATATTTTATGGATAAAGAATACATTCAGAGCCCGTCGTGTTTCCTCTCAGACACATTATGGACTGTGGGAAATGTGTTCATGCAACCAAACCATCTACTCTTGGCCAAAATCCAGTCATGGCCAAATATAGGACCCAAGAGCAGATCCAAACTAATCTTCCTTTAAAAAACAAAAACAAAAAAAACAAGACACTATAAAGGTAGTTGTGAGCATTCTTATGTCTGCTTTAGAGTGCAATTTTAAGATTTCCTTTTTTTGCACAGAATCCCAGTTCCAAATACTCAAACCCCTAGTGATTTGCCCCTCCTATTCTGTATAAATAGACATATTGACAGCTGCTGTTCATGCCCCTCTTTCATTTATAATTTGCCTAATGCTTCTTGAATGCTTTTATTTCTCCTCAAAAGAGTGGTGAGGTAAGGTTACACAGTTTTCTGTTAAGGAGGAGACATGATAGTTTGCTTAACTCAACTCCTAAATTTCTGGTCTCCCACATTCAAAGCTTTAAATTGCATCTGAAACAGTTCTTCCAAATTAGTATTGATTTCAAAGTTAGAATCTCCAAACTAATATCTATTCTTTTTCATCTTTATTGAAAGAAGATGGAAACAGAAACAGCAGCAGCAGCAGCAGCAACAACAACAACATAATAGTACAGGTCTTTATATCAGATATATAAACAGATATATAATCTGATATAGTACCTTCCCTCCATTGTAATCTGCATGAGATTAGAATATTGCACCAAAGATTGAGATGGGAAACTGGTGAAAATAAGTCTTGTCATTTTTATTAACATAATATTAGCATAATTCACAAAGTGACATCAAGCAATGGAAAATTTCAGAAGCTGACTCCTTTTTTCAATCACTTCTCACCCAAAAACAAAGCAATTGTCAGGGCTGTTTCTCAACAGGTGTGAATGGTAGTGAGCAGAAGAGGGTATCCTGTAGACCATCTTGACTGCTGCCATTGGTGTTGTCAGCATTCAGGCTGCCCTTTGCTATTTAAAGCTTAGCATTCTTTTTCCTGCTGGCAACGTGGATATGACATTGTGCAGCAAAACTGGGCCACTTCCTAGCATTTTGAACCCTCGATAAAGAAGCACAATATCCCACATTCATAAACCAGATATATTTTTTTTGGAAGAATTGAATTTCCTGGCTTTTTAAAACAGAAGTTTAAGTATATATATGCTGCACACAGATTCCAACAGAAACTTCTCTCATAGAGAATTACCTTGTCAGAGGTAATCCCAGAAGATGAGCATATGATCTGTTCTATGGGAGAGGACAGAAACAAATACAGCTTGAATGTAGCTGCACTCCGTCTGTGCCAAAATATTTTGAAGTGTTGTATTGGTGTTTTGTTTTAACGAAACAGTGAAGCAAAGGTGAAAGCAAGTGCAACACATACAATGGAGAAGCATACACAGCCTTGAACTTCTCACGTAAACTAATGTTGTCGCTCCACAGAGTGCAGACTTGAAAGCTATTTTCTAATTTTCAAACTCTTTCCTTGTGGGTAGGGAACCTGAGGAAGAAAAGCTATATTGGATGAAAAGCTCTACGAACATGTTGTGTGCATGTTTTCCAAAATATGTCCCTTCACCTTTTGAAATAAAAAAGGGGAGATCTGGGAGTTAGCAAAGATTGTCGCTGGAAACCAAAGTCAAAATCATCCATACTATATGAAAGAAAGATAGTGAAGAAAGATAAGAGGAAAAAAATCAACTCATTTGAAATGTGGTGTTGGAGGAGAGCCTTACAGATATCACAGACCAACATATAGGGAAATAAGTGGGTGCTCAGTCAAGTCAAGCTTGAACCCTTACTAGAGCAAATATAAGTAAAGTGAGGCTATCCTACCGTGCACATATGACAAGAATCCAGAACTGACCAGAAAAGACCATATAACCTAACATGAGACAGATTGTCTCAATAAAGAAAGCCATAGGTTTTCATTTACAAGGTATGAGCAGAACTTAATGGAAAAGACAATATTGCTAGGAAGGGGGGCAGCAGGAAGTGAGGACAATCTAACATGAGATGCTGTTGGTTTGCAAGATCTGAGTGGAGCTGTTAATGATAGGACATTTTGGAGATCATGAATTCACATAGTTACCACACATCAGAAGCGACTTGATAGCACATAACATGGTTATGTTTAAAGGTTTTTCTGAATTACCAGACAATTGTATAGTGACAAGACAGATGGAATAGTTGAAACGATGACAGGATATAGACACCAAAGCTCTGCTAACATCAAGTAAGATTAGCCCTATTCACAAAGCAAAAAAGCACAGTAATTTCACAGTTTAAACAAGTGAGTTTCTGAATATTTGTTCTCCTTTCTTTTTAAAATTTCTTTTAAAATATTTTTACAACTGGGCTCAAAACCCCTTTCCCAACACCAATGCCTCTTTGGCAAGGAAAGCGTTAAAAACTTCTCCTCCTGAGAGTCAGCTAATTGGTCCTGACCCACAAGATCAAAACTTCAGATTGCCCCAGACCTGGAGTTAATCTCCCCTTTGAAGACTAGTGTCAGGAGCCTTGTTTCAGAAATGTTTTCTGAAAGGACTTTGGGTTGGACAAACACAACTGCTCTGTGCTTCTGTAATGCAGAAGTACTTTGAATATGTCTTACAAAATTGTATGCTAATTCCCTGGAGATACATAGCAAAATTTCTCTTTATCTGTCACTGTCACTGTGTTACCTTTTTTTTAAAACAAGCCTGTTTTTCTGACTCTTCAAAGAAAACCTGTCTTTTTATTGTTTCTGTGATCTTTCACATCCCTCCAAACATCTCCCTTCCTGGCCCACAAAGCTTCAATAGTGTGTCTACTTTTCAACACTTTTGCTGGTAAGCCTGTTCTACCTACTCAGTTTATAACAAAGTGGGGTTTTTCCCCTTTTCAATGACCTTTTTTTGGGGGGAGGATCAATATTTCAGCCCCTGTACCCTGGATTGCTTCCAAATGTAATGCAGAAATACTCTGAATATGCCTTACAAAATTGTATGCCAATTCCCTGGAGATAATAATAATAATAACAACTGTGTGCCATCAAATCAGTTCTGACTTATGGCAACCCTTTCCAGGGTTTTCAAAGCAGAGTATACACAGAAATGGCTTGTTATATCTTTCTTCTGGGAGTGTCTTGGGACTGAGTAGCTTGCCCTTGACTTACCAGGCTGTCGGCTCTGCCAGCACTTGTTGCAGAGTGGAGCTCCTTTGCCCTCCCCTCGGGATAGCGCGAGACGCGCTATTCTTGTAGTTCCCCTGGGGGAGGGGGGAGCGTCCTTAAAAGGATGCTCCCCCACGTGCTCGGCCTCTTTCAAGGCTTTCATCCCACCCACCTGCCCGATATCCAGTGTGAGTCTGACTGGTCATCCTGTTGGGGGCCAGATAGGAATTTTTGACCCGCTACTCAATTGGCTGAAGTAGTCGCGGGGATTTTTCGCCTATCCCACACTGGCATGTGGTTAATATAGTTCCATTGCTATTTAATTGTTTTAACATTTGGCCACACGGCGGGTAGTGCGGAAGGAAACTGAATCGGTGAGTGCCCATGGAGTTCAAGCAGTGCATAGCGGGTCTGAACTTCCAGCGCGGTGGATCGTGAGGTTACAGTGCTGGGAGGAAAGACCTGCTGGGGCCCTCCCCGGGCTGAGGGCTGCCAAAGGCTGGGGGCTTGCATGCCCAGGGAGGGCTTGATATTTCGCCAGCCTGGGTCATGCTGCCTTAGGGACAGCATGACAACGGGGCGTGGGACTCACCCATATAGGTTAGTGAGGGGGTCCTGTGAGACCTTCGGCACCAAACCTGATACCGCACTACCGCAGGCCCCTGGTTTCTAAGCCATAAGTTATGGCATGTTGATTTAATAAAGTGTGGCCGTATTTATACCCATCACCTGCGTCTCGCCTCATTATTCCGGAGTGGGAGGGCAATGGCTCTTCTCCCAGGAGGCACAGTGAGTAATCAAATTCACAGTTTCTGGCTCTGCAGCCAGTTATCTAAAGCACAATACATGGCAAAAAATTCCCTTTCTGGAGCACTGTCAATCTATTAGTTTCTTTAAAGTAAGCCTGCTTTTCTAACTCTTCAAAGAAAACTTGTCTTTTAACTGTTTCTGTGACTTTTCATTGCCCTCCAAAAATCAGCCAAAAATCAGTATTTTGGAATGGTCTTGGGGGTAAGCCTGTTCCACACATGCTGAATCTTATAACAAAGAGGGTTTTTTTTTTCCTTTTGAAATACCTTTTTTTTTTTTGAGGATCAATATTTCGGCCCCTGCAGCATAGATTCCTTCCAAATAATAATTTAAAAAAGCAGGTAGAGCCAATCGTTTTCTTTCAAGATAAGCAAGATTGGTTTTTTTTCAATTTATTTGATCTGTTTCAAATCTGGGAACATTTAAAGTTGCTTGTTTCTTCATGGTGGGAACAGTTTTATTTTTAAAAGATTTTAACTGGAAAATCCTTTTCCTAAACTTCCCCATATGTGGAGTGGACTGTCTGCTACATTTGTGCCAAACGTGGTCCTCATCTGACATCCAGTTTCAAGGTTATAAATTTTTGTTTGGGCTGCCCCCATTTTTAGAATTGCCTTGTAAAATGTTGACTTGCTCTGTCAGTACAGTAACATCACTGCACTCATGATAATGCATTGCGCCATAAGAGCCTATGGAGGTATCTAGAGCTTGGAAAAGGCCACTTATACTAGCTGGAGGATTGTGGGAGTTCTAGTCCAAAAAAATTTTTTTTCTAGACTTTGAAGTTATAACACAAAGTGAGGCCATGAGTCTGTCTCTCTCAGTATAGTCCTCAGAGACTGGCAGTCCCATCTGAAGATGATAGGTATTAGACCAGGAACTCTACAGTTGCATGTGATCTGCCACTCAAATATAGCTCTTCCCAACCTTGTCCACTATAAGAACTGTTGAAATATACAGTGTCCCTCAAGTTGCCAAAATGGCACTTGCTCCACTTTTTCCTCACATCTTCCTATTTACCAAGAAATACATGTCCAAGTTGTGTGACACAGGACACACAACACAACTGCTTTATGTGAAGTCAAACCATTACTCCACTCAGACCAGTGCTTTCCCTTCTGATTGACAACGGCTTCCCAGGTGCTTGGGCAGGGATGTCTCATTCACCCATATTCATTGATCCTCCATCTGGGCAGAAGCAATCCTCCCAGAGTTTTCTGGAACCTCATGGAACGGATCGTTCTGAAAAATTCCAAATATTTGCCCTGTGACTGCCTTATATAAACCCATCCGTACAGGTTGCATGGTAGGGTCTATTGACAAGTCTTTGTGCCTACTAATATGCCATTTGTATTTTGGAGACTACAAAATAGACATGAAGACTTTTTACTATACTCTCATTCTTCCTTCCTCATCCATCATGGACACCTGGAGAACATATATCTCTGTTGCCCACACTTGGGGGGGGGGGCACTCTGAATGTCTTCCTCACCTCTTATGGAAGACAGCATGCCAATTCAGCAGCTGTCCTAACAGGACAACTCTCTTGCTTGCTACTTCCTCAAAGTATCTCTGTCAACCTCAGCTGCAAAAATGGGGGGGGGGGAAGAGAGAATAAAATAAAAATAAAAACAACAAGAGCCCCTGAACTGTCAAGAGTCGGTTAGAGAAAATGTCAGGCTGTGCTCTCCAGAGATGTGGGGAAGCTGCTTCATCTGAGGTTATGCCTAGTTACTGCTCCCCTGGAGAGAGGCAGCCATGAGGCAAGACCATTCTGTATGCATAAACCTAGCAGCCCTGCTCCAGTGAAAATCTCTCTGCAAGACACCTTTGCTGCAGACTGAACATGCATCCTAGGGGACTACTGCCATTCTTACCTTAACTGACTCATTCTCTGGAAATCCTCCTGTCTTACTTTACTGTGGCTTTTCTTTCACTGCATTGTTCAGTAACCAGGTAGCAGGCACTGAGACTCAACAATACTGTGAAGTCTTCCAAGTTGGATTATTTTGTTCCCTGGATTGCTGACAAAGGAGACAGTGATTTCTGTGAGGAGATGGTGATTTCTACAAAGTCGGGGCAGCAGGAGTGCAAGCAGCTCAACCTGCTATGTTCATAAAAAGAAGATACCAAGCTGACAACAGTTAGAAGCTAAAATTATTTGCTTATACTCAGGGCAGGCTCAGCATTTACTGTATAATGCTTAGGTCTCCATGGAGAATTTTCTCCCTCTTGTGTTTAGCCACTGAACAGTGCAATTCAAATATATTTACAGGCTGGCTCTACTCACAGGAGCCACTGTAGGGAATCTGTCTCAGCAGTTAGATCCCTAAATCACTGGTCTGTCTGTCTGTCTGTCTGTCTGTCTATCTATCCGTCCATCCGTCCATCCATCCACCATTAGGATTACTGCACATGCCAAAAATACTTTTATTCACACAAGCTTTCCCAGGGTCTAATTTTTGCTGTGCATGGTATTTTCCATTCTGTTGCATGAAGTTTATGTATTCATTGGTTCCGCTATGTTTTAGCTGATGTTTCTCCTTTTTTTAAAGCAGGGGCACCTTACGAGCACCTCCTACCAAAATTCCATGGTGAATGGCTCGCCGACACAGACTGCAGGCTGCCAATGAACTTAGTTCAAGAATGTTAAGCAGTAAGTAAGTAAGTAAGTAAGTAAGTAAGTAAGTAAGTAAATAAATAAATGGGGAGGATAATGCCTTTTAATGCTCCCTCATGTCAAAAATGCCTTACTTCTGGAAAACTAGCCCATATGAGAGAAAGGTCCTACTGTGGCTTACTTCCTGACATGCTATTTTTTTCTGTGGATTGGATGCAGACTGTTAATTAGTTCCCACTGAAATAAATGGGGCTAAGTCATGATTAGCTTGACTTAGTGCTTGATTTCAATGCTGTCTAAATTTAGTTAACCTTAGTCTGGATCTAGCCCTATGTGCAGGGAGATCTACATGGGGGAATATTCAGACATGAAAAGCACCATTTGAATTCTAAATGTGCCAAAATCTTGGCAAGTTCATAGCATTGTTGCCCCCTCCTCTAAAATTAGGGACCAGTCCAGGGCTCTGATGAAACATTCTGCCTGAAAGTTGTCAAAATCTAGTTGCTATTTTCAATTTGGAAAAAAGTTGTGGTTGTGTAGAAGGAGCCATGTTTTCTTAGTCCATATACTGATATTTAATACCATCTCACAAATCTAATTATCTCATATCCTGCTGTCACTCTTCAGGGAAGGAATCAAAAAATGACATTTTTTTTTTTGGCTGCACTGCTTGCAGTTTTGATTCAGTGGGTGGACATTCAGTGGGTGGACAACAATGCCAGTGAAATGTCTCATCACTAGTTCTCATCATAATAGATATCCCTGGGCAGAAGTTACAATGAAACAGGAAGTGGATGTATTCTGACAAGGTCTTGTTAATGCCAGAGATTTGTGCTTGAATATGTTAATGGGAATCAATAACTGGCAATGGAGATACTCAAAAAACAAAGGGATAAAATCAATTAAGGATGGTTCCTCTTTGTAAATTAGAAGCATCAGCCAAATCCAGTGGCTTTAAAATGGAAGGCAACAAGAATATTAACAAGCAGGAAGCATCCTGATATGCCTTCTAAAACCTAATATCGTCTCTTCTTTTTGGTACATCTTTGTGTGGAGGAAAAATGAAGGGCAGGAATATGATAGGATGGGTAACAGGATACTAAGATTCTGGAAACATTTAATCCCTCATATGACTCATGTATGACTTTGATGTATGATTCATTTCATGAATCTAAATGATATATTCCGACAATATTGGTTTCCAGGGGAAAAGACACTTTGGTTTAGTTGGCACATTAAGGCAAAAGTAGGCAATTTGGCAAATGCAAAAGAAAATGCTTCTTTATGGATCACATTTGGTGGGGACAGGAGAGGGCCTTCTCTATTGCTGCTTCCAGTCTTTGGAACTCCTTTCCACAGGGGGCCAGGCTGGCTCCATCTTTGCTATCCTTCTGCAATCAGGAAAAGACCTTTCTCTTCAGGCAAGCTTTCTCTTAATGACTGGCTGCCTGAGTGGGTTTTTTTAATGGATGATTGTGCCTTACTGCTTTGAATGTTTTTTTTTTTTTTGATGTTGTTTGGTTTATTGTCTTTTAGTGTGGTATCTGTTTTATTTTTTTAGTATTTGTATTTTGTTGTTTAGTAGTTAAGTCATGTCCGACTCTTCGTGACCCCATGGACCAGAGCACGCCAGGCCCTCCTGTCTTCCACTGCCTCCCGGAGTTGGGTCAAATTCATGTTGGTAGCTTCGATGACACTGTCCAACCATCTCGTCCTCTGTCATCCCCTTCTCCTCTTGCCCTCACACTTTCCCAACATCAGGGTCTTTTCCAGGGAGTCTTCTCTTCTCATGAGATGGCCAAAGTATTGGAGCTTCAGATCTGTCCTTCCAGTGAGCACTCAGGGTTGATTTCCTTCAAAATTGATAGGTTTGTTCTCTTTGCAGTCCAGGTGACTCTCAAGAGTCTCCTCCAGCACCACAATTCAAAAGCATCAATTCTTCGGCGGTCAGCCTTCTTTATGATCCAGCTCTCACTTTCATACATCGCTACTGGAAAAACCATAGCTTTGACTATGTGGACCTTTGTCGGCAAGGTGATGTCTTTGCTTTTTAAGATGCTGTCTAGGTTTGTCATCACTTTCCTCCCAAGAAGCAGGCGTCTTTTAATTTCGTGGCTGCTGTCACTATCTACAGTGATCATGTAGCCCAAGAAAGTAAAATCTGTCACTGCCTCCATATCTTCCCCTTCTATTTGCCAGGAAGTGATGGGACCAGTGATCATGATCTTCGTTTTTTTGATGTTCAGCTTCAGACCATTTTTTGCGCTCTCCTCTTTCAACCTCATTAAGAGGTTCTTTCATTCCTCCTCACTTTCTGCCATCAGAGTGGTATCATCTGCATATCGGAGGTTGTTGATATTTCTTCCGGCAATCTTAATTCCGGCTTGGGATTCATCCAGTCCTGCCTTTCGCATGATGTATTCTGCATATAAGTTAAATAAGCAGGGGGACAATATACAGCCTTGTCGTACTCCTTTCCCAATTTTGAACCAATCAGTTGTTCCATATCCAGTTCTAACTGTTGCTTCCTGTCCCACATATCGATTTCTCAGGAGATAGATAAGGTGGTCAGGCACTCCCATTTCTTGAAGAACTTGCCATAGTTTGCTGTGGTCCACACAGTCAAAGGCTTTTGCGTAGTCAATGAAGCAGAAGTAGACGTTTTTCTGGAACTCTCTGGCTTTCTCCATAATCCAGCACATGTTAGCAATTTGGTCTCTAGTTCCTCTGCCCCTTCGAAATCCAGCTTGTACTTCTGGGAGTTCTCGGTCCACATACTGCTGAAGCCTACCTTGTAGGATGCCATCACCTCCACTGGACTTGTTGTTAGCCATGCTTTCTAAGGCCCATTTGACTTCACTCTCCAAGATGTCTGGCTCAAGGTCAGCAACCACACTATCTGGGTTGTCCGGGACATCCAGATCTTTCTGGTATAATTCCTCTGTGTATTCTTGCCACCTCTTCTTGATGTCTTCTGCTTCTGTGAGGTCCCTCTCATTTTTGTCCTTTATCATGTCCATCTTTGCACAAAAGGTTCCTTTAATATCTCCAATTTTCTTGAACAGATCTCTGGTTTTTCCCTTTCTATTATTTTCCTCTATATCTTTGCACTGTTCATTTAAGAAGGCCCTCTTGTCTCTCCTTGCTATTCTTTGGAAGTCTGCATTCCATTTTCTGTAACTTTCCCTATCTCCCTTGCATTTTGTTTCCCTTCCCTTCTCTGCTATTTGTAAGGCCTCGTTGGACAGCCACTTTGCTTTCTTGCATTTCCTTTTCTTTGGGATGGTTTTTGTTGCTGCCTCCTGTACAATGTTACGAGCCTCCAACAGGCCAAACTTACCTGTTGTTCCTTTTATCTCTTGACTCCCTACTTTAGCATTCCAGTCCCCTATAATGACAAGAACATCTTTCTTTGGTGTCAGTTCTAGAAGGCGTTGTAAGTCTTCATAGAATTGGTCAATTTCAGCCTCTTCAGCATCGGTGGTTGGTGCATAAACTTGGATTACTGTGATGTTGAAAGGTCTGCCTTGGATTTGTATTGAAATCATTCTATCATTTTTGAGATTGTATCCCAGTACAGCTTTTCCCACTCTTTTGTTGACTATGAGGGCTACTCCATTTCTTCTACGAGATTCTTGCCCACAATAGTAGATACGATAATCCTGCAGATGCAACTTTGCAAACTTATGCCATGCTGCCATGTTCTTTTTAGAGAGAAGAGGATTTATCCAGGCAACCCTTCCAAACAAACCATACTTGTTCAGTACGAGCCAGCTCAGTCTTTTTCCAATTTTAGTATCATGAACTTTAACATTTAACATGCTAACTGAGGCTTGTAGAAAGTCTGAGATGTAACTCTAGGTTTTTTTGCAATTTCTCTGAGCATTGCATGGTCTGATGAAGTTGCTTTACTGTCCACTCCTGGGAAGACTGGCATTCGTCTTGAATGTTTTCCACATGTGAACAATCTTCCTCACTGTAGAATGATGAATTTTAAATTGTTTGGAAATGGCCTTATAATCCTCCCCAGATTGATGGGCACTGGTTAGCAACAATTGCTTCTCCATGATCATTGCTGATGTTTTCCTCCTTGGCATTGTGTTAACAGACACCTGAATGCTCCAGACTAGCAAACTGCTAAAACTTTGGCTTTTATAGCGGTGGTCACACTTGCTGATAATCAATTACTCAAGGGCATTTGGTTAGCAGCACCTGCCTGCTATTTAGACTCTAAATTCCTATGAAAGCAGTAAGGGTGTACTTAACTTCTCAACACATGTCTTCTCCATTTTGAATTTATTTTTGTTAAATAAATCATGACACGGTATAATATGTCATGTGTTGTTGTTCATCTGAGGTTGTATTTACCTAATTTTCAGACCTGCTAAAGACCAGATAATTTTTATTATGTCCTGATACGTAAAACCATAGAATTCAAAGAGGGTGTACTTTCTTTTTCACATGAATGAATGTCTTTGTTCAGTCAGGGCTAAACAGAAGTCCTCGGACACAAACTGTCTACAACTCTTGTATAGTGACTCTGTTTAAAATTGTTCTGGGAGTCCCACTTACAATGCCATGGCTCTGATTCACCTGCTGTGTTCCACCAAGCCCCAAGAGATTTCTGTCTTTGCAATGGCATTTTCTAACAGTTACTCTGCTTCCTTTCTAATGCATTTGTAGCTTGACAGCACGACATGCATAAACTAGCTGAATCCTAATTCATTTTGACACAATGGGGGGTTTGGCAGGGGAAAAATAGCTTGGAAATATCTGAATTCAAGAGGCTGTTGGCAGTCTCAAAATTGATGTGTCCTTTTCTCAGGAGTGATTTGAAAATGCTTTGCTCCCATGGGTTACATCTTTCCCCTATCTGTAAAGTGAATTATGCAAGTATCTTTTTCACACTCTTGGCATGTTCTCTGAGTCTTACACAAACTTACCTGTTGTCTGACCTCCCCCCAAAGACTACCACAATTCAGCTGTACACTTTCTCCATTTTATCCAGAAAACCTGAGAGATGTTGGTGGCTGATATATATTAGATCACACTGGAGTAAATCCACAGCCCTCCAGGGCTGAGTCACAGGTGGCTTTCAACAGTTCCCACTTGGCAAAGCTGTCTCTGCCACTGAAATCTGGCTGCACTTTACAGGAAAAGCTGTAGCTATGAAGGATGCTTCAAAATAACATCCACCTCCTATTTCACAAATGTTTACAACTCTGCAAAAAGGCCCTATAGAGTGGGAGTAGAACAGTCATTCAGTTCAGACCTTACATCATGGGGGTGGGGTGGGGGCTAACCTCAGCTGTCATGCATTCTATGAATTAAAATCAAAACCATGTCAATCTTTACCTTAAAATATAGTTTCACTCCTCATCCAATAAGGAGGCATCACAATGAAAATTAGCCTAGGTCTCACCTGAGCTGTTGGCGGGCCTGCTGGCAAAACAGGACAAATTGTCCTGTGCATATGGCTACAGGGATCACATAACCCCACTACAACAGCAGCTCCACTGGCTGCCGATCCATTTCTGGGCACAATTTAAAGTGCTGGTTTTAACCTATAAAGCCCTAAATGACCTGGGCCCAAGCTCTCAAAGAACGTGCTTCCCATTATGAGCCAGCTCAGGTGCTAAGATGATCAGGGAAGGCCTTTCTCTTGGTGCTACTAGGTTCACAGGTGTGTTTGGGAACATGGGAGAGGGCCTTCTCTGTCACTGCTCCCTGACTTTGGAACTCCCTCCCACAGGAGGCCAGACTGGCCCCTTCTTTGCTGTCCTTCCACAAGCAGTCAAAGACCTTTCTCTTCAGGCAAGCTTTCCTTCAGTGACTGGCTACCTGAGTGTGATTTTTAGATGGATTGTTATATGTTACTGCTTTGACTGGGTTTTTAGTACTGCTCGTGTTTATAATTTCTCAGAGTGGTATTTGTTTGCTCCTTTTTAATATTTGTATACTTATTGTTTTTAACTATAATATTGTCTTTTAATGATGTAAGCTGCCTTTTTATACTCATTGTTCTTAGCTTTAAATATTGTTTGTTAATGATATAAGACATCATTGTATACTCTTTTTTATCAGCTTTTAATATTGTCTTACAATAATGTAAGCTGTCTTGGGTCCTTTTTAAGGAGAAAGGTGGGGTAAAATATTTTAAATAAACAAATTAAATCAATAAATAATATATTGGATATTTAGAGAGGACTGAGGCTGGTTTGCCAACCACCTTAATGTGATGGGAGAGATATGGAGATAATAGGGCTGGCCTTAAAAGAGAAATAATAATGGTGTGCCATCAATTCAATTTTGAGTTTTGGTAACCCTTTTCAGGGTTTTCTAGATAGAGAGTACTCAGAAATGGTTTACCATTCCCTTCTCCTGGGGGGTGCCCCAGGACTGTGCAGTTTGCTCAGGGTCACACAGACTGGCTCTTCTGGGATGCACAGTGGGGAACTGAACTCCCAACTTCTGGCTTTGTAGCCAGATGTCTAATTCATTGAACTATCCAGTCACCTGGGCCTTAAAAGAAGTCTAACACTTGCAAACATTGCAAGGCACTATGGTTACTGATGGCTCAAGAAAACAGTATCTGTAAACCTACTCTTTCACCGAGTTGCCAGGCCTCAGGGTACCTGGATGGAATCTCAGAGGACCACTTTGATTTTCCAGGCAGGTAAACAAATCTCAGGATAAATGATGCAGGACAAAAAGGATGCTTGAAATTTGTGTTCTTGAAGCAGGCTTGCACTAGGGCTAACTTGCTCAACACAAAGGTGTTCTGTGGGTGTTGTATCTGCATAATCATAGTGCACCAAAAAGCCAGGAATAATAGGACGGGACTGGGGATGCACCTGAAGGGAGCATGCATTGGAGTTGAGTGCCAGTGAGTCTTCTTGTGGAAGAAGTCCTGGCAACAGCAGTGCACTTTATAGGGGTGGGGGTTGGACTCCATTTGGGCAAACAGTGAATCTTCCACATAATCACATGGCCCAGAAGTAGTTCTACCCTCTCCCAACCCTTCCGTGTCTTGCCACTGTGGCACCACAAGGACCCCAACCTTTGTGATACCGTTCTGGGATATCACAAAGACTATCCCCTTATTATCAGGTGTTGAGTCTGAATCTTAGGGAATGAGATGCTGCTGGCCTGCCAACATTCCTTGCTGCTACAAAAGGTCAGAACAGAACACCAACCACCTTGGTCTCTGGAGCAAATGCCCACCTGATGCCTCACTCTGGGAGATCACTGACAGTACGTCAGTCTGAGGACTGCCTCCCTCAAACCAAGGTGTTGTGGCTTGGCTACTTGAACAGAGAATGCTCATCCAAAGCATTACTCTCTGTAGAGCCAGCCAGGTCCACAGGCCTCAGTTCAAGGGGTGGGTGTGTCCTTCCTCATGCTGAGCAAGGCGGCTCTGGAAGATCATCTGTGTTGCAGCAGGACAGCACATTTTTCTGAATACTTTGCCCATAATACCTGAGTCTGAGGAAGGATCTTAAATTAAGGCATTGAACTGAGAGAGAGAGAGAGAGAGAGAACACAATGGTAGGAGCATTGGCAGGAATAATGGCAAAAGTAGCTGTGAGATAGGACACAGTAGTGGGGAACATGTACTGTGCTATAGATTAAAAACACACAGGGTTTCACTAGTCCTTTTTCTGTTTATGGTTCTGGCAGGAGACCTGCAAATAAAGCAAGCCTGCTTGGAGCAAGATCTGACTGACATTCATCGTCAGTTTCTGTTTTTCAACATTCACCTCAGAGGCCCTTCCAAACTGAACTTGTTATACTTCTAGAGAGGAAGGTGGCAACAGCTTGCTGATATCATGATGTACAGTGATGTAGAATCTTCACTGCAGAAGAGATGAATACAGGCTTCCAATGGACTCCAATTCATGCAACAGCTATGCTGGACTGGTGACAGCTTTTCAGTGCACCATTTTCATGTTTCATAAAACAACACAGTAATATTTTCTAAACCCTTGGTACATGAAATGTTGCTGAATTTGGGAATTGCTCAGGAAACATCATCTATATGTCTGAAGCACTGCCTGTCTTGGTCTCAAATACCCTTTCCTATCTTATCCTACCTCATCTTCAAAGGATTTTTTTCTCCTCAAAGAAAAAATAATGGAGTGGGCAACTTTGCTGCATCGAGGGCCAAACATTTACCATCAGCAATGGCACAAGCAGCCTTACCAGACCCAGAAATGGCCAAAACAAAAACCCCAAACAGACAGACAGACAGAAAAACAGACAGACAGACAAACAAACAAACAAGTCTCACTGAACAGACACTTCTAGTTTCTTTTTTTAGCCTTTAGGGGTCAGAAGTGAAGTTAGGGGACCTTCACCAATGGCCAACCCCCCCCCCCCCCACAAAACCCTGCTATTCTTGTAGGCATTTATGGATGGGTAGAGGAAAACTGTCAGTTTGTTTTCATTTTGGGTTCAGGAAGATCCTTTTCAGGTTTGGGAGGTTTTTGAGTACATGGCTCTTCAGTACAAAATTACCCCATGTACTTCCTTCCATTTTGGTTTTCCTCTGTTGGGGCTCTGGAGCTACAGCAAGTTAAATCCCACTATACCCTCAACAAATTTGTTTGTTTGTTTGTTTATTTATAACCCACCTTACTCCTTTAAAAAAGACTCAAGGTGCCTTACAATAATTAAAAGACAGGATTTAAGCTAACAACAATGAACATACAATGCTAAAAGGATCAAATTAATACATTACGGAAAAACACAAGCAACTGCAAAACACATTCAATGCAGTAAGGTATGACAATTCATTTAAAAAAAAACCCTACTCTGCAGCCAGTCAGTCAGGAAAAGCCTGTTGAATAGAAAGGTCTTTACCTGCTCGCAGAAGGACAGCAAAGATGGGGATAGCCTAGCCTCCTGTGGGAAGGAGTTCCAGAGTCTGAGAGCAACAATAGAGAAGGCCCTCTCCTGCATATCTAACCAAATGCACCTGTGAAGGTGACAGGACCGAGAAGAAGTCCTCTCCTGATTATCTTAACACTTGAGCAGGATCATAAAAGGAGTTGCGATCCTTGAGATAGCTTGGGTCCAAGTTGTTTATAGCTTTATAGCTTAGAATCAACACCTTGAATTCTGCCCAGAAACAGATCAGCAGCCAGTGGAGCTGCTGTAACAAAAGAGAGAGAGCAAATTGTGTTGCTTATATACTGTCTCATAGTGCTTAAAGCACTCTCTGAGCAGTTTACAGTTTTTTAAAATTATATAGTCTACACGTTTCCCCTTCGCCCTACCCCCCAGCAAGCTAGGTACTCATTTTACTGACCTCGGAAGGATGGAAAGCTGAGTGAACCTGGAGCCAGCTACCTGGGATTGAATCCCCAGTAGTGAGCAGAGTTTGGCTGCAGTACAGCAGTTTAACCACTTTGCCACAGGTGGATTATGTGATCCCTGCACCCAGCTCCAGTTAGCAATCTGGCTGCTGTGTTTTCCTGACACTTTCCATAGGCAGGCCCACGTAGAGCGTGTTACAGTAATCTAGCTGGGATGTAACTAAGGCATGTGTCATGATTGCCAAATCAGACCTCTCCAGGAACTGGTGCAGCTGGTGCACTAGTTTTAATTGTGCAAACACAGTCCTGGCCACTTGGGCATCCGGATTCAGAGATGACTCCAGGAGCAACCCCAAACTGTGCACCTAGGTTTTCAGCATACACACACACACAAAGAAGGGACAAGGCAGCAGACAATCATCTACTGTGAAAGCAGGCAACAACAACAACACACCAGAAAGAAAAATCAATCATCCACAGACCTATGCAAGCACTAACAGTACTTTAAAGTTCCCATTTATCATCATATCAACATTCTCACCAAATCATCAGCAGGAAACAGTACAGATGAAAAAGAGAAATCATTCATCAGCATGATCATAAAATAAAACCCTCTCATACTTGCTAAGGGCAATATAAGCAAAAAAAAAACAAAAACCCACAAACAAACAAAAAAACCCACCCCAAACTCCAAAGTAAAATATGGGGGATTGGTTGCACAGCTCTGTCCCCAATATTTTTATGACTGAAGTCAAGTAGCACAGGCAATAATCTACCAGTGAAGGGCTGACAAGGCATGTCAGTCAACAATAAAGAAAATAGGGAGAAATTCTTCCAAAAATCAATAATATTAAAAGCCAAAAAAACAAGGAATCCAAGGAATCCAGAAAGTATTCCAAAAGTGGAGGAACAGCAGCAGCATGATGATGATGATGATGATGATTGTAATCCACAGTGAAGGAACAGCAAGAGCAGCAGCAGAAAAGTGAATACACTCAGTCCAGAATTTGGGGGGGGGGGAATCTTAGTAATAACAGTGAACATCAGGCAGCTAATCAGCAGCCACTGCAGTTTCCCAGGCCTTTTTAATTGTCCAAACCTCCATATCCCAATTGGCTGCTGACAGCCATCCTTGTGACAGTCACAATGCTATTTGCTAGAATATCAGTGAGGTGATTTTACATACAAAGTGTCCAATGGAGGTACTCCAAAACAGGAAATACAAAATAACTGCAATAGTTTTATTACCTTCTCTTTTGGAACATGGAATCTATCATATTTCAGAGGGTCTCTATTGTAAAGCCACAAAAGACTCCAAAACAAAACAAAATGTCCTCTTTTGTGTGTTTTTCCCCATTTGGGTTAACCCCACCACTTACAGGCCCCCATTCCAGAGAAGAAAAATAGTTTTGTTGACTGAAACATTTTTCCCCTCCTTTTTTTTTTTTTTTTTTTTTTTTTAATGTTGGGTGTTATGTAGGGGCTGCAAAAATGTCAGAGTGAGACTCCAGGCCTTATTTCATTCATCCCTGGTCTTGGGGTATCAGAACATTGCTAAAAGCTGCCACTGTGCAGAAAACAATAGCCATATTATTGTTGTTGTTACATGCCATCAAGTCTCCTCTGACTTATGACTACCCTATGAACAAAATATCTCCAAAATATCCTATTCTCAACAACCCTGCTCACATCTTGTTAACTTAAGACTGACTTCTTTTAAAGAGTCAGTCCATCTCATATTTGGTTTTCCTCTTTTCCTGCTATCTTCAACCTTTCCCAGCACTATTGTCTTTTCCAGTGAATCCTGCCTTCTTATGATGTGCCCAAAGTAGGACAGCCTCCATTTCATCCTTTTTGCCTCCAGAGAAAGTTCAGGCTTAAATTGCTCAATAACTCACTTGTTTGTCTTTCTGGCAGTCCAGGGTATCCACAAAGCTCTTCTACAGCACTATATTTCATTTTCCTGTCAGCTTTCTTTACTGTCCAGCTTTCACACCCATAATAGTGATTAGAAATACAAGAGTGTGGATGATCTTGATTTTGATCTCCCGTGACACATTGCTACACTTGATCTTTTCTAATTTCTTCATTGCTGCTTTTCAAAGTCTCAGTCCTCTTCTGATTTCTTGGCGGCAATCTCCATTTAGATTGATGATTTAATCAGGGTGTACAAAATCTTTAACAATTTCAATTTCTTCATTGTCAATATTAAAGGTGTATACTTCTTCTGCAGTCATGATTTTGATCTTCTTAGTGTTCAGCTGCAGTCCTGCTTTGTTGAAACACCTTGACCGTCACTTTGCTTGCATGGGAAATTAGAGCAACGGTCCTGTAGTAACTGTACTCCTTGGCATCTTATTTCTTGAGGACTGAAATGTATATTGAACATTCCAGTCTGTGGATCATTGCTTTGTTTTCCATATTTGTTGGCATATTCTTGTTAGGATTTTGACAGATTTAGTCTCTGTGACTTGAAACAGTTATATCTATATCCCATCTACCCTATGTGATTTATTTCTTCCTAATGCTTTCAGAGCAGCTTTCACTTCTCTTTCTAGAACTGCAGGTTCTTCATCATAGAAATCCTCTTCAAAGGAGTGTGATATCTTTCATCTCTTCTGCATAGGTGTTCAGTATACTGTTTCCACCTTCTCACTGCTTTCTCAGATAGTGTGCTTACCTGTTGGTCATTCAGCATTCCTAATCTGAGTTTCAATTTCTGTTTGGTTCCTTGGATCTTCTGGAAGTGATCTCATGTTTCCCCTCTTTTGTTGTTCTCTTCTATTTCTTTGCACTGGCCATGATAATAGTTCTCTTTGTCTCTATGTGACAGTTGCTGGAAAGCTGCATTCAGGTTTCTGATGCTATTTCTGTCATTTTGTACAATTTTAAATGTTTCATCCGTCATCCACTTAGGTTTTTCTTTTTCTTTTTTTGTTACAGGAATTGTCTTTTTGCTTTCTTCCCCAACCATATACGTATCTGGTTTTAATCCACAGTGCTTCTAGTTTATTTGCCCCACTGGACAAAAGGTGTAACCAGAGATTATCTGAGGCTATTCAGCAGTGCAATTAATCTAAAGATTAATTTAAATCACAGCAGATAAACAGGGAATAAGATCCAGAAAATGAAGGCACAATATAAAAGAAATCAAAGGAAAACCAATGAATTTCCAGCACAAAGCAGCATAATACAATGCAATGGTGAAATGAAAAGTGCAAAGCAGAATGTGTATTAAAGTATCAGATAAATTACAATTATGCAAATTTAGCCACAGTTAGCTTTTTATAAAACACTGTATTTGTCCCTAACCTTCTACCAGCCCTCTAGTTGAAGCTCATTGTGCTCAACAGTCTTTGGCTTAAAAGATTAAGAAAGAAAAACATGTAGCTTCAAGGAACAGGTTCTTGAAGACTCAAGGGAATGTGCAGAATTGATGCAGATGAATCCAGATGGAAAAATCAGAAGGAAAAATGTAAAATAAAGTAATGTAATCACTCTGTGTGTGAGAGAGAGGGAGGGAGGGAGGAATAAAAGAAGACAGTAAGGGAGGTATTGTTGTTGTTGTTTAGTCGTTTAGTCGTGTCCAACTCTTCGTGACCCCATGGACCAGAGCACGCCAGGCCCTCCTGTCTTCCACTGCCTCCCGGAGTTGGGTCAAATTCATGTTGGTAGCTTCGATGACACTGTCCAACCATCTCGTCCTCTGTCGTCCCCTTCTCCTCTTGCCTTCACACTTTCCCAACATCAGGGTCTTTTCCAGGGAGTCTTCTCTTCTCATCAGATGGCCAAAGTATTGGAGCCTCAGCTTCAGGATCTGTCCTTCCAGTGAGCACTCAGGGTTGATTTCCTTTAGAATGGATAGGTTTGTTCTCCTTGCAGTCCAGGGGACTCTCAAGAGTCTCCTCCAGCACCACAATTCAAAAGCATCAATTCTTCGGCGGTCAGCTTTCTTTATGGTCCAGCTCTCACTTCCATACATCACTACAGGAAAAACCATAGCTTTGACTATGCGGACCTTTGTCGGCAAGGTGATGTCTCTGCTTTTTAAGATGCTGTCTAGGTTTGTCGTCGCCTTCCTCCCACGAAGCAGGCGTCTTTTAATTTCGTGGCTGCTGTCACCATCTGCAGTGATCATGGAGCCCAAGAAAGTAAAATCTCTCACTGCCTCTATATCTTCCCCTTCTATTTGCCAGGAGGTGATGGGACCAGTGGCCATGATCTTAGTTTTTTTGATGTTCAGCTTCAGACCATTTTTTGCACTCTCCTCTTTCACCCTCATTAAGAGGTTCTTTAATTCCTCCTCACTTTCTGCCATCAGAGTGGTATCATCTGCATATCGGAGGTTGTTGATATTTCTTCCGGCAATCTTAATTCTGGTTTGGGATTCCTCCAGTCCGGCCTTTCGCAAGATGTATTCTGCATATAAGTTAAATAAGGGAGGTATAGAATCTCCCAAAAGGAGTAGTCTAATTGTAAAAACTGAAACTTCTCTCAGAATCAAGACAAACTGAGGTGCAAAGGCTCCAGAACAGTTACAATCTGCAAAAGTTAAAATTATTTGAGAAAAAGTGAACTGAAAAGCATCTGCATTGAGCATGAATGTGAGTGTAAATGAGTGTGACTCTGAGTCCGAGTCTCCTTATCCCAAGCAACAATTATGTTTTGCTCCACTGGTGCCCCTAATTTTCCTGTATTCTGGCTGGCCTCTTTACCTTCCCCCTTAAAAATTAGTTCTGTGTTGGTAGATGACAAGTTGGGAACAAAACTGCATTTCACCACCTTTCTTTGTAGCATCTTATAAGGGTACCCTCTGGGCCTGGAGCCACTGAAAGTATCCAACCTTGTAGCCTGTCTGTACTGTTCCATTGTGTTCCAGCTCGGCTTGCATAAAAGCTTTCAATTTCATCTTCTTCAGCATCTGTAACTTGGAGCATAAACTTGAATAATGGTTTGGTTGATAGGTTTCCCCCAGAGCCTGATGGATATTATTTTGTCGTACTTTGCATTATAGCCCCTAACTGCCTATTCTACATTGTGTTTCAATGTTAGAATCACTCAATTTCTTCTGGGCTTGTCATTTCCGGAGTAGAACACTGTATAGTTGCTTGACTGTAAACATCCCATTCCAGTCTATTTTAGTTCCCTGACACCATGCACTGTAATGTTTATACATTCCATTTTGTACTTTACTGTTTCCAGCTTGCCTTGATTCACACTTCTCACATTCCATGTTCTCATTGTATGTGTTGTGCCACATTAGACTTTCCTTTCAATTCTGTGCATATCAGACACTACATGTCTTTTCAGCTTTAATCTAGTTGTGGTATTAGCAAGTGGACTATTCACACTTCCCCTTTGTTCTTCTCTAGTAGCTGTTTGAGTGCTTTCCAACCCAGGTGTCTCATCTTCCAGCACTATCTATCCATTTTGGACTGCTCATCATAGGGTTTTCATGGTAAGGAAAATTCTATAGTGGTTTACCATTGCCATCTTCTGTGCAGTACTAACAAAAGTTATCTTGAGTGTTACCATTGTTGTCTCCTCTGCAGTGTCACCTTCAGCTACAGCTGCTACCCAGTAGATGCCCTCCAGACGTTTCTCTGCTCCCATCACCATTTGAACTATCCATTCTCTTCTGCTGATGTGGCTGTTACTCCTGAAGAGGGTTGATGCATCTTAGCCTGGTGCCTCAGCTGTGACCATTCTGCCTTGAGTGACCCTGCCAGGAGTCCAGGCTTGTAATGGAGTCTGGCCTCCTAATGGTATTGCTCTCTGTTTCTCTGACACAGTCAAATGCCTTCACCATGTTAAGGTGTGCATCCATGAAGGGGAGTCATGTTATTACTCTCATTTTTCAGTCCACCAGAGATGGGATAAACTAAATTTCACAAAATATGTGGAGTAAAATCAGATTTCAGCCTACACATTTTCCGTCATTTTCAGATTCTCCTGTATGAAAATCTCAGGTGTTCCTTTCTGATGTTCAATGTGGTTTTAATGAACCATTCTGATGAATGAACCCAAGCTGTTCTTGAAAGATCAGCAGTTATGATGTTTCAGTTTCTTTGCCTCAGCTACCTGCACTGTCATGGTGGTGACAGTAGTAAGAGTACTACTGCTAGTAGTACTACTACTGATAATAGAATGCTGTCAAATCAGTTCTGACTTATGACACTTATCAGAGTCTTCAGAATATTAATAGTCAAGTATTTACCAGTGCCTTCCTTAATGGGGGTGCTCTGGGATTGTGCAAATTGCCCAAGGCTCCATGGGCTGTCTGAAGAATCAAACTCCCAAACTCTGGCTCCATTGCTAGCCATCCAACTCATTAAGCTATCCATCCCTCATGTACTGATAGCTATGTACAAATAGCTCTTCCAAATTCTCAACTCTGTTTGTGGGAAAAGAATTTGGGCATTTACCTGTCGAAAGGAAGGAATATGTCTGAGAGGTTGGGCTTACTATTAGCAGTAATTACAGTACCACTTTGTTCTTTTTTCTGTCAGAAAAAAAGAGTTTTCCCTCAGAAAAAAGAGTTGTTTTGTTTTCTGCACTGCAAATGCAAGGAGCTACAGTGGCAGCTATGCTGGCAGCCTGGTCACTTTCTCTAGAAGTGAGAAAAACAAAACCCTCAGAATGCTTCTCAGAAAAAAGTATTCTGATAAATGTTGGCCCTGAACATGATTCCAAGGCTCTCAAACATTATATTTTATTGTACACCCATCTTGTCTGTCCTGCAGATGCTTATAATACAGTTCTTGTCCTGTACATCTAGTGCACCTTGTGTAGTCCAGAAGATTTGAGGGAGATCATTGGTGTCCAGGTCCAGGAAAAAAAGAAACGGACTACAGGCTACCACAACCATATTTGTATAACGGAGGATAAGACATAGGTACTCTCCTCAAGCACCCTAAAAAACACTGGACCTCACCCATGAGAATTTCTCTGAAATTCCCCCTTTGAAATTTCTTTCTGAGGGGATTTTTCTTTCTTTCTTTTTTTAAAAAAATCAGTGTTGACGGCTGAAATCCTGATGGGAGAAATGAGTACTTCTTGGGACAGTTCATGCCGAACTATTGAGATGAGGTGAACTCAGATGTGTGGGAGTGACTGATCCTTTTTTACAGCTCAAATATTACAAAGGCAGGATGGGTGCAGGGTGACTATGAATGAAACAGGTTTATTTAAAAAAATCATCTAGGCTGGGACCTTCACGTGACCATGATATTGAAGGAACACTGTTTCTTTCCTATAATTGAGATTTCTGTCACAAATAGAACCAGTTGAATGGAAATTCCACTCTTTTAAAATGAAAATGAGATTAAGATCAGAATTCTGCCAGCAAGATTCCAAAAACACATTAAAGGAATCTTGCATATATACGAAGAATCATGGATTGGGGCAGAAAAGCACTGCTACATCCCAAATTACCTTGGTATTGACCAACCAGTTAATCAATATGCCCTGTGAAATCTTCCCACTCAGACAAGGAGGCAGGACAGGCAAACCCATGCTCCTGCCAGGGACTGGTTGAACAGCTGAAGAGGTAGAGGACAGGAGTGCACACTGGCTGGTGAGTCGGTCATTGGCTGGGGAGGCAGGAGAAGGTGCCATGCATGGCACCACAGGTGCCATGCATGTGAACTGGCAAGAACCTCTGTACTGAGGTTCGTGCCCATCTCTAAGGATATACATTCATATATTCAGAAAGAAAAAATAGCACAAAAGAGCCCCATTCACATTTAATTTGGATTTATTACAAATCAACACTAATTGGAATTAAATAAGTTGTGTTTTGCATTTTTGATTTTTTTGAAAATAAAAAACTTAATTTTTTAAAAAATAACCCACCCACCCCAAATGAACATAATTCATTCTGTACTGGCCACACTAACTGAATATAAATGAATGCTTGCCAAGAGATAGAAATTATGGTAATAATTTTAAATCTGAAAAGTGCAAGAATAAAAATACACAGCATGTGTTTTCTTCCACTGCATGTCTGTGCTGTCAAGTCAATTGTGATATATGGTGATACTTTCCAGGATTTTCCAGGTAGAGTACTCAGAGGTGCTTTACCAATCTCTTCTTCTGGGGGTGCTCTGGGATCGTGCAGCTTGCTCAAGACTACGCAGGCTGGCTTTTCTCCTGGAGTGCACAATGAGGAGTTGAGCTCCTAGCCACAGCCAGATACCTAACTGAGGGTGTGACTACACTGATAAATAATGTGGGAAATGCTCCAGGATTGGGACAGTCTGAGTTGCATTATTTTCCATTGACTTCAATGACGTACAAGCCAATGGGAAGCAGCCCAGTGTCCCCACCACTGCCTTCTGCATTCTTTCCCTCTGCCTCTGAGTCTTCTACTTTTTTGAAATCAAAAGCATTCAGATCAGTTCAGATAGTGCTATTGTTTGAGCTGGTGTGTGTGTGTGTGTGTGATTGTGATTGAATGTGACTGTGTGTGTGTTATTGTGATTGTGTCTTTGTATTTCAAGAAATCCCAGCCTGCTACAGTAGCAGTGAAAGAGGCAGGCAACAGAGAAACTGGCTGCCATTTAAAGCTGCTCCTTCTCAAACCTAGTGCCTGGGTCTGCATCTTCCCTTCCCATTCCATTTCTTGACAGGAGCAAGTTATCCATCAGCCTTATTTCCACGTTTTTAAAATAGCTCTGCTCTAACCATGCCTCCTGCAAATCTTGACAGCCAGGGCAGAGCTACCTTAACAAGCTGCAAACAAGGCTTTTGGATGTCAATTTCCTCCACTCTCTGCTGACTCCTCTGCTGAAGCAAATTAACCCAAGAATACCTGACTTCCCAGATACAAGTTCATAGGGGACCCATTGACTTTCTGCTGTGTAGTCATGCCTTCACCAATCTCTATAATCTTCTTCAAAAGAGTGGCTTTTCTTCAGGCTGTCAAAAAGAGCTGGGGACAATTCCCAAATGCATTCTGTGGAGCATTCAGCTGTGACTAAGCAGATGAAGGAGGAGGGGGCTATACAAATGAGATAGGCTGGACACCACTAGAAAACAAAAGCAAGCACTTCTACTTAGGTCTCCATGTATACCACATAAATGAAAAAGCATGAGGATTCCAAAGTGCTATTAATAAAGATTTTTTTATTCCTTTATTGATAGAGCAAAGTAGAAATAATTTGAAGCATATTTGTGAAGGACTAACTGAAAGGCAGGAGACATGCTGGAACACCATCTATTAGTGGACAGTAATTCACCCTATCTCACAGCTCCATTTGTTCATGCATCATCTAATAAGATGACATTTTAATACCAAATAAGAATGATGAAAGTTGCCTGAATTTGTGCAATTTATTATCGGCGTCAAGCCATATTAGTTTTGCCAGCACCTGACTTAAATTTTGCTTAGGATTACTGCCTCCCAGAATCAAAAGTTATTATTACCTAGTGGAATTTCATTTCACAGTGCTACTAACACAATTAAGATGGAGCTAACCACAGGTTTGTCTCTGAGCCTTAAGCAGAGCACTGCTAGCTTCATGCAGGGTGCCTGCGTCTTACACACTTCCTTACAGCTGCTGTGTTTGGTGACCATCTTGAAAGAAGAAAAGAAAGACAATACTGTTGTCTAGACACCAGCTACTCTTGTTTGGCAGTGGCAGAACAAGGCGGGATAGCCACACAACACAGGGGCTTAAACGGTTTTTAAAGTAAAAATATCACTAGCCATTACATAACAGTTGGGCATGAACTGCCCATTTGGGAGTTTGTGCTGGTTCGTTTCGCAGCTAAACAGGTGTTCAATGGTTCCCAACCCTGCCTCCTCTGGTGGGTGCCCACTCAGAGGCAGTGCCCAGAGGAAGCAGGGCAGGGAAGCTGAAGTGCTGCCTCTGAGTGGGTGCCTGCCAGAGGAGGCAGGGCTGGGAACCACCAAACACCCTTTGGCCAAGAAACGAACTGGCACAAACCACCAAACCAGTGGTTCATGCCCATCTCTACTTGCCATTTTTTTAAAAAATCTATATATCCTCTCCCCTTCTTTTTCTCCTTGTCCAACATTTTCACATGAAGGTACTTCTAATGTTTCTTTCAAAGCTGTTTTTAGTTACACCACAAGGATTTTTTATATATATTGTACAACATTAAATAGAGTGAAACCACATAACTTTCCTACAATTTCATTTTGAAAATATGCTCTACTCCTGCATGTTTTGGACAAGCCTCCCTTTCTCACTACTGTCTCCTGTCACCACAGCTCAGCCCTTTCCTGCTGCAGTCTTTTCAGGGACTATAGGAAGCTTATTGGGAAGATGTGGCAGCAAAACACAATTTTGGATTGCAACCATGAGGGGCCTGAGTGTTAGACATCTTTAGCCATCACCACAGAACTGTGTATCTTGGGGTTACTTGAAAAGAGGGAATGATTTTTAAACCAGCTTAAATGTGTAGTGTGGAGAAACCCTAGAGAGCCAACGCGGTATATCACAGAATCATAGAATCATTGAGTTGGAAGGGGCCTAATAAGGCCATTGAGTCCAAACCCCTGCTCAGTTCAGGAATCCGAATCAAAGCAGATCTGACAGATGGCTGCCCAATTTTCTCTTGAATGCCTCCAGCATTGGAGCACTCACCACCTCCTGAGATAATTGATTCCATTGTCATACTGCTCTAATAATTATGAAGTTTTTCCTTATATGTAGCCTAAATCTGGCTTCCTGTAGCTTGAGTCCATTATTACGTGCCCGGCACTCTGAGATGACTGAGACAGAGTGTAGGACTGGGACTCAGGAGAGCTGGCTTCACATCCCTACTCAGCCATGGCAATTCACTCGATGTGCTGATAGTAAAGCACTGGTCACATACCTTGATAACTCTGTGAGGGCTGTCATAAATTGGAAGTGACTTTACAGCATGTAACAAAAATAGACTAACCTAGAAGCCTGACCAGGCTAAGAATGGATGAATTTGTCAATTTCAGTTCCACTCAGTTCCTCCTTTTTTCAACCTTAAATTCACTTTGGCCAAACTAAACAATCCTTTCTCCTTTTAGACAGGATGCTTGGGAGCAGAATGTATTTATTTTTGTTCCAATGCCCACCTGAGGTACATATTTTTGACTGGAGAATTATGTCACAAGAAACTGTGGAAAGTCAGCATCTGTATATTTCACTTACTAGTTCAGGGGGTACCAATTAGGTAATTATGCTTGAAAATTTGGACAGAACAAAGTTCTTCTCCATCCCTACTCCAGACAGAGGTGATCATGTTCCTGGAAATGCCATATGACCCTTTGAAAAACAGGGATGCAGCATCTAGGGGTTAGTAAAAAGCCCAGCAACTATGAGCTCAAAATGTTGTGTGAATGTTTCCACAACTTCAGTGCAAGCATTCCAGTGTAATATGTCCGTGGATCAGGCAGTCTTCACCTCCCACTTTCCCCAAAGGTACACATTATAATGAGAT
Source organism: Intellagama lesueurii (assembly GCA_037013535.1). NCBI lineage: Eukaryota > Metazoa > Chordata > Lepidosauria > Squamata > Agamidae > Intellagama > Intellagama lesueurii. Next base: position 118,978,950 of record JBAJHW010000001.1, read on the forward strand.
TCTACACCAGACTTTAGTTTGGTATCATGGAAAGGAGCAGTCAATCAAATCTAAACCCAAGAAGGCTTTGGAGAGACATCTAAATACAAGGCTCATATAGGTAATGCTACCAGATTGCTGGGATAACACAATTAAAGTGTCTATATTTTGTAACACCTGTGTCATTACCTCAGGGAGAATGGCAGCTCAATATGATTGGCATTCTTTAAATTTTTTGCTGTGCCTTGAAGCTCTGATTTCTCTCTCTCTCTTTAGACTGAGTCACATGGATTAGAGTTGCTGTGGTAATTTTTGGAATGGGGCAGAATAATGATGCTGCTAGTACAAACCTTGTGACCTGTAAGGTCAGGTTGCCAGTGCAAGCTGTGCAACAATGTGTTATCCACCTGGCAACGCAGACTCGAGTGCCTATGGAGGTGTGAAAAATACAGTTGGCAGTGAAATTGCAATGGTGGGCATGACACCTGCTGAACACCACAACAAAATAAGTATCTTCTTAGTTTTGTCTCTCCAAGGATGTTTTTGGCCCCCTTTCCACTCCACTTCATGTCAGCAAACACTGGGAGAATCGTGACAAGGGACTGCAGGGGGCAAAATTGAGGTGGGAATTCCACCAGCAATCTTCAGATGGGATTACTGCCTTATATTCCAATTCCAATTCATAATGTGTTTTTTCCACATTTCAATAAGAAATAATGTCTCCATAGCAATGGTGGCTGGTCCATTAGAGTGAGCATGGCATTGCTTCCCACCTTTGCCAAATGAATCTTGCATCAAGGATGAACCAGTGCCCCTTTGAACCTGACATTGGTGAGGTACTGTCAGATCCTGCAGACCCTGGATCCTCAGAGATCCAGGAGGCCAAAGCCACAAACCACTGTGTCTCTGTGCTCAGTCCTGGACTCTCGGGATCTCAGGAGCCTGAACAACACCCACACCCACACACACACACACACAAAGGCAGCTCTAGAGCTGAAGCAGCAGAGACTGGGGCCCCTCCCAATCCATGCAAATACAACAGATTGAAGGCACACACCTGGGTAGAGATTCCCAGGAGAAGCGCTGAGTGGCAAGGAAAGAATCCTTTTGAGAAGAGGTTTCCTCAAGAGTAGGAGTCTACTCAAAGGACTGTGCTTCTAACCATGGCAAATGTCTGCAGCTGGGGTCAGGTTGTGGCTCCAGCTGCCCAGCTATACAGACATCATTCTAGGAGTCTATTTTGTTGGGAACAGTGGCTGAAATCTTATTCCACAAATTATGTCATGCCATATTTTTTTAAAAAATAGACCATTTCCAATCCCCTTTCTCCAAAGGTCTTAAGGCTCCCGTGGAATCCTTTTCATCACTGGGAAACTGTTGGGGCTGCAGGACAAAAGAGGGAAGTCTTTAATTTCCAAAAATTGTCAGCAGAGAAATGACTTCACCAGTGGCAAGGATTTTTGGAAATTAAAAACTTCCTCCTTGTCCTTTAGCTCCCAAGGACTTCTCCATGATGATGGGATTTCTGTGGGAGCCTTTGGAGCTGGGGCAGGGGGCAGGAAGTTTTTTATTTTTGAAAATCACAATCACTGATGATGCCTACAGAGGCTTATGGTAGCCCTGCTGCAGGGTAGATATACCAACAGGACCCCATGTCTGGGGGCCTGAGTTTGTGGACAGGTTTTCATAACCTGGCACTGACCTAACCAATACTCCTGCCTAGGTAACCAGCCTTGCTCCCACTCAGCTCCCACATGGGCTTGATCCTGCCAGTCACTAATAATAATGATGATGAAAAAGCCACCCACTATTGTAGGTTATCAATGCAGGGCTGTATTTTTTCTCCGACATATTTCCTCCTACATATTTCTTACTCATAGATCCACACAGAACCCAGTGGTTCTAAAGATTCCTAAGTTGATGCTTCGCAGAAAGATGATTTGGGGGTAGGGGGTAAGAATTTGGGTAAATTCCAACTTAATTTGAGAGCTTCAGAAGCACACCTATCCAGCAAAAGAACAAAACACTCCACTGGAAATCCAAAACCACTGTTTAAATCCCTTCAGAGTTTTAGTACAAAATAAATATTTTAGTTTTTAATCATTTTGGAGCAAACGTATTCCTGAACTGTATAACTAAAAGTTGTAAGAGAGCTGTTATGATGCGTCTCAGTGCCAAGTGACTTGACCTACAATATTGCATAGTCACTCTGAACGTAGACCAGCCTATCGTAAGGATCCTTGCGAGCAAGGGAGGAAAGAAATTGCACCTTTCTGTACAGATTGTTACTCATGTGAACCCTCACAGAGTTGAATGGCTACTTTAATGTTAATTCATAACAAATAAAGTACCTCCTGACATTTCATAAAATTTAAGATTATTTAGCCTCAGAAAGAGGTGACTCAGTTGAAGAGCTGAATGTCTCAAAAGGCACAGCTAAAAAAATCCAGCCAGGCCTAGCATTTTATGCTCTTTCCCTAATTAAAGAACAAGAGGTCAGTCAAAGTTAATGACAGCCAAATTTAAAACAAATGAAATGAAATACTTCCTCATTGAGCATTTATGCACACTGCAGAGGAGGTCACTGTGTCAAATACCATACCTGCATTTTAAAAGCGCTGGGCAATTTTATGATAGTCCGTAACATTTATAACTTTACCTGAATTACTGCCTTTTCATGCCTCTGGGCATTATCTGATCACTGGAAAGGACAAGAGGATTAAAAAAAAAAAAGCCCACCTTCCTTCCAGTTTTCAGCTCGATAAATGCGGTTACTGCTTTTACTTGTTGCCATCTCAGCATCTTACCTAAGGTGCAGTCCTCTGTGCTGTTAATGCTTTTATTTGATCCAAAGTTATGCCCTCTTGTTAATACTGAATTCCTCAATATTCTTTCTCCTTTACTAGACAGTTATGTAGTCCCTCACAACCTTGGTTAAATCTGGAAGTTAAGTCATGGCAACAGGACTTCTTTCTTGTTAGGTTGAAACGTTTCGCTACTCATCCAAGTAGCTTCTTGAGTCTGAGGAGAGTTGGTAGGAGACTCCTGATATATACTTCCCACTGGTCTGAATTGGCTAATAGGATATATCAGGGATCTCCTACCAACACCTGGATGACAGAGAATCTTCACAGATATAAACCTTGGTTAAACAACATATTTTCTGATTTTTTTTTTTAAGTTAACAACTCAGTGAAGGAAAAGGAACAGAGGCAGGGCAATAAGGCTGGCATTCGTATCTTGCATCCTAGAGTATCTGCCCAAGCCTCATTGCAATGCCAGGACCCACCACTGATACTGCTCATGGGACTCCATGTTGGATGATTTATGTCAGTTGCAGAATGGTATCTTAACACTTATGGAAATCCCATTGAATCAACGGGATAGCTCTGTAGCTGAGACTAGCACATAGGATATCAGCCTTAGTCAGCTGGACCAGTGAGACATCTGCCATTTTAATTTCCCACAGTGCTTTGGAGTGGTGCTACATTAGGGGCATTGTATATAGCTAGCCCCCAGTCTCATGAAGGTGATTGGCTCACTGCTACTATCCTGTGCTACCAGTGCCTAGAGGTAAGGACGCCAATGGGATGGAGTTGATATAGAAGAAGGGAAACCTGAAAAAAAAATTATTTTGGACTACAACTGCTAGGGGGGGAAAAAATCCAGCCCGTCCTACCATTTTATGCTCTTTCCCTAATCAGAGAACAAGAGATAGTTCAATGTTAATGGCAGGCAAATTTAAATGAACTTCAGGAAAACTTTATAACTGCTCAAGCGGTATGACAATGGAACCAATTACATTGTGATACTCTGACTTGGATTCTTGCATTAAGCAGAGGGTTGCACTCAATTGCCTTATTATTCTGTGAATTCCCTAGCCATGTGTTTTAAAAAAACTTTTCCAGACTCCCTGACTAAGCCATCAGCATATACTTTGCATGGGACCCATTCAAACCTGAGGCTAGACCTATAGCACAACATTAGGAATGTAAAGAAATTTCCCTGTTGATGAGGTTCCATGGCATCTTGATGTTATGAGAGATGCTTCTTGATTCTCCAACCCCCTGGAGAGATCTCACCTCCAGTGTCACTGAGATGCCAAATGGACTATTGCCTATTGTGGTTTTTCCAGCCTGCATAGAATATACTTGAATACTGGAAAATTGGGATCTTCTTCGCTTTGTGAAGCTAAGTAGTAAGCACAAGAGGATGGGCCAACTCAAGGAGTGGTATTTTTAAATACTGCAGAATTGTGCATGTTGTACAAATTTGTACAAAAAAAAATCCCACCAATCTTGAAAATTTGCAAAATCTCTTCTAAACTGGTGTGGGATTGGATTGATAATGTGAAACTTCTCCATCAATAAAGGATGGGTCCTAAGTCTCGTCACATCATATGAAGTACACTCTTGTGTCCATCTATTTTTCTTTTTTTAAAAAAAAAAAATAAGCAAACGGTTTACTAATGGTGGTCTGCAGTACTTATTTAAGTATTTTTATGCCATTTTTCATTTTACAACATCTGGAAGTAGTTTTATAATACCGCAATATGAAAACCAGAAAGTAACAATGAAATCAACTGATAAGACTGTAAAACAGTAATAAAACTATAGAACAGTAAAATATTTCATTAAAACAGCCAATCATGGGAAGTCACAGATAGAAAAGAAATGGAGAAATCCAGAAGGAAGACAGGGAAATCTCTTTTCAAAACAGAATGTACCATTTGGTCTAGTTTATTGACAGTGTTTTTCTTGTTTACCCGTCTAAAAAGAACATCTAAAATACTCTTTTTTATTATTATGCAAATTGTTTTTGAACACATACAGAAACATTTGCCTCTTCACTTTCTCATTGAGTCTGAAAAATAAACACCAACAAAGCTGATGGTAACTATCTATATAAATAGTCTAATATTTTTCTAAATGGGCCCATTTGTTTGGTCCTGTAGGAGCTGTGAGACTATTAGCCCCCAAATTGCTTTCTCTCTTCTGATGCAGCTATCTCTGCTCAAGAAAACAAGATGCCATTTTCATTTTTGCAATTTGGCCTTACAAATTAAATTCGCATACACTTCCTCATGTCTGCCGGTGTCTGTTCATCACTGAGGCGTTGTTTTGGCCATTTCTTTTCCTTTTTCATAAATATCAAAACAGAAACAAATGAAGTAAAGTCCTGCGGAAGAATTCCTAGTAACAACCTCCCTCCACTGCTCTATCCATCAGTACGGAAGCAACTTTATCTGTGAGTAAAGGGACTAGAGTGCATAATCTGACACCCTGTTTGGTCAATAGGAAGAGATGATTTTTTTCAAAGGGAATCCTATTACCAAAGAAATGGTAGATAAGGCAAGGTAATGGATAGAGTAACATTCTCATGCACTGTTTCTCATTAGTATATTCTGCTGCTGGAATCAAAATGGAGTGTCCAAAGAGCATATCAATAGCTGGTCAATTATAATGTTTCTGACTCTAGCTGATAAATTAGGGTCTGATGTGATAAGATGGCATGGCAGTGTTCTCCAGTGGTTACATCACCTTACTGAAAACAGACACAGCTACAAACAGGGATGCTATCATAGCCATGTGTGTCTATCTTAGAGCAAAAAAGTGCTTCCTTAGAAGCAAAATGGCTGTTTCCCAATCCATGTCTTTGTGGCAACGTAAAAACATGCATTGCAAACAAAAGCTGGCAATATACACTTTTTAAAAAATCATACACTGAGGTTATCTGAGTGTGAGGGTGCTAAAAATCACACATAGAAAGGATATGTTTGTAATATGGCAATGAGTTCTTCTGAGGTTTACCCCTGATTTTAAGGTTGAGAGTACATGGTTGAATATTGTTGGATTTGCTGTGGGTGTAAAATGAATGAATTCACTTTTTTATAATCACATGATACAAAGGCCAATTCGAATTAAGCTTTTTGCTCTCAACATGGAGGCTTTTTCATCTGTCATTGCAAGCTTCTTGTTTCAACACTTTCCCCCGTGTGTTCGGTTGTTTCATTCTCCTAAAGGATAGGGATCATGAATATGGGTAGTATTCTGGTGATATACTAAGCTGGGTGTGATGTTTTAGACAGCAGGAACACCCCCCCCCCCCGCAATCTTACTCTTTAATTGTCCTAACACATTTTTAAAAACAAACTACCAAGTTTAGCAGTAGGAATACCTTATCCCCACATTGATATACTAGTTTAGCTCTAGATCATTTTTGCACCCCCCAAAGGATAAAAAAGTAATATAGAAACAAATCTGACGAACTCCAGCAGACTACTATGTTTCTGTAGTATGTATTTGTTGATATGTTATAGAAAATTTTGGAAATCTGTCCCTTTCCCCTAGTGCTGTGCAATACTTTAAACAACCCATCAGCTTTACAATGAACCGTAAAAGGATAGCTAGGGATCGGAAGAGGCTACAATAAAAGGAAGGGGGTTGTGGTGCAAATCAAACCATATCAGGTTAAGGGGCCAGTACAGACACCGGCTCTGAAACAATCTGCAGTCTCCATGTGATCACCTAATCTGAATAGAAATGAAAAACAGGTTGTGAATCAAACTACAGCAAAGTCGAACTGCTTCCATTTGGCTTGCCAATGTAGTCACAGGCAGTTTTCAAGTTTCCTTTTGAGGACTGGGGTACCTTCCTTTAAATAAGTTGGGAGTCCATAGTACAGCAAGGGGCATAAATGTGATTCACACTTGGGTTCTGCATGAAGCAAATACAAAAATATCTGCTTTCCGTAATTCTTCCCCACAGTCTGCCAGGTTCTCTCCATCTGCTTAAAAGAGAGCAAAATAATACAATGGAGAGAAAAACAATACAATGGAAATAATAACCAGGAGCAGGCATATGTGACCGGCCCCCAAATTTTTCATTTTATTAACATGGCAGGTTGAGAGACAGAGGTTAGCCATGGTCAACTAGCAGAGTGATCTTGACACAGCACTTTGAAAAACTACTGGCTGTCGCTCTCAGTATCTTCCAGCTAGTATTCTCTGTGGCTGGCTGAGGAATTCTGGGAGTGATAGGCCAAAAAGTAATCTTTCAAATATCTATTCCTAAGTATGTGTTGGGAGGAAGTGACTTAGTGGCCGACTTGTCACTTCACAACCCATGTCAACTCACACTGGTCTGGCCAGGCCAGGCCAGGATGCGTGTGTGTGTGCACGCGCGCGTGCGTGCACTACAAGAACGAAGGCTGCATCATCTCAAGGCAGTCCTTATTTACAAAGTGGGAGCTGTTACTCTTATCGGATCAAGAAACATGTTCTGTATAAATATACCAGTCAGCTTCCCACCACAAAACAAGTAGAAGTGAGGTTATTGTGGGCCTGGTTGTTAGAGATTCTGGATATCAGGACAAACAGCACAGAATAGCAGGCATAAGGTGAACTTCCATGCACACAAGAGTTTATGGTTTCCAGCTAGCCTCTCCCTGGTGTCCAGCTATTTCCTATTAGTATTAGTATTCAGAGAGTCTTGCAATGTTGGTTGTATGTTTGCTCTCATCTCTTTAACCTGTGCCTCTCCCTAGGACAAATGGTCCTCTACATCTTCTGATACTTCCCAATCAACTGTATTGCTTCCAGAACAACACTGACAACTGGAGTCCTGAATTCCTCATCCACACTGATCTTCATGAGGTCTTCCTCTCTTCTGAAGCTGACTCAGCAAGATGAGGCATGAGAGTAGGTGAATTTCACAATCATTACCATTTGAAACCAACAGGGATTAATTTAGCAATGGTTTTTTTTATGCTGCAGTTGATGGGCATGATCCTTCTGGGTTCTCTGAGGGAATTGACAGACTTTTTATCCAGCTGATCTGAGGCAACCCATGTCCTGCTCATGTTTAGCTTCTACTGCTGGCAGAAACACTGGGGGCAGGAGATCTACACCTGTGAGATTTCTAGAGACATAAGTGCCTTATACCCTGAATTAGCTGTAGCCCTCTAACCTCCACAGTGCCTTCTGAGAGTAATGTGTATACTAACAATGGCCAGTGAATTACAAAAAGATGTTTCATTAGTGTTGTGAAACTGACAAATGCAGGCACAGATTGTTATCTCAGAGTAATAACCCTGGATATCACCCTCTGCATACTGATGGGGTTTACAAAGCCTCATTGGAATCCCCCTCCTACAAAAGACTAGAGACATGGCCAATGCTTTCAATTTTGTTCCTGTGATATGCATCACAAATGAAGCATATTTCCAGGGAGATATGTATCCAAAAGGAGAAGTCGACAATGTTGATGACTACATTTGTTTAGATACTGCAATCAATTTTTGTATGCAAAGCTTTGTATGGTTGCAGGAGAAACTCATTTAATGGCTTGGCTTGGATCTTCATTGCTTCTTTTAAAGACTGAAATGTACCCCTCTCTCCCCCCCCCCCCCAATTTGGCAAGAAAGCTAATACACTCTCCTAAGCCCCACTGCTTGCAGTAGAATAAGTCTTTGCATACCTTATGCAACCATTCATCTTGTATTCTGCATGTGGATAAAGCAAGGACTCTATTGCACTACCTGATTTGCATAATTATTTTTTAACTGGAGATGTCCACAAGAGAAAATCATCTATCTTCCTGATGATTCTCTCTCTCTCTCTCTCTCTCTCTCTGCTTTGTGCATTTTATGAGTGATTTTTTCCCCCTGTGAATCCAGTTTGGGGTATATCATGAGTGCCTTTAGTCAAATCCTGAAAGAAGAAGTATAAGAAGGAAAGTGAGAGACAGCCAAGCTGTGGCGCAAAAGTCTCGACGCGCCCTGTTTCCTGTTGTTGTTTTAATTAAAATCAAAATCAACGGGAAAAGAAATTAGGAACGAGCTCCATCTCTGTGTGCGTAGAAGAAAATCTCGTGCACAAAGTTAGGTCAAAAGTCGCAGTGATAACTTATCAAGAGAAGGAATTATTGTACGAAGATGGTTGTTATTGTGTTGCTGCTGAGAAGAGGGGAAAATGTGATGCTAAATTTCGCCTCTGAGTTTTCTGTGTAAAGGGCAAAGTAGTGGAGATGACAGGCTGGATGGTCTTAGATGAGAAGTGTTTCATTCCTGAGAGGTGTTAGGACTCCATACATTCTGCAGGAAAAGAACAATCCGTGACATGCTTTAAGGTCAATGTGCAATATCTCTTCCATGCTGTTTTGGAAAGTCTGATTAGTCCTTTCAATGGTAACCTTTTCCGCAATGAAAATGTTTGCTTCCCTGTCATTAAAATTCACCCTCTCTGTTTGTGATCTTGACAGCTTGTAAGATTAAATTTTCCATATATCGATCGGGATGTGCCACCTCTTGTCAGGTTTTGATCACTAGAAACACAATTTTCCTTGTGTTGAGATAATGTACAGTGGATGTAGAACGAAAGTCAAGTGATGCATTTTTTCAGATAATTCTTTTCCCCCCCCTGACTGACAACCAATCATGCCCCTACACCAAATGAATGGCAATAATGCACAGTTTAGCTTGCAGCACTGTATAGGACAGCCTGTATTTGGAATTCTTTTTCTAATAAATCATGGTGGCTAAATGCAAATGAACTCTCCTATCTTTTATAACAGATTGCAAAGCGATGAAAGAAGTCTTGAACTGGCACTTGGTGTGGATTTTTTTTTTTTAAGGTACACTGATGTTCTTGTTTCTGTTCCAAATGTTTGAGGTGCTCTTCGTTAAGGTGCTCTCTGCCATGAATTGATCTGCTTTGCACCTCCTGAATAAAAGTGTGGATCTGAGTGTGTCTATCTGGTGGGATTTATCTGGTAGAATTTTTGCCTTTTGAAATTCTGGTGTGCAGTTTTCGTTGGGAAACCAGGAACAAAACACATTAAAATATGAATGGCAAGATGAAGTACTTTTAAACTTACATATTTTGTAAGAAAATGAGTTCACATTTTTATACACTTTTAACCTCAAAGCCACTTGACACCAGGGACCAATTTCTCAAGTTTGAGGTGTGACACTTGAATAATGTGATGTATGGAAGGCTTTATAATTTGTTAGTTTATGAGAAGCCAAGAATTTCTAAAATGGTGAAAAGGAGAAAAAAGGCAGTTTTGAAAGATTTGTTCGCCATGAACATTAAAAAAAAAAGCTACAATAACTCTTGAGCAGCTGTGGAAATGTAGTTAAACAAAGCTCTTTTAACACTAAAGTGTAAACACAGTCCAGTCAAGCTAATATCTCCCTTGTGTATATTTGAGGAGAGAAGCCTAGAAGGGAAAAAAAAAGCATTAACACATTCTCTCTCATTATGATTCACAATTAGAATGAAGTACATTGTGGGTTGTGTCACAAAGGATTTCACAAGACTACCAGATATATAAGTAAGTGTGTGTGAAGGAAATGTTAAAGCACTGAAGAAATATATAAGATTTCAGAATTGGCCCAAGGTATTTTTCTGCCTAAGGCAGACTGTAGCAAATGACAGTCACCCAAACCACAGGGAATGAAGTTATTTTGGCTGTCAGATGAGGCAGAAAATCCCATCAGCACCACTTTCTATATTAATTGCAAAGAAAATAAGTAACAGGATGCTGCCCTATTATGGCATCCGGTGCTTCACTGGGCCTAATGATAGGGTGGTTTAGCAATGATTAAGACCAATGTCCTATTTCTAATCCCAATTCCAATGGAACAATTTCTGCATGTCAAGTTAACACTTACCTAAATGCCATTAAATCAATGGGTCTACTCTGGTTGGGAGTAGCAACAGGATACTGGCCTCTGCTGGTGTTCCCCCATCATGAGGCCCTTATGGTTCCTCAGCCTTTCTTTTGTTCATTTCCTTCCCACCCTCACATACCCCTGTGTTCAAGACACACGTTCTTTCAGCCAAATACTATCTTTTAAGAGTGCTTTAATTAATGTTTTTATGTATACAGCCTGATTGACTATGAAGCAATAAAGTATTTGTACATACATTTATGTATGTTGCTCATGAGAAATACTCACATATTCCATATTTCTTCATGGCATTCATATACCATATGTATACATACTAAGACAATGCTATAAACTTATACAACATTATACAGAGGCAAATAGAGATTTGTCATGGTGTGTGCACACTCAATAGGCTGCACTAGCAAATCACAGCTCTTTAACTGCATGAAACACACAAACACATTTCCATTCATATTTTATAGTTGTAAGTGCATAAAGGTGCAAAGCACCATGATAAATTGAGGAAGCACCCCCTGTTTGGTTCATGACTCACGAGCCGTGACACATCCCTCTGTCTAACAACTGATGAACCTGAACTACTTCCTCCTCAACATGTCTTCTCTGAGAGGCTTCCCACTGCTATCTCTTTGCCCTGTCTGCTGCTAGACCGTGTGTGCTGACAGTTGCTTAAATTTCAGAGCAGCTGGAAATTCATAAACCTCAGCTGCTCTCTCAATGGCTAGGGAGGACGTATCCTCCAACCTACTGAGTTTGTAAAGAATTCTGTCTCTTTCCCACAACTTTTATTCTGTGAGTTATTAGGTCAGGAAAAGAGAACGTGAAAAACTACTGTTTTGTCCTGCATTATCTCTGCTTTAATTTGACACCTCATTAGTCTTCATATGATCTCAACAAGTATCCTGAAAGATCATCACAAATGGGCACTTTACAGCAACATCATATTAGGTTTGATAAGCAGAAGCCACAGGAAGTTTTCCTGCACTTCCTGATCTGAGGAATGCTTGTGGTGAATAGCAGATCTCCAAACATCAACCACAATCTCTTCCAATTGTACCAGGGGACAACAGTCACTTGGAGAAGCATATTGCTTAAACCACCATGTTCAAACTCTTGCTGAAACATGAGCGGCAATGCCAGTACTTTGGGGTAGGGATGAGCGAACCTGTTTTGCTTTCTCCCACATTCTATTTTTTAAAAAAACATCAAAATATTCTTCTGTCCCATTTACCAAAAAAAGGTGATATATATATATATATATTAAATTATTGCTCAATAGCAGTGCACAAACTCAGTAAGTGGGGAGAGAGGGTCATTCCCCCAAATTATATTCTGTTGTGATCGTAAACTGCCTATGCCCAGCATGGAGAGAATCCTGTTGTACCCAGGCAGCCATGCAGCTGTTAAAAATGAGGGTTTTTTTCATCAATGAGATGAGAACCCTCTTTTGGCAGAAAAGGGATACAAAAGGAGTGAAAGCAAGAATTTAAAAAGCAAAATACTAAAAGTTCTTTGCCTAGATGGATGGATGCCATGTTTTGCTTTCCTCCACATTCATATTGCATAAATATAACTTTCTACTTCTGTCATGTATTTGTGTTTGCTTGTTTGTTTTTAAATGGAATAACGTTTTGACATTTTCTTAAATTGGACACATCGATACCATGTTGAAGAAACCACTTCACATCTCAAAAGCTCGCCTTGCCATGCTACAGTTTCTGATCTTTTAAGGAGTATCAGGTTGGGAATGTCATATATAAGTATAGTAAAGCCTCTGGTGTTGACATGCAGGCCTCTTCCAGATGGAGCAAAAGCTCTACCCTGTTTTAGCCCCCGTTTCTCCTGGTTGGATGCAGGGCTTACGGAGATTTACATCCACACTGAACTTGAAAAAGTCACATCCCCAGAAGCCACCTTGCCTCTTTGAAATTCTTGCAAGAAATCCATTGTACTACTGGAGCTTTGTTCCACCCCCTTCCTTTTTTTATGAAATGTGAAAATGTGTTTCAGTCAAACACTTTCAGTAAGCAGTCTTTGATACGGAAATGAACTCTGTGTAGGAAATGACATAGTGTTAAACTTTGCCTCCAGAAGAAAAAAAAACATGCCTTTAGGAGGAACAAAAAACAAAGAAAGAGATCCTTGATGGACTTCGGAGTGCTGTAAAATGGAGTGGGGGCAAAGGCAGCTTATTGACCATATTTTTGCCCCCACCTGATCTTCCACAGAGAACTGCAGCAGGTGAGCAATTTCAAGGCTGCTTCTGCTCAGCAATAAGCAATATGCTCCACTTTTTGTCTTTTTGCAGCACAGTTGTTAAGCTTCAGGATCCAGGGGGTTCTAAGGCAACAGCCAAGCTATTAGCAGGTGCTTAGAGCAGCTGGAGTAACACAGCCACCTGACACAACATTACCCGGTAATTAGGTAGCTTATCATTAATTGCTTTACATGGCCTCCCAGGGTAGGGCATGGGGAGTAGCTGTGGACATCTGACAGTCCTCCCCATCTGAAAACTTGTAAAGTGGGGGAAATAACACGACAATGTTTTCCTGCTTCATTTGCACCCTGCTGAAGTCATCACCATGTGTGTTTCTACAACAAAGTTCATGGAAGCATTAAAAGTATGTTCACACTACAGGATTCGGCAGGGATATATAACATTAACTGTGCACGTTCCTTCCAACTTTGGAATTATATATGGGCTCATAGTATTATAACTACAAACACTATAAGGAGTTGTGTAGCACCATAAATCTTAATTATATATTATTAGTTCCCTGTTTTCTTTGCTTACTGTTGCTTTCAGTTTGTTGCAAATGTGTTTTAACATTTTTATTGTGTTTATGCTTTTTATATTTTGCACATCACCGTAATTAAATCCTCCTTTTTCTTTTGTGGAAAGGAAAGAAAGAAGATGGGAAAAAAGGCAGAATATGTTTTGAAAGTTTCCCTCAAAAGGGTGTCACTGAAGATGTTTTGAAAGTGGTATTTAACTCCACTCCAGATGCCCTATGTTAATTCAACAATATCCCCACAATGTTGAAAGGGATGTAAGGAAACGGGACTCTTTTAGCCCCTTAGATGGGTGGGTAGCAAGGTGGAGAGGTATGAAACAAAGTTTCTAATGGCATTGAGTTAATCAGCCTATTACCAAAACTCTAGAAGTCACACGACTTACATTATTTGTTGGTGTAAATGAGAGGATCTCATATCAAACTACAATATGCCATCTCTTGGCAGAAGCAAGACAAAGTACAGTAAAGGTTTGAAAGACCTGAAAGGAATCTCAATTACATATGATATTCAAATATACATGAGGTAGCATCACAGGAAAAGTTTACTAATAAGTTACATATAGCATGTGCCTGAGAAGATTCCCCATCACTTAAAGGTTATAGACGGTTTATATAATCGTAACAAATAGATTGAGACTAGTGCTTTGATGATACAGTGGTGCCTCCACTTACGAACGTCCCTACTTATGACCAATTCGACTTACAACCAGCTCCGGCTGCAAAATTTTGCTTCTACTTGCGACCGGAGCTTCCACTTATGAACAGAAAAAGGCAGGGGAAAAAGGCAGGAAATTCAAATTTCTAACTGTAGTTGGCGACGAGGCTGCTTCTTTGTAGCTCTTTCGCCCCAGCAGTTAGAGAGTGTGTGTCGTCGTCGGAGGCTTGGGGACTGCTTCCTTCTGCTTCGGAGTGAGCGTGTGTGTGTTTGCAGGGAGGTAAGGTGCTGTTTTCTGCTTTTTAAAAACTTCTGGGTGTTTTTGCAGTGTGGTTTTAGGCTGGGGGGGGGGTTATGTTTCTGTGCTGTGATGGGTCTTGGGGGTTTGTTTGTTTTTTTGGGTTCCCCCCCATTTCCAATGGGTCTTGGGGGTTTGGTTGCTTTTTGGGGTTTTTTCCCCCCATTTCTGATGGGTCCTGCATGCTTCCCTTGCTTTTTCCTTTGTTTTCTGTGCATTTCCGACCTTGTCCCTCTGTTCTCTGTGCATTTCCAATCTACTCCGTTTGCTTTCTGTGCATTTGCAATGGGTCCTGCATGCTTCCCTTGCTTTTTCCTTTGCATTTCCGACCTTGTCCCTCTGTTCTCTGTGCATTTCCAATCTGCTCCGTTTGCTTTCTGTGCATTTGCAATGGGTCTTGCATGCTTGATTGCTTTTCTTCCCCCCCCCCCCCTTCGGCCGGAAGGGATTAATCGCATTTCCAATGAGTCTTGCAGTTATTATTTTTTTTTAGTGATTTTTTTCTTTGGCTGGAACGGATTAATGGGGTTTCAATGCATTCCTATGGGAAATGGTGCTTCAACTTATGACCATTTCGACTTACGTCCATCTTCTGGAACGGATTATGGTCGTAAGTGGAGGCACCACTGTATTGTAAATCTTGAATATTCGTCTTTTTGGGCATGCTTGCTGGGGAATTCTGGTAAGTGTATTCCAAAAATTCAGGGTAAGTCACTTCAGCCACAAGACCGATTTCAATAGCTACTTTATAGGAGTATCTTATGGAGGCCAACTAAAATGGTTGTCATAGTAGCAACAGCCAGATAACAAAGATAACACTCAAAGATCTACATTTATTAGTCTCAAGGTCTGTTCTCTCCATAGCCTTGGCCCCTGGAGGACACCCTTTACTCTTCAGTGGTGCTGAGGTCTTGATAGTTAGCAGCATGAGCAGGAGAGAGACCAGATATGTACCAGTAGGTAATGCCCATGGTGTTTGTTAGTAGTTGCAGGAGTGCAACCCAACATCAGTCTCAGGTGCAGGATGGTCCTTTGTAGTTTCAGGAGTAGAACCTGGTGTAAGGTACGTATCTACAGCTTTAGGCCTGGGATAGTCACTAGTATTGCAGAAGTGAGGTCCAATGTCAGGTAAGTATTGACTGGTTGAAGCCTGAGGCTGAGGTAAGTAGAGCCAGTAGAGCAGCCCTACGGTCCTCATCCCCGTTCATAGAGTCTGTCAGGGTTAACCCAAGGGTGGCTTTGGCATAGACAACTGGGAATCCATACACAATGGGGCTGGTGGAGTGGACCCTGAGGTTCAAATGAGAGGGGTAGCAAAGGGTGTCATAGTGCCTGGCAGTGCTTGGCAGTATGCTGGGCTGAGTTAGGGTTAGGGTTGGAGGGGGCTCACATTTGGCTCCTTACAGCCCCAGCTGACCACAGGCCACCCTCTGGACTCTTCTGAAGGGCTCCCAAGCCTTCCTAGAGGCAACAGGTTTCTTCCCAAGAGACTGGCTCCCCACCCAGTGTGACCTGGCTAGCTTTGTGGGAGCTTACCTCTCTTTCACCTTCCCCACCTGTTTCTACCTCCAAACTCTCCTCTTGTACTCTTTATCTACAGCCTCTCATCCTCCACTCTACTCACCAAACTTTATATTCCTCCCTTTCTCATTGACTCCCATCCATCATCTGTCTCTCCTTGATGCCTCTTGTTCCCTAAATGCTTTTTCTTCTCCCCTTTAAAACAGCCTGCCTCCGTTTCCCCCCCCCCCCACTCTCTATGCCTGTGGCACTGATGGGTTGCCAGGCACCCTCCTGTTAAGATGCATTGCTGATGCCATTGCTAGGCATCACTGGAGGGAGAGGCCTGGTTCCTGGCTTGGCCTCCTTGCAGAGGTAGGGAGGCACATCGACCAACTGAGCTTCCCCCCCATGGTTCCAAGTAAGAATAAGAGGTATAGTGGTGGGCTCATGCACACAATTTGATAACAATATGCTAGCTGCAACTAGAAGCACCCAGAGATATGACAATACCAAGATCAGAAAAGCTGGAGACAAAATTTACTTTCTCTTTACTTTTACTTCCAACTAGCAAAGATACCATGTGCTTTGGCATAAGATAATAGAGAATCCATGGAATGACAGGGCAGCCCTTTTGTCTACAGAGCCGGAGGAAGACAACTGATTCTACATGCTCTGATGTTAGTGTGATGTCACCATATCTCAAGCTGATTCTTCAGGTTTGCAATTTCTGTCTTGGAAATTCATTTTAACTGACATCCTGTGGTTTCAACCCCTAACAAAAATATTTTTGGACTCTTCTGCAGAAACTGCAAGAGCCTCAATCACCAACTCTAGAACATGTTTCTGCACCTGAACCTATCTACACATTGACAGAAAAAGAAGAGGAAAAGTGTCATAAATGGTTTGCTGATTACCTGTCTAGATGAATGTGTGTGTAGAAAGAAACACACATTGCCTGGCACAGACACACTCTCACCTGCAGATATGCAACACAGCCTTTTTCTTCCTGCCAATTCTTGGTGAATCTAAACACATTTCAGTCACAAATTCTATTCATGGACTGAGGCATTTTAAAAGAACAAATCTTAACAGAGGGGAAGGAGAAGGTGAGAAGGGGGGTGGAAGACACCTGATAAGTAATAAATAAATGCATCACACAGGAAATTTAGGTTGAATTGATTAAGTTGAGAAAAGCTCACACGAATGCATATTATGATTCATAAGGCTGAAATCGAAGTGATGTTGAGAGCTGGCATTTTGTAGTCAGTGTGAGATTAGGACTATGAGAGACCTGGTCACATCCCCGCTTGGTTATAAAGACCACTAAATGCTCTTGGACCTGTAGTTGGCTGAAATCCTCTTGCTTAGTATTGTAAGTTTCATTATAGGCCCATTGACTCAGTAGAGATTTGGTGAGTCAACTCCTCCATAGGTTCCACTGATTCAATGAGCTGGCTCTAGTTCAAATTTATTATGCTAAATTAAGTTGCAAACAGAATAAGAGCATTTGAATCAGTGAAAATTATGGAGGTTATGACTCACCAAATCCCCCCGCCCCGTTTCAATGGGCCTACTCTAATGTTACTTCCTACAGTAAACAACAAGATTCCATTGCATCTCCACCTTAGCTACTTCACACATTATTAACCATCATGCAGCCTCTCTTCCCAGGGGCTTTTCTCCCCACTGAAGCTGAATGAAAAGCAACATTGGGCAGAACCTGGAAACCTTGTTTTTTGGACTATACTGGATGAAACGGGTGGGGTTCATTTCTCTCATCAAGGCCCACAAGGGTTTTTGTGCAGCAGCAGTAAAGACCCAGAAAGGGGATTGGGAAGGCAGAGTTCCAGATTGCGAATCTGGTCCATCTCCTCTCCAGATATTCTAGGAATTGTAGTCCAAAAAAAATATTTTCCCCATTTTTGGAGTTCATGCATTGTTTCATTTTATAGTCACTAAGACTCGTTGCTTCTTGAAGTGGTGTTCAAGGAAACTGCTACCATTGTGAGCTTCTGGAAGCTTTCAATGATTGGGAATGTTTGCAGTTGGCACCAAACAAATAGAGAAGTTGAGAAAATGTAACTTTGGGAACCTGATTCACTTAGGATTTTAGAGAGAACTTTAAAAGATAACATTTAGGAATCTCAGTAATTGTTTCACAGAGGGCCGCAGAGCACTCAGCTGTAGCCATCTGTGTGCTGGGAATTTGGGGGTTTGAGCAGTGATTAATATGTGGAAGGCATGCAAAGTGGCACCTACTTAAAAACCTGCTCAGTTTTATAATTTGGAGGTGGTAGATGATGACCATTCCTCAAAAAGCCATGAGGGATTAGGATTATAGATAAAGTTCTCATTAGTTCCAAGGATGTCAGAACCTGATGAATGAGTCACAACCACAGCAAATGACCAGAGATTAAAAGTGGAGTCAGCATGGCACATCTAGTCAGAGCAAGACAGATAGAAAAGAGATTGTTTCAGGACTTCAGATCATTTATGGTCAGAAAGCTGAACGATTCTAGCTAGTGTTTGGTGCACCTAATGTTGTCTCCTACCAAGATTGATCAAACATACAGCAATACTCTGCAAACATACTCCTATGCCAATTATTCCCCCAGAGACAGATGAAAATAACAACAAAAATGTGACTAGCAGATATTTTGCACTATAAATCCTAATCTTCCTCGAGCTGAAGTTGACTTTGTAGCCATCGATCCGTAATAACACCTATTCAAATGCTGAAATGATTTTTGAGATTTACTAATTTTTCTTACATTAACTTTTCTTATAGAAAACAACCACTTAGCATGTGAGAGATCTTTGTTGTTGTTGTTTAGTCGTTAAGTCGTGTCCGACTTTTCATGACCCCATGGACCAGAGCACGCCAGGCCCTCCTGTCTTCCACTGCCTCCCGGAATTTGGTCAAATTCATGTTGGTAGCTTCTATGACACTGTCCAACCATCTCGTCCTCTGTCGTCCCCTTCTCCTCTTGCCTTCACACTTTCCCAACATCAGGGTCTTTTCCAGGGAGTCTTCTCTTCTCATGAGATGGCCAAAGTATTGGAGCCTCAGCTTCAGGATCTGTCCTTCCAGTGAGCACTCAGGGTTGATTTCCTTCAAAATGGATAGGTTTGTTCTCCTTGCAGTCCAGGGGACTCTCAAGAGTCTCCTCCAGCACCACAGTTCAAAAGCATCAATTCTTCAGCGGTCGGCCTTCTTTATGGTCCAGCTCTCACTTTCATACATCACTACTGGAAAAACCATAGCTTTGACTATGCGGACAGGTCTTTACCTGTCTAATTTAAAAACTGATACAGTTGGAAAGTGGTTTATATTTTTATGTTCACTGTAGCCATTTTGATGTGATACAAAAATGTTTTCTGCAAAGCATACTTATATAACCTTCCCCTATTTTTGTTTGGTGTCATTGTTACCCTGATTGCTTTGACTCTGATCCCATTTTCCTTCAACTACAACGTCAGGCTCTTTCCTGGAGTAGCCACGTGAGTGAACCAAGCCATTCAAGGGTCATAACGTGATATTGTGTAGCCAATCAGACTGGCCGATGTGATGGCATCCCTAAGACCCACGTGAAACTGACTGTGAATGGGAGCAAATCCTGTTCTTTCTGAAGCATGCATGGAAGAGTCCGTTCCACAAAAGATTTCTCTCTTTCTGCCTCAAAGGACACAAAGGGGAATTTCTGTGCAAGTAGAAAGCCCCAATATTTTCTACATTGTAACCACCAATATTGTGTAAACTGCTGGAAGATCATGTAGAATAAATGTAGAATGCTGCTATGCTCCTTGTTTGTGAAGAGTCTTGTAAGGCTGTTGAAAAAGGGAGCTGTTTTTAACTACATTCTGATTTAATGCAAGATTGTGTGGCTTGCAAAATAAAAAAAATAAAAAAATGCACCCAACAAAACAAAATAAATGAAAACAAAAAACCAGCACCAGCACCACCAAAACCCAAACATTTTTCTCCCCAGTATATGACAGGTTTAGTTTTGGTTCTGCTTTTCTTTAGGAATAATGTACAGATTTTGTGGGGTTTTGTTTTGGTTTTGTACATGTAGTAGAATGCCTCATAATGGAATATACAATATTTGTTGCCTTGGGTGATGCATGAAGTATATAGCATTGCATATATTTTGTATACCTTGAGTGCAAGTGCATCCTGTAGAAAAATCCAAATATTAGCTCCTAAGAAAGCAGCTTATTCCTGCTTTCAGCAATCAAAATTTTTTCAGTACATTATAGTTATAATCTGTGCAAATTACAGAAAATATGACCAAAAAGTGAACACTTTTAGCATCTTGGTCTCACACCAAAGATGAGATATCTCGAAGGGACTGATAAATGCACCCAAAGACACCCAGCTATAAGAAAAATCTCAGGAGCAGCAGGGTTCTCTCATATCATCATTTTCAGCAAATCTGAAAATGTGAAATACTCTGAACAGCTTCAGCTCAGCCCAAGTCAAAATGTGGCTACTCTTTTATGCTCTAATACATGATATGATCGACTTCTTTATGATAGGCTTTGATCAGAAAAGTAATACATAACAAATGGTGCTCAGCCCAAAGTCACTTGTGATATATTTGCAAGCAAAATGTTTTCTGAGCTACTCAGCACTCCTTGTGGCAGTCACAAATCACTGGCTTTACTTATTACAGACTCAGCACCCTTAATCTTTTTTTCTAGTCAACAAATTAAAAGAAACTTTATGCATTGGTATGAGGTAGCAAAGGGAACTGAAGCTTGAAGCATGTAGATCATGTCCTGCCTTCCACAGGATGCTTGTCTATTACTTTAGAAATTGCTAACCTCTGTAATTTCAGTTTATTGTCATGGAGGAACAGACAGAGTAAATATATTGGCCATACGGATTTTGGAATAAGACTCTGGAAGGCACTTGAGGTGGCTTAGAAATGTTTCCACCACCATCCTTTTTTAAAAAAATAGTCTCGAGTTTTCCAGAAAGTTAGCATGAAAGAAGCAGAAGTAGTGACTAATGCCACTGCCAAAGCAAACAAACATAGTTTCCAAACTTTTACATTAAGTTATTGCTTGGTTCTGATTGGACTTTAGCCTCACGCTTGATCTGTGACTTCTGTAATCTTTTTGTTCAGAAGTCCACTGGTTACTGATCTGCTTCTGTGTCAGGTTCAAGGTCCCAAGTTTAGCATATAAAGCCCAAAATGATTTGGGACCTTGCTGCTTGTTTGAATGTCTTCTGTCAAGTTCAACTGCCCATCTGACCCGGTCTTTTTCAATCAGTTTTGATGTTTGCAGGCAATTCCAAAAATGAATCAGGAATTTCATAGAATTTCATAGAAAATCGCTGGTTCATTGATTTGGGTCAATTCAGGTTCTTCCAAATTGGAGAACCTGAACTTTTTTTGTGATTTAACAAACTTCCTGGTTTGTTTTCCCCACTTCGCAGTCTGCCCCTGCTCCTTCCCACTGCTCTGGTTGCCTCCCTACTTTGTCCCGCTGTCTCTGCCTTTGCCACCACCGCCATTTTGAGAGACAGTGGCCCGGCTTCCCTTACGGGAGCCAGGCCTGCTATCTTTGCACATGTGCCTGCCTCTCAGCTGAGAGGCAGGGGCATGCACCGAGGCAGCTGGTCTACAAAAGCTATCTGGTTGCCTACATAATATGTATATATAGAAGCCTGCAGAAGCCAGTCGGGCTACCCCTTAAGATGGTGACAGCTGTGGCAGAGGCAGCAGTAGCAAAAGATAGGGAACCGATGGGGGCAGTGGGAAGGCAGCAGCTGGGCAGTGGGAAGAGATCAAACCAACAAAATTATTCATGGTTCCTTCAGCAACATTTGGTGGTTTGTAGTTCATGGTTTATGGACTTCCACAAACCACTATTTTGTTTGTTCATGCCCATCTCTAGTCATAGGATGTACCAAACTGGAAGAAAATAAGAGTTTGGCACAGGGTAGGAACTCGGGTGGGGCAACAAGAGCTTTGACCCAGGATGCTGCAAGTTAGAGGGCACAAACATGTGCTGCTGGAAGGGCATGAATGATATTTGTTCGTGGAGAGATGCAAACCTGCCCAGCCAGAGCACATATGCCAACAACAGCTGCTCCTCCCTGGACAGAAGGAAACAATGCAGCACAAACTCAGCACAGAACAATACGGCTCTGGCCTGGCATTCCTCTGCATTGTTCAATCCTCTCTCTGCATCTGCCAATCTCATGTTAACCAAGCTTAACCCACAGGGCAAGGAAGCCATGGTCACCAAAATGGCTAGTTATGGCTCTGTTTTGCTACAAGATGAGACATTACAAAGACATTGAGTATAATGTTCTAAACATCAGCAGAGACCAGAGGGACGTACGTCAGTCAGAGAAACAATGGACAACTTTCTTCCTTATGAGACACCTGAACAGATATGCTCTACAACAGGAGTGCTGCTTTTCATCCTGTCCTGTAAAGGGGCTTGCTCCATGGAATCTAAGGTGCCAGCCCTATTGATCTGAGGGGACATCAGACACAGAATGCCCCTTTATCACAGTCAGTCGCTCAATAATTCTGTAGTGCTTTGGGAACATGAAAAACATATGTTCTGCTAGGCTTTGGGGGATAATCAATGCTGCTTTTGGCTGTTCATGAAACATGACTTTGTAATAGTTTCAGTGTACTGATTTGTAAATTTCTTTGTAAAGTATATTATTGGATATTACTTCAGGTGCTTTTCGAGAGGGGAGGAGAGGTAGAAACAGAGAAAGTAATAATTAAATCTCTGTATGGAGAACAAACTGTATGCTCTGCAATTCAACATCTCAAGTGCATGCTGCATATAGTGTATTTGCAATAAGGTGTACAGTATAGGGGACTGTAAAGGTTAGTTGACCACAGACCAACTTACCCTCTAATTTTCAGCCCCGCTGGGCAGGGCTCCGCCACTCTCTCTCTTGCGGCTTTGCCCCTGCGTGCATGCACAACTCCGCCCCCCCCCCCCCACATACTGGCTTCCATCGCAACCGGAACCTAACACGATCTGTGTGCAGAGAAGGAACAGAGCTGTGTGGAGGGAAGTAAAGCTGCACGCATGCGCGCCCAGCTTAGCAGGAACCTTGCCACAGACCTATGGCTAAATTCTAGATGATAGATGCTGAACTCTGCAATCCTATACACAGTTGTTTGCTAGCCAGCCACACTGAACACAATGAGATTTACATAAGAGTAGACATAGCAAAGTTTGCGCTACAAATCTTTAAAATTGATGGCAGAACTTAATGTGTTAGTAATTGCCCTATAATTTGATTAATGCATGATATGTCTAAAGTGCATGTTATACAATATTGATGAAGTTGATTTTTTTCCAAAGAGTTTTCATCCCCCCCCCCCCCCCCCCGAATCTAGCAGTTTGGTAAAAAGAATGAAAGGTTGGTTCCACACTAATTTCTGATACAGGAAAGAATGTTGGGGTTTTACCTCATGATGTGACCATAGATATAACATACACTCAGGCCCAATTGATATGGAACACCTCCATCCAGTCCATTACTGACACTGATCTAGAGCCGAAGCAGCTTTCTTGGATTTAGATGGAAAGGAGAGACAGAGTTCAGTGTCGTCAGCAGAATGGTGACACTGAACCCCCCAAACTCTGGACAACCTCTCCCAGCAGTTTCATGCAGATGTTAAATAGCATAGGGGACAAAACAGAACCCTGAGGGACACCACAGGCCAAAGTCCAAGTGTTGAACAGGAGTCCCCCAGCACCACCCTCTGGGTTCTCCCCTCCAGGAAGGATTGGAGCCGCTGTAAAACTGTGCCTCCAAGTCCCATCCCACAGAGATGGCCCAGAAGGATATCAAAGCCGCTGAGAGGTCCAGCAGAACCAACAGGGACACACTCCCCCATCCAGTTCCCAGCATAGGTCATCCACCAAGGTGACCAAAGCAGTTTCTGCCCCTTAACCAGTCCTGAAGCCAGATTGAAATGGACAACTGCAGTGCTTTGGGAACAAGGAGGTGATGGAGGAGGTGACGGGATCAGGAAGGGAAGTGACGGGGGCAGTGGGAAGGGGGGGCAGAGGGAGCAGAGATGATAGATTCCCCTTCCCCCCAGGCACGAACTGGAAAAAAATAAACCATGAACTGATTTATTTTTCAGGGAGATTGGGGTGGTTTGTGGTTCATTGTTAGCCACAAACCACAAACCACCCTGATTCATCATTTTTCCCATTTGTGCCCATCTCTAGATTAGAGTTAATGCAAGAAAAAATAGCACACACATGAAAAAATCCATCCCAAAAGGTCTATATAGTAAGAAAAGAACAGCAGGAGCTACACATAAGCATAATCCATATATACCAGGATTTTATGAGCAAGGAATTGTGCTGTTAGGTTACAGGGAAAGTCAAAAATTGGAAAGGAACAGAGGAGCCTCTGGATCAGTACAAAAGCAGTAGGCCTTTCTTTGTGTTTAAAAAGCTTATTTATGAGCATGTTGTTGTTTAGTCGTTAAGTCGTGTCTGACTCTTCATGACCCCATGGACCAGAGCACGCCAGGCCCTCCTGTCTTCCAAAATTCAAAAGCATCAATTATTCAGCGGTCAGCCTTCTTTATGGTCCAGCTCTCACTTCCATACATTGCTACTGGAAAAACCATAGCTTCGACTATGCAGACCTTTGTCGGCAAGGTGATGTCTCTGCTTTTTAAGATGCTGTCTAGGTTTGTCATCGCTTTCCTCCCAAGAAGCAGGCGTCTTTTAATTTCGTGGCTGCTGTCACCATCTGCAGTGATCATGGAGCCCAAGAAGGTAAACTCTGTCACTGCCTATTTATTTATTTTATTTATTTATTACATTTATAGCCCGCCCATATAGACTACTCTGGGCGGCTAACAACATATCATATAACAATTTAAAATCATAACAATATATTACTAAGTAAACAATGATCCAAGATGGAAGAATGGAACAAGATAACGAAAATTCAGATGGTGGGTGGAGGGACGGCTTGCTTAAACAGCCAGGTTTTCAATTGGCATTTAAAGATACCCAGTGAAGGGGCCATGCGAATCTCAGGAGGGAGGCTGTTCCAAAGACGAGGAGCCACTGCCGAGAAGGCCCGGTTTCTTTGTTTTTTCTTTCTGGGCCTCCCTCGGCGTTAGGCTTCTCAGCCTCACCTCCTGGCTAGATCACCTCCTGCCTCCATATCTTCCCCTTCTATTTGCCAGGAGGTGATGGGACCAGTGGCCATGATCTTCGTTTTTTTTATGTTGAGCTTCAGACCATTTTTTGCGCTCTCCTCTTTCCCCCTCATTAAGAGGTTCTTTAATTCCTCCTCACTTTCTGCCACTTTATGAGCATAGAAACTACTTATTTCTCTCTGCCCACTCATCCCCTTTTCAGCACAGCCACACTGGTTTTTATGGGACAAAGATTTTCCAATGGTGAATGGTGATAGAGGTACAAATTGTCTATAGTCTCTTCATTAATAAGCACAACTAACAGGTAGTAACATTCCTTTGAAAGAAGAAAGACAGGGCAAAACCGTACCTGTTTCCATTCTAGCCAGGTTCACACCTCCCTGATTCTGTTCCTTCCTGAGTTTAGCTAACCTCCTATTACCATGAAGCTGGCTCCCAGTCTTTGCAAGATGCATTCCTCAATAACTGAATATGTTACTTAGAAAGCTTCATATGGACAAGCTTTTCACCTTCCTTAATCTTCTGGAAGATGAGCAAGTCATAGGTGATTGAAACTAGTTATTGCTGTTTACTCAGTGTGGTGTAGTGGAAAGAGTGACAGACTAGGAATCAGGAGACCTGGGTTTGAATCCCCACTTGGACATGGAAACTTGCAGGGGAGCGAAACTGGTAAAATCACTCCTTAAATATCTCACTTACCTTAAAAGTCCTATTAGGGTTGCTATAGCTAGTTCCAACTGGATGGCACATAACGTAACATAACATATTACCATTTATTCCCCTGTCTCATTGCAGTGTTGGCACAATCAAGTGTGATCCATTTTGCAGCAACTATGTGACATAAATCTTAGTGTAAACCAGGATAACTCTTTTGTGCTCATCAGTACCTTTTTGCTTCAGCAGCAAAGTGACTCTTTTTTGGGAACTGGGCTGGAGGGATGGGGACCAGACTGTGTGTGCATGGAAGGATTGCTTTAAATGAGATAGCATCCAGTGAAGTGAAAATACGATCCTGCTTCCCTGTCACACCTTCCTTCCTTCCTTCCTTCCTTCCTGATTGATTGATTGATTGATTGATTGATTGATATGACACTTTTCTCCCCATAAGGAGAACCAAGGTGGCTCACAATAATTCAGAATATACAATACAACAGGTTTAAAATACTATACAACAATTATATTCAAAACAATTAAACATTAATCAATATTAAAACTAAGATTAAAAAGAATTTAATTAAAAAAAACACATTTTAGAATATTTAAATTTATTGAATACAATTTTCCCCAGACCCCTGCCTTGGCTTGGGTCCAAGCTCTCTTAAGGACCGTGTCTCCCTTTATGAGCCTGCCTGACTGTTAAGGAGAGCCTTCCTCTTGTTCCCGCCACTTTCACAGGCGCATTTGGTGGGGACATGGGAAAGTGCCTTCTCTGTTGCTGCTCCCAGACTTTGGAACTCCCTCCCACAAGAGGTCAGGCAAGCCCCATCTATGCTATCCTTCCTTAAGCAGGTGAAGAACTTCAACTCTGAGGCAGGGGGGCACCTCTCAGCTTATGGAAGGCACATTCAGATCTAACTAACAAATTCTTTAAGTTGGGCAGCCCAATGTTGTGTATCAGTGTGAAGTCCAAAATCAGTGATCTGTACTGTTACATTCGGAAGCCTGCTTCTAGAAACAAAGAAAGAAATAGTCTGTATTTTCCCTTCAACTGACAATTAGTCAATGCAATTTTGTATGAGCCTCTGTAATTCACGGATGATACTGAATCCTGGCAACTATCTGAGGATAAAAAAATCAACTTAGAACTGTGGCATTTAAACTAGAGGAGGGATTCACATGTCCCACGGGATGCACATATTTGAACTCTCTTTTTTTGGACCCTTAAATCCCCTCCTGTGCTAAGCCAGCTCCTGAATTGGCTGCTGAAAGCAGCGGTTAAAAGATAACACTTTCTTCCTAACTTGGTCCCTTCTTCCTAGAATGGAACCTAGTGGGACACTCTACTCTGTTATTTTACAGCACTCTATGGTATCATTCTGGTACTCTCCAACACTCTCTAGCCTCTGTAGAATTTCAAGGTCAACTGCATCATTAGCAACAATCATGTCAGAGGAAGGGTATCACTGCTCTATGCATCCCTTCCAAACCCCAACAAATCTCCCACCTCAACTTTGAACCAGTATTACAGCAGATAATAGGATATGTCAAACACACACCTCCTTTTCAGAAAAAGCAGTAGAGAGCAAGAAATCCCACCATTTTATTTGACGGATATTAACGTTTCATCTAAGGGACACTTTAAAAAAGGAAAATGTTAGTTGGAGTGATTCCATTTTTGTCAGGTTAAATCCCAATATTCTGAAAATGCTAAGTAATTTAATTTGGATGCATATTCACAGAGGCAATTGTGGGCCCTCATTATTATGCATTTATCTAGGATGTTCTGTATATCCCTCAGTTAGTACTCAGCATTCACATTTTAATTTGTGGCTTCTTCCAAAGAGAAAGAGAGAGAGAGAGAGTAGAACAACAATAATAAGCCTGCTCTGCAATAAAAATAGATTACATGAGATTATCACCCAAACTGAAAACCCCCAAATCTCTAAATTAATCTTTGACATAATATAAAATTGCTCATGATTATGGAATTCTGGTATGTGAAATGTAGGCTGTGGTTGCAGTTAGTTGTTATTAGCAGCAATATTGGTCTGCTGTGTACTTTGTAGGATTATTCTTACATTATTATGTAGCAAAGAGTGTAAACATACAGTACCATACAACAGCCTGTGAATTAACACTACGATAGTCACTGTTCATTGCACAAAGTGAGCTTTGAATTAGTGTAAGTCTCATGGAGGGCAAAATTATTGTATTCGCTTTTGTTTTTAAAGCAGAGGAATTAATTTTTCTGTAAACTCTCAACAAGCACCAGCGATGGCATTGGCAGGATTATGAAATATCTTCTTATTTCCCTATTCCAAACAATGACATAGCTTTAAGTACCACCATCCATTCTTTCCCCAGATATATCCATATTTTCTGGCTATAAGATTTCTGGGGAGAGGGGTGGGCAACTACACAGAAAGGGAAATACAACTTAATTTACATTCTCTCACAGTTAAGTTGCACCAGGGTATTTGGTTCTCTTCAATATAAGTGGTCACACAGGCAGAAGAGTGGGGAGGGAAGCCTTCTAATTGCAGTTCTAGTTGAAGTATCTGTAGGTGGCACGGTTCAAAGGAACAACCTTAGGAAGGCTTTGCTTCCTCAATTTCTCATTTCCTCACCTTGCCAGACAGGAGAGCTTGTTAAGCTGTAAAAAAATAAAAATAAAAATAAGTAGGAGCTCTGCCTGAGGAGAAACTGTTGTTGTTTTTGAAGAAGAAGAAGTGGTGTCTTGGGAGAAAGGCTTTACAGAGAGAGGTGAATGCTGGTGCTGCTTTTGTGTGTGTGTGTGTGTGTGTGTGTGTGTGTGTGTGTGTGTGTGTGTGTGTGTGTGTGTGTGTGTGTGTGTGCGTGCGCGCGCGCGCGCGCGTGCGCGCGCGCGCGCGCACATGTGTATGCTCTCCTCATCCTGCTTTGTGAAGCAAGATACAAGAGGGAAGGTACTTTGCCAAAGATCCACTGTATGCATTGCATATATGTGTGTGCGTGCTCTTGGTTGGTCTTTCCTTTCTGCATCAGTTCAAAGAGATCACACACTTTGAGCTGATACAAAAAGATGTGACTTCTTTAAAAGTAGAAAGGTTTCTGGTGGGGAGGAAAAACTACGGATTGGGGCTGTGAGACTGGATGAATTTGCATTTCCCATTCCATCATGTGATCAATGGGGAAAATGTGCATCAGCCCACCCCAAAACCCATAGTATTTCCCACATTTTTTCCCTGTGTAGTCAGGCTCTTAGTTGATTTTAAACATCCTCATATAAGTATGTTTTCCTGCCAGTTATATGCAGCCCTATTGTATTCATGATTCCTAGGGTGTACAACCCATTTTTCACTAAGCAGTAACTAGGGTTGGGAAAGCTAGGTTGAAATTCCCACTCAGTCAAAAAACCTCTTGAAGTGACCTTGAGCACTTTATGGCCAGCTAATCTAACTAACTTTACATGTTTCTCATGAGAATGAAATGTGTGCATGGGGGGCAGCCGCCACAAGCCCCTTAAAGGAAAAGTATATTAAAAATGTAGCAACTAAGATTAATTCACATTAAAATTAATGGAAGCTGGTAGTGGTGGGGAGGCTTACAGTGCAGTCCAGTGCATGTCTGCTTGGAAGTAAGTCTCGCTGTATTCAGTGGAGTCTATCATCTAGTTGATGTGTTTGAGATGTTAGCCTTACCAAGCAGCCCTAGCCCTATCCATGTTTATTCAAAAGTAAACATCACTGAATTCAATGGTACTTACTGTCAGGTCAGTTTGTGTGGGATTTCAGACTACAAGTCTGAAAAGGTGAAGGTAGTACCTGTGATAAGTTGTGATTGGAGCACAGGGATGTCCCACCTCAAAATTTCTAGGACTGTTCCCCTTTTTGGAGGTTGCTCATTTGCAGGGTCACCATAAGTCAGAAGCAACATGATGGCAAATGATAACAATTTCCTCGAAAGACTTTTCAGCCTCCACTATCTTTTTGCCTCCTTAGGTCTTCACCTTCTCTTACTCTACCACATACAAGTATCTTATCTTAATACTATTTCTCTCTTTTCTCACTGTCTTTTTGTTCTTCTTTGTTCATTTATTTCTCCCAAACTGAGACTGGGCTTTCACTTTGGTTGGGCTAGGTGAGAAGAGAGGATTGTTACCTTGTGAGCCAGCACAGAAAGAGGTGTATCTGTCACTATAAGTGAACAAACCAATTAATTAACCATGTAATCTTACATACATCTTAGAAGTGTGTCTTATTGACTTCAGTAGGATATACTGCTAGGTAAGGGCATACAAAATTACAACCTCAGGCTCCTGGTAGGTAAGCAGTGCTGTGAAACTACTCTGAAGTAATTACTTACTCGGGATAATTACTTACCCTGCGAGCTCATTGAAACATGGTTTTCCACAGTCAACGACAATGGACCTAAGATACTTGTAGTTTCTTGCAGGGCTTAGATTAGCCTACTTTGCTGTCACTTGAAAGCTTAACCAATCAAGTTCTGGAGAATCCCATTTGGTCTAAATGCTGAGCCTCTAAGGATTGTCTTGGTTTGACTTCTTGGATATATGGCATATCCAAGAAGATTGAAACCCTGGTGAGGTTTACCCCTCATGAGGACAAATCCTTCGCTGGAGGGCACAGCCATTTGGCAGCTTGCTGAAGAGTTATTTCGAAAAGGCATTTTGAATGAAGCCATTGCCCATCTGTTCTTGCTTCTAATTACAAATGGAAAGGGGAAGGGAAGCAGACTGTAATTCACCATTGTATCATAAAGAGGGGAAAAATATAGCAGAAAGAAGTAAGGAGTGCAGGGATGTCTTAAAGCAGTCTGTTTCCGTTATGCTACATTCATGTTTCCTATACAAATCAGGGATGAAACAGCTCTCCAGAGAGGGAGCCAATTCCCTTTGATAGTGATTTGTTACAAGGTTATTGGAAATTGAATACAAATATGTTTCACCATCAGCGTCTGGATGACACTCTTTTCTGGTGCCTGTCAGCTTGGTTCAAAAGCCCTGCCTTGGTTCAAAAGCTCTTTAGACCAGAACTGAAGTGTAGACTCTTCTGTGATCCCATGGGTCATGAGGTGACCCCTTTGCTGATGGGAAGCAGATCTGCTCAGTCCCCAGATCATGGAGCACCAAACAACCCTATGTCTCTGGCTGGGAGTTCTAGGGGGAAAGGGCAGATGATATAATAAGGATATTCATGGATGCCTAAATTTGGTTTGAACCCTGATTTTTCACTTTTGAAAGTGACTCGCTTCTGCTGGAAAGAGTTTGGAGACACTCCAGTTTGACACTGGTTGTGAACCCAAGTTAAGAGTCATAAATCCAATTCCACTTTCCACTTACTATACGCTTATACCTGAAAGTAAGGCCAGAGAGAGTCAAATAGGTATGCTTTGAAGCAGATGCATACAAGATGGCCTTTTCAAGAGTGTTACAAAAGTAAATGTAAACATCTTTTTTGGTGGGGTCAGGACAAGGTCATATGTTTGTCCACTGAAATGAAATCATATGAATCTTTCATGCATGCGGTTTGTGAAACTGCAAGACGTTTCCCAGACTACTGGCAGATAGTCACATATCATGGACATCCAAAACACTATTTTAACAAGTGGTAGAAACTGCAAAGGGGTACTAGGCTTCCACCTTTGTTAACTGATTTATTAATACATGCATACATCTTTATTCCACAATACTGAGTCCACAAGGGACTCCCAAAGCAGCTGACAAAATGTTTCAAGAAAAAAAAAAAGAGTATAAAAACATGCTGCATGCAAATACTTGGCAGCTGCAAAAAGAGTGGAGACAAACACTTTTCCAAAGGAGCAAACACAGTTCATCTGGGCACCCATCGGCTCTCTTAATCAGGGCGATCCTGGATAACACACACAGGAACTGATAAGGGAGTTGAGACAGACTGGCAGACACTTCTCAGAGAAGAGGTCAAGGAAGAGAACAGTGTCATAAAGAAGTCACAAGAACTAACTGCCCTTTCCCTTAACAATATAAGAGTTATATGCAGTCAAGTGGATTCTGACCCATGGCAATGTTTTTCAGACTTTTCTTTGTATAGTCTACTCAGAAAGGTTTTGCAATTTCCTTTTTTTTTTTTTCCTTCAGGGCATTCTGGGACCATGTAGCTCATGCAAGACCACACAGTGGTGGTCTCTTACATCTCTTACAAGGCACAGTGGAGAATTGAACTCCCAACGCCAGACAGGTGCTCCAAAAGAAAACAATAAGCAGGGCTTCCTCTAGAGACTTGTCTGTCTCTCTCTGCACGTCTTTATTCTAGATAAATTAGAATTTTGCAAAATAGAAAACTTTGTTGCCTACTGATGGCCACATTCCTTGGACGAGGAATCTCTCAGTGGTTTTATGCCAGTGGTTAGCCCATCCCCTCCTTTCAGACAGCTCTCTCTTTCTCACACACACACTCACACTGGCCTCTAGTTGTTGGACAGACTGCTCAAGCTAGAGATCTGAGGTTCAGACTATTTATACAAGTAGCATCTCATTAGAAGTCATCAGAGGTGAATTTAGGGAGATCTTTGTGACTGAGCAAACATACTTACAGATGAGGACCAATGAATGCTTCTTGTTGACCAATCAGAAAACAAAACAAACTATGGCAGGTTTTTTTAAAGGTTTTTTTTTAAAGGCTCTTTTCTGTGTGACAATCATTTGTGGCCATCATATAGAAATTCCCTCTTCTGCTGACAGGTTGTCTAATAGTTTGGCCCTAAGGTTATTCCTACTAGAGGTCTTTTGAAATTAGATAGAGGGCTGTGGGTTGTCTATCCCTTTAGAGTGTAAACTCTTCTATTTCTTTTTTTATTACCTTCCTGCTTTGCACTCATTCTTTATAACTGCATTGCTCAACTTAATAAAGTGTCTTAATTGGAAAGATGAACTATCTTTGGCAATCCACAGCTCTTCCCTTTGTAGGCCAAAATGCGGCTTCATGATACATAGGTTTAAGGTGAATGGGGGGAAGAAAAACCAGGCAGACTTCATTCTGTGGTGACAAGGAAGACTGCTAGTAGCGCCCCCCCCCTCCAAAGGCAAGCTTGCTGTTCCTGAAGTTCCTTTTCATCAAGCGTAAGTGTGAATGGAAAGTGTAGAAAGTGTAAGTTGTGGTGTTGTAGCTTAGTCTTGCCTTCAAGGCAGAAAGGTATTATACAGTAGCATCAGTTAGTGGAGATGTTGGCAAGTCTTTAGATACAAGTCCCAAGTCCGAGTCTTCGATACCAAGTTCCAAGTACTAAGTTCCCAAGTCCAAGTCCCTATTAAAAACAAGCTTTTCCTCCCCAGAAAAAAAGGGATGGGTGGGTAAATTCTAAGTTGGGAGTCAAGTCCAAGTCATTGGGGGAAAAACAGAGTCAAGTTGAGTTGCTGGTGCGACTTAAGTCCAACTTGACAGCGAGTCCCCATCCCTGCTGCTTAGTGGCCATGTTTTCTGTGTCGCCTTCAGAAGTCTAGGCTTGTAAGTACCAACAGACAGATGATGCACATGCCATCTTCAGTGTGAAGAACTGTTAGGAGCACAACACAGTTATAACCAGATTCCAACTGAAAATGAAACTAGTTTTCTATCTCTGGATCAATAACCAACAGCTCTATTGCCATGATACAATTAAAATGAGCAGATAGTATTCTCACATGCAGGCTGTACCCTGGCCAGGAGGAAGATTGACTTGAAAAACTCAAATATCATTCTCTAATCAGATACACCCTGATGCTATGGAGAATTACTTATTGGATAATGTATCACCTTATGGCAGAATGCAGCAAGCAATGCCTGGAATGCTATTTTTATGACCTTTTTTGTTACAGACTTCACAATTTTATGATATCAATCTAACACTGTGAAAATATATTCTTATGGGGGGAAATATGAGAAAGAAATATGTAAATGTTCAGCATTCATTTATAACACTTACAGCAAAGACTTCCTGTACTTTATACCCACCCCCTGGTGTGATAACTAACTGGAGAGGGAGCAACTTTTCTTCCTCTCCTGTGTCAGGGTAGGACATTTTTGCATTCTTGTGGTTAAAGAATTGCATTGCTTTAGATACTTACTTCTCAAGGGCAGGGTTTCCAGGTCTCTGGGTGACAGCTGAAGTCTCAAAGAATGACTGTGCTTCTCTGGGTTTACAGGCAGGGAGATAAATCTCAGAAAAGAAGCACTGAAGGAGCAGAAAGGTTGTTTTTTGCCTGTGAGGTGGTCTTAAATCCTAGACACCCATCTTCACCCACACTCTGCTTGTGCCAGGGTCACTTAGTCAATGCAAATTTGTCTGAATGTATTTTGTGCTCACATTATTTCTTTAGAGGTAGTTCAGGAAACCCACATTGTCTCTCATGCACATGTCCATGCAGCCATATTATTTTGTATTTGGTACCCAGTGACCCACTCTTCGTGACCTTTGGCCCTGACGTGTCAGAGAATGGGAGACGGCTGGCCTAGCCCCTGACATAGGAGGTATACTAGCCCTTTGCTTAAGACAAAAGCTAATTTTATCAAGAGTGTACACAACAGAACCTCACTGATGAAACAAGGTAGAAAGTTTCATGGTCAGATATATGGATACGGAAAATAGCATTCATATTTGAATAAACAAGTTGTCTTGTCACCATGCCACACAAGTCTATTTTTACTTTGCCCTTTATAAGAACTCTGTCCAAGGTTTTTCATTGAGTATGCATTTCACAAATGTAAAAATTTATTATCATTATTATAGGGAAAAATAATTTTTCCCACACAAAGTCTGAAGATCGTGGCCATTCAAGTTATCTAACCCACAAATTCTTCAACAATAACTACTGATTTAAATTTTCTGCACACGGCTTTCAATGTTCGCTTTACACAGAGATCCAGCATTTTGCATCTTTGAGCCATATGCATTACACTTTGCATTACTAGTGCTAGGAAAGATGACCGTGTGAAAATGGGCACATCTTCCACAAAAATAGACATTATGATGAATCTACTCTCCAAAAGAATTTTGTGGCTCATTTTCCTGCTTTCCCTACAGCTGTGAATCAATGTATGCGTATATGCTGATATTCTAGTAGGGTGAATGGTAAGCAACACATATACTATAATATGTTGAATATGAAAAAGTATGGTACACATGAGTTTTCCTCTGTTAGAAATACTAGCATTGTCTAGCCATTTTCCACTGATCTGTCACTTTAGATGGCATTGGACTTCTCTTAATCTGTGACAGTCACAGTGTGTTTTCAGAAATAAATCTGAAATGGAAGTAGGAGAAAACATTGTTTCAGAAATGCTTTGATGCCACATCCTGCTGGCTGTTCTTCATCCTGCTGGAAGATTTCTAAAGACTAGATGTTTGTGCCAGGGGGCGGGGAGGGAGAGATTGAAAAACTGAAGAGGAGGACAGTAAATACAATATGAAAGAAATACAGGCCAAACCAGGATTGTATAAGTCACCTAACAAACCTTATAAGGTGGTGTATGAAGATTTTTCCCCCCAGTCTGTAGCCCCCTTCAAATGTGCCAGGGTCCCCTAGGGGGGCAGATGGCCCCCATTGAGAATGGCAGGTCTAGGAAACCTTTCCTTAAAATTGCAGCTATTATGTTTAGTTCTTCACTCAATGACCAAAAACGTTTAAAGGCAAACCTGCTGACACTATTTGCAGAATGAGGTTACACTAACTGTAGTTCACATGCCTATCATAACATCAAGTGATGTCTTCTCCATACAAATACATCACTGCAGATCTATCCCATAATTTTCAGATAACCCCATAAATAATATTTTTCAAATCCTACATTTACTACTTTTCAGGGAATGTAGGTTCACACTTTCACCACCTAATAGTTGTCAGGTTTGTGGTAAGCACCACAGAATAATAAGCACCTCTGTGAACTGACCCAGATACATAGCAAAACTACTAAGCTGGATTGATCTTGTTGTCCTTCTTTCTAAAGCTTCCTCCAAAATGAAGAAAATACACAATTCCCCTCCCTCTCTTGTATTTCAGGACATCCCAATTCAACGATGCATATCAATATATAAAATACATATAAACAAACGATACTAAGAGCTCAGCAAATGGTCACACGCTCCTAACTTAATGTTGCTGTGAATTAGTTACAGGAAGTGGGAACTACATCCTACAAAAATCTAGGTATCTTTTCAGCTTGCAGATTCTGTGAACTTCTAGCTACAACACCTTTCGTCAAAAGCAGTGCTTTTGAAGCTGTCTTTCAAAGATCAGTAGCTGTAGAATTAGGCCATACATTTCTGCACTCATGCTTAAAACCTCAGTTCTTTTTAAAGAGATTTAAAAAACCTCAGCAATAATGGAGTTACTTATGCTCAGTCAGGTTATTGCTGCTAAGTAATTGAGCAAAGAAATCCATGGGTACATCTTCCGAGATTGTAGTTTGATTCCCGTTATCCTTTCCCCAGCAGACAAAAGAAAATGCTGTCCTCTGAAGTTGGCTAATGATGTAAGTGGGGGCTGTGCCCAAAACTGAGGAACCATATGAAAGACAATTTCACAAAGATTGTGTGCAAACTGACACAGGGAAAGAAGGAAGGTTGAGAAAATGCCAAACTGACAAAAGGATGTGTTTCCCTGGAAACAGACCCTCTTCTCACAAATGTTCAGTGGAAATTGTTTCTGAGGTTAGGCCTCAACAAATGATAAGGAGGGGAAGTGTGTGGTATACACCTCCATGTGTGGGGTCCACATGTGACAAAGGGACAGGCGCTGTCCCCCTCCAGTACAAGTAAAGCCTCCTTGTGAGTCGTGCTGAGACTTTTAGCCTTAGAAAGGGGTTACATGTTTTATGGTCCGAGGAAAGTCTCAGGATGCCAAGCTGATGGCATTGATGTTTCTTTTGTCTGACAGCCTATAGCGACAGGATAAACTGAACACATCCTTCAGATTTCCAGCCCAGCACCTGGCATGCCCTGTTCAGAAAGCTGTCTGACAGTTGATGGTGAACAGAAACATCTCCAACCTTGACAAGATGGATCACACTCAACTAATGAATGCTCTGGTTCCGTCTGTGTTTCTATTTCCACCCTGTGATTCCCAGTGTGGTGTAGTGGAGAGAGTGATGGACTAGGACTCTGGAGAACAGGGTTCGCTTGGCCATGGGAACTCACTGGGACAGTGGAACTGGCAAAACCACTCCTTAAATATTGCACTTACCTTGAAAGCCCCATCAGGGGCACTATAAGTCGGTTCCAAATTGACAGCACACACATTTCTCCCTTAGTGGTGACCCACAGCAGCATATAAAAAAATTTAAATCAACAATTAATTTTAAAAATGGGGTAACATTTAAAGCAATATATATATATATAAATTTAAAATATTGCTTTAAAACTATATTTTTGTTGCCTCGCCACCTCCCAAAAAGACTCTCTAAAGATATATATTCTCAGCGGCTGGGAGAAGGAAAGGAGGAAGAGGACAACTACATTTTCTTCCTTCAGTGCAGCTACACAAATCACCTCCCATCCCACCCAGATCATTCTATTAGCCATAGCCATTAAACAGAACTCTCCTAGTCAGGGGAAATGTTCATGATGTTGTGTACAAACAGTGAATGAAAATTGTTGACTTCATATCTTCTTTATAAGTTTTGGACCAAAATTGAAAGTAATGGACTTGGTAAGACTTTGACCTGAGGGTCAAACTAGATGTGAAAGGACCTATCTATTCCCTAGGATTAACCCATTCCCCCTCTGCCAATGCAATTTAGCCCAATTTTACTTTCCAGTGATCAATCACAACACAAAACATGCTCAGTGATATATATAAGGTAAAGGTTCCCCTTGACATTTAGTCCAGTCATGTCTGACTCTAGGGGGCGGTGCTCATCCCCGTTTCCAAGCTGTAGAGCCAGCGTTTTGTCCGAAGACAGTTTCCGTGGTCACGTGGCCAGTG
The DNA here is from genome assembly GCA_037013535.1 of Intellagama lesueurii. Classification (NCBI taxonomy): domain Eukaryota; kingdom Metazoa; phylum Chordata; class Lepidosauria; order Squamata; family Agamidae; genus Intellagama; species Intellagama lesueurii. The sequence goes on from JBAJHW010000001.1 coordinate 119,016,649, forward strand.
CGACTAGACACGGAACGCCGTTACCTTCCCACCGTGGTGGTACCTATTTATCTACTCGCATTTTAACATGCTTTCGAACTGCTAGGTTGGCAGGAGCTGGGACAAGCGACGGGAGCTCACTCCGTCGCGTGGAGTCGATCTTACGACTGCTGGTCTTCCGACCTTGCAGCACAGAGGCTTCTGCGGTTTAACCTGCAGCACCACCACGTCCCTTAGTGATATATATAGTAGTGAAGAAAATAAAATAACTTGGTAATTACAGAGCTGGAAGAGACCCTATGGATTATTGAGTCCAGCCCCCATCAAGGAAGTACAGTGGGGGAATTGAACCCACCCAGATGTCTAAACCACTGAGCTATCCAGCAGTTCATCACTTCCACTTTTTCTGAAAACATACTAAATAAACCTGTATACTACAAGGCAATGTTGACATCTAATCCAAAATCCACACCCAGTTGTATTTTTCATGGCATAGCCTGGCTTACTCTCCATTGTTTGCCACCACTGCTCCTCCCCAAGGCTCCAAAGAAAATGAATAAAGAAGGGAAACAGTTTTAACTCTTCTGTCCCACTGAAAAAGAAAGAAAAGTTCCTATTTGTCCAACTCCACAATTCAGCTCTATTGAAGCTTGATCCACTTATTTTCTGCCAGCGGTGTGTTTATGTATAATCCTGTTCTGTCTGTATTCTTCAAGCCCAGTTCCAAAACGGTGGTCTTGGAGATTAGAGATCTGACATTCAAAACAATGAGTAGCTGTCTAATAATCAGCTGGCTTGGTTAGCCGTGCTGCCTCCAAACCTACTTAGGTTTCTTGATGAAACAAATCAGATAAAGGTGTGACTTCAGACATCATCTTCAAGGCCACACTGGAGATCAACATATTTCCCAACCTCCCTCCTCCCCCTGGTGCTCACCATTCCAATACTTTTTTTTCACATTTGCAAACTCATATTACTCTTCCTCACAATCCATATTTCTTTAGAGATGCTGCATGCATTAGAATATTATGCTTGATCAAGGTCCTGTGCAAGAACATCTGTTACTTATGAATATGTCTGGCCTTTTTAAAAATGGCAGCATGACAACAAGCCGTGGCATTTCTATGTAAACTTGCAGATTCTTTGTATGCCTGAGACTGAAGAGGTTTGTCTCTAAGCAGCTGGAACTAACTGGGCCCATAGGAAAGGGGAAGTTCATGTTGTATCTTTTATGTTCCTATTTAAATTCTGTGTTTTGGATTTGCATTGTTAAAATTTCCTGTCTTGTCACTTGCAAAATTACTTTGCAAGATATTGATTTTAGATGGCAGAGACAGAAGGGTGTATAAACACAACAGGTCAAACCACTGGATGATCCAGCTCATTATTGTATTGCCTGCTCTGATAATACAGGCAGACTTCTGAATTGCACCTAGACCTGTATTTTCAAGAACAGAGACACACAATTTCTTCTCTTTCCCAATAGGCATTGGTAGGTATGATCTGATACCAATAACTCATTTAATATGAACTCTTCATTTTAATATCAAGAGCTGTTCTGGATGAAGCACTTTAGTCATGAAAGAGTACAAGGTCTATTAGGATTTGTGTCTGAACTTTCCTATGAAAAGCCACTTTCCTTCTCTATAAAAAAAACCTGGTTCAGTGTAGAAAATTTTGCTTTTAAAGTTAATAATCTGCTTCCGTACTGAAGCTTCTTTTCTGGAATGCTGTTTGTGGGTTTTTGGTGCTAACTGAAGCTTGAGTAGGAGGCTCTGACTGTGAACATGAACTTTGTGGGAAATGCCATAGCACTAAACTCTGCAGAGAGAGAAAAAAAAGCAAAATTACAAATATGCCTTGCTTTGAGAAGGATCCCAAAAAGAGGACGTTTATGAAAAAAGTTGTTCTACTTAGTGAGACTGGAGGAAAGTTGCATGGATAGTATGAAAAATATTGATTAAATCAATGCAGAATCCAGTATAATAAGGAGAACAAACACTCCATCTGGAAGAATGCTGAGTTTAGCGGCAGAACTCACATCCACAACACTTGGACCCAACCTGGCCAAATGTTTGGACTTCCCTGCTCCTTCCCCCACCTCTCTAATATTCTGTGCCATCTAGTTTGATGAGGAGATCTGGAGAACTCAACAAATGGAATTCTTTTATGGAGTTTTAGTTGGTCTTAATAAGGATACTGCCCACGGCTGTCACTCACCTTCTCCTTTGGAACCAACAGCTCAGTCTCCTATTAAAACATTACCTTGACTTTTCCCCTTTTCTCATATAAATCACTATCTTCTAAACTCTATGAATGCTGAAGAGGATAAAGGGGGTCCATTATGGTGTTTCTTCATTGCAACAGTGAACAGTGGCTCCCTGCTCTGCCCCATAGTCACCCCCTGATTCAGTTTGGTTTTGCACATTTGGTTTTGCACCCCAAAGACAGGGCACATGCCCTTTCACAGGTCTATCTCCCAATTTTAATAGAACCATTGTGCCTGTCCCTCCCACTGTTCATCTTTATGTTGCTTGCTTTTAGCCTTGAGAAAAGATTATTTTTGCTTGAAAGATCAGCTTCCTTCTCTTCCGCCATTTTGAAACAATGCACCCTGTTTGCCTACTTTTTTCCATTACATGAGTGGAAGCAGAGACAAGAGTTTGCAGATTCCACAGTATGTTTCCCCTTCCCCCTTCTTGAACTTCTTCGAAATATTACAGTCTCTAATTATTCAGTCTGTTCCCAAGTGCTTTAGAAGCTCTTCGCTGAGAACATCAAGCTTGTGGAAAGGAGCCAAATACCGGCTTACATGTACTTCCCGTGGGGAACAGACATGTTGTCTTCATTTCCTCAGAGCGAGGTCAGAAAAACTAACACCGGCTGACTTAATTCTGCACAGAATTTCCTGCTTATGTTGTGACTGGCAGCCCTATTTGTGTGAACAAAGCTGGAAGAGTGACAAGCAACAGGGAGAGTAGAATGGAAACTTCAGAGCTTAGCTTTTCCCTCTTGGATGTCAGCCTAGCAGTATTAGTTGATGCCTTTCAAAGGCTGAAGTGAAAGAAATCGATTCTTCCTTTTATTGCTTATTATTTTTACATCAGTACGAGAAGAGGAGTGGTGTGCTGGTAATATTGAACAGGCAGATTAACCCTCATGGGTGCCTGCCCATAATGAGCTTTTAATGTAAGTTCTTCTGTTTGTATTTTGCACACACGCAGAGCCTCTGTGAAGTCTTTTAGTGAAAAGTTGTTGCATCAAGTTGAAGAATCTCATCAGTGGCGATCATTAAGGAGGCTGTCGGCCAGCAGGTGCTTTGCCTGATGACTAGTTATTTTTGCTTCATGTTCATTGTCAGGTGTTTGTTGAATGCACCAGATAATATGAGCTGCAAATGAGATCTTAGTTTTGTTTAGTTTTCGGCATCTCGCTATCCCGGTCTGCCTCTGAAATATATAACCATTAGGCCATACTATAAATGATCAAAGTTTATCTCTTGACCAATCAAAATCCTGTCTTCACCCTCTTGCTTCTCACCTAGACTAAAAGCAATTGACGGGGCTGTTTTTCAACAAGTTCCACTTCAGGAAGCCTCCCAGAAGCATAATTCCCCTAAAGTGACCACTTGCAGGATTCATGTAGCTTCAAAATAAATGCTTGATTATAATTCCTTTTAACATTTATTTCAACACAGGTGCACTTGTGAGTGGATCCATATCAGGAAATATTTAAGTACTATGACTGCATTTCTATAGAACGTTTGATGCTTTCAACCCAATATACAGAGCTTGGAAAGCTTTGTCTTTTTAAATTACAACCCTCAGCATTTTCTAGTTAGCACTATCTCAAAGATATTTGTGGAAGTGTGGTGTTATGTCTCCCACAAAGCATTGCTAATCAACAGCCACATGATGGGCTTCTGAAGGTTTCCATCCGAAGCCATGGTGGGTTACATTTCACGGTAATTATGTATGGCTATCCTGACTGGTATTTTCTGGGAATTATAGTCCTTCTGCAAACTCAGCAGAAATGGCACTATTTTTGCCTTAAGAGCACCAACTAATGCTCATCCTACAATTTGCTATAGATTTGAAGAGGGGGCTATCTCAGTTGTTTGAAACAGAGAGAAGCTATTCATCAGAACACAGAAATATAAAGGCTATGTGGTAAGAAAACACCTTACAATAAATGTTTCTTGTGGGTGTATTCATATGTCATACCCAACTTATCTTTCAAGCAGATAACTTGTGTTATATGTATGGACAACTGATCAGTGTTAATACAGAAACTGAAGTGGGGAGGTAGGCACTTGTAATACAAATGAGCACTCTGACCGGTTCTGCCTTTATATCCACATTGCGAAGAAAATGAAGCAAGGATGGCTTGCAGCTTCATGAGTAAAGAAAGACATCTTTACAAGTTGAAATATGTGATGTGAAAAAGCACTATGACAAAGTACTGTGTTGAGTTAATGGAATGGCACGATGAGTGATGACATCTAATTAAGATGTTAATTAAACCTTGTCATATTCTCTGATTGAGAAGAACGAAGCAGAGTCAGATTGGAAACTTTCCTTGTAAATTAGCCCATGGTTGATTAACAGGTGCTCTCCATACGTAATTACTGGGAAATGGAACCCACTGTGGCTTAGGCAGAAAACCTGTAGGAACCTATCACATGGCCAGTTGTTGGCAGGTCCTTTTGGGCAGATGTAAGATCATGCTTCCAAAAATATCAGCATGGATAATCTGGAAAGAAAGACTGAGAGATAAAGACCCCAGGCACAAGTACATTGCAATCCAGAAAACAAACAAAAAATATGATTGGGTTTGAAAAAGACTTTTGCCAAGACTCACAGTTTGTGTTTTTTAATGAGAATGAGATTACACATCTGGAAGATGCCAATGAGAATTCATGGGGTGGGTCTAGAATCCACAAGAAACATAATGCATTTTCCTATTCAGCTACAAAGCTGTAGCTTGGGTGACCTTCTCTCTCGGAGCTTTGTCTGCCTTACAGGGTTGTTGTGAGCATAACAATGGTATGCTGCCCTGGGCTTCCTAGAGGAAAGATGAGTATAAGGATAATAAGTAAATAACAAGCCAAAGCTGGAGCTCTGCCCATAATGGCCCTCTGGTAACGGCATGTCTGCCACCTAATCACATGGTCCTCTGTATAAAAACCATTCTGAAAAATACATGAAAAAAATCAGATTAAATGTAGCTGGTAAATTTCTTTATTCAAAGCTTTGACATTCAAACTGGTTTATTCCAAAAAGAGGCTGTTGTTGCTTTTTGTTGATTTGTTTTAATTGTCTTTAGTTTTACCCAAATTTTCCTCTTCTCAGCCTCATTGAGTGCCATTTTTTAGCAGAAAAGAAGGATATAAATATAACAAGGAATAAAGTAATAATAGATACAGTCCTACAAAGAACAAGGAATCCCAGGAGCAATATTTAGCAGCCTTTCCATTACTTCTTAAAGACTGGGTTTCCCCAAGTCAGCTGCTAAAGGACAGTTTCCTGGGGAGACCCACTTTGTGGGTGTATAATTTGGATGTTTGAAACCCAATCTTCATCAAACTTGGAGGGATTATAGAGGAGAGTCAGTAGAAGCTTCTCTGTGATTGTGTTGTTTCTAAGTGCTTGGGGCAAACTTTACAGGGGGGGTATGTGTGGGTGTATAACTTGGACGTCCAAAACCCAAACTTCACCAAACTTACAGGGCTTGTAGAGAAGAGGCAGGGGAAGCTTCCCTGAAAATCTGGTGGGTATATGTTCTTGGAGAATAGTTTTATAGGGTTTTAAATTGAAAAAAAAATTGATTTATCAGAAAAAATTGTAAGTTTGTAATTCGTGATTCATCAACCTTGATGAGTCACAAATCAAAATGAATCACCATTTTTCTGATTTGTGTTCATCTCTAGTGGCCCTCAGGGACGTGGTGGCACTGCGGGTTAAACCGCAGAAGCCTCTGTGCTGCAGGGTCAGAAGACCAGCAGTCGTAAGATTGAATCCATGCGACGGAGTGAGCTCCCGTTGCTTTGTCCCAGCTCCTCGCCAACCTAGCAGTTCGAAAGCATGCAAAATGCGAGTAGATAAATAGGTACCACCTCGGTGGGAAGGTAAATGGCGTTCCGTGTCGAGTCGCGCTGGCCTCGTGACAACGGAAACTGTCTTCGGACAAACGCTGGCTCTACGGCTTGGAAACGAGGATGAGCACTGCCCCCTAGAGTCGGACACGACTAGACTAAATGTCAAGGGGAACCTTTACCTTTACCTAGTGGCCCTAATAGGACTCTTAAGGTAAGTGAGATGTTTAAGGACTGGGTTTTGGACTATGTCCCTCCGAATACCACAGGCATGGACATTCATTCATTTCCATTAATGAATAACTCATTTTCTTCACAGCAAAAAGGATGCAAGGGATTTGTCAGAACTTGGAAATAACCTGTTACTATAGAAATAGTTGCTTGTAATTAAGTGCTTTTTGAGTTATAATTAATTACAAGCTTACTTTTTAGGTGTAGCACTTGTTGACTTTCAAAAGTTGGTTTTTAAGGCTCTCAAAGGCATTTTGAGGGATATTTTACAGGACTTTGTAACTTTTATGCAACCCACTTACCAATCCTAAACGGTAATGAATTGATTCTTTGGATTTCTGTTTCATGTTTTTATATTTCCAAGATGCAGTATCAGAATCGCCCACTAAAGGAAACCCAATGACGCTTTCATTTTTCTTGGCCTATTGCCAACAACAGCACCATGAATTAATAATACATAATGGATCAAAGTACTTGCACAATCAGAGCCACAAACACAACAATGGCTACCTGGCTACCAAGAAGTGAGTTACGCAGCTTTTTCTCTTAAAATGTAACATTCTGAGCTCTGGTCCAACTCACTAAACTAGGAAGACTGGAAGAAAAGATTGTACAATTGCCAACATAATAGAAGAACCCCACTAGCAAGAACTAAGGATGGCCTAAGAAGGTATAAAATGTGGTAGATATGATCCCCACATCGGTGTTCTTTTGTTAAAACACGTTTATGCATAGGATCAATCACCAAAAAAATGGATCCAGCTGGTCCCAATGCCTGCAAGGCAACCAAAACTGGTCCTAGAACTGATAGCTACAAAGGATTAATTGCCTAGCAACTATTTCAAATCTATGTGAGAGTGCCAGCTGGGAATACACAGAGATGGATGCTTGGGCTTTAAAACCAGCTCTGCCTCGAAACCACAAGAAACAAAGTAGTTCCCTGGGACTTCAGCTGGTCTCCTGAGACATGGGGACTCTTAATCATCAGCCACAGTGAGAGTCCAGTGAGGCCCAGTGCAGAATATGGGAGACAGTGGCCTTAGTCCCTTGATTGTATCTCCTGGGGTCTCCAGCGATCTGTCTTTGTTGAAGAACAAAGCTGAGTGTCACACAACTGCTCTGATCCCTTACACTAGGCTGTTGCCTTCAGAAGATGCTACCCCACCAGCAATATCAAGATTCAAATGGCAGTCCAGACAGTGACCAAAGTGTAGTATCAGTTGCCAGACAGGTAGTCCAGTGTACAGAGTGTGAAAGTAACATAATTTTGTCCATTTTCTGTAGACACAAATTGTCTTGGGTGGGGTCTGGAGTGCCCGCATGTGTAAAAGTCTCTCCCCCTCACCAAGGCCTAGCCTGCATACTTTTAGACTCAGGGACCCTTGGGGTCCCTTCCAGCTCTACAGTTCTATGACTGTAGAGTTTTTTTACAAACTCTGGTTTGCACCCTTGATTACGTCCAATTGTATAGGCTGGTCCTGACAGGCATATTATATTAGAAGTGCAGAAGAATGCACCTCTGGTATTGTGTGACCAGTAAAAACAGTGTTACATAACCCATTACAGATAGGAGGTGGCAGTCCAAACAAAAAAAATGATATGTTTTGATTGAACAGGTTCTTGAATTTGGGGCCATAGTTGGCAGAATGATGTAGCCAGCATAGGCTTGCTCTGTGCCAGATTTGGAGAAGGTTGGATAAGTAGTTCTGAAGTTCTAATTCTTGGTTTCTTCAGTTCTAATTTCTGAAGTTCTAATTCTTCAATCTTGCCTTCTTCCATTTTTAGAGGTTTTAGATGCCTATCACTGTTTCCTAAAAAAGGAAATAATTCTTGCTTCAAGTTTTTTTTTAATTTGAAGTTAATCCATTGTGTTATTTAGAAAACACAGGACCTTAAAGATGCTTATTTTACATAGGAAATTTTTCATAAAGGCTCTGTGTACTTATTAAACTATTCAATACCAATTGCTCAAACTTCTTGCCAGTACTTTGGGAAACTAATGAGTCTCACTGAGGCAAATGGGGCTTAATTCAGGGCCAAATGGTAGACTGGGATTTCAGCCTTACCAGAGGAATAAATAATTATGAGAATGTACACATACACATAGAAGAGCTGTGGGATGGTAAAATGCATTGTAGGAATGGATTAGAACTATGCAAATATTTTTCATTTTTTAAATAAGTGGATACACAGTACAAACTAACAATTTTGGAGGGAGTAGGCAAAAGCTGGAAAGGAACTGGGTAGAATGAGGGTGGAATGGAACTTCCAAGTGGGATAACCCAACTGTGTTCCATTTCGGCAGGTTTGGGGGCAATAAAAGGTTAATGAAAAGGTTTGAGATGTAAAATACTGTTTTGATGCTTGTCCATTGTATCCCACTATTTTTGGCATCACTTTTTTTTATTATTAAGGAGTCCCTCTTCCACCCTTTTCTCTTTCATTCTGGATTTTACCCAGTCTCCAGTGAAATAATATAGAGCAGCTAACAAGGCACAGGGAGCTACTTTGTTCCACATCAAACCACACGTCCACATAGCCCTGTATTGTCTACAACCATCAGGAGAGAGTGTCTAGGATTTTCAGGCAGAGTTTTTTCCAGCTCTGTTAGGAGATATTTACAATGCAAAGCATGTTCTGTCACTGAGGCACTACCCTTCCCCATTGGTAAAAAGGTGTTTAAGGATGATACTGCCTGAAAAGAGAAGAGAGAGAAAATAATGTTAAATGGTCTTTTAATTTTTTTAAAAAAAATTTGCCCTCCCATGATGTTTTCCTCAAGCAGCTTTGCATTTTTTTAAAAAATGCAAAGGAAAGATGTCTAAGCCTAAAATTCTTAAGATTTCAGTGCCTTGTGGCATTATCTAATTCAACTCAATGGCACTAGATTATATTAACACTTGCCTATAAAAGTAAACACCTGAAAAATAGGGAGACATTATATTTTTTGAGCATCTCCCTCCCTTTGCTTTTCAAAAAGGGAGTGAACATTGCCTAAATGACATGTCTCAAAAACCTTTAAATAACTTGATTTTCTTTATTTAAGTGTATATTTCCTTCTTGCTTCTGCTGAAGCTCAACAGCATGTCTGGAACACCTTTGGCCACATGCATTTTTCCAAAGCTGAGAGAAGATCCCCTGTCTTGACAGGACATTAATTTTCGCAGCTGGAGATGGGAGAAAACTGTGGATGTCTTTTGTGGCTGCTGCTGTCAGGAAGACATTTTGTGTGAAGTGAGCATTAACTGAACAGCAGCTAAGCAATCTGCGAGGCCACATGTTTTGCCTCTTTGGCCTCCTTGGTGACCCATAAGGCAATTGTTTTGTATTCTCAAGGCAAAATACCTGTCCCTCACCATCTTATTCCAGTATCTCCACAATGGAAAACATTAGAGACTACACTAGATGAGGAATTGTATTGGGGTATGATGAGCAATTGCCATGAAACACATCATGCTTTCAAAAAAGAAAAACAACCAACAAAGAAACAAAAGGCAAAAATCCACAGTGTATGGCATTATCTGTTAGACAGCCGGGAACTCATTCTAAACCTTCAAGAATTATTTTAAGCCTCCATCCATCAATTTGGTATCAATTTGAAAGAATAATCCTTTGCACCCTTGCTGGGCAAGATGGGGGAATGCTTTGTGTTCCTTTTCTAGTGATAGGTGTCTCTGGTAACAGGAGATCTACTGGGAGACCACCTTGATGCCACAGTAGAAAATTCATTCACAATTGTGGTAAAAGTTGCAGTACTGTGTAGGCATGAGGACAGCAATGGGATATTCTGGGAAAGGGGCCTCAGGAAGAGGCTTCAGTTACAATAGATTTAAAACTCTCACTCCCCGCACACTGTCCCTCCCTCAAGCCCTTACTACTTGTTGTTGTTTAGTCGTTAAGTCGTGTCCGACTCTTCGTGACCCCATGGACCAGAGCACGCCAGGCCTTACTACTTACTACACCCTTACTACTAGAGGGTGCCAAATTTATTAGAAAACCTGGGGATGAAAATGAGGAGAGAGTCAGTTCATTTGACTCCCTAGACTGGAACATTCAAAATAGGGGAGGGGAGGTTTCAGAGAATACCGAAGGTGAATATCTCTGGATTTTGTATTGCTATTCATGAGCCATACTATATAATGAATTTAAAGGACAAAGTGTTCTGTAATGTTTTGTTTATCATCCCAGTCACCATGTGACATACAGTGGTGCCTCGCTAGACGATGTTAATCCGTTCCACGAAGATCACTGTCTAGCGAAAACATCGTCTAGCGAAGCACGTTTTCCCATTGGAATGCATTGAAATCTCTTCAATGTGTTCCAAAGGGAAAACTCGTCGTCTTGCGAAATCTCCCATAGGGAAACATCGTCTAGCGAGTGAGGGTCCCCGTCGGAATGCACTGACAGCTGCACTAACAGCTTTTCACCACTAGTCGGCGCATTCCTATGGGGAAACCTCATCGTCTAGCGAAAATTCCCCATAGAGAGACATCGTTTTGCGAAGCGTAGTAGCGATCGCAAAAAGGCATCGTCTAGCGATTTCCTCGTCCTGCGAGGCAATCGTCTAGCGAGGCACCACTGTAGACTGTTTTTATTCTATTTTGAAAGATGGGGGATTGTAGAGATGTTTCCAGCTAGATGTTATAACATGAAGCATGTTGACTCAGCTTAGACACATGGGTAGAGCTACCTTACATGAAGTCATAGGATTGGTTCATTCCTTGCATCTCCTTCCTGGAGATGCAGGGAATGGACCCGGTACCATCTGCATGTGACACATATGCTGCACCACTGAACTGAAGCCTTACATCTGCATCCACACAAGGACAACGTATTTGCCACATTGTTTTTCAGAAATGCAGTCTCAGGTATGAAAGACATCTGTTTGCATATTATCTTCTTCAACTATGTCATCTTGCATTTAGTGTTTTTATTAATTTTGTAATTGGTCATTGGAAGACAAAGATGGCTTAATTTGCAAGTCTGATTGCAAAGCCATGTATCTCTAGGGAAAACTCATTGTGAGAGGGGAAATTGATTAATTGTTGGGAATGCGCATTACTCTTAATGGGTAGTTTGACCCAGAAAGATCTGTGGGGCGTGATACCCTCTATCTTGTTTTACCAAGTTCTCTGATTTGGACACATCTTCTTTGAAGTATCTCATGGAGGACGAAGTAGGGTGCTTTATATGGAAAGCTCTCTGAAATGTTTCACAAATGTGTAGGCAATGCTTGAAAATATTAAAAGAGTTTTTAGAAAGTGAATTACAGGAGTTTTCAAGAAGAAATGTTTATCAACCCCTAGAATCTAAAAAAGCAGTTATTTCAGTAAAATATATTTCCCTGTTTGTCGACCATCACTATTTGACAGTCAAGAACTTGCACTATTTAGATTTCTATAACATATCCTGACAGTGTTAACTTAGTTTTTACTCTACATTATTTTTTGACAGTAATGTATTGAGCAATGACATGGTTTGCAGATTGCATTTGCCACATCGTATTACCTGTAAAGTAGCAAAATGCAATTGCCATTCAAAACTATTGCCAGCATCAGAGAAAGTGCTGGCAAGACCTCATAAATTTGTTTTTTTGCTTCCAATGGTGTTTGAAGATCTGGCAAAGAAGGCAAGCAGGGTTGTTTGGGGTTTGTTTGTTTTTTTGGCTCAAAATTGTGGATTTTCTGCCAAAAAAGGGAGGAATTTTGCTGAGGGACAGTGAATACTGCTAGTACACAAAAATAGGATGCAACTGTCTTAAAAAAGTGTATGAAAGGGGGGGGGGAAAGGTCCGTAATCTCCAGTTACAGTCAAACGGTGCTGATTTATGAAGCTGGTGATACCATTCTTTTATAGCGTAAGTAACACATGTTGTACAACTTGCAGAACTGAGATTTATTACACAGGAAAAGTAGTCTTGTATTTTGATCAGTGTGTTCCCCAAGCTAATCAATGCCAAATCTAAACAGGATGGTTTCTTACACTGCACAGACTGAATATGGTTATTTATCCCATGAGTCCTCACATTTTTTTGGTGATAAAATGCACTTGATCTTTAATATCACCACAGGCCTTGCTTTGTGATAGCCCCCAAACTGGACTTTTTGGTGGTTATCAGAAATTGAGTCTTTCTGCCATGACACCCTGATAATGGAATTTCCACTTGGAGTTGCTCATGCAACATATCTAATCTGCTGTTCTGAGACACCTGGCATGTCATATTTGCTCCATGGGGGGGCATACCAGGGAGAATATGTCCTGCAGTGCACATGCGTTCTTGCTTATCCAGTTTGGAGCAGGAAAGGCTATATGCTACATGCCTCATGTCCACTGTGAAAATATTGCTTATTCTAGCCTTCACAACTACCTAATACTTGCATGCAGAGCTTAGAAAAGTTGCTAAAAACACACACATTAGACCCAGAACCTTCAGCCAACATGGCTGACGGGGTGCATGCTCAAAGGCAATGGGCCTGGCTCCTTTGAGAATGGCAGAGAAGGAGGAGGCAGCATCAGAAGCAGGTAGGGAGGCAATGGGGGGCAGTGGGAAAGAGACAGGCAGGCATCCCATTTTGCCAAGGTAAAACAAAGCACCGAGGGGGGGGGGGGGAAGTTTGGCATTTGGCTTTGCTTCAGCAAAATGGAATCCCTGAACTGGGTCATGAACCGAACTGCAAACCAGATGGGTTTGTTGGTTTTTCTGGTTCATGGTTCGGTTCATCTCCATCTCTAGTATAAAGTACTCAGAAGTGGTTTGTAAGTCCTTCTTCTGATCATGTTCTAGGACTGTGCCACTTGTTCCAGGCTACACAACCTGGATCTTCTCCTAGGAGACACAGGGAAAATCGAACTCCCAAGTTGTGGCTCCACTGCCAGGTACTCCAACTCACTGAACTAGTCAAAATATATAAACACCTACAAAACAATACTTCCTTTACCATATAGGATTAATAAGAGAATGGCATAAAAGTTGAAAACATTAAAAAATAACCTCTCTAAAATGTCTTTAAATGCCCTTCAAATTAACTTTTAACATTATTATCTCAAGGAAACTTTGCTGTAACTGCCCATTATGTCACTTCTGAAATGTGACTTAGTTATATCAGTTTTACCAGAAGTTACTAGTTATTGCATTACTTACAATTAATTACTTCTGAGCTCCACTCTGGGGTCTGTGATTAGAGTGCCTCTCCTCCCACCTCTTGTCATGAGGTCCACTTCCATGTTGATAAGCATGTCTTTGCACTTTAGCGCCATTTTTTCCCCTTGAACTTTTATTGATGTTTGTGTGGCTGGCTGATCTCCTGTTCCTTTAATAGGTAGCACTCATCGTGGGGCAGAGAGGGAGCATATGATGAGTATATATATGAGAGTGTGTAATATAGACATCATTTTCAGCCACCTAACCCGGCCACATCCTATATGGATTGGAAAAAGAATTTTAAAATGCATTTCCTGAATCATGAGAATTGCTAAAGCTGTTTACAGCAAAGCCATCAGGATGGAACACCTCTTCACAGCCAACTGTGCTAGATAAAAATCCATACTGTAATCGGCAGACAATTAAGCCGTCATATTTTGATAGAAGGGCAGGGAAGAACTCCTGCCCTACCCCACTAATTAGTATGCTTCTCGGAAACCACAAAGAGAGAATCTCAGAGGGAAATTGAAGTAAACTTGCTGAGAATGTCTTTAAGTGACTGTGAGGTCTACGGAACTGTAACATGATGCAGTAAATAAATGCACTCATTTAACACAATTAAATATAAAAGCCCAACATGCTACTTAGCTAGCTGTTGTTGTTGTTGTTGTTTAGTCGTTAAGTCGTGTCCGATTCTTCGTGACCCCATGGACCAGAGCACGCCAGGCCCTCCTGTCTTCCACTGCCTCCCGGAGTTGGGTCAAATTCATGTTGGTCGCTTCAATGACACTGTCCAACCATCTCGTCCTCTGTCGTCCCCTTCTCCTCTTGCCTTCACTCTTTCCCAACATCAGGGTCTTTTCCAGGGAGTCTTCTCTTCTCATGAGATGGCCAAAGTATTGGAGCCTCAGCTTCAGGATCTGTTCTTCCAGTAGCTAGTAGGTAACCCTTTAAAAGGTTACCTTCACCAATCATCATCATCATCAATAGTAGATTACCTTTACCTTTACCTTTAATAGGTATCTGGATCACACTGTTGCTTAATTCTATCAAGAATTCTGGCCCGTAACCTTCTACTTCCCTTCAGTTCTAGGGTTCAGTTCTGGATTACCAAAAAAGTTTTTTAAAAAAAGGACTGTGTATGTCCTCAATGCCCATCACCTCCAAGGAGGCACTTTAGAGCAGGATCTAGCCTTCCAGGTCAGACTCTGTGTCTCCCCTGCAGGGAGGGCTGACTCTCAATACCAGTCTTCAGAGAAATGAAGCCCCTGAATGGTGACCAGATCAGGCAGAAATATTCCTGATCCAACAGTTTGGATACATAGCCATTTTATTTCATGCACACCATCCAATTCACGGGATTATCTTCTGAGGATGAACACAAAGCACACATGCCTTAGTTACATCCCAGCTGGATTACTGTAATGCTCTATATGTGGGACTGCCTAAGTGTCCCGAAAGTGTCCAGAAAATTCAGCAGGTCCAAAACAGAGCAGCCAGATTGGTGATTGGGGCTGGTTATGAGGATCACAAAAAAAACCCTGTTACAGCAGCGCCACTGGCTGCCAATCCATTTCCGGCTGAATTCAAGATGTTGGTTCTAACCTACAAAGCCCTAAATGGCTTAGGCCCAAGCTATGAGCCTCCTCAAGTATTAAGATCATCAGGAGAGGCCTTTTTCTCAGTCCCTCCACCTTCACAGATGGTGGGGACACAGGCAGGGGGGCTTCTCTGTTCTCTGTTGCTGCTCCCAGACTTTGGAACTCCCTCCCATAGGAGGCCAGGCTGGCCCCATCTTTGCTGTCCTTCCGCAAGCAGGTGAGGACCTTTCTCTTCAGGCAAGCTTTCCCTGTGTGACTGGCTGCCTGAGTGGGTTTTTTAAATGGACTGTTGTGACTTAATGCTTTGAATATATTTTGATGTTGTTTCCATTTTTGTATGGTATTTGTTTGATCCTTTTTAGAATTTGTATACTCACTGTTGTTAGCTTTTATATTATCTTTTAATGATGTAAGCCGTTTTGAGTCCTTTTAAAGAGAAAGTGTTTGTAATACTCATGTAAAGAAGGAAGCCCCATAGAGGCCAGAGAGTTCTGGTTTCACATACACTAGCAGTAGAGGAATAAGGGTTACTGGGCTTTAATGGCTGTAGGGCATGCCAGTACAGAAGCCTGCATTAGGGAGAAATGAAAACACTATGTAGACATTGTAATCTGGTAGACAGGATGTGGGAAAATTTTAAATGTATCAATGAAATGCTTTGATCCCATACCAAGAAGACCCAACTGGGAAGAACCGCTCATACCAGGTCAATTTAAATTGTTTAATCCTGTCAAGCAGTAAGACTTATTTCATCACCTGGTAGCTGACCTGTAGACAGGAATTTAACTATTAAAGCAATATAGCTATAAAATGTTGCCTAGGAAAGTCACAATCCAGTAATACAAAGGTGGATCTCTCTGGATCTATATCTCACCTAATCTGTACTAAGATCCTCATGAGTGTGCAGGCTGATGATCCACAATGCATGGTTCAGCTGACCTACCCACTAGCTGAAGCTGTAGGGATGAAACACAAGAAAAGAAAGCTTCACTGCTTTATGATACACACACAGGACATATTTAATTTCCTTGCTTTGAGTAAAATTTACCCATGACCCTACACACATGCAATCTGAGATAAGCCATCAAGTTTCTAAAACAAGCCATACAAATAAGCAACAAATCCTTATCAAATTTAATATGGCCCTTAAAGAAAAGTTTCAGAAACAATGAACCACAGGTGACAGATACTTATCGTCACCTAATTTCTTGTGAAACGTCTACTGTCTGTGATGGGTGAGAACAACAGAAATGAACCTAAGAAGCCCTATAGTTATCCAATAAGTTCTGAGTATACTAAATCATTTTTTTTTTAAACCAGGGGAATAATGCTCCCTGTTCCATCCAATAGCATGGGCATTCTAACATATATTGTGCCTTTTTTTGTATTCCTTCTGGTCTCTTATTTAAAATGGCAGGGAATTAACAGCCTAAATATACAAGACCAACATATTCCTAACAAACTATTCTGACTGAAATTACTGTTACATAACAAACTTATAAAGGTGTCGTTAGAAGTAAGATCTACCACCCCCAGTGTATTGTATGTTATGTGCTGCCAAGTTGCATCCGACTTATAGCAACCCTAATACAGCTTTCATAGTGAGGTGAGATAACTTTGCCAGTTCTAGCCCACCCATGAGTTTCCATGGCTGAGCAGGAATTCAAGCCCAGGTCTCCTGAATCCTAGAATGTCACTCTATTCACTACACTGCACTGAATGTAGATTACTTCAATGTACATTATCTGTACATTAGGACTACAGTCTTACTGAACTACTGTAATATTTGTTCTATATATTGTAACACCTATTACTACTATTAATCCAATGGACAAAATGTTCAAGTATCCACAGGTCAGAGACCCAAGTATACTGTGTGAAACAAAAGCACAACCCAAGGCCTTCTAGATACTGCTAAGACTGCAAATGCCTCAGGCTTAACCAGCAGAGCCAAAGGTGAGAGATGATGGGAGATGCAGTCCATGAAGATATAGAGATCACGGATCGGCCACTCTTGCCATAAAAGAAGTACTCAAGAGCTGGGAGAAGACAGGTCTTGCTTATGAATTTGAAAACCTGCATGTACGCTAGGCTGTGTTGCCAAAAATAATCTTGCATGAAGAAATATGTCTTGGAATTATGCTAAATTTTTAACCACATTTTATTTCAATAGATTTCTAATGATGGAAAACTCTAATTAAGGATGGGGGATTATTTTGTTTGGCTGACTTTTTAAAGTAAGCTGACCTAATTAGCAATCCCCAGATGGATAAAATGGGCTTTGAAACATACAATAGTTATAATGAAACATGCAATAGTTAAATGCATGCTTCTTTGAATGTTGTGATGGAATTCTTGGCTCAAAAAATTACATACTGTTTCGTGAGGAGGAGACTGTATTTTAGGAAAGCTGTCTGGATAGCTCTGTGAATTGGAGTACCTGGGAGTTTAATTTCCCCCGTGTGTCCTGGAAACGGCCAGTCTATGTAGTCTTGGGCAAGTTGCAGTCCTAGACCCCCCCAGAAGAGAGGAATGATAAACCACTTCTAAGTACGCTGTACCTAGAAAACCCTGGAAGAGGGTTCACCGTAGGTCAGGATTAACTTTACAGCACACTATTATTTTTACATTAGGGAAGGATGTACACAAAAATAACCATGACCTTTTTGTACATTAAGTAAAAGAATTGCAAAATTGATGCAGAAACTAGAAAGAAGGAAGGTCTTAGTCTTTATAGGTCTACCCAGCGCAAACCTATCCATGTCTATTTAGGTGTAAAACCCATTGGGATTTAATTCCAGATAAGTGGCTAGCAGTGCAATCCTGTGTCTGCTCAGAAGCAGGACCCACTTAGTTTAATGAGGTTTACTCCTTAGAAAGTGGTACAGGATTACAGCCCTTATAATATGCTTTATGATACACCTCTTTTCTTCAACCTCCACCTTTAACTAAGTGCCCTATGATAAAGCTGTTAGTATTTATTTATATAAATAAAAATCTAATAAAGATAAAGAAAGATAAAGATAAATTATTTTTTAAATGGTAACTTGTATGACAAAAACTGCACAGGTCAATTTCCATCTGAGGTGCTTTCCTACAGCAGATGAAGATTTAGAACACTGAAACATTTGAGAATCCATGATGATTAAAACATTTTTCCTATATTTGTGATGTGAACATTTAGCTATACAGTGGTGCCTCGCAAGACGATTGCCTCGCAAGACGAGGAATCCGCAAGACGATGGGTTTTTGCGATCGCTTTGGCGCTTCGCAAGACGGTTTTCCCTATGGAGCAATTTCGCTAGACGATGTTGGGTCTATGCTTCGCAAGACGATTTTTTTTTTTTTGACAGCTGCTTCGCAAGACGATTTTTTCTGCAGGGTTTTTTTTTGTTTTTGTTTTTTTTTTTCAAATTTCAACCGTTAATACCCAGGATGCATTGTGCATTGTGCCGGGAAGGTTTAAAAACCCTCCCCAATGCAGCCTGGGTTCACTTTTCCACGTGGAGTTCCAGGAGCAACTGTGGTCTGTGCTGTTTGAAGAAGTTGCAGTGATCTTTGGTGAAGTTGAAGTTTTCAAGAACTTTTTGGCCAGCAAAAGGTAGGTGTGCATTTGTTCTCCTGTGTGGGTGGGTGGGGGTTTCATGCCAAGTGTGTGTTTTTTTACTGTACTGTATTTCTTTGGTAACTTGCACAGGGAAGTTAGGGGGTTAGCTTCTGCTAGGCAGTGGGGGGTTTTTAATGCCTTTTTTTTTTCTTTGGTTCAAACTTGCACAGGGAAGTTAGGGGGTTAGCTTCTGCTAGGCAGTGGGGGTTTTTTAATGCCTTTCTTTTTTTTTCCTTTGGTTCAAACTTGCACAGGGAAGTTAGGGGGTTAGCTTCTGCTAGGCAGTGGGGTTTTTTTAATGCCTTTCTTTTTTTTTCTTTGGTTCAAACTTGCACAGGGAAGTTAGGGGGTTAGCTTCTGCTAGGCAGTGGGGGTTTTTTAATGCCTTTCTTTTTTTTTCCTTTGGTTCAAACTTGCACAGGGAAGTTAGGGGGTTAGCTTCTGCTAGGCAGTGGGGGGTTGTTATGCCAAGTTTGGTAACTTGCACAGGTCTCTGGTGAAGTTGGAGTTTTCCAGAACCTTTTGACCAGCAGAAGGTAGGTGTGCATTTGTTCTCCTGTGTGGGTGGGTGGGTAGGTGGGGGGGTGTTTGATGCAAATTTTAATTTTTTTTATTTCTTTGGTAAGGCATCCATCCTGTCTTTGGTGAGGTGAGGTTGGCGTGGTCTTCTCTTCAGTGAAGTTGAAGTTTTCAAGAACTTTTTGGCCAGCAAAAGGTAGGTGTGCATTTGTTCTCCTGTGTGGGTGGGTGGGGGGTGTTTGATGCAAAGTTTGATTTTTTTTTCCTTAGCTTGTGATGGGGGGGGGGGGTGTTATGCCACTTGTTTGTCCAAGGCAGTTTTGGCCAGGGGTGGGAAGGTGTGTGGGAAGGTGAAGCGGATGTAAAGCACTGCCTTTTGTTTTTGTGAATGTAGCAGCTGCTGACATGGGTCCCAAGAAGCCTGCTTCTGCAGAGGCCGGGAAGATGATGAAGGAGAAGATTACCCTAGAGATGAAGAAGGAGATCATCAGGAAGTACGACGGAGGCATGCGAATCGTGGACATCGCCAGGGAGTACGGGAGGAATCCATCCACCATCGGGACCATCGTGAAGATGAGGGAGAAGATCCTTGCCACAGATGCAGCCAAGGGAGTCACCAGGATCGTGAAGAACCGGCCAGCTGTTTTGGAGGAGGTGGAGAAGTTGCTGCTCATCTGGATGCAGGAGAAGCAGCGTTCAGGGGACACAGTGACTGAGGCTGTCATTTGCGAGAAGGCCAAGGCCTTGTACGCAGACCTCGTGGAGCAACAGCCAGGAACCTCAGCCGAGGCAGAAGACTTCAAGGCAAGCAGAGGCTGGTTTGAACGCTTCAAAACCAGATCTGGAATCCACAGCGTGGTCAGGCATGGAGAGGCTGCCAGTTCCGATGTTCCTGCGGCTGAGGACTTTGCCACGGAGTTCCTGGAGCTTGTGACAACACAGGGCTACCTTCCACAGCAGGTCTTCAACTGTGACGAGACCGGGCTGTTTTGGAAGAGGATGCCCAAAAGGACCTTCCTCACTCAAGAGGAGAGCAAGCTGCCTGGCCACAAGCCCATGAAGGACCGTCTGACCCTCCTCTTCTGTGCCAACGCCAGCGGGGACCTGAAGATAAAGCCCTTGCTAGTGTACCAGTCTGAGAACCCACGGGCTTTCAAAAAGCACAAGGTCAACAAAGGCCAGCTGGGCGTGATGTGGCGATCCAACGCTAAGGCTTGGGTCACACGCGTCCTGTTTGCGGAGTGGGTCAATCTTGCTTTTGGCCCAGCTGTCAAGAGGTACCTGGTGGACAATGACCTGCCACTGAAGGCCCTGCTCCTCATGGACAATGCCCCAGCTCATCCTCCAGGCCTTGAGGAAGACTTGTTGGAGGAGTTCAATTTCATCAAAGTCATGTTCCTGCCGCCTAACACCACCCCGGTACTGCAGCCAATGGATCAGCAGGTGATTGCCAACTTCAAGAAGAGGTACACCAAGGAGCTTTTCAAGCGCTGCTTCGAGGTGACCGATTCCACCAACCTCACCCTGCGTGAATTCTGGAAGGAGCACTTTGATATTGCCAGCAGCGTGAAGATGATCACCACGGCCTGGGACGGGATCAGCCAGAGAAATCTGAACTCTGCTTGGCGCAACCTGTGGCCAGACTGTGTGGCAACAAGTGACTCTGGTGTTTCTGCACCTGCACCAGAGTCAACAGTGATGGAGGACATTGTTGCCTTGGGGAGGAACATGGGCCTTGAGGTCACAGAGGAGGACATCTGTGAACTGGTGGAGGGCCACAACCAGGAGCTGTCCACCCAGGACTTGGTCGAGCTGCAGACAGAGGCTATGGAGGAGCAGGCCTCTTTGGGAGATGGAGAAGAGCCAGGGGAAGAACAGCTGCCCACCAGTGAACTGAAAGATTTCTTGGAACATTGGCGAAAAGTGCAGACTGTAGCACAGCAATACCATCCGGACAAGGCTATGGCACTTCACCTTGTAAACACATTTGACACAAGGGTCATATCCCCTTTCAGAGGGATGCTCAAAAGGCGGCAGAAGCAGCTGACCATGGAGAGGTTCCTCACGAAGAGGCTGAGACAGGAAGAGGAACCTGCTGCTTCAACCAGTGGTGCCCAGTTGCCTTCTTCCTCCTCCTCGTCCTCCTAGAAGACTGCTGCTGTGATGTGGGGACAGTTCTGTGTGCCTCCAGTTTCCTGAATTGAAACACTGGTCCTGGTGGTTTAGAGCCTCACTTGTTCACTTTAAAATGTGAAATGTAAAAAGTTTCTGTACTGTTGGTTTCTGTGTGTTTATGCACTTTCTGAAGAGTTTCTGTGTGTTTATGCACTTTGTGAAGAGTTTCTGTATGTTTATGCACTTTGTGAAGAGTTTCTGTACTGTATGTTTATGCACTTTGTGAAGAGTTTCTGTATGTTTATGCAATTTGTGAAGAGTTTTGCACAATCTAATGACTGTTAGTGACTGTTTCTGTTCAGTTTCAATGAAGGCAGATGTTCCTGCCTCATGTTTGTTGATTTTTAAATGTTTTTCTATGTATTTATAAAGTTAAAGTTGAAATTTTTGAAATCACCTGTACAGTATTTATGATGTTAAAGAGCACTTAATAAACCCTTTGTAAACCAAATTTGACTTTGTTCTGTCTTTTTCCCCCCATAGGAACGCATTAAATAGATCTCAATGCATTCCTATGGGAAACCGCGTTTCGCAAGACAGTTTTTTCCGCAAGACGACGATGTTTTTCCCCCATTGGAACGCATTGAAGAGATTTCAATGCATTCCAATGGGGAACCGCGTTTCGCAAGACGATGTTTTCGCAAGACGCCGATTTTCGCGGAACGGATTAAAACCGTCTTGCGAGGCACCACTGTATAAGAATGCTAGGCACTGGGGCAGACATGGTAGACTGAAAACATAAACATATAATTCAGACCTTAGTTATTAAAACTCTATCAACACACTATTCAGGGTCTTAGTTATTCAGTCACCATGTAGATGGAAAAACACGCATTATGGCAAATATGACAAAGAACTGGAAGAGGAGTTGCTAAGAAGAAGTAATATGGGAGTGATATAGTCATTGCATACTTTAAACAAGTACGGGACTAGATTAAAGCATAACAGAACTGTAACCAGCCATTTTGCCCTCTACTCAGGGCAAATAGCGCTATCTCCTGCCCACTCCTCCCTTAGAAATGTACAAGGGCCCCTTGTGAAAAAGGAGGATGAGGTGTTCTATCAAGAGAAAAAGAACACGTGAGTGTCCGAAAAAAAGGAAAGTGACTTGGGTTGGAAGGAGTTCCCCATGTATCATTCTAATCATTACCTGACAGGAAAGTAGGTACTTAGTAGATCAATATATAAACCATATGGAGAAGGAAGTTACCAGCCTTTATTTAATTGTGAGAGGAAAACTGGAAAAATTAAAATACAGGTATCAGATCAGTACAAAACTGCAGACAGGTATGTATAAGCCACTTCCCCTCAAATAACACATTCATCCTGTTTGTTGCACTGCAATCCATCTACAGCTCTCCAAAATACCTAGCTGTTGCCCTAGATTACTAAATACATTCCTCAGGCTTGTTGTATGTATATCCAATTTGGATATTTACCTGCTATGACACCGATTGGGTGGGGTATAATTGAGACAACCGGTATTTCACTCGGTGGGATCTGCATGCAGAATTTTGAAGCACTGATAGCCGGACCCAGTGTACAGCAGAGATAAATCTGTTCCATAAAAGCAATATTGCAGATAGAAAATTAAACTAATAAACAAGAGAAGGCTAGAGATTACAATGTCAATAAACAGAATAGCAGGAACAAAATAAACACCTCTGGCTTTATTGTTTCTCCCCCCTGGTGCCCTAATGTGTTCAACTTCACTTTTATATATGGTTTGGGGAAACAGGGAAAGTAGTAGTTTCCTTTAGCTATAAATGGTGCCAATCAGTACTGAAAAGAGCTTACTGTTAATGCCAATCCTGAGCACCCACACCGATGAGTGAGCTCGAAATGGTACATGACTCACAGACAAAGCTTGAAAATGGTACTACTGTTCGGACCACAGCTCCCAGAATTCACCAACCAGAATAACCAAGGCCTTCTGGCAGCTGAAATACAAAGAAGTTACTTTTCTCAAGGTCCACTCAGTGACTGCTCAGTCAGTATTGCTCCGCTGCTGCCACTGCCACAAACTAGGCTGTAAGGAAAGTAGCTTCACTGTTGAAGAGCAGGGCAGGTAGAGGGGGAGTGTCATGAAGCACTCCGATGGGACAGGAGGCTCAAATCTGGGACCATAATTAACATTGGCAATTTTTTCTCAAAAATGTCATATGAGGTTTGAGAAGTCTTAGCATGATATGATATAAGAAGAAACATTATCTGATGCCATAGTGATAAACTGGCCTTTGATACATCTGTTGAGTATTTGGCTTCATCTGTTTATGGTTCATTTTTTTGATTTTAGTTCTGTTGGTCAGGAAAAGAACAGGTGGCTGAATCAGTGAAGTTTGCATGAAGATGCAAATAGTAAGCTCACTATAGGTCCCTTGGCCTTAGACTCTGTTCCATTCCAGATACCCACAAGGGTTCGAGAGGAGTCTAGAGATGCCCCTGCAACTTGTGCTTGATAAGAATTCCTCCTTTCTCTTCCTTTTCCAAACTTTGTGAGGTACAGCAGGCTCTAGTTTGGCCCAGGCTGCAGGGCCCTCTGTGGTTCAGTGGGCAAGCGCAAGGCCCCATGATATGTCTTAAATGTAGTTTCACAATATCTCAAGATACCGCATAAGCCCAATTCAGTCACTTGAGAGCCACGCATACTGATCACCGGTAGAGAGAGAGAAGCATTTTAATTTTTAACCCTTCTGCTTCTGGTTTTGTTGCTCTCCTCCATTTGGACAGTCTGAAGAAGAGATTCTCTGCTGTCTGTGAGGGGCTCCCCATGTGAACAAGGAGCCTAGAAAACCAGCAGCTCAACTCACCTGGACAGCCCCCATAAACAGCAAAAGCTCTCCTCTTCAAATTCACTGTTCTTCATATCCAGGAGGGTGATGGGGCCACAGTTAGAGCTCTTCTGTGATAAGAATATACTGTATGATTTGCTAATGTCTGACTACGACTGTACTCAAAGCTGCATCATGATCCAGAAGCCCTGCGATGGCCGAACCTCCTCCTCTGCCATGACCGGTTGGAGAAAGGGAGAGAAATTCTCCAGGGAAATACACCCAAGCCAAAACAGATCCATTTCAGATCTGATGAAACTCTTGCCAACTCTAGAAATATCTTGCCTGAGAAAACACTACAATACTGTGAAGTCACAGTCCTGTGAGAAAGTTAGGAAATATAGCCCCAGGGCAGGTAATCTGTTAACTTCCAGGTTTTGGGGATTCCATATTCCAAAAGCCTCAACTAGGAGATAAATGGTCAGGGATAATGAGAAGCATCTGGAAGGCAGATGATTGCCTGGGCCGGTGCTATTAAAGTGCAATGGTAACATCTCCTATAGCAATTCTACCTCATTTATATAAATAAAACCATATTACCTTCCAGCAAAATAATGATCCCTGTCCACCCATATTATGATCCATCTCTGAGACCAGCTGTCATTTAACTGGAAGTTCTCGCTCTGTCTTTTCCATTTTTTCCATTCACACACACATGTTCATTACTCTTCTTCACCTTTTTGTTAAAACCAAAGAACAAAAGAGTCCTTACCTTTGGCAGGAGTATTGATCAGAAGTTATACTCATGCCCTGATCTCCCAGAAATGCCTGATAGTGGTGGTGGTGACAATAGTGACAATAATAATATCAACAACAATACTAATAAGTATAATATTCAAAGCTATCACGCCACTGACAAATAGAAACAATTTTATACCTAATGGGATTTAAGTAATAAAGGCTGAAGGGGCACATCAGCTGCAATGAGATTAGATACGTTAGGCTTTCCTCGATGTAATAAAACTTGTCAAATAAAGCTGAATAAAATCTCCTTATCGGTCTTTGTGTCTTACTTCTTTCCCCAGTCTCTTCTCTCGCTGAAGATCACAGAAACCACCATTTCTCTGGAACGGTTACACACATGACAGTTCAATTAGAGTCCAGTTAGTGAAAGCATTACAGGAGAATACCCCCCTTCTTTTTTCTTTGCAGATGCCAAGGGCAGCTGTGGCATTCAGAGGGGATGAGGCAAAAGAACCCACAGAATCAGGCTGTCATTTCAGAGTGCTGATTGTTTCTCTACAAGGAGCTCTGTCCAGGCCCTCCAGTGTTGGCATTTACAACCTTTTCAGGACATGTCAGACCCTATCCCCACAATAACAAGCTGTAACTCCACTGCAGACCATCCCTTCCACTATTTATTGTTGCAATACCTGGATAGGAATAGACATATGTTGCTGATCCCATACTCACCTGCTGCCTATATTCCAACATATGGCATATGAAGAGTTAGACCTGGTGGGACTATGGAGAGACATTTCTAAGTGTTGCAGGGTAAGAGTCCGGGGTATGACAAATAGGGATATGAACATCTCAGTCCCAATTTGGGGCTGCTTTTCTAGCCCCACCTTCGTTCTTGTCCTGTCCTTGGTTGGCATCAGCTTTTGATACCTTGATTTGTCTTCTCTCAAGTATGTGCACAAATATATAACTGATTATGTTGTGTGCATTTTTAGTGTATGCACTTTTGCATTCATTGTTCCCATTGACTAAAGTGCTTTCCCGCTGTACACTTTTCAGCCACTCATGCACATTTTTCTTAAAGTACATATATACATATGTTTTCGTACATAGTTCATTTCTATAAAGTGTACTACTGTGTCACAATGGTGCAGACTTCAGAGACAAGCTGCACTTTTTTCTCCCAGAAAGCAAAGCATATGTATCTCAAGGAGTATAAAGGATTATTTTCACTGAGAATTTCAAACCTGCTGGTTTTCTATCCCTAGTGAAGAATAGTGCTTGACATCAATGTATAAGTGGATGTTCAATAGGTAAAGGGGACAGAGAAGTAGCTTGAGTAAAATTCTACCATCACTTAAATAATGAACAGCAGTCATATTTATGTGCCTCACAATTGTCCTGTCTTCTCAAGTTTAAATCTTCCCACACCTCCATGAATCTCACTGGGGAGTACTGGGTAAGTCATGGCCTCTCCAGCCCTCTGTTCTTTAGCTGGTGGGTGGACCATACTACTATTCTGCAGCCTATCCTGGGTCTTAATAGCTCCATCAAACTCATTGGCTGAGAACATGGCCACTGAGCCCTTCTGATTTTGCTGTTATATGATCCAGAAATTGTGCTGTTGCTTTAAATGGGGATTTCTGCTCGTGCAAGGGGTTGCTGGATTCCCCCTTGCATGAGAAGAACCACACATGGAACTGTTCTGTAACACATTCCCTTGCAACACAATATGAGCCTTCAAAATATAGGGCAAAAAAAGAGACAAAAGCAACGATTCCTTTGCATATTTCAGATCAAGATGGATCTTGGGGAAAATTGAAGATGCCAACTTCAGAAGACAGCTGTGACTCTAGAAATAGCTCCATATGGGAAACAAATGGAGCTAATAAGAAGATAGGAAAAGACTGTGTAGATGTGTAATAACCACGAGTTATATTAAGATCAAAGCTTGGAATATTATTGCAAAAACCTGACCAAGTTAGGATTTTTGGTTACATTACAAGTAATACATTGTATTAAATGGAGTTGTTTTTTCCCCCAACCCACCAGTAAAGTAGATCCTAAAAGATAATACTTGGAAGGTAAGGAGGACATATTACTTTTTACATCCCAAAATAACTAGTGAACGTTATAACAAGTGATGGTGGGTGGAGGTATCAAAAAAAGAAATATGTTACAGGCAACATTTTGACTTGTAACATGATACTTACAACCTGCTTGAGATTATAGTGATGACAACAACAGTGATATTTTAATGTATACTTTGCCTTTCATTGGCTGAGTGCAAGGTAGACATGGTTCTCCTCCTCTCCACTTGATCCTCACAACAACTTATGAGACAAGTCAGACTGAGAGCAAGAGAGTGAGTGAGCCAGAGGTTACCCACTGACTTTCACTATTCAGTGGAGATTCAAACCTGGATCTCCCAAGGCCCAGTTTAGCACCCTTAACCATTATACGACACTGGCTCTCATCTGGTTAAAATTTTATCTCATCCAGGTACTTATTAGGTGACCTTAAGTAATCCAGGCCATCTTGGTGTTTCAGCCACAGAACCTACATAGGATATTGATATGCTTCACTGGATTGCTCTGAGACGATGTATACAAAGTGTTCTAAAAATACACACGCCCAAATGCAGATGAAATATCATCATTCAGCATCTTCAAACAGCTGTTGGTGTAGCAAAATTCTGGAAGATCCCACGGCAGAGGCCTTGCCTATATTCCCATAAACATAATGCTCCTGGATCCAGAAACCACCATTTTAATTTCCCACAACACTCTGCAGTATAGCACAGCTGTTAGGTGTTATGGAACATCTAACTGGAATTACCCAAGACTGGGGTGACCAGCACTGAGAGAGCACTGCTGATGCCTACTAGGGTCCACTGATGTAGGCAGGGGTCCCTCAAAGAGAACTTTGTCGGAGCCACACTCACACATGAAGCTGTTTGAGCTGGCACTGTTATAATTTTCAATGGGACTAAGTTAGCAAAAGACCCTACAAATGCCATCTATAAGATCTAGAGTTGGGACATCAAACAATATTATTCTTAGTGAAGTCCTTACTCCAGAAAGAAATTTCTTCACATACATGTATGTATGTGCACTTGTGTTTTGCTGACATAATTTGCTCGTTTATCTGAGACACAGACACTGTGTTAAATATTGAGTGAGAAGAGCAACGGCTAAGTGTTTCTGTCACCATTTTTGTTGCCTTCTGCACATGTGTAAAAAGAGGCTATTTTTTTTATCCCAGAGGACGATGACTAAATTTAAGCATTAAAGGAGACAGACCGCTCCAAGGCAGCAAGCTATCTAAAGACAAAAACATCAGCCGTAAATCAATGCTTATCGACTGAAGTAAATGAGAGCATTACCTGTAGGTAAGAGAGGTTTGCATATTTATTACTTCTGTGCTTGCTCAAGATGTTCCCATTTGAAAGTTTTCACAGAAATGTATACGGTATTAATAACATTCAGCCACCCTAGATCGATATTTCAAATCTTTGAAATTAAATGAATGTGAAATTAAATCACTAAATTTCCGTTTATGGTGATGGGGAGCCTGAAACCTCCAAGACTTGAGTTGAAAAGGAGGCAAGCAAACTATCCCTGCTTACTTCTGAGAAAGATGCAGTTTCTAGTCAATCCCTCAGGACCAATCAGCTCATTTGGAAAAAATAAAGGACATATGGAGAGTCCTCTATGTCACCCATGTTCATGTTACCAGTAAAAGAAAAACAGCTATATCTATTAAGCTAATTTATTAACACTTTTTACTAAGATTTTACAAATGCATGACTGAATCTTCCAAAGTCTTAACATGGTGGTTTGACATCCTCTAGATAGAAATGTTAATGATTGGGAAGTCTTCATAGGATGGTACAATTAAAATGCTCTAATTCTCTTGTT
Organism: Intellagama lesueurii; assembly: GCA_037013535.1. NCBI lineage: Eukaryota > Metazoa > Chordata > Lepidosauria > Squamata > Agamidae > Intellagama > Intellagama lesueurii. The sequence goes on from JBAJHW010000001.1 coordinate 119,045,428, forward strand.
ATGTGCAGTCAAGTCAGAACTGACTTATAGCAACCCTAATAGGGCTTTCAGGGTAAATCAGATATTTAAGGAGAGGTTCTAGCAGTTCCACACTCCCAGTGATCTTCCATGGTGGAGCAGGAATTTGAAACCAGGACTGCTGAGTCCTAGTTCATCACTCTGTCCACTGCACCACACTGGGTATCCTGCTAGTGCTCTGGTTCTTTATATTAAGACTTCTACAATAGGCAAGAACAGTACCTCTGGGTCATTTTTCTCTCCTAACTAAGGATGGAGAAATCAGCCAGCTTCACATTCTCATATATTGGATTTAAAAAAAATCATGTTCCTTCTACTGCCATTATGAGGAAATTCTACAACATTTTAATTTCTATTGGAAATGTAGGGAGTAAAATTCTCTGCCATCTGCCCTGGCCAGGTCCATTCACAGTATAGAAAGGATCATGTTGTACCTGCTGGCATTTATCTGGCATAAAGATGGAGAGCCCCTCATAACAAAAGTGGTGACGATTTTCACTACAAACAGGGCTGGACAGACAGAAATTCACACTCAGATGTTCCAGACCTAAAAATTTTAAGCTTTCTGCTCTTGAGGGATTAATTTGTCAGTTTTGCTTTCTTCCATGCTTGCATTTTTAAAAAAAACAAAACCTCAAGTTCTTTCCACTGAATTTATGAGGAAAACAGTGATTTTTTTTTAAAAAATAATGTTTTTATTTAATTTTCTAACCCAATTACCAATACAATCATACATTTACCAGTACAAATAATACAATCCATTCCTATAGTCCGTTAATATGTTAATTATATCAAGCTTAAAAGACCGATATTCCAGCCAACGTCTCAAAATATCATCCTCTCTATATAATTCCAAGCCAAAAACTAACAAAGACTGCCAAGTTTTAATGAAATTATCTTCTTTTATTTCTCCTTTTAGCAGTCTTAAGATGAGTAGTCAGTTTTTCCATTGGTGCTATTGCCCACATAATTCTATCGAGATATCTTTGGAAGGAAAGTCTTTGAGCATTTTTTTTCCATCTGTGAATTTTAAAATGCTCTTGCCAAAATACAAAAACATACAACATTCTCAATTGCCATGTTTGAACAATTATGTATGGAAGAACAGGCTCATCACTATTATCTGACAGTTTTGCAAATAAGGAGTTTCATGAAGTTTCCAGAAATCCCTGCCCTCCTCGTTAATGGCATAGTCTTGGCCTTCTACACATCTTAGACAGCGTACAAGCTGGCTGCTGTAAAAAGGTGATTTGCTGAGTCTGGGAACCTGGTGTGACTTCCTTCTTTCTTGCACTGCTTACAGTATAACTTACTGCCACCGCAATTATTTTTCACTAGCAATAGTCATTATCCAGCATTGCCGCTGGGATTTGCCATGCAAAAGCATTGCTTTTTAAATCTTTTATTTCTTCTATTTCCTCCAAAAAACTTCCCAGAATTTTTTCTGCAGAGTAGTTTTATGGCTCCTCTGTCCTATTTTAAAAATGACCTTCATCCATCCTAGAAATATATTAGATTTTAATAAGAAATGAGCAAAGAGATTTTATTGGAGCTTGGAGAAAAATGGCACTGAAGAATTGGAATGACCTTGCACTAATATTTAGTGGGATCCATGGGCATTCACCATCTGAGTGTTTCCCCTCACCCCAGTCATGTCCTGGGTTTTCCAGAAAATTCTGAAAGGGTCAATAACAGTAAAATAAAAGCTAGGCAGGCCAAGAACTGAATGAATGAACAAACAAACAAACAAGGATCAATAGGGTACATCTGGCAATGACCTGCACCTGTTGGAGAAGCCAGGAACAGGGTCTGCCAGAGCAAGGAGCTGAATGTAGAGGGATCAAGGGGACGGAAAGCTATATACCAAGACTATTAAACCTTTAGTACTCCAGATGTTTTGAAGCACAACTCCCCTAACACTTGTCCTTGGCCATTCTGGCTGGGGTTTCTGGGAGTTGAAGTCCCACACATCTAGAGAGCCAGATTACCATTCCTTCCTCAATGTACACATAGTTTATATAAGCTGTATTCAGTTGGATCATGCCTCTTGTGTTTGGGCAGCTAGATCTGAAGAGGAGAGTAGTTTCTTTGCAAGAAATACCTCAACATGACTGGAAGCCCTGATTTTTCAGCCCTTGTGGATACAGACAGCTCTCATCTTCAGGTTTATCTCTCCTCCAAGAGCTAGTACAGAAAAGAGCAAGTCTAGCCTGTTTATTGTGTTCATGGGTTAAGAATAACCCCTTTACTGAATAGCTGGAAAAGGCTGGAAAAGTGCTGGTGATGAAACCTTTCCCCAGCGAACTTTTCACAGGATCCTCTTTTAATGTTTACACTGAGAAAGTTAGAGAGGAAAGCTGGAGACTGAGGCCACAAGAGTTGTAGAGATTGGTTTAGAGGTCATGCCTGGTGAGATGCCACCATGGCTGAGCCCTACAAGCTGACTTTGGTCTGCTGCATGAACTTCTAACTCTTCTGTGGTTTGCAGAATCACAGCCCTTTTCCACTGACGTAGTTTTCCCATCGTATGGGTAAGATGCGATCCTGACTGTATCTCATGACCTTGGCACAACCTACATTTCTTCTGGGATTCCCAAGAGGAAAGTGAAACTATCAAGGTACAATTCGTTTGCAAAAGACTGGCTTCACTCAGAAATGAAATGCAAGGCAATATTGGAGGACCATGGAGTATGAGCTCTTCCCCACTGTTACACACGCACTGGCCCCGCTGCTGACTTTGCACACGTTCAATGTGACATGTAAACATGGGATCCTAAGTGTGTGCAACTGCATAAATGCAGAGTCTTCTTTACAAGCAACCAGTTAAGAGCAACTTATATCAGTCTGTTTAGAACAAAAGATCTAAATGCTCTGAGTTGCAAAGAACCCACTGCTAAGTAAAGTAAGCAGAATCAGGGCTTCAGCTCCATGTGCTGAATTCCAAAATAGTGACTGCTTCTGTGATGCCATGACACCTAACACTGCTGCTACTTCCATTGATGCTCCTTCTTGTCACTCCTGTACTGAATCAAACTCTCAGCTAAACACGGGAGCAAAAAGCAGAACAGCAAATGACAGGTGTAGAGAGATCATGGTAACTCATAAGCAGGGTGTGGGAGAAAGTGGCTGAAATCCTGTACCTTAGTGAAGGAAATTGCACAAAAGTAAGCTCACTGAATTACGAGGGATTTGGTGAGTCAGACTGTCTGGAAGTTCCATTGATTCAAATGGCGTTCTCATGCTGTATCTTTCTAAGCTTAGAAACCACAGAAGACCCATTGCAATCAGTGGAACTTAGGGAGCAGTTGATTCACCAAACACCCACTGATTCAATAGGTCTACTCTAATACAACTTCCCACACTAAACAACAGGATTTCAGCCAGTGTGTTCCCCCTCCTCTTATGTCTAGCTAACACAGAAACTGAACAGCTGAAAAAGGTTATTTTTAGACGGGTACTGAGAAAAATGAATTTAAATATATCTATATCTATATATACAATATATTTTAGACTGGTACTGAGAAAAATGAATTTAAATATATATTTAAATATATATAATATCTAAGCAGCAGATTGAACAAATTCTGCCTTGCAAGCAAGTTTGAAAGTGGCCACAGAGATTTATAGTTACTTATCATCCTTCACTATAATGGCTAATAATCACCTTCATGACGGTAAGAAGTGTTTATAAATATACTCCATAGAACTAGGTGGAAACTATGAAAATGATCCACTGAGAACATTTTCTGTGGTGCATCTGGAACATTTGTGTTCTTTTTTGAAAAATACTCTTTACATTTTTGAAATCCAGAAGCATCTGGGGATTTAAAGTGTGCCCAAAAGAAAAAAAATTATTTAGAATCGGGGAAGTGATAATAACTATAGGATAACTAGGAGAATGAAGGCTGATGTGGGCAGACCACATTGTTATGGAATTGCTAAAGAGCTGCAGAGTCAGGGACTTATCCACCTCCTTCAATGTCTACTCTTACGAAAGGTTTTCCTGGATGTCTTTCACAGCCCGATCATTTGAGTCCCTTCTGGCTGGGAAAATTAGAGAATTAAATCTAGAACAGACATGGAAACTTCACAGGGGAGACAAATACAAAGCTCACTGGCACAGGTGGCCAGCCCGATAGGACCCTTCCCCCCAAACTGGGTGTCCACTTACCACTCACCACCGCGTAGTGCGCATGGCCAGCATCATTGAAAGTGCGCTAATCATGGCAGTAGTCTGGCTGGCGCTGTCCCACCTCCCTGCTCAGCTGGCCACTCAGCAGCTGAGTGAGGAGGCTTGTCATCCCACCCTCTCACCAGAGTGGCCAGCCGAGCAGGGAGGCAGGGCAGTGCCAGCCGGGCTACTGCTATGATCTGCACACTTTCAATGATGCTGGCCATGCACACTACGCGGTGGTGAGTGGTAAGTGGACACCCAGTTCGGGGGGAATGGTCCAATCAGGCTGGCCACCTGTGCCAGTGAGCTTTGTATTAATCTCTCCAAGGAGATGAATACGAAGCTCCCATCTCTAATCTAGAAGCTTCTGCACACAAAACACAGGCTTCACAGCTCTCTGGCAACCACTTTCCTCAACAAATTGCTTTCTAGGATAAGCCAGCACTCCATCAAAGTAAAATTATGTTTTAATCTCTTTTTCATACTGGCCAGAATCCTATTGGACTTTTACTCTGGAGTAAATGTAATTATGTAAGTATCGGGTGTGAATTGCAGCTAATAACAAGGTGCCAGTTGCAAGTCTGGTTAAGTGACCCACAAACAGGCACATGACTAGACATGCAACCAGCACCTTGTTAACTAGCGACAGTTTGGCATGATAACTCAAATTATTTCACTTCGACTGGAGTAAAATCCTAGTAGGATTTTGACCGTTGTGTGAAACTCTGAGGTTCTTGCTCATGTGGAAAACTTCCACTTGTACAGAAACCTGTCCTCTCCAGACTCAATGATTCCCACTTAAGGAAGCAATGGCAGAGAAGGCTGGGAATAGACACACACCCCACCCCCACTATAACTTTTAAAAAATTGAGTAACGGCTGAATAGGGCTTCAACAGAAGATTTTCCAGGGATTCAGTGAACTGGTGAACATATCTCACATTCATTGGATATGTGAAAGAGGAACAGCAGTAAGATAAGAAAATATCTCCTGTTTCAAGATTAGGCATGATCAAGTGAGTGCTGAGAGAGAAAAGAGCTGGGGATCAAAACAAATAAGACAATGTGAGAGATCCATGAAAAGATTTCCTATGTTTTCTCTCCACGTAAAAACTAGTATGTCCTATGTTTATGTGCTCAGTTTTGAACAAAACAAGTGACGCTCAGAAAAGTGGACATCTTCCACATCCTCCTTGCCTTTTGTAGATCTAAACTGCCCTCCTTACCTTTCATCAGTTGATGAAGTAGCAGAGGCTATAGAGCACAATATTTATGGCACTGCTGTTCTGACCTTACAGGTCTTGCTGCAGCTGCTTTTTGATGATTTGCCCATCCCATGTGTTGGCAGTTCTTCCCCAGCCACCAACATCCTGACCAATCCAACTTTGTAGTCAAGAAAATTATCACCCTTTTTCATCTCATAGAAATATAGTTGGGTGCCACCAAACCCACACAAAGCAAAATCACCTTTCTTAAGTAAGAAAGAGAAAAACATGTCAAATAAAACACATATATTTGGAAGATGGTAGACATAACTTTGCTTTCATTGCTTCAGGTTACACTGCAACTTGGATTTTCTAATACTGAGGGCCAGTTAGGCTGGAGAAAGGTGGCCAAGGAATCGAGTATGGAGATGAAGTGGTAAAATGCAAAACTCATTTCCTGCCCTACACCCTCTACGAGCACAACCACATTGATTAAAAATGCGGGAAATGCTCCAGGATTCACATGGGCTGATCTGCATTTTTCCCAATGACCACATGATGCAAAAGGAAATGTGAATCAGCCCAGAGGCTTCCCCCTCATCTGTAGATTTTGTCTCTACTGCTGGGGCTACTACTACTTAAAAAACTTGATCCATTCACATCAGTTCAGGCAGTGTGTTCACTTGAACTGATGCAGAAAACTTGATGCACTAACACACACATAGAAAAGGTGAGCGCACTCTGTGGTCGGCAAATTTTTAGCAAAGCCTCTGATCAGCAATGCTTTTCTGAATTTTTTTTAACAGCTCAGTGCCAGATAGCAAGAGGAGGAAATAAGTAGGAAATTCTTGTTTACAGCTTATTAGGTAGTTCCTTTGTAACAGCACCACTTGCAGGGCTGCAAACAAGGCTTTCCTTCTGTTTGGCCACTTAATGCAAATTCCCCAGTGCTACTTCACAGTGAGTGAATGCAAGTGAATTCACATTTCCCTCCCTGTGTAGTCACACACTAAGTCAGTCTGGTAATCTCAGAACAAGTGGAAGGCACCATCTTTGTCACTGTTACTGGTTTAACTGTCAGTCTGGTCAGCTTATGACCATAGTATGGATAGATACCATCTTGTACTTTGCCTCAGGCACCATGATGTTTTGGATTATCTTGATAATAAAATACAAGGAGCTCTTGCCAGGATTAGTATGCTAGTTGCCTTACATCCATATCATTATTTGTATGTGCTCCATCTTGGCAGCACTACTTATCTGTGCTTTTGTCCTTCTACTTGAATACCACTCTCAGGATAGACTCAATGGGTACAGAACTCTTCAAGTTATGGAAAGTAAGCTTCTATATCAGCTATGCCCCAAAGTCCGTATACAGAAGAAAACTTCAACTTTATAAATAATACGGCTTCTTGGCCAAGCATTATCTCATATGCTCATATTGTTTCTCTCTTAACGTCACTAGCAAAGATGGAACATCGACTTAGCTGCTCAAATTGCATGCGCTAACTAAAGACCTTTGTGCCCTGTGCTAATACCTTAAAAGTGCTGTTTTGTTCATTGCAATTGGGCTTTCCGAGGCACAATAGCTCTTCCAGCACGAAGCCGCACTTGTCGTCTGCTCGAGTGTCATCAGGTACGTGAGTTTTTGAATATTTCTGTTCTTTCTTGATGTTCTGACGTGAGCTTAACCTCTGACAAGGCTCTCTTGAATAGTTCCACTGGCATGGGGAAATCAGCCAGAGGATTTCATAATTGAAGATGAAGTTTAACATATGAAAAGGTGAAAGAAAATGAGTGGAACTATTCAGACAGAAGTGAATAATGGGTGTGTAGGGAAAGAGTTATGTGATGGGACTTTCAGAGAGCACGTTTCAGATAATATTCCTGTCAGAAAATGGAGAAAATAATTGTGAATATTCAGGGCTGAAAATCTCAAGGGGAACAAATCTTATTTAAAGACTTCATTTCAGTCCAAACAAGAAATTTAAGGTGAAACTGCTCCTGTAAAACCAATTGACACTAGTCAAACAAACCACACATTACTGGAGTTAGGAGTATGGTTTCTTGGCTGATTGCATTAGATGGCCCGATGGCTCATTCTAGGACCCCTCCCTCCCTCCCTCTCGTACTGGTGTTTAGCTTGCTTTAAGAGGCACTTATAGACTACATGTGTTATAGATAATTATACAGCAATACGTGCTTCATATGCATGTCAAAGACTGTCACAAAATCTTTTTTGCATGAAGAAAGCAGTAAACCAGTGTGGTGTAGTGATTAAGTTGTTGGACTGGGGTTTTGGAAATTCAGGTTCTATTTCCCACTGGGTCATTTAACTCATGAGGTGATCTTGGGTCAGTTGCAGTCTCTCCGCCTAACCTATCCCTTAGTCTGGCCTACTTGTTCTGAAGAAAAAAGCTGATGGAAATCCCATGTATGGCTCATTGAGCTCACTGTGGGAAACACTGTACTGTATGTACATGTCACAAATCAACAAATAAGATTGCTATTATTGTAGTTTTTACAAAAAAGTGTTTCCATGCCTGCTATGAACATATGGATTCTATGGGATAAAGCTGGTGCTGTACATGCCCCAGAGGGAAGAAAGATTTAAAGTGATGCTGAGGGACACAGATATCCACATTAGCCATTCTGTCTGCACACAACTGAATCTAGACCTTACTCCAGAAAAGGAATTGAGGAAAAGCACTTGGGGGTTCATTAAGATGCCATCTTCACAGCGTATAAAGAGTAATCATGTGCTATCAAGTCAATTCTGATTTCTGGCAACCCCCTTTTAAAAGGGTTTTCCAGGCAGAGAATACTCAGAAGTGTTTTACCATTCCCTTCTTCTGGGTGTGCCCTGGGACTGTGCAGCTTGCCCAAAGTCAAACAAGCTGGCTCTTAACGCAGGAGGCACAGTGGGGAATCAAGCGCTCAACCTCTGGCTCCACAGCCAGATACCTAAACCACTAAACTATCTCCACAGCGCTCAACCTCTGGCTCCACAGCCAGATACCTAAACCACTAAACTATCTCCACAGCATTATATTTTTTCTTTTCTGGTTGTGCATTGGGGAGTGGGGAGCTTTGGATCAAGCAGATGGATTTACCCCCAGCACACACACTTCCCACCTCATACCCCTATTAGAGTAAGAAATGGAAAACTTTGTGGATCTTGGTATTCTGCCAAAAAATTCTTGTTTATATTATGGTGCAAATTTATATGAATACAAAGAGAAGCATTTTCGTACAAGTACTAATACAATAAACCAAGATGCTCAGCCAATGTGGAGTCTGGTTCTTTGTTTATTGTGGACAATGGTTGGGCAACTCATCTTAGTTTTAGAAGAGAATCTTGATTGATGGAATGTGAAAGAAGATTTCCAGCAATTTTTGCATGACTCACAGGTACTGTTATTTTAAGGAAAGAAACATTTCACTTATTCCATCATTGTATGACCTTGGAATGAAATGGAGAAGCCTGTCCTATAGAGACAACCATGGGTCTTAGAGAAAGGGTGTCTCACCTCAAAACATCAGCTGGGTGGAAACCCCAGCTGGAATCATTTTTGCAAATTGATACACTCTTATTCCCAAGTGTGCCATCTTGAATTGCTGGTGGCTTTTTTGCCTGTACAACTCAGGGCAACTTACTGTCTACTGAGCAAATATCTAATATTCAATTAAATCAGCAACAAAATATATTAGATCAGCATCTGGACTCTAAGAAGTGTCTATTTTTATTGGTAATGATGCAGTGTGACAGCTGCGGGATCAATCACCTTATTAAAAGTTCTCTCTGACAATTTCCCCAGCAAAGCTTTTTTTATATAAATATACTGCAATTTCCCCAGCTAGTGCTGCTGTAAGAACCAGATTTACTCCCAGTAGATTAGATAACTGGTGGATGTTCATCGTTTGGAAAAACAATTCATAAAGGTTAAGCATGTTAATTGTGTTAATAATGATGGACATTCTTTCAGCACTTTCATCCAACTCAGGCTGTTACATGGCCACTGCTTCCATTAAGTTAAAAGGAAAAGTTGCAGGTTTCTGAATAAACTTTTCCTCAATTCTCTGATGACTAAATAGCAAAAGGCAGAAGTGAGCAACTTCTGAGAATCAAGGAATAATTTCCCCCTCCATTGGCTACTAGAGGGCTGCAGGCTTCTTCAACATTTTCATCTGCCAAAACCCCACTCCTGAGATCATCTTACTCTTAGTTTCTAAAAAATGCATTTTAAAGACTAAAATAGGCCCAGAGGTAGGGTATGGTTGTATAGCAAAACTCCACTTTTCAGAGGCATCTGGGATACATACATCTTGATTTTATTGAGCCAAAAATTTCTTTTCAGGTTTCTGAAGTTTGAAGTGGGATGGATGGATCTGGAGAGTCTTCAGGGCTATATTTGAGATCCTAGGAAGACGTATGCAGCTCATAGGTCTTTACTTTTCTCTCTTATTGTTGACTCTGAAGCATTAACTTCCTCACTCAGCAATTGTGGTTTATCAGATCTCTAAAATGCTCGAATGGAGCTGTTCTTTTGCTGGGACTCTCAGTGGTCAGGATATGGTGCGTTGCCCCAACAACAGAGGGACGCTTTCTCCTTCAAGCCTTGTCTGCACTCTGCAGCCTGCTCAGTGCCTCTTAAGCGAAGCAGTGTGTGCTGCTTATATACCTCCCCATAGTACTTAAAGCACTCTCTGGGCTGTTTACTATTTAATTATGCAGGCTATACACTGCCCCCACCCTGGAAACTGGTTACTCAGTTTACTGACCCTAGAAGGATAGAAGACTGAGTGAATCTTGAGCTAGCTGCCTAGGATTGAACCCAGGTCATAAGCAGAGTTTTGGCTGCACCACAAGGATTTTAAGCTAGAAAGACTGCAGGTAACCTCAGCTCAGATCCAGATAGATACCTCATTCTGCCCAATGGTAAAACAGTTCCTATCAGTGTTTTATGACATGTAGGAGCAGCTGTCTGGCATTCCCAGTGTGGTGTAGTGGATAGAGTGATGGACTAGGACTCTGGAGAACAGGGTTTGAATCCCCACTTGGCCATGGAAACTCACTAGGGGAGTGGAACTAGTAACGCCACTCTTTAAATATCTCACTTATGTTGAAAATCCCATTAGGGTCACTATAAGTTGAGGTGTCTCACCCTCCCAGTGGAGGGGCACATCTTTGTTCTAAGCCTTCCGTAGTAAGGACCGTATATGTACTTGCCTTGGCCAGGGGGGCCCTGGCACATTTGAAGGGGGCCACAGACTGGTAACAATTCTTCACACAACACCTTATAAGGTTCATTATGTGACTTATACAATCTTGATTCAACCTATATTGTGTTTATGGCCGTGGCACACACACACACACAAAAAAAAGGTTGAGAATGATTGGTTTAGACTTCACCTCTTTTTTCTGGTCCAGCTTGATTGCTCCACTTTATTGCCACTTTGGTCATTAGCCCTTGCCTGTTTTATGTCATATGCTGGCCATGTGGACAATCATCCAGTTCCTTTTGGGTCCAGAGCCCAACATCCTAGAGCCTGCCTCGTGCCAAAGCCTGATAATATCTGATTGTTAAAGAAATCTTTATTTATTCAATAGTTTGAACTTCTACAACAAACAAAAGCAAAGCAAAACACACTCACAGCTGAATATTATGGCAACAGTGATAACTAAAAACCTCCACAAAACTTGGAAGACTGAACAGACACCAGATACTCACTTGTAATTAATCAAATACAGTGGTGCCTCGACTTACGAACGTCCCGACATACGACCATTTCGAGTTGCGACCAGCTCCGGCTGCAAAATTTTGCTTCAACTTGCGGCCGGAGCTTCGAGTTGCAAACAAAAGAGGCAGGGAAAAAAAGTGGGGAATTCAAATTAGAGGGCTAACCGTTGGTCGGCAAAGAGCTTCTTTGTAACTCTTTGGCCGCAATGGTTAGTGTGTGCGCATTTGCAGAGAGACTTCGGACTGCCTGGTGCTGCTTTCTGCTTCTGGGTGAGTACATTTACAGGGTTTTGCAGGGTGGGTTTGGGTTTCGGGGGTTATGTTTCTGTGCTGTGATGGGTTTTTGTTTTTCTTTTTTGGTGTGTGTTTTTTCCCAGCCCCATCGCATTCCGATGGAGCTGGCTGGGTGGGGGGGGTTTGATTTTTTCCCCCAGCCCCATGGCGTTCCGATGGGGCTTGGAGTGGTTTTTTTGGGGGGGTTTGGTGATTATTTTTTTTGTCTGGAACGGATGAATCTTTACTTACTTTACTTTATTGGATTTTTACCCCGCCCCCCTAGACAAAGTCTACTCGGGGCGGCTTACAAATATTATCGGATGAATCGCGTTCCAATGCATTCCTATGGGAAATGGTGCTTCGACTTACGACCATTTTGAGTTACGCCCATCTTCTGGAACGGATTATGGTCGTAAGTCGAGGCACCACTGTATTTAAATATTGTAAGTACAAGAATATTGCCCCTGTGTTTATTGGATTCTTCATTTTATTGGGTTCTCATTTCTTTTCAAGACTGCTTGTAGGCATATGTGGAATATTAGTTTATTGGCATTTCAGCATTCTTTGGCTTGCATTCAGTCTCATACAGAGAGAAGGGCTATTTCTGTGAGCAGGAGGCTTTTTAGCCAATTGATAATTTTATTGAGCTAGCTAAATATGGAGAGAAGGTGACTCTGGATCATTTGTTCCACTCCTTTCAGTTCTGTACCCTCTCTTGAAATCTAGAGGATTGGGAAACTCTCTAAAACAATGAAGGAAGTGGCACTAAGAGCTGCAGAGGAAGAGGAAATCAGTAAGAATCATGCTTACACCTTTTTTTTCCTGCCAGTGGAACTATTCAAGTAGTGCTCCATTTGTAGGAGCCTTGTGGTGCAGTGGTTAAACTGCTGTACTGCAGCCAAAACCGTGCTCAGGACCTGGGGTTCAATCCCAAGTAGCTAGCTCCAGGTTGACTCAGCCTTGTATCCTTCCAAGGTCAGTAAAATGAGTACCCAGCTCACGGGGTGGGGGGGCAATGTGTAGCCTGCATAATTGACTTGTAAACTGCCCAGAGAATGCTTTAAGTGCTATGGGGCAATATATAAGCAGCACACTTTGCTTTAGGGCCACTTTTGCTGGCAAATAAAAATCTGTATCCAACCCATTGTAAAGGTCCAGTCAAGAATCTGCCCACAACCAAATTGGGCAGGTTCTCAACTGAACCTTTAACAGAAAAGCAAATAAGAATCTCCCTCATTTTCTTCTCCTGCTTCCAGGAGGAAGTTTTCCATTTGTCTTCTTTTTTAAAGTGGTGCACAGTATCTACACTGCCATAATATACTTTTAAAAACATTTTTTCACTTCCTCTGACCCTTCACAGAAGCCAGGAAGTGTTTAATTTGCCAATATCCTGAAGCAGCTCTCTTCTTAGGCATGTCATGGTATTGGCAATTTGACAGCAGGCAATTGTGGATCAAATAGGGTCACTTGAGGTTCGTATATGCCATTTGGATGTAAGGATTGCACCAAATGGCATACCAGACCTCCCAGTGACCCCGTTTAGCTCACTCCAGCCCTCTCCAAAGAAACCATGTGGACAAGCCCTTTGTTTGTTGCAGCCAAATCAACAAAGAATCTTGTGGCACATTGAAAAGAAATGATGCTGGAAGGAGGTGGCCAAAAAGCAACTTTTGCATCACATCCTTCCTGCAGCAGCACTCCAATACGACCCTCTGAGTACAGGAGAAGCTCTTGAATGGGCTGTGGGAGTCTTCTGAGTCCTAGAAAAGATTTGTTTGTTTGTTTGTTTGTTTGTTTGTTTATTTATTTATTTATTTATTTATTTATTTATTTATTTATTTATTTATTTATTTGGCTTTTACCCCGCCCATCTAGATTCTAAATGAATCTACTCTGGGTGGCTTGCAGTCCGAGCAATATAAAACCAAGAATTAAAACAGACAATATCAGAACAAAAGAGAGATGAGCAGAGTCCAAGATGGGAAAACACAGAGAACTAAGTGATGGAAGGGGGGAAGGCCTGCCTGAAGAACCAAGTCTTCAGCTTGTTCTTGAAAACTCCCAGCGAGGGTGCCAGGTGAATCTCTGGGGGCAAGATGTTCCACAGGAGAGGGACCACAGCCGAGAAGGCCCAGTTTCTAGTTCTCTCCTTCCAGGCCTCTCTCGGGGTCAAGCCGCTCAGCCGCCCAGCCTGGCTAGATGAAGTGACACAAGTAGAGCTAGGTGGGAGCAGGCGCTCTGTCAAGTATCGAGGTCCTAAACTGTTTAGGGCTTTATATGTAAGCATTAATACGTTGAAGTCAATGCAGAAATGAATGGGCAACCAGTGTAAGGCCACCAGAGTGGGGGAAATGTGATGTTATTTTTTCACCCTGGTTAATAGTCTGGCAGCCGTATTCTGGACCATTTGTAGTTTCCGCATCAATCTCAAGGGCAGCCCCACGTAGAACGCATTACAGCAGTCTAATCTCGAGACTACGAGTGCATGGACCAGAGTGGTGAGTGCCCCAACATCAAGATAGGAGTGCAGCTGGGCAATCCACTGAAGATGTAGGTGGGCGGTATGGACCACAGACGCTACCTGGGATTCCATGGTAAGCGCTGGGTCAAGATGGACCCCTAAGCTGCAGACCACACTCTTTGTGGTGAGAGTCACCCCTCCAAAAGAGAGGGAGCTTCCCAAACCACTGATAGGAGGGGCGCCCACCCTCAAGATCTCCATCATCTCTGGGTTCAGTCTCAGTCCATTCTCCTGCATCCATTGCAGTACAGCCTCCAGGCAGTGCTCAAGGGACGCAACGGCATCCACTACTGTTGGAAAAAAGGAGATGTAGAGCTGAGTGTCATCAGCATACTGATGACACGAAGCACCACACCCCCGGATGACCTCTCCCCGTGGCCTCATATAGATATTAAACAGCATTGGAGAGATGATCGAGTCCTGCGGCACCCCACAATTGAGGAGCCACAGGGCTGATACACTCTCTCCAAGCTGAACTCTCTGGGAATGGTCCTCCAAGAAGGGCCAGAGCCAGGCAAGAGCCAGGCCACCAATCCCCAACTCGGAAAGCCGTCGCAGGAAGATACCATGGTCAACAGTATCAAAAGCGGCTGAGATATCAAGGAGAACCAACAAGGACATTTTGCCCCTATCAGCCCCCCTCAGTAGGTCATCAAGCAGGGAGACCAATACCGTTTCTGTACCGTGAAGCGGCCTGAAGCCCGACTGGAACAGATCCAGGGCATTGGTTTCATCCAAGAGAGCCTGAAGCTAATCAGCCACCACCCTCTCTACAACCTTGCTAAGGAAAGAAACATTGGCGACAGGCCTATAATTGCCAAAGTTGTCCACTGCCAAGCTCTGTTTCTTCCTAATGGGCCTAATGAGTGTCTCCTTGAGGGCAAGGGGAACCCTGCCCTCCTGGAGAGACCCATTAATTATTGCAGTGGCCCATTTGGTTGTCACAGGCCTGGCCGCTTTGATTAGCCAGGCCGGGCAAGGGTCAAGGGAGGAGGTGGTGGCACGGCAGCGATCAAGTACCTTGTCAACCTCAAGTGACATCACCGACTGAAAGTGAGTAATTATTATCAGACAAGACAGTGCGCTGGGTGTCTCAGCTCGATCTACTGGTTTCAAATAGGGGGTTAGATCCTGGTGGATGGCCTCCACTTTAGCTTTAAAAAATGCTGCAAATTGGTCAGGTGAGATACTAGGGGGAGGCCAATCACTGTGGCCAATTCCAGATAGATCGCGTACTATGCAGAATAATTCCGCCTGCTGGTTGGAAGCTTTGCTTTTCCGGACAGCGAAGTAAGCTTTCTTTGCAGCCTTTATCTTAGAAAGGTAAAGGTTGGACCGGATCCTAACAGCTTTTAGGTTATTTTCCGTCAGGTTCCACCTCCAAATGCTCTCCAGTTCTGACTCCTGAGACTCCTGTTCTGCTTCATAGCTCTCAGCTGCTGGTTAAATCAGGGCACTGGTCGAGCTCTGCAACGGAGAGGACGTTTAGGAGCGATCGTGTCTACAGCCCTGGTGGTGGCGGCGAACCAGCCAGAGCCTCGACAGGAGCGCCAGCCAGATCAATTGGAATCCCTTGCATGGAGTCCTGGAATCCTATGGGATCCAGTAGCCTGCGAGGGCAGACCATTAAAATAGGTCTCTGCTCCCCGCGGGGGGGGGGGGAGCCACTGTAAGGTTGCATTTTATTAGGTGGTGATCTGACCATGACAAGGGGACAGACACAAGGTTAGTCACCATCAGACCACACTCCCTCTGCTCAGAAGAGAACACCAGGTCTAGCATATGACCACCCATGTGGGTGGGGCCGTTAGCATGTTGGGACATGTCGAAGGAAGCCATGGTTTCCAAGAACTCAAGAGAGAGTTTTTAAGAGAGAGAGAGATTCAGCAAGGTGCTGAGAGAGATGGGGGGGGGGAGAGAAACATTCCCATTCAACCCCCATCTCTGCTTGGCATTTCTCTGGATCTAAGTGAAACATTTAATAAAGCATAATGGTTCACAACAGTATAGGACATCTCATCAGAAGCATTAAGTTATCACTCTTAGTTTTCATGAACAAATACACTGGGATAGGGAGTCGGGTCATGGGATTCGCTGTCAAGGTGGACTTAAGTCGCACTGGTAATTAGACTCATACTAGACTCGGGGGGGGGGGTGTTTCAATGACTCAGACATGACTCATGTCTCTGAATCCACCACCCCTCCCTTTTTCCTGGGGAAAGTAAACTTTTTTAAAAAATAGGGACTCAGACTTTTCGGCCTTGGGACTCGGGACTTTGTATCAAAGACTCAGAATTGGACTTGAGACTCAGGCCCAAAGACTTGCCAACATGCCTGCAAATACATATGAGATTCTGGGAGAGGAGGGGAAGGGGAAGCCCTTAGTCTATAAGGTGCTGCAAAATTCATTGTTATTTTTAAGAAAATATGTCCCAGTATAAACATCTGCACCGCTTTCAGTCTCAAGACAATTACAAATGGCAGTCTGGACTTTTTCATCTCATCCAACTACCTCAAGTCTCACTACCACTGCCAACATCACCACCACCACGCTATTGCAATGGTCTCGTTTTGTTTCAAAGCCAGCCAGAATTAGAATTCTGGTGAACTCAAAAGGCACTTCACAATAAGATCTTTGTGATCTTTCACTTGGTCCTAATAAAAGTATGACTCCAACTGTTGTTGCGTGATGACATTGCTTACAAGAATGCTTTTCAGTTGAGTGAATTCAGTTTCCTCTTTGAAAAAAAAATGGAAAGAAAGGGGGAGAAAGAACACTGTGGGGAAGCATTTGCAGGAGACAGTTTTCATTCTCTCATGCCAAACACTTCACATAATGTCATGGCAAATTGAGTCAGGGTTTCCTGGCAGTCTTCAATTTGCTGCAGTAATGATCCCATTTCCTGCAAATTTAGGGTGTTTGTTCTCTGGTTTGCCCTAAAAACTCTCACTCCTGTTCTCAGGCTAGAAAGAGGGTAGAACCATTGCCTAAATTTAGAGGAAGGCCTTTGTCTGGAAGGAGGCCTACACACAAAAGATGAGACAACTTTACTAGTCCATGAAGAGAAAATTACATATTGAATTGGACTGATGCCAGAGTTAAGTGTCCCTAACATGCAGGATCAGTGCCAAATCTTGAAGATACAGATCTATTGTCATTCTTAATTTCCCTGCTGACCCAGATAAATGAGCAAAGACATTCTGCACACATAATCCAGTTTCACTCAATGAACAGAGGTCAGAATAACATCTGTTACAACATCTTGCAATTGCCTACTTAGCCATGTACAGTATGTGCACCTTCTAAAAAAGGAAAAGTAGCTGCTGAAGCCCCACCAAAATATTGTCCTTTCATGCATCTTAGGAGACACGAGCAGCAGAAGAAAGGCTTGTAAAGGCTTGTGGTTAAGATACCAAAAAGACAAAATATTTAATGGAAATTTGAGAGAGAAAGAGAGAGAGAGAGAGAGAGGAGTTGGTCTGTTTTCTATAACATTTATATTTGCTCAAGGAGAAGTTGACTCCATCCTATTTCCCCATGTTTTTAAGAAGTCCAAAAGTGTGGGGGACGGGCAGAACTATGCACAGGTCTATAGGCACATCCCCAAGTATATCCGTGCATGAATCAGTATTTTTGATCATAGAACAGCACTGCAAAATTTGGAAAATTATGGAAACCAAAGAATATGTCAGTATGTCTTCTCCTATTGAGACAACCTAAACTGATGAGAGTGCAGAATTTTTTGAGTATCCTACAGTATATATCCCTACTGTGGAGCAGCAGGTTTCATTCTGGATGGGCTTCATCAAAAGAAACTATCAAATGAGTGCCAGGTGAAAAATAAAGTGAAAGAAAAAGTGGGGTGAGTGGTGGATTGTGCAGTTCTGGAAGATGGCATAACTAGCATACTGGTAGAAAAGCAAAATAACAGAAGGACTTTTGTTAGTGTGGAGGGACAATGTACTACAACATTTTGCTGTAGATCCTTCTTGCCTCTGCATGTTGTTTAAAGCAATTTAACTTGCCATGTTCCTTGTAGGGACTCCTGATGGCCCAGAATTTGTGACAACCTTTACTCATTTCTAAATAGCCATACACCAGCCCTATTCAGTCATTACTTATCCAGTTCTCTTGAACACATGTCAATGGAAGCCCCCCCCCCCCCCCGCTCTTCCATCAATTACTTTAGATGCAGATATTCTTGCTCATGAGTTGGCTCTCAGTCTAAGGCAAAAAAAAAAAAAAAACCCTAAGGATTTTGCTTATGTGGAGACCCTGCATACACATGGGAAGCTTTCACTGCAGACATGTCACTTTTCACATGGAGAGGGTGACAACAGAGATGAGGGGCTTAGATACCAACCTCTCAATATGTTAGAGAGACCTGGGTAAGTAATGGCTGAATAGGGCTACCCTACATTGTCAAAAAGAATTTTCTGAATTCACTTTCTAGCTCTCTGAACTTTCAACCATGTAGTAGAACTGAATTCTTGGGGAGCATTAGTAAAGAGAGAGATTACACATCTTTCATTTGACTGGCTGCTTTAATGCCAACATTTGAATATTGATTTTTGGAATCAAATGCCAATTTCAAGGGTCACACACTAGCTTTGAACTTGGTATTTGGGTGGGGAGGTAGAAAATTACTGACTCTGGCTATTTGAATAAAATAAATGACCTCTGAATCTATCCCCGCTTATCTAGACACAAGTTCTCAACATTAAATTACTTTTGGTGCTGTAAACGTTTTTGGGTGAAATATTTTCATCCTCACTTGCTCTAGAATATAACACCTTATCCGTTGAGTTATGTTAGAAGAAATTCATGTTGATATTTCTGGCTTAAGCGTTACCATATCAGAGACTGAAAGCTATGCTTAAAAAGAAGGAATGTTTTAATTATTGATTTATTAATACCATGGGTTCTTATGAATCATTTGGACAGAACTATCTTTTAGTAATAAAAGGTCATTTCATAGTATGAACCTGTCTCTCACAGTATATCAGTCTTTAAAACCCACCACAAAATTTGAGATAGTTAATATTGAATTTTCATTAGTGTTAACATTCTCCTTGAAACAACCTCACATGTGCTTTCCCCTTCCTTCTCTTAACTTCTCTGTCTTCTCTTTCATATTCCTCAGGTGTCAATGATAATAACTCTGTTGAGGCACAAACACAGAACCTTATTGACATGTGACACTTCATTAAGAGGGATTAGACCACTCAGGTGAATGAACTCCTCTTTGTTTCACACCATGTTGTGGAAAGAGAGGGAGGGAAATAGTTTTCCAGGTCCGCCTATGAGCTTCATCTGATAATGCCTGAAGATAGTTTTAGAAGAAGTAGCCATGTTCATCTGTCCAAGCCAGACAGACCAAAAAAACATTTGTCTGATATGCCTGAAAGTGTTGTTGTTTAGTCGTTAAGTGGTGTCCAACTCTTCGTGACCCCATGGACCAGAGCACGCCAGGCCCTCCTATCTTCCACTGCCTCCTGGAGTTGGGTCAAATTCATGTTGGTAGCTTCGATGACACTGTCCATCCACCTCGTCCTCTGTCGTCCCCTTCTCCTCTTGCCTTCACTCTTTCCCAACATCAGGGTCTTTTCCAGGGAGTCTTCTCTTCTCATTAGATGGCCAAAGTATTGGAGCCTCAGCTTCAGGATCTGTCCTTCCAGTAACTAGTTATTTCAAATAACTAGTTACTTATAATTAGTTCATTTCTCCGATAACTAAAGTATAATTACGTTAAATTATGACTCTAAGTCAATAATTGACAACATCCCTCTTTTAACAGTGATTTGGTTACTTTTACACACAAGGAAGTGTGGCCTCACAAAATGGTGAATGAGTATGAGCCCTACTAGCCTAGCTGGGTTAGGCTAGTAGGGCTCATACCTTGGAAGTATGACTTATTACTTTTTTAAAAAGTAACTTAACAAGCTCTATGTAATTTTAATAACTTGAACAATTACTGTCTATCTCTTATTTTTGCATGGCCAGGCTATTCTACACACAATTACACAGTTAACTGGAGAACACAATCAGTGCATGTTTGCTTCTGTATACCTTTATTGGAACAAAGTGCTTTCTTCGAAAGAACAAGCAAGCAAACAAACAGAACTCCAAAAACCCACAACCACCAAGGGGAATTTGGGGTCAAGCAACAGATAATATTATCACCCTAGCCCTCCACCTTCTGACATTTTCTGCTCAAATTCAAAAACTGCAAAAAGGTAGAAATTCCCTAACTCCACTCTAAATAGGTTCTTAATACAAACACTTTCTTTGTGCCCTCTGGGCATTTGAAAGTGCTTCTGTCAATCCTAGGAAATTATTTACTATTTTTCTACTAGCCTCCAACAGCTGTGTTTATCTGTACTGCTGTAGCATGTTACAAGGCATAGTATTTAGCTTGCCTACAATCCTAAACACAAGAGTAAGGGTGAGATCACATGGGGATCACATTTTGAACCAATTGTGGAGTGGTTTTGGACAATCTATGTCCTGGCAATCACGTAATATATGGGAAATTGAGTTCCAGCCTGACCCCAGTCTGTGCTACTACTTCTTGGGGTTGGGCTAGAGTGGTTCCCTAACAGATGGAAGTGTCTCTTTAAGGGAGCTCACTCCCTGAAAAGCAACCCTGTTCAGTGGGATCAGGCACATGCCTTTCTGACTCCACCCTAACTCCCATTGACCCAAATTAAGTATATTTCTGAAAAAGCTTACATATGATTTCACTGAACAGCACACAAATACTGAATCACTGAAAGGTCACAGGCAGACTACTGTAGTTGATTTGAAACTTTTTTTATTTCATCAAATAAGACCACTCATAATTAAAACCTAAAGGAGAAAAACAATTATAAACATCTCTCTCCAGGACTAAGTTATACTCCTCACCCCCACTCTGGTTGCGGGAGCCAAAATCTAAGCCTTGGGCATTTTCTAAAACAGTCAACCAGTCTCTATTTCTCTCAATCACAGGCTGTCAGAGAAGAAAAAGAAAAACAGGAAGTACCTCCATAGCCAAACACACATATTCCAGAATAATAATGATGACCAAGTACCATCAAGTCAATTCTAACTTATGGTGACCCTTTTAAGGGTTTTCCAGGTAGAGAATACTCAGAGGTGGTTTGTCATTCCCTTCTTCTGGGGGCACCCTGGGGCTGTGCAGCTTGCCCAAGGCCACATAGGCTGGCTCTACTTTCAGGAGACACAGTAGGGAATTGAATTCCCAACCTCTGGCTCCCTAACTCACTGACCTATTCAGCTAGCACATATTTGCAGGGAACTTGAATCCTATCCATTTGAAAGGAAAATATGTTCAAGAATGGCCAAGTGGAAACCCTCTGTCCCTTGGGTAAGTCTGTGCCTGGGCAGTATCGTCTTAGTATTCATCATATGGCCAAGTGTTGTTCCTACAAGCAAAAAGATACATATGTAAATAAAGATCCTTCCGTGTAAAAAGCTATATGTTAAGGAGAAGGGCTGTAGGCTTGCCTTCTTCCTGATACCTTATTTATTTTTGTGTGCAGGATTTTTTTAAAAAAATATTCTAATGTATTTTGTTGTTTTGACTGACAGACGTTTTGGTTGTGTAAGCCACAAATTGAAGTGACCCAGCATGGACAGAAGCTCTGTGAAGTTGTTCAGTATCGAGGCTGGCCGAATGTACAACACAAGACAGCAGCCTAGCGATGTCCTGTCTCTTGTCACTTTGCTCATGAAAAATGATAGGCCTGAATAGGGGAGACTTGCCAAGCCATGAAAGCTCTCCACACAGGCCAGATCCTTGATTTCTCTGTGTCCGGCTCACATCAAGAACTTTTAGGCATTGTTCAGTCTTCCCTTCTCTGAACTGGCACTTTGTGTAAGCAAAGTGATGATGACAGAGGTTTTGAAGCTAATTTACCCTCCTTTCTTTGGATGATCAGCCCATTCAGACAATGAACAGCTAAATAGGGCTAGAAATAACGTTAACATCTCAGTGAAAACCAGGACAAGGAGTCTTTTCAAAAAGTCTGGGCTTATCTACACTACTGATTAACCCCACAACATGTATAGGAGTTTTTTGCTGCAATGTGAAAGTCACGTGACAGTTACATGGTATATGAGTCGCTGTCTGCATCTCCTTGAGATAGTGGTTAAGGCTTTGCATTTTTATACTGCTCCTCTTGGAAAAACTTTTAGGCTCTGTTGTAGAGGCTACACAGGCTTTTAGAATCATTTCATTTGAGGCTTGCCCACTCTGCCCTCATGCTGGCAACTTCCCCAACTGCTGTGGTGAGGTGAGGCAGGGAGGGAGAGGGCGAATCTGGCCTGTCTGTTTAGAAAGCCTGGCTGCTTCTGTCCCTTTAAAAATGCTCCAGCTGTTCCTATTTGTACCCACATAATACATCAGAGAAATGAGGGGTGCCTGGCTTTACAGTGGTGGAAAAACACTGATCCAAGCATGGATCCTCCAGAATCCTCCTGATTTTAACATGGGATCTGCCCCAAAACACTGTGAAATCAAAAGTCCCATTTGTATCCACAGAATACAACAGAGAAATGAGGGGTGGCTGGCTTTACAGTGGTGCAATAACACAGCTATTTTAAAAAACAGATCCAAGTTATCTAAACTGTGAACAATTAGTCTGGATAGCACTTAATTTCTACCTTAGTTGGCCTTAAAGTGTATGGAAAAATACTGTACCTCTATTAAATCACAACTCCCAGAAGCTCAAGGGTGCACATGTGTTCTCACCTCCCACTCTTGACACAACTGTGCAAAATCTAGTCAAATACATAGCGAGGGCAGCTCCTTCCACAACAAACCGACACTCTGGAAAAAAAACACGGAAAGAAATCCAGCAAACTTTGTGGGAAGAGCAAACAGACTTCAGCCAAAAAGCAGAAACAGAGCAGGTAAATAAGCAGAACAAGGCAGTTCACGATGGCTACAGAAGACTGTGGGAACTGACAGGGACACTGAGAGTGAGAGAGAAAGGATGACACTACCCTTGTTTTAACCACAATGGAATCCAAAAACCAACCTTAGTGGGTAAAAGAGAGAGACATTGCTGGGAGCTGCATTTTTAATGTAATGCTGGCCTGGGGGACCTGTGGCTCTACACTAACATCATCCCCTGCTGTCTGGGGTTGATGGGACTTGGGAGTCAATAACACCAGGAGAGGGACAGGTTCCTTGTTCCTGATGTAACGTGTATCTGAGTCAGAAGAGTGAAAAAATGTGTGAGCAGAGATCATGTCAGCCAATAGAGATGGGCACGAACTGCCAGTTCAGCAGTTTCTTCTGGTTCAGTGGACAGCCAAACAGGTGTTTTGCGGTTTGGTGCCCCGCCTCCTCTGGTGGGCACCCACTCAGAGGCAGTGCCCAGAGGAGGCGAGACAGGGAAGCTGGGGCGCTGCTTCTGAGTGGGTGCCTGCTGGAGGGGGTAGGTTCCAAACTGCACGACACCTGTTCAGCCAACTGCTGACCTGGCATGAACTGCCAACCCGGCAGTTCGTGCCCATCTCTATGAGGCAACATGACATGTTTGCATACAGCATTCTGTACTCTTTATGTAATGATGTATTTGTTCTGTTATCCATTTAGCTATTTATCTCTCTGTCTCTGTCCTGCAAAATGATTTGCATCTTATTTGTATATTTCCTTTCTGGCACACATGTCTCAAGAGGAATTAACTAAGAAAGGTGGGGGACATACAAAAGAAGTTTTGAAGCATTACACACATTGAATGCCGCTCTACCAGGGATAAAAACATATTGATGACTCTGCAGGGAAGCTGTAAGATTTCAGTTGACCCTCAGGTTTAATCTACATACTGTATAAATTCATTTCAAATGGTTTATCATAGAGGGTGCTTGCAGGTTAAAAGCTAGTTAGGCTATTTCATGTTCTTACCTGTTTTTCTCAGAATGATGTTTAATAGAGATATGGTTACATCCTTGTTTAGAAAAAGGACTGGATGATAACCAGATCATTCAAACAACTAGACATTCCGTTTGGAAGAAATCCTCACGGCATCCATGTTTTACTATACACAGTACTTGCCAGTACCTAGACTTGTGTGTCTGGAAACTGTCTATTGTAGTAGTACATATTTATTCTTTTTTAACCTTTCCTTGTAGATCAATCCTAATTTAATTGGATCCATGTCTTGTGTGTGCAAAGAAATTAAGCTGTGTACAATTCAGCAAATCTTCTTAAGTCATCCAAATCTCCCTTAAAAGAAGTAGTAAACACATGCATTAAAATGAATGGAATAATGATATTCATGAGGACCTGCCATTAATTGGATTTCATTTTCTGCGGTGATGGATTCCTCAAATTTGTGGGCACTGACTAAAGATACGTTTTACTTTGCTCATGCCAGGTAATTGGATTACCAGGTAGATTGAGTCTTTAATTTAAGTGATAGAGTGAAACAAATGCTTGCTAGTACACTGGGGAGACAGAGCCGCTTCAGAAAAGATGCTACGGAGAAAAGAGGTCATCAAACAGATATCCATAATTTTATTTGCACTGGTTCTGTAAGATTATTTCTTTGTCCACACTACATGATAAAATACTGAGGGGTTTGCTCCAATTCTAAAATTGGTGATTTAGAGGGTTTTTTTTTTCCTGACTACATTATACAAAAGCTGATTTGAATTGTGGTTCAGCCCATTGTGCTCCTACAGCAGCTCCCCCCCCCCTCCATTGCTGGGGGGCTTCTATGAATGGTGTTTTGATGACATACATAGTTTGATTGTAATGTTCAGGCCTGGGGTGGTGGTGGGGCATGCAGAAACAACGCACCATGATTTTAATGTAGTGGATTTTAAGTTGCTTTAAGTATTTTTCAGTTGTTCATCTGGGTTTGATATATAAACAAAATGCATTGTGAGGTGAGGGAGGTGAGGCAGTAAATCGTATCCTGTATCCTTTAAAAGACATTCCATCTTACTCCATCTCTGAATTTTTGACATTATCCTTGAGTTTTTGAATCTACAGGAAAAGAAGAAAAAAACATTCCTGCAAATGAGGGAAGAACACAAATGACTACAACCTTGGATGTCTTTGTAGCACTCTCATTGTGTAAGCTATACACTGAAAGCCCATAAAACAATCACAACTACACAATCACACACACACAATCCTAGTAGTGCAATATACTTCAGTAAGTGTAGAATACTAGGTCGAGTGAGAGAATACTGACAAAAATAATGTTTCATAAGGCGAAAAGGCTGTCTCAATAGCAACACAAGTCTTTCTCTTTGCCCTCCAGATTCGAAAAATGGCTGGCAAAGTGGCTGCATGGGAATACACAACAAAAGTGACCTCTCTCTTACCCCCTCAGTGCTCCGAATGTCAAGGGGAGAGGATAGGCTTTATGGGGTGGGTTGTGTTCGGCTGCCATTCACTTCTCTTAGCACCACAGTTCAATTTACTGTATTTCCCCTTTCCTCGGTTCAAATAGCTGATCATTTTTTCAACTCTATGAATCCAAAATAGGATATATGAACAATCTTTTGTTGTGTTGCTCCACCCCAGGGGTGAACCGTAGCTTCTTGCTCCACCCTCTATTTGCCCTGAAATCACAAAGATACCCTCAATGTAGTCCATTTTTGCACATTTGTCTGAAGATAACACAATACCTTATTTCTACATCCCTTTCTTCTGTTAGCAGCAGGAAATTCAGCAGGGATGTTTTGAGCCCCTGTGGAGACTGCATGAAAGATGTTGTCTAGAGGAAGATACAGTTTGGCCTGATATAAGAGGGCTTTGTACTTTCCTGTGATCTTTCTCATTTAATCACTTCTTCTTTTTTACGCTGTATTATTTCTTTTTTCCCCTTTCCCTCACAGGAGTAAGTGAAGCAACATAGGAATACATAGAACTAAAGCTATAGACTAAACCAGTTTCTGTTCAAGACGTGACAACTTTTTTTATGGCCTGCAGCATCACTGTGGAGACGTGTAAATCTGTGTTGGTATTTGGATCAGCGCCTAATGGTTTCAGGCAATCTATACGCACTTCTACAGACCACTTTGTGCATTTGTTCCTGCGGTTCATGCTGTCTTCACTGAGGAAAAACAACTATTGATAAACATGTTTGTTCTTCATCCTTAAGCTACCATTTTTCAATGCAAATCCACAGGCAGCCAAATAAGGTGACTTCAGCAATCATGCATGCAAGACATCCTTATTCCAATTTTTCCCCCAGGTTTCGAATCAATTCCAAGAATGTCCCTGTTCTTTGAATAAATGTTCTTAGTTGAAATCTGGAGCAATATCAAACATTGCTCTCCAGAGAAAACTGTAGCAATGTTATCCCATTGTTGTGGGGGGTGTCTCCTTTTATTACCAGATGGTCACAGCATTGCTTTTCTGTGGTAAGAGAAGTTTTGATTCCCCCTGGCCCAAGCTGAACATTTCCCCATTCTGCATATGGTATTGCCATTCTTAAGAAAACTAGTGGAGCGTAATTATATTAACAGATAGATCATGCGTAGAGATGGGGGTATTCGTATTCGTATATCCCCACACAGCTGGACTTAACGAGGATTTGGCCCCTGGGGCCGGACCATCCACTCACGTGTCTGGCGGTGGGGGCAGCCTCACTCATCCTTCCAATCACTCCCAAAACGCCGCCCTCTTCCCGCTGGGGTAGCCACTCCAGGCAGGGGGAGGGAGGACGAGTCTCCCTGCATGATTGCTGAGTGGCCAACCGAGCAGGAAGAGAGCAGACCTCCAAGAGTGATTGGAAGGATGAATGAGGCCACTGTCGCTGCGGGACGCTTGAGTGGACAGGCTGGACCCTCGTTAAGTCCAGCTGTGCGGGGATATTCGTATACGAATACCCCCATCTCTAATCATGGGCAACAGAAACCTTCCTAATTGGAAAAAAGTAACTGGGGCTAGAAGTAGTATTATTACCACTACTGCTAACATAAGTTTTAATCTTCATTGTTGTGCCTTACTGCTTTGAATGTGTTTTTAGTATTGCATTTGTTTACTATTTCTTAGAGAGGTACTTGTTTGATCCTTTTAAGTATATTTACTGTTTGTTTGTTTTTTTGCTTTAAATACTGTCTTTTAATGATGTAAGCTACCTTGGTATATATATATATTGCAATGAATAAGAGGCCAAATTAAACGAAATACTTCAGTCTTATGTAGTTCAAGAAGATCCTGTACCCAAAACCATTTGAGTCCCCACTGTGCAAATTTCAAATGCCTTTTGAAATAGCTAATCAGTCATATCATTAAAGGATTAATCATGGTCAGCTTGTTAGCTCCAAGTTGGCTTTTTATTTTTGTTTTATTTTTAAGATAGTGAAAAAGCAAAGGATTTGCCTTTCTCCCACTCTGATTCTCCGGTGGTCTACCGAAAGACTTATTTATATTATCTTTAATTTTCTGTTCATAGTTTACTAACACTTTTTATAAGCCCAGCCTCACGGTGCTTAATGAAAAATTGAACATTTACAGCTAATGAAGATCTTGGAGCAGTCTCTTTTAATCCCATGTCTAACTATTTTTAGGCCCAGCTGAACACAAATATACTCATTTAAAAAGTTTGGCAGGGCTTGTTGAGCCTCCCTGCACAACGGGAGTCCATCCTTACTAAATTCTGTAAGTGGCAAGAGAAATAAATGTTAGCCTCATGCATGTTGAGAAGGAATTCTGAGTTGTATTGAACTTGTTGGGACTAAATTGTGAGTACCAGTGAGTTTCTGGGAGATGACTGGGAGGTCAGATAGTTCAGAGACAGGGCACATGCTTTATACGAAACAGGTCCCTCTCAGGTGCAGTGGGCCCAAAAATGTCTCATAGCCTTTGTATCATTATTATTTTTCTGCAAATATGGACAGGTGCATTTGGATGGTTTAGGGTGAGTGTGCAGGCAAAAACGAAAGACCTATTTTTGGGAGAGTGGCTGGGGAAGCAAGGACTTCACATTTTATGTTCCTGACAGTGACGGTCTCTTCCCTTTCCTCCTATCTTGTTTAAATAGGCAGCAAGAAACCTTGAGCTGGCCCTTGTATTAAGTCATACTATTTGTCCACTTAACTTAGTGTTGTCTATACTGGCTGAATGTGGTCCTCCAAAGTCCCAGCCAGGAACCTGTTCATCATTGCCATCCCAACCCCGGAATAAAGACGCGAGACAATGATATGGGTTAAATATGGGCCACACTTTATTGATAACATCAAATACAAACTTTGTCATCCATTGTAAAAAAGAGGGGGCCTGCTGTAGTGCGGAAACAGGTGAAAGGCAGGGGTATCCAAATACCCCTTGATCCAGAAATGGGTGAGTCCCCGGCCCCAAGTTCCAGCAGTCTCCAGACAGCAGGAACCCAGCCAGCCGCTAATAAACACCCCCAGACCTCAAGCCATTTTTAGCTGATGACTGTTGGTCCGGAAGTGGCCCAACGCATCTTCCCCCCACAGGCACTGTAATCGCACGATCCGCAGTGCCGGGAGGTCAGATGTGCTGTTGTTGGCTTACCTGAGATTACAATTGGGACACACTGAAAATACCTGTTCTTTCCGCACTACCCGCCTGTGTGACCAAAAATTATCCACCGAAGTGCCAACAACCCTCTTCCAGTGTGGGATAGGCAAAGAATGTCCAGGATCAAAGCCTTACCCGACAGTTTAGGCAAATCATTACCTCCAAGGTGAACTACCAGCACATCTGGCGGGGACTGACCAAATGCCATCATCCTGCACAGCTGGATCCACTGCATACCTCTCAGCCCTTTCCAGGTAATGTGTGCTTGGGCTCCGAGCCCCAAATCGCTCCCCCACGGAGATGCGGCAGCATAGCGTTCTGCCCAGCGATCGCCACATTTGCTACTACAGTGGCAAGGGTAGGGACTGAAGCTAAAACTTCTGACATACGAAGCATGTTCTTTATTTTTCTTTATTTCTTTATTATTTATTTATTTATTTATTGGATTTTTATCCCGCCCCCCTAGACAAAGTCTACTCGGGGCGGCTTACAAATATTATAAAAACATCATTATACAATAAATATTAAAAAAAATCATTAAAACATCATAATTTTCATTGCCCTACCACCCTTCTTTCCAACCCTTCTTTCCAGGGTGAGTGCATGGCCTTTGGTAGCGTTAACATTTCAAAATGGACTCAATTCCTGATAAGATTCATCATTTCTGAATTTCCCAGATACTCATATGAAGAACCTTCCGGGTGTTATTCCTTTATTGTCTCTTGCTATTAAAATATGCAGGAAGTAATAAAAGCCAAGGCCACAGTCCCAGGTAGACTTTCTTGAAAGTAAATCATATTCATTGAAAAGAATCTACTTCTGGTCATACCCTACTAGCTTCTATTGTCAGTCTGTGACGTGGCTCAATGCTGAAACAAAATGGCACCCGCAACAGCTCATTTGTTTTGGAAAACATTAACATTTCCTGTTTCCGCACAACAAGTTGGAAGATGGGTTTCTTTCTAACTGCCTCTTATGGAAATCCATGAATATTAATAGTCTAGTTAATGAACGGGGAAAAAAAAAAAAGCTCAAGCCCTGACACTGTGAAAGGTGTAACCTTTTTTTTTTTTTAGTGCTTGTTGGATTGGTGATCTTCCTGCTTTGTCTAATTCATGGACATATTTTTCTTCCTATCATTTATTTTAGTACATTAAGTTAAAGTGCTTCTGTGGGGGATTCACTTGATTAATGACTAATTTCCATCATGTGTGCATTCAAGAGCAACGTGCCATCATAGTGTTTGTGTGGAAATAAATCATATAAAAATTTGAAACCACATGATAGTGTGTGTGTGTGTGTGTGTGTGTGTGTGTGTGTGTTTAGGCATAAACAGTTGAAACTACATGCAGGAAAAACAAAGAGATAATCTATGACTGTAAGAGTGAAAAATCTAGGTGTTACCAGGATGGATCAGGTAGTCAACAGTCATGCCTGGGGGATTCTGGTAACTGCAGTCTAAAAATATTTTTTCCAAGTTCTGCTTTATACCCAGTTATCCACATCCCTTCAACCTTCAGCTGAAATTTAACCCAGGGCTGTACAACTTTGTTATGTCATTGACCAAAATACATATCCTACTACAGTCTAGAGTTTTACAATCCTTTCCTTTTGATCCATGCTTACAGTATCAGCAGCAGTGAAAACAGGAACTTTCCTAACATCCTGGGGAGCAACCCTGCAGAAAGGGCCAGCTATGTTTGTCTTGATGGGTAATGATCACATGTTGCATGTGCTTGGGTCCCCTCTAGTTGGGATCACCAATTGGATTCAGGGCAATCTTATTTTGTTGATATTCATATTAGCAACATTTTTATGTAGTTCTGTGCCTCTGTCTAGAAAGAAGGAGTAAGATGGAAGAACCAGAAATCACCACTACCACCACCATGGTAAGGCTTTTCTTAGACTGTGCCACCTGCAGCTGTATTTGAATGATGATATACTTCGGGTCGAGCTGGCTGGATAGCTGAGTGAGTTAGGTATCTGGCTGTGAAGCCAGAAGTTTCCTGCTGTGCATCCCAGTAGATCAAGCTTGTGTGGACTTGGGCAAACTGCACAGTCCCAGGGCGTCCCCAGAAGAAGAGAATGGTAAACCACTTCTGAATACCCTCTAGCTAGAAAACCCAGAAAAGGGTCACCATAAGTGAGAATTGACTTGATGGAACACAATTATTTTATATTTATAAAATACCTTTCTTCGTGGTTTTTTTTTAACTTGCTGTACTTAAAAATCTAGTATGTCAGGGAAGTCATAAGACCCACCTACCCCACTCCAATTTCAGTTTGCGAAACTGAATTAAAACAATAGCAAGCAAACTCCGGCAACAAGTCCCTCCTCCATCTTGCTAAAGTCATTATCAAGATCCTAGTCTACACAGTTTGAACAAGAAAAAAAAATCCATGGTGATGCCAAGATATCACTGTCTAGTACCTTGCACAGGACAACTGGGCTTGAGAAGGTGTTGAAATGCTTGTAGAGACTGTTGGATCTATGTTGATTAAACCAGAGGTTGCTATTTATTTACGAGAAAAAGGTGGCAGGCCGCACTAACAAAAAGAAGTTGTAAGGTCAAAATCATGTTAAATAAATAACCACTACAACAAAGTCTCACTTTCTGTCACTCCTAGTACAACCAGAGACAACACACATAAAAGCCATCCAGAACTTACTTTGTTAGGAGAAACTTGAATCAGGGTCTCCCGTGTTTTCTTAGCCACACACACTTTGATAATCTGCCTCTAGGGGCCAGTGTGGCGCAATAGATAGAGATAAAAGAATTCTGTGCAGGCCTGTATGAATCAAGATAAAGTTCTGAACTTTACATTGCAAACCTGTTTGCATTTGTAGAGTGGTATTTGCATGTCTTACATTGGCATTTCATCCATCAAGCACAGTAAGGGTGGATAAAACTTACACATACACAAAACTATTTACGGAATAGTATATAGATGCTGGATAGTTCAGTGGTTTAGGTCTTTGGCTGTGGAGCCAGAGGTTAGGAATTTGATTCACCACTGGGCCTCCTGGGAGAAAATTCAGCCCGTGTAGCCTTGGGCAAGCTGCACCCCCAGAAGAGAATGGCAAACAACTTCTGTGTAGTTGCTACTTAGAAAACCCTGGAACGAGTCTTCATGAATCAGAATTCATGTGATGGCAGATGATGATGATGCATATGGAGACCCTGGGCTAGTCCAGGTTCTTTCGATCTGTGCAAACCATCATTAACCTTCTAATAAAATTTTGCTTGATTGACCTATCAGTCAGTTAGAAATCATTTTGTTTTGTGGCATTTAATTTATGATTAAAAAATCACTGTTGCAGAAAACGATTCACCTATTTCTTTTCTCTGCAATTGCCAATACTTTTCAGGCCTGCTGGGTGGGGCTCTGCCCTTTGCGCATGCAACTCTGCTCCCCCCCATGCACGCGACTCTGCCCCTCCCCATGCAAGATTCCATCACAACTGGAGCCAAAGAGGCTGAAAACTATCGCTGTGGGTGCCTGGAGGAGAAGGAGCCCTGCACCGAGGGGGGGGGGGGGTAGCGTTGCACGCGTGCGCAGGCGCACACCTTGGAGAGAACCTTGAACAAGACACATGAACTTTTATTAGTTGCATGAAAAACGGGTCTGGAAGATGCCTGCCTGCCTGCCTTCCTTCCTTCCTTTGTAAATAGTGCATCTTTCTATGCATTAAGGAAAGCTCCACTACAAGCCATACCTAAATTAAGAGTCACTTCAATAATTTTTAAAATCCTATTTTCCCCCACATTAGTTAATTTTCTGTCCTTTCCTTGTCACAACAGTATCCACCCGTTTCCACCTCATGACTTCAGAGATTCCATTTATGCTCTTTTGCCAGGTTTCTGCTTGTGACACAGTGCAAGAGCCCTGCCAAGAAACATGGGTAGCAATGGTAGACCCAGTGGTGTAGCTAGGGTGGGATGTGGGGCAGAACTCTAACCCACCACATCAATATGGCAAGAGCAGCCCACAACATACATTACAGTCCAAAGTGCATGGTCTTACTTCCCAGATAAAAGTATTAAGTCCAGAATCCAAAATTACCTAAGTGATAGGAGTCTCTTGACGCAGTGGTCGAACGGCAGTACTTCAGCCAAAACTCTGCTCACAATCTGAGTTTGATCCTGGGCTCACGCTGCCAGCTCAAAGCTGACTCAGTCTTCCACCCTTCCAAGGTTGGTAAATTGAGTACCCAGGTCATGGGGTGGGGGTGGGCAATGTGTAACCTGCATAATTAAAAAATTGTAAACTGACCAAAGAGTGCTTGCTTTAAGCAGTACAGGACCGTATATAAGCAGAACACTTTGCTTTGCTTTGAAACTTTACTTCCACCCCCCACCTCCCGCCTCACCAAGCAAAGAGGGATCTTATTTTATTTTATCAAGGTGAATCCTTGGCAAATAAAATGAAAAAGTGTAAGAGATAAATCTTAAAGCCTGACCTTATAGAAGCCACTAGGGGTTTTGCAGTTCACAAATAACCTTTGGGACTGAATTTCAAAGATTGGCTAAGTTACACAACATGTGTCTTTACACACACACACACACACACACAGAGAGAGAGAGAGAGAGAGAGAGAGAGAGAGATGCATTTTAGTCACACAGGGATTTGAGAATAATTGCAAATCCTCCCCCAGTTCTCACTATAAAGCAGAGAAGTAAAGTGGTGATACAGCCAGAACAGAAGGTAAAAATGCTCTCCAAAACTAGGGTTTCAAAGGTGGTCATTTAAAACAACATTTTTAAAAAATTTATGAGAAGCCCAGTTAATGACTATCATGCTGGGAGAAAAAGCAAAGGAAAGAAAAGCTTTATTCAGACAGGAAAATTTGTGTTTGGCCTGTTTGAAGACGCGTGTTTACAGCAAAACAAAATAACAGAAACATAAAGTCAAATAACAAGAGCAACGATATCTGATCAAACCCCTGTGGTCCATTGATCCAGACTTCCAACAGATCTCCTTGGCCAGAGTTTAGAAGGTTGCTTTTCAAAAAATAAAAATAAAAAATCACTCCTTGTTGCTTGCTACTTTTAAAAATGTTTAACCGATTGCTGTTACTTATGATACATTTTAAGGAATGTCTCTATTATGGTATTCATTGCTAACACATTGCTTTCTTGTTTTTAAAATATATTTCAAGAATGAAAACATGCCGATTTGGGAGGAAATTGCCTAGAGTGACACACACTCTCAAGCAAATTTTAAAAGTTGCAAGTAATTTTTACTTATTCTGACAAAAAAAAAGTAATAGTCTTACCATGTATGAACCATTACATTACTTCTTAGAGGTAATGACATGGGTACCATTATTACTGTAAAAGGAATGCATTATAGACGGTGTTGTTACTTCTAACCTAATGGCTGAAATCCTGTTGGCAGAGCTTATGCCATATACTGCTGACATTATTAACAGGGGTGGGTTTTTGTGTGTGCACGTGCATTTTGTTTTGTTTTGTGAAAATTAAAGTTTTCTGACTTCCCTCCCTAAGCTCCTGTGGTCCTGTGGAATCTCTTTCATTGTCAGGAAGCCACGGGACAGGAGGGGAAAGTCGTTGATTACAGAGAGTTGCCAGCAGTGATTTTCAGTAAGTAATGATTTCCCCCTCCTGTCTTGTGGCTTCCAAGGCTTTCTGATAATGGAAAGAATACTACAGCACCATTGGGAATTCGGGGGGGGGGGGGGGGAGTCTGAAGCATTTAATTTCTGAAAAAATGCTGCTGATGATTACATCGTCAGACAGCATCAGTTACAGCAACAGGATTTTATTTGTTTGTTTGTTTATATTATTTGCATGGTACCTTTCTCCCCATAGGGAACCCATTATTCCCAAATTCTGGAGTTAATATCTCTGATACCTTTTCTTGAGATTAAGGCAGTCAACTACCAATGACCAGTTCTGGTGCAACTTTGTTAAAACTCCTCCCAAAGCAGTTTTTAATTCCTATAGCAGGTTTTCTAGAGCATCCCTCTCCTACTTTGCTGACTTCAAAATTCACTGAGACATTTTCCCAACCATTTGCTGGCTGCCAGTCTGCTTCCCTGCCTGCCTAAGTGGAGTGCTGTGTCTTACTCTTTTCAGAAGATGCCTAATTCCTAAGAACTAGCGTAGTCTAGTCCCTTTCACGGATTGCTGCCTTGTCATGGGGAAGGGGCTTGAGTAATTCAGAGAAGCTATGGGCTATGCCGTGCAGGGACACCCAAGACGGACAGGTCATAGTGGAGAGTTCTGACTAAACGCGATCCACCTGGAGCAGGAACTGGCAAGCCACTCCAGTATCTTTGCCAAGAAAACCCCATGAACAGAAACAAAAGGCTAAAAGATATGATGCTGGAAGATGGGCCCCTCAGGTCGGAAGGCGTCCAACATGCTACTGAGGAAGAGCGGAGGACAAGTACAAGTAGCTCCAGAGCTAATGAAGCGGTTGGGCCAAAGCCGAAAGGACGCTCAGCTGTGGACGCGCCTGGAAGTGAAAGGAAAGTCCGATGCTGCAAAGAAGAATACTGCATAGGAACCTGGAATGTAAGATCTATGAACCTTGGAAAGTTGGATGTGGTCAAACAGGAGATGGCAAGAATAAACATTGACATCCTGGGTGTCAGTGAACTAAAATGGACGGGAATGGGCGAATTCAATTCAGATGATTACCATATCTACTATTGTGGGCAAGAATCCCGTAGAAGAAATGGAGTAGCCCTCATAGTCAACAAAAGAGTGGGGAAAGCTGTACTGGGATACAATCTCAAAAATGATAGAATGATTTCAATACGAATCCAAGGCAGACCTCTCAACATCACAGTAATCCAAGTTTATGCACCAACCACCGATGCTGAAGAGGCTGAAATTGACCAATTCTATGAAGACCTACAACACCTTCTAGAACTGACACCAAAGAAAGATGTTCTTCTCATTCTAGGGGACTGGAATGCTAAAGTAGGGAGTCAAGAGATAAAAGGAACAACAGGTAATTTGGCCTTGGAGTTCAGAACGAAGCAGGGCAAAGGCTAATAGAGTTCTGTCAAGAGAACAAGCTGGTCATCACAAACACTCTTTTCCAACAACACAAGAGGCGACTCTACACATGGACATCACCAGATGGGCAATACTGAAATCAGATTGATTATATTCTCTGCAGCCAAAGATGGAGAAGCTCTATACAGTCAGCAAAAACAAGACCTGGAGCTGATTGTGGCTCTGACCATCAGCTTCTTATAGCAAAATTCAAGCTTAAACTGAAGAAAGTAGGAAAAACCACTGGGCTAGCCAGGTATAATCTAAACCGAATCCCTTATGAGTACACAGTGGAAGTGAAGAACAGATTTAAGGAACTAGATTGGGTGGACAGAGTGCCTGAAGAACTATGGATGGAGGCTCGTAACATTGTACAGGAGGCAGCAACAAAAACCATCCCAAAGAAAAGGAAATGCAAGAAAGCAAAGTGGCTGTCCAACGAGGCCTTACAAATAGCAGAGAAGAGAAGGGAAACAAAATGCAAGGGAGATAGGGAAAGTTACAGAAAATTGAATGCGGCCTTCCAAAGAATAGCAAGGAGAGACAAGAGGGCCTTCTTAAATGAACAATGCAAAGATATAGAGGAAAACAATAGAAAGGGAAAAACCAGAGATCTGTTCAAGAAAATTGGAGCCATTAAAGGAACATTTTGTGCAAAGATGGACATGATAAAGGACAAAAATGGTAGGGACCTTACAGAAGCAGAAGACATCAAGAAGAGGTGGCAAGAATACACAGAGGAATTATACCAGAAAGATCTGGATGTCCCGGACAACCCAGATAGTGTGGTTGCTGACCTTGAGCCAGACATCCTGGAGAGCGAAGTCAAGTGGGCCTTAGAAAGCATGGCTAACAACAAGGCCAGTGGAGGAGATGGCATTCCAGTGGAACTATTTAAAATCTTAAAAGATGACGCTGTTAAGGTGCTACACTCAATATGCCAGCAAGTTTGGAAAACTCAGCAGTGGCCAGAGGATTGGAAAAGATCAGTCTACATCCCAATCCCAAAGAAGGGAAGTGCTAAAGAATGCTCCAACTACCGTACAATTGCACTCATTTCACACGCTAGCAAGGTTATGCTCAAAATCCTCCAAGGCAGGCTTCAGCAGTATGTGGACCGAGAACTCCCAGAAGTACAAGCTGGATTTCGAAGGGGCAGAGGAACTAGAGACCAAATTGCTAACATGCGCTGGATTATGGAGAAAGCCAGAGAGTTCCAGAAAAACATCTACTTCTGCTTCATTGACTACGCAAAAGCCTTTGACTGTGTGGACCACAGCAAACTATGGCAAGTTCTTAAAGAAATGGGAGTGCCTGACCACCTTATCCATCTCCTGAGAAATCTCTATGTGGGACAGGAAGCAAGAGTTAGAACTGGATATGGAACAACTGATTGGTTCAAAATTGGGAAAGGAGTACGACAAGGCTGTATATTGTCTCCCTGCTTATTTAACTTATATGCAGAATACATCATGCGGAAGGCTGGACTGGAGGAATCCCAAGCCGGAATTAAGATTGCTGGAAGAAATATCAACAACCTCAGATATGCAGATGATACCACTCCGATGGCAGAAAGTGAGGAGGAATTAAAGAACCTCTTAATGAGAGTGAAAGAGGAGAGCGCAAAAAATGGTCTGAAGCTGAACATCAAAAAAACTAAGATCATGGCCACGGGCCCCATCACCTCCTGGCAAATAGAAGGGGAAGATATGGAGGCAGTGACAGAGTTTACTTTCCTGGGTTCCACGATCACTGCAGATGGTGACAGCAGCCACGATATTAAAAGACGCCTGCTTCTTGGGAGGAAAGCGATGAGAAACCTAGACAGCATCTTAAAAAGCAGAGACATCACCTTGGCGACAAAGGTCCGCATAGTCAAAGCTATGGTTTTTCCAGTAGCGATGTATGGAAGTGAGAGCTGGACCATAAAGAAGGCTGACCGCTGAAGAATTGATGCTTTTGAATTGTGGTGGTGGAGGAGACTCTTGAGAGTCCCCTGGACTGCAAGGAGAACAAACCTATCCATTTTGAAGGAAATCAACCCTGAGTGCTCACTGGAAGGACAGATCCTGAAGGTGAGGCTCCAATACTTTGGCCATCTCATGAGAAGAGAAGACTCCTTGGAAAAGACCCTGATGTTGGGAAAGTGTGAAGGCAAGAGGAGAAGGGGACGACAGAGGATGAGATGGTTGGACAGTGTCATCGAAGCAACCAACATGAATTTGACCCAACTTCGGGAGGCAGTGGAAGACAGGAGGGCCTGGTGTGCTCTGGTCCATGGGGTCACGAAGAGTCGGACACGACTAAACAACTAAACAACAAAAGCGTAGTCTAGTAGGAGCCAATTGTATGCTTAGGACACATGTTATGTCTTCTCAGGTACTGCTTTTTTTAAATTTACCTATTGTTTGGCATGGGACCACTTTACTGGAATTCTGATTTCAGGAATGTAATTTTTCACCCAGACTTTGATAGCATTTGTCACCATGAAATGCCTTCCTAGTAGCGTGGTATCAGCTTAATGGACTTATTTTATTGATGTGTACTTGCTCTTTGGCATGGATGAGAATCTCGTGGTCGGATATTTTGGTCTGTCTTCTTATCAGCCCAGTCCAATACGGAAAATGGTAAGAGATTTGGATAGTTGTAATACAAAACATCCGAAGGTACTCCACCTGTGTTCTGGACAATTCATTAAAACAGCCTACCACCTACTGCGTTAGATCTTGAAAATCTCGTCCTAGAAAATCCCCCCTTTTAAATCTTCCATGATTCAGTGTTTTATTATGCCTCAGCTGGAACTCAGCCTCTCGTTGTTCAATAACTTCAGGCACCCCATGCTGAGGTACTCAACTCACCATGTTTCCTCTGATTCTCAGTGAACATTGCATCCTGGATTTTGTTAAATTGTTTTCTCCTCATCTGTGTTTGATAGCCAGCTTCAGGAACACTGGTTATTGGCCTGTTGTGTACCACAATCACCATCATGACAGACAGGTTGCCCTCCATTCTTCTGTAATTAAGACACTCCTAGCACTGTAGTAGAAGGGACGTGGTGGCGCTGTGGGTTAAAGTGCAGAAGCCTCTGTGCTGCAAAGTCAGAAGACCAGCAGTTGTAAGATAGAATCCATGCGACGGAGTGAGCTCCCGTCGCTTGTCCCAGCTCCTGCCAACCTAGCAGTTCGAAAGCATGCAAATGCAAGTAGATAAATAGGTACCACCACGGTGGGAAGGTAACGGCGTTCTGTGTCTAGTCGCGCTGGCCACGTGACCACGGAAACTGTCTTTGGACAGAACGCTGGCTCTACGGCTTGGAAACGGGGATGATCACTGCGCCCTAGAGTCGAACACGACTGGACTAAATGTGAAGGGGAACCTTTACCTTTTTAGCACTGTAGTACAGTAGGACCCCCTTATCCACGGGATCAGTATCCACTTATTCACTTATCCATGTTCTGAGAATATTAAAAGTAGTAAAAGAAAAAAAATCCAGAAAAAAACCCTGTTTTCACATGTATTACCAGAACCGGCCACTAGAAGGAGCCAGAGACCATGCTAGGAATACTTATTAGTGAAGAAGACATAGTATGGTCTCTGGCATCCTCTAGTGGCCACCTCTGGTAGTGCATGTGAAAATAATTTCCTTCTGGGTTTTTTTCCTTTTACCATGTTTTATATACCAATTCCCAACAGATATGGGGGGTCCTACTGTACTGTCTTCTATGAAGTTTTATTGTAGGTTACCACAAGCTCACAAACTGGAAAAACTAAATCTGGTCCCATCTTTTCTGCCATCTGTATCATTGATGAGGAACCATGGCTCTTCAAATATCGTTGGTCTACAATCCTCATGATTCCTATTCATTGGCCATACTATGTGAGGCTGATGGGAGATGGAATCCAATGATATCTAAAATGTTTCCTCAGGCCTGAGTTATAGAGTGAATCCATTTTCATCTGGTCCTTTCTTTCTTTGAACCTCCCAATCTTCATTTGGGTAATACAAGAACAAAAGTAGGCCCTTAAAGTAACTACTTTTACTTTAAAAACAATTATTAATATTAGTATTTCTAAATAGAAATGAAAATTGTAGATTTTATTTTTTTAATCCAATACAGAAGCATAAGGCCAGTATAAATTGGCACTTCAACCACGTGCTACTTCTTTCCCACCATTTAGTAGGATCACATCTCACTAAGTTGCAGTTATGTGGTGGGGGGAGTAAAGTTATGATTGAAGCATACCTTAATTATCCTTTGATATATTGGGGAAAGGAACAAATTACAAGTCATCATCCACTATTTCTAGCTAGATACTGGCCAAGACCTATCCCTAGGAACATTGCTTCCTACCTCCCTTCCCAAAGTTCCTAATCTAGCAGTGAGCTGAAGTCTCTCCCTCCTTGGTCACCTCCTACCACTTTCTTCACTTTCCATAAACATTAAGAAAGAAATGTAATTTCCACCTTTCTTGCACATAGAAATCATAGAAATAATAGAAAAGTGAAATTGGAAGGGACCTACAAGGTCATCAAGTCCAACCCCCTGCCCAATGCAGGAATACATTCAAAGCATATCTGCCAGCTGATTATCTAAGTTTTTCTTAAATGCCTCCAGTGGTGGAGCACTCACCAACTCCCGAGGTAACTAGTTCCACTGTCATACTGCTCTAACAGTTAGGAAGTTTTTTCCTGATATTTAACGAAATCTGACTTCCTTTAACTTGAGCCCATTGTTGTGTGTCCTGCACTCTGGGATGATCGAGAACAGATCTTGCCCCTCCTCTGTATGACAGCCTTTCAAATATTTGAAAAGTGCTATCATATCACCCCTCAGTCTTCTTTTCTCAAGGCTAAACATGCCCAGTTCTTTCAGCCTTTCCTCAAAAGGCTTGGTTTCCAGCCCCCTAGTCATCCTTGTCGCCCTCCTCTGAACTTGTTCCAATTTGTTAGCATCCTTCTTGAAGTGTGGTGTCCAGAACTGGACACAATACTCAAGGTGAGGCCTAACCAGTGCTGAATTAGAGGGGGATTAGCACCGCGCGGGATTTGGAAACTATACTTCTATTAATGCAGCCTAAAATAGCATTAGCCTTTTTTGTAGCCACATCACACTGTTGGCTCATATTTAGCTTGTGATCTACAACAATTCCAAGATCCTTCTTGCTCGTAGTTTTGCTGAGCCAGGTATCCCCCATCTTGTAACTGTGCAATTGGTTTCTTTTTCCAAGGTGCAGTATTTTGCACATTCCTGTTGAATTTCATTCTGTTGCTTTTGGCCCAGTGCTCCATCCTATCAAGGTCATTTTGAATTTTGTTTCTGTCCTCTAGGGCAGTGGTCCCCAACCTTGGGTCTCCAGATGTTCTTGGACTTCAAATCCCAGAAATCCTGGCAAGCAGAAGTGGTGGTGAAGGCTTCTGGGAGTTGTAGTCCAAGAACATCTGGAGGCCCAAGGTTGGGGACCACTGCTCTAGGGTATTAGCTATTCCACCCAATTTGGTATCATCTGCACATTTGACAAGCATTCCCTGCACTCCCTCATCCAAGTCATTAATAAAAATATTGAAGAGCACCGGGCCCAGGACTGAGCCTTGTGGTACCCCACTTGTTACCTCCTCCCAGTTAGAGAAGGACCCATTAATCATCGCCCTCTGAGTACGGTTCTGTAGCCAATTGTGTATCCACCTGACACTTGATCTATCCAGCCCACACCTAATTAGCTTGCTAATCAGGATATCATGGGGCACTTTGTCAAAAGCTTTGCTGAAGTCAAGATATACTACATCTACAGCATTCCCTCTGTCTATCAGGGAGGTGACCTGATCAAAAAATGAGATCAAATTAGTTTGGCAGGATTTTGTACTTGACAAATCTGTGTTGGCTTCTAGTTATTATTGCATTGTTTTCTAGGTGCTTGCACAATGACTGCTTTACGATCTGTTCCAGAATTTTGCCTGGGATGGAGGTCAGGCTGACTGGCCTGTAGTTCCCAGGTTCCTCTTTTTTGCCCTTTTTGAAGATAGGGACAACATTAGCCCTCCTCCAATCCTCTGGCACCTCACCCGTTTCCCATGATTTCAAGAAAATAACGGATAGCGGTTCTGAGAGTTCTTCAGCCAGTTTCTTCAGTACTCTCGGATGCAGTTCATTCGGCCCTGGAGATTTGAACTCGTTCATGGTGGTAAGGCATTCCTTGACTATTTGTTTATATGTCTCCAGCTGCAATCCTGCCCCCCCCCCACTTACACTTCCTATTTGTTTGGAAGTTCATAGTCTGTCTTATGGGAAAAGACGGAACTAAACTAGGAATTGAGCACCTCTGCCTTTTCTTTGTCATCTGTTATCATTTTTTCTATCTTCATTGCGGAGCTTTGCCACTATGTCTTTTGTTTGTCTTTTGCTACTCACATACCTGAAGAATGCTTTTTTATTGCTTTTAGTGTCTCTAGCTAACCTCAGCTCATTCTCAGCTTTTGCCCTCCTAATGCCATCCATGCATTTCCTTGCTATTTGTCTGTACTCATCCTTGGTGGCCTGGCCTTCTTTCCACTTCCTGTACATGTCTTTTTTGGTTTTTAGGTCCTCCCTGAGCTTTTTGTGAAGCCACACTGGCCTTTTTTTGCCATCTCCCCCCTTTTTTTCTTGTTGGAATTGTTTGTAGTTGTGCCTTTAGAATTTCTTCTTTTAGAAGCTCCCACCCTTCTTGGACTCCTTTTCTTGTTAGGATCTCCTGCCATGGGACCTTACTTATCCTTGTTCTGAGATTATTAAAATTGGCTTTTTAAAAATCCAGCAGAAGTGTGCGGCTACACTCTGTTTTCGTTTCCTTTGAAATCAAGAATTCTAGAAAGATATGGTCACTCTTGCCTAGAGTTCCCCTTACTGCCACTTCCCCCACCAAGTCATCTTTGTTGGTCAGAATCAAGTCAAGGATAGCAAATCCTCTAGTTTCTTTCTCCACTTTTTGTAGGAGAAAATTATCAGCCACACAAGCCAGGAATTTCTTGGAAGGGCCATACTTGGCAGAATTTGCCTCCCAACATATATCTGAATAATTCAAATCTCCCATCACTACTACATCATGTCTCTTTGAAAATGCAATTTGTTTTTCAAAAGTTTCATCTGCTTCCTCTCTTTGATTGGGTGGTCGGTAGTAGACTCCAACTACCAAGTTCCTTTTGTTTTTTGCCCCAACTAAATTGATCCGGATGCTCTCGATGGGACAGCCAATCTCCTCCTCCTGTATTTTTGTGCAGGAATGCGTATTTTTTACATACTGCAACTCACACCTCCCTTTTTATTCTCTCTGTTCTTTTTGATCAGTTTATATCCCTCAATTGCTGTATTCCAGTCATGGGAGTCATCTCACCAAGTTTCAGTTATTCCTATCTTTCCCTCCTCCCCTTTAAACATATTGCTGCAATTTTCACGGTGTTTATTTCTAAAGAAAATGTGTTCTGTTGGGGAGGGTGACATTTATGCTGATTATCTTCATGACTTTTCTTCTGCCTCTGTCTTTTATGGCATTTGTATTTCTTTCGGACTGCTTCGGTTTTTCCCATTTTAAAAGTGGGATATTTTACTAGGCTGACCAGCTGATTAAATGGGATGGTGCAGCACTGGATATATGCTCGCTGAAAGAAAATGGAAGGAAGCAAAGACAGGAAAGGTTTATTATAATCAATGGTTCAACTTTTATATGCAATATAGATTTATCTTTGAATATGTAGGGTCTTCGGTATTCTGTGATTTATAGTAATCGTCAGCCCTGGATTAATTTAGCATAGGCTTTTTGGTATCTTGCATGCCAATAGGATTATGAAGCTGAGTACATAAATGGAAGAGGGGAAATGAGATAGGTGGGTCACACACACCTTAAGGTGAAACAGCTGGTTTCAAACCTGTACTCAGGGCAAGGACCATAGATAAGTGGTGGAGCATGTGCTTAATATGCAGAATATCTCAGGTTTGGTTCCTAATATGATTAGTTAAATGACTGGATGTGAAAGGTTTCTGCTTTGGAATGTCTCTGCTATACAGTACATATAATAGACAAC
Organism: Intellagama lesueurii; assembly: GCA_037013535.1. Taxonomy (NCBI): domain Eukaryota; kingdom Metazoa; phylum Chordata; class Lepidosauria; order Squamata; family Agamidae; genus Intellagama; species Intellagama lesueurii. The sequence goes on from JBAJHW010000001.1 coordinate 119,088,967, forward strand.
ATAACAGACAGTTAGATGGGCAGCTTCTAATATTCCAGAAGGCCATATTTTTGGCCTTCATTGATATGCATTCATGCTGGTGGAGAGTTGCTCCCTCATGGTGCAGCTTCACGTAACTAAAATATGCATGAGAATTTCAGAACCACATCAACCACATGAACCTCACTGGACTGATCTCACTTAGCTAACCAATCCCCTTCGACAGAAAGGCAATCTTGTTCATTATCTTAATTTAGTCTTAGGTGGTTGAAATGAAACTCTTGGGGAGCTGTGCAGGGACAGCTGGGGAGATAGCTGTGGTGGATATACAAGAGCAGGAGAAAAATAATACATTAATTCGAGCCACTTCAGTGAGGTAGACATCAGCCTGGGGATGTAAGTGGTGGATATACAGGGATGGGAAGTTTAGCTAGAGATACCTCTGTGTCAGAGAGGATAAGCTTAAGACATTTTTAGGATAATATTGAATGGAAGAGAGAAGAAATCAGAGTTGTTTTGACATGCTTCTAAACTAATGTATCTCAGGCCAGAAACCGAATGCTTCAATCAGCTGTGGTTCCACTTCCTTTCCAGAATGCCTAACCGATCTCCTCCACCTCCAAAGCTTCATGGGGATAATAATGAAGCCTGAAATGTATTTTTTGGAAGTGCTGCAGATGTAATCCTACACTGGGTAGTGTTGGAGTCAATTGGATTATCTCAATGGTTGCCAAATACTGGCTTTCTCAGTGTTGGATTCTTCTCTGCTCCCATTCAGGGAGATGCCTACGTGGATTGAGGCTATTGAGGCAAAGCACAATTGGAACAGCAAACACTTTATTTAAGGGGAGAAGGCAGAAAATCCTTTCTTGATGCCCATACAAATTCTTAATTCAGAAGACTTCTGTAGAAGAGTGCCCTAAAGTGGTATAACACAGGGAGCTCTCTCAATGGAATCAATTAGTATATGGTTTGCTGATATTTACCCCCACTGCATGTACAAACACACCAAAATGTAGGCTATAAAATCTTACAGGTGTACAATTCTCAATTAAGTAAAACTGCTAATGCTCTCCTGGTGGTGCTTATTTATAAACACAATTTATTCTTGTTTCTTAGAACTGGTCGGGCAATGGTGACTGCTATCAGAAAGCTTTCAATGACTGCATATTTTATTGCCACTGTATTTCCTTTGCTGTGTTCCACCTTAGAAATAAAATATTTCATTGACACGTCCATCTGATAAAATATGTCCCTCCAGACATATATTTACTTTAGGAGTGTTTGAAAAGTAAATGCATGTAATATTTAAGGCAGCGAGCAATGCCAGCGACAGTAAATTAATCCAAGAAGCTAATGTGCAGGCTGGTAGGATGCTGGGCGAAGAAGACAGCTGTTGTCATTCATGGTTGTTAATGGGCATGCTCCTATCATTCTAGCTAGGGCCAACAAATCAGCAGTTTTGCAACTCAGCAGAATATGTAAGCATATACTTAGGATGGTGCAGTAGCCTAATCCCTTAAAATAAAGAAGTCAACCAAAATCATTGTGAGCAAGGCAATCAAAGCATATTACTCAGGAAAGTTATGTATTCCCTTCAACACTGAGGGAGTGCATCTCCAAATACTAGTTCCTAGGGAACAGAAGTGTGGTTCAGGATCCCATGGGAATGTAGTTGGCCATAGTAGGGGAGAAACTGCTATACCAGATTAACTCTGGATCTCATCCAGTGGGTCTCTCCTTACGTTCTTGTGTCACACAGTGAATTCTCCCATCACATAATCCTACATAATGTCAAGGATCAATAGTGTTTTGCTTTCTTGTACTCTCTGTGGCCCTACAATCCATATCACGTCAGGAGGAGCTGAAAGAGCAAATTCTAAATGTTAGCTACATAATCCACGGAATATAATCAGAGCTTATTTTCCCTTCTTTTCACCAGCCTCCTTCCCACATCTGCATCCATATTTAAAAGCATAATCCTCCCTTTCTGAGAAATGAATCTCATGCACCAGCACTGGCTGTGACATTACAAGGAAAAGGATTATGCTTCATTGCAGGCAACAAAGGAGACAGCAAAAGATCATGTACTCTCAAGAGTTCATTAAATTCCTATTACTTGTTCACACATGTAGGAATAAAGAATTAAGGATGGGGACATACACACACACAAGTGTGGGGATTAAAACTGTAGGACCCTGAATGCTGATAAATGGAGATCTCAGAGTTTCATACAGAGCTGACATGTTCTTCAATAAGAGTGCTTTGAAAGTTCACTGCAGGAAGCTATTGCCAAGATACATCGCCCTCAATGCTGGCTACACTGGCTTTTGTCTACTGCCTTTGTTATGTTTAAATTCAACCTCACAATTGCACTGATTTTTTTATTTTTATTTTATTTTTTAAAATTGTATTTATATTTTTTGTTAAATAGTCAAGGAGTAGTTTCCTGTGAAAAATGGAGGTGTGGGGAAGAAAGTAAAGATCATCTCTTTCAGAGAGTTTCTGTTTTGAATCCAATCAGCCCTTTTCTGAACACAGAGCATGGAAAGTTACTTTAAAAAAGTAATTTATTCCAGTTACTTAACAAAGCATTAGTAATCTCTTTTTAGTTGTTATAATAATGAAATATCGTATTTTTCCGTGTATAAGATGATACCTTTGTCTAAAATCTTTAGACTAAAAATTGAAGGTCATCTTATACATGGAAGTAAGCTGAGGAGAGAACAAAAACAAGTGGAGGGGAAAGCAGGGATCAAAGCGATCCTGCAGCACTTTGATCCCTGCTTTCCCCTCCTTTTGCTAAGTCTCACAAGGCTTAGCAAAAGGAGGGAGAAAGAGATAAAAGCAATCCCACGCTGCAGGAAGGGGAAAGGGATCAAAGTGATTGTGCAGCCGTGGGATTGCTTTGATTCCTTTTCCCCTCCTTTTGCTAAGCCCCTCAGGGCTTAGCACAAAGGGAGAATGCAGGGATCAAAGCAATCCTGCAGCAGTTTGATCCCTTTCCCCCTCCACTTGCTAAGCCCAGCTTAGATTTCTTAATTTTGGGTTAGAAAAGTTGGGGGCATCTTATACACGGAAAAATATGGTAAATGACTTAAGTTACTTGTTGCATTGATTATTACTTGTTAATTTCTGTTACTTTTTGGAAAAACAAATAGAATGTGTAAAGAGAATATCATAATACTGGGGGAAAATATGTCAACGTATTTCTATAAATGTCCTGAAGTATCCTTTTGTTATTGTTTTATCAGCTCCTCTCCTCCAGTGAGTTTCCATGGCTGAGCAGGGATTCAAACCCTGGTCTCCAGAGTCCTAGTCTATCATGCTATCCATTGTACCACATAAGGTATCTCAAAGTAACCTTAGAAACTGACAAATATCTAGAAAACAGTACTTGCCACACTAGTAAAGTAACTTTGTTCATACTTGTTATATTGCTTTTTGAAATGCAATTTCATTAAAACTTTCCCTAAAAGTTAACCACTTTCCAGGGTTCCAGTTTAACTGGACAGCCCCCATGGCCTTCCCATTCAGCCTGTCATGTAGGATTGTGATGAAACCAGGGATAGAGGGGGTGGAGCTAGAGCTCTTCCCCCCCCCAACAAACATGGTATGTAAAACCAACAGTTAACATCTGAATACAACTAATGGCAGGAGACAACCATTGGCCAATGGGGGTACTTCATTGTTCCCCATTGGCTAATTTTCTCCTGTATATCGCCCCCCCCCCCCGATGTTTTCCTCCAGCTGGGCTTATTCCATGCTTTGCAATGCAGGTACAAGGCATCCACCAGAAGGAAACAACAGACAGGGATGTGTGTTTCTATAAACTCAGCTTCCATATATAGGTACATATTTGGTCTACACTAGATCTGTTCTTGTTTAACTTCATGAAATCAGCTCTTTTTTTTGCCTGCTTTCTGCCAGATATTTGTCTGTTTGTATGTATATTTCATATTGTATACATTGCTTAAACACATTTTCAATAATTAATATACATTCAGCTAGTGTTTTGCATCTAAAATGTGCACCTTTTTCAATGAAGTTTTCAGACATACTTTTTTTAAAAAAAATTGTTGCATCTGTTGTAGTCCATCTATGCTAGCATTCATGACCCGTCCAGAAATGTAAGTGGAGACAAGACCATTGAATCTCAGAAAAAAGGGCAAATTAAATATATTATAGTTAACATATGTATTTTATATCAACATTATTGGTGTCTGGGAGGACACCAATATATTGTGCTGGCACCAGGAATTATCATTTCAAGCCTAATAAAAAAATAAGGATGCCCCAAACGAAAATTTATAACTATGAAACTGGATCTCAGATCAGCGCCAAATCTTGCATGGATGTAGCAGAAGTTCTGTTCTTGCTCTTTGCCAAATTTGGGGACATTTGGGCAAGGGGTTTCTGAGCTGTGATTTTTAAAAGGTAACCCTCCTTTTTACCCTGTGCAGAAGCAAGTGACCAGAAATCTACAACCAATAGGAAAAAAAAAGATGAAATACGTGGATAAGATAAAGTTTGCATACCTGAAAAAGAACACAACTCTGCCCACATATTAAAACACAGAAATTGTGGTCCTTCAGTGCATGGCTTTGCAGTTGCACAAAAACATGGATCCAAAGCATGGATCCTAATGGAGTCACATGATTTTTCTGTAGGATCATCCCCAAACCACTGTCCAATCATGCAGACCATCAGTGCCCACAGACTATAAGACAGAAATCATGGGTTCCCTCATGCATGGCTTTGCAGTGGCACAAAAACATGAATCCGACATACAGATCGTCATGGATCCTTAGGATTTTTCTGTGGAATCGTCCCCAAACCACTAAACAATCATCAACCTCATGATATCATGGGTTCCCCAGTGCATGACTTTGCAGTGGTGCAAAAACATAGAATTGATGCAGTGTCTTCATGGATCCACATTATTTTTTATGTAGGATCACCTCCAAACCACAGTCCACACATAGGCCCCATTTCTGCCCACACACTAAAACACAGAAATTGTGGGTCCCCGAGTGCATGGCTTTGCAGTGGTGAAAAAACATGGATCCAATTTTAAAAAGCAGATGGATTTGGGTGCCATCAGCACTTTGGTGGTACTAGACCACAAAATTCTGCACAGTGTCTTTCAGGTTTTTCATGTATACTATGTGGATTCATGGAACCCTGAGACACTCCAAAGGCTAATGGTCATGGTGTTGAACAGAAGTCCCCCAGCACCACTACCATTCATAAAGCAACACCATGCAAAAGAAAATCCCAGAGGCAGACTCCTTTTTTCATCAGTTAACCATTTCTCATCCAAAGACAAAGCAACTGTCAGGGCTGTTTTTCAACAAGTGTGAATGGTAGTGAGCAGAAGAGGGTATCCTGTAGACCATCATGACTGCTGCCATTGCTGTTGTCAATATTCAGGCTGCCTTTTTCTCTGTAAAGTTTGGCATCCTTTTTCCTGCTGGCAATGTGGGCACAATGTTGTGCAGCAATATTGGGTCATTTCCTGGCTTTGTGCATTGTGGGTGCAGAAGCACAATATCCCACATTCAGAAACCAGAGATTTTTTTGAAGAATTCGATATAATTATGCCAGCCTTTAAAACAAGGATAATGTATAAATCAATCAATAACAGTGTATTTTTGCAGTATACCCCACACATAGATCCTCATAGATCCACATGGTTTTCATGCAAAATCATCTCCAAAACTCTCCAATTCCACTTCCCCCACTGTGGTACTGGTTTTAGAGGTTAGACTGTCAGCTTCTTCAAACAAGCATGTACTCTGCAAGGAACTATCGATGGAATGGTGATGCTGATGGTGGAGATGAAGAGGTGGTTTGTCAGGTCTCAGAGAAGGAGCTCTAATGCCAGGAAATGGCTCTCTGCTCCCCTGAACCTCCAGGCTCAGGGAGACAAATCTCAGGGCCTGTGGGGGAAGGGGAAAAACAAGTCTCATATATAATTTCAGGGTGGCCATAGCGTTGGGGTTTACAGCTCCTACCCTCTCCAAATTGGCACCAGGGCGTACTGGCTTCCTGTGTCTGTCATACACTGCATATAATACATTTCCTTAGGATGTTGTGCACAGAACCCACAATTTCTATCTCACTCCCTCACACATGCATGCACAGTATGCCATTGTTGTAGAGGTTCCTGCCTCTTGTGACATCACAAGGTCCCACACCATGACCTCACAAAGACTAATCCCATGGCATTCTGCCCCAGAAATCCCACGGGATGGGGAAGATGCTCCCACAACAGCCCTTGACAGACAAGAAAACACTTCAAAACCATTTCGGAAAAATACTTCTATTGGTTTTTGAAAAGAGGCTAAACATGTATTTTGGCCCTCAACAGAGACAACCTGGTTTAGCTCCAGCCAGATGCCCGCACTGTGGTCCCTCACATCACCCTGGAGATGAGGAAGCTTCTTACTCCTGCAAGACAAAGAGAGAAAGAAAACACCAACTAAGGGGCGTGCTCATCCACTGCCATCCACTGGCTTCAATGCAGGCATATCCACTGTCCTCTGTACTGGCGACTTCATCCCAAAGTTTCGCCTGCCAACATCCACTGGCTTCCACCAGGAATATCCACCTGTTCATCTCTTTCACTCCGCTTCTGAAGCCAGCCTCCGCCACCTCCCGAATGCTTGGGTCACACAGCGACATCCCCACGGATCGCCAGCCAGGCCCCATTCTCTCCACCACTGATTCACACACACACGCCCAGGCTTCCATCCACTGATATCCACCAAGCTTCCGCCAGCTGGTTTCAGGAGGCTGACTTCCACTAGCTTCATCCACCAACCTCTGCCAGCTTCCGTCTTACAACATCAGCCAGCTTCCGCAGGCAGACTTTGCCAGCTTCTGTCTGCCAACATCCACCGGCTTCCCCCCGGTCCATTGCCAACATCAGCCAGCTTCAAGCTATGAATCTCTGCCAGCTTCAAGCTGCTAACTCGCAAGCCCACTTAGCAAGTTCATCTGCTTTCGCTAGAGAACTTGCCTTTCAGAAAAGGTGTGTCCCTCTGCTGGACTGCCCTCTGGCTACTGGGCTCCCCTGCCCTGCAGCCCCTTTTATATGCAGAGGTGGGTCCACTGTGATGTCACAAAGATCCAGGAGCCTGTGGTGAGTTGCCAAGGCAGCAGCAGCAGCAGCCTCAGGATTGGCTGTGTCCTGGAGATGATGTCAACAATCCCTCTGATTGTTAGTGCAAATTTCCCCTTTTTGACTTTCTGACACGATTCTAGGCTGGTACTCAAAAAAGTTACCTTTTGGGACCCAATTCCCAGAATCCCTCATCCTGCACGTACAGCAAAAGGAACCTTCCAAAGCCCTGAGCTAGGGAAAAAATGAAAATAATAAATGAATAAGGAAGGGGACTGTAGCGTTCACCCTAAGTTATGTAATAAGATATGTAATATTCATGAGTTATATGCTAATGTGGTTAAGAGGTGGGGCCGAAAGAGATGTTAAAAGGCGGAGCCTGAGAAGAGTTGAGTCAGTCAGAGAGTCTGGGTCAGAGTTTGGAATCAGAGAGAGAGAGAGAGAGAGTTTGGGGAGCTGAGGAGTGATTAGTTTGAGGAGTGATTAGTAACCTGAGATATTTAATATAGAAGATTAATATTGATGCTTGGTGAAACTGAAAGAATATGCTTATGAATGATTCTAGAAACCATCTGTAATCAATAAACCTGTTTTATTAAAAAGACAGTACTGAATGGACCTTCGTCTTTGCTAAGGAAAATAAGTTGATGTATAGATCAACTGGTGGCAGCGTGTCAAGAGGTTTTAGTTTGCCTTTGTGAGCTCTGCGTTTGGGGAGACAAACTGGGGCCACGAGGGCGAACGTCACAGGGACAGTCACACAAATGTAGCCCTTGGCCCATGGTTCCCTCTTTTAATACATTTTTTTCTTGACCCTGCCATAAAAAAGAAATTATAAGGGGCCTATAATTAATATAATATACATATAAGGTATTTTAAACAGATGACAATATTATAACAGCATCAATGAAGTTTTCAAAGGTGCAGCTGTGTTTCAAAGGTGATCCCAGATTTTGGAACTCCCTCCTACTGGAGGCCAAAGTGGCCCCACCCTTGCTGTCCTTCTGCAAGCAGGCAAAGACCTTTCTATTCAGGCAAGCTTCCCCTTAGTGCCTGACTGCCTGAGTGGGGTTTTGGAATGGACTGTTGTGTCTTATTGCTTTGAATGTGCTTATGGTGTTGCTTCTGTTTGCTGTTTTTTAGTGTGACATTTGCCAGTAGGTCCTCCAGACTCCTTTCCCTAGCAACTGTTGTGATCAGGGACTGAACCTGCAACGCCCTGCATGCCAAACCTGCTGCCTGCCTCTGAACTGGGTTCCTCCCTTCATGTTCTCCCATGCTGATGCCATCATTGGCCGTACGTAGCAATAAGTTATGGATTCCAGCCAATAAATTTAACTATTGGAGATGCTTGCATACTGGTGTTTGCATAAAGTTTGTGTCACTTGCCTTGGCTAATTGAAAGATGCCAGGGAGTCTGGGTCACATTCCTGGTCATGTGCCTGATTGTGCAACCAGGATGTACCCCAACACTTAATCAATTAGTTGTAACTAGCCATGGCAAATTACTGAAGCTATATGGAAACGCCAATGGGATTTCAGGTAAAATGTCTTTAAATAGGAAGTGGTTCCTTTCTGGCTGCCCTTTGCTATGTAAAGCTTGGCATTCTTTTTCCTGCTGGCAACATGGGCACAATATTGTGCAGCAATATCGGTCCATTTCCTGGCTTTTTGAATCATGGCTGCAGAAGCATAATATCCCACATTCATAAGCTGGAGGTTTCTTTAAGTACTGAATATTCATTAAACAAGGGAATTCCTAAAATTTTGTGAACTTCTGACAGTAACAGCAGATGTTCACATCTCCTGTAGATTTGCAAGTAGAATTGTTCATCCATGTATCACTTCTCCACAAAACAAATGGATTTCAGCTTCTAATGACGGACTATCTGTCAGGGATGTTGGCAAGTCTTTGGGTTCAAGTCCCAAGTTCAATTCTGAATCTTTGTTACCAAGTCCAAAGCCTGGAGCCCAGGTCCCTATTAAAAAAAAAACTTTTCCCCCCAGAAAAAAGGGAGAGGTTGGTGGGTTCCGAATTGTGACTTGAGTCTGAGTGACTGAAAAAAACAGCAACCCCAAGTTGAGTCGCTGGTCTGACTGGACAGCGAGTCCTGCAACTCGAGTCCCCATCCTTGCTATCTATAGTGAATCATTTGATCCTCAAAATTCTAACACCATAGTGGAAGAAGAATCAAGCAGATTTCATCTCCTTGTTGATTCCTCCCTCTGCATGCCCTCTCTGCTTCATGCCTGTTTCCAAGGGGAAAACACATCTATGCTCTCCTGGCAAGCTCTGTTTTGGTTCTTCAGTAAGCAGCAGCAGCAACAGTAACAGCATTTGAAGGCCAGAATCCTGTTGGCTTCCATGATCACAGAAGGGCAATTTTAGAATTGTCATGCCTTTCTAGTGGGCCCTTGTTTGAATCACCAATTGTGCACTGGTTTGCAAGATTGGGTGTACTACCAATTTGATGAAAGAAAGTGGGGGTGGGGGTGGGGAGAGAAGAGCTGCTGCCCAATCACTCTTTGGCACACAGTTGTTGTTACCGGGATTTTGTTCTAAGTACTTAGTAACAAAATCTAAGAATAAACAATTTCCCATCACAGACGTTTCCACAAGTGCTAATAGCTCATTTAATGTCTACACCATTGGCTGTTCATCTTCCCGAACAGTGTTTTTTTTTAAAGCAACTTTTGTATTAAAACACAAATTAGCTAATTCATTATAAATTCAAGTTTGATTTATACCATGATATCACCTATTAAATAATGCCAGATGGAATCCATGAAGAATTAATTTCCAGCAACAGACCCTCAGATGGTAGAGGAAACGAGAGAAATATATATGCAACAGAAATGGGTGACAGATTTCCACTCCAGCGCATGAAAATAGTTACAATCATCTGCAGGCTAGAGCAGGAAGAATAGGAGGAAAGGCCCATGGAATCAGTAATTGAAAAGTATATTGGTAAGTATTCCATGGCTACAGCTGGTAAAACTGTAGTAAAGATACAATTGCTGTCATTTCAGAACAACGATTCCCAGTGACAAGGTTGGATGTGGGGTTGAAGTAGTTGTAGTGAGAGGGAGGGAGGGGGAAGGAATGTGTGTGTGTGAGAGAGATCGGAGCACCTATTACACCTATTTATAATTGTCACTGAATTTCAGCTAAAATAAAACAACATGAATGATGTAGATCTGGTGGCCCTCAGGGCCATATTATTCCTAAGGCTGACTAAGCTGAAGCCTAGGGAACCAGCAGGGACTAGGGGCCCATCTTTTTTTTTCCTGAACTGCCCTGGGGCTCCAATGGTTAAAGGCACTTTGCACTCTCCACCATAGCAATTGAAGTGCTGGAGGGGGGCAGCAATACCTGAAAGCCTAGGGTCCCAGACATGGGTTAACATGGCCCTGGTGGCCCTCCTTATGAAGTGGTTTCCTTGGAAAAACTGACAAAGAAGGCACAAGGTCAAGCTATATGTTACTTTAAAGAGATCGCTATCACCTAGGTCTTGTTTCCCTGAGTTAAAAATCTGCATTGGGTCTTCCACAGTTACATTGCATAATTATAAAAGGTTTTGCTTCTAACCAATGAAGCTCTAAATGGCTTGGGCCCAAGCTACCTCAAGGACCACATCTCCCTTTATGAGCCTGCTTAAGTGTTGAGATCATCAGGAGATGATCTCTTGGTCCTGCCACCTTCAAAGGTGCATTTGATGGAGATATGGAAAAGGGCCTTCTTTACTGCTCCCACTTTGAAACTCCCTCCCACAAGAGGCCAGGCTGGCCCCATCTTTGCTGTCCTTCCACAAGCAGGCAAAGACCTTTCTTTTCACAGTTTATAGGGATCTATATCTTTAATTGGCCACATGATGGTGGCCATATCCTGCATCACTACCAAGGGTCTCATGCAAGCAGTCATGGGCTGCACAACAAAGGATACAGTCTGTGTTTGTGTTGGCCAGAGCCTAGGCTGATGGGTAGGTCAGCTCCAGCATCCCTTCAACCTGCTTTAAAGATGTCCTCTATTCGAAGGGCTGTCTAGTCAAAATCTGATTTAAAGATTGTGGCGGAATGCCCACGTCACTCCTGTCTATCATAGCCGAAGCTCAAGGGCAGGAGCCTATGAGAAGACAGGAGGGGCGGAGTCAGTTAGACAGGGAGAGACAGAGGGAGACAGTTAGAGAGACAGAAGTGCAGAGTTGAAGAGAAGAGAATTGGAGAGTTAAGGTAGAGAATTGAAAAGGTGGAGAGTTAGAGAGAATGAGAAGGAGATAAATGGAATAGGAAAGCTAAATAGATAGTTAGAGAATATCAATGAAATGGTTAATGTGAATAAGTAAATACAAATGAATAAGCAAACGTGTAATCATATATAAGAAGTTTAATGAGTGATCCTAAACAATAATAAAAGAACATCTGTGATTTATAAACCAAAAGAGAAATAAACAAGTTATATTGGCAGCACGTGTCTGATGCTTATATGGTGCAGTGTGGATGAGAGATCCACTGGTGGTAGCGGAAAAGAGAATAAACGTATCCAGAGAGTGAACCTGTGTTTGGGGAAAACAAACAGGGAACACTGGGTGGAACGTCACAAAGATAAATATTTGAAGATGAGTATCCTATTGACTAAGTTTAGAGTGGAAAGAAAGACATCCATCCCTGGCAGGCATCCCAGCACAGACCTATTCGTTTACTGATTCAAAGATTGGTTGCACAAATGGCAGTAGGAAGCCTGCCAGAGTGAGAGGATGCTTATATGATTGTCTTTCTGATCCATGTTTAGGCAACAAGATATTGGCTACCGAATTTCAAGGAAATAAATTAGATACATTGATGTTGCCTTTCCATAGTGCACATCTGGACACTAGACTGAATTGTGCATGCAGGGTAGAAGGAAGTGTTCGTATGTATGTATGTATGTATGTATGTATGTATGTATGTATGTATGTATGTATTTTAATTTCTATACCTCCCTGTTAGTGTTGCCACTCTCTGGGTGGTTTGCATTATGTAATAAAAACATAAAAACACAATATAATTAAAGCAAAAAATACATAAAATATAATTAAGCCTGTCACTAGCTAGGGCTACTTTAAATAAGTACACAAATTAAAACCCATTTGACGATCTCAGACAAATTTACATGAATAGAAGGCAGCTTTGTATGATTCAGCCTTAATTAGCTTCCTGAAAACAAAAAAGGATGGTTTCTTGGCAAGCTGCTATAGAAAACTTGCTCCAGAGGAAAAGGGTCATGGCCCAGAAAGCTTGGTTCCTCGTGTTGGCTGTTTTGGCCTCCTTAGGTGTTACCATTCTTAATATCAAGGACCGCAAGGAGCGTGTGTGATGGGTAGTTGCTTTTTGGGAGCAGTTGGCTGTGGGGAGAGTTGGAGCAGTGCCAGCAGAATTACTTCCATGACTAGTGAGATGTTGCCGCTGTCGGATGTACACACTGCGAGGAGCCCAGTGAGTGGACCGGGCTGGTTCTGGGGGGGCAGGAATGGACCATTGTGGCACCTGTGGTGCCAACCTTCATATTCATCCCCCAGGATACTAATGCGAAGCTCCCACTTCTAGTTATAAAATCTTTGCCACTTTTCTGTCTTCTTTATTTTTTATTGTTTCCTTTGCTTTTGCCTCTCTTCCTGAATTTTTTCTTTCTCTTTCCCCACTACTAGTCACAATGCTTGAATGCCACAAATTTAACGTAAGGGACCTGTGGGAGGCTGCTCCATCCCATTAAAGCCTCTGGGCCCTTTGCTTTGCCTCCTGGTCACCATGGAAACATAAACACACCCCTGGTTCAGTTTGCTTTTACACATTTGTCCAAAGACTAGTGCATATCCCTAATCTGTACATACAAATCAGCATTAGTAACTTTATGCAATATCCTCTTTTGTCTGCCCTCCCTCATTATATAATTTATGTCCTCCTTTTTGATGATGCACTAAGAGCTCACACTCCACTACACTCATATACACACACGTACACACCCCCACACACTGATTGACTCGTGCTAATCTCCCCCCCCCCACACACACACACACTCATGCTCCAACCATTCGGCCAAACAGCCATTTGATAAATTGTCCCATATATAATTTGCAGACCAGTATTTATGCCAATGTGCCCTCAGACGTTGTTCTCTCAGGGTTTTAAAGATTTTGTTCTTTTAAATCCTGTGGTTTAGCTGGCGGTTTCTGCTCCTTTATGTCTTGGTTGTTTTTAGTTCCTGTCATTTGTATTTGTGTTTGTATCTCACCATATTTGGATTTGTGGTTTTCTATGCCAGATTAGAATATATATAGAATATATATATATAAATCAACTATTCTTTTGTTTCAATTTATTTTGTATGGAGGCGAGATAACTTGTTTTATAAGAAACTAAATAAATAAATATTTGAAACTTTGAAGGAAACACAGTGAGCTTCTATAAGACTATAATTATTTTATCCCCTCAGTGTGTACCACTGGAATAAATGGAAGCTTTCTTGAAACAGTGTTTGGTGGACATAAAATATTAATGCAATTTTCATAAGTACAATATACAAGTCTTGCAGTTAGAAGAGTGAACTGTCTTAATAACACAGTTCTTTACATATGCCAGAAGTAAGCCCTACTAGGATTTCTTTCTTAAGGTTTTGGTAGCATGCTTCTCAATTTTATCTCCTTTTTTTTTTTTTTTTTTTTTTTGCTTTATTATTACTGTGTCTTAGCTGAATTTATGCTCTTCCCTCCTCTACTAGGCCAGATTTCGTTTTGCAAAAAAACACCCTTTGCCTTGAATGGCTTCCTTGCAATAGCTCTTTCCTTATTGCAACACTGCCTTTAAATTGGACTCTGGTATCTTTGCCCATCTCCCCTCCCCCATTCCATCTGAACTTTCTTCATGGTGGTTTTGAATGTGTGTGTGTGTGTGTGTGTGTGTGTGTTTGTGTGTTTGTGTGTGTGTGTTCCCTTCCTAAAAATTACAGTTCTGCAGGGGTTATCTGTTTCAGTTTGGGACTCCATCCAAAGATTTGGATTCAGGTCTGATTTGGTTCATACCAATATGGAACCTACCAGATTCTATCTGAATCTGAACTGAAATGAGAAAATGTGAATTTTCACACCTCCCATTGATTTGTGTAGAGAAACTGAAATGGTTATATCTCCTCCTCCTCCTCCTCCCCCCCCCTTGTGAACAGCATAAAATATGGAGACATTGTAGATCCTTCAGAGAGTATTATTCCTGACAAATTCTGAACAAATTAGTTCTAGCCCTCTTTCAAAACTTTCCTTAGAATCAGTTGCTACTTTGTGGTGGTTGTTTTCACATGAATATATGCAACTTGGGGACACTGCAGCTCCTTCTGAGTTGATAACTACTGAGAAGTTTTGTACATATAGCTCTGGGGGTTTTGTGCTATCCATCTTTCACATTTTGTTTAAACATGAAATGTTCCCTAGTATATATGTGCTGCTTCTATCCGCTATAGTACTGTCTCTGATTTTTGTGCAGTGCTTGTGTAATAAGATGTACTTTGCAGAGACAAAAGAAATATGCTAAGTATTTTATTATTATTAGCATCCTTCAGTCTCGAAAGACTATGGTAACGTGCTCTGTATGGAGGACTTGGAACAGCGTCTAGTGTGGCTGAGAAGGCCAATTTGAGAGTGACAATCCCTTCCACACTGAAGACAAATACAATCTGTCCCCTGTCCAGCTCCCTGATTTTGCTGCTTCCGTGACTGCCTCTTTGCCTTGGTCTGCTGGACAAGGATCTCTTCAAATTGGGAGAGGCCATGATGCAACGCCTGCCTCCAGGCTGAACGCTCAGATGTCAGGGTTTCCCATCTGTTGAGGTCCATTCCTAAGGCCTTCAGATCCCGCTTGCAGATGTCCTTGTATCGCAGCTGTGGTCTCCCTCTGGGGCGATTTCCCTCCACTAATTCTCCATACAGGAGATCTTTTGGAATCCGACCATCAGCCATTCTCATGACATGCCCAAGCCAACGTAGACGTCGCTGTTTCAGTAATGTATACATGCTAAAAATTCCAGCTCATTCTAGGACTACTCTATTTGGAACTTTGTCCTGCCAGGTGATACCAAAAATGCGTCGGAGGCAACGCATATGGAAGGTGTTCAGCTTCCTCTCCTGCCATGCACAAAGGGTCCAGGACTCACTGCAGTACAGGAGTGTGCTCAGGACACAGGCTCTATAGACCTGTCGTCAGCTTCTTATTGAGCCATACTCTCTTTGTGAGTCTAGAGAACATGGTAGCTGCTTTGCCAATGCGTTTATCCAGCTCGACATCTAGAGAGAGAGTGTCAGAGATCGTTGAGCCAAGGTACACAAAGTCATGAACAACCTCCAATTCTCGTGTGGAGATGGTAATAGAGGGAAGTGAGTCCACGCCCTGGCCCATGACTTGTGTTTTCTTCAGGCTGATCGTTAGTCCAAAGTCTTGGCAGGCCTTGCTAAAATGATTCATGAGTTGTTGGAGGTCTTCAGCAGAGTGGGCAACAATAGCTGCATCATCGGCGAAGAGGAAGTCCCGCATGCATTTCAGCTGGACTTTGGTCTTCGCTCTCAATCTAGAGAGATTAAAGAGCTTTCCGTCTGATCTAGTCTGGAGATAGACACCTTCTGTTGCAGTTCCAAAGGCGTGCTTCAGCATGACAGCAAAAAAGATCCCAAAAAGGGTTGGTGCAAGGACACAGCCCTGTTTCACTCCGCTTCGGATGTCAAAGGGATCTGATGTTGAACCATCAAAAACTACAGTGCCTTTCATTCCCTCATGGAAGGACCTGATGGTGTTAAGGAATCGAGGTGGACATCCAATCTTGGGAAGTATTTTAAAAAGGCCATCCCTGCTAACCAAATCAAAGGCCTTTGTGAGATCTATGAAGGCGACAAAGAGTGGCTGTTGTTGTTCCCTGCATTTCTCCTGCAACTGTCTGAGGGAGAATACCATGTCAGTGGTGGATCTATTAGCTCAAAATCCACACTGTGATTCTGGATAGACTCTGTCTGTGAGCACCTGGAGCCTCTTCAGCACAACACGGGCAAGCAGCTTCCCTACAACGCTGAGAAGAGAGATGCCACGGTAGTTATTGCAGTCGCCCCTGTCTCCTTTGTTCTTGTACAATGTGACGATGTTTGCATCCTTCATGTCCTGTGGTACTCCACCTTCCCTCCAGCAAAGACAAAAGATTTCATACAGCTCGGTAGTGATGGTCTCTTTACAGCACTTCAGCAGGGATGTTATCCTTCACAGGTGCCTTGCCGGAGGCGAGGGAATCCAAGGCCGCTTTTATTTCTGCTAAGGTTGGTTCGCTGTCCAACTCTTCCAAGACAGGCAGGCACTCAATGTTATTTAATGCTTCTTCGGTTACTACATTCTCTCTGGAATATAGCTCAGAGTAGTGCTGCACCCAGCGGTCCATCTGCTGTGCTCGGTCCTGGATGATCACGCCTGTAGCAGACTTCAAGGGAGCAGATTTCTTCTGTATTGGACCTAAAGCCTGCTTGATACCGTCATACATTCCTTTGATGTTACCTGTGTCCACTGCTATCTGTATCTGAGAGCAGAGCTGAAGCCAATAATCGTTGGAACATCTCCTGGCAGCCTGTTGGACTTGGCTATGAGCAGCTCGAAGAGCTTGCAAGTTGTACTTGCTAGGACAGGCTTTGTATGCTGCTAGAGCTCTCCTCTTATCCTCGATGGCTGGCATCAACTCCTCCGAATGGGCTTCGAACCAGTCGGCCGTCTTTTTGGTCTTCTTGCCAAATGTGGAGAAGGCGGTGTTATACACAGCGTTCTTGAAATGTTCCCATCGTTTAGGTGCATTTGCATCAGCCGGGCCTGGAAGGGTTTCCTCAAGCGCTTGGGCAAATTCCTCCACTTTTCTTTGATCGCGAGTCTTGCTGATGTCAATACGTGGTCTTCCTTTTTCGTGTGATATAATCTCTTTGTTCGCAGTTTTACTCTACTACACATCAGGGAGTGATCAGTATCGCAATCAGCACTCTGGTAGCTGCGTGTGATCGTAATACTAGGAAGGCTAGAACGTCTAGTGAGGATCAAATCGAGCTGATGCCAATGCTTGGATCTTGGATGTCTCCAGGAAACTGTGTTGAAGCTTCGTATTAAAGAACGTGTTGCTGACACAAAGACCATAATAACAGCAAAACTCCAGCAAGCGTTGGCCATTTTTGTTCATCTTCCCAATGCCAAAACGGCCTAGACAAGTGGGCCAAGAATTGTGATCAGCACCAACTCTAGCGTTAAAGTCTCAGAGAATGAACAGCGGCTCTCTCTCGGGGATTTTTTTTGATAGTAGCTGCCAGATCGTCGTAGAATTTGTCTTTGACTTCTGTTGTAGATGACAGTGTTGGTGCATATGCACTAATGAGGGTGACCAGTCCCACTAATGAGTGGAGCTGCAGAGACAGGATTCTTTCACTCCCCACAGTAGGTGGAACAATGGATCTCAGCAGAGTATTTCTGACCTCAAAGCCAACACCATATTCCCTGGTCTCATTCAATGATTTTCCCTGCCAGAAGAATGAGAAGTTTTTTTCTTTGACAGATCCCGAGTCTGGCAATCTCGTCTCTTGCAGGGCAACAATGTCCATCTGCAGTCTACTCAGTTCCATGTCGATGACAGCTGTCTTGCGCACATCGTCTATTTCCTGCAGGTCGTCAGAAAAGCCGTGGTCAGAAAAGCCAGGGGTCATTGTCCGTACATTCCAGGTGCCCAGCTTTAGGGCAGAAGTTTTCTTATGATTGTTGCATGGTGCAGGGTTATCGATCTGCTTGTCGGCTTTCACCCTAAACCCCACGCACCCCGTGAGGTTAACAGACCGTGGCGAGGTAGCACCTTACTGCTAAGTAACACAGATTGAAATCAAACTGAAACATAGCCTAGAAACTTTTGTGCCAAAATGTGTGTAGGCAGGTGCGATGGGATAAGGGAACTTCCACTGCCTAGTAAATGCACTGTACTTCTGAAACAACTCAGAGAACAACACATAGTTTCACTCATGTAAGGAACAAACACAAAGAGTAAAGGAGGATGGGATTGGCTTGGGAAAGAATTAGGAAAGGAGGATTAAAGAGGAGCTACTGACCACAGAGGAACACAAAGTACAGTAAACTACCTCCTAAGAAAGTTCATTCAAAAACTGTGATCAGAGAAAGCTGATAAGATTGTTGTTCAGCTCTGTCTGGAAATTAGAGGAGTAAGTTGGAGCATAAAAGGAAAGTGTCACTACTGGACGTATCAGTATTACACATGCAATAAGCATATTCTCAAATAAATTAAGAGGGAAAGAGGATTAGGCTAGAAACTATTCAAATTAATGGTACAAAAGGTTTGAAAATGAAGAGGCAGACCCCTACCAACCAAAACCCAGCCAGGTAGATCAGGCTAAGAGAGAGAGATTAGCCCAAAGTTCCTCATAGAGATTCATGGTTTAGTGTGGAAGCCTGAATCTTAGCCGCCCAGAGTGGTCAGCGGACCAATTGGGCGGGATATAAATACAATAAATAATAATAAATAATAATAATAATCTCTTGGATCTCATCCTGAGTCAAAATGGTACTTATTTCTGAGCTAACATACTATGTGGAAAAAAGTACAGTGACATGTGATACCACGATCTCTGACCAAGGATGGAACATCCCAGGGATTGACTATTTTTGTTCGGGGCTTTGGCTCATGTGGGAAGTTCACCTTAGTACACTTTTTTAACACTCTGGCTCTTAGCAGGTGCTTGATTGAGTGAAGATTGATGTCTTTTCAAATGGGACTAAATATGTAGAGTTTACAATCTGATCAATGGAAATGCATCAAAGGAACATGTGTGAATTCACAACATAGTGAATGCTTGCATTAAAAATCCCCACACTTTTCATGTATCTTTTCCCACTCAGACAGTTGAAAGTTATACATTTAAGATCTTGAAGTATAATCACATTGGCATATGTGCTTTTACATGCTAATGTAATCTTTTCCCATTTCCATTTACTTCTCTTCTTGGCGGCTTTTTATATCTTAATTCAGGAAGGTTATTTTTAAAGACATTCCACCCTCCTGAGCTTTTGTCAGAACAATTTCTGTGGAAGAGCTTAAAAACTAAAGAAGAGGCAGGGGGAATGTTTGAATTTTACAAAACCATTTTGGTGAAGCAAGAGATGATTCTGACTATTAGACAAATGTTAATGCAATTTAATTCATTGCAGACACCTGGGAAGTTGCCTGCAGCTATACAACACTGGGATGTGGTCTTGTCATATCTCATCAACTAAGGAGAACTAGGTCTGGTGTTTCTTTGTAAGCCATGCTATGGGAGACATCTAAACAAAGAAGCTTCAGGTACATAATGTTGGATAGATCAAAAAAGGGACTCACTTTATGAAAGGCATCCTAGATTTATTTAGCTGTACCTGTAGAATTGTATTGATGGATGAACATCTGTCCATCAGTACATTTCAACTCCCTGCATGGACAGAGCACAAAGATACAGTGCCAGAGGGGATTTAATGGCATAGGGTTGTGATGGCATGACATTATGCCAGCGTACCTTTTAGAGAGGCATGGTGCATTGGAATGGAGAGCTAAAGCATGGAAGAAGAGCACTGGGGTGTAGCTGGAGTCCTCCCATGCCACGATAAGCTCTAAAACTAGGCAGACTAGGGGTGCTGAACATGTGAGGGTGTTGTAGGGCAGAATTGTTCATGTGCATCAGCAGTTTTGCATCACCAAAGTTTCAGTGTTGTGAAGACAATGTTGTGAAGGCACTTTGACTTCTCCACACATACATTGCGTACAGAAGGGATGAGAAGAACCATTTTCAATTTTCATTTAAGGCACACTGCCTTAATTTACATCTTGAATATATAGAGAACAGCACTACACTGCACCTCTCCCTCACCAGCTTTTTTTTTTTAGGGGGAGGGAGTTGGTGCTAAATAGTCAATTGCACCTGGGGGGGGGGGGGGGCTGCACTGTTCATTCTTCTACATTTCCACACAGACTCTTCTAGATGGTGGTTTGCTTTAAAAACTGGAAGTCTCCCAGACAGGCATAAAATGGTCTGCGGAGATAAGCAAAATGACCAAGTGTACGAACAGACACTCTAGTTTCCCACCGAGAGGGGGGGGAAATCTAGGTGGGGGGAATATAGGGGTTGGAGCAGAAATGTAGCCTTCCAAGATCCCAGACTGATATGCTTCCCAGGTCTCTGGAAGTCTCTTGCCCCCACCCCCTTGACCAAATGAAAGACATTTCAGGAAAACATCCTTGGAGTGGGGATGTAAATCTTCAGTGGTCTCATTCTTGCACCCAGGGGCAAGAACGCACACAATTTTGATCTCAAAAAGGTTATCCCAATAGGGTGAGGATTTTTTCTCTCCCTGCTACCAATGTGAATTATGTTTGTGCAAATTAAGCAAAATCGTGCCATGAAACAAATAACAATTCAATGTCAGCAATGCAAATTTTGCGAAATGATACTGCCACCTTTCTATGCTGCAGCAGCAACATGTCCCAAGTGACATCTGTTGGAGGCAAGAGCAGCTGTCCTCCCGAGCCTTCCAGTGATGCACTTCTTTTGGGTAACAAAACTCCATGGCCCATCCTTTAAATTGGTCTGCTGCGCTCCACTGTGCTGAAGGGTGCTATCTCACAGTCAATATTAACTTATGATTCAACTAGCAGTCCAGTAAGCTTCTGTAGATGGAAAGGGGGAGAGAGCACTGTTTTGTCCTTTGACTCTGGTAGCAAAACTTCTTGCCTCCCTGATGAAGATGGCGCAGGATATTGCCATTGGAAGCTTGGACTATTTAAACAATAAATATGTATTGACACGACTGGAAACCCATGAGCTGTTTATGCATACAAAAGCCTTGTTGGACCTCTCCATGCTGTATTAACAGCATGCTTGGTTGTTTCTCATCCAAGGAGGTATTTGTGCATCCCTCCTCTAGTTGAGGATAGATACTCAGATGAGATGTGGAAGGCAAAGGGTCACTTGAACATTAACTCTTCTCCCCAGCTTGTAACTGGAACAGGGGGCACCCCCCTTTTCCAACTTAAAGGGGATGTACCATCCCTACTTTTCTACTCCTTTTCAAAGTCCAAAGAAAGCCCCACTAAAAACTGACTAGAACGTTCCTATGTATGTGTTCTAAAGCATCTGCGGACTGAGAAAACCATTAATACAATGTAAAATGCAGAATTAAAAGCCCACTAATTATGATTATAGCAAGATGTCAGGACTAATTGGAAAAGGTGTTCGATCAAAAAAATCCAGAGCTATTAGGTTTTTCCTCTCCTAACTTTTGTGCGTGTCTGTGTCTGGTGTGTGTTCCCTATAATGAATTTAAATGCATAAAGAACAGGCGAGTGAGGTCAGGAAAAATTAAGCTTGTTATTTTGTTGGAACAGGAGTGGAATTATTTGTACATTTATTTAAGCAATCATTCATTTACTTCTGGCCTCCTCCTCTCACCATGCCAGGCTCTGATCTGGATTAATCTCTGTATAACAATGCCCTTGCAGGAGTTATATAAATAAGCAACAATGGCAAAGACAATTAGTCGCAGCAGTTGACAATTTCCATTCCTCAAGTAATGTTCAAGCGAAAGCTCTTTATCTGGGATTCTAGAAAAAGAACTGGTCTTGCATTTATGGTGTCAGTTGGCCTCATGCCAATAATACTAATAATGTGCCATCAAAACAATAACGACTTCTGGGAACTGTTGCCAGGGTTTCCTAGGTATAAAGTACTCAGAAGTGGTTTGTCAGTCCTTCTTTATGGTGGCTCTCTGGAACCATGAAGCTTGTTCGAGGTCACATAGGCTGGCTTTTCTCCTGACATAGTGAGTAACTGAGCTCCTGACCTCTGGTGCTTCAACCTACTGTGTGCCCTGATGTCCATAAGGCAGCCTTGTGTCCTTGGCTGTAATGAAGGATACTCTTTTGAGACCACGGTAGAAAAATGATTTGACTGCATCCTTGCATCAAGCACTAAAAGACCTTGGACCAGTCCCTTCTGTTAAGGCCCGCCAGTTGATGTAGGGTCCCATCAGAGTTACTTTGTAAAAGGCCCTCTCTAGCCTGGCCCTGTCTGTTCCTTCCTGGTATGGCAACAAGACTGGTGGGAAATAGACTTGATATGACTGAGAGTGTTGGCTGAAGACTCAGGGAGTTGCTCTGTTTCTCTAGGCAAGGAGACAAACCTCAGGGTGAGTAGCACTGGAGGAACAGAAAGTCTTATTTTTGTGAGAGAGGTGATTTTGAAGTGTGGGCACCCTCATCAATTCCCACCTGACTTCACCGGCTGAGTCCAAATGAGTGTCTTGCATTTGCAGGACATTGGTGCACCAAATGCCAAGAGGTAGAGGAGGAGGGCAGAGGAAACATTGGTGAGCACATGTACTTGAGCCCATCTTTGCCATTTGGAACAGAGCACATTATCTGGTGGTCCAGAAGCAGCTCTAGGCCCTCTCCCACCATTTGGTTTCCCAACCCATCATAAGGATCTGTTCCTGTGACATGACAAGAGCCCAGTTTGGGTCCCTGAGATCTCAGGGAATTGAATGCTACAGAACTGTCAATCCTAACAGAAAGGAGCCATCTAACTGGCTCTGGTCATGTGACTTCAACACAATGCTGTGGCATTATGGGAGAATCCTCTGGAAAAGCAGTACCTCTGTGGCTGCAGTAATGTATGAAGGGGCATCATTTAAAAGGCGACAAATTTATACCTTCTGACAAATTCTGTGCTTTGTTGCATTAATTTATTTGCACGTACATGGCAGCAGAAGATGGACCATAGTTTTATATGCTCATGTATCACAGAGCAATTCTGGAAGGAGAATCTTCAAGTCAGCATATGACATGGGGACAAATGCAGGTGCAGTCAAGTGTTGCTGCAACTGCTTTATTTAATTTGTATTTGTAATGTGGAATGGCTTCTTAGGTACACCCAGAGTATTCCAACAAAGGAAACGAGCAGCAGATTCCAGAAAGCGCCTTCCCCTTCATCTTTTTATTTACTTCTGAAAAAAATAAAATAAACTACAGATACATTCGAATCAAGAGAAGAGACGTTAACAACTCCCCCCTTCACCATTATAGGCAGAGGAAGTGGTAGGTGAACATTTTCTTCCCCATTTCTATAAGAAGCCATGCTGAGTATTTTGACAGGCATATAAAAGACAGGGATATTGGATGGGGAGGCTTCTGGCTTACCTGACTGATTTCTGCTACCACTCTCTCACCTACTGCTGCTGCAGCAAGTTTTGCTTAGGTATTTATAAGTTTTTCCAAAGGTATTGGATGCTGCCAAGCCACCTGCCTCATCATACTCTGTGGTACTAGGTTTGGTTTGGTTTTTCTTCAGCAACACCAAGAATGACAGCTCTCATCTTCCTGAAAGCCCGATGCCCTGAGCTGGCCCAAAATAGTTCATTTCTAAGGAAAAAAACACAGAAAGACATCTTCCTTCACGCCCAAGTGCCATACAGGGAAGCTGACATGACTGGCAGTTCAGTGTTACTTGTGTACTAGTAGGGACCGGATGAATGCTGCTCAACTCCATGTTCTCAATACGATGTCTCAAAAAGACATGAATCCTCAATAAATTGTTTCAAAGGCCATGAGATTAGTTTAGTCCCCTCCATCTGAAAGTGAGATGAGGAGCTCTTTCCTGCCCACAATCTCTGTAGCTTTTGTGAAAATTGTCTCTGGAGTCCCTTGTCTTTGAGAAGCGAAACAGACACACAAAGAAGAGGAGGATGGGCTGACTGCTAAGAAAGATGCAAATAACCTATCCAGTGGTTCGGATCCTCAAATGAAGCGGCAGAGAGGCCTGTTTGGGGCAATATTGTGTAACTGCATGAATTGTACACATTTTAGCTAAATTGGACGTCTTTTGCACAATTTTGCATATTTCTTGCCAATAGAAAAGCTGTACTAAGAGTTCAGGAATTTCTCACCAACCTTGTTGGAGAGGGGAATCATGTTTTAATTCCTTGAGGACAAGAGAAACAAGACTTTACATCTCTACGTACCAGTGACAGGCCAGACTGAGGAAACATTATTATTTTGGCATAGGTAAAGGTTCCCCTTGACATTTAGTCCAGTCGTGTCCGACTCTAGGGGGCGGTGCTTATCCCCGTCTCCAAGCCGTAGAGCCAGCGTTTGTCTGTAGACAGTTTCCGTGGTCACGTGGCCAGCGTGACTAGACATGGAACGCCGTTACCTTCCCACCGAGGTGGTACCTATTTATCTACTCGCATTTACATGCTTTCGAACTGCTAGGTTGGCAGGAGCTGGGACAAGCGATGGGAGCTCACTCCGTTGCGTGGATTTGATCTTACGACTGCTGGTCTTCTGACCTTGCAGCACAGAGGCTTCTGCGGTTTAACCCGCAGCGCCACCACGTCCCTGTTTTTGGCATAGCACCTCCCAAAATCTGCCAGTCAGCTTTCCAAGCACTGCACTCAATCACACTTGCCAAAAGAACACTAGTTATACTGTTTTTGCCATTATTTGGATCATTTCAAACTTTTCTGTTCACATGACACATGGCTAACATTGATTCATTTGCCCTGGCAATCGGTTTATTTGCTCCTTGCCAGGAGGGTTGTTTTAAAATGTACCAATCATGTATCACTTCATTCCTTATCGTTTCAGCATGTGTGAACATTGCTATCAATATGTTTACTTTGCAAAAGGGTCAGGTTTTGGGCCACTGTGGCCACTGAACTGTACAATAGGAATTCGAGTATTAAAAACCTGTTTCCTGGCTATTCCGTCTGCTTGTGAGAAACCCTGATGGTTTCATTTTTTTAACACTGCTCAGCCTGGGTTGCCATCTCTCATCTTCCTGTGTTTCTCAGCTTCTAGTTAAAAGCAGATAAATCCAAGCGTGAAATAAGCCATTTCCCCCCTTCTTTTAGAACCCAATGGCTTCAGTGAAGATTATGGCAAAGATATAACCAGGTTAGCCCTGCAGTCATCAACAGAGCTTGGAAAAAATGCATTTTTTGAATACAGCCCAGAAGTAGCTATGCTGGCTAGGCGATTCTGGGATTTGTAGTCACTCAACTTTTCCAAGCTATGGACATCAGGGCTGTGCTTATGTGTGAGGCTGAAAATCCAAAGCCATGGAGCTAAAACATCAAAAGTTTGAACTGAAATCCAAACTCCACTGAGTCTTGCTTGATTTTATGGCACACAGCAGCTAGTTCTAATGTAGTTCATTCATTTTAGCTCCACAGACTTTGACAGATGTACTGATCAAGACCTCGTAGGGAGAGCCCACATCCCATTAAGCCTGCATCTTTCACAATTCCAAGGGTAACATTATGAAAGACATTTTTGGATATTACTATCTCATCAGAAATACATTTGTAAGATGAACAATCAAATAATCCTCGTACCGCTAATTAAAATTCAGTGGTGAATCTCTTTAATCATCAGCTACATTGAAAATTCTTACTTTGCTTTTCCACATTTATTCTGGTAATAAAGTGCTGAAGAGCTCATCAGCTTTGGAAAGGAGACAGCAATTTTTCTCATGTATATAATCATTAAACTGATAAATAGGCAAGGCACTATATAGTTATCTATATTAACACTGCAGCCTCTGTCACCATTAAGAACCTTTTGTAGGAGATTGAGCCAAGAAACACAAATGGGTAAAAGAAAACAAAAAGAAATATGTCAACAACTCCTTTCTTTAAGTCCAGCTTCCCTCACCGTTCTCTTCTTGGCTCATTCAGCCATCACCTTAAATCACTTCTCTGCAAAGGCTTCTGTCTCAACTTCCTTTCGTAAGAAGTAGAGATAATTGAGTGTGTTCTCTTTGTAGACAATTAAGAGCATATTTGCTTTGTCTTTGTTGGAATGCCACTGTAATAGAGGGGGGCAACTGCTTTGAATGCCAAATGCAGATATTCTTTTATCTCCCCTGATTATTTTGGGGGGGGGGGAGGCAGCAGCATCAGTTTGTTGCAGCAAAAAACAAAAGTGTCTTGTGGTGAGTCGTTTAAGACTAACAAAATACTTGCATATGCATTGGGGGACTACGTCTTCAGCTGCATCGTGACCAAGATGGTAAGATTCCAAGGTGGAAAGATGGCAGATAAAGCTGGTTGCTGTCATATATCTGTGAAGATTCTCAGTCATCCCAGTGAGGTTATCTGGAAGTTGAGTCATGGCAACTGTACTTTTTTCTTATTAGGTTGAAATGTTTCGCTTCCCCCTGGTCTGAATAGGCTCTTTAGACCACTATTAAAGGAACCTATGAGAATGGGTGGAGAAAGACTGCAGAAGTGGGATTTTCACTCACCCCCAGCCTTTTGTCCATCTAAAGAGCCTATTCAGACCAGGGGGAAGTGAACCCAACGTGGAGGATATATTAGGGATCTCCTACCAACTCTCCTCAGACTGAAGAAGCTACTTGGATGAGTAGCAATATGTTTCAACCTAATAAGAAAGAAGTCCAGTTGCCAAGACTCAGCTTCCAGACTGGTTGCTGTAAGAACATTTGAAGATCTCTGGTGGCAAACCAGGGAAGGAGGGGAGAGGCACGGTTTGCTTCAAGACTGACCCATGAGATCATAGGAGATGGGCCTGTCTAAGATATTTCTGATGTGTGAGGCAGAAAATCTAATGCAATGGGGCTTTTAACTTTTACACTTCATTGTATTTGACACACATGAACTCCTGCCCAACAAAATATGTCTATTATGAATAAGTATGTTTATTTTTTTATACTATTGATTGCTTTATTGTCATTTTATTTGTACTTTTGTGTCACTACTATTGTCATTGTTGTCAAGTCGCCTCTGACTCATGGCAACCTATTAATGAGCAGTCTCCAAAATGTCCTGTCCTCAGCTGCCCTGCTCAGCTCTTGTAGACTCAAGCCCATGGCTTCTTTTTGGGAGTCAGTCCATCTCATATTTGGTCTTCCTCTTTTCCTTCTGCCTTCCACTTTTCCCAGGATTATTGTCTTTTCCAGACAATCCTGTCTTCTCATGATGTGCCCAAAATAGAGACAGCCTTAGTTTCACCATTTTTGCCTCCAGAGATAGTTCAGGTTTGATTAACTATTACTATTTACTACTATTATGGTGTTATATTTTGTACAGCATATCTACAGAAGTTTGTTTTGTGATAGATTCCAAGGAAGGAAGGAAGGAAGGAAGGAAGGAAGGAAGGAAGGAAGGAAGGAAGGATAAAATGTGGACGGCCATGTACAGAGGTCGAAATGCACCCTGTAACAACTAACTGGCTTGATTGTGCATTTGTTTTCATCTCCAAAGTATTTTTTAAAATAATATTAGTGGTTTTACTAATTAATTAATGATTTTCAGTATTTATGGGCACAATATGAAAACAACCAATTTTAAAAGTCTTGAACAAAGGTGACAGATTTTTCTTTCTGTTCCTCAAATAATATACATAACAGGTTGGATGGTGCATCTTTTTTGAACACCCAATAGTTTCTAGCCTACTGCCTTTAAAAAGGCAGAATAATGCTTTGCACTAATGGGGCAGTATGTAAATCAATCAATCAATCAATCAATCAATCAATCAATCATTCAATCAATCAGATAAAAGTGTGAACCCTTGGGCAAACTTTGCTTCTTTTATCCTCTTTTTTTCCCTTTCTCCTTTGCCAAACGTTTTTAAAGTTCTTCAAGTGTCCTTTTGTTCACTTGTTTCATTTTTTTGGCAGACTCTTATACAAACCATATTCAGGACTATAACTCATGGTGTGCAGTGATAGAAAGTGAGCAAATATGTGCAGATCCCTCTGTATGAATGTAATGATACGGTACTCTGAATCCACATTTTATCAAATCTGTTGACGTCAGGATGCATCCCACAGATATGTATCTGAAGAACTGAGTCTTCTGGCCCTATGTTCAGCAACTCAGCTAAAGGTGAGCATCCAGACTCAGAAACAAAGTGTAAGAGTCTAATTTGTCTCCTGTTTCTATTTTCCTTTGACTAGAAGTTGTTTGCAGAATATTCCAGCTTGGAATTGTAAGGAAAGGGGACAGTAAAGAGTCTGGAAATTAAGCAATATGAAGAATGATTGTGGGAGCTGGTCATGTTTACTTTTGAAAGTGATTGTAGGACAGCCATCTTCTAATGCTGGGAAGGCTATCACATGGAAGGCCGAATAAATTTGTTTTCTGTGGCTCCTATGGGTAGGACATGAACTAAGGGATGAAAATTACAAGTAATGAAATTCAGGTTAAACATTAAGCAGGACCTCTTGGTGGTAAGAGGTTCTTTTTGAAGTGGAATGGATTGCCCCCCTTTCTGGAGATTTTAAAACAGAGGTTAGATGGTCATCTGCTAGGGATGCTCTAGTTGTGGATGAAAGGACGTGGCTACAGTGTGGTGCCATTAATATTCAGACATTTGCTAAACGATTCAACATAGAGATCTATAGTTAGTTTAGATAAAAGATCATTCCATGCCTAATGTTCTTTATTTGAGAATAGCGAACAGACTTATTTTATAATAGAGGAAAGCCAGAACTGAGGCTTAATCACATGGGCCATTTGAACCGTTCCAATTTCCTACTTAATTTATACTGACGTATTTTATGTATTATCATGTGGTATATAAATCGGTGGATGCATTCATATGGCTGTGTTTTCTTTTGATACATTTCTCGAACTTTGAACAGGTTTTGTAGGCTAGACATACCTACACAAATGAAATCAACTCATTTTCTGTTCTATTTCAGGAGCATGCTGCTCTAAAATGTCTCTCTTTTTTTGTTAAAAATACCCAATGATATATCGCTAAAGCAGCATCTAAATTTGTGTGAAGAAACTTTAGAAGGTAATATTAGAAGATGTTTCATAACATAAGGTTTTTCCCTTGACAATTCTTCGGTTTTAGGGTGCTTTGTTTCTCAAAGGACACTAGGTGGGGTGTTTCTCCATGTTGACAAGGGAAGGGCTGAGCAGGGATGAATGCTACAATAAGGAAGTAATACAGCGGCAAACTCTTGGGGGAGAGAATACCAATACATCACTTAGCATTTTTTTAAAAAAAAATTAAAAAGGGAACAAGTGTGGTGGTCATGCAGTGGCCATGGTGCCAAAAACACAAGTGGATGCAAAGTAAATTGACAGCAATGTTCACAGATGCCACATTGGCATTCAGGGGTCAGATTCAGATCAGATCATTTTTAAAAAATCCCATGCTGGCTGAAAAAAAATCAATTGGTTGGCCAAATGAGTCAATCTTACCTATGTATCATGTGATCAGAAATTTATAAAATGATTTAAATAATGGCAGAATCAATATAGTTATGATTCTTATGGTCCATGTGATTGTTACCTCAGTGGCGGAGCATATACTTTGAGGGTGGGAGAGGCTGATTCTCTCATTGGTGTCCTCATTAATAGAGATCTTGGTCAGTGCTGTGTGGTTGTGCAGACCCTCGCCTATATGCTAGAGAGAGACTGCCAACTAGGGCAGGCAACAGCAGGCCCAATGGACCCATGGTGCAAATCAACACAAGATGATTTCATCTGATTCTGGAAGCACCCTGCTTTATACATTTGCCCCAAACTGGGCTCACATTTCTCTGTGAGAAGGGCACATTTTCCTTTCTGGAAGTGCTGCATTTAAGCAATGGGAGGTCAACAGCAATGAAGTCCGGACTATGCTGAAAAATGACGTACTGTATTGTTTCATTCAGGCTGCTACCATAGTAAATAACATCATCTGTGATTTGTCATTCTTGTCTAATATACAGTTGTCCCTTGGAAGCGTATTTCATATGAGCAATAACACTCCACCAAAAATATGGACACAATATTTTATAATTCATTTCTGATTATTAAAAGCTCGTATTGGCATCACCCTCTCACTGTTCAGTTATGGATGGCTTCAGCACATCATTCTATATATTCTTTAAAGTAAATATCCCAGCTCTCTCTACTTAGTTTGTTATTTTGGGGTGTTTCAAAGATGCTCAATGAATTAAGTGCCTTACTATGAATTGGATGAAAAAAAAGAATTTGTGTATTTTGAAGGATTTCACTGAAATGATCCATTTTGCACCTCCCAAGATTCATTGCAACATAATACAGAAAGTGAGCCTCATCTTAGAAATTTTCCCATTTGCAAGACTTGCAGTAGAAAGCCATAATTCAGTTTAAATATACAAGAAACAAGACTAGAACTCAACTGAAAAATATAAACCCATGTGCTTTAGTCATTGGGGGGATGTGTACAAAAATGTATTCACAAGGAAAAGTATATTATGTACCATGTGTACGCAAACAAGTATATTATGCGTGCATGGGAGGAAATATGTATTGAACATTTTCATACGAGAAAGAAAAACAATTTTTTTTTCATCCTGATGCAAACAAAGGACAGGATAGGACTGCAGGTGAAATTTGGAGAAACACAACAAAACCAAGATTTTTTCACAAGCCAGGGACCAGGCTACCCTGGACCTCGTATCCCCTCTCTCTCCTTCTACCTTTGCTCCTCTGAAGAAGGAACACTTATTTCTGCTATAGAAAAATGTAGTAGAGTCATTTGAATCTATGACAAGCGCCAGCAGCACTGAAATAGACAATTACTGTAATGTTCATAAGCACAAATGCTATAGAAAATAAAATAAAATAAGGAGCTCAGTTGTAAGAGTGTGATGTTGTTGTTTTTTGTCTGGTAACCAAAGCATGTTTTAAAATATTCAGGCCCTCTGGAATGTTACAATGATATAAGAAATAACCCCACCTCAACTTCTTTAAGCTAAATTGTGTGTAATATTTATACTGCTGTGAATGTACCCAGTTTTACCCAGGTTAAAAATCCCTTTTGTTCCGCCCTCATGTCAGTGCTCAGTCTGTTCTTCTCCAGCATTAACTCTTTTTCTTCCCTGCTGGTCTTTCCTCTCTCTCCAACCTAGTACTAATTCTGCCTGTACACAGACAATAGAAACCTTACTTACACATCAGGCAAAAATAATTCTGATGCTCTTTATCTCCTCCTAATGCATGTATTGGGAGTTAGAAACAGGCAAGGGTAATCTGGCAGCTGTTTCCAGTTTCCAGCTCTCCAGCCCTATTCTTGAGGAGCACTACTCTTGAGGATCTTAATGCTCAGTAACTCAACTGGTGGTACAACAAAAAGATTTCAGATAATTAAAATTAATTAATCTATTTTAAAAATAGAATAACTGAGATGTACTGTCAAGGTCAAATATATGACACTCAAACAAAGAACACTAAGAGTGTTACAGTATAACACCCTATGGTAGTTTGAGCCTGTGAGGGTTCCTCACAGCTGATATTTTCTCCTGATAGGGTTAATTTCAGTGTTGGATGAGATAACCCTTCTCAACAATAGGGTCTCCTCAAGATTGATCTTCAGCATCTTCCATACATGGCAAGTTTCAGGCATCTAAGTTTCACCTGCTTGAAGCTATGGACAGAGGAACAGACACTTTTACTTTTTCAGATATGATACTAAAACACCACAAATAATTTACATGTTAATATGCAACATAATTTTTTTCATGTCCTCCTTTTCAGAGAATTCTTTCAGTGCAATCCTATGAATGTCTGTTCACAAATTCATATATGAGTCCCTTTGAGTTCTGTGGGGGTTTATTTCCATCTGCTTACAATACAGAATTGCAGCATTAGTCAACATTTTTCATAAAAGTGGGGCTCAAGATCATCTACATGCATTAGCAGAATAAGTAGCAGTCCTGCTAACTTGTGGATTGAGTGCCTGAAAATAGGAATGGTTAATAGAGAGGACTCCCTTTGGAAAGCAGTCCACATTTCTTGTTCTAAGGAAATAAGAAAGATAGTATTTAATAGAAAAATAAATTAGGGTAGAGAAGATAATAGGAATCCTAGTTCTAACTAATGATGGTGGAAATGCAGGAAACCATGGCTGGTCCATACCACTCAAGAACAAAGGAGACATGTCTCCTTTGTCCTCTTTTTGAAGGGTCAAGAAGGAAATATGAAAAGAAGTGACATCAGAAATCCTGAAAACATTAGTCTAGGCTGAAGAAAGATCAGCAGAGGTCAGAGCAGGTAAAAGACAGTCTAGGAAATCTGAGGAGGTCCTTCTCTTTTTATCCATTCTTCCTCTTGCAAAGACATGCATCTTCTTCAGTGTAAGCTGGATCCCTGGATCCTCTGCAGTTGAAGGATGATCATAGTATACTCCTTTGTTAGGAGCAAATCAGGGGCCTTCCACATTCATATGCTGGGGTTTTTCCCCTTTCCTCCTCCAGTAACCTTCTATGTGGATGAGGGCAAATGCAGACAGCAATTCATGCAAGATCCATTTCTGTTGATAGATCATCTTTGGCTGGGTGAGTGATTCTATGCATATTGGATTACCAACATCTATAAATTGAGTTTTCTTCCTGGGTATAAGATTCCTTTACTTTGAGTCAATTTGTCAGGGCTGTCTGTAACTCTTCCATTCTGTTATGCTGTAGTGGTTAGAAATGTTTGACCTGGAAAAGAGTGTCCAATTTGCTTGTTTTAATACAGAGATTGCCCAAGGGAATCTTAAGGAGGGCTGGTGCACTAGTACCTTTCCACTCAATTTCCTTAGCAACTAGTGTATCTAAAACAATAGTGGGTACCTTCTTTGGGTGGTGAACCATATGGGAATTCTCCAAGTCATCCATGGGCCTCATGACATTATGAGATTATTTAAGGATAAAGTAACTCCAGTCCAAGTAAAGGAAAATGTTGAGCCATCTTGCATACTTTCTAAAGCAGTGTTTCCTAACCTTGGGTCTGCAGATGTTCTTGGATTACAACTCCCTGAAATCCTGACCAGCAGAGTTAGTGGTGAAGGCTTCTGGGAGTTTTAGTCCAAGAACATCTGGGGACCCAAGGTTAGGAATTACTGTCCTAAAGGAAGAAGGCATGGGCTGCACAAAAGCCTGCATGGAGTAACTCTGTTGTTTGGGCCATTTCCTGACTGGTGTTGCTGAATATGGGCTTCCACTTTTAGGGGAAACTCTGTGCACAGCAGAGCCCACTCACCAATCTGGGCCTCAGCTGCAGGATTGCTCTAGCAACCAGCCCTTGCATTGAGGTGGTTTCACTCCCCCTCCCCTTTCTTCTTTAGAGAGTGGTGAGAAAGCAGCAATGTCTCCATCCATCTATGCATCTGCTGCAGGAACTTTCTTGCAGCTAGTGCTGTAGTTGGGATGGCTTCGCCCACGCCATGCTACCCCCACCATCTCATTCTCAATATTGGCAAGAATGGGTAGATCAGAGGACTGCCAATCTGTGTTTTTGGACTACCTGTCCTGGAATTCCTCTAGCGTAGAGGGTATATATGGGTTCCACCCACTCACCTCATTCACAAAGCACAGTGAAGGAAAAAAAAGGGGGGAGGGAGTTTCCTAAGCACTTTAAATGTCAGCCAGAAATAACAAGAGTGACAAATGTCTATGAGAAAATGATGCCATGTATTTTCTCCCCCCTCTGTTTTCTATCAAACACTTACAGGGTATTGTTCATGTTCCTCCTCTGTGAAATGTGTGCAAACATCACTCCACTTCCTTAGCCAGGCAAAGAAAGCTTGCCTGATGGCTGATTGTGTCCAATTATCAACTCAATTGTTCAGTTGTAGCATCTCCTAATCAACAAGCTGTAACAGAGCTGAATAAGCAAGGTCTTTCCCAAAGCCAGTTAGTTGCTGTTTTTCAGTTCCCATCACTTCTTTTATGTAAGTATAAGGAACACAGAAGGGGAAAAGTGTATCAGCTGCATGGACAGCCCATGAGGAGAGTGGAAGGAGAATACACTCTGCAAGTGAGGCAGTACCCCTGTGTGAGATGTTCCTGTTCAGCTGGGAAATGTGAGTAAGTAAGCCATGTGACATGTCAACTCTTAGGAATCCTCTGATCTGCACTGTTAATGCTTCTCCTCTCACGCACAATTTATGTGAGTGCTACTGGCTGCTTTGGTAAATTCCATGGCTTCCTCCACCTCATGGGTCATAAAATGTTATATGCATGCATTAGAAACACCTGAAGCTCAACTGAGGAAGTATTGCAGTTCAGTGGAAGACCAGTGGTAGCTCGGTGCTTGAACAAAATCCCAGTTTCAACCCCCAGAATGTGTAGGCAGCGACATCCGTAAACTCATGGAGATTTGCTCCCAGTGCAAACAGTCTTGAGCTTGATGGAGCCCTGCCCTGATCTGGTGCAAGACATTCAACCAGGGGCAGATTCATTAGCAATTGCTCAGTGGTAGAGCACATGGGGAAAGTGCCAGGTTCAGTCCTTGGAACCTACAGTCTGCAGCATCTGTCAGTCATGTAGCCCAAGTGTGGAGCACCTGTGTCCTTTCAGACATTCCTGGACCACATGCCCCTTCCTCCACAATCACTGGCTGTGCTGATATGCCAATAGAAGTTGAAGGCCAACATAATATGAAGGTCCATGGGTTCCCCAGCCTGGGTGTAGACAATGCTGAGTCTAATGGAGCTGCTGGATAGCTCAGTGGTTTAGGTATTTGGCTGCGGAGCCAGAGGTTTGGAGTATGATTCTCCATTGTGCTTTCTTGGCAGATGCTGGACTCAGTGATCCATAGGGTCCTTTACAGCTCTGCACTTCTAAAATTATCATAAATGCATAGATGAGAGAAGTTATTATTGTTTCTTGTTGTTATTGCTCATGCTTGGTGGCAGACCAAAGGGTCAAGCCTAAATATTAGGAATCAGGTCTGAAAAATTTGTGGGTGAGATGACATCTTTGCAAATTAGCAGCTATTGGCAATTGTTTCCAATTAGATTTTAGATTTTGGAATGACTCCGGTTGCTGAAATTGATCTGAGGAGGGGGTGACCTGAACTTGTTTCAATATTCTTTTCATTCCTTGCCTTAATGTTTGGTACTTTGCCATTCCTCCTCCTCAGATTATAGCTCCCAGAATAGCTCAGCCAATGTGGCCACCAGTGGGGTATTCTGAGAGGTGTCGTCCAAAAAAGTCACCCATCTTCTCTCTCACTTGATGGCCTATCCTTCCTATGCTCCTATGAATTGAAGTTTTAATGCACAGGAGTCAAAAAAAGTGCTGCTCTCAGCTACGCCTCTATATACAAGTCGTAGTACGAGGCCTGCAGGTACGACAGTCCTTCCACCTGAAATAAAAGGAGACAGGAAGCCATCTGTGTCTTAATTAATTATGTCAATTCAGTGGTGATTTGTTTCTGCACGTAGAAGGAACTATGGGATGAAGGGGGAGAGGAAGGAGAAAGTAAGAGAAGAAGGAGCTGTTCTTTCTGCCTACATGGTATGTTCTGGCTTTCTCTGTGCAGGAAGATATCACGATGAGTTTTGCAAGCCTTGGTCCATCTGCTCCTTTCCTTGTAAGCTACAGATTTCCAGCAGGGTTTGTGTACATTTGGGTTCCTTTTCTCTGCATGCACTCCACTGCTGGTTACCGATTGCACAGAGAGATAGCAACTGCATTATCAGCCATGTTTGCCTGGGAATTTATGGCTCGCATTCATTTATTTGATATCTGTGCTTAGTTCCTTGGCCCGTATATGTGTCACAGCAGGTGGAACAAAAGCCTCCGCATTGATTTGCAAAAGTCCATTAACATTGGAATTGCCAAAGCAACTTAAGGGAGAATCTCCCCACTCCCCTGAAAAACCTCCACTTTAAAATGGTTCCAAAATGCAAATGTTACTACCTTTTCATACATAAATATTTTACAGTGGGAGTCATTTTGCAGAGTCCCACATCTCTGATCTTATTTGTATGGGCTGGTTTTTGCATGCATATGCCAGCATGGTGTCAAAAAGTATTCTTATCAAGCAAGTCTGAAAGATTAATTTTTGTCAAATGGGTAAGCTTTTACAATTCCACTATTAACTTTTCCCTGCCGAACGATTTACCTCTATTTTAAGAGATATGAATATTTAAATTTGATTCTGGCATTTGAGCTTCCCTCCCTCCCTCCCTGCATTTCTGACTCTCTCCTAAACCAACACCAGCTCTGCATATCTGCAACAGAAAATATACTGCAGTAGCATTTACACACAAGTCTATTTTTTTTAATCACTCTTTGATCCCAGTCTTCTACTGGTGATATTTTATCACTCCTCAATCACATCTTCACTAGAGATATGAAGTCTTAGTCTTCCCTAAGACATGTAAAATAGAAAGATGGCAACAGGCCAAATGCCATCAAGCATTAACAGCTGTGCAGGTATTGAAACCAAAGTCTTTCTAGTCATTGTCCAGTACTGGAACCAGTGCACCACTCTGCCTGCTGCTAATGAAACCTTGACCTTCTGGCCAGAAATGAACCTAGAGTGACAGGTCACTAGGAGAAAATAATGCAAGGACATGGCAAATAAGGTGTCAACAAAATAAACCAAGAAAGGCACACTGATTGGGCCCATTGGGAGATGATAGCACAGAGCTTGGGAAAGTTACTTTCTTGGACTACAAATCCCAAAACACTTCAACCAGCATGGTTTCACCCTTTCTTTTTGGGATAGTCTGTAATAGCAATTTTGGCACCTGAGGTGAGTGGCTCCAACTCCCACCCACTCTGCCGTGAGACATGGCTGTGAGCTGCCCCCCACAAAAAAAGGAGGGAAAGTATGTGGTGCCCCCCAATAATGAAAGAGAAAGTTTATGCTTACATACACCAGAAAGTAAATAAGGATGAGCTGAATTGTTATTTATTTCCCTAACACTTACCAGTAGATCCCCATTTCGATTTTGGTGCCTCTAAATGTTGATGCTGTTGGGCAAAGCCCTCCATCATATTACAGTCCTATATGGTACGTAGCTGCAGGGAATGCATGGTTTGGCTTAAATTGCCAGGGAGATACAATAGTGGAATGTGCAGGTTATGTGACTTTCATTAAGGCCCTTCATCTTCTTCCTATCCCAGTCTGAGCTCTTCCTTTTACATATCATACTTCCTAAATATTAAGTGGGCTTCTCCGTGTGGTGTAGTGGATAGAATGATGGGCTAGGACTCTGGAGAACAGGGTTCAAATCCCCGCTCAGCCATGGAAACTCACTGGGGAAGTGGAACTGGTTGAAAGCACTCCTTAAATATCTTCCTTACCTTAAAAGCCCTGTTAGGTCTCTATGAGTTGGTTCCAACTTGACATCACATAACACAGATACACACATATATTTAGTAGGAATTCTGCTTCATTTGGGAGGAGTAAAAAAGTAGGGCAGGCATATTTAATAAAGGACACACATGAGTTCTCCAACTCCAATGACTTCAGCAGCAGCTAATTTGATTTCTTTATTTGGGTGCCTGTTTTTGTTTCTTTCCATTGCAATCAGCTGCTTTAGCTCTTTGGCCAATCTAACCCAACTGAAAGAAATTTTTATTCTCCCCCCCTCCCCATAAGGCATGATAGATCTACATTTTCTATTGCTAGTAGAAAATGTGTCAGTAGATGGCAGCTCAAGAGTGTGTAGATTTTGTTTATAGCTTTTTAATAGAGAGACTTCTCAAATCATTACTGCTGTTGTGTGATGGAAAGGGTTCTGCTTCAGTCAAACCCTTTGCTTCACTCTTGACACCATCCTGGCGTAAACCCTTCTTTTTCCCAATATACTGCCGGTTGTGTAGATCCAATGACTGGGTTCTGCCATCCTTAGAAGTTCAAGAGATACTGGTTTCTCATAAGGCAAGGAGATTGCTAGCAATCCATAGAGTGGATGGGGCTGGAGACAGGAAATATTGAAGTGTGGAGAGAAATAAATTGGGAATGCAGTAGCTGCAAGTTCACTGCCTAGTCTTACAAAGAAGAATCTCTCCTATCTCCCCTGATATAAGCAGAGAATGGCCAAAATCCTGTTGTACAGGTATGAAAAAGGGATACCTTTTGGAGGTGAATTGCTGTAAGTTAAGAAATATCCATAGATATTTGTTGCATGCTGACTTGTCCAACTTGTCAATGGAGATTTCATAAAGTACAGCAGTTCAACACCCAAATTTACACCTTTTGCACAACAGGATTTCAGTCAATGAATATTGTGAACTCTTATGGTGCTCGCAGAGCTGTGTGCAAATGCCAATTAAAAATATTTGTGATCAAACCAAATGGGAGTGGGTGGGGCCCATTTCAGAGACAATCTCTGAGGAGAGGAGAATTTATCCGATACTTTCTCACAGTGGCTCTCACTATTAGCGGTGGTTTGGAGAACAGTTTTCCCCCACACAGGGTTCACGTTGCTCTCATTTGGTTGATGCCACCTGTGGTACCAGGAGCAACTGTATCAGCAATGTAGCACCATTTTGCAGTGTCCCAAATAAGCACTGCTTTGGCACATTGTGGATGGGTGAAACAATGTTCACCACAAAAACTGATGAATATCTGGGAGGAGCCAAGCCAGCGCTTCCCCGCACTGCAGACCACTGCGGCGCAGAGGTGGAACAGGGAGTCTCCCTCCCCAGCTTATAGTGGTCAGGTGCGCAGGGAGGCAGGGAAGCACCAGCGGGGCTGTTTCCATGATTGGCGTGATAATGATGGAAGAGCGCCGTGCCATACGGAGCTCAGTGAGTGGACCTGGCTGGTTATGGGGGAGGGAATTGGGTCGCTGCAGCACCTGTGGTGCTGTGGTTCATATTTGTATCCCCAAGATATGAATGTGAAATGCTCATGTCCAATTGACATCTTCTCAGAAAGAAAGCATCTGAGACCTCCTGCCATATTGTTTCTTTTTTCTTTGTTTCGACTTCCTTTTTGATCCTGATTTTTCTTTCACTTGCCAGTCATGCCTCCGGTTTGCTTTCTGGAACTGGCTTGTTTTCTAGCTTCTCAGTCCAAACTTTAATTCTGATTGCTCAGCAACCCAGGCTCCTGATTCTCATCTTCTTGTGCCCATGGCCAAACAGTGATGGGGAGGGGTTGGGGCTTCAAGAAATCAATCCAATCCAATCAACAGCGAATTATTAATTCCATCAACACTTTTTAATTAGGTCCTTCCCATTAATCTCTCTCTCTGTGAACTACCTTTGCTTATCAAACCTATTGTCTCCAACCACTCTATAAGACTTCTGATTCTGAGACCTTATCAGATGCTGATGGAAAATCATGTCTGAAACAGGTAGTCAAGACATGTTGCTGGCAGATATGCCCATGAGTTGTTGGATCATGCTTCCCAGCTACTGTAGTTGAGTAAAGATGCTAGCTATATCTCATATCCTTTAGCTAACATGCCATGCTGGTCTACATGAATGTATTCCTGCCAGAGAAACATGCACAGATAGCTGGGACAACTCATATGGGCAGAATATATACTGTGTGTGCTCACTAGAGATATATGGATTTCTCTGGGCTTCCTCCAACAGGATTTGGTCTTCTGCAAGCATTCCATGTGCAGTCTTCTTGGGTGTGTATCGGTGGGGGGGGGAGGTGAATAGCATCATATTTCTGCTGGGGAATTTGGAACATATGGTCCAAATCTCCATCTTGGTAGGAAAGGTGGAAAAGATGCTTCACCAGGGAACAGGAGTGTCTGTTAAATCTTTGCTGTTGCTTCCCTATCTCCTGTTCAAAGCTTTTGCCCTTAATGGCAGCCTAAAAATATTTCAGAAAAATAAAGAAAGAACAGAGTACTTGCAAGTAGAAGCTCAAATTTTTAAGCAAAATGCATATAAAGCTGAAGAGGAAGACAGAAGATACTTTTTTCCTAGAGTTGATGTAACACTAGAATTCCTTTTTCTCCTGCTTCATAACAAACTTGGTAACAGCATTTACTGTTACAGATGCCTTTTTTGCAAGATCAAGCGATAATTCCCTGAGGCTGGAGAGACAAAAGAGATCTATTCCAATGTGAAACAGAAAGCATTCATTTTATCCCCAATTCTGTTTCAGGAAACAGAGGCAAAGCTCTTAACCCTTGTGAGAAAAATACCAAGTTCTGTATTACCTGAGGTGAGAATGAAAAACAACAAAAGGTGCGGAGTGAGGGGTGGGCAAGAACTTGCTTATTGTTCTGATCACAGTTCAGCTTCCAGGTTATTTGGAAGATCAAGAAGAGAGATTCTAGCAAAAGCTGAAGCCCTGCTTTTCCCCCAACATGGTTCCTCATTTCCTCAAAAATGCCTTTTTCTCATTCCCCTGAAGATGTCTGAGGTAGACAGAAATCTTTTCTTTGAGCAGGATATCCAAACTAGGCACAATTTGCCCAACGTCAGACCTCTCTGGGGGTATAGGAAGGATCAGTTTGGTAGCAATGAAGGGGTTAAAGGAGAGGTCAGTAACCAAGACCCTTGGGATGTTTTAGGATTGCAAGTGCCATGATCCTGTACCCTTTGGCTTGGCCACAATAGCACAACTGTGGGGTTACAAATAAATGTACTATAAAAGTCAAAAGAATGCTTGTGGCATCATTTATAGTGAACTGGGAGCCAGATTGTCCTACACTGGAAGGATGATTAAGTACTTTTCAGAAGGCTCTTTGTCTGCCTCGCCCCTTGACTTTGAAAAACTTCATGAAAAAAAGATTGCAGGGATTTTCCATCCCTACCCAAAACAAACTGATACCGGATCATACTCAAACTAGGTTTTAAGTATAGCCATCAATAGAGAAGCATAGGCCTTAGAGAAACTAGGCTCAGAACATTCACACATAGTTTAGGCAAATCAAGAAACGTTCACCTATAGTATAGAATTTCATTGTTACTCTTTCGCTTTGTCCATCCACCTTTGATCTGGCAGATAGCCCAACATTGGAATGCGGGCAGGAGGAAACCAGCGATGATAGTCAAAACAATCACAGCATGGGAGCTGGAAAATGAAGGCCATGTATCAGGGCCCAGGAAAGAAACACATAAACATGCCAAAAGATAAGGGAAACAGATACTCTTTTCCCCAGACATTTAGGCGCATCCTGGGCATGGATCAAGGGAAGATGGGGCACACAATATGCATATCTATAGGTAACCAATAGATTAACGTAGCTGGCATCACTACCCAATGAAAGGCTGGATCCAAACTTTGGGAACAAATGACCAATAGAATTGTAGTACTTTATGGCTCTTTGTTTGTATCATTATAAAACATATGTACACTGTATTTTCCGAGTCTTCTCTGCTTTTAAGAGAAGTCCCAGCTGATCTTTCTTTTGTTACTATTCAATAAAATTGGGCCTTTGGTTCAGCTGGCTGCGTCTGTGCCTGATTCCTTACCAGAGAAATTAGAACTCAGGTTTTGGCCGCTAACATCTGGTGCATTGGCCGGCCTCTTCTCCGGTGACTCTTGATAATCCTCAATGGAGGGATCAGGCTGCCTCGGTTGTCCTGCCTACCACCTGCCCTCCTAGGTGAGTAGCCTGAAAGGCGGTGCTCAGTGGATTGCCTGCAAGACGGCACTCACGAAGGGGTCCCGGTGCGTGGGTGGTGGCCTCCCCTTCATGGTCAAGATGCCCCATTCCTTGTACTGAGGCTGTGGCCTGCGACAGCAAGGAGTGATAGCCAGTGCGTCAAGAACAGGGGCCTGTGTGCGATACATGTGACAATTGTGTGTTTTACCCAGACGCCCTTAGCAAAGACCTGGCCAGGCCATAACTTGCAAGGCATGGGAACATGCATGAGCAAGGCACACCCAGAAAGGGGGATGCCCCTCGGCTGTGTTTTGGAGAACTAGAAAGAGTTCATGGGCAGGCAGTAGGGGATGGCAAAAAGACACATGATTAAATTATGCACAGAAATTTAGCCTGCGGTTCTTTCTTTGTCACCTCCGTGGTTCTCAGAAGGCAGCTTCTCTTTGGAGTCTTTGGCTGCCGTGGTGGATTGGGCTGAGGAGGTGACAAAGGGGGGGAGGACTATTTGAGATACGTAGGCTGTTCTGCTTCAGTGGCAGCCCACCCTGAAAGATACAAGGGAGCTTTAAATTTAGTCCCTCCGAAGAAGGCAAAGAACCCGTATGGTTCTATGGATTATGTAGCTCCCCCACCGACACCGAACCCACAAGAATACTACAAAGTTTTAGTAGCAGCCCTTAACGAATATAAGGAAACAGAAAGAGGTAAGGCAGGTGAGAAAGTCCTGGGGAAATGCATTCTAACAGACTCAATGGAATACATTCCCCCTCCAGCTACTGCACCTCCGGCCCCATTGCCAGATGGAGGGAACCTGTTGGTTCCAGAACCCCCACCAGGAGCTCAACAAGCAGCTCCCCCACCACAGATGGTCCCCGGAGTCCAGATAGTCCAACCCTCCCAGTCACAAGGGGTTACACAACCAACCATACCCCCAGTGCCAATGCCGCACATACAGATTATAGTTAATCAACATGTGCCGAACTTGGTGACGGAAGGGGCATCAGGACTTCTGCTCCCTCCCCCTCCACCCCTGGAGGAGTCCTCAGAAGAGGGAGAGGACAATGTAAGCTCTACTAGAAAGCACAGAGGCAGGAGGGAACTGAGTCCTTCGGCTTCCCCTCCAGTAACTAGGAGAAAACAGAAATGTAAGGAGGATCAAAGATGGAGAACAGAGAGTAGTTCTAGTGACAGTGAAGAACAGGGAACCAGCCGTCTGGAACGTATTTTGCCCCTTAGGGAACAGGTCATAATGGCACCAGACGGCTCGGTAAGGAGGGCATGTGTGTACGTGCTGTTCACTAGGGCTGACTTATTTAACTGGAAAACGCACACTCCTTCATATTCCTCAGACTCACAGAGGATGGCAGAGCTTTTTGCGGGAATTATGCTGTCACACCAACTGACCTGGGGAGATGTCATGCACTTAATGAATATGCTTCTTACTGAAGCCAAGCAAACAATGGTGTGGGAGGCGGCTAAGAAATATGCCACGAATAAGTGGAAAGCCCCTGACAACCAGACGTACCTAGCTCCAGCAGACATCCTCCCAGAGTCCCGCCCTACATGAGATCAGTCACAAAATGATCAACAGCTATTAACTCTGTCTAGGTTCAGAAAGAGCATCCTTGAGGGCTTGAGAAAAGGCTTCCCTAAACAAATAGCAAATCACAATGTCTTTCAAATCTTCCAGAAGGCGGATGAGAATCCAGCCGATTATTTAGAAAGAATGATGAGGGCCTGTAGGCAGTACACAAACATGGACCCAGAAGGGGAATCTTCAAAGACCTGCCTCAATTCCTTGTACATAGAAAACGCTTATGAAGATATTAAAAGAAAGCTTAACAAAGTGGACAGTCGTCTCACTGTGCCTATCCACCAGTTGGTGGAAATTGCATTTAAGGTATTTAATAACCACCCTCAGGAAGAGCAAAAGAGA
This sequence comes from Intellagama lesueurii, assembly GCA_037013535.1. Lineage (NCBI taxonomy): Eukaryota > Metazoa > Chordata > Lepidosauria > Squamata > Agamidae > Intellagama > Intellagama lesueurii. The sequence continues at coordinate 119,132,377 of JBAJHW010000001.1, forward strand.
TGGAGTAAGGAAAAGAAGGTCCTCGTGGCTGCCCTGACTGGGGATGATGGGGACACAAGGATGTATAACAACAGGGGGTGACAAGGATGAGGTGGCGGTAGTGCTGTGGCAGAGGTAGCTGCCCCCCATTGGGGGAAAACAAATGCCGCATCTGCCACCAGGAGGGCCATTGGGCCCAAACCTGCCCACAGAGGGAGAAATGGAAGAGCCAGCCCCCAGCATAACAGTTTGCTTTGGAGGAGGAAGATGTTTGATGGGGGCCCAGGGTATTTTGTCTCCCACCCAGAGACCCTATGGTGGAATTAGGAGTGGGAAACAAGTCCAGCCCTTTCCTTATAGACACTGGGGCAACTCATTCTGTCCTGACCAGATGGGATAAGACCCCGGAAGGGTGGGCCCTCTTGAAATGTGATAGATGCTTCCGGGGGAACTAGTAAAGTCCCGGTCTTACCCCCGACACAGGTCAGGATTGAAGGATCGACCCTGGACCATCAGTTTTTGTACATAAAACACTGCCCGGCGAGCCTTCTAGGCAGAGACTTATTGATGAAATTGGAAGCAAAATTGGAATTTGATTTGGAAGGCTGCCATGTGACATTTGGCAATAAGGAGGCAACAGCCTTCCTTTTAACTTTGAAAAACCCCAGGATAGAAGCCCCAGAACAGGATGAGTTATTCCTTTGAGTGACCAACGAAGTGGTTCATTGGGTATGGGCAGACGGAACCCCAGGAAGAGCAAAACAGGCAGAACCAGTTGAGGTACTTTTAAAATCCGAAAAGGGGCCAGTAAGGATCCAACAATATCCTCTGAAATGGGAGACCAGAATCAGACTTCACTAAGTCCTGAAAACTCTTTTGTAGGCGGGCTTTACAGTCCCTTGCGAATCGGAATTCAATACTCCAATCATGGGTGTCCCCAAGAAGGAGGGTAAATATAGGTTAATACAAGACCTTAGGGCTGTTAATGAGGTCACCTGGGACATCATGCCAGTGGTACCGAACCCATATACCTTGGTCATGCTGATACTGGGCAACCATGCTTACTTCACTTGTTTAGATCTCAAGGATGCATTTTTCACCATCCCATTGGCGGAACAGTCTTATCACATCTTTGCTTTTACCTGGGAAGAGCCTCCAGGCAATACAGGTGAACTATCTGGCAGGTATGCCTGGTGTGTGTTGCCCCAGGGCTTCAAGAATAGCCCGATGTTATTTGGGGAAGCTCTGGGAAAAATTCTGCACCTTTGGGTCCCTACTGTAAAATGTAGGGTCATACAATATGTGGATGATTTATTATTATCTGCAGAGGACCAGGAAACGTGTTTTGAAGCCACGATAGACCTCCTAAACTTCCTGGGTTATGAAGGTTTCAAGGTTTCGAAGGATAAAGCGCAGGTCGCAAGGACAGAGGTGAGTTATTTGGGATTTTTGATTTCGAAAAGACAGAGGCAGCTGGCAATGGATAGGAAGAACACTATTTGCCAAGTTCCCCTCCCAGACACCAAGCAGGGCTGGTGTACTTTCTTGGGCATGGAGGGATTCTGTAAAATTTGGATTCCAAATTTTTCTGTTTTGGCCCGCCCTTTATACAAGGTGCTTAAAAGGCCCGGGAACAGGATGGAAAATACTCCAGGCATGGAGAAAGCTTTTACACTCATAAAACAGAAGCTGCTCTCTGCCCCAGCACTAGGGCTACCCGACCCAGAACGGCCATTTGAGCTGTTTGTCCATGAGAGGGACGGCATGGTACTAGGAGTCCTCACTCAAAGGATCGGCAGCTGGCGGAGGCCAGTGGCCTACCTTTCAAAGTTGTTGGACATGGTGACAAAAGGCTGGCCCTCATGTTTACGAGCTGTGGCAGCCGCTGTCCTTCTTACAAAGGAGGCATGCAAATTCTCTTTGGGAGTGCTGGTGACAGTGCATGTGCCCCATGTGGTGTTAACCGTGCTGGAGCAAAAGGGGAGGCTCTGGCTTTCGAATGCTCGCCTGAGCAAATACCAAGCGTTGCTTCTGGACAACCCGGAGTTGAGACTCATTACGAGTACGTGTTTAAACCCTGCCACCCTTTTGCCCACACCTCAGGTAGATTCTGATCCCATTTTGCATGATTGTCTCCAGATGATCGATGCGGAATTCTCAAGCCGACTGGACCTGAACGACTCCCCATTGAGTCATCCGGACTTGGAATTCTTTGTCAACGGCAGTAGCTTGATTCGGAATGGCCAGCGAAAGGCTGCCCATGCTGTCGTTACTGATTCTGATACGGTTGAGGCACAAGACTTGCCCCCGCAGACCTCAGCCCAAAAGGCTGAATTGGTCGCACTAATCCGAGCCCTGACATTGGCCATGGGTCGGAAAGTAAATGTTTATACTGACTCCCACTATGTGTTTGGGGTACTGCATGCCTTTGGGGGACTCTGGAGAAATAGGGGGTTCAGGACGGTGGAAGGTGAAGAAATTAAGCATTTGGTAGAGATGAAAGCATTGCTTGAGGCAGTCCAACTCCCCACAAAAGTGCCTGTGATGGGAAGGAAGAGGATTTGCGGATTAGGGAAGGAGATTGTTTAGCAGATGAAGTAGCGCGGACCATGGTGGAAAATGCTCCAGCACCTGCTACGGCTTTAGCTGTGGTTCCGGTCCCTGTCATCTCCCTACCAGCTTCCCCCAGATATACAAAGAAAGAGAAATGCAAGATTTTAGAAAAGAAAGGAACCAGGGGTGATGGAGGCTGGTTTTATACCAGCGATGGTAGAGTGGTTCTACCAGGGTCATTGGGTAGGCATTTTATGTGGGAACTCCATAGGCCATGCTCGATAGCTTGAGAACTTGGGCATCAGGACAGGGTCTTAATTCATTGGCAGATGAAATTGCCTTCGCTTGTGAAATTTGTTGCCGGAATAACCTGAACACAGGGCTTCGGAGGTGCCTCATGGGAGCTCAGCCAAAGGGTCGTCTACCAGGCGCCCACTGGCAAGTAGATTTTACTGAATTGAACCCACAAAAAGGTTTTAAGTATTGTTTGGTTTTTGTTGACACACTGACAGGGTGGCCGGAGGCCTTCCCCACCCAGACTTGCCAAGCAAAAAGTGGTGAAACTGCTGATAAAGGAGGTTATTGCTTGCCACCGAATACCCGGGGGGGGGGCTTATCCTCAGATAACGGGACACACTTTGTTACGAATGTCGTCCGGAAAGTTTCAGCCTTCTTGGACATCTACTGGAGGTACCATGCAGCCCATCATTCCCAGTCCTTGGGACAGGTGGAATGTTTGAACCAGACCCTGAAATCGCATTTGCATAAGTTATCACAGGAAACTGGTCTGGGCTGGGTTGACCTTCCCCAAGCACTCTTACGGATTAGGATCCTTCCGTGCCAAAAACCAGCAATCAGCCCATTTGAGGCATTGTATGGTCATCTGTTTGTGGTCACCACCATCGACATAGAAGGGACACCCTTGCCAAAGGGGGGCGGGGAGGACTTGCGTAACTGTTTGCTTGGCATCTCCAGTCTCCTACTGGAAAACCATTGTTTGCTCTTGGAGAAGCAGCTGCAGTCCCTTGACCAGCCGCTTCATCCGTTCCAGCCCGGTGATTGGATTTACACCAAATCCCTGTCGGAGGCCCCACTTGCAGAGAAGTGGAAAGATCCATACAAGGTTTTGCTTACTACGCCATTTTGCGTTAAAGTTGTACTCAAACTAGGTTTTAAGTATAGCCATCAACAGAGAAGCATAGGCCTCAGAGAAACTAGGCCCAGAACATTCACACATAGTTTAGGCCAGACCTGGGCAAAGTGCGGCCCGCGGGCCACATACGGCCTGCGAGCCGCTCCTGTCCGGCCCACCGCCAGTTGCTTATCTTTAACATACCACAAGAAACCTCTTTAGTATTTGTGAAGATTAACAAGTTTAAAATAAAAACAATCATAACATCACTGTTTCATTTTATTTTTAAGTAAAGTTGGTTCGGCCCCCGAACACAGTTCAGATTTTTCATGTGGCCCCCTATAGAAATTAATTGCCCACCCCTGGTTTAGGCAAATCAAGAAACATTCACAGATAGTATAGAATTTCATTGTTACTCTTTCGCTTTGCCCATCCACCTTTGATCTGGCAGATAGCCCAACATTGGAATGCGGGCAGGAGGAAACCAGCGATGATAGTCAAAACAATCACAGCATGGGAGCCGGAAAATGAAGGCCATATACCAGGGCCCAGGAAAGAAACACATAAACATACCAAAAGATAAGGGAAACAGATACTCTTTTCCCCAGACATTTAGGCGCATCCTGGGCATGGATCAAGGGAAGATGGGGCACACAATATGCATATCTATAGGTAACCAATAGATTAATGTAGCTGGCATCACTACCCAATGAAAGGCTGTATCCAAACTTTGGGAACAAATGACCAATAGAATTGTAGTACTTTATGGCTCTTTGTTTGTATCATTATAAAACATATGTACACTGTATTTTCCGAGTCTTCTCTGCTTTTAAGAGAAGTCCCAGCTGATCTTTCTTTTGTTACTATTCAATAAAATTGGGCCTTTGGTTCAACTGGCTGCATCTGTGCCTGATTCCTTGCCGGAGAAATTAGAACTCAGGTTTTGGCCGGTAACAAAACAAATCAAAAACACAGAAAGGTTTATGTTGTGTGCCATTGCATTCTTTTTAAAAAAAAAATGTATATCATGAAACAAAGGGAAAACTAGCGTAATGTCGACAATAATGCCAGGAAAAGTCGAAGACAAGAGGAAGGCTAAATAAGAGATGGATTAACTAATTAATGGAACCACAACCATGAGTCTGCAAATGCTGAGGAGGGCTGCTAATAACAGGACCTTTTGGAGGTCACTCATTCATACATCTGCCATAAGTTGGAAACAGCCTGACAGCACAGCACAACAACAATAAAGCTAGGCTCTATATGGCCATAGACCCAAAAAACCACTCTTCCTTCACTGGCATTCGCAATTTTAATGGGAAATCAGGATTGTGAAATGAGTGTGTATTCACTGAACAAGTTGTTACTTTTCCTGCAAGTATCTCAAGAGAAAAACAAACATGTTTAACAAAAATCATGTTGAAAGAAAGTGACAACAGCCCTCTATAATTAGGGTTGCCACATTTCAGTCCTTCAAATCTGAGTATCCTAATTAGCATATGACACAAATTAGGTAGCCTTGTGTGCATATTATACAACTATGTACAGTAGATGAATCTGCTCACAATTTACATTAAGCACATTAATTGCTGCAGTATTTTCCTGCCAATATGTCACAGCCTTGGCATGATTTATATAGTCACCACTGATCAGAGAGAGATTATACAGTGTAAAGTATTGGAACAGGAAAAAGGAATTCAGCTTCTCTGCTTATGCACAAAGCTTATTTGGTCTTCTTGGGCTAATCTGTGCCTCCCAGCCAAATTTACTTAAAAGGATTGTTTTTAGGATAGAAAATGGGAAGGGGGAGCCCTGGAATGGTATACATTCATTCCCTCCACTTCATTGTTGTTATTGTTTTGGGCTTTTTTTTTTTTTTGCACTGTTTGTAGACATCTCTGCAAATTGACTTCAGCTATCTAGAAACGAGGTGTGCCAAGATTTCCCCACAATTGAAATATGTGTCTTTGCTTACATGTCTTGAAAATCCTGTCAAACTGTGGATGGTTTCACTCATTGGCTAGGCACATGGAAAGGCTCATTTTTCACAAAAGAATGACTGCAAATTTTGTCTTATATTTCTGCTTCTAAAAAACCTAAAAACATACTTTGTTGTTGTTGTTTAATGATATTTTAGAATCTGTGGAAGATGATATGTTTAATTATCATCATTATCTTAGAACTGCGGATCACTGAATCCAGCCCCTGTCAAGGAGGCACAGTGGGGAATTGAACTCCTACCCAGATGCCTTAAACCACTGAGATATCCAGCAGTTTAATAGATCTCAGGGAAGCATGTTGAAAGCCAACTGGGTAACATGGCAACCCTATTTGTGATGGCATTACCAGATATATTGATAGTTACAATATGGTTTCATCCCAGACCTACTGAAACCAAGAAATTATGTCAACAGATTCTCTGTGTGTACAAATTGTAGTTTTACATCAAAACAGTTCTTTCTTTTTTGCCCTACGTGTACCTCAGGGCCAGGCCTGGTGCAACTGTACCAAAATGTACAGTCTCATTTTCATAGCTGACAAGTGTAGTTTGTTTCCACTCCAGTGCAACCAAGTCATGGTTTTCCACATGCAAAAGCACTGACTGACAAAGCCTTCCAACTGGGCTCATGCAAAAATCAGCATTCTCTCGCTCACACACCCCATGCTTCTGTGGGTTTTGGTGTGCTCACATCAGTCTGATGGATGCTGAGAATGCTCCAGCTCAACCTGGTGTTGAAAACTATTTTAGGATATGCGAACCGCATGCTGGATATGTGGAACTCACAGGTGATGTTCAATAGCCTCAAATGGGAAGTTATTTGATTCTAACATTGTCAAATGTTCCTCCTTACATTTTATTTTTATTCTAATCCATACAGTTTTTACAATACAAAGTTGAAACAGATTATAGCCTCTGAAGGGAAAAATATGGGAATATTTTTACCTGAAATTGAAACAATTACAATAAAACTTCTAGCACTCATTAGGGTCTCCGAGTCCCAGAGCACACAGAAATATTACAAGGTGCTTCAAAGGCATTTTCCCCCCCAACATCTATTTTTGCTTAATTGCTTCCTATGTAGTGTTGCTCTGTGGGAAAGCTTGTAAATGATTCCCAAACAGGAAGATATTATTTATCCTTTAGGCATTAAAGATCCTAATTACTTTCCAACTACCCTCCTTCACAAAGTATTATATTTATGACACTTTCTCTTAAATGATCAAACATAATATTGCTTAACTGTTTGCAAAATATGAGGGCAGAAAAGGTCTGACGAGAGCCCCCATAGGATAATAAGATGGTGGGGGGGAGGGGAATTGCATGCTATTAGTACTGGGAAATGTACAAGGTGTCTAAATCAGGAGTATAAAGTCCCACTTCACTATATTTTGCAAGGCACTAATTCTCCAGAGCGTTTTTTAAAAAATGTTTTATCATGGATTCTGCCTTAGCACACCAGGGTATAATCTTATAAAAGTCTAGTCAGAAGTAAGGCTCATTACGTTCAGTGGGGCTGATTCCCAAGTAAATGTGCATATGATTGTGCTTCAGTGACTCTTTATCACAGGCCAATTGAACCTTTGAAGGTCTAGGCTGATCTAATTTTCTCAGGTTGTTAATACATTTACTGTGTTTGTTCAGATTTGAAACAGATAAGCCACCATTTCTCTCTCTCTCTCTCTCTCTCTCTCTCTCTCTATATATATATATATATATATATATATATATATACACATATATATACACACATATATATATACATATATATATATACACACACACATACAGTCAATGCAGTAGTTTATCTGTTTCAATATATATGTGACACCTTTTAAAAGCAGATGACCACTTTGTTCTTGGAGGTGAATGAATACGTCAAGAGGAAAGCAACATAAAGATTGATTTGGGAATGGTGCAAGGGGAGGATTCTAGAACACAAACCATCATTCCATGCAACAGATAAAGGTGACATTTCATCTATTTTGCTCAGGATCTTTTGTTCTAAGGCAGTGGTTCCCAATCTTGGGTCCCCAAGTGTTCTTGGACTACAATTTCCAGATATCCTGGACAGCACAGCGGATAGTGAAGACTTCTGGGAGTTTTAGTCCAAGGACACCTGGGAAACCACGGTTGGGAACCACTGCTCTAAGGGAATGACAGTCCACTACAGGATAGGAATATAGATACTTAAGGGTTGGTCCCTGTGACGTTTACCACGTGGCCCCTGCTTGTTTCACCAAACAAGGCGCTCACGCTATGTCATCCCACCAGCAGATATCAATTGTGACGTTCCCTCTTTTTCACACTGCCACCAGTGGATCTCCTTTATCCACAATGTAATAGACTTTAGTCAGACACTTACTGCCAACTGAACTTATTTATTGAAGTGTATTAAATTAAATCAGAATCACAGATGTTCTTTATTCAGTGCATACAATCAAATCATTTAAATATCATATACAGTGGTGCCTCGCTAGATGATTGCCTCGCAGGACGAGGAAATCGCTAGACGATGGCTTTTTGCGATCGCTACTGCGCTTCGCAAAACGATGGTCTCCTATGGGGGATTTTCGCTAGACGACGAGGTTTCCCCATTGGAATGCACCGACTAGTGGTCAAAAGCTGTCAGTGCATTCCAACGGGGACCCGCGCTCGCTAGACGAGGTTTCCCTATGGGAGATTTTCGCAAGACGACGAGTTTTCCCTTGGAACGCATTGAAGAGATTTCAATGCATTCCAATGGGGAAACGTGCTTCGCTAGACGATGTTTTCGCAAGACAGCGATCTTCGCGGAACGGATTAACATCGTCTAGCGAGGCACCACTGTATCTTGCCACCTTCACCACCTGCGCTATCTATTTATCTGGACCAGCTTATCTCTATTATTATTTCTTCTCACTATCTCTCTGACTATCTCTCTATCTCTCTGCTTCTTTCTGCTTTCTGCTCTGACTGAACTCTCTGACTGAACTCCCTATCTCACCCTGCCACACCTTCTTATATCCGCTGACTCCGCCCCTCCACTCCTCTCATAGGCTCATGCAAATGAGATCCTGGATATGAGTGACAGGGGTGACGTGGGGCGATCGTCACAGTCCCCATTAAGGGGAGTGAGACTTTCACCTCAGGATAATGGTTTTAGAAGAAAGGACAGCAAATTGTTAGTTATTGAATTAGTTTGATACCACCAGTGGGAGAGAACTTGTGGGGCTCTCTCTCTCTCAGGTGAAACAATTTTCTTCGCTTTGGAGACGACACACTTGAATATGGGAGTAAAGTCAACAGTGTCCTATTCCATGAGAGTTAAGGGCCAAAACCTGAGGCCAGGGTGCAGTCCGTGTGGTTTCTCAGGGTTAGCATTTCAGCCAGTGACGGTTTAGGTCCTGTACCATTGCTGCTAGGACTTGTGCAATGAGAAGGCTCATGAATCACAATGCTGGTTCATCACACTTTGCCTTGCTCCAAGTAACATAATGGGCCCAAGTGCAGGCACCCAGTGAATCTTTCCACAATGTCTTCCCTTGTTCCTGGCTTTTTGATATGCTGACACTGTACAAGTACAATTTACATGCAAACACCTTGTGCTCAGTCAGTGAGCTATATCAGTTGGGAAGGGGTAGAGATAGATTCCCAAACTTTAAAGATCTCCCCCCTCCCTCTCCCCCCTCTCTCACACACACAAGATTAATTTTCTGTAGTGTTATTACCCTGAGATTTGTGTTTTCCCCCGGAGACTTGAGGAAGCCTATCAAGCCCTTGCAACTTCATCTGTGCTTTGAGACCTGGTATATTTACTTGGGGTGAAGTAGGATGCCATCATCTCAAGCCCTAAACCATCACTCGATGAAATATTATCGCTTAGCATAATAAGTTCAACTCAAGTAGGCCACTGAAATCAATGGAACTTATAGAGGGGTTGACTCGCCAAATTTCCACTGATTCAGTGGGCTTCATGTAGTTGCAACTATGCTAAGCAACAGGATTTCAGTCACTCAGTTGTTAAATGGGTGGGGAAATTTGCTGGATTTTGGATGCTTTCATGAGCATTCAAAGAATCACAAGGAAGCTGCTGCAAAATGGGTTCATTCTTTGCCTATTGCCCTCCTGTCAATAAAGGCATGGCCTGTGGCAGTGTTTTCTGATTTTCAGTGGAATTGCAATGCTGAAGTTCAACTGCATAGAGTCAAAATGCAACTGACTTAACTAATGTGCAGTTGACAGTCTTCCCATTCTGTCCTGCTCTGTATTCCCTTATTACATTCCCACCCATTACTTGACTTGCACCACTGAAATTTTTTCGCAAGGGTTAAATGCAACAAAATGGCTCTTCCAGACAGGAACTGATTGATTAGATTCATCCCTTTCCTTCCCCACTTGCCATACATGTGGGTTCCTGCTGAATTCTGATAGCTGTAGTGGAAAAAAAAATCCAAAAATCCCATGCCTAATGAAGGTCTTAAAGGAAGTCCCAGAAGGAGACTGCAGCCTTGTTCAGGTGGGTGAAATGAAGATGTCTGCAGATATGTGTTTATTGAGCTGGAACTCCAGTTATTCTTCCAGGGCAGTGGTCCCGAACCTTGGATAACCCAGGTGTTCTTGGACTGCAATGCCCAGACACCAGCCAGCACAGCTGGTGGTGAAGGCTTCTGGGAGTTGCAGTCCAAGAACACATGGGCTACCCAAGGTTGGGAACCACTGTTCCTTGGGAATTCTTGGAGAATTCTGGGATTTGGAGTCTAAAAAAGCTGAAAAGGCATACTCCTAGTTCCAAACCTCTGCAACCCATAATGAATTCTTACCTTGTCCCACTAATCCTATATAGGATATTCCCATACTGTAGAAACCCACAATTATTCTTTGAATAGAATGGATAATGAATACATTTGCCCTTGGCTGAAGTGTGCTGTGATGCATTTTAAACAAGTCCAGTCCCTGAAGCAGGATGAGAATTCTCAGGGCTGTCACTAGGGCATAACAAGTGGAGTTTTGCCCCAGGGCACCAAAATCTACAGGTAAGTGTTAGGACAATAAATAGTAACTGCTCCCATCCCATTCACTCTCATTTTTTCCCTTGCTCTATTTGAAAGGAGAAACTTTGTCTTTCTTCAGGGAGTACTACCTTCTGCTCCCTTCTTCTGAGGGGGCCCACGTCTGTATCTCAGTGCTGAGTGGGTGGCAAAATTACTGATTACAGCTCCGATAATTCCCACTGCAGAATCCACTCAGCAGCATACTTAGCATACCTGTTAATCCAGCCCTAAAGCTATCTTCCAGATTTCCATGGGAGTCGTTCTTGTTACCATAATTTTGGCCACTTAAAAAAAAACACATCCATATACTATTTGTTCATGGCATTACTCTTTTTTCTTAACCACCTATTTCACAGAAGGGTCCTTTGCTGTTGCTAAGCAATTAGCCTTGTGCAATCACTTGAAAGTGGCTCTATGAAGTTGGTTTCACATGGTATTTAAAGCAGAATTATATTCTCCATTCCCATGCTGCAGTACGTATCCCCCATGGACTGAGAAAAGTGACTGGCCACTTACTCTGCTATCGATAGGAATCCAGCCAAAAATGTCTGAATTTGTTTTATTATTATTCTTGGCACAAAATAAAATGTACATTAAAACATGATAGGGTGGGAACACAAATGTGCCCTTTCGCAACCTAGCAGGACATAAAATGGTAGAGGAATACACAGGTAAGGGAATGGGAATGAGCGGGGGGGGGGGGGGAGAAGGAATGGATCTAATCAGTCAATCCATTTCTGGAAGAGCCATTCAATAGCATTTAATCATTCTGAAAAAGCTTCAGGGGTGCAAGTCCCTGCAATGAGGGAATGCAGAACAGTGCAGGATGGGTGATGCCTTTATTAGACCACTAAAAAAATTACAAACAGAAGACACTTTTGATTTATACAGACCTTCCCTCAGCCTGGGCACCACAAAGCTTTGGATGGTTGTGGGGAAAAAACAAAAAAGTTCCCAAACCCACAACCATGTGTGTGGTTCAGGAAATCTGAAACCTGCACCTCTGATCTGAGGCTACATTCCCTGTTTAGGCAGAGAAGCCTGGTGAACAGATCTGGCCGTTATTTTTGGAACTTGTTTGTATGTTTTCCTGCACCCTCCACAGGTCTTTGGTGCCCAGCCTGGTGAAGACCTGTGCAGAGTCAAAAGCTAGCTTTTGTGATTTTTTTTTTTAAAAAGTGGTCTAATAAAGGTATCACCCACCTTCACCCCTGGATTGTCCGCAAGGACTACTTGACATTTTCCCCCCTGGCCTGGCCTAGGGTACTGCTTCAGTTGAACTGGGGTACACACTGTTTGCTCATCTGCCTCAGCAGGCCACAAAATATCTTGGGTGCAAAGCTAGAAGTCAATAGATGCATGAAGGACAAGTATATAATCAGAAACAATGAACTCATAATAACTAAATAGTAGTACTGTGGACAAACAATAGAAAAGGATCCCTGAGTTGGTGTACTTTGTGTACTTCCCAGAGGTAGCTGTCTGGAAGCAAATTTCTGGAAGCAAAATGTTGGACTACATGGACCAGGACCTATCAAAGTTCTTATTTTTTTTTCTTATAGAAAAGAAGGGATACAACCATGGGTATCATTTAATAATACTGTGCAATCTTGATTATTTTAGAAAATGTCATATGGGGAGTTAGCCTGAATGCACAAAATAAGCAAAGCAAAACCTGGCAATCGGTTGTCTGAGGTTGCTTCTGATTAACGCACAGAGAATTCCTCCTGACCTCTTTGGTACTTCTACTGTTTCCCCTCCTGGAATAGAAATGTGAATATTGCCTTCAGAGGATATACTCATTTTTATTGCCTCAAATGCTGTTCATTATGCAATAACTTGAGGAATTCTACGTCTAGTTCCTGTTAAGCACCTTCAGCACAACCTATAATTGCAGATCCTTTAATTAATCCTTAAATGATAATGATTTCCTTGGCAAAGCACCAAGCCAAAATCAAAGCAACTCAGAGTGTTCTGCATTAATGTTCTCCCATACAGATGCTCTCCTATTCTCTTATCTGCCCTTGCTCAGGAAGGCTGGAAGCTGCACTTGGAAGACAAAAAAGAAAAAGCCCCATAGTTCTGGAAGCAGTCTATGAAGGAGGAGAGCAATGGGGGTGGGGGGGAGAGAATTCAAGAGGATTACTTCAATGTTAAACATGTTTTTAGGGAAAGGAAAAAGGTACAGCCAGTCTTTTTCAGAAGAGTAGATACAGCCAGCTCCAAATTATACTAAGTGCTCAGAGAACAAAGCATACCAAACAGGAATTTAAGAAACATGAGAAGTAATGTTAATCGGTTCAGCCAAACAGATGTAAATGAGTGAGCTGACAGACAGAAAAGGAACAAAATCTTACATTGTGAAATGTTGATCCAGATGAGAACCCCCTACCCCCAGGAGAAAGGCAGTGGTCTATGTTGGACCTCTGGTCAATTCTTTTGCTATTTACTGGGATCATTGCAATGAATGGTTGATGAACTGGACCTTGCAAATAACTTCTATTTAAAATGCACTTAGTAGCTTACAGTAAACTCAAGGCTGAAGACATCTTTGGGCTGCTTAGAGAAAGTATTGTGGCTGCTATCCCCTCATCAGTGTTAAACGGAGACTGAAATGCTACTCCAGCTGGCCACAGAATAAAGGAGGAGGAGAGATGCTGGCTTGCCCATTGCCATGGGCAGGGAAATATCTTGGACTGGGCCTACATGCACTGTATAAATTCATACAATGCCTTGGACCCTGCACGTACAAATCTAAAGGCAGACTTCCCACTTGTGCATGTATATTTTTCAGTGTCTATTCCCAAGGGTTATCTATGGGCACTCCTTGCCCCACCCATGTTCATTAACCATAGATTTTGACTGCTGTGAAAAAGGGACACAGTGTCAAAGTACCAGTTGAGTTACGTGAGCTGGACCTCTAAGGAAACTGTCAGTTGCCTGACCCCCTCTTAGGTATAGATTTCTGCTGGACACAGAGTTTCTCATCACCCACACTTTTGACATCCTTTCGGCAGAAACAAAGAATGCACTCAGTGATGAGATTGCCTGGCTGGTAAAACCCTGTTCCCAGGGATTTTAGGGCCAGAACCTGAGACTGAGTGGTATGCCTTTGTGATGTCATGGTAGCAGTCCCTGAGAAGTCATGCAGACAGGACAGGGAAAAGTTGAGAGGAAGACTGGAACAGTTTCTTCATACCTGACTGTGGAAATGGTAGGCTCATTGGTTTAGATTAGTGAGTAGAGAAACCCGAGGAAAGGACCCGAGTAAAGAGTAGTAGCTCTTATACTTTGTTTGGTCATTATTGATTATTTTTGGTTTTTATGTTATTGTTTCATTACTGTTTTTGTAAACTGCCCAGAGTGGCCCTGGCAGCCAGATGGGCGGTATAAAAATCAAATAAATAAATATATAGAATGAAAGCTCCAGAGGTCTGCAGCTTCTGTTCCCAAGGCAGCAGAAAAACAGTTCCTAATCACCTTGAATCAGGTAAAGGACCTTGATTTATGTGCGCAGGGGGAAGGGAAGGACAAATCCTCAGCAATAGTCTTTGTGTATTATTTTGTATAACAGAGTTTCTAATTTTATCTGTTGGGTTCCCTGTGTGCTGGACTTAAGACAACAAATTTTGGGCACAATAACAGTTTGCATTCTTTATTTTTCAAAGTGCATAGACTTTGTGGACGTTCCTTCAATCAACCCACTTCTGAAGAAGGAAAATTAAGGGGCATGCGTATAAGAATTATCCAGCTTGAGACAGTGGATAATTACTGCTAATGTGTTCGTTTGCTTTTCCAAATGCAGTGTTTGGAATGCTGACATTTGGGTTTGCAATTGTCATATAAAAGTTGTCCCACAGAACTCAGGGTCATGAGGGAAAGCTATGGAAATGTAGGGAAAACATGGCCAATCAGCTAATATGGCAATCCAAAACATGGAGGAAAAAGCCAGTTTGGAGGAAATCAATCAGTCTGGCAGACCTCCAGCAGTTGCCGCAGGGGCCATCGTTCCTACCAGGGCTCGCATCTCATGTAGCCAAACCTACTACACATTACAAATGGAGAGCATTTCCTGGTCCTTCAATATTTCTGAAGCTTTTATATCGCTCACTGCCAGTCCATCAAAAGGTTCCTCCCCATCCTCCAGGCTTTGCGCTTTGCACTGCTGCCATGAGGACTTGTGCAACAAGAAGGCTCAAAAGTTGTAATACTGGCACTCCATTTCTGGTCTTGCTCCATACAGCTCAATGGACCCAGAGTGATGTACACACCAGTTCTCTCCCCAATCTCTTGCTCCTGGTTTTATGGAATGCTGATGCAGCGCAGGCAACAGCATACGTCCGGAGGACCTTTGTACTGATTTATTCAGTCCTGATGCCAGCTGGGAAAGGATGAAGATGAGCACCCAACTTTTTCCTCCTCCAGACTACTCACCCTGTGACTCACCTCCCTTCCTGCAGACCCAAAGAACAAGACTATTTTCTTCTGCCCATTACATACTGATGAATAAATATGTATGCCAAGCCTCATTCACCCACAGAATCGGCTCCTGGGCTTCCTTTGTGTTCGGTCTTATTTCCAAAATTCAGCCTTCCAGCTTTGCTCATCTTTTGCTCAATTTGTTTTTCCTCCCTCTGTGATGCCTGCTTTGCCCACCACCATGCCCACAACTGTCTGGGCCTCTCCTTTGAGGGCCTGATATTCATTTCTGTCTGCAGGGTAGGCATGCCAGAATAAATGGATTCAGACACTCTGCTTATCTTCACACTGCAGAAACTTTTTGTTTTTGTCAGCCTGAGAGACTGTTTCTGTCGGAGCAGAGTGCAACTGCAAAAGGTGAAAGATCTTTAGGGTCAAGGGATGGTGATTAGATCAGGACAGCCTGCACCACTACAGATTAGCATGGAGGCAGCCCCCAGGGGATGGCAAGGGCTAATTGGCAGGCCACCCACTGGATGATCCA
This sequence comes from Intellagama lesueurii, assembly GCA_037013535.1. Classification (NCBI taxonomy): domain Eukaryota; kingdom Metazoa; phylum Chordata; class Lepidosauria; order Squamata; family Agamidae; genus Intellagama; species Intellagama lesueurii. The sequence goes on from JBAJHW010000001.1 coordinate 119,148,036, forward strand.
CAACATGTGGCCTGAGTGAATTACAAATTTAGAAAAGGCATGCTGGAGTGCCTGAAGATTTCCCCAGCTCCCTCTTAGGCTTGGTGCCAAAGAGGTGCTTCAATTTTTGTTAGCCAGGCAACAACGTAAGGCTGCAGAGAGTGCAGGAAACAGATCAAGGGGCTCTTCAGTTTTGTGGCAGTGAGATCCCGAGCTTGGAACCTTCTTTCTTGAAAGGAATTTTCTGTTTTACTCCTAACTTCGTAAGAGCCACATTGCTGTTATTATCATCATTGGTATGTCTACAAAATGGTGGGACGTGGTGGCGCTGCGGGTTAAACCACAGAAGCCTCTGTGCTGCAAAGTCAGAAGACCAGCCATCGTAAGATCGAATCCACGCGATGGAGTGAGCTCCCGTCGCTTGTCCCAGCTCCTGCCCACCTAGCAGTTCAAAAGCATGCAAATGCGAGTAGATAAATAGGTACCACCACGGTGGGAAGGTAACGGCATTCCGTGTCTAGTCACGCTGGCCACGTGACCACGGAAACTGTCTTTGGACAAACGCTAGCTCTACGGCTTGGAGACGGGGATGAGCACTGCACCCTAGAGTCGGACACAACTGGACCAAATGTCAAGGGGAACCTTTACTTTTATGTCTACAAAAGGAAATTTTGCACTGTGTATTATTAACGGGTTTTATTGCTATTACCAGCATGCCAGGAAAGAGAACAGGAGAGAGATACTCTAGTTATTCTGATAATGTATTCTGAGAAATACTTATCAAATATAAAAGACAAAACAAAATGACACTACATTTGCCGTGTAGGGTTGATATCAGAGTAACACAAAACTTGGGGGGGGGGGTCATTTCAAATGGCTCTTAAATGCTTCATCATTCAAAAGTAACATTTTAAAGTAACTATTCGCTTTATAGTGACAATAATTATTTATGATGTTTCTGAAATATAAGTTAGGTATATCTATATTATGCCCAAATGCAAGTAGTTCTCATTAACTACAATATGTGTAACTAGTCCATGTCTCGCAGGTCAGATCACAAATGGAAATTCAATCGTTTACCAGCTTTTGTGCCTCCTACCCTTTCCTTCACACTTCTTGGTTCAGAAAATTTAATAAAGAGCATTAAAATGCACACTTGGAGAGGAAAATTTACTCAGAACACACGTGTTTTAAAAGAAATTGTGCATTTAAAATGGAAATTGTACCAGCTATGGCCCTACCTGGATGAGCGGAGTCTCATGACAGTTACACACGCACTGGTAACATCTCGTATAGATTACTGCAATGCGCTCTACGTGGGGCTGCCTTTGAAGACGGTCCAGCGACTGCAACTGGTCCAGAATCGAGCTGCACGGCTGGTGAGTGGTGGGGCCGCTAGGGGACATATCAAGCCGATTCTGTTTAAATTACATTGGCTACCAGTTGCTGCCCGGGCCCAATTCAAATTGCTTGTTTTGACATATAAAGCCCTAAACGGCTTGGGTCCTAGATACCTGAAGGACCGCCTCCTTCCATATGAACCTACCCGGCAGTTAAGATCTAGCCGGGGGCGCTTTTGAAAGAGCCGTCCCTCAAGGAGGTAAGAGGGATGGCTTGTAGACAAAGGGCCCTTTTCGGCAGCTGCCCCCAGACTATGTAACGCCATCCCAATTGAGATTCATCTGGCGCCGACACTGATGACATTTCGGCGCCAGTTCAAAACCTTCCTGTTCCAGAAGGCTTTTAATTGAAATAATATCAACTGTGGGTCCTGATGGCAATTTTTAGAGTATATATTTTAATTGTATTTTAATTGCTTTATCTTTTTTATTGTATTTTAATTGTTGTAAGCCGCCCAGAGACCTTTGGGTAGAGTGGGCAGCATATAAGTTAAATAAATAAATAAATAAATAAATAAATAAATAAATAAATAAATAAATTTAAATGTGATTTTTGTGCTGATTTTGACCATAATTACTGTTATCGTAATCACTATTTATATCTTGAAGGACAATTCTGAGATGAAATAAACCACTCTTCTGGTAATCTGATTCAGGCGTTTCATTGGCCATGCAAAAGTTGCTTTATATACACAGAGCTTCGCCCAAGCATGGGCTCTGTTTTAAAGTGGAGACTATTCTGCATGAGTAATAGACATAGTAATATCCATAACACTGAAGTGGCAATTGAGATAGCTTCTGCTGGTGTGGGAATTTTTTTTTGCATCAAAGCATTAGGGCATGTTGAATCATAAATTGATGGGTAAGTACAAACATAAATATGTCTGTGTTAAGCCTCCAGTGCATTTGCACTCACTCTTTGTGGTCAAGTGTGCAACCTTTTTTTAGAAGGCAAGGCAGAGATCGGTTTTGGTTGGATGTCAATATTGAGCTTGATCTGAGCCTACATAATTTGCATTCCCTGGATGTGGACAAAAAATAGAATACATCCCAAAATCTGTATTTCTCTGAACATTTCAAACAAATTCATCAGTTTAAAATTGCACAAAACTGTATGTATTAGGGGAAAGTGTGCCAAAGAAGCAAAAACAAACCCAGAATGCATTTGAAAAGGGCATCCAAAAGACATCTGTTTGCAAAGCACACACTAAATACTTAATCTGAAGAATATACTAGGCACCTGAAAATTGTCAGAACAAATTTTGCCTGGATTGATGCTGCTTTTATGTACACATTTCATTAGGGAAGAAACATGCAGGAAGGGTCAAATCAAACCTAGTCTCGCAAGAAGAAAAATTGCACTAGCTTGTGTAAAAAGGTGCCTCTCTATATACCCTGTACTCATTTCAGAAGGAAGGAAGGAAGTAAAGTCAGGTCCTGCCCTCAGTGCAAATATGAAGCTTCCCTTCCTGCCCCTCCCACCCCCAATTTGGAATGTTTCTTGCCAACTTTGAGTTTACCTTGCTGCCAGTAATCACTGGGATGCTTTAGCCAGTACAGTTCTGTTTTGTAAAGCAGCCAAGATTAGGAGATCTATTTGTGCTTTGCTATTTTTCAGAAACTTTTTGCAAAAGCCAGATTGTTATGTTGCTTACAAGCTCAGGGCTGCTGCTGGGATTTTGGCAACTTTTATTAAACCCATCTATACTGTTCTATACCATATGTAAATAGAAGGAATTTCTCAAACAAATCCTAAATGGGTTTGGAATACAAGGTAAACATTAGGGGGGTGCCTCCCCCCCTCTCAGCTGCCTCCTATCTCAATTCTCTCTCTCTTTTTCTTTGTGCTTGTTTTTGGCAAATGTCTTTAGAAATGCTATTTTAAGTGGAGTTGAGGAAGGCTGCTTTTCCGCAGACTTTAAGCACACAGTATTTCTCTTAAGTAAAGTTGTTTGCAGAGGATTTGTGACTTGTATTAATCTTGCATGCATATAGAGGCAGATCGTTGTTGCCGGGGCTACAAGTTCTCTTCTCAGTGGCCATATATTAGAAAGTCTAATGGCCATCTATTTGGGGTGTGCAGCAGCACAAAACAACATAGACTTTCTGCCTAGGGGAATCTCAACATGACTGTCCTCAAGTGACAGCTCAAATGTCACAGGCGGAGAATCTGATGAACCTTTAGTGTATTTCAAACTGGCATGCACAGGAGCATTCCTATCCAGTATCTTCAACTGGTTTAAACTTAAATCCTGTTATTCAGCAGATAAGGGTGGATCAGTCTGTTTCTGTCCCACTTCATTCTCGCATGTGTTTGCTCATATCGGGAAATGAAGAAACCTCACCAGTGCCTCATTCATGGTTGAGACACAGCCTGTCAAGGATTATCTGTTGTAAATGTTCTTGCCTCAAGTCCAAAAAAGACACACCAAACAGCTTTTTTATTCCTCATCATCGTTTGCACAATTTGTGCAAAATATCTCCAGTGTTTTCTTCCCTTCCTGGAACTAATCACACACTCACAGCAAACACAAAAGGGCAGAAAGATGCAAACAACTCATCAGATGCTTCTATATTGTTCAAGTCCATACAACAACAAGGCAGCAGTTACTGGTGCTTCACGTTTTGAGCAAATGTGCAGGGACAAAACATGGTCTCACAAATTGTTGTCTATTGAAGACAGCCAGCAACAAAGACTCCACACAGTATTACTGTGCCCTTTCATAGCAGTGTGAAGGTAATGCTGGAAACATGAAGGCAATGCCAGTAGAGCACAAGATCTGACAAGCTTATCAGGCTAGTAAGGCTTCACTTACGGCTCCAGCAGCAGACTCTGGCCAAAATCCTCTTGCATACTTACAGTAGCATTAACACTAGCAGCATAAATTTTGGGAGATGGACATGATCTGGTACTAACATACGTAGCATACAGTTGATAAAGTCTATGATGATTTCCTCACTGGAGGCAATTTGCCTCCAAAAATTATGCCAAAAGCATTACAGCAGCATAACTGTGCAAGATTTTGTCAGGCAGGTCTAACATCTTGCCACAAGGTAGGCAAGGTAGGTAGGTAGGTAGGTAGGTAGGTGATGAATTAGCTACAGCAACTATGGAGAGAACCATGGTTTGGAACCGCCTTGACCTGTATCACTGAATTGTGCATACATCATGGATCTCCAGAGTGAGTGAGTGACTGTGTGTGTTTAATATACATTTCTATCTTGTAGTAATAATTTGTTATTATGTTTTTAAGCATTTGGCCACTTGAGACATGCGAAAGCTAGAGAATTGCTCAATTGGTATGGGAGATGCAGGCTAAGACAATGGCCACAATTCACCAAGATCCAGGTCCTGAAGCCCCCACTCCCCCATGCAAGGACTTCTCGAGGAGTTCTAAAGTCATCAGGCAGAATGAAGAATAATTACATGAAACATATGCAAACATGTCCACATGTATAAATGGGGCTTTCTCTTTCTTGGCAATTGCATGGGAAATTCGCTCTGTATGCTGGAGTTGTTGCCCATGCCTGAACCTCTGGAACTGACTAGAATAGCAAAGTGCTAGATTTCCACCACAATCTGTTATCAGCTTTGAAGTTGTCTACTAGAAACTTTACTAAATGGTTTTGTTTACACTTGCCTTAAGTGACCCAAGTAATTTGCTGGTACATTTTTTAAAAATTAATTTTATTTAATAAAACTACACAAATCATTTTTTTAAAAAAACCAACTATACAAAAAGTGCTCCACCCACCCACCAGGACCATTTGGAGATATAATGAATTTTTCCTCACTTTAGGGTATTATGTAAACCACCCAATTTTGTGTTATCCACAAATTTGATAAGCATTCCAACTAATTAATAAAAATGTTGGAGTGCCCAGGACTGGTCCGTTTGGTACCCCACTTGTTACCTCCTCCCAATTGGAGGAGCCATTGACAAGCACTCTCTGAGCATGATTCTACTATGGGTAAGTGTGGCCCTTGGATCACTTGAGGATTTGCTCACACTTGTTCCAAGTGGCTGTGAGTCACTGTGATTTCTGTAAAAATAATAGCCTCATGATACAAATGCAAACAGAAAACAGAAAACAAAAATACAACTCTCTCTCTCTCTCTCTTTCCCTCATGCTCACACACACACACAGACACACACAGTATTATACATAAATTCACACACATACACACGCACACACGTGCATGCACATGTACATACACACACATACACACAAAAATTTTTAAAAAACAGATTAATAGCTCCAACTGTGACCTCTAATTATAATCTTCCTCAACTGAGGGTAAATTTAACTTTTTCCTCCCCTGCTGAAATTCTGAGGGAAATTCCTTCCCTGAAATTGTTATTTACTTCGTAGGGATATCCCCGATTGGTGTCAATCAAGGATCCCTCATCAATGAAAGCTTCAGCGTAACATATTATGTTCTGTTTGCAGGCCTCCTGCAATCCTGATAATTATCTGCCCTCTAAAAGCTCATGTGGCTGTGTTTTAAAAACCTGTACATTAAAGGCAATGATGCATTTTGGCCCACTTAACCAATTTGCTGCATAATTGCACAGATGTAACTAACACTGTGTTAATTTAATTTTACTCCCAAACAAAAAAACCACATTTGCAGTGTGAATGGAGGAGTTACCATACCAAAATCAGAATGTGTCCCAAACAAACACAGCAAAGCAGTTTTACCTATCTTAGGTGAGACAGAAATGTGAATAACATTGTGTATACACTGGGATATTAAGCTGACAGCCCTGTTTACCCATCCTAAACCTTCAGCCCCAAAGATCAAGAATGTGTTATTTACTCTTGTTTGGCTGAACTTTACACTGCTATTTTGAAGTGGAAGATTACATCTGCAAACAGGTGGGTTCAGACACCAAGACACTGCTGGCTGCACTCTCATTAAGGAACACTAATCAAATGCAAGCATTCAGCCTCAGAATCAGATTTCATCTCGTTATGAGAGGTGAGGAATATAGGCTTGCATTTTGAATGCATATTACAGTCAAGCAGGCAAAAACATTCTTATGATATGTCATCATTTTATAAGGGGGGAGAACCCACATCTATCCCTTGCAGATTGTCATGCCCATCATTATCATTGATTATGTACCATCAAATCACTTATGATTTATGATGAAATTATGAATTAGTGATCTCCAGAAGGTCCTGCCATAAACAGACTTGTTCAGTTCTCGTGAATGTGAAGTCATGGATGTGGCTTTTTTTTAATATAGTCAATCAATCTTATATTTCATCTTCCTCTTTTTCCACTGCATTCAACTTTTCCCAGCATTATTGTGGGGTGTTTTTTTTCCAGAGAGTCTTGTCATCACATAATGTGTCCGAAGTATGACAGCTTCAGTTTCATCATTTCCTCTTGGTCTCTATTGACCAAATCTTTTTCTGAAGATGAAGACCCGCATGACTTATCTCAGCAGCAGGAAACCAGAGCAGAAGAAGGAAGACCGAGCTAGCAGCCCCATCCTAGAGGCACGGGAAATGGAGGTTCAGGCTGGCTCTGCCAGGAAGCACCTACTCCCTCCAAGAGATGATAACTTGACAGACTAACACCATTCCCCACTGCAGCGAATGCTCATGGGTGTCAGAAAGTGTTGGAGCAGAGAACATAACAGAGGCAAAGTTGATGTCCCTGAGGTCAACCACCTGTAGCTGATAATTAATGGAGCCAAATAGAGAAGAAAGGGTTTCACACCAAGGGCAATAAATATAGTAATCCTAGCCATCCCAGAACAGCTAGAGACAACAAATGTATGTGGTTTTAGTCCTCTCTGCAACATTCCTTGCCTCGCATTTGCTGAGAGTCCTTATTTAACATTGTGCCTGTCTACTCTTCATCCCACCAGTCACCTTGGAGTGTATGTGCTTTACAGACTGACTACTTGCTCTGATCTCTGACTGTTCTTTGCATGTCCTGCGAAATGCTATTTACAATTATTCTGTGTTTTGACCCAACTGTTTGTAGACTCCCCAGAACTCCGGTCAGCTAACATGTGCTTGTCTTCAAACATGACCCAGAAAGATGAACCCATTTGTATTTTGGTCTGATTCAAGTTCAGGACCACATGTATCCAGAGAGTCTGGGTTCTGTTTCAGGTCTGAAAGCCATGTGACAGAAAGAGGGACTTTGAGTTGGATTTGAATCCTGATGCTACCCAAAGATGATGCCCAATTTTGGAAACGTCGCTGTCTCTCATGGTCTATATGAAAGCTGTCAATTTTTTGTGGGGCAACTGACAGAAATTGTGACACACTTTAATTTCCCCCCTCCCCCCGTTATCATTTCATTAGTTATCAGTCACTGTAGTCAGGAAACTACCATAGCTGCAGCTAAAGGAAACGAATGCATTGCCTTTTGGCAGCACACTTGCCTCCTGTGCTGCCTAGAAGCAGGAACACAAAGGAAGAAGGAAACCTCCTACTAGGAGAAAAAAAAAGGGGAGATTAAATTTAAACAGTGCGCCATGCAAAAACAGTGAGCTGAAGCTGACTATTATGATTACCTGATGGCTGAAAGAAAAAGGTGTTCTGAGGAAAATGTAATCCCTTTGAGTAATGCTAAAGCTCCTTATTCTGGTGGTAGATGGGGCTGGTCATTGTATTTTCTATAGAAAAACAAAAAAACATTTCGGCATTCCTCTCTTGGGCACTCTCTTTCTGTCTCTCTCTCTCTCTCTACACACACACACACACACACACACACACCATTCAAACACAGGCAACACACACACACACACACACACACACCATTCATACACGGGCAACACGCACAAATGTGTCCTGATACCTGCTTCTTAATTTTTCTTTAAGAAGCACACAAATGTTGAGCTCGCTGCTAAGTCCCCAGGACTTTGAGCAGCGTGAGCGCTCCTTGCCAGCCATCCCGGAGAGACCGAGACTTCTGTAGTCTCGCGAGACTCGCATGGTGGGGGTGGAGAGCCCAGGTTATTTAAGGGGCTTTCCACCCCCACACCGTCCTCTTCTTTTTCGGGCACCCGCCCGCCCTCCCTATTTCTAGTGTGAGTTTTCTGGTCGCCTTTAAAGGGCCGGATAGGAATTTTTGACCTTCATCCTGATTGGCCTTGGATGGGGGGATTTTTTGCCTATCCCACACTGGAAGAGGGTTGTTGGCATTTTGGTGGGAAGAATTTTTGGTCACACTGGCGGGTAGTGCGGAAATAACAGGTATTTTCGGTGTGTCCCAATTGTAATCTCAGGTAAGCCAACAGCGCATCCAACCTCCCAGCACTGTGGATCGTGCGATTACAGTGCCTGTGGGGGGAAGATGCGCTGGGCCACTTCCGGACCAACAGTCATCAGCTAAAGATGTCTTGAGGTATGGGGGTGTTTATTAGCGGCTGGCCGGGTTTCTGCTGTCTGGTGACCGCTGGAACTTGGGGCCGGGGTCTCGCCCATTTATTGATCAAGGGGTATCGGCATACCCCTGCCTTTCACCTGTTTCCACACTACAGCAGGCCCCCTCTTTTGCCAAAGGATGGTAAATTTCGTATTTGGATGTTATCAATAAAGTGTGGCCCATATTTAACCCATATTACTGTCTCGTGTCTTTATTCCGGGGTTGGGACAGCAATGTAGTAGTAATCGATAACTGACTGCTAATTCCACGCGATGTCATGAAAACACATCTAGTGAGCTTCGCCTGTCAGTGAGCAGAGGTGTCAGAGTTTCCCTGCTTGTGGTGGAACACCCAAAGCAGTCTTTGAACAGAGGTGAAGATCTGGAGGAATTCTGTGTGTGAGGATCACACTAGATGACATGTTTACCATATTTTTCACAGAGCTTTTCCCCAATGTGGTGACATACTCCCTCAGGTATTGTCACAGCACATGATTTCTTTCATCTAAACATTGTGCACTTAGCTTTGTTTTGCAACTGGCCAATGGAAGGTAAACGTGGGTTTCATTGCCAAATTTGTTTGCTGAGACATACATCTGTGAAGAAATTCCAACGTGGCCAGGAAGATGGTTTAATCGGAGTGAATATGTGTTCCCCTAAAATACCTAGTTTGCCAAACAAGCAGGTTAGATTCAGAAGTCTATCCAGGCTAAGCAACTGCATAGTTACAGATGGCAGCCCCTTGGCTCCCCCCATGACTTAAATCCTCCCAGCAGCATGTCAGCTACTGGGTGGCAATACATTTCCTTTTGTAGCAGGTTGCACAGGGGGACAGATGGGAATCCTAAGTCCCACATTGCCTTGGAACTGTATTATTTCCTACAAAAAGGTACACAGTACTTCAAGGAGTAGACAATGAGGGTGATGCACCCAAAAAGTGTAAAAAGCTGCTTACATGTCCTCTCTCAACCTCCTTGCATTGTCTGCAGAGGTCATTTAAGACGATGAATGCAGTAGCTCCATTTTAGGAATATCATGCTCATATACATAAGGCATTTTATTGTGTCCTGGTGAGCAACCCTGTTTACGTCTCTTTGAGGGGTAGGGATACATTCTGCTTTCAGATATGATACGCAGGTATTAGTGCTGCTGTTCTCAGTATGTCCTGTTCTAATTAAGTCCTGAAGCAGCAGATGACACATTTTAAAAGAAAAACAGCAAATCGACAATCAAGTCAATAATAACATTCATTAAAACTAGTGAAACAGCAAAATTAGCAGAGAAGAAATGGGAGACAAGTTGGGGGTGGGGGGAAGGCAATCCGTTTTTGACTGCTCCTCTAACGTTTATCCCACAGTTTAAACATTGGGTTATCTCTGTATGAAGCAAGGCCAATTTGTCAAGGCCTCATGAAAGAACTTCTTCTTGGTTCTCTTTGTAAGTGCAAAGCTGGGCTAAATGACATCCAACCTCCAGTTATTACATTAGAGGAAGAAAAGGAATTTCCAGAGAACAATTCATCATGGGTCAGCATCTAGTGTACAGAGAGGATAGTTGGTGAGTCTCAACAGTGCAGAATAAAGGTGCTATATTTCTGTCTTCAAGCTTCAGCCATAAATAGAAGCATTCTTAAATGACAGACACATCAGAAGAACAATCAAAGAGGAGAAAATGTTTCAGATAACAGTAGTATTTTTTTCATTCCTTGTAAAATTTCACAGTGAAGTGGCTCTTCTTATGAATGGATCTGAGGAAGCTGAGTGAAAGCTTGTCTAGACAGGGCAGCTGTACCAGGTTGGGTCAGGCTGAATGGGATTACTCCTTGCAGTGATGAAATGTGCTGAGCCATTTCAAACTGAGCTTGCCCATCACACAGGCTGCAGCTTTGGAATGAGAGCCACAATCACACTTTAGTGTTTGCAAACCAAAATGGAGTGCTCCCACTCATGCAAAGGAAAAGAAAAAAAGCAGTTTCTCTAGGGAGTCAAAATAGTACTCATGGAGGCCAGAAAAGGATGGTCTTGTTTGGGTTTAGCCTTGTGTTGTGTGGTCACTAACAATTAGATCAAACTTTATTGCAGCATCAGAAAACCAAAACATGTAAAATCACTACATAGTAGAGATGGGCACGAACTGACCCATGAACCAGGAAAAAAAAAATGAACTGGGCTGGTTCATGTTTTGGTTCAGGGATCCCGTTTTGCCAAAATGAAACAAAGTGCCAAATTTTTTTCCCCTTGGTGCTTTGTTTTGCTTTGGCAGAATGGGATGGCCACCCCTGCCCCCATCACCTCCCTACCTTGTCTTGAAGCCGCCACTGCCGCCACCATCCTGAGAGGCAGCAGGCCTGGCTCCTTGCACAGAAGCCATGCCTGCTGTCTGTGCACATGTGCCTCTCAGTTGATAGGCAGGCACATGTGCAGAAGCAGCAGGCCTGGTTCGTTGAAGCTGGGACTGCTGCCTGTGAGCATGTGCCCACCTGTCTGCTAAGTAGCAGGCACATGCGCACAGGAGCAGGCTTGGCTTCCATGCAAGGAGGCGTGTCTGCTGCCTCTCAGGATGATTGCATCGGTAGCTTCAAGACAAGGTAGGGAGGCGACCGGCACGGGCAGGTGGGTGGTTCCCCCCAGCACAAACCATTTTAAAAAAAAATCCACAAACCGGTTCATTTTCGGGGTGTGTATCTGTTTCGTGATAGTTCATGGTTCCACCACAAACCACTGGTTTTTCGATTCATGCCCATCTCTACTGCATAGTCATGTATGAAGGATATACATATAGGTTTTGAGGGTTTTTTTTAGCCAGAGCCATGATATCTTTTAGGAGCCACCTCTTCTCCTGAAGCCCCAACAGATTCTTCAACTGTGCATTTTGGGCCCTGAAGTTAAATTTGAGGTTATGCACTGTGGCATTTCTCCACCAGGCATGAGATGTAAAGCTGCTCAAAAGAGAAAAGTGAAACTCATGCCTTCAGGTGGTGAGACTTGACATATTATGAGTGAAACATGGGCTTTTGCTTGAGAAGAAAGCAAGCCAAAAGTGAGTCATAATTTTGCAGCCTGTCAGAGATGTAGGAAAGATGAGAGCCTCTAGCTCCAGTACAAGCCCCTAAGGCACACTTGAGGTCACACACCTACAACTTCCTTTTGGTTCACTTTCTCTTGCCCTCACTAAACACATCATGAGACCTAGAATTGTGTGCATGCATGCATACATACACTGTCTCGTGCCAGGAAAGTATAACTCTTTGAAGTGGTCTTCTTGAGTTGCTTTCCTTCCTTCCTTACATTTTGTTTTGTATTTTTAAAAAATTAGTAATCTACATGTTTTCCTTATGTAATTAACAAGACCAGTCCAATATATTTGGGTGCCTGAGGCAAAAGACAATATAGCAGACACACACACATGCATTTTCACATATGGAAGTTAACTAGACTGGCATGTGGATCTCATTTCAACTCTGGAGATGGGAGTGGATTTTCCATCACATGCCAGGCTGCAAACTGGTTCCATTTAGAAGACCCAGGGCAAGTTTTTTGACCCATATGGGCCTGTCCTCCAGCACAATGGAACAGAAGGGTGTTCAAAACAAACAGCAAAATTCTGGCACTGCTGCCATCTCCCACCTGACACAGTCACCTCATTCGATGAGGCCAGCCCTGGTGATTAATGTCATGTGAAGAGGACACCCAGAGGGTGTAGTAGCTCTAACCTCTCTGTCTCTGGCCACTGTCAACTTCCATGTTGGGGGCTAATGGTCTGCAAAGGGGAGCCTGCCCTACTCACAGAGGCTGCCAACATGATGGGGAATGTGGCTTAACTGTGCTGCCTTGTATATGAATTTGACTTTCATGGTTGCTCAAAGCAAGAGTGCTTCATGGCCTGAGCAGGGGGTCTCACTCCACCTTTGGGAGATATCCTTCTTCCTTTGGTCATGACTTACTGTGGCGGACAGCCCACACATCACTCCTGTCAGTCATCTTAGAGTTCTAGTGCAGGAGCCTATGACAGGACAGGAGGGGCGGAGTCAACAGAACTGGGTGTGACAGAGAGTCAGTTAGGAAAAAGATGGTGAAGCGTTTAGACAGAGAGAAGATTGTGAAGGGTTTAGACAGGATATTGGACAGTTGGTGTGGTTAGAGAATATTAAAGAGTTAAAAGGAATTAGAAGTACATTGACAGTCAGAAATTATTGAGATTTTGATTAAAGTAACTGAATACAAGCAAGCTTATAAGTAATCCAATAAACGTTTATTGAATGAATGATAATAGAACATCCATGATTTTCCTTCTGTGATTTACTTACTACTCCATAAATAAACCTTGTTATATTTGGCAGCAACAGTGTGAGATTCATAATTGATATAGTGAGGATAATATCCTCTGGTAGCAGCAAATAAAAGTGAAAAGAACCAGTCGTGTCCAAAGGTGAACTTGTGTGAGAGGCAAAACATACAGGGGTCACTGGGGGTGCGCGACACTTACCTATGAGTCAGAGCCTACAGGGGTTACTCACTGGGACTTACCAGATGCATTCATAACCAGTGTTAACATTTTAGCTGACCTGGTTTATATCTGTGAAGATTCTCAGTCATCCAGGTGTGGTTATCTGGAAGTTGAGTCATGGCAACTTCAACTCTTATTAGGTTGAAACGTTTCGCGACTCACCCAAGTAGCTTCTTCAGTCTGAGGAGAGTTGGTAGGAGATCTCTGATATATCCTCCATGTTGGTTTCAGTTCCCCCTGGTCTGAATAGGCTCATTAGATGGACAAAGGACTGGGGGAGGTGAGTGAAAATTCCATGTCTGCAGTCCTTCTCCACCCGTTGTCATTAATGGTCATTAACAGTGGTCTTTCTGGTGGGTGTGGTCCTGACTCCTGATCTTTCTGGGGACAGATGAAAGGGCAGCATGACAAATAGGAGACAGCTAGTTTATATCTAAGGCCTCCACCCCTGTTGAGTGAAGAATTTTCTATATGCACATGTATGGCCTCCCTGACCCCTCTCTCAAACCATCTATCTAAGGCACTAATCACCTTCCAGGGGACGGCTCTGACCCATTGGTTCAGGTATGTGGATGGCACCTGGGTGAAGATCAAGATTCAGGAAGTACAGGCCTTCACAGACCACATAAATTCAGTGGACCCAAATATCAAGTTCACCAGGGAAGACACCAAAGACAACCGGCTGGATTTCCTGGACTGTGCAGTAATCATAGGATCCAACGGCAGCTTAGGAATAGAAATCTACAAAAAAAACACCTACACACACTGATCAATACCTGAGGTTTGACTCTCATCACCCATTGCAACACAAACTAGGGGTCATCAGGATGCTAAACCACAGAGCAAGAAACATCCCCACCACCACAGAAGCTAAGAAGAAGGAAGATGGGCATCTGAAGACAGTCCTTAAGGCCTGTGGATATCCAAAATGGGCCTTTAACAGGGCAATGTCCCAACCCAGCAGGACAATGGAACAGTCTGAGACCCAGAGCTGATGGAAGAACCTGGTCATTCCTTGCATGGCCGGTGTGTTGGAAAAGCTCAAAAGGATTTTTGGTAAACACCACATACCCATGCACTTCAAACCCACAAACACACTAAGGCAGAGACTCATCCATCCAAAAGACCAGACACCAAAACACAACAGGAGCCATACAATGTATGTGGTCCAATGCAAAGAGAAGTGTTAGAAGCTCTACCTTGGAGAAACCAAACAGCCACTAAAAAGGAGAATGACTCAGCACAGGAGGGGCAAACAGGTCAGGACCACAATCAGCAATGTTCCTTCATTTGAAGGACAAAGGACACACATTTGATGACCAAGATGTACTCATTTTGGACCAAGAAGATAAGTGGTTTGAGAAAGGGGTCAGGGAGGCCATACATGTGCATATAGAAAATCCCTCACTCAACAGGGGTGGAGGTCTTAGATATAACCTGTCTCCTGTTTATCATCCTGCCCTTTTATCCATCCCTAGAAAGATCAGGACCACACCCACCAGAAAGACCACTGTTAATGACTGTTAGTGACCTATGACAATGGGTGGAGAAGGACTGCAGAAGTGGGATTTTCACTCACCACCACTCCCTGTCCTTTGTCCATCTGAGGAGCCTATTCAAACCAGGGGGAAGTGAAACCAACGTGGAGGATATATCAGGGGTCTCCTCAGACTAAAGAAACTTAGATGAGTCGTGAAACGTTTCACCCTAATAAGAAAGAAGTCCAGTTGCCATGACTCAACTTCCAGATGACTTTCTTGTTCTCATGAATGTTTCAAGGTTTACGGTTGGCCTTAGGGGGCTGTAAATGGCTTGGAACTCCATTCCCAGAAGGGCCAGCCTTCCATAGAAAAGTGCCTGTTCCTTAAATGTGCCATCAAGGTCTTGCTCCACCTAAGGTGATCTGGATAGGACAATTAAGGGAAGGACCTCCTCTATCATGCTGCCCCAATTTCAGGAAACCTTCCCCACATGATTACATATGGCTTCAATGCTACCAATATTTAGGTGCCTTTTAATCACCTTGTACACTATTTCAATGGGAATATATAGATTTAAGTAATAAATAAACACATAAGAATGGGTTTATTTTTCAAAGCAATTCTTCTGTGACAGTGTCTTCTTTGCTACTGCAACCCATTTCTTATTGATTTTAACTGACTAATTTCACAGCAAGAAAGATGTTGCACACATTTATTTTAACTTATATCCCAGTTCTCCTCCTCCTCTCTGTTCTCCTCCTCCCAATTTGTCCTCATGATACCTCCATAAGATAGGTCTGGCTGAGAGAGGGTGTCTGGCCCAAGGCTAACTTGTGATCCTCAGTGGGAACTTGAACCTTGGTATCCCATCTCAGTCCAACATTTTAACCACTACACATAATTTATCATCACATATGTTATGGGCTGTCAAGTCAGAACTAATTTATAGCAATCCTAATAGGGATTTCAAGTTGTGAGATATTTAAGGAATAGTTTTAGCAGTACCACCTCCACGTGGGTTTCCATGGCTGAGCAGGGATTTGAACCCAGATTTCCTGAGTCTTAATCTGTCATTCTATTCACTACACCACACTGGGCATCCAGTGCAACCTATTTTGTATTTTAAAAAAGCAAAAGCAAAGTGTGCTGCTTATATTCCTCCCCACAGGCTTAAAGCACTCTCTAGGTGTTTTACAATTTGATTATGCAGGCTACACATTGTGGAGCCCCCTGCAGTAAACTGGGTACTTAATTTACTGACCTCAGAAGGACGGAAGTCTGAGTGAACCTTGAGCCAGCTATCTGCGATTGATCCCAGGTCATGAGCAGAGTTTTGGCTGCAGTACTGCAGTTTAACCACTGAGCCATGAGGCTCAGATAAAAACCACTTGCCACAATCAGACCCATATTGCATAGCTTTATATAACTTCAAGCATTCAGATTTCGATCTGGAACCACAACGGTAACACATTTGGGTTTGGAGAGAGATGCCAGCACTGACATCACCATAACACACAATGTGACTAGAGTATACCATGTGCATAACCATGTGTGTTACCAAAACCTCAGCATCAATGTATCTTTAAGATCCACAAGTAGATGTAGAATTTACAGTCCAAGCCTAGAAAGGGTCTACTCAGAAATAAGTCCAATTGAGTTCAATGGGGCTTACTCTCATTGTCAATCTACAACACACTTCTCAGTCTTTGTAAGCAGAGTAGAGGGCTGCACTAGACACCAGTGGCTTCAGAGAAGAGATGGGTTTTCAGGAGGAATTTTAGGGAAGAAAGAGTTGTTTTATTATGCAGGTGGTTTTAGTGGCCCAGGAGAAGGAATGACACAACTGTTGATGGCTACCAATATTTCAGATCAGAGTGGAAGGACACCTAAGAGCAGTACTATGTAAAGCTTGTATTTCATAAATATAGCCAATATACATGTTATGGGGAGGGGAGCTCTGTTGGCATTTTCTACATTTGCCATTTATCTCATCTCATCTCTTTTTGGTTCCCTGGGAAAAATTCACGCATATATTTGTGGGACAATTTATTCCACAAGCTCCATTTATTTACATTCTAACAAATTCTGCCTAATCAGTCTGGTTGTTGCATTAGTTTCCTTTCCCCCAAAGAGGGATGCATTAACTCATGACAAATGGTATTTCAGCCTCTGACATTCATCACTTCAATTAGTCTTAAGTGGAGCTGAGTAAATATGTGATTAAATTAGAGCAAATCCTGGGTAAAAGCTTGTTTCCCGTTCTATATTTTACACTGTAATTAGGTAAGAAAGCAAGGCATTCATCTTCAAGTCTACAGAAACCATTCCTAAAAGCTGCCAGAAAGCTGTTGGAGGAGAAGTATGCGGCTCTTTGTTTTGATGGGAGTCAAACATTCTGTAGATAGGAGTGAGACATGATGGACACAATACAGAAGATGAATACATTCTGTTGAAATGTAGTCCTGTTCACGCACAGTGGATCCAGGTAGTGTAAATGCACAAGGAGGAAGAGCTCACGAGACCTGGTCCTTCCTCATTCATTTCCAGTGCTCTCTTCCTATGGAAAGTGACACTGTGAAGGAGACAACATCTCCTATGTATAGAGGTTCTCCACACAAGCCAGGAGGCTAGAAAACTGGCAATCAGGATAGTGTGCAAAATCTTCACAGTCAGAGGAGTCCCTCCTCCTCAGAAAATCATTCCCCATTTGTGAAAAACTCACTGACATGTTTTTGTGTGCAAAACACGCACATCCCTCTTGTGTCTTACAATAAAAACCATGCTTTCTACACAAAATGCAAAGGGAACAAAATGTAAGTTGAGGAAAATGCCTCACAGTGTTTGTTTGTTTGCTAATGCTACTGCTGACAAAGTAAAAATGCTGGTCTTTTCACTCTCATGGGACGGAATAATCTCACAGCAATTGACCATTGAAATTTGTAAGCATTTGTTACTTCCTTGTCAAGGAGTGGATCTGGGAGGGCATGGAAAACTCACAGCATTGGGACAGGGGCAAAAGGCCTATTCTGGGTCTTCTCCATACATTATTCTTTCGTGTGGAGGGCTAATGCCTGAAGATGATTTAACGTGATATCGCTTTACAAAATGGAGAGCCAGTGTGGAGTAATGGATACACCAGAGACTGTAAAAGTTAACTTCTAAAGTGAATTGCTAATAATCCAAATTCTAAATTACATTTGTATTGAAAAAGAAAGTGTTTAAATTGGCTTTTGCAGGATATGGAGCCTCCTTGAAGAATGTGAGAACTGTGAACACATTCAGGGGTCCTCTGGGCAATGGTGGCACCCTGTCAGCTGATCCTTCCATGCAGGAAGCACCATTGACTTGACGAATAAGAATAAGAATTGGCATTTAAGTTTAATGTTACATTACTACACCAAAAGCCTTCCTAGAATGAAGGTGAAAAATCTTATCTATGATTTTATTCCTACCCTTCACACCCACCCACACCCTTTTACATGCTTTGGAGAGAAGGACATAGCAGTAGGAAATTTTGAAAATCTCATTTCTTACCCACCCAATGAAAACCCCTTTTTCTGTCTCCCTTATAATCTCCTTCCTCTTCCTTTACTCAGTGTTTAGTTTATGTTAAAACTTTTAGTCAGGTTAGGCAACACAACTCTTGGAGTGGGAAGAGAAGCAGGAGTTTTATTCTGTAGTTCAGTGATGATCCTGTCACTTAGCAGGAGTCACCTTTCTTTTCTTGCACCCTCCCACTGGAGAAGTGTTGATGCAAAATCCCCAAACTTATGTTGAACAATAATCAAAATACCCAGCTTTATTTGAAAATGTTCACCTTAATCAGCATCTTAATTGCTTTTTAATATATTTGTACAAAAAATAAAAATATCATAGAAACCTACAATGAATAAAGTCTAATGAATTTTTTTCCAGGTATATACAATCTTCAAAGGAATAAGCCTGAAGAAAACTCAAGTCATGGGCCAGGGTGTGGACTCACCTCCCTCTATTACCATCTCTACACAAGAATTGGAGGTTGTTCATGACTTTGTGTACCTTGGCTCAACGATCTCTGACACTCTCTCCCTAGATGTTGAGCTGGATAAACGCATTGGCAAAGCAGCTACCACGTTCTCTAGACTCACAAAGAGAGTATGGCTTAATAAAAAGCTGATGGCATATACCAAGATCCAGGTCTATAGAGCCTGTGTCCTGAGTACATTCCTGTACTGCAGTGAGTCCTGGACCCTTTGTGCATGGCAGGAGAGGAAGCTGAACACGTTCCATATGCATTGTCTCCGATGCATTTTTGGTATCACCTGGCAGGACAAAGTTCCAAATAGAGTAGTCCTAGAACGAGCTGGAATTTTTTAGCATGTATACATTACTGAAACAACGATGTCTACATTGGCTCGGGCATATCGTGAGAATGGCTGATGGTTGGATTCCAAAATATCTCCTGTATGGAGAATTAGTGCAGGGAAAGCGCCCCAGAGGAAGACCACAGCTGCAATACAAGGATATCTGCAAGCGGGATCTGAAGGCCTTAGGAATGGACCTCAACAGGTGGGAAACTTTGACATCTGAGCGTTCAGCCTGGAGGCAGGTGGTGCATCATGGCCTCTCCCAATTTGAAGAGACCCTTGTCCAGCAGGGAAAGAGGCAGTCCCGAAAGCAGCAAAATCAGGGAGCTGGACAGGGGACAGATTGTATTTGTCTTCAGTGTGGAAGGGATTGTCATTCTTGAATTGGCCTGCTCAGCCACACTAGACATTGTTCCAAGACCTCTATTCAGAGCATGTTACCATAGTCTCTCGAGACTGAAGGATGCCTACTACTACTACAAAGGAATAATCTGAAACTTAAACTACAGCAAATTTAACTGAACAAATGAACATCATGAGAACTGCTGACACAAATGTTTTACACTTCATGAAAGAATCTAGCACAGCATTGAGTTTTGAGGTTACATTTTCATTTTGCCAGGCATCTCTTGGCATGAGATATATGGGCAGCTGCTGCCATTCTGATTATACAGAAAGCTGGTGGGGATTGGAAAGGTGTACTGAAAGCAAAAAAGGGGCTGCTGATCTTTTTTGTGACCCTCTAGACCATTTTACAAACTCAGCGCATGCACGGTCAAGGATGAGTCAGGAAGGACAGACTCGTTCACAGGCAAAAGGAAATACTGTATGAATTTTCCTGTAAATACAGGCAGATTGCTTCAGATTCTGCTCAACAATTTAAGATGGTGGCGGAGCTATCTGTTCTTGCTGATGTTATGTCCCTAAGCTTGAGGTTGTTAAAAGAGAAGAAACAGAAGCTGAGAATTTTTTTAAAAAAACTTTGTTAACTGGATTATAACCCATCTGTCTTTGGGGGAAAATCAGGTTATGCAATTCTCTAGCTATACGGGTGCATGAAAAAAAAAGTCAGCACAAATCTGTAAACTAAATTAAATGCTAAGGCACTTTGCCATCTCAAGTTTATTTAGGCAATGCCAGGATTTTTGTAAGTCAGCAAGACATTCAACAAGTTCCAAGATTCCATTTTTCAAATGTAAAACAAAGACAGTAGACTATTTACACTGGGCCAATTCAGGTGTTCAGAAAGGACATGTAGGGTATTCTTCTTAAGTGCCATTTTAGAATGCACACAAGGAAGCCTTTCATTACAATGTCCTCCATAAAAAATAAATAAATCTACAAACGGAAAAATACAGGGTGAAATCTTTGCAAGTGCGTGTAGAAGGAAGAAGTGAGATATGTAGACTTGGTAAACAAGAACTACTGGACAGCGCAGTGGTTTAGGTCTCTGGATGTGGAACCAGAGGTTGGCAGTTCAGTATCCCACTGTGCCTCCATGAGAGGGGCTGGACTCTGTAAGGTCCTTTCCAGCTCTGTAGTTCTAAGATGATAATGAAGAAGTAGTAATAATAATAATGATAAACAGTTTCATCTTGTCAAGTCAATTACAATGAACCTTTTCAGAGTTTTTGAGGAACAAAATACTCGGTGATTTACATTCCCTTCTTCTGGAGACAAGTCTCTTCTTATGTCTGAGGGAAGTGGCTTTGTCCACAAAAGCTCACATTAAAATATAGCAGTTAGTCATTAAGGTGTCACAATGTTTTTGTCTTCTTTATTTTTTATCTTCCTTTTGGTTATGCTTTATATGCTAGCACAGACTAACATGGCTACCTTTTCCAAAACGTCTTCAGGAGGCACTCTGGAACTGTGAAGACTACACAGTTTGGCTGTTCGCCACAATGGAGAGTCAAACTCCCATATTTTGGCTCCACTGCCAAGTATTCAACTCACTGAGATATCTAGCTGGCTTGAGTAAATCAGTATCATAGATCTAGTAGTCAAAAGGCTCTGCGGTGTAAAGGGTATGTGGATGTTTCAAATGCAGGGATTTGCACAATTAATGAATAGTTTACTGCATGCTGTTTGTGGACATTTGATCCACACCATTGGTTCCCAACCTGGGGTCGTGACCCTGAAGGGGGTCACAAAGTGTTTTCTGGGGAGTCACCATGGTTATTTTAGGCTGTGGTCATGGTGGGGAGTAGCCAGCAGTGGCAGCAGCAAAGCAGCAATCAGAAACAGCAGCCACTGCTGCCTGCTGGAGAAAGAGGAGGTGGCAGCACCTGGACAAAGACTCACAGAAGGCAACTGGGTGGGACTTCACCACGGCTTGTTGTGTGTGGCAGAGACGGAGCTCCACTCCACTATCTGTGAGGAAAGGAGCTGCTGGATGGAGTCCTTTTTATGCAAATTTGGCAGGGGGTCGCAGGTGTGAATGTTCTGGCACCCATGCCAGTTGTAGGTTGTCTACCTATCTTTATAATGTGAGGATATGCTGCATACTCTCAGGATTCTCCCTTCCATGGCCCACCCCATCCTTTTCCAATTTTTAAAAAAAACTTCTTGGGGGGAATCCTGCAAATCCAAAGCCTCTTCTGAGCCTATTTCTTCCCCAGTAATGCTATCTCCCACCACCACCACAGCTGGAGTTCTGACAGTGAAGAAACAACTGCAGTGGACCTTCTCGCCATCTCACAAAGAAGTCTTCAAAGGTTTGAAATCTTTCTTGCTCCACAGATGACTTCTCTGATGCAGTCTGTATTTCTATGCCCCCTGGGAAACCTTCCTAAGAGACTGCAGCCTGAAGAGACAAACAAACAAACAAACATTTCCTCCCTCTAAGCAAAATAGGACCAATCATTGACAAGGTACCAGAAAATGGGACCTGTGCCTGGTAAGCAAGCATAATTTAAGTACACGGCCTGTATCACATGCTGTTCTTGAACATTTGAATTACTCAGGCACCCAACGTTCAAAGCATGTTCTCCTTTTGCTGCTATGATTCCAGTCCTCTGAAATTATTTTTGAGGTACACCTCTGATCAGGTAACCTTGAGACTGTTTTGCTTTCAAGAACAGAACAACAACAACAACAACAACACATGGAGTGTTTTGTAGTTTTAAAAGCCTTAATGCCCCATTTCTATTTGTTTTGTTTTTTTCAAACTTGCTCTGAAAGTTGTTGCCCTTGACTAACGATCAAACCTCTATAGAAGCTTTGTAATTTACGGTGCACACAACTGAATAAAAAGCAGAACAACAACAAGCCTTGTAAGGGTTGGGTTTCTATGCCTGCCTTTCTCAGGATCACAGGATATAAATATACATAGAAACCTTAGGTGGAAATATGGTAATAAGAAGTCAAATCATTACTCCAGTGCATAGTACATAAAAGGAGGGAAAGAACATCTCATATGTATGGAAATTTCAATATTAAATTGGAAAAGTTTATTTATTGATCAGTTGATAGGATCCTTATGATTAGTGCAACAGTGAGCAAACAAACATAGTACTAAGCACAAAACACTCTTCCAAATGAACTTTCACGGATCTGATATGTATCCAGCAGCTTCTGCAACTCAGAGAATGTTGTCAGCCTACCCATGCCCCTTCCGGTACTACCAAAGCCACTGTTTGCAACTGTGGTGTATGCTTTTCCTCTGACACTGCTATACCGTAGAGCCTGTCTTCTCTTTCTTTGCCCAAGGTGAGAAGAAGAGGAGAGCTAGTAGCTGGGCCAGAGAGGCAGAAGGAAGTACAGCACACAGTCCACTTCCTCTGTTCGGTCCACTGGCGAGCTCTTCGGCAGCGCGGGCTGCCATTATCCCATTCCTGCGATAACGCAAGACAAGCTAGTCTCACAAGAGCAGCTTGAGCGGATGGGGGGGAGTGTATTTAAGAAGAGCTCCTCCTACCTTCGGCCTCTTTCTTCTTGACATCCAGAGAGGAAGGACGGAGCGTTGTGATCAGCATTTTTGCTGCGCCACGCTTTTGCGGTCGCCATCTTGTTGCGGTCGCCATTTTGGACGGGGGGTTTGCATCGGCGCCTCCCTACGGTTTGCGTTCAGCTTCGGCTCGTACTTGATGGGCCGATTGCCAGACAGGGACCTTCTTTAATTGAGTGTTATTTTTTTAAAAAAAGGAGAGAGGACAAAAGCAGAGGTTTGGGGGTAGCAGATGGGAGTGCTGCGCGGCCGTTAGGGCGGGCGGGTGCCCTGCCGGGCCCACAGATTTAGCTTATTGTTGCCTTATTTAGGCCAAAGAGGAGTTTGGTATGGGCTGTGTAGTGTATAAATAAATAAATAAATAAATAAATAAATAAATAAATAAATAAATAAATAAATAAATAAATAAATAAATAAATAAATAAATAGAGAGTGAGCAAACTAATCCCAGCTGGTTAGGGCGCCCGCGCGCCCGTCCATGTACATTCACCCCTACCCCCTACCCACCCCCTCCTCTCCCCCCTGGTAACAGATACTGGCTACGACTAGTGTTTACTGGGGAGCTTAGGAATCGATCATCACCCCTTTATTCGGGTTGCATAAATTCATAGAATTCTATTAGAGTGGGGGGGTTTATTGAGTTTAATAAATAAATAATTACATAAATAAATAATTTAAAATCTTCTTTATTGACTATCGATTTAATTATTTAATAAAGTGCACTGCAGGTATTTGTTAGTAATTAATTCATTCAAGAATATAAAGTAAGTGGTTAGGATATTAGGTAGGACTCATATACATTGTGCTTTTGCTGTACTTCAGCTGTAAACTGGATTAGGTTAAGTAATAACTGTTGTAACAGTTTCATTAATGTAGGGGGGTTGTTGTTTACTATTACTTCATGCTGCTTTGGCAGTAATATAGCATTTCAATATTTAATTGATTGGTGCACAGAATTATACAGTAATTCAGATTGCAGCAAGGCATTAATTTAGTTCTGCTTGGGCAGTAAATTAGCGGAGTGCCCAGTAGAGCCCCCCCCAATAATAATAATAATAATAATAATAATAATAATAATAATAATAATAATAATAATAATAATAATAATAATAATAAATTTAAATTTAAATTAAATTAAATTAAACAATTTATATTTTAAAAAATATTTCAATTAGAATTAAATTTGTTATTCCTAAAGAAAGGTACATTTACTACAATCATAGCTATTAGTAGGTGACACATAGTCAAGACTAGATTGAAAGGGACTGCAGGGCCTAGCTGCTTTTCCGAGCAGTTGGCTGGGATTTGTAAGTTCAAGAATAGAGATGGCTTCTAAAAAGGGGCAGGGGAATAAAAAGGGGAAACAGCCAGCGAGGAAGCACGTGGCTCCCCAACTTTCCCCTCCTCAATCATCTTCAGATGAAGAGGCATGGCCCATATGGCAGCAGTTGCAAGAAAAAATCGCGGCACTGAAAGCCGAAAGGGCAACTAGTCAGGCTTTGCCAGTTAGTGCACCAGAAAGGCATCATTCAGCCAGGGAATCTAGGAGCCACAGGAAGGTTAAACTCAAGGATCTTGCTGAGGATTTACTATCTCGCTTTTCTGCTTTAGAAGGGGATCGCGAGGCTGTACGTCAGTCTAGAAAGGCGGCCGAGACTTCGGCAACTACACCACAGTGTGAGGGCGAGGAGGAAGAGCAAGGCTGGGCCCCATCACAAAAGGGACAGCCAGCAACTCAGAGGCAGAGCTGGCAGGACGAACGGGACGCAGCCATTTGCGTAGAGGATGTTGACCCGACTATGTCAGATGTAGCATGTGAGTTAGAGACTGCACCCAACACAGTCACTCCTTTCACAGCCTGGCCATGGCCAGGCAATGGTCAGTTCAGTACACCATCACACACACCACATGGCACATTAGGAGCTGGGGTCATGGGTACACAGTGGCCTAGTACCAGTACTCCAGTATGTAATTGGGCATCTCCGTATATGTCAGCACCCTTGCCTACGTATTTAGGTTCAACACCAGGTGTAGGTGTCTGGCCATACCCGTCTGTCCCTGATACGGGATATAATACCGTTCCCCTGAAGGCCTTGCCTTTTGGGGACCACACTATGCCTTTGGGTGACCATCTCACCCCAGAAACAAAGGAAAAAATTTGGAAGGAAATTATGTAGACCTTTTCGAGTTACTTAATAGAAAAGTGGATAAGTACATTGACAAGGATGATGAGCAGGAGAAGGAGAGACGTAGAAGGCGCAGGCCAGACAGGAACTGGGCTAATTGGTTAGCGGGCTTTCTGATCTATGTGGGAGTGATTGTGCGAGCTCAGCCTTGGAGAGCTCAGGCTTTGTTCCAGTATCTGGACTTAATCTATAGGCCGTACTTGGACTTTGTGGGCAGGCCTGGTTGACCTATGATGAATCATTCTGTATGCGGAGCGCAATTCATCCAAATCTTCAGTGGGATGAGTTGCTGCCAGGCCTGTGGTTGCAGGTTATGAAGCCTGACAGGCCCAATCCTGGAGAGAGGTTTGATAGTGGTCACCTTATTCGGAAACCAGGCCTGAATTTGAGTTCCCTTGCTGGCACAGGGCAAGTGGTTCAACCCCGCTTGCTCTGTTGGGACTACAACGCTAGGGGCACGTGCTCACGGAAAGGATGTTGTTTCCGGCACGAGTGTTCAGTCTGTGGGGGCCAGCACCCCAGTACGGCCTGTTTCAGAGCACGGGCACAGAGAAATGCTAATAAGGATTCCGGAGGTCCTAAAAAGCCGCCCGGGGGTGGAGGTCCCCCTAGAAAAGGGCCCCAGCCCAATTAGATTGGAGGTATTGGAGGACTGGTTAGCGGAATACCCGATACCAGCAGATGCACAGTATTTATTAGAAGGTTTTCAGTACGGTTTTAGAATACCGGCGGTGGGTGAGCGTAAGGCGTTTTTTGCGAAAAATTTAAAGTCAGTGAGGGATATGGAACATATTGTGCAGGAAAAAATAAAAAAAGAAGTGTCTGAAGGTAGGGTTTTAGGGCCTTTCTAACATCCCCCTTTAGAGAACCTTAGGGTATGACCCTTGGGCGTCGTACCCAAGAATAGGGGTGAGTATAGGCTCATTCATCACCTGTCTTACCCAGAAGGGGATTTGGTAATGATGCCATCCCGCAGGAGCTCTGTACTGTACGCTATACCTCTTTTGATGAGGCGGTGCGTATGGTGCGCAGATGTGGAATTGGGGCGGAACTGGCAAAATGCGACATTAAATCAGCGTTTTGCATTCTTCCAGTCCACCCCTTAGACTTTGACCTCCTAGGTTTCTATTTTCAGGGTTCTTACTACAGTGGTGCCTTGACTTACGAACTTAATCCGTATTGGAACAGTGGCCGTAAGTCAAAATGTTCGTAAGTCAAAGCACCATTTCCCATAGGAATGCATTGAAAACCGATTAATCCATTCCGGCTGAAGAAAAAAATATCAAAAGAAAAAGAAAAAGAAAAGAAAAAGAAAATAAACAGAGCAAGTCCCACACTGGGACTGCAAAAAAACAAAAACAAAAAACAAACAAATCCCAAAATAAACATTGGAGCAAGTCCCACGCTGGGACTGGAAAAAAAAACCCACCAAAAAACAAAACAACACAGAAACGTAACCCCCCCCAGCCCAAACCTACCCTCCAAAACCCAACCAGAACAACTTTTTTAAAAGGAAAAAGCAGCACCTTACCTCCACCGCCATGTCTGCCGCCACCAGGAGGCCTCCCGGACTCCAACCGCCGCGACCGCCGCCACCAGGAGGCCTCCCGGACTCCAACTGCCGCTGCAGGGCCTGGCCTCCGCCACAGCTACCGGGCCAGGGCTCCATCCGCCTCTACGGAGGCTTCCAGGGCTTCCAAAGCACCGGCACCCATAGGGCAGCAGCAGCGGCAGGGCCAGCCATGGCGGAGGGGGCCCTTACTCATGAGTAGACCCATGCCTTCTGTGGTGCTTACCCATGAGTAGACCCACGCCAGGGATGGGCAGGGAGCGCACGGGCTTCCCGCACCTCGTGGCGATCCAGAGCCGCCCCGCTTCTCCTTCCTCCTCCTGCGCCACCTGCACGCCCCATCCACGGAGGAGCCCCTCCGACCCGCGCAGCCCAGCCCAGCCCAAGGCCTTCGGCGGCCCTTACTCACGAGTAGACCCGCGCTTTCCGCGGCGCTTACTCACATGTAGACCTGCACCTTCCACGGCGCTTACTCATGAGTAGAGCCGCACCAGGGGTGGGCAGGGAGCGCACCAGCTTCCCGCGCCCGGCGGCGATCCGGAGCCGCCCCGCCTCTCCTTCCTCCTCCTGCTCGGCAGAAGTAAAAAAGTTCCCTGCCCCCCTGCTCTAACCGTTGGGGCGAAAGAGCTACAAAGAAGCAGCCTCTTTGCCACCAACGGTTTGAATTTCCCACCTTTCCCCCCTGCCTTTTTCCGTTCGTAAGTCAAATTGTTCGTAGGACAGGGCGTTCGTAAATCAAGGCACCACTGTATATTGATAGGGCCCTGCCAATGGGTTCTGTTTCCTGCGCTGCATTTGAGCGATTTAGTTCATTTTTGGGATGGAAGCTCAGATGTAGGGTAGGTTGCAGAAGCACCGCCCATTATTTGGATGACTACCTTTTTTGTAGGGACATGGTGGCGCTGCGGGTTAAACCGCAGAAGCCTCTGTGCTGCAAGGTCAGACGACCAGCAGTCGTAAGATCAAATCCATGCGACAGAGTGAGCTCCCATCGCTTGTCCCAGCTCCTGCCAACCTAGCAGTTCGAAAGCATGTAAAAATGAAAGAGATAAATAGGTACCACTTTGGTGGGAAGGTAACGGCGTTCCGTGTCTAGTCGCGTTGGCCACATGACCACGGAAACTGTCTTCGGACAAATGCTGGCTCTATGGCTTGGCAACAGGGATGAGCACCGTGCCCTGGAGTCGGACACGACTGGACTAAATGT
Organism: Intellagama lesueurii; assembly: GCA_037013535.1. Classification (NCBI taxonomy): domain Eukaryota; kingdom Metazoa; phylum Chordata; class Lepidosauria; order Squamata; family Agamidae; genus Intellagama; species Intellagama lesueurii. Next base: position 119,176,055 of record JBAJHW010000001.1, read on the forward strand.
CAAGGGAAACCTTTACCTTTACTACCTTTTTTGTGGTGCGGCTAATACGGGGTGGTGTAAATTCATATTAGAGTCATTTCAGTCATTGGTCAGGGAATTAGGAGTGCCGCTAGCTGAAGAGAAAACCCGCTACTTCACTTACATTCTTAGGAATCGAATTGGACACTAGACAGCAGGCGTCTAGGTTGCCAGAGGACAAACTAGATGCCCTTAGGGAACGAATTCGGTTCTTGTTATCGTGCAAGAAAATGACTCTGAAAGAGCTCCAAGAGATTGTAGGTCATCTGAATTTCGCATGTAAGGTTATTGCCCCAGGTCGCGCATTTTTACGATGTTTGTGTGAGGCTATGAAGGGACTTTATCACCCTTTTCATAGAACTAGAGTCACCAGAGGTATGAAGCAGGACCTGCAGGTGTGGAGCCAGTTTTTAGAGGAATTTAATGGTGTATTCTTTTGGAGATCCGAACTGCAACTTAAGTCTGAATTTCAGGTTCAGACTGATGCAGCAGGCTCGTTAGGTTTTGGAATTTATTTTAAAGGGAGATGGTGCGCCGGGCTTTGGCCCGAAGAGTGGCACCAGCAAGGTATCACAAGGGATCTCACTTTTTTAGAATTTTTCCCAATAGTAGGTGCCTTGTGGCTGTGGGCGCATGAATGGGCTAATTCTTCAGTACTCTTCTGGTGTGACAACCAGGCCGTGGTTCACATAGTGAACAACCTCACGTCACGCTCAGAATGCGTTATGGCACTGGTGCGTGCATTTACACTGCGTGTCTTAAACTTTAATGTTCTAATCCAAGCAAAACACATTCCTGGTTTGGATAACAGCTTGGCCGATGCCCTATCACGCCAACAGATCACTCGGTTCAGGGAATTCGACCCAGCAGCCAGCAAGTATCCAGAGAAGCTCCCGGCAGAGGTTTGGCAAATTGGCGCGATGACGTGGAGAGAGCAATAGGCTTGTCCTTGGCTCAGAGGACGCGGAAGGCATACCAGCCAGTGAGTACAGAATTTCAGGAGTTCAGGAGAGCCGTGGGACTGGACCTGATTTGGCCAGCTCTGGTCAAACACCTACAACAATTCTTAGTGTCACTTCATAGGAAAGGTTTAGCTCCAGGTTCCCTCCAAGGTTGTCAGCTCTAGCATTTTACACTAGGATACACGGGTAAACGGATTATACATCCGACCTTCGTATCAAGAAAATGATCGAAGGTTGGAGTAAGGAAAGGGGTTGAGTTAAGGATTCTAGGACACCAATTTCCCTGACTCTATTGGGAAAAATTTGTCAGCTGTGGCCTACCGTTTGCAGAGATGCATATGAAGCTATGTTGTTTAATGCGGTGGCATTATTGACATTTTTTGGCGCATTTAGGATCAGTGAGGTGGTAGCATCAGGTAAGGAGGATACATCAAGATTGGCCTTACAATGGCACGATGTAACACTAGAGCAGGATTCGGTGCGGGTTCACATCCACCGATCCAAGGCAGATCAGAGTGGTAAGGGAGCAGATCTTACTTTAGGTAGCTGTTCAATGCAAAACCTTTGCCCGGTAAAAGCGATAGGTGATTATCTTAGTGTCAGAAGTCAGAGCCAAGGTTATTTTTTCATTCATAGGGACGGAACCCCTTTGACAAAATATCAGTTTTGGAAAATGATCGATTTAGCATTAAGCAAGGTAAGAATCCATGGAATGAGATTCGGTACTCATTCGTTTAGAATCGGGGCTGCATCAACCACAGCTGCAATGGGTTATCTCCCTGATGACATCAAGTGGTTAGGACGATGGTCATCTACCGCTTTTCAAAGATATATTCGAACACTCCCTCACGTCTAGACAGGTGCCTGTTTTTGTCTTTTCAGGTCCGATATTGACGGGGAGACGCTGGCAAGTTGTGATTTTGGGTCACAGCTTCGTGTTTTGGGCAGCGAGATATGCTGCTGTTGGCGTAGGGGAGCGATTTGGGTCTCGGAGACAGAGCCCAAATAGAGTGGAAAGGGATCCATGGATTGCTTTGGTGCCAATTGTGCAGGGTGGCCGCATTTGGCACGCAACCCCCAGATGTGTTGCTTATACATCTGGGAGGTAACGACCTTGCCAAGTTTGGTGGCAAGGCCTTAATTTTGGATGTCCTGCGAGACCTCAGATGGCTGAGGGCAACGTATCCCGGGATGAGTATTATTTGGTCCACGGTCATCCCTCGGCTTGTTTGGCGTGATGAACGCCAGACCCAGAGCGTTAACACTGCCCGGAAGAGTGTTAACAGGGAAGTTTGCAGAGCAGATTGCAATGGCCTTGGATCGGTGATTGGTCACCACGAGATCCGTGTTAACAGGCCGGAGCTATTTCGGACGGATGGAGTACACCTCTCCGATAGAGGTTTGGAGTTATTTTTGGCAGACCTCAGGGGGGGCCTGCTTTTTGAGCTCGAGAGGCTCGATGGCGGGCATGGGCCTTAAGCGTAGCTTGCCCCTATGCTGTGGCGGGTAGTGCGGACAAACAGGTTTCGGTGAGTCCCATCACAACCACAGGTAAGGTATATCTCATCTGATCTTCCAGCGCTGTGGATCATGCGATTAAAGTGCTTGGGGGTGAAGATCCGCTGGGGCCGCTCCCGGACCAACAGTCAACAAGAAGGAGGGGGCTGGAGGTCTGGGGGTGGTCAAATTGGGGCTGGCTGGATTCTCGCTATCTTCATGACTGCGAGATCTTGGGGCTCGGGACTCGCCCATAGTTTGGTTAGGGGTCCGTTGAGACCCCTCTGCAGAACCTGATTCCGCACTACAGCAGGACCCCCCTTTTTTCAATCTACATTGAGGATAATATTGGATATTTAATAAAGTGTGGCCCATGTTTTATTCCATTACAGTTGTCTCGTGTCTTATTCCTGGGTAAGGGGATAATGTTCGGTCCGCTGGCGAGCTCTTTTTTATTAAATTAATTAATTTATTTTTTAACAACTAGGAATAAGGTAAGGGATACAAAAGGTAGAAGGGGATATGGTGGGGAAAATGGGGGGTAGGAGAACACAGAATATACAATCATCCAATCTGTTCATGTTGCGATATCAAGTCGACTTTCCGCCTTTCTACAATTTAATTGCCCTCCAGGTTTCAATTTACAGTTACATCTTAGTTTAAATCTATGTTACTCAAGCACTATCTGGGGACTCAAGCCATTTGTATAATAAATCCCATCATTCAGTTGCCTTTTGTATTGAACAGTCTTTCAACAGTTCTGATAGAATATCCATTTCTGCCGCTTCCCATATCTTCTCGATGAGTTCCTCTTGTTTCAGTATCTCCGATTTCTTCCAGTTCTTTGCATAAAGAATTCTGGCTGCAGTGACTATATATATAAAACTAGGCAACTCTTTGTCTTATCTATATTGTCTGGTATAATGCTCAGTAAAAACAATTCTGGGGTTAGTGGAACATTAGAAAGCAATATTTTTTGTAACAGAGTATGTACTGCTATCCAATACTGTTTCGCTACTCTACAAGTCCACCACATATGGTAAAAGCTTCCCTCTTGTGCTTCACACTTCCAACAAACATTTGACACCTCTGTATAAATCTTTGACAGTTTTTCCGGAGTCATATGCCACCTATAAAACATCTTGTATATGTTCTCTTTGAAATTTACCGATTTTGTGAGCTTTATGTTATTTTTCCATATTTGCAACCATTGATCAATATCAATATTATGTCCTATATTTTGTGCCCACCTAATCATACATTCTTTTACCATCTCGTCTTGCATTTTAATTTCTAGCAAATAATCATACATTTTCTTAATTACTTTATCATTTGAGCCCAGCAGAATTTTATCGAATATCGTTTGTTCTGGGTAAAAACCCTCTATTTTATCTTTTCTATACCTAGATTCCACTTGTGCTCTGGACCACCAGTCTAGATATATGTTTTGTGTCTCTAACTCTTCTTTAGACCTTAACTCACAATCCTTTTTTAATAAATCTCGATATCTTAAAAATTTCGCTTCTGTCATGAGGTTAGGTTGTGTAAAGGCCTCTATAGGTGATACCCAGCCTGGTGTTTTTTGGTAAATCTGCTGAATGATCTTTTTCCAAGTCCCTAGTAGGGCTCTTCTTATCATATGCGAGTTGAAACTTTTCTGCTCTTTATCTTTTTTGTACCATAGAAAAGCATGCCAACCTAACTGTAAATCATGTCCTTCCAGCTTGAGTAGTCTATCATTATCTAAAGTTATCCATTCCTTTATCCAGACTAGTACACAGGATCTATAATACAATACCCAATCTGGAAGACCAAAACCTGCTCTCGCTGGCGAGCTCTTTGGCAGCGCGGGCCACCATTATCCCATTCGTGGGATAACGCAAGACAAGCTAGTCTCGCAAGAGCAGCTTGAGAGGATTGGGGGGGTGTATTTAAGAAGAGCTCCTCCTACCTTCGGCCCCTTTCTTCTTGACGTCCCACCCGCCCGCCCTGAATACTAGTGTGAGTTTTACTGGTCGCCTTTTGGGGCCGGATAGGAATTTTTGACCCGCATCCTGATTGGCCCCTGGAAGCGGGGATTTTTAACCTATCCCACACTAGTCATGGTGCGCTGGCATTTGCAGGTGGTCAATTTTGGTCACACTGGCAGGTAGTGCGGAAAAAACAGGTTTCGGTGAGTCCCATCACAACCACAGGTAAGGTATAGCTCATCTGATCTTTCAGCACTGCGGATGGTGCGATTACAGTGCTTGGGGGTGAAGATCCGCTGGGGCCGCTCCCAGACCAACAGTCAACAAGAAGGAGGGGACTGGAGGTCCGGGGGGTGGTCAAATTTGGGCCCGCTGGGTTCTCGCTGTCTTCACAACTGCAAGATCTTGGGGCTCGGGACTCGCCCATAGTTTGGTTAGGGGTCCATTGAGACCCCTCTGCAGAACCTGATTCCGCACTACAGCAGGACCCCCTCCTTTTCCCCATCTACACTGAGGATAATATTGGATATTTAATAAAGTGTGGCCCATGTTTTATTCCATAACAGTTGTCTAGTGTCTTATTCCTGGGTAAGGGGATAATGTAATACACAAGCTGCTATAGCAGGATTCACAGCAGTTAGCAGGGTCCAACTAGGTGGTCATATGGAGTATTTTATGAAGGATGGTCCTCGGTTTGATGAATTTGCAGAAACAATATTCTGTGTGGGAGTTCCATGGCTGCCAGTGCTTTATTTCTGGTAGCCAAATTTCCCCCCCAATATACGGAGGCAGGCAGCATGTTTGTGCAGCAGTGGCAAATCCCTTCCTGACATTCTTGCCACCAAAATTAGAGAATGCCCTTTTTTTTTTTTTTTTGAGCTGGTTGAAAAGCTCAAAACAGTTGTTTCCAGAATGCTGGAATATTATCAAGGTCAGTTAAAAACAACAGGAAAAGGGGCCTGTGGCAGGCATCAGGACACACTTTCCCTGAATATTTCAGTACCAGTGTCTGCCCAGTCATGTCTCCTCATGGTCAGAGGAGTTTGAAGCTGGAATGGTCCTATAAAGGTTAGTCCTATAAAGGGTGACTTGGAGAAGAAACTGAGTGGACGGTGGAGAAGCCACAACTTAAAACATTACTTTAAAAAGTAAAATAGTTAAAAGCAATTTGTTTCACTTGTAATTCCAAACCCCTCAAAAATAGTTAGCATTGTAGAGTCATTATAAAAAGTAATTCTTTACTTGCTTATTATTCAGAAATAACTGAAATAATCCATTTCAATTAGTTTTTTAAGAAATTATAATATGACAAGCCTGCTCTATAAAACACATCTAAGTAATGAGGTCACCTTCATTTAACTAGAAAAGTGAAAAATGCAGTTTCTCCAAAAAGATATAATGTTCTTCCTCCTTTTATAACTTTGTTGTGCCTTAGTAACTGTAGAAAAGAAGTACATTACAAGTAGTGTATTACCTGTCATGTGTCATTTCCAGGCTTTGACAGGGGCATTCGTTGCATGTGAATTGGCTGGCATAGTGTGCTCACACAACCTTGGACTCACGTAGCCCAGTGCAGCCCACCAGTCCTATCCTCTGGCTGGCGTGACAAATAAAACTTTCATGTTTTGCAGTCATAAACAGGTAGCAAACATCAGAGTTCAGTTGAGTTTCGGACATGTTGCCATATATATGCTTCTGGAAAATGGATGGGGTGTGGCAAAAGAGGGGTTATAATGAAATACTTGGAGGAAGTTCTTCTGCACTTTGCACTCTCATATGTGAAAAGAGGAGAAGGGACCTATACATCTTCTTCTGCTGGATTTTCCAAAATTGACCAGATACATAGCCAAGAAATGAAGAGGAGCCATAGACTACATCTGTGTATCACTCCCAAATTATAATCCAGTAAAGATGGGCACAAACTGAACTACGAACCAGAAAAAATGACAAATCAGGTCGGTTTGTGGGGATGGGTAGCAGCAGTGGTGGCAGCAGTGATGGAAACAGTGACGGCAGTGGTGGCAGCAGTGGTGCAATGATGATGGTGATGAATGATGATGGTTGTGCAATGATGATGGTGGCACAACAGGAGCAGGTAGCCCCCCCAGGCATGAACCAAAAACCAAATTATGAACTGGTTCAGTTTTCCAGTTGGTTTGTGGTGGTTTGTGGTTCGTGACAAACCACGAACCATCACGAACCACCATTTTCCAGGTTTCTGCCCATCTCTATAATCCAGCATTACACTTTTGAGTTTGGTACCCCCCACAATGTTATTGCCTGACCCATCTATTGAATGATGAAGAGTCCTTGTTTTCAGGGAATGGAGGAAAAGAGAAAGGGGTGAAATAAAATGGAGCATCACTTTACAAACTGGCAGGATTTATTTTTAATTATTATTATTTACAGCCTGCTTCCCTGAATTATTTTTGACAATTCCAAAGTAGAAGAATTGATTACTAGAGATACAAATCACCAAAGCTAGAATGCTTTTCGAAATGAATTATTTATTTCTCTTTGCTTGCCTGGAAGACTCCCAAGTAGCAAGTAATACAGATTTCCCACTCCTTTCTCTGCCTCCTTTTCTCCCTTCCTTAACATCCACTTCTCTTGTGTTTCACTGGCAATTACAGTAACTCATGTTGAAAAGCTTTTTCCAACTGGGCTTTTTGAAATCCACATAAGATTTGAAAAGAAAAAGGAAGGTGTTTTAGGCTTCCTCACGCAAATTTATCTCCTACTGTACTGGATCCTCCCTCTTTTTTTATTAGAATAAAAGTGCATATGCAGTAATGATTTAAAGAATAGCAGGAATAAATTATTCCTTCTTCTTCTTTCTGGCAGCATCTGAAGGAATGACCAACAGAGATTTAAGGAAACATCAAGTGCCTCAGGCCAAGACAGACAAATGAGCCCTGCATTTTGCCTATCATAATATGTCTGCCAAAGTCTAATAGCAAAATGTATTTTCAGATGGATTGTTCCATTCAGAAATCCTTAATGGTCTAGGATAGTACTTCAACACAAGGTGGAGGTAAAGTCTGCAGAAGGTAGAATGAAATGGATTGAAGCACTAAAGATTAGGGATAGAAAGAATGCTTTCCTAATTCCTCGTTTTCATTTGTGCTGTTTTCAAAATGCACATTTTTTGCATATAGTAGCCTGAATCATGTTAGTGCTTCTGTAATGTTTGTGTGGGGTTCCCAGTGTTGTGTAGTAGATAGAGTGATAGATTATGGCTCAGGACAACTGGGTTTAAATCCCCACTCATCCATGGAAACTCATTGAGGGAGTTAGAACTAGTAAAATTATTCATTAAATATCTCACTTATTTTGAAAGCCCTGCTAGGGTCACTATACGTCTGTTCCAACTTGTTGGCAGATAACACACACACACACAAGGTATGTGTAACTTGCTTCAGTTGAATGTGGCTACATGAGGGGTAGGGGTACATCTTGGTCACATGCTTGAACATGTGCCTGATTTCATGTCTGACATGCACCTTGGCACCTCATCAATTACACAGACTTACACAAATATCAGTAGAATTCCATACATATTATCTCAAAGTAATATGTGTTCATAATACTACGTACTTCTAACACAGGGGTCTCCAAATTATGGCCCGCAGGCCAAATTACGGCCTCCTTGCCATTTTATCCGGCCCATTCCTTTCAGTCCGTGTGCGCAGATGGGGCGGGCATATGTGCGTGTGTGCGTGCATGCAGGCAGTTGGGCGGGCGTCTGGGCAGGGTGTGTGTGTGTGTGTGCGTGCGTGCATGCGCGCACATGCACGTGGTTGTGTGCATGCATGCATGTTCCTTTGGCCCTCAAAAATGTGGAAAATATATGATGTGGCCCTCACAATTAAAAGTTTGGAGACTCCTGTCCTAACACATGCATTTTAAACACAGTTTGATTTGTTTTCATTTTCTTCTGGCCCAAAAGTTGTGTCAGAAGTGTGGATGATGGCAGGTAACTAGTTTCTGATCTACAAATTAGTCAAGGAGGTGAAGATCAAGTTCATGTTGGAATTCACGAAGAATGATTCTTCCAAGCATCTCTTTGGCATTTGTCCAGTTGCCAGTCATCAACAACTTATGAAAACAACACCAAATGATGCTGCAAGAAGTCGGAGAGTGGAATTCTATGAACTATGGAGTGGAGGCTGATATTAAGCCAACAACAGAAGAAAAAATAACAGAAGTAGAAGCAGCAACAGTTGCGAAATTTAATTCCAAAGCACAATTTGCTATATCTCCAGGCTTTGGAAAAGTTGCAGAGTCTAAGAGCAGGAGGTCTTCTCCTTCCCAACACCCGGGACAAGAACTTTAGTCTTAGATGCATGAACAAGCATTGTGAGCAAACACTACTCCTTACCAATGTGAGAAGAACGACAGTGGTAGTGAAAGCAAGGCCTTGCTGTTGAGAAGGGGGACCTATAGCCCTTCAGGTATTGTTGGTTTCCCAGTCCCATCAGCCTGAGCCAGCAAGACTCAGGCTGTTGGGACTGGAATTACGGGTGCTTGAGTTCATCAATAAGTTCCCTTATTGTATGTTGTTTGTTGTAGATCAGAAAAGGCACTGTTTGAGACCCACACAGATGCAGCGTATTTCTATCCAAAGGAGCGTCTCACAGAATTCAGTTGAAGTGACATCCAAATTATACAATACTTACACCTCATCATTAGAAAAGGGATTTCCTTAAATGCTGAGAATTTCTTTTTGTCACAGAAGGAGCTTTTCACACATTCCATACTTTGTCAATTAGCTTGCTTTGTTTTGTGATTGTTCATTGAGTGTTAAACACAGGATCTGCTTGATTCCAGGATCACATTTTTGAAGCACTAGCCACTTTTAGTTTCTAATAAACGTGCTAATGTATAATTTGGTTTTGTTTCCCAGATAGGATCAAAGGCTAATACTCAGACACAATGCACCTGTCTCATACAAATATAAATTCTACTTATGCAAAAGAAGCATATCAGTGGACAACTGAATCTTCTCCCTGCCATACTGGCTTTGTATAAGCTGTTTATTTGTTTAAACATGCCAATATTCAGTTTCCCCCCAGTAGCCTGGAGCAGTAGAGTCCAAGAATAGATCCATCCATCTCCTTTAGCTGCTGGAGCTATAGGTTTCTTTTACTCTATTCCTCCAGCTGTAATCTTGAGAAGTCCTTCATCCTTCAGTTCTCCATAATTGCCTAAACTCTGCTGATTTTTATGGCATTTCTCCAGAGATATGAGACATTTTCCCGAGGCCTTGCCTTGCTGCATCTGTAAGAAGAATGCTTCTGTTTCAACCCACTTGGTCCAGATAGGAATTTCCAAGGATGCCAGTGTTTCAAAAAAGCAGCTGTGTCCTGTCTGTAGCCAATGATAGCATCATTTATTATTTTGGTATTGCATCTTTACACAAAGCTAGGGCTACCAGAACTGAGGACAGTAACTGAAGTCTCAGAGAACTTCTAAGTTTCTCCAGGTCTTCAGGAGGCACACCAGTTTGAAAGTGACCAACACTGTAGTAGAAGTTTGATTTTTTTATATGTGAGTAGCATTAAAGCCTAGACACCCAACTCTTTCCATACAGTCAGTCCTAATCATGGCCAGGAATGGAAACAGTCAGCATGACAGTGTTTGTGTCCAAATGGCACACCTGATGGGCTCAAGTGCAGGCACCCGTCCACCATCCCTGAGTCCTCTTATTTTGTTTGTGACATTTTAGCACCTGAACATTGCCATTTAGAGTGGAGAAGCTGTGCCATGGAGTGGAGAAGCTGTGTCATGTCTAATAAGCTTTCTTGTTATAAAAGCCCTGGCAGCTGTCATACAAAACCTGGAAATGAACCTTTCCCCTACCAACGCTTGCTTGCCTTGCTTATGTGACATCACACAAGCCAGCCCTTGTGACATCAGAGAGATCTGCTCAGGTTTCAGTTTTGAAATATGAGGGAACAGGATGCTGATGACATGGCAATGCTATTCAAAGGGATGTTGTCTTGTTAGGCTTACAATCATACTTGTAATAAACTAGAGAGAAAAACTGAGTTCAAGAACATCTCTGTGGAATTCATCTATAAACTATGTGTGTGTGTTCTGTGCCATTAAGTTGGAACCAACTTATAGCGACCCTAATAGGGCTTTCAAGGTAAGCGAGATATTTAAGGAGTGGTTTTACCAGTTCCACTCCCCTGGTGAGTTTCCATGGCCAAGTGGGGATCCGAACCCTCTTCTCTAGAGTCCTAGTCCATTACTCTATCTACTACACCACACTGAGAATCCTTTCTATAACCTGACCAACCTTTATATTTACTGTCCTGTGCCATGCAGGGTGAACTTGTACTGACATATAACATTGCACACCTTCAACTTTATGGATACATGTTCTCATGTCTATAATATTTGCATGAAAGTGAACAATCCAACAGGTCTTGATTACCACAGGCTCATAAAAATGGTACATGTATTTGTCACTGCCATGTAACCATTAGAAACAAATGTGCAGTGGCAAGTATTTTGAGAATGTGTGTGTGTGTGTGTGTGTGTGTGTGTGTGTGTGTGTGTGTGTGTGTGTGTGTCAGGAAACAGAGGGCAAGAGAACAGGAGAGAGAGATGTCTTAAATAGTATATCTGCAAGAAAAGCATTTCAGAACCAATTTCTTTACTAACTGCAATATTTTTATCCTGCATTAAATCAGAATGTATAGGCAGTGATTGACAAGTCAAAATCATTTAAAAATATGTCACATAAAAAGATGCAGAAACAAAGGCCTGAATTAGGGATGTGGTCTAAGTTCTGAACCCATTCCTGGCCCAGATAAGAACACACAGATCAGGGTCCTACCTGCCCTTTGTCCCTCTGGAGATAATTCAACCTACCTGACCCTCATCCATCAATATCTGTGCCAGTATTTGTATATTCCCAAAGGAAAGACAAACTGCTGTGATTTGAGGTGGTAGGGTTACACAGTTCCATCAATATTATTTTTGGCAGAGTTTTTGCCCATCTCCAGGCCAGAGAACACACACACACACACACACACACACACACACACAAAAGAAGTTGGAGATGCTGATATGAACTTCAACAGTGATGTCATGGCACCAGAAAGAGACATGGGGGTCGGGATGAGAGAAAGGTAGAACCTAATGTCTTAAAGTGAATTTCTGACCTAACCCCAAGAATTGAGACATTTGCCTACATGCACATGAGGACATGTATATGGGCACACACAGACACTCGCACATTCAAACCCAGCAAAGTAACTAAGTTTTGGGAAAGAAGGCAATACCCCAATCGAAATCCTTCACTCTGAGTTATGTTTTTTTTTGTAAAAAAAAAAAAATGTGGAGAGCAGCTACAATAGCCTACTGGCCTCACCCAGAAACCCTCCCTGTTGCCTCCGTAATTAGGACATGCAGCAGATATCTTGAACTTCATTGTTGGGGTGGAGACGGGGGACAGAAGTCAGTCTTTCTCTTTTAGTGCTATCTCAATGTCTTCCTTGTTACTTCTGATTACTATTTCCCCACTTTTAATCACATCACATCACATCTTTTTAAAAAAAAACAAAACAGGTTTTATCCCATTGAAGCTAAAGTTAACACAAGGGATTGGTGAGGGTGAGGTGTTGCTTCACCCTATGAGTGTCTCTGGACTTTTTGTTCTACTTCCTGGTTGCCACAGATGCACAAACCATCCCAATGCAATTAATGTTTTGCATCTGAATATGGTGAACAGTGCCTAGCCTCAGTTCAATTACTGGTTTCAGTTAGAGCAGACTCATCAAATCAGCAGGGTTTATATAAATCTTATCTCACCTTTCAGTAACTCATTCAATGGATCTTCTCTGATGTGGACTATCAATTGGATTTAGGACAAAGCAATCAGCAGGAAAAAAGGCCAAAAATTAATAGGTGTTCTTCAGAAAAGGACACAAGGCAGAATACTGAATTTCACAGAAATTAGAGTCTTTGAAAAAAGAGTCACTTTCACTGAGTGCCTTAATGTCAATAGACAAGGGGCATAGCAAACATTGCCTGACAGAGCTTGCTGTCATGAATGACCTATCTCAGGAAGTCCTCCAGTGACTTTTGCCCTGTGGAGAAACCATGAGCAGGTCATCTGAAGAAGATCTCAAGGTATGTTTAGGTTTGTATAAGAGAATGCAGTTTTTCAGGTATTCTAGACCAAGACCATATGGAAGGCCATCGCCATTGCATTAAATTGTGTCTGGAAACTCAACTGGGACCCAAAGCAGTTATTTCAAAATGGGCAATATAAGTCCTCCATTGCATATTCTGGTCAGCACTCTTACTGTAGACTCAAGAACAATTTCCTTCTATTTTGTCATAGTAATCTAATCTACTATTAATTCAATGATAGCAACTTAATATTGTCATGAATCACTGTGTCTAAATCCAACCTACTCAGAAAAGAGGACAGCTAGAACATCAACCCAAGCATCCTTAGGCAATGATGCCACCTGGACCTCTACAACACTTAACTAGTACCCCAAAGCATAAATTACACAATATCACTTCCAAGCAGTGAAATCTATTCTTCGGGGCAGTTCAATATCATTCAAGAATGTCTGTAGGTCTACTTAAAGGTTAGTTACCAACAGTGTTTCCATCTTAATTCACTTAGAATGGAGGTACAATAAATGGAATTTAGGACCACAATTTGATTTAATCTCCAGTGATCAGTAACATGTTTTGATTGATTGATTGATTGATTGATTGATTGATTGATTGATTGATTTTTATCCCGCTTTTCTCCTTAAAAAGGACCCAAGGTGGCTTGCATAATTAAAAGTCAATATTGAAAGTTTAAAAACTATAGGTATATAAATACTAAAAAGGATCAAACAAACACCACACTAAAAAATGGTAAACAAAAGGAACGGTAAACAGAAGGAACAGCCAGCAATGAGGGCATTCTTCACTTAAAGTGGAGGGACATCCTATCATTTACCTTGACTGGAAGTGTCTATTGTAGTTACACAAGCTATACTAGTGATTTATATAATCTATGTTTTCTTCACATTTGTTGTGCTATGGAGGCTCCTGGTTGCGTTCTCTATCCCTAGCCAGCCAGCCAGCCTAAGATAGGATGGTTCATGTCAGGGCTCAACAGTAGTTCTTGTACTCTCTCCCCTTCAGCAAGTTTGCAGTGAGAGGCCATTTGGTTCAGAGCCCTTTACTATTGATCCTTTAGACTGCTTACCAAGGATGTTTAGCATAAAATTCCTCTTTGCATCCTGCTGACTTGCCACGGTTTTGAAGGACCTCTCATTTCACCAATTCCAGGCCAACCTAGATTAGTCCAGATGTCAGCATATGCTAAACTTAATCTAAGTCTAGGATTGTCAGGTCAGCAACATCCTATTTTTTTCAAATTTCAGGGCCAAGGCTGTGGTCATTTCAATGTCACTAGAGCAGACCCTTAAGATACGGCAGACAATTGTTTGTTTTCCCTCCAGGCATATTTGTAAGTTGCAATACTGGTGCTTCACTTTTCACCTTGTTCCAGATGGCATGATGGCCTTATCCTGGTACATTAAAATGCCAGGAAGGAGAGAAGGAGAGAAGGGAGATACATCCAGGTACATGTACAGAAGCCCATCATTCCATTTAGAGCAACGCATACACCTCTTCATGTTAATCCAATGGGCCCTGAAACCAGGTGGGAATGGTGAAGACGGGTACCCAAGATTTAATGCCACTGCACATGCAGAAATCCCTCTCCCCCCGCTCCTGTGCCTCTCATCCTTAGAACGGTGTCCCTGCCTGGAGAATTGTAGCCATTTCTTGAGACTTCAGTCAGGGCCCTGAGATCAGGCACCCCTATCTGAAGCCATTATTGTACCAATCAGAAGTCAGGACCATGCTGCTTTTTCAACTCAGTTCATTTGAATGAATAGGGTAGGAAAGTGAGCCAAATCTATGTTATTCAGACAAGATCCTGAGAGCAGCCCTCTCTGCTTCAGAAGTGTTCAAGAGATTCAGGATCAGGATGCTTTTGACAGTTATCATTCCCATTATGCTTCATGATCTTGAAGTGATTGGAGTGTCAATTTCAGATGTTAAATATTCCTGTTTTATTCTAAGTTTTAAGGAAAAGAAGTTGGCTTGATAGCATAGTGAGGTGGATAGCTCAGTGCAGAGCCAGAGTGTGCGAGTTCAATTCCTCACTGTAGCTCCTGGGAGAAAAAACCAACTTATGTAGCCTTGGGCAAGATGTACATTCCCAGAGGGCCCCCACAAGAAGGGAATGGTACACAATTTCTGTATATTCTCTACATCTAGAAAATCCTGGAAAGAGTTGTCATAAGTTGACTTAATGAGATGTGATTATTATCATAATTATTTATTTAAGGAGAAGAATCAGTGAATTTTGACCTGTCCGCAAATATATTTGTGTGCCTCCCTCAAGACTCAGGTGCTCATTGCAGGGGGTGAAATATGGTTGGTATTAATATCTAATAATAGGTATTTTTGAATATCATAACTGTCCTGAAATCCTACTTTTGTTTTCATGTTGCACACAGTTTTTAGTTTTCTGGAATTTTGTTTGCATTACATTTTGATAAAGATTTCTCCACCCATGGCAACACTGTTTCATACAACATGAATGTGATACAGCCTCTCAAAACCGTCTTTGATTGTCAATATTATGGAGAAAAACAATCTGGTTTTGGGTTTTTCAGTGCATCTTCTCCACTATATGCCTATAAATTGTGCTCCAAAGTCTATGGTTTCTTTACAATTCTCCAAGGGATTCTGATCCAATTTTATGCATGTTATCACTTCCAGCTACAAAACGTGCTATAAACTCAGATTCGTGTGTTAAAATAATAACAAAAGGGAGTGACAAGATACTTTTTGCTTTTAAAGCCATTATCAGCTGATGTACATGTTTACCCCAAAATTTATCTCTTACAAGCTAATACAGTATCATACTGTGCCTTTTCTTTGAGTGCCTATTTTAAATAGAGGTGTTTTGCTCATTTGCCAGAAAATGAGATCCTCATTGCTACCCCCTATTTCCACATCAGATGTGTAAGTGTATACATGAAAGTTAAGGTACAAAGGGCAGTAACAATTTTCCTCTGCTCCAGCAGACCCTCCCCTGTGTTGCGAAACAAATCACAAAACTAACTGCATGACTGATCTCGCAACCAGCGTGATGCTGGACACACAAGGGAAGCCTACTGGACCTGGGAAAACATTTATGTAATCCTTCTTCTGGGACTGTGAAACTCAACAGGATACTGGCTATAGAATTTAATTAAGGTTACAGTCCTATATTTATGTGCCTGGGGGTAAATCCCATTGAACTCCATGGGATACATATAGGCTTTGGTCTCTGTGCTTGTCTTTATTATACGGGGTTTTTTTTCTCGCTAGAGTAGCTGTTTGGTGTACACTGGCTATCTTTGAAGAAGGAATAAGATAAGGTTGTTTGTTTGTTTGTTTGTTTGTTTAAAGAACTTTCCAGGTAAAATGTCTCCTGAGTGGCTTAAAAATATTGGAACTAAGGTCTACAATCTTAAGATATAACATAAAAGAAGTGATTTGAAGGTGTTGGAGGGAACTAAGCCTTTTAGGGACTAGATTTTTTGGCACAGAATTTCACTCAACAGTCATACAGCTGGGTGTAAGCACAACAAAATGGCTATAAATTCTTCTCTCTCCAGTAGCCCAGCAGTGGCAGTTAATAGTAGTAGGGGTTTTTTGGGTGGGGTGGGATGGGTTAACTCCAAAACCCAGAATTGTCCAAGAACTCCCCAGGCAGAATTTAGGATTTCCAGACCACAAGTGCATACCTGCAGACTCCTTCATTTCACTCAGCTCAAGACTGCTACAATGCTTCCTGGGTGTGGTAGTTTCATTGCCCTTTATGTTGAATAGGATGTTCCTACCTAAAAAAACTACTACCCCGGAAAGTATGGGAGTTGCTTCCTCTGAGGAAGCACTGGGGCAGAAAATGATGCCTAGAAGCGCCCTCGGCCTTTTTCAGGGTGAGTGAAAGAAAGGAAAGTGTTTGCAGGTTGGATTTCTCAGAATTCTGCCCAGGGACTTTTTGGGTATGGAAAAAGAAGAAGAAGAAGAAAACCCTAGTTAGTAGCTGGAGGGAAAGGGTCTCTCAGGTGATGCTCCATCAAAATATAAATGGTGGTAATTGGGAGTGAGATGAGCCAATGCTAACCAAAGTGTTGGTGAAGGAATAGGGAAAATGGCTGACTTGATTTAGCTTTCTGCATTACAGTGTAGACATGAAAATCTCAGTCTCCATTCCGCTGCATTTCTCTGAAACCTGCTGGACTTTTTTTTTCTCCTCCTTGTTCTGCATTGAGTTGTTTGACTTTCGTTTTTATTCATACAAGGATTTTTCACATTTTTTCCGAATGTGAACATGTATTTCACATTTATTTACACAATTTACTTAATATGCTGATGTATTTCTACAGTTTGCCCTAGAGCTTGGAAGTAACACATTCAATTTAACATGTGAATGTCAACATAATGACTTTCATTTTAATTGATGGGCAAACTAACTGAGGCATCTAAAGAATAATGCTTAGAGAATCCCATGTTTGACACAAAAATAACTTGAGTTGGATGCAAAAGTAACCATTTAAATGTTGACATGTTAGATCTAACATTTAAACTTGCAACCTCTCCACAAACCACACAAATGTGTAAATTATTGTAGAGGTAAAATGCATGTCTTCTTTCAATAAAACTTGTGCACTGTGAAAATCCCACTTTCTTAGAGAAAGTCTAACTCAACAAAGTTAGTTTCCATCCCTACATACATCTATCTTGCACTCAAAGGAAAGTATATGGATAGATGAGAGGCTACACACCTGAACAATAACCCTGGGATGAGTAGTCGTTTGGACTGTACTATCCATAATTATCACATTTATCTTCCCATAATGTTATGGGTGTTGGAATTTGAACTAAATTAGTGCACCTGATACCTAACCAATCAAATTACTAGATATGGCCATTGGGGCTGAAAACTGGCTAATTCTTTTTTTAAAAAAAATAGTATTACTTGAATTTATATAATGTCCCAATGGTGCTGAAGCAATGGCACTTACAACTCCATCCTCCTAAGAATCCTGTCAAACATACTGTATATGCAGATGCAAAGTTACCCTATACCAAGGTTTCACTCACGAGTCTGCAACCATGCAGAATAATTTTGAAGTAATGTACCAAGCTATATCCGACAGCCTCTATTTCCATTATCATTTATAAATCAAATAACCCTGATTTTTTTTATTAAAAGTTGTTTCACAGACACTGAACAAATATTTATATGAGAATCTCTGGAATTCATGAATTATGAATTTGGATGGTTTGAGGTTCCTGTCACACATGAATGGTCTGAGCCTGGAGGGCTTATTTTCTGGGTCTGACCTTTGTAGTTTTGTTTTAAAATAGGAAGCTGCATTCATTGTAGCCTATGGGGTTGCTTGTGCTGTTGCTTCTGACTGCCAGAGAGGCCCTTTAAACTTAGGCAAAGACCTTATCCAGCCTTCTAGGTGTACTTAGCACCCAGGCTGACAGGATGAAAATATGTTACCTGGTACTTCTTTTGTGGAAGAAAAGTGGAAAAAAATTGAGTGGTTGAGGCCAGACTCAATGGTGTTTTTCTTAAAAAGTGAGATGGTTTAAAAATAAGAAGTGGGATGACATGCCACTACGAGGTTCTGCACAGCATCTACTACATGGTATAACAGAGGTTCATACCTTGACCTCTGCTGCCACTGAAGTCCCTCTTTCTCACATACACTTACTTTCCTCTGATTTCCTACAGCTTGCTCTTTTTTTGGTGGAGGAAGAACACTGCAATCTGCAGCTGGGTTGAGAATAAGGATGGGCAAGAACATGGTTTTAATTAATTTGGGGTGAGAATTTACCAGACTTGATAAAAGACCTTGTATTCACAAAATGAACTTGGGATTAAAAACATTCAAGTGCAGGAAAAACTGAAACCGGCAGATTCATCTGTTAGTTGCAGCCCAGGCCTTTCTATGCCCTTAACTCTTAAAAGGTGTGGATTTAAATCTCTCTGTATTCTAGCATATTAGTACCTGAATTAGGATTGCTACCTTCCCCCCATTACCCAAAAGGCTCTGTATCTTTAACACTTATGTGGCAAGAAAGTGCTGTACATGGCCCTTTCCATGCTGGTAATAGCTATATCCATCGACTTTGACAGGCACCAATGGGAGAGAATTTTGGGTTACTTTCATTTGGAAGAATTTACCATAAACTCCTTCCTATTAGGGAGAGAAAGAACTTTATATTGAAAGAATATAAAGAAAGTAGGAAGCAAAACCAGCAGATTTCTTTTGGTGAAAAGTCCTCATGGTGCAGTGGTTAAATTAGAGTACTGCAGTGAAGACTGCTCACAACCTGAGTTCAATCCCAGGCTCAGGCAGTCAGCTTGAGATTGACTCAACCTTCCATCCTTCAGAGGTTGGTAAACTGAGTACCCAGCTCATGGAGGTAGGGACAATAGTTAATGTGCATTAAGTTGTAAACCACCCAGAGAGAGTTTTATGCATAATGTGGCGGTATATAAGAAGCATACTTTGCTTTTTTGCTTGGTGGGGGCTCCCATCTTTGCAGAGATTCTCGTACACATTAGTCTTTCCTCATTGGATTCCTAAGGGCTAGTTGAACCCAGTCCCCCAAACAGATAACCTTAGCTAGGCTCTGTAAGGTTCAGGCCAAAGCTCAGAGTAGATTCATCACCTCACTGATACTGGAGCCAACAGCCTCGCCTGACCAGTGGAGGATGGAAAGGAGGCTCTTTGCTTCCTCCAAGAGGGGACTGAAGCTGATGAGGATGTATGGTGTGCATGTGTGTCCCCAACTATCTGAGCTAGCTTTATAAGTGGCCCTTTGGAACAAAATGGTGGTGTATCTTCAGGATATCCAGCTGAACTTGTCAGGAATGTAACCAAAGACCTTCAGTATAAGGACGACCAGTCATTTATGGCTCCTCATTCAAGAGAGGCATTGACTCCCTGCTTTAGTATGTCCCGTACACACTGAGTAATTCTAAGTAATTATTATGTATAGGTCTGTACAATCTTATTGGAAATATTTATTGAAAATGGTAGGTCAGCACTTAGGTTGGAGGTACCGGCGGCTATGGGTGAAAAGCTCCCATACATCACTATGGTTTAATCTCTTTTTACAATAATCTCTCTCTCTCTCTTTTTTTAATATAATAGACTGGAGTGTATCGATCACAATCAAAGCCCTTCAAATTACACAGAAATTAAATGAAACTATTGGCACCTAGACATGCATCAATATGGCTCTTCCCAAATTATTTCATTAGCTCATCCATCATCCTGCCAAAAGTGAGGGGGGAAAAAAACCCTTATCGATCTCTTGGGGTTATTTACTGCTGTTTTATAGCAGGATGGAATTTTTGTTGCTGTTGCTATGCTTAGAATTCAATGTTATACATCAGTAGAATGCTGCTGAAGTCCAGCAGTTTTTCAAAGACTGTGGGTGGCTCTCAGTTCACAGGTAGCCTGCAGTCAAACCCAACTAAATTTTGTAGGCTGCAAGACTGTTGTTACCTGGAACTTCTTTTGTATGTGTGTTTCTTTTATACCTTGCCACTTTCTCTTTGTTGATCTCTCACTATTTTTATTTTTATTTGTTACTGATGTTGACCTGCTTTCTTGACAAAAGCAGACAAATAATTGATGGTGGAGTATGCCACAGGATGCTCCATAGCTCTCCTGTCCCTTTGGTGATAGTCTGTGACACATCCTGCAGGGGAGTCACTTAAAAGGAATTGGAAAATATGTCTGTGGGATTGACTACATTGACAAATAGTACAGGAATAGCTAGGGGATTAGCACGGATGGATGCATAATATTTTCTGTTGACTACATGACATACAGCTCAGTGTAAATCAGCCCAGACTTTTTCCCCTGTTGTTTGGCATAGTAAATTGCTCTAGAGTAGATCCATTGAATCAATGGGGAGTTGGTGAATTGACTCCTCTGTAAGGTCCATTGATTCAGAGGAGCCTGCTCCAACTGTGACTTACTATGCTCAAGTAAGTCACAGTTAGAATAAGCCAATTTGAATTTATGGAGGAGTAGACTCACCAAGTCCCCATTGATTCATTTGGCCTACTCTCATGTGATTTACTTGGCTAATCAACAGGATTTGGGCCAGTATGAGCTGAATTGGGTTGTTTTATGAATGACCAGATGGGGTTTGAAGCACATCTTGTGGCTGGTCCATACTGCTAGTAATTTGTACCTGTACCGTGAATATCAAGAGCTAGATCTATTGTACTTTTTGGGATTTTGGGTGCCAAATGAGCTGAAAACAAATTTTGCCAATATCTTTGCTAGGACCTCAGTTTCCTTGTTTCACAATGAATGTTTAGAATGTCTCTAGAAGAGAATTCAAAAGAACTTTCAGCTTCATTAGAACCAAATCCCCTCTTTTTACATTTTAAGGGAAACCACCATGATGGTGGTGGTTACTTGGCAGTTCCTTCCCACCTTCTTGCCACTGCTGTTTTGGTCTTTCCCTTCTTATATTTCTGCTAGGTACCTCACAGAAAGCTCACTGGTGACCTGCAATATGAAAGAGCTGAGAATAGCCTTCTTGTGATGTGCATATTTTGCTCTCACCATTACTCCCAGTCCCATGCAAAAATAAAATAAAATTTCCTTTGGTGTTTGGAGGGGAAGCCAGTTTGTTATTTTAAACTTAACATTAAGCCTATTTCACAGATACCCTTCTGTGATCTGTTCCCATGTCAATGATACTAATACTTGGGTTGGATCTAGATTGCCTGTGAGTAGAATTCTGCTCATGGAGCCACACTCCTGCTGAGGGAAATTGTCTCTCTATGTGTGTTTTGTGAACTCCTGTGTCTCCTGTAGTTCCCGATCATACATTTCAGAGGGTTGGGGAACCAGTGGAATAAGGTGTGTGTTGACAACAGAAGGTGCAGAGGGAAGGGAATCGGCTCCCTCTCCTCAAATTACTTTATCTTTTGCCTGCAACCAGAACCTCTGCTGTGTCTTAGTCCCTTTTGTGAATAACAGGAGCCCTTCAAGTCACAAAACAGATATCATGAATCGAACCCATTTTACAGAAGGTAAGTCGATAGCTCTTGTGTGCTCTCCATCCACACAGAATTCAGATGAAAGTGTGTACGGGTGGTAACAAAATATTGTACTTTCTGTCATTTGCTCCGCTTTTTTTTGGAGGGTTTTTTTAGCATTTTCTTTTGTAGGGAAAAGAATGGATTCTTTGGTTTCAGTTGAGTTCTCTTTCTATTCAACCCATTACTGGGATTTTAGGAAAATATTAATCATATCAAGAAAAATGTGGCATAAATGCGCAATGTACCTTTAATTGCTTCAGATCAGAACAATGTGCTCTTGCCAGAAAAATTAAATGCATCACATTTACAAAGCTGTTTATGCCATGGGTGAATTATTTAGAGTAGATTTCATTATAGCTATTAATATGTATGGCGTTGCTTCACAACATGAAACCGATCAGGTTTGGAATGGGTTCTTGTTATATTTTTCTGATGTTGCACAGGATTTTTTTAAAAGCAGGAAAATACATATTCTCAGTCAAATCTCAGAGCTTTTCCATGGGCTAAGTTCTTATTCCCAAGAAGCAATCACGCCTATGAAATTCAATTTGTATGCATGCAGCCCTTGTCACATCCCACTTGATACGGCAGACTTCCATTTTTGCTGCACAAACACTTGGAACTATTGTTTTGTTGAGCCTGATTATATGTCTGAGGCAGGGAAAAGAAAGACGTTGAGTAAAACTGGAATGGAGACAAAACAGGATGGATGATAAATTCAGAAGAAGAGACATAGGCCAGAATCCTGTTGTTGTTGTTTTTAACACGTTTAGGCAAAAATGCAGAAGTTGTGGTGGCTAACTGGAGCTGATTATCAAGGTTCTGGTTGAATGTGTGGTCCTATACTAAGCAAGCATGAGACTGGACACATAACTTGCACCTTGTTAATCAGTTTCAATTAGCTGCTGCAACACCTATGTTTTCAATAACACATTCTTCAAAAAAAAAAAAAAAAAAAAGCCCCAGGATTCCAGCCATATTTGGGCTCCAGATTTAGTCATATTTAGGGTAGATTTATTTTAATTTATGGGAGTTTTGTTAGGACTCTTCCAGATGTCTCCTTTGCATTGGTTAAAGTCATGGTCTCCTTGTGCAGTGATTTGGGTTTCCCCCCCAATACCCACATCATACTTGGCATTTCCTATTGAGATTCTGCCCCCCTTTTTTACTCTCCTCTTGATGCAGGCTCTTTTCCTGTTCTACTACACTCCATACTATTTTGGGGCCTTATGTAGCTGGACAGGAAATCATTCCAGACTTTTTGTCCTGGTTGGGTATTTCTTCAAAGTCCATAATACATCCTGTTAGAGCAGGGGTCAGGGAACTTTTTTACCTTTTACCCCCCAAAAATTTTATATACGCCGACATTACCCCCTTGATTTGAAAGGAAGGAAATGATACATTATTTGAATTCAAAATCTTATTGAATCTACACAGGCTGTGTACCGAACTAGCAGGACGTACCAAATTTAATAAAGATGTGCACTATTTTTGCTGGAACACATTGCACATCAGCCATGGGGTGGTATAGGGAGTAGTAAGGTGTCCAACGTGCCTAGCAAGTTGCATTACATTTTTGCTAGCTCGCAGAGGATTTAATCATCATCAATGGCTGCCAGAGTGGTGCTAGCAATGATGTGCTTGCTAGAGACAGGCGAGTTGGGGGGGGGGGCTTTTCCTACCACTTTCATCATTCTGTGTGTGGTGTGCAAAAAGGAACAAACCAGGCTAAAGGTAATGTCACCCACCCTGGTGCCACAGCCCAACATCAAAGGACTAGTGCACTATTTTTTTTTATCATCATCAATGGAAAACTCAGCAGTGGCCAGATGATTGGAAAAGATCAGTCTATATCCCAATCCCAAAGAAGGGCAGTGCCAAAGAATACTCCAACTACCGTACAATTGCACTCATTTCACACGCTAGCAAGGTTATGCTCAAAATCCTACAAGGTAGGCTTCAGCAGTATGTGGACCGAGAACTCCCAGAAGTACAAGCTGGATTTCAAAGGGGCAGAGGAACTAGAGACCAAATTGCTAACATGCGCTGGATTATGGAGAAAGCCAGAGAGTTCCAGAAAAACATCTACTTCTGCTTCATTGACTACGCAAAAGCCTTTGACTGTGTCGACCACAGCAAACTATGGCAAGTTCTTAAAGAAATGGGAGTGCCTGACCACCTGATCTATCCCCTGAGAAATCTATATGTGGGACAGGAAGCCACAGTTAGAACTGGATATGGAACATCTGATTGGTTCAAAATTGGGAAAGGAGTATGACAAGGCTGTATATTGTCCCCCTGCTTATTTAATTTATATGCAGAATACATCATGCAAAAGGCTGGACTGGAGGAATCCCAAACTGAAATTAAGATTGCCGGAAGAAATATCAACAACCTCAGATATGCAGATGATACCACTCTGATGGCAGAAACTGAGGAGGAATTAAAGAACCTCGTAATGAGGGTGAAAGAGGAGAGCACCAAAAATGGTCTGAAGCTCAACATCAAAAAAACTAAGATCATGGCCACTGATCCCATCACCTCCTGGCAAATGGAAGGGGAATATATGGAGGCAGTGACAGATTTTACTTTCTTGGGCTCCATGATCATTGCAGATGGTGACAGCAGCCACAAAATTAAAAGACGCCTGCTTCTTGGGAGGAAAGCGATGAGAAACCTAGACAGCATCTTAAAAAGCAGAGACATCACCTTGCCGACAAAGGTCCGCATAGTCAAAGCTATGGTTTTTCCTGTAGCGATGTATGGAAGTGAGAGCTGGACCATAAAGAAGGCTGACCGCCGAAGAATTGATGCTTTTGAATTGTGGTGCTGGAGGAGACACTTGAGAGTCCCCTGGATTGCAAGGAGAACAAACCCATCCATCCTGAAGGAAATCAACCCTGAGTGCTCACTGGAAGGACAGATAGTAAAGCTGAGGCTCCAATCCTTTGGCCATCTCATGAGAAGAGAACACTCCCTGGAAATGACCCTGATGTTGGGAAAGTGTGAAGGCAAGAGGAGAAGGGGACAACAGAGGATGAGATGGTTGGACAGTGTCATTGAAGCTACCAACATGAATTTGACCAAACTCCGGGAGGCAGTGGAAGACAGGAGGGCCTGGCGTGCTCTGGTCCATGGGGTCACGAAGAGTCGGACACGACTTAACAACTAAACAACAACAACATTTATAAAGCTTATTAAGTACATTGAAATCCTGGATTTTTTTCCTCCAAAGTAAACCACCCTCAGAAAAGCAGCTATATTTAGGAGTGCAGACTTTTAATACACATTTTATACACTACATAAAGTGTATACACACATTTCACTTATTTGAAATGTAGTGTTGGAAAAGAGTTTTACAGATAGCATGACTTGTCAGAGAGATAAGTAAAGCAAATTAAGTGTGGACTCTCACTAGAAGCTAAAATAACCAAACAAAGGGTATTGTACTACAGTGGCATCATGAGAAGACAAGCTCACTGGAAAAGGCAGCAATGCAGGAAAAAGTGCAATACAATAGGAAAAGAGGAAGAAGGCACATGAGATGGATTGACTCAATAAAGAAAGCCACAGTCTTTGTTTATAAGACCTTTTGTTTGGTGTTGCAGTCAAAGCAGAACCAGGAGCAGAGAGACAGGGATTCAGATTTGGGGAATAAACTATGATACTCTTGCCTGCTTTGGGGATGAGAAATACAGAAATGCAATTGCTACAGACTTCAGACATCTAGTCCCAGGTGTGTTGGTTATCTTTTACTAGGTGTTTGCTGTTAGCGAGACTCTTCTAAATATTCCTGTTCTGCCCAGTACAAATTCAGCGTCTAAACAGAATCTTGAAGTACTTGCTCTTCTCAGCAGAAACTGCAGAGCTAAATGCAGTGGAGATTAAATTTTGAAGGTTGCTTTTTTCATGGTTTTATGAAAGAGTCAAGTCTCTCTCTCTCTCTCTCTCTCTCTCTCTCTCTCACACACACACACACACACACCCTCCCTAA
Source organism: Intellagama lesueurii (assembly GCA_037013535.1). Lineage (NCBI taxonomy): Eukaryota > Metazoa > Chordata > Lepidosauria > Squamata > Agamidae > Intellagama > Intellagama lesueurii. The sequence continues at coordinate 119,201,681 of JBAJHW010000001.1, forward strand.
ATTTTCAATAATCAGTTGCTTCAGTTCAGTATGTCCGTTTCCTCTCATTACATTTAAACAAGCTTGATGAAACCACCCAGTCCCTCTCTCGCACCTTCCTGCCTTAATTGGAGCCTTCTCTCCTTGCAGTCACCTCCTTTTTTCATGGCTTTATGAAAGTCAGTCTCTCTCTCACATACACCCACCCTCCCTCCCTAAATTTTCTACAATCTTACCTTTAAACAAGCTTGATGAATCCACCCTTCCCTCTCTCAAACCTTCCTTCCCGCCTTATTCAGCTCCGGCGGAAGCAGTCATTCACAAGCCGGATTGACTGCCCCGGGCTGTTTTACAGCCGTAAACAATAAAGCCGGCTTATCTCCGATCTCTAAAAGAACTGATCTACAACTGCCGGAACTAAGGAAGGTAGCAGGGAGAGGTGGCTTACAGTTTGAGGTTCAGCTGCGGGGGTGGGGGGTAGTGCTGTGCTCATTACCCCCAGGATTTTCATTTTTACCCCATTTGGGGTAAATTACCCCTGTTCCCTGACCACTGTGTTAGAGTGTTCTGTGTGAATGTTCTATCTCCACACTCGTTTACATTCCATGATTTCTAGTTCTTCTTTTGCTACCACATTGTGCTCTTCGTTGTTTTTTTCCTGAGAATTCATATACAAATGTGTGATTATGTTTTTATTTCCTAAAATTGTGCAAGCAAGTCTATTATCTTTTTTTTTCAGATCATTTCTCTACCCACAAAATGTTTGCATCCACTGCTCCACAAATGCTCTGCATATCTTTCTTTAAAAAAAAATTAGCAAGTGTACATTAGTACTAAGGCACTTCCATGTTTGTTTGTTTTTTGTCATGTAATGCAGGCTGAATAGCTCAGTGGTTTAAGTATCTGGCTGTGGAACCACAGGTTGGGAGTTCAGCTCCTCACTGTGCCTCTTGGGAAAAGAGCCAGCCTGTGTGGCCTTGGGTGAGCTGCACAGTCCCAGGGTGCACCCAGAAGAAAGGAATGGTAAACCACTTCTGAGTACTCTCTACCTGGAAAACCCTGAAAAGGGTTGCCATAAGTCAGAAATGACTTGATGGCACATAATTATTATGTAATATTGTCCGTCCCCCCCGTGTTTCTTAGGAACAGTAGGAGCACCTTCTCAAAATGCTGCACAGCCATTAGTAGCTATGGACTGGTCCCCTGATTTCAGTCCCCCACAATGTGTAATTTAATGCTTTATGGCAAACACCAAAGTCCCACCCCACCCCGTCACTCCAAAATCTCTCTTGTTCCATTGTTGTGTTGCAGGCACAAACATTTCCTTCCCTTACTCCTACATCTTTTGTCCTGCATTTACTATTGCTATGAAAAAAGTGGCTCAGTTGGCCCTAATCTTAATGGTACTGCTCCATGTATATGCCAAATACATACAGTATATCACAGAAGTGAGTACACTCCCTCACATTTCATAAATATTTTAGTATATCTTTTCATGTGACAACACTGAAGAAATGACACTTGGCTAAAATGTAAAGCAGTGAGTATACAGCTTGTATAACAGTGTAAATGTGCTGTCCCCTCAAAATAACACAACACACAGCCATTAATGTCTAAACCGCTGGCAACAAACGTGAGTGAGGTACCTGGCAGAAATATAAGAAGGGAAAGACCAAAACAGCAGTGGCAAGAAGGTGGGAAGGAACTGTGATATACTGTATATATGCCAAATGGACATTGGTACGTAAGCATGGTGATTGGTACTAGTAGCAAGAGAGTTTAACACTAGTCTCATTGCAAAATATAGTAAAAAAATTAAAAAGTTTTAGGGATGACCTTGGGTAGCTTATATAGCATTATGCAACTGGTGCAGACATAAATTGTTAGAACAAGACATTTATAGCACCACAGAGGAAAGGAGGTGGATGGGGGGTGTTATTGTTCATTGCCTATTGACAGAAGTCTTTGCAATCTAATTTGCTCCCCCTCAAAGTTCTAGGGTAAACTATGGTATGTGAAAAACCTGTTTGTGTGTGTGTGTGCATAGCTAACCACAGAGAAGGTAGTGTTCACTGTTGGGTGGAGCTGCTTTTGAAGCATGAAGATACATACAGTTTCAGGACCACAGATGCCTTGTGACTGAGCTAGAAATGCCCCTCTCCCCCTTTCAGTCTGTGAGCCACACATGATCAGGAAACTGGTAATAAACATGGGCCCCACCAGAGATATTTAAGCCGATTCTACGGAAAACTTAGAACATTTAAATTCTTACCATTCACACTGCTGAGTACAATTTGATCAAGAAGGATTTTCAACCAACATGATTGGGGAGTGAGGTTTACTGTTCTCTTATGGTCTACTGGGGACAGTTTGGAAATTGTAGGAATGGTCACTAAACATGGGGAGATTTGTATTCGTATACAAATATGAATATCCCCAATGCAGCTGGACCGGACCGTCCAGTCACACATTTCAGCAGCAGTGTGGAGGGACTCATCCTCCCACCACCTGCCTGGAGTGGCCACTCAAGCAGGAAGAGAGCGGAGCTCCAGGCACCGTTGGTAGGACGAGTGGGACCAGCGCCGTGGCAAGACACACGAGTGGATGGTCTTATCCTGGGGGCCGGACCTCGTTAGGTTCAGTTGCATCAGGGATATTTGTATTCGTATACAGTTCAAATACAAATATTCCCATGTCTAATGGTCATCATTGGAGAGCAGTGCTGGTAGGGCACATGAGAAGTTAGTCTCTAATGTATTTCTGGAAGTGCCTTTAAGTGGGGAAAGGAATCCAGGGGATATTTTGGATTGGCCAGTTCATTAGTGGGAATGAACTCACTTTGGGGCCTGAATGATTAAGCTGCTTGACAGTTGTAGGACATGAGTGGATGGAACTCAGGAGGGCACCGGGGGAGGACAGAAGCTGGGTATTGGCACTATTGCAGGACTCAGGACAGGTCAGACTTACCTTCACCATTTTTGCCTTTACAGATCTCTTGTTCCTTTATAGGTATGGGTAAACTTATAGTCCTCATTTACCAAATCCACTGTGTCTTCTCCCATTAGAGTTGGATTTTTGGTCACAATGGATTTTGTAGTCTATCCTTGTAGTCTACACATGAGGCAACATCTGGAACAAGAGTTTATGCACACATTTAGAAATGGTGCATTGGGCCTTACAACTGAATTATGATCATATCTGATGTACACACACCTGGGATTATGGGAGAAGCCTTCAGAGTAGGCTTGAGTGTAATCAGCATATGTACTGTGCAGTGTACACCTGTTATAGAATATATAACCACAGGAGATCAAAATCATTTGTTACCTGTCCATAGTAATGTTTTTAGGACAAGATGAAAATTAATTATGGCTGTACATCTAGAAAAGTGCCATAATGATTTAGACATATAGATTGCTGTTGTTAACTTACAAATCAGACAAACTGTTTTTGTGTTTTTGATTTACTGGAAGTGTCTTTCATCTAATCTTGTAAGTCAGAATAACTCAGAACATATTAGATGGTAATAAACATTTACCAATAACAAAATGGCTCCTGACATGGAACTGCTTGGCATTTGATGACAAGAGAGGATTAACAAATACTGAGGTTTATCCTTCCTTGAGTTCATTAATAATAATTTGACTTGAGTATAACATGATTACCCTGAAACAGAAACTTTGTCTGAGCCTAAGCATTGGTTATGAGTTTAAGGTAAATCAAAGACAACCCTACTCCATCACAAAGAATTTACACTCATAAAATCTGGTGCCTGTCAAAGTGATAAATGGATTTTCTTGTTATCTTCCTGTCTGTATTGTTTTTCTAGTCAGATTCCTATCAAACACCAAGATTTTCTATCTGATTCCCAGACGAACGGTGTAAAAAATAGAAGTACAATTGTGTTCCATTTGATTCAGTTTTTCTGGAAAGAAAAAAAAAGGGGGGAGAACAAGATGCTTAGAAAATGCTATTTGATTTTGTTCTCCACTGAAACATTCTTGCAGCTACTCATGAAATTGGTCTAGCTGTATGTGTAATGTACGGATAATTATCTCATTGACATAGGGGACAAGTCATTTTCCGACAACCTCCTTGGCAGTTTAATCTCTGAAAGGGTAGGATGTTTTGGCCTGCAAGCTACAACCTTAGCCCAGAAAAGGCCTGTTCCATTGTTAATAAATAGCCATCAGAGGTAGAGGGGATTGTCCCATCCCTGGCCCCCTCTGTTTCTAGCTTTGTTGTTCTCCACATGAGTTGGGATGCCAAAGGTCGCATCTCACATGGAGAGTCCTCATGATTGCACAGACTTGCTTCTTCAAGGTTGGCACACACCATGTGTGGGAGAATGATGGAGCTGGGAAAGAGGCCCAGCTGGAGCAATTCCTGCTACCCATGGTCAGTATGTTTCATTTAATAATGACTGAATAGGGTTTCAGTCCCATCAGTTTCAGAACACAGAGTGTGTAGTGTGTAGTTCCACCAACCACTGCTGTGAAGATTGCAACTTAGCTTAGAGGCAGTAGGGAAACCTGAGGATAATAGCATATGACATCAGTGCTTCCTGCTAATCATAATGTCCCTGCATTCCAGCCCTGTCCACTCACAGTCCATTACAACATTGTGTGTTTGTGTGTGTGTGTAAAAAAGGAACATTCAGCTTGCTCAATTTTGATTCTGCTGATGTCTAAAATTTTATGTAAATAGTAGTTTTGCCTTTTGCTTTATGTAGTTTTTTGTACTGGAAGGACTAGATTCCATTATATTGGGAACAGCAACCTCTTTGATGCCTACATCACCGTATTACTCCTATTGCAGCCTGTGTTGGTCTTTATGAAGACAGTATTGTTGTGTGTTTATTACCCCTTCTGCCAAAAGATACTAGTCTTACAAAAGCAACATTCCTCAAGGAAGAAGCAAAGTATGAAGAAGAAAAAAGTGTGTTGTTTGAAATGATGTAATTGTGCAGTTATCAAACATAGGAGTCAACAACTGACATGTTTAATGGAGAAAGGAAATCTCAACAATTCCATTTACCTGCATATTTCATGTGCCATTTTGATTGTGGTGGAACTAAATGGCCATATCCGCAGAAAAACACAACATTGGGTTTTCTGCATCCACGTCTAAAGACTTAATAAAGTCCTGCATTGAGAGGGAGGAGGGTCTCATGCCACGGTACACATAGCACCAGGGCAATGTGACGTAGTAGTTAAAATACTGGTCTAGGGCTCTGATTCAGGAGATAATGGTTGAAATCCACACTCAGACGTGAAACTAACTTGATGACCTTGGGACAGCCAGACAGCCTGACCTCCATGACTGGGTTGTTCTGAAGATAAACTGGGGAGGAGGGGAACAACTTATGTCACCTTGAATGACTCTGTGTACACCAAAGAGGGTTGTAAGTCAAATTAGCAAATTAAATCTATTCTCATCAGTCCTTCTTTTAACAGTCTTAGCTGGTGAGAGCAGACAGGGTCAGAGACGAAATGAGGTCTCCTAAAAAAGAAGAAGAGGGGCATCGTTATGCTTGTGGAACCCAGGACTTCTGCAGAAATACCAACAAAGGAGAGCCGAGCATGCTCAGTAGCCACTTAATGATAAATACCAGTTGGGAAACAAAACTATGGAATGGAGAAGGCTGTAATAGCGGGTTGTGGTGGGAGTCAAGAATACATGTTGTGGAAGCCTGCTGCTTACCAGCATAAAATTACTTATCTGCTGAGGTGCTACAGAACCTCTTTGCCTTTTTAGATCAAACAGACACTGCTGTTTTTAGTCTCAGCCCTAACTGTCCCCCCCAAAAGAGAGAGAGAGAGAGAGAAGGATGTTCCTTAAGTTAAATATTGCTGATCTGAAGAAGAAAGAAGGGGGAAATTGGATTACACATTCTATTGACATTCGGGTTAGCAAAGCATAAAAATATGTGTCAGGCTTATGCTATTAATATTAATAATAATAATAATACCAATGAAAGCTTTGCAAGGCTTTGTGTTAATCTTACATTATTTGCCTCCCAGCAGCATAATGAAGATCCTGCATATTTAATAAGGGAACCAAAGGAAGCTAAATTGAATGAACAATACATGGGGAAAAAGGAAGGGACACCCAATGAATTGAGGAAATAGGGATCTCCTCACACTGCAAGTGGTATTTTTACATGAGTTCGTGTGCCACTGCGACTTGAAAGTGTGAGAATACAGAAGACACGTTCTAAGGTGTAAATCCCTTTTTTTCTCTTCAAAGGGATTATATTGAAAAGGTCATACTTCTACATACAAAATGCTGCAGTGGTTATACATGATCTGCTTGTGATTTGGAATAAGCACTTGAATACCACCAGACAGGAAGAGTCTGTAGGCTCTAATTTTAAAATTATAATAATAAAGTCTGTGATTTGCTAGGCAAAGGTAAGGCACACCTTGCCGTGCAAAAGCAGTTCAGTGAAGCATAAGAGAAGGTCTGCAGAGGAGAGCTGTGGAGGTATGGTAGCATTAAAATGTCTCTAGTGTGACATGAAGAAGTAGATGATTCTTTACTTCCTCCATTTGTGTTGGCCTTTGCAGCTGCTTTAGCTGAAGCCAGGATTACAAAGCAAGGTTAAAAGCATTATGGGATAACCAAGGTTTTCTGTCACCTAGTTTAGGAAGTTACCATGCCCAATATCTTACTGAGCTGCTGTTGAGTGGAAAATCTCGCCAACATAGTAAAGTGGCTTTGTACTATAGCATTGTCATGGTGCAAACCACAGTGTCCATGAGGAAAGCCCATCCTCCACTCATACTAGTGACAACACTTGTGCCAGAAACATGATCTACCCATTACTAGGCTGGTGGGACTTTCAGCTCAGCAGAAGCTCAACAGGATACTGGCCCATGGAAGGAAGCCTGGCATATCATCACAGAGGTTCTGTCTGGGGGGGGGGGATTTTACAAAAACCCTCTCAGATAATGAGAAGAGTGATGTGACCTGACTTTTCCTGAAATACCTCTGGTATTACCTAGATTGTCTCCTTCATGTCTTGTTAGTTTTGAAGTCTCAATCTTGGCTTGCCTTTTTAATCTTGCCTGTTATTAGCATATTTTGCTCTCCATACAAAACTTATTAAACTAATCTCTTGATCTGCAAGTGCATTTCTGTACAAGTGTTGTATCCCCTTGCCAGCTGATCTAAACCTTTTTTTAGGTTTATATTTAGGTTTAGAGCAGTGCTTCCCAACCTTGGGTCCCCAGATGTTCATGGACTACAGATCCCAGAAATCTTGACCAGCACAGCTAATGATGAAGGCTTTTGGGAGTTTTAGTCCTAGAACATCTGGTGACCCATGGTTTGGAACCATTGTAATATAGAGACAGAAATGCACAGCAAAAAAGTGCATAAAATAATAATTTTGCTGTCCCTCCCTCCTTCTCTTTCTTTCTTTGCCAAAACTAGGTATCAGTGGCTTTCATAGGATCCTCATTAGCTCTACCTGTGATTGCTGAGGGAGTAGTGAGAAAAATGGCCCTTATTTGCATAATTTATGTACCATTCTGCATAAGGGACCTCTAGAACTTGGACTGGTGAAAGTTTTGATCCCTCATCAAGTATGTGCCTGAATATGTAAGGGCTAAACCAGTTAAAAGTGCAGAACCATGCATGCTGGTGGCCCTGCCCATCCAGCCCTTCAGTCCTTGCCTTCATCATGCTGAGTTGCAAGGCCTCAAGAGGTATCCTACATTTGTTCATTTCGTCATGAGCTGAACACTCCAGGACACTGGAGATCCTTATAAATAAGGTCCTGAGTTGTGCAGCGCATTGTATTCATGACTTCACACTTCCCCTACTCGATGCAGAAAGGTCAGATGGGCACCAGCACACAGTGGAGCACACATTGACTTTCTCCACCTTACACCTGTAGCGTTCCCCTTTATTATGTCAATGGTTCATGTTTGGTTATGTTAATTGTTCATGCATATTCATGTTGCTGAGAGGCAGAGCCGAGAGAGAGGGTATAAGAGGCGGACCCTGGGAGTGTGTGAGGGGGGGTGTCAGATAGTCAGAGAGAGGGAGTAGAGTGAGAGAGTGGAGAAGGAGTGGAGTTTGGGGAAATCTGAGGAGTGATTAGAATTAGGAGTGTATTATCAAATAGAAGATTGTTATTAATAATAAATTTACCTAAAGAAGATATTCATGAATTACTATCAATTTCTGTAATCAATAAAAACGTTATATTTAAAATACACTGAAGTGTGGACATGCATCATCTTCCTGAAGTAATGGTGATTTAGTGATCACCTGGTGGCAGCAGTGGAAAAGAGGGGATTGTTTGCCTTCGTGTGCTCTGAGTCTTGACGGTCAAGCAAGGGGCACAAGGGTGAACGCCACAACACCATTTACATATTTAAGCAAATACCTGAAGAAGACTAAGGAAACTAGAGGCTTTAGCTCTTCCTGATGCTCCTGGTCAACCATAATAGTCATTCCTCAACAAAGGAATCAGGAGGTTACAAAGTCTTAGAAGTAAAAAGGGATAGCACAGCACATCAATTGCTTAGTGAGGTGGTAAACTATCTGAAAAAGCTTACTTCCCAGGAAGACAGAGCTTTTTCAAGCACAAAGACAACCCAAGGAAGAGCAAGTGCCTCTTTAAATTCCATTTTCACTTCAGCCAAAATTTTCTTTCTTTCTTTTTCATTCAAGTGGAAGCCTAGAGTCAACTGGACAAAACCAGTCAATCTGCTTTACCTTGTGTCACAGACATTCCTTTTAACAAGAACATACTGTCCTGGATCAGTAAATCTCTAAAACAATATTAATTGAAAATCCAGTTCCAAATACATCAAAAGTTGTTTATTATTCTTAAAGTATATATTTTCCTTAATGTTATTACATCTGTTTGTTCTGAGGAAAATAGAATCATTATATTGAAATTCTGCTACTTTAAAACATTTTGGGTTGTTATCATCTCTGCAGTCCTCATAGAAGTAATGCCAATCAGGTAAGCATTTGAACACTGACATTACTGTAGTGCAGTTACGTTCATTAGGTGCATGGAAACAAAAAGCTTCCATAACATTTCTTAGAATCTTCCAGACAATCCACCAGTCCCTACAATTCACAAACCTCACAATTTACATTTCACATTTAGTGGCATTTCTGGACACCACATTTTAAGAAGAATGACAATGAACTGGAACAAGTTCAGAGGAAGGCAACAAGAATGATCTGGGGACTGGAAACCAAGCCCTATGAGGAAAGACTGAAAGAACTGGGCATGTTTAGCCTTGAGGAAAAAAGATTTAGGGGAGATGTAATAGCACTTTTCAAATACTTGCAAGATAGTCATAGAGTGGAAGGGCAGGATCATCCCAGAATGCACAACACATAATAATGGGCTCAAGTTATAGTTAGTCAGATTTTGGCTGAATATCAAGAAAAGCACATTAGCTGTTAGAACAGTATGACAATGGAACCAATTATCTTAGCACTCTGATACTGGAGGCGGAAAATTGGACAACGATTTTGTCAGATCTACCTAGATTTGGATGTCTGCATTGAGCAGGAGTTTGGTCTTGATTGCCTTATAGGCCCCTTCCAACCCAACTATTCTATGATTTTATGATTTATTACTGGATGAGAAGAAAAGCATAACAAGATTGACCCTGTATTCCTCAAATTTGAAATTTCACCCTGACATAATGAAAATTTTCTAATCTCGTCAAACAAAAAAAGGTTGAACCTTGACTGCCTGTATATTCAATCACCCCAAAAGTTTGCATCCTGGGAATGTGAACTCCACCCATGGGGCACTCTTGCTTGTTGTAAAAATGCTGGTTCAGTTCCTCTGGCAGCTTCAACGTTTTGCAACACCTGAAAGAGGGAGAGGAATTTATCACACGGACACAGAAATATAGAATATAATTAAGAGTCCGGTTTATTTGATCTGCAGATCAGGAATGAATATGGGTAGCAATCCAAATCAATTTGTTTCCCCCCAAACTAGTTTTTGGAGAGCTTATAAAGGCTGATAGTTAAGTTGCATTAAGCAAGTAAATGTTTGTACATAAAGTGTCAATCAGAATGGACAAACTGATTGGTTTTGAAATCCATCCTTTGTGTTTGTCGTGTTCATCACCAAGGCCAAATAAGCATTATGACATTGTCTAATTGTTTGTATTACATTAGGTCTCTATATTTTCTCCTGGTGCCCTGTGGTCACAGCCTTGCCTTTAGAATGCCCACTGTTCTTCTTATCTCGCCTTGTTTACTCATGGGTTACAAGGACTGAAATCAACCATGGGTCAGGGAATATTTAACTCTAGAATATAGCACACTTTTTAAGCATATGCAGGCATTTGCCTTAAGAAAGATGCGAAGTACTATAAAGTCAGACATGTAAGACTATAAAATTCTGTAACATGCTGGAGAAAGGTTAGGGTAAGATTGTTTTTGCCTATTTACATCAATGACACTAGTATCACAATACTTATTTTTCATGTAGGATAAGGCTGAACCAAATTTTTGTGGGGTTTGAAGAAGCCTGGGAGAGTGCATGGTGGCTGCAATGTTTTTTAGATGAATGCTAGAAAACTCAGTTTAAAAATAAGGCAAATTTCAACGTAAGTGCAAGTGACTGGCTCAGATTCTCTTGTACAGTTATGCTGGGATATCACAGTCTAACTTCAGAAGGTGAAGTATCTTAAGTTATGAAATCACTGTGGACATCACCTGCTGCATACTGGTAATATCTACAGTGATTTCTTAATTTGGGGCAATTTGCCTCAAAAGCTATGGCATTTGCCTAGCTACACATGAGGATTTGGGCCAGTGAATGGTTTCCTGCCTGTTGTACAAACAAAGCTCTTCCTGACACACTCAGAGCAGTGTACTTTTTATTGACAACATTAATCCATTGCCATACATCATTAATCACAGTAGGTACTCTGAACATTGGAGGAGGAGGGGTGCTTTAGCTCTGCCTTCTCTGAGATCTCACCCAGTGCTATCCTCATGTGGACAGTGGCTTTGCAAGCAGTCTGTGGAGACTTTCTGTAAAATCTGGGAACCTGGAAGATCAGCATTCTGGTTTGTATGGAACACTTCCCCAGATAGAGGACCCTGTTTTGTTCACTAGGGTGGAGAAAAATTAGAGCATTCACTGTGTTTGCATGTGTGTTTCATGTCTGATTGGGATGTAGTGAAATCAGGATGCTGTGTTGATATTTCAGGGAGACAGTGGGTATCAGGATCTGTTAGATAATTTCTATTAACAGAGGAGTGCCTGTTGAATGTTGTTCCTACATACAGCTTTCCCCAGCTACAGAACCATCCATCTTATTTCTGATGTGGAAAGCTTGATAGTTTGCCTTTAAATAGGTGGTGGTGGGGGGGGCACCACTCTTTCTTTTTGCTTTCATTTTAAAGTCAGCACCTGCTGGAGAGGCCTTCTCACCCTTTCACTAATCCCAAGGAACCTGGCAGGAGATGTAAAATGCAAGTTATCTGTAAGAGCGTGTTCAATGAAATGTCAAGACGCTCACTTGTTTCTCAGCAGTTATTGACCTACCAGGTAAGAGGGAATGTTTTCCACTTTCCTCTCTCCTTTTTTTATAACAGAGACAGGGTAGTTTTAGTTTTCTGCCTCACAGATATAATAATGAACTGTCAATTAGGTGCTCGAATGCATTGGGAGATGTGTAAAACCTCACAAGCATGGTTGCTTGGCAAATTAAGAATTCATTTGACGTTCTTCAGCATTCCTACAGGTGCTTAAGAACACAAGTCTAATTAGCCAAGATGGCTGAGGGCCAGCTGAGCTGATATGCTAGGTTCCATGAAATTGTGTTGAATTGAAGCCCCTCCCAGCCTAGGGATGTAGAAAATTACATACTTATGCTCTTGGTCGGGCATCACTTTGTGCCAGTATAGTGCCTATGTGTCCCTTGCAGCAGTTTGGATCCAGTGTAACACATCTCTTTCCTTTTCCTTACCCCTTTTTGTATTTCTGCTGGTGGATTGTAGCCAGCAGATCACTGAGAAGGTTCTGCCAGCACAAAGACAGTTCTACTAGTACTAGAAACTCCTTCCTTTTGCTAACCTGCAGTGGTTGGGATATTTTTCCGTTTGGGAGACACTGTCCGGATGCTGTCCTCTACACACTTCCTTGCAGGTATGTCCCTCTAAACTCAGCAGATCTTAATCCTGAATTGGCACAAATAGGATTGCACTGTAACCCAACTCACAGACGGGGCATGATGGCAACTCCTAAAGTTTAGCCTAGGATTCAGAAGAAGAAGAAAAGAGTTGCTGAATTAAAAAAAAAAGGCAGAAAATACTCAACACAAATTTTAAAATGTTAATTTAAAGACAACCGGCAAAATACAATAAATATATTAATCATCATCTTCATTATCATCTTAGAACTGCAGAGCTGAAAGGGATCCTATGGATCATGGAATCCAGCCCCTATCAAGGAGGCACAGTGGGAAACTGAACCCCCAACCTCTGGCTTTGCAGCCAGATACTAAAGCCATTAATAATTAGATAAGTCCATGAATTATTATTTGGGGTCAAGATGGGATTTGTTCTTTCCTAGATAACAATTTTGGTTGATTTTGGCCTACAGGAAAGTCTGTGCATCTTTCTCATGTTTGGAAGTAACAATTATTTGTCAATAAATATTTTGCTCTGTAACTGCTATTACCTTAACAGATCCATCAGGGTGGTGGATTCTTGGCTGACTCCATTCCTAGATGGATACTTGTAATTTGCCAGTCCAGGTTCCCTTGCATTCTATATTCACTTCACCTTCCTCTTGTTCTGCAGTTCATACTTTGAGAGGAAGAGACTTGTATGTATGGTAGGCATGCCTAGAAGAGAAAGAAAGAGAGAGATTGAGAGAGAGTGTGTGAGAGAGAGAAAGGCAAAAAGATGCCCAGACAAGAGCTCAGAGCATTATTTTTTAATACCTGCTGGAATGTCTCTCCTACCAAATAGCTACCCAGTCCGCTCCTTGCACTCTTTACTATTAAAAACTGTAACACTGAAGGAGGCCAAGAAAGTCATCACTTGAAACCAAGTGTTTTATATTGCGGCCCCCTCATTTATGAAGTAAAGTGCTACTTGAGGTGTACCAGGCCCCCACCCTCCCAGTTAAAAAAAAAAAACTCTTAAAAACAGCATTTTTAAAAACTGCCTTTTATTAATGTCCTCCTTTTGAGGACCTATGTATTAAATCTGATTTATATTGGTTTTGGTGACCTATGTTGCATTTTATTGTATTTATTGCTCTGCATTGTATTGTTTACTTGTTTGCTAATTGTTTTTAATTTATTGGATTATTTATGTTTATGTATAGGCTGTTAACCACTCAGAGAGTACACATTACACTTTTGGGCAATAAATAAATAAATAAATACTATGTTACTTGCTATTTTAGGGCAATCAGATGAATGTTACATTACCATTCCTCTGGTCACAACATTGATTCATTGTGTTGTGCATTAATGCCATGTTGCACTGCTGTTACAGGGAGTTTTTGTGGTGTAGTGGATAGAGGGTCTAACAGGGAGTCAGGAGATCTGGGTTCAGATCCCTGCTCAGCCTAGGAAACTTGGATGAAAATGGTAAGCTACTCCTTGACCATTTCTCATGTCTCGAAAACCCACTGAGGGTCATAATAAGTCAGGAGTGACTAGACAACTCATAGTAACAATTGTGGTTACAAGTAGGCAAATATATATAGAAATATATTCTTGAGCTCCCTGTAACAGCTAATTTTGATAATGCACCTTGAAAACACAAAAAGACAAAAAGAAGCTGTGCTTCTGTTTCTACTTAGGACCGTTCAGAGAATAGAATAACACTAGAAAAATCTCTGACAAAATGCCTCTAAAATACTTTAAAATGCTATTTGAAAATGAGTTTGGAGTGTAACTGGAAAATATTATACTAAAGTAACTTTGTAACTTCTCCTTGGCCATAAGCCTATAACAGTTTGTGTAAGACATGTGTAACTTTATGTTGCTACTTGTGAATAATTGAGGTGTAATGGCACATCCTAGTTTTGCAGTTTGACACATGACTTGGCTCATGCTTCAGATCTGCCTTGATACCCCATCAATTAGTGGCAGTTAGCCGCTTTGAGTTGTGCATACCTTATATGCTTATCTATAGGGTTCTGACCACTAACTTCCTTTTGCATTGTGACATAGGAATCTGGTAGTGGAATTTAGTTCCACCTTTGTTAACTCCCAAAATTAACCAGTTGCAGATTACTTGTTACTAGTTGCTTCCCAGCTCTGGGCCCAGACATTGTAGGTTAGTCAATTGTCTCATATTGTTTCCTGTTAAGGCAGGAACCCCTGTCATCTTCCTCCTGGTAGAGGAAGAGTGGCATGCATGCCAGCAGAGTGTATACTTTTAAGGGGCATTTTAGAGACATTTTGACAGAGATTTTTCTGGTGTCATTCCACTCTTTTAACAGTTGCAAGGAACAAGGGAAACAGGGTTTTGCTTTGTTTTCTGTGTTTTTTTAAGGTGGAACAACAAATGGCAATCCTTTCCCTATGGTCATTGTCCACAGCACCTCTATGCAGTGACAGGTCATGACTTGGTCAGGGAATGCAACCACAACATTTCGGGGTGAGGTGCCTCTCCTCCCAGTCCACAAGCTATTGATGTACCTATATGAACCAGGTTATTTTTGCACTTGAGGCAGAAAATTCCTACTTACTGACCTTGATTGTGAGAATATAATGCTAATATAACTTGTGGTAACACTGAAAATCTGCTGCCTATGACAGCCTTCTCACTCTATGTAATGGTACACTGATCAGCCCTGTATGTGGTTTTATCTAGAATAAAAGAGAGCTACTGCAGCAGTATAAGCAAGCCACTGTGAAAAGAAGTATTGTTTTTACCACACAGCTCACAGCACTCTACCTCAGCAATCTGATTCCTGCCTTTCTTGGCATAACTTTCTTCAGTCTTCTTGAGGTCATCTGCTTGTCCTGCCATGGCACTAGGTAGCTGGCAACCCAAAAGGTTCTGTTTCATCCCAGAAGACCCATAAATAAATTTTTACCCAAGAGCAAAGGCTATTGAAATGATATGAGTTCTCCAAAACCCGCCTGTATTGGATTGTGCTAAACCTGGCCTTACTGAAATGGAAAGACACAGAAGCAGTTCCTGAAGTATAAAGCCTAGGCCCTCTGTGCCATGCTCATGCTTTTAAAAAGAGCTCTTTACAAACTGGAGAGAAGAAAACCCCATGTCACCTATTTCTAATCATTGCCCATGAAAAACTGTGTCACATAGAGTTACATAAGGGCTAGAGATTCCTTGTGAAGTATTTTTGCTTACCCAGGTATCTGAGAGTTCAGTAGATCTCATTGAGTAATCTCTTCAAGTTCTCCACCTCCTTATGTTACTGAAATATAGCAAACTATAGTGCTTTGGATTTTTGGCATTTGGTTCTCAGCAGGAGAGACACAGCAGGCTGCTCGGTTTTATTTATTCTTTTATGTTCTCCTCTAAGAAATGGCTTTTCTGGAAGTGATGATTTAGGGCTTGCAATTCCTGCTAAATTCTGCAGAAGCATCAGAGAATGAGAATTCTCCTAAAGCAAAGCAAAAGGAAGTGTGTGTGTGTGTGTGTGTGTGGGGTGGTCATGGTGTTTTTTCCCCCCCTAAAAGCAAGAAGGGATTCAGTGAAAGCAAGGCAAAAAAGCCTGCCCACTCAAGGCCAAAACAGACACAACAGGCATTTTTGCAATTAGGAAGTGATAACGTGACATCCCTCTAAGGACACTCCTTCAAAGATGCCCTGCTTGCAACATCAACATGCTGACAGAACCCACTGTTTCTTCCCGATGACCAATCACCCAGCAAAAGCAAGCTGATTTGCAATTTGGGAAGCTCTGTAAGACACAAGAAGATAATCACAAGGCTGTACTGCTTAAGGCTGTGACTACATACATGGTCAACTACCATGGGATTTGCTCCACTTATAAAATGGGTAAATTTGAAGTATTTTTTACTGACTGCATGACACAAAGGCTGATTTGAATCGCTCCAACCCTTTTTGTTCCCAACGTGCTTTTTCCCTCTGCCACTGAGGGGGCTTCTACATTTTTAAGCCGGAAGAATTTGAACAGGCTTTTTCTGATGTGATTAGCTGTGATACTTTTTTGTAAAGACAGGAGGCATGTCTGTAGGCAGTGTTTCAATGATGTAGGCAATTGGGACATGATGTTTACAGGACTGGGACAAACAAACCCCACATTATTTCCTCTCTCCCCCCCACATCTTCACCTAAGGTTGTTTTTAAAATGTTTTTTTAAATTTCTTACATAGCTCATTGTGCCACTTTATCACTGGGTTATTATCATTATTCCCCATATTTAGGCCCCTGTCAGATTGGCAGAAGTGGGACCAGAGGAAGGAAGGAAGGAAGGAAGGAAGGAAGGAAGGAAGGAAGGAAGGAAGGAAGGAAGGAAGGAAGGAAGGAAGGAAGGAAGGAAGGAAGAGGGGCAGTGGGCTGGAATGCAAATTGCATTACATCCAGTATGAACAGTGAACTCTTGAATCAATCCACGGCCCCTATGTGAGCACTGACTGTCATTTCAAATGCAATGTAGGCTGAAAATTAAATCTGATTCAGCTTTCTAGTGTATTCACAGTATAAGTCAGCACTCCTCAGCACACTAGAATTTACTCCCTATGACTAGTGTAGTGAAACAGGATTCACAAGTTTGGAATGATGGGACATTTTGATAAACAGGGATGATGACATCATCAGCTACCCCTCTTTGCCCTCCTTGCTATATCTGAGCTTAGCTGCAATCCTCAAAATACTGTGAGAATAGATTTTCCTAGAAGTAATATGATCTTGTGAGTTGTCCTTACTACTACAAGATATGTTTTGATGTTAAGGTCTTGAACAAGCTGTAAAGTTCAATTGGTTTTACACACGACATGCTGCTGGTGGGACTGAAGAACTGCTAGAACTGGCTGGCTGATAGGAATCTACACAGCTGCACCAATTTTCTGGGCCCTTCTTGGAGATGAGGTTATGAAGAATGCCATGATGAGCCTTTGGACTTCACAGTTTCTCATTATTCCACTACTTTTTCCCTCTGTTCCAAGGTTGTGAAATATTTGTATCAGACCCTGGAAGGCTGACATTGATTATTCTCCCCTTGGAGAGAATAATCTTTTGCTGCTGTGTTTTTTGTAGTCTGTTATGATAAATTATGCATACAGAAACTAAGTCAAAGTTGATTTAAGAGGCTTTCTTAACAGGAGTCCAGAAGAACAGCCTCTGTCACCACCTTGGCTAAGTATTCTTCCTGCTAAAAGTGCACTCTTTCTCTGGATGCTTTGGTATTTGTCTTGCACTGTTTTCCTCCCACACCCTGAGAACACTGAGATCACATGGCTATCAGCATCAAATATGGTCACAATGGGTGCTGTTACCAAACTGGCCAGATTTGCAGAACACCCCTGTAGAGTCTCATTATGCCTACATATGTCTGTGAATGGCACAGGTTTAACTGGAAAACTTGTCGGGTGAAGGACAAGTAGAGGTTAAATACAGTGGCAGAGAAGAAATAGTCTCTGGTCTAAAAGGAGCCAAGCCTCAAGAGGAAATGGCTGCTATATAGCTCTAAATGACTCCCATCAGAATTATATGGAAAACAGACATGGGGACGAATATAAAAATGAATCAGGATATTCGTTAAATATCCCTGATTTGTCAGATATTCATTGCTACGTATTCTTTGGGTGCAGAGACCCCAATGAATATGAAGCAATGAATAAAACTCTTTTATATTTGTCCCTTCATTCCCTATCTGCTTATGCCCTCGCGGATCAGCTGTTCCTGAAGGGAATCCCACCCCTGGGGCTGGGGGATGGCTTGGTTCCCCTTTCCTTCTCTTTCTATGCCTGCACGGCATAAAAGAGGAGGGAAGGGATCAAAGGGAGCCCCAGCCGCTGAGGGATCGCTTTGATCCCTGCTTTCCCCTTCTTGCTAAGCCCCGGGAGGGGGGCTTACCAAAAGGAGGGGGAAAGCATGGATCAAAGCGTGGCAGGATCGCTTTGATCCCTGCTTTCCTCCTTCTTTTGCTAAACCCCCGGGGGGCTTAGCAAGTGGAGGGGGAAAGGAGGGATCAAAGCGCTGCGGGGTCCCTGCTTTCCCTCTCCTTTTGCTAAGCCCCACCGGGATGTGGTAGGGGGGAAAGGAATATTGTCTAGAGGTCTGGGAAAACAAATATCCTAGAATGGTCTGCCAATCTTCTTCCCCTTTGTCATATTCCAGGCCCATGGTTTCAGGTGGGCAAAAATAAAGATCATGGACAGAACAAGATAGATGGCTAACAAGGGATGAGATCCCTAGTTAGCCTGACAAGAAACCCTATACAAAGATATATAGCAGCCATATTAGGGGTTCAGGTTCAGTTCAGTTCCAGTTCAGGGTGAATCTTCTTGCTGTGTCTCTGCCTGAACCCTCCAGCTGATCCTGCCAACTGGAGTTCCAACACTACGCAGCTCCAAGACAGTCTAACGAGACTAAGGAGAGGAAATCCTTGTCACACTTATCTGTCTTCTGGGAGTATTTCACCACACATTGTTGGCTCCCAAATCTACCCTCACGTTCATGTGTGTGTGTGTGTGTGTGTGTGTGTGTGTGTAACTTAGGGAAAGATGCTTCCATTGAAATTCTCAGCTCTGCAAGGCTGCTTCTTTTGAGCTGTATTTCCCCACGTTAGTTATGTACTTCATTGTGAATCTGCTATATTTTTAATTCTTTTGCATTCAATAAAATTCCCCTTCAGCTCAATATTTTGTCAAGATGCACTATTGCCATAGTTCAAAGATCTCTTAAGGGTGTGTCTCTGAACATGCATGAATGCACACCTCTGCTCTGGGAGCACACCTGGTGACAGTGCAACCATATCATGTATGGGAATGAATATATGCAAGAAGCTGGCAGAAGACTGAAAAACCCAGCATTTTAAGTTAGCAGGAAAAAAAATCAAGAGATCCCCAAGAGGCAAGAGGCATTGAGGGCAGGTGCAGTAGGAAATCAATGGGTCTCTAGATGCAGTTGAGTTCCAACACCCATCAGTCCCAGTTAGCATGGCCAATGGGCAAGAATGGTAAGAATCATCGTCCAAGGATATCTGGAGGGCCACAAGTACAATGGGCGGGGTGAGCAACATGTGACCCTCCCAGAGCCCTAATGTGTATACCAGCAACCCCATCCCATTTTAAGTATTTTTGGAAAAACAATGTGGTTCAAAAAGGCTCCTTGTGGCATTTTAAAAGTGTTTTGAGGCCTCCCGTATCCAATTGAATTAAAAAAAAAAAATTGACTACTATGACCTTTTCAGTTTTTTTTAAAAAATCTCAATTTTTGTAAGAAAAAAACTTGGGTTTTTGGAGGTCATGAGAGGAGATGTGCGCCCCCCCCCCCCCACAGTGATGCACATGTTTGGCTCCAGCCCTTTGAAGTCTGTCCAACTCTGCATTAAGGTGTCAGATTCACTTGTGAGGAACTGGGCAGACCAGTTTATTTATGTTGCCTACCTTCATTTTTCAGGACCCAGTTTACTGTGGTAATTTGTCCGAGCCATTCGTGATGATAGTGGACTATCACTGCAAACTTTTCTCATGAGTGGTGGCGTGCAACGTTGCCAACAAGGCAAATGAGGCACTTCTCATGTGCATGAAAGGGAAATGGACCAACCAAAGGAAGACTTGGAATATTAACAGACCCTGAATTACTTAAGGAGCCTTATGAAGAGAGGCAAGAGATAAGCTGGGGAAGGAATTTCCAGTTCCCTTCGTATTTTATGCAGTGCGTCTGGAGGTTCACGAGTGAATTAGATGAAGCAGAGGGAAGAGCTACTCTGGCGGGCTTGTCTTCTTATATATGCTGCTTCTGGCTCCCTGACTCTTACAGGTTTTAAAAAAGCAAACTGCACTAGAAATGTTAAAAATACCTTACAAAAAAAGAGTCTGACCTTCAGAAGAAGGTTGATTTCCTCTCAGATTTCAGTTTTTTGGAAAGAAAGCTATACATGAGGGTGTCTTGTTTTAACTGAACCTGCTCACCTGTCACTATTAATTCCTGGCACACGTGCATCTTTGTATCTAAGGGTACAATGCCACATTCCTTGCAAGCAGGGTTCACGTGGGTATTTCTACCTGACAAGTCACACTGGGCTAGCCTGTCTTTCCCATCAAAACTGGAAATGTAACAGCTCCAATGCTTCCCAGCAGGCATGGAATGCAGCAATCATGTGTCCATTTGAATCTCTCCTATTTGGCAGGGAGGGGGACTTTTGGGTGGCAAAGGAGGTAGAGAAAAAGGCAAAGGGAAATAAAAGCAAAGCCATTCTCCTCAGTCTGTAGATATGGAGAGTGACATGGAGGAATAGATAAGCTGGGAAAACTGGAACACCACAGGGAAATTCACCTACACTCAGAGAGTGGCTTACCAGTTTAATGTACCTGCTTTTATTTTTTTAGAGCTCCTCCATGTGGAATGAGTAGGAAATGCAGGTGTGGCAAAAGAGCCTCGTGGCGCAGTGGTTAAACCGCTGTACTGCAGCCAAAACTGTGCTCATGACCTGGGGTTCAATCCCAGGTAGCCGGCTCAAGGTTGACTCAGCCTTCTATCCTTCCGAGGTCGGTAAAATGAGTACCCAGCTCACTGGGGGGGGGGGCAATGTGTAGCCTGCATAATTAACTTGTAAACCGCCCAGAGAGTGCTTGAAGCACTATGGGGCGGTATATAAGCAGCACACTTTGCTTTGCTTTGTGTGTGTGAGAGAGGCTGTTAGCCGGTGGCACAGGTCAACCTCAGTGCCTTCCACAATCCCTTCAAGTGCCAGTCTGAGAAAGATGTCCTGCACCCACATAGTTCCCAAGATGGGATGAGTCCTCAGTGGGGGCTGCTTCAGAGGCTGCATAGGACCCAGGAGTCCCCAAAGGAGGGGAAATGGAAAAAAAAACATTTGGGAGGGATGGAAAGGGGCAATATAAAAAGAGAAGAGGCAACTGCTGAGGGGGAGGAAAGCAAAGAGGAAGAGAAGGGGAAGGACATTTGGGTCCATGCTGTCAAGTGGCAGAAGGGCCTCTCCTATTATGGGTACAGTGGTCTTACCAAGGAGAGTCTTTCCATGTTTGTGAGCACCCAGTGGACCCACTGAGGTTGGGCAAGAGGTCTGCTAGACAAGCCTGATGTTGAATCTCTTGTGGGGTGGACTGGACCCCTTCTGACGATGCCCAACTCCCCTGTGCTAACCCCAACTCCAGCCAACCAAACAAAGGATGCTGGAGGAGACAGGGCCAATTCAAGAGGCTGGGGCAGTTTGAACAGGACTGCGCTAAGGAAGAATGTGAGAGGGAGCAAGGACACTAAAAGACTGGAGGTGAATAAAAATGCATTGATAAAATCGTCAGCTGTTGTGAGATAGATAGATAGATAGATAGATAGATAGATAGATAGATAGATAGATAGATAGATAGATAGATAGATAGATATAAAAATGAGAGAGAGAACATAAAGACAAGCGCTTTTGGTTGTTGTAGGGTTTTTGGGCTGTCTGACCGTGTTTTTGAGGTTTTTCTTCCTAACGTTTTGCCAGTCTCTGTGGCCGGCATCTTCAGAGGACAGGAGTCAGAACTCTGTCTGTGCTCTGGTGCAGTTTTGTGGGATAGTTGAGTATTTATAGCTGTGGGATCAGCTTTTTGTCCTTTTCAGGAGATTGGGTGATTATGGTGATCAGCGTGGTTTTTTTTGTGGGTGTATTGTTGTGATAAGGGGGAGAGATGATCTGTCAGTGTGATTGATGGGTGTCATTAGCTGGTCTTTTGTGTGCAGTAATCACTGGTCCTTGTGGCTTGGTAGAGTTCATTGACCTTTTGCAGGCTGTGTTTTTCAGTGCTGGGAGCCAGGCTTTGTTGAGTTTTAGACTTTCTTCTTTTTTGTTGAAGCTCTGCTGGTGTTTGTGGATTTCAATGGCTTTCCTGTGCAGTCTAACATAATGATTGCTGGTGTTGTCCAGTACTTCTGTGTTTTGAAATAGAATTTCATGTCCAGCTTGTTACAGGGCATGTTCAGCTACTGCCGATTTTTCCGGTTGTTTTAGTCTGCAGTGTCTCTCATGTTCTTTGATTCTGGTGTGGATGCTGCATTTTGTGGTTCCAATATATATACCCAATAAAATTCCAGTGGAAGACATCATTGCCAATGTGGAATCAGCATTATATCATCTTCTAGAAGAAAAAGCAGAAGAAATAAGAAGTGAAGTGACAAAGATCCTACGAAAAGCAAAAACTCTAAACAGCAACATAACAAAAAAGGAGAGAAATGCTATCAAGTCCCTGAACTCAGATCCTGACATCATCATTCTGCCAGCAGACAAAGGCAACGCCACAGTAATCATGCAAACAGAAGAATACAAGGACAAAATCAGGGAACTTCTAGACCCCACCACCTACAGAAAACTGAAACGGGACCCAACCAACAAAATCACAAAACAAACAAACATGCTGATCAGGAGTTCCTCCCTGCACCCCAACATCCTTCAACGAATCTGTAAGACAGAAGCTCTCCCACCAAGACTATACGGACTCCCCAAAATCCACAAAGACTCAATCCCACTCAGGCCCATTGTAAGTGCCATCGGCTCCCCAACATATGAATTAGCAAAATGCCTAGCCACCCTCCTACAGACCCACGTTGGATAAACCTCATCCTACATCAAAGACTCAGGACATTTCATAAACAAGATCAGCACCCTAAAACTCAACCACAGGGACAGACTGATCAGCTTTGACATAGTATCCCTATTAACCAAGGTACTGATAAAGGACACTCTGACACTCATCCAGCAGATCTTTCCAGAAGACATCGAGGCCCTTTTCCAGCACTGCCTAACGACCAGCTACTTTCAGTGGGATAATGAGTTCTATGAACAGACAGATGGAGTGGCCATGGGGAGCCCCCTCAGCCCAGTTATAGCAAACTTCTACATGGAACATTTCAAAAAACAGGCCCTGGCTTCGACACCATTCACACTCACAGTCTGGTTCTGATATGTGGATGACACCTTCACAATTTGGAACCACGGTGAAGAAAAACTGAAAGAATTTCTAAACCATCTCAATAGCATCCACCCAAATATACAATTCACCATGGAAAAGAAATAGAGGGCCAACTCCCTTTCTTAGATGTCATGGTCATACGCAAACCTGACCTCCTATTGGGACACAAGGTCTACAGAAAACCCACCCACACAGACCAGTACCTACTCAAAAACCCCAACCACCACCCACAGCAAAAAAGAGGCATAATCAAAACACTGGTAGACCGTGCAAATCGGAACTGTGAAGCTCAATTTCTCAGCACCGAACTCAACCATCTGAATTGGGCCCTACAGGCAAATGGATACTCCAAAAATGAAATCACAAGAGCCATCAAACCAAGAAAACAACACCAAACTGAAGAGGAAAAACAGCCACCCAGAAATAAAGTATTTCTGCCATACATCAAAGGGGTCATGGACCGCATGGGGAAACTTTTGAAAAAACACAACCTACAAACAGAATTCAGGCCCACCACAAAAATACAACAAATGTTACGGTCAGCAAAGGACAAAAGGGACCCCCTCACCACTGCAGGAGCATACCGGATACCTTGCAGTTGTGGCCAGGTATATATTGGAACCACAAAACGCAGCATCCACACCAGAATCAAAGAACATGAGAGACACTGCAGACTAAAACAACCAGAAAAATCGGCAGTAGCTGAACATACCCTGTAACAAGCTGGACATGAAATTCTATTTCAAAATACTGAAGTACTGGACAACACCAGCAATCATTATGTTAGACTGCACAGGGAAGTCATTAAAAGGGGAGTCAAGGTGGCTCACAATATTAAAAAGAATAAAATTAGAAACACAATAAGTTATATCTTAAACACAAAGTATAAAACAGATTAAAATACATTGAATGATTAAAAACATGTAAAATGTTAAAAACTACATAAGAAAAAAATGGCATTTAGGGACTCAGTCACAATTGTTAAAAGCCTGTCTGAAATGGGGGGCGGGGGCCTTCAGCTGTTGGCAGAGGAATAAAAGGGAGAGGGTCAGCCTGATCTCCTGAGGGAGAACATTCCATAACCTGTGAGCAGCCATAGAGATGGTCCTCTCTCGTGTCCCCATCAACTGTGCCTGCACTGGCAAATGGGGCCAAGAGGAGGACCTCCCCTGACAATCTTAAGCACCAAGAAGGCTTGCGATTATTTATTTATTTATTTATTTATTTATTTATTTACCGCCCATCTCACCAGTCACTACTCTGGGTCTTGTACAACAAAAATATGAAACATACATTATATATGGGAAGATACGGTCCTTCTTTCATTTATACTCAAAGTAATTGCCTCAGTCAAGAGTAAGACTCATCGATTTTTAATTTCACAGTGGTGACTTGTGCATAAAGTAGCCATTGCAGATGCCACACTACTTCTGTGTCACCTCTGTTAGCTCAGTCACAGCAGCAAAGTCAGTCACATGTGGATCATTAGCGGCTGAGTGACAAAATGACGAGGAACCCAGTGTCCTACATAAGATGTGTCAACTGGCTCCAAGACAGTATGCAAAACATGTACTTGGCAAGAAAAGATACACAAGCTAGAAGGTACACTGTTGGTAGCAAAGTGTATTGGATTCTCATTAGGGACTCAAAGTTGGTAAATAACAAGCATGTTAATATTTCAGAGTGTGTGGGAAGAGTAAGACTTACATTCAGTGGAAAACTCTTACAACCTACTGTGGATTAAATTTATAATGGAAATATAATTAAAGAAAAAGAATTACCTACTGCCCATGACTGGTTTCCATATGTTTGAAATGTGCCTGCGGTTGTTCTGTTATCTTGGGAACTAATCTTTTGCCTGAAACCTTGAAATATGGTGTTTGTTCAGGGTTCACAGAGAGAATTCTGGATATGCAAAAAAAAAAGCCTTGTGCTTCATTACTTCGCAATGCGCCGGAGAAACAGCGCACTGCATAATAAATCTGTGACATCTTGAAAACCTAACCCAGGCCTTGGAAGGCTCGGTAGCATGTGTCATGCTCTTCCAAGAGACTCATTCATTAGAAAGAGGGAGCAGAGCAAATGGGCGCGAAAAGCAGCCCTGCTCTGCAGTACCTCTCCCTCTCTCTCGCCGTCTCCCCATATATATTTCATACCGCATTTCAAATGGCAGCAACTGATTGCTTTGCCTTTCTAGGCAGGTGGTCTCTGGAGAAAGCAAGGAACGCAGAGAGAAGTTTTCAGAAAGAGCCGCCAGATTGCAATCGTTAGCTCGGCACAATTCCCCTTCCAAAGTGTCACTGTAAGCAAGAAAGAACAACAAAAGACAAAGAAAACAAAATTGAGCTCAGGGCTGGAGTGTTCCTGTTATCTTTCAGATACCGCTCACAGTTATCTCTCCTGACACACCTGCTCTGTATACATGCCTCTTCTCACCCTGGCCTTTGCTTTCTGCCTGTCTTCATTACAGTGGTGAAATATCATTCCTCTTCTGCCTCTATAACCCAAGTTGCAGTCGCCGAGAATGTTCTGGGGCTAAATTAGCCAAGTTGTTTGTACGGTTGTCCTGGGGGTGACCCAGCTACTCAAACTAATAAGACACATTTCTTATGGCAGCTCCTTGCACTCAGCGCATACCAGCAAACAATTTATCTGTCTAAATTGCAATGATGTATTTGTAGGGGGGTAATAACACAAAGGCGAAATTAATTCCTTTAGGAGTTTTCCTTTTGGCTGAGATTGGGCAAGGCTGGATAAATAGGTTTCCTGTCGACCCTTCTTAGTTGGGCCAATGATTTAAATCTTAGAGAGCTCAATAACATTCCCTCCCTCCCTCCTTCCCTCTTTTTGCCAGCTGTTCAACTGAAGTAATTTCATCGCTCTAATCAATTTAGTTAGATATGTGCCCATGTGCAAGTTTTGATCTTAGCCAAAAGTGAAGCAAATTCAGGAAAGGAATTTGGTAACAGGAGACTGTTATGTTGATGATGGAGTTGGAGTCAAAAAGGATGATGTCTTTAATCCAGCCCTGCAAAATCTGTGACCCAACATGCTTTGGCAGTCTGAGCAGGCAGCAAATGTGGGGCCATTTATCAAGAGCTTGTGAGAGGTAGGATGTGGGTGGTTTTTTGTTTTTGTTTGTTTGTTTGTTTGGTATGTTTCATTATCCCAATGTAATTTTAGGGTGTCCTTTCTGCTAGAATTACTCGTAATTGCCAGGTATAATGTACTTGTCTCCCTCTCCCCACCCCACACACTGTCAGATCACAATAGAAAGGTCAATCTATGGGGCTCTTCTAGTATAGGTTCCCAAAGTGGTCTATATGGACCCCCAGGGGTCGATTTCGACTTGCAGGGGGTCCACGTCAGAGAGTGAAAAAATTGGGAGTGCAAGTTTAGACTTGTATCAAAGCTTTGCAGGGGGCAGGGGGTCTACGGAAAACAAATAAGTCGGCAAGTGGTCTACGGGGCAAAAAAGTTTGGGAATCTGTTGAGTCACCAGACATTCTTGAACGGCAACTCCCAAAGTCCTGGCCAGCACAACTAGTGGTGAAGGCTTCTGGGGTTTTTAGTCCAAGAACATCTGGGGACCCAAGGCTGAACCACTGCTCTGGGTGGTGACTCTGGTCCTGCTGCATTAGCTCCACACATACTACAGCAGTGGCTGGTACACAGCAGCTGTCATTTCTTTCCAGTATTTTTTAAAGTTTCTTCTTGCCCCCTCTCTTCTGATTCTGCTGATGGAAGCATTTAAACTCTTCAATTTAGTTCATTTTGTACTGGGTCTGGAAACAAATTAGAAGCAAATATGGGTGAGAGAGGAGTAAAACTTGGAAAAGTTGATTTGGCTCTCCAGATGTTTTGGGGTGCAGGCCCACAAACCAATATTATGGGCCATGTCAGTTCATGTAATTGCAAACTATAATGTAAAGAATCACCCACACAAACTTTACTCTTTCATTCAACAGGGATCTGCATGTGTTTTTGAAGGGTGGTCATTTAGATTAACTTTTAAACAAACACATTTTCTTTCAGTGCAACATTATAGCACTTATACCATACTCTTTTCTTAATGATCACTCGAGCTACGTGATTCTAAAACTCAAAACAGGATGATGAGTTGAAGACCACTGAGTAGAGATTTGAACCAAGAACTCTGTAACCCAAGCCCAACACTCTATACCCGGTGCTCTTTACCTACAGCACATTGTCAGGGTAAAAGGTGTAGACTGGGTACACGTAAGAGGTCAGAAACAGGGATTAGAAGAGGTAAACCATTTTTATGGTTACACCATTTGGCAATATCATAAGCGGAGGCAATGTGCTGGGTCACATGGACTCCGCTCTAGTATGGGTTTTGCTCATTGGTCAGGATTGCTCACTCTCATGGTCCAACTGGCTACTCCCTTCAGGTGATGCCTTTTCTGTAGCTTGGCTCATGTCTGTAGCTTCACTGAACTTTCTGAAGAGCGATGAAACTAAGTCATAAACTGAATGGTGCAGGAAGGAGAGAAGGACTTCTGGTCAGGGCAGCAGCAGTTGCAGAGTGGCAACTGTTTTATGTCTAATTTTTCCTTCCTCCCCCCCCCCCCAGCTGCCAGGAAGAAGCCCCAGGTTTTGATAAGCCACAGGAAAGGGAGGGAAGGAGGGACTTTAAAAGGAAAGTGAACACATTTGTGTTGGGCTCCTTCTTAAAAGGACACTGCAGACAGCCTTCTCCATTGCTACCAACTGGGCATCTTTCTTGGTTTTAATTCTCTTTCCCCCATGACACATGAATGCTGGCTTCGCCATGAGGGAATGATGGGGGAGTAGCACTCCAACCTGCTAATGTTTCTGGACCATTTGCTTCACACTCTGGTCATTTTGGAAATGCACAAAGACCCCGATCTGGTCCATATCTATCCATTGTTTTGAAGATAATGCATATCCTTAATCAGAACCCAGGAAACTGCCTCATACTCACTTAGATTGGCCCATCTAACCTAATATTACCAGTACTGACTGGCAGGAGCTTCCGGGGTGTCATACAGGATTTTTTACTTGCTCTGTCTGGCAATGCAGAGAGAGAATGAATCTGGCCACTCCCTTAATAGTTTGGAACAGCCTTTCCTAGCCTGGCACCATTCAAAAGTGTTTTTGTATCATTCCAGCTTTTGGGCCTGCTAGGAGTGAAAGGAGGTTCAATCCAGCACATGTAGAGGGCAGAAGTTTGGGGAAGACTGGTTTGGAATAATGAAGCACCAACTGTGGCTTCTTCTCTGAGGATAAAATCTGAAGCCATGGCAGGTCAATGCCATTTGCGATCATGCAGTGGTCCCTTCAGCATATGCCTTCCTTTAAGACAGATGTGCCCCACATTGTGTTCTCTTGTCTTCTTGTATTCCTGGGGAGAGTGGAGTAATTCAGGGTTAGCGTGACAGCAAATCATTTTACCTGTGTATGTGTCACACGCCGTGGTGAAGAAAAGTACGTACTAATCATTTTAATCTACATTTAAACAAAGGGATCAGGGAAGAGTAAGAGAATGAGCCGTACCATTTGAAATGTCAAAAGCATTAACACAGACTCATTTGAGACTGAGTGCTAATTTATATTTATTAGCGAGGCACACAGTGTGGCAGAAGCAGGTGACAAGCACTGAGAGGTGAAAGTGCAGCAAATTATTTGTTACCGTAAAAAATGTGGCAAAAACATGAGAAGCCACTTTCTGGTTTGCGCATCAAGCTCAGGGAAGCATGAGTGCCTGTATAGAAAGCATTTGGATGTTATTTGGAAATGCCTTCCTAAACACGCTCCTCTGATACTGAGGCAGATGCAACTCGCTGCTTGTGAAATGCTCTGAAGTGATAAACTAGTCTTTGATAGCTGTGAGTTGAACAAGATTTTTGTGAATTTTATATAAGCCTTTAGACCAGTGGTTCCCAACCTTGGGTCTCCAGATGTTCTTGGACTACAACTCCCAGAAACCCTGGCCAACACAGCTAGTGGAGAAGGCTTCTGGACATTTTCGGCAAAGAACATCTGAGGACCCAAGGTTAGGAGCTACTGCTTTAGAAGAAGCGCAGTTGATAATTTAGCAGCTGCTTCCCTGCTCTGTATGGAACCATGTCAGAGATGATTACAGAGTTGCACAAAATAAAGGTTAAATCTACCTCATGTCAAGTCCCCATTTCCTCTGCATAAAAATCAAACTGTTGAGGATTAAAAGAAATCTGGCCGGGGGGGGGGGTCCCACAAATCTCACTTTTTTGTTCTTCATCGTCACATTTGACCCCAACCACACACCAAAATAAAAATAAGCAATGCATTCCAGATTGTGACAGCTATAAATTAGACCACATTTTATTTTACCCTCATAAAGTTTTTTTCCCCCTTCAGGGTGTTTAAATGGCAATTCTTGGTATATTAAAGCCCCCCTTCCTCGATAAAGTGAAATACAACTTTGCCCATTCCTTTTATTGCAAATTTGTTTATCTCTATGAGGAATGGGGGACTCTTTTGCCAAGATCATTAATTTTATGATGCTTGTGTTTCCAAAGAAGTGCTATTTTGGTTGTTCTATTAATGCCGAGCTATGCCCGGGCTATAAAGCTTAAACTTTAAGTGTGTTTACTATTCTACTCCAAATATAATTCATGGCTCAGAACAGATCTTTATGTCAGGTGTTCATATATTCTCCTGTGGTTGCATCTGAGAGATATATATTTTCTTTTTCTCCAGTGAATCTGCATACAACTCTAGGTATCTGACTTTATACGTCTTGCCCAATGAAGGTGACACAGAATAAAAAAAACAGGGAGGGGCAGGACGTGTGATGCATGGTAGGAGGCTTTTGTCTGTCTGGAAAATGTCTTGCAGTTCCTTGATACAGATGGGCTAGCACCACTTTTTGGGTGCCTCCAGAAGCGTGGCAGTTTGATCCCCAGAGGCAAATTCAAACAACAAGATAGCCACTGGGGTGTCTTGGCTACAATGATGAATTAGGGAAGACTGAAACGCAAGTTGCTGCACAGCATGCCACACAGGTCGAGGTAAATCACTGTCTCTCAATCTACTCTGCAAGGTTCTGAGAATGAAATGAAAACGGCAGAAGTTCCTTTCTTATACTAAGCAGCAACTAGAATACCACAGCCAAAATCTTATTGGTGTTTTCAGAGGGAATGTGTAACTTGTCATGGCTAACTGCAGCTGTTTGACAGGGTGCCGGACACATGAACATTGCATGCCCGGTCACATACCCAACCACTCACTTGGCAAGTGTCCTGCCATCTTGCCTGTTAGCTGCAATTAGTAGCCATGAGAGCATACATAATCTCTCTGCAAGCGCTAGTAGGATTCTGGCACACAAATAAATAATAAATAGATTCACTGAGATTCCTGGAAGTAGGATGTAATCACTGACTTTCACAGTGGCTTCAATGCATGGTGCCACTGACTGACTCAGTTAGGTGCATGCCACAGGAAGCATGGTTCAGGGTCAAATTAGATGCTATGCTAATTCCATATCTTGCAGAGGTGCTCCCAGAAGTGCTGAAAGAAACCTCTTTACAATGGTTTTCCTCAGCTCTGTATTTTACATTAAGTGTGCCTTGTTGTGATTGGTTATTGGAAGGCAAATATGGGCTTAATTTGCCAGTCTGATTGCTGAGAGACATATATCTGGTGGGAAATACAGTTGTGGGAGAGAAAACAAGTTTATTTAGGGAAGACGCATTCAACTTAACAGCTGAAATCCAACAGTAACTTACAGCTAGAGTACGGTCATTGAATCAGAGTAGTGTTGGAGAATTAACTCCTCTATAAGTTCCATTGGTTCAACAGGCCTACTCTAGTTGTGACTCACAACTGAATTTCAGCCATAATCTACTTTGACTCTGAATCGATATTTCTGTTAGGGTGCTGAAACATCTGTATTAAAGATTCCCTAGCTCCCATCAATGCCTACAACAGTAAATCAGAGATTTAGGTTTTAAAGAGAAGTTTTTTCTCAGCGGATGGTAGAATTCTTGAGTCAAAGAGTTTCTTTCATTTAGAAACCAGGCAAACATATTTGCTTATTTGAAGTCTTTTTACATCACTCTTGTGAAAAGCTAAAATGACCTCTCAGACTGTTTAGATACAATGAATAAAACAAGAGAGGCTTTGCCTGCAGGGTTACAGTCTGGGAGACAGGACAGGAAAGGGGAAAGGGATGGGAGGAAAATAAAAAATAGAGAGAAAGGAAAAAGCAGACCAGTTGTTATGATAACAACGTTATCGTAGTAGCCAGTTGGAATGGAAACCAAACGGAGCTGGTTTCTCAGCAGAGCCAGTGGAGTGACTCTTCATCCCAGTTTTAACTCTGTTCCAGCTTCAGGAAATGGCAGCTGCTAGAGGACAGCTGGGAGACAGAAGGAAGAAATGGAGAGTGAAAACCCCAAAAGAATTAGTGGACAGCAAAGAGGCTACTGCTAGATAATATAGCAGTACTTCCATTTTCATATGGCCAGGAGATGGACAATATTACTGTCATCTTTATATTACAGCAACACGTAGCCATGTTCTAAGGAAAACGCAGCATGATATATATTCTGTCTATACCTGTGAGAACTTTCTAGAAAATTAAACACCAGCAGGGTCCCCAATTTAGTTGCCTCTTCCCTATGGAACACTTAGCATAATGTTTAATTCGGTCTGTCCATGTGCTAGTTGGGTTTCAGGCTCATGGGTCCCATGAATCACCAGCAAATAGCTCACCACAGCTTGTTCTACTTGCCTGGAAATTAATAAGGTATCTAGTGTATTCGGGAGGCAGTGGAAGACAGGAGGGCCTGGTGTGCTCTGGTTCATGGGGTCACGAAGAGTCGGACACGACTAAACAACAAAAAGTGTATTCTAGAGGCACAGCAGGGAAGAGACATTGTGCTCTTTCTCTGGCATTCTCCAAAGCCAGTCTTAGCTATGAGCATATTGCCTGAACATTAGGTTCACTAGGGTAGATTTGGTTTTGATGATTTTAAAACCACAGCAAACAATCCCATCAATGTACCTAGTCAATATAATCAACTCTTTGAGGTATTCAATTCTTCAAAAAACCTCCAGTTTATGAATGTGGGATATTATGCTTCTGTACCCACAATATCATGCCCATGTTGCGAGCAGGAAAAAGGATGCCACGTTTTACATAGCAAAGGCCAGTGTGAATCTTAACAACACCAATGCCACCAGTCAAGATGGGCTACAGGACACCCTCTTCTGCTCATTGCTATTTACAAAGTAACAACACACAGGGGAAAATCCCAGAAGCTGACTCATTTTTTCCATCAGTTAACCACTTTTCACCCAAACACAAAGCTATTGTCAAGTCTGTTTTTCAACAAGTATGACTTTCTGCTACATCTGTGCCAGATTTGATGCTGATCCGAGGTCCAGTTTCATAGTTATAATTTTTTGTTTGGGGCACCCCTATTTTTTGAGTTGGCTTACAGAATGTGGAATGTTGCTTCCACACAATATATATTGCTGCATGCTTGTACAGCAATAATATAAAGCAAACAAGATTGGTCCCTGTTTGAAAGCACACATAGAAAAGCAGGAGACAAGTGTAACAATAGATAATGCTAGTAAAGGACATTATTGTTGCTTATTTTTGATGTCTCTCCAGGAAACGAACTTGGGAAGGACCTAACCTGAGACTGTTGCTTGAAAAATACAGGTTTTGAAGAGAGATATGAAAGAAGGGAGCTATGATATGTGGGCAAAAGAAAAAAGTAAAATGGATTTCCTACTTACATCCTTCCTGGTTTGCTTATTTCATTTATAGGTATCTTCCTTCAAAAAGCTCAAGGCAAAAATTGGCATCTTCAGTGTCACACCATTCACAGATATCTCTCTGTATTCTCACTGTGGGTAGAACATGTATTGAGACACAACTGAAGCCAAGACCATAACAACTGATGGTTTCACAGTGACGGACTACTACCTTGGACCCTCCCCACATCCCAGACAGAATAAATCATATTAAACTGTCCGTGTTATTCTTCTCTTGACATTGTTCTTCTCTAGTTCTCTTGAAAGGTTAATTATGAAGATTCTCTGGGGCCAGCATAATGCTTTCCTCAGTTCCCAAACTGAGTTTAACTACTAGCATAAAATAGGTGGGAGATAAAAAGGGCTGTTTTTCATTTTCATTTGAAAGGTCAAGTCCATATAATTATTCATGACTGAGTAAATAGTATTTTATAGAACATGACCAGAAGGACTATAAACAAGAGTCTGTCTGGTTCAGAACTCAGTGGTTCTAATCCAAATAAAAGTCACAGTTAAGTCTCATTGAAATAGGACTGAAATTAGAGATGAGCACTGGCTCCCAGACTCAGTCACTGTCCAAATTAGGCCACACACAGTTTGGTACCCAAGTTGACTTCTGCCTTTTTGGAAACACTTGAGTCTAATCCTTGTCATGGTCCATGCCAGTATTTGTGGTCTTTCTGGATTTTTTTTGGGGGGGGGGGGGACCTACATACACACAGAGGGGGAGGGGGAGTCCTAGTAGTGTAACTAAGTTTTTAAAATACAGGAGAGGAAAGCAAATTGTTGAATGCAAAGCAATATGCTGTACACCAATGGACCTCCTTCATTTTGTATTGCAACTTTTTTTTTAAAGCAGAGACTGGCTGCTAAAGCCTGGTGACCTTATTCAAGAACCCTTTGTGGCTGACGTGTACATTTGAGGTCTTGGCCTTAATTTTTTGGGGGGGGTGAAACCTGGGTCTCCTCCTCCTATGCAGGATCAGTATCTTCTGTATAAGGTTGACACTGGAGAAGAAGCCAGTGAGTTGGACCTCTTCTCTTCCCTCCTGTGTTAAGCAAATGTATGAAAAACTGCTCTGCAAAGGTTGCAGTGATCTGCAGATAGCCCGGTAGGCTCACCATGTATCTGTGGTTGAAGCACATTAGGACAAAAAGCCTATTCCCTGGTGAAGAATTGTTCAGATAACTATCCTGAGAAAAGTGCCCTGTAACTTCACCATAATGAGCCCTTAGAAAGATGCAAAAGGGAGAGAACAATATAGAGGGCAGCTGTGATGCACAGTATTGTGGAGTGACCATTGGGGAAGGAAGTAGCATAAACTCTAATATCACAATAATAAAACTGTCCATAAAATTGCAAAGAGATGAACCCAAAGGCCTTCTGCTCACTAAGGCCATAAACTTGTGTTTGTTTGTAGCAGAGGGTACAGGTTGAGTGAAGCCCCTTTATAGCAGTGTTCAAGGAGGTAGCCACATTTGCCTGGTTCAGCACAAACAAAGCAGAACATAATTCACACACACACACACACACACACACACACACACACACACACACACACACACGTATTCTGATGCCTCTGTGACCAATGCATTTATCTCAGTATAAGTTTTGTGAGTTACCATCCCCTTTTTTCCGGGCCACCAGTTTGCATAAAGTGGGTGTGGGTGGGGATGGGGGATGGAGAATGGAACCAAGAGGAATGGGAGGCCCCTTTACGGTATGAAGCAGCTACAGCCACTTCTTTATCATTCTGCTTGTGGAAAACGTTTTAATTTGCCTGCCTTCTAAATAAGTCAGTGGGCAAAGTAAAGGCTTCAGGAGAGGAAAGTGGAATGAATGTTTCTGTAAAAGCATTTCTGCTACCTCAGTACCACTGTATGGATGCGGGTCTATTTTCAGTGAACCAGGCAGGCTAAAAAAGTCTTATTTAATAGCGCTCTGAAGATTTTTCTGGAGAGACTTATAACCTTCATAAAGCTAAAGAAGGACAAACTCTGTTGCTTTAAAACCCCTGTAGGAATTGATCATTTTTTATTCTCTTTCCCCACCCCAGGCAGTTGTAGTAAATCCCTTTTCCTTCGTAAGGTACTCAGATAAACCTTTCCTCTGTACCTGAAATAGATAGACGTATGGATAATAGATAGGCGAATAGATAAATAACCAAACAAATCTACTGTAGGTATTGATAATGGGGCCTCGTATTTAAAAGCACCATGCCATTTTACAGTCTTATTATTGCTCTAAGGGCTGGTTGTCGCAAAATGTATTGCTCTCCATGCAGGGTAGCAAAAAGGAGATGCCATGTTCATGTGGACAGATCCAGTTCATAGATTGAATGGTTGAGTTCTCACATCAGCAGCACTGTCTGCTCATTTGTTATCCTTTTAAATGTACAGTTGCAGGAAAACTGCTTCTCTCACCACCTTGTACAGGTGAAATGCTGTACTAGGATTACTTCATACAAATCTGTAAGGTGCCTGGTGGTGTTCAGATGGGTCAACCTACAATCTCATCATCCCCAATAAGTCTGTGACCCAAACAAAATCAAGCCTCCCCCCCCCACCCCCAATTCTGAAAGAAACAGATTGAACTGAACATTTCCACGGAGACTTAAACTTTTCTACCTCTTCTGAATTGTGCCCATGTTATGTTTTTGTACGTCGCATAGGTACACATGAAGTGCCATCTAGTCAGAACTGACTTATAGTGACCCTGTCTTGCCAAGCCGCAGTTGATGCTTTTAGATTTGAGAGACAATAGCCGCACCAATGAGGGAAAGTAGCAAAGCTTTTTTAGGAGAAAAGAAAGAGAAGAAATCCATAATAAAATGAGTACAGAATAACATAAAGGAAGCTGATAACCCTAATACAGCAAAGGACTGAGCAAAGCAAAGATACGACATGAAACCCCTTCTGCCACTGAGAGCCCTGGACACAGGGAGGGGACCATTCTGCTCTAGGTCTTCCTGTCCTGTGGGGTCCACCGCCTCATGGACTGCACAGTGCTTTCCAGACCAGCCTTTTCTCAGACTCCACAATGCCCTCATATCTTGGCCCTTTAATAAGTTTTAAGCAGGTTGTACCTATCATCTTGACTAGAATCAAAGCACATTTAGTCTTAATTGGATTGGGAAAGCCACCAGTGATCTGACAAGTGATTTTCTGATAGTTAAGAGCTCCCCCATCCTGAGGCTCCCAAGGGCTTCCCTAAGGCAAAAGGAATCTCCAGGGAGCTTCAGAACCTGTAGTGGGGGGCAGGTTAGGAAGTTTCAATTAAATTAAATTGAAATGTCATCTGAGTTTTGCAGCATAAACTTATGCCAGCAGGATTTCAGCCATTATGATAAAGCTTGGTCTGAGTTGTACAATTCTGGGGAAATCTGTAAGCTCCTGTGAGTTAATGGTTCTCCATAGGGGGGAAAAAACTAAATGTAAATAATCAAAATGCTGCTCATATAAAAGTAAGAGAGAAATATTCTGGTCCAATATTTCTGTCATCTAGTTCCCTACGGTGTTGTGTGGTGTTTACAGTAGACAGTTATGTGTAATAGTATGAAGCAGTTGTGTTAGGTATAGTGGATAGACTGATGGACTAGGATTCAGGAGATCTGGATCTGAATCCTTACCTGGCCATGGAAGTTCCAGGTGGGGGGCAGTGGCACTGGTAAAGCCACTCCTTAAATATCTCACTTTCCTTGAAAGCCCTATTAGAGTCACTGTAAGTCATTTTTCACTTGACAGCATATAGCAGACACAGGATGGGTTTAATGATGTGATTATCACACACCATTTAAAGAAGTGTCTTGGCCAGAGTTAGATCTTCATTCCTCTTTCCACGTTACTTTCAGATTTTATTCTTTTGTGTGTGGTAATGCCATTGGCATACATAAACAATTAAAAAAAACATAGTCTGGCTGAAGTTAAGCATCTCTGTTCAACTCACAAATTAAGCATGAGAAAAATCTCTCCATGAAGTCAAGCTGACTTTAATTTTAATATTAAAATTAAATATATAAAATATAGTTATTACTATATTTTGGTTATTTAGGGAGTATCTACCCCTTACCCCCCACCCTTTGATGAGTATTTATTCCACATGTAAATAGGTCATCGCTGTGAATGTTCAGTGCTGGCTTCCCTTATGAATTAGTGACCTCCAAAAGGTCC
This sequence comes from Intellagama lesueurii, assembly GCA_037013535.1. Lineage (NCBI taxonomy): Eukaryota > Metazoa > Chordata > Lepidosauria > Squamata > Agamidae > Intellagama > Intellagama lesueurii. The sequence goes on from JBAJHW010000001.1 coordinate 119,238,727, forward strand.
TGCCATTCATGTCTTGCAAGCACAAAGTTGCTGCTTCCTTGATTAAGTCCACCCATCTCCTGTTCAATCTTATTTTTTTCCCTACTGCCTTCCATCTTTCCTACCACTATCATCGCTTCTAGTCAATCTTATCTTCTCATGATATGTCCAAAATATGCTAGCCTTAGTTTAGATGTTTTTGCTTCTAGAGGGTTCAGGCTCGATTTGATGTAGCACCCACTTATTTGTCCTTCTGGCAGTCCATGGTAGAGGCTTCCTTCAGACATGTGAATATATCTAAGTATTCATTCAAAAACCATGGGGCAATGCTAAAAGCTCCACTAACATGTACTGCAGTTGGTCAAGCACTGTCAAGACATGATGCCCACAAGAGGAAGCAAGGCACCACAGCAGGAACCACCTGTAATGCCTGCCTTGGGCTTTCCATTCATCAGTTGGTTGACTGATTCAAACACTCAGATTGGTGATGGCTGGCAGGGCCTGGGGGCCATCAGTCAAATCAGGGAGAGGCGAAATGTCATCTTCCAGATGATGCTGGACTTCAACTACCAGAATTTCTGACCACTGTATGTGCTGAGCTGGGGGATTCTCGACACAAAGTGTAAAGTGCAATGATATATATAGTATCAAGTGTAGTTATATATCATTTTTGAACTTTTCTTGACAGCAGATGAGCTGGTAAGGACAGCTCAGTGAGATTATGGCTTTGTGGGGCTTCTGCAATTCAACAAGGATCAGACCTAATGGGCTATGCACCTCCATCAGGCCCCATCAATCCAGTCTTTTCCTCCAACATTAAAGCCAAGTCCTTTGTAAAAAAAAAAATCAAACATGAAAAGCAACTCTGCTGGTTACGAATCTGCACCAGCAGTTTTTGGGAAGAATGAGGGCTGTTTCCATCCTTAACCAAAAGCAAACAGTGAGACTTCTTGCCATGGATCTTTTATTAGGGCCAGGGTCACCCTTGAACCATCCTGCTGGCAGACATGAAAATCTACCGTTGTGAAAGACTTGCATTTGAATGAATGTCCATCTAAAAAGCATCGATTTCCCTGCTTGTGTATCCATAGCCCCATGAGATAGAACTTTGTATTGTGTGCAGTGATGTAGTGCTTGAACAAAAATAACAGGTCTTTCAGGTGTAACAGGAAATGTCTCTGCTTCATTAGAGATGAATCTCTTCTTTCCTGCATACGTGTTAACATTGTGCACAGATGCTAGGCAGGTGAAATGCAGGTTACTCCAAAATCGCTTCAGAATATTTCTATCAGCTTCAAATGGGTTCAGACAATCATGGCCCCCTCCAATCTGTTCAGTTTGTGAGGGCAAATTATTTCTCCTCCTCAAAGGTCTTTTGGTTGGTCCCAAGCAAGTTTATGGGGTGGGATGGGGGTGAACAGGGCTACTGCTGCCAATATTCATGGCCTCAAGCCCCAGACACAGGGGTGGGGGCTGGATAGAACACAGGGTGGACACAGGGCTGTAGCACAGGAGATCCTGTTAAAGCTTCGACCTCCAGTGGCTACAGTGAAGAGATTAGGCTGACCATTTGCACATCATTCCTCTCACTGAATGAAAACCAGGAACCAACAAGAGGAGAGCACAGATTTGCACAGAATTTGAATATGGCGAGACAAATACTTCGAAGTAAGCAGTTGGATGTACAGTGTCTACTCCATTGGTGAGGCCATTGCCAAGTCAAGTACCATTCAGAATGCTTTTGCCTGGTAGAGAGCATGGGAAGGTGATTTTTGCTGGTTCCTCCCACCACAGCAAACCCCAGAAATCATGTTCTCCTGAAAGTTCCTCCAGTGCTCTGAGGCAGAGTTCAAGGGGACATACTAGATAGCTCAAATGGCTTAGGCATCTGGTTGTGGAATGAGAGACTGAGAGTTCGATTCCCTGCTGTGCCTCCTAGATAGGGGCTTGACTTAATGATCCATAGGGTCCTTTCCAGCTCTGCAGTTCTATGATGATGATATAATGATTCCAATCAGAGAAGAAAATGCAAAGATTGTGTTCTTTGTTGTTCAGCCAGCAGAAAAAACGAAATCAAAAGCCTCTTGCTGATAAGAAGACAAGTTCTACCCACAGGAGGCTTTTGCTGGGCACAACCTGATTATTCTCCTTTGCACAGAAATACAGTATGATCTCTCTCGCCATGGTGGGAAAGACTGTGACCAAGTGGCCTATGTGTCTGCTCAGTCAGCTGTCCACGGGTTACTGCTGAGCAACTTCATGCCCAGATCTTCCTTCTTATGTTTCATTTCTGAATTTCAAGTTTTAGCACTGTGGAGAAATGCCTTGAATGGCATGCCCAGATCTTTCAGAGAAGGGCCATCATTATTTTCAGACAATCCAGACTCAACTGTGACATCCCTGGATTCAGCAGTATTGAAGAGCATACTGGTGCTCGTTTGTTGTTCTTAAAAGAACATTGGAAATAACATTTATCTTCTCCCCATCTGAATATTACTTTAAAAAACCTGACCTTGAACCAACATGCTGCACCCTTTTGCCATGCAGGTTTCTGAATGAGCTATAGGGAAACAATGTTACATTAGTCGCTTCAAGAAGCAAGCAGCCCATGGTTTTCATATTGAAGCTGTGGCTCCACTTCTGGATGCTTTTAAGACTAAAATATGTTCTCGTCGTGTACATAATACAAGTGGCACCAGAATGGTCTTTTAAAGAGATGGTTCAGAAATGTTCAAAAGCTCTTCACTCAAAGCCAGTGTTCACAAGGCAGGCTGCCTCCCCGGCCCCCTGGTTGCTGAGTGAAAAAGAGCGGTTCTGAGCAATTCATACTTGCTTTTGTGCTCTCTAATCTAGCATCCAGAGGGGTGTCATTGTTTTTTTTTTTTGTTTTTAATTAGCGAGAGCTAATTAAAAAGGTGACATTTCTTGGACTGTTGTGGCAGTGAGAATGGATCGTAAATAAAGGCAAATAGAAGGTAAGTTCATTAGGGTTCAAAAGAGTTAATGAGAATGAGAATTAAACTAGTTAGAAGAATTGTGCAGGCATTTCCTCCCTTTTTCAAAGTAAAGATGATGAACCCGAAGCAAATTTCTGTCTCCTGCCTCTAAAATTCAAAAGACCCAAAGCATTAAGATTTTCCTCATGTAGACAATGCTCCAGAAAGTCCCTTTATTGCAGGAATGGGCAACTATGCTGGGACTATGAGCTGTTTCTCAGGTAATCTAGCTTCTCAAGGACCACACTTCTTGAGTGTTTGTGACCAAAGTGGATGAGGACATGATCAAAATGGTTAATCAGCTAATTACCTTTTCAGTTTTCTTCTCTCTGTCTGTCTGTCTCTGTCTCTTTGTCTCTCTCTCTCTCTCTCTCTCACACACACACACACACATATACAGAGAGCATTTTTAAAATAGCTTACAGTATCTTTACACTTGAATGGAATCTAAAAACATGTAAAGTTTGATATAATGTGTAAAAAGCAACATGTGATATGTAAAAACAAATGACTATATGAAAAAATATATGTAATGAATGGATTTAGCATTGGTTTATAATATATGTAGAACTGATCAATATAAAATTTCATCATATATAATTTTTTAAAAAACTATTTGTATGTCAATAAATATTACTCCTTACATACAATTAATTTTCCATGGACATGCATTCCTAAACCTGAAATCCTGTTTATGCAGCTACACCGCATAAAGCTGATGATGTTTTCAGCCATAGGGATTCTGTGGAGACAAGCATTTCTGATTCCCCTGAAGGTCCTAAGGCTCTTCTGGAATATCTTTCATTATGGGGAAGTTGTTTGGAGCTGTGGAACTTTGGGGGGGGGGGGGGGTTGTCTTTAAATTCCAAAAATTGCAGTGTCAGGGGTGGCTTTACTGGTAGTGGCAGGTTTTGGAAACTAAACAATTGCACACTCTGCCCAGCATCGCCCAACAGCTTTCATGTGATGAAAGGGATCCTACACAAACCTCAAGACCTTGAGGGGAATTGGGAACTGTGGTTGAAGGCATCATTAGTTTGCCTGCACAAAGAGGATTTCAACCAGTAAATAAAAATTCATTAAATAAAATTAGCTGACTGATTTCTGTCTTTATATATTTACTTATACTTACTTTAATTAAGCAGCAATAACACCAGATAATTGTAGCTCTGTGATTTTTCTGATGATTAATAGCCCCATTGTCATAAAACTCTTAAGCAATTACCACTTAAAGTCTTAAATAACAGAAGGCTTAATATTCCACAATGAAGAATCAAGATTTAAGGAAGAGAACTAGTGGGGCAACACATGGGAAAAGGTAAGTTATTAAAGATTTTCTCTTCAAATTAGATTTAACAGTCCATGGCAGAATTTAAGTGACAAAGTGATGATACTTTGAACATTTGGGGGGAGTACTAGGAGATACTGGGGGGATGAAGGGACACGAAAAAGAGCTTGGAGACCACATGCAGTCCATTTTTCTCACCCCAGCTTTAAAGTTAAGATGCCTTATTCTGTAAACTTTCAAGCTATTATTATCATTTGTAGTATTAGTATTAGTATTAGTAGTATTAGTGTTAGTATTAGTATTAGTATTAGTAGTATTGATAGTAGTAGTAGTAGTAGTAGTATGGAATGCACGCAGTGAAAATTTTCATATTTCTTTCATTTTGTGGTGTGTGGTTTTTAATGGGATGTCTTCATTTTCATATTTTTGTGAACTTGTTCTTCTGTTTTAAAGGAAAGGAAAAGCCACCTGGCTCTGGACAACACAACAGAAAAAAGGCAAGGACACACGCAGGCATGCAGAGATACCCATTTGTCAAAGCAACCACAAACAACGCAACACCAAGAACGACAAGAGAGAAATCAACCAAGTTGTGCTAAACCAACAGCTTAGTGGCACACTGGAACAGCTGCAAAATCCACCCCCGGCCCATTACTCCCCCCCCCACAAAAGTAAACAAAGTACTCCCATAAAAACCACCAAATTAACAAAATGAAAACACAATAAATTAATGAAATAACTTTAAACAAAATCAGTGAAACAGGGAAAGTATCTACATCTTCTTAATAGGGAAAAGAATAGCAAAACAAACACACACATACTCATTCCTATCTTCCAAAAAACAAGAAAATCAAACAAACAAAGGCAAATAATAATATTTAATAATAATCAAAGCCAAACAAGCACTATGTGATACTTTTTCGCTGCAGCACCAGGCAGGCCAGGCAGCAGCAAATATAATCCAAAAAAGAAAAGGGACCCTTCCCCCCAAAAAAGTGTGTAGGAATCTCTGGAGAAATTAGAGGAGAGAAAATCCAAAAAAATAATCTCAAAGAGGCATGCTGGCACAGGCAGGCTGCCTGGTAATAGCAAAAGTAATACCCCAAATGGAGGGGGGAAATCCCCCCAAAAAAGAAGGAAGAAAAGACAAAAAAGGAAATGATACAAGGTGGAGGCACAGCAGACAGACACACAGGTAGGCAGGCAAGTACCAATTCAAGATGGTGGACACCAGGAGCTCAGCACACTGTATTCTCACAAGGAACGATTGAAGTAAAGAGCACTCCACACTAGGCTCTGGGCCATTTCACAGATTCAAAGCTTCACCTCCTTCCAGGGTGTTCTGATTGGCGGTGCTGACCACTCTCATAATGTTATTTGATGAAAAATTTCTTAGGCGGTCTGATAGACAAAGGGTGAACAGGCACCAAATGTTTACAAAAATGAGGGAATATGAAAGAAACATGAAGCTTGTTATTCGTACCTTTTGTAAAATCATTCATGTTTAGAGGCAATCACTGAAAGAACATCAAAGGCTCACCCCTACCGTGTTTCCCCGAAAATAAGACAGGGTCTTATATTAATTTTTGCTCCAAAAAACGCAGTAGGGCTTATTTTCAGGGGATGTTTTAATTTTTCATGTACAACAATCTACATTTATTCAGATACAGTCATGTCATCTTCTTGTGGTTGCTGCACAATGGTGGAGGGCAGGGTTTCACTTAACTGGGGCTTATTTTTGGGGTAGGGCTTACATTACGAGCATCCTGAAAAATCATACTAGGGCTTATTTTCAGGTTAGGTCTTATTTTCGGGAAAACAGGGTAGTATTAAAATTATTATTACTACCACCACTACTACTACTATTTCTTGCATATGGACTAAGCATAAAGTCATTTGCTGGATTGTTTTATTTAATTGCAGGTATTTACAATGAACCCACCCACTTTTCCCACAGTCTAACATTAAGGCTGCCAGGTGAGCAGCATCCCATTTCCTGAGATTTCAGAGCAAAAACTGCAGGCCCGGGGGTTGGCCCTTGTGATTTCAGAAGCAAAGATGTAATGAATACTCACAAATATCTGAACCTTAAAACACCCAACTGAAGAAAAAAGCAACCTGTCCAATGCTGGGAGATTTTCTGTCCTTGCATGAGGTACATTTAAAGAAAAAATAGCTTTCTTAATTTTTGCCTTAAAAAGTGAAGAGAACCTCTTGAAATTGCAGACATTATAAGGAAAAGATTTGAAGTGGTTCCTTCTGACCTGTGAAAATGAAATATGTGGATTAAGCATTGCCAACCCCTCCCCTTCAGAAGAATGGGTCTTCGTGATGCCACAGAGGTGTAGCAGAACAAGGTCTGGGAGAGAGGCAAGCCCAACACCCATAACTAACCATTTTTTGCTCAGTCACTGAACCCAAAATCATCCAGAAATGAGTGAAAATGGGTGCCTGGGCTTTAAAGCCACCTCTCACACAAAACTCTGACTTTCTCCTCTTCTACTATTGCTCTCCCCAATATTTTTCTCTCCACTTGGAGATATTTGGGAAGTGTAATTGTTCTCAGAGACTTCAGCTGATGTCTGGAGACTTGGCAACCCTACCCAACTTGGCTTGTAGTCACATTATATTTTAAGCCATTCATCACATTAATTTGACTATGAGACAATCACATTTCCCACATTGCAGACAAAATACAAAGCAAGCTTGCTAGGAAATGGAGTTCTCGTCAGAACAGTAAACTGAGACGTTTTGCTGCCCGCTGCCCCTCACTCTTTGCAACATGGGTGGTGTCCTGAAAGTCTAGCTTTGTCTCCCCTGCTTTTCCTTGGCTCCAAACCATGCTGTGCCTTTCCTGGATAGGAGAAGCTTGGGGAGCTGTATTGTCTTGTAAGTGCTGTTTTATAAATTGCTCTGAGCCTGCAGAGACACTGGATTATACCTGCTTAGAAGTAAACAAGCTTGATATGGCAATCAATAAGTAAACTAAAATGGGACTTATACACAAACCCACAGGCCTGAGAACTTCTCTCTCTCACACACACACACACACACACACACACAGAGAGAGAGTGAGAGTGAGAGAAAGTTCCTGGAAGAAATAGTAAAGCATCTTAGCTGAAGATAAAGCTTCCCAAACCTACTTTGTACACTGTAGTAACTGCAATAAATAATAACTTTTATTCTGTGCTTTTTCCTGGGGAGATCTATGAAGAGGAACCCACTGAGCACTCAGTAGCACTGTAGGACTTGCTGTTGTGTTCTGACCTCCTTCAGTGCTCAGGATGGCCCTATTAACCACTGGAGACCAGAGGTGCTCAATGAGCCTGCTTTCATTGCTCCAGGGTACATCTTACTAACCATCGTTGAGAAGAACAAGCAATCAAGTGAGCACATTTAAGTTGTGTGGTATTAAAAAGTCATTTTGTTCTTATTGCACTTGGAGAAAGACCTCCATTTAAGAATCTCTCAACGGAGCTATGCTGAATTGGATTTGCCTGTTGGAAATAGCAGGGGTTCTGCCAGTACCACAATATCATACTTGGGTCTGTTTGCTTCTGTTGCAGCACTGTCTCTGTAAGTAGCGTATTACCATTTATCATTGTATTACCATGCCAGCTGAGGCATGTTTTTGACCTACTTCTCTATTACTGACATTTATACATTCTCTTTCTGTACTATATGAGTGTTTTGTCCTTTCAAAAAATATGAAATGTATGAGAATGTATCCATTGTTATACCTACTTCCAGCTGCCAGGATAGCTCAGTGAGTTCAGTATCTGGCTGCAGAGACTGAGGTGGGGAGCTTGATAGCCCACTGCATTTCCCAGGAAGAAATCCAGCCTGTGTAGCCTTGGGCAAGCTGAACAGTCCCAGGGTAACTCCCAAAAGAAGGGAATGGTAAACTACTAAGGGTAGCTGTAAGTCAGACTTGACAACATGTAATCATTATTATTTAAATCTACTTCCATGGGCAGCAGAACTTAACTGAATTCAGTGAGATTTACTTCATCCTAAACCATAGGGTTTATGGTAGGTGTTAGTCCATGGGACTGGGCTGTATTCCTGGTTTACTTTCAATTGGATTGAGACCTAGTTTCTATTCAGCAAATGAAATGAAGCCTGTATCTGGGGTGTCTCTCTTCAGACTAGAGTTTTCAGGTCTCCAGATGCTGGCTGAAGGCTCAGGGGATCACTTTGTTTCCTAGGTGAGCAGGCAAATTTTAGGGCAAACCATGTTGGAGGAAGAGCAAGTTTGATTTTTGTGTTGAAGCAGCTTTAAAGCAGCAGGACACCTATCTCCACCCATTACCAGCAGGTGCCAACTCTGACTCAGTATCTCAGCATGACCATGCCTGCATCTGTGTTGTACCTATACAATCACAGCACTCCAAAAAACAAGGAGGGAGAGGAGGAGACTATGGAAATCGCCAATGGGTGCACATAAATGGATCTAAGGTTGCCAAGTGTTAAGGAACTGCTATGCTTCTCCAGGAAGGGGACAACATTCAGGACAACTCATGGCCTATGGCAGAAAAACACCATTTAGCAATCATAGAATCATAGAAAAGTGAAGTTGGAAGGGGCCTGCAAGGCCATCAAGTCCAACCCCCTGCTCAATGCAGGAATACAATCAAAGCATATCTGCCAGGTGATTATCTAAGTTTTTCTTGAATGCCTCCAGTGTTGGAGCACTCACCAACTCCCAAGGTAACTGGTTCCACTGTTAGCAATGGTATATCTGTGAGCCTTCTGTCAGGCTCTCACACAGAAGGAGGACTGGAAAAACTTCTCGTGGATCACCCATGCAGTAGGTAAGGGCACATTGGATAAGAGGCCTTGTGAAGTCAGTGGCAACTGTTGCCGTTTCACCACCTACCGACTTGCTGAAAAATTGTTTTCTTCCTTCACTTGGATTGCCATATAATGTGCTGAGCCAGGCTTTGCTGGAGACTGGACCCATTTATCTGGATTACCTTCATGCCTATTTCTTCAGTCAGCTGATCCAGAAGCAGTTCCAAAATCTGTCCAGCCATTATCTCCCCTTTCATGATAAGGAACATCATCCCCCAAATGATATCACAAGGGTGTCTCCCTCTCCCTGCCCCCCACCACAGGTTTTGGCCTTGAAATCTCAGCAGCTGACCCAGCAAACCTTCTTCAGTCTTAAAATGAAGATGGAATAAAGATGGGGTTCACAAGATTGAATGATGCACACTCTTTCGTGCTAATCAATGCACCCACCCACCAATCTAGTCACCTAGAACACTAGAATTCAGGAAGAAGGCAAGTCAAAGAACGTTCTTCTTGAGACTGGAAAAGTTCTTGGTTTGAAATCTAGTTCCCTGATTACCACCACCACCATCACCCCTGCCACTGACATGGTCACTGGCTATCCTAACTGGGGTTTCTGGCAGCTGTAGTCAAAACAGACCATTTTCCAAACTATGCTTCTCCTTGATATTTTCTGAGGAGAGAAACTCAGTCATGTAAATCAAGCACTGTGGAGCTTGAAAATGTACAATGCAGACATAGTTTTCACAGCCAGTGAGAACTGCGTTAAAAGTGCCTTTCTGTTTACATGCTGTATGACGTGCTAGAGTTCAAACTAGAACATGGCTGGAATATTTGTCTAGCTGTTTGACAGCCATTTGTTGGATGTGACTATTTAATTGGAGGAGACTAAGGTTCCACACTCTCTAGACTCTCTCTCTGTGTGTGTGTGTGTGTGTGTGTCTATTGTTGCTTACCATGCCTAACCTTAAAACACGGCTGAAGGAATTCTGCCTCTTCTTAATGTTTCCATTTCTTTTCCATTTCTTTGAACTCCTTTATAAAATAAAGGCACACTGTGCTGACAGTGGTGCAGTGGCGTTTCCACAGCTCCCTGAAATGTCTTTGAAAGGGTACTTTGTCATGTCTGATTGCATCACAACACTTCCACAGCCCCATTCAGGCATTTAAAGAATGTGCAGTATACTTACAAAAGGAGGTGAGCATTTTGTTTCCATTCCCTATTGTTACTGTGAAGAGAGCTTCTGCTAACTGTGGGAACTCTCCAACTGAGTGGGGAGTCTGCAAAATCTTGTCCCAAGTCACATCGAGATCCCCTGCACATGGCACAGCCTTCCTTCCTCTGGGTCATCACTCCCCACATATGAAATGGTGATGAAACTGAAGTGGGAGAGAGTAAAGATAGAGTGCTGCCTTCTACATGTGAGTATTCTACAATTTTTTTTCAAAGCCTGAATAGGGCTCAAGATCATCTAGGAAGTATGACTAATGGGAAGTGGTGCCATAGTCTCTCCAAAACTGACATTGTTTATGGTGTCCAGGAGCTGCAGCCAGCCCCTGACTATTAGAACTATTTGGTATTTATACAAGAAGAATGCTGTGGCCTAATTCAGACCTTGTAACTATTAAATATAATTAATCACTCTTATACGAAGACAAAAAGAAAATGTTGTTCATCGCCTTTGGAAATCCACTCTGTTGATAGAACAGGAGGAAAAATAATTGGGAAACAACACTGCACTTATTTATTGAAGTCCCTAGAGCTGTCTTATGCACTTGGGCAGTCATTATGGTGTCCACATGAGCTACTGCCTCTCTCTAGAAAAGAGAAAAACAAGAAGCAGGAAGTAGCCTTAGAAAAGCAGAAAGGAAACCCAAAAGTAGCAATTAAGGTTGCACACGGATCTCAGTTCATTCAGGACCCTACCTGTAGATTTGATTTCAGGCCTAGTTTTGGCTTGGACCTCTTCCAATATGAATCTGTATCTAAAGGACTGCCAGAAAGACAAACAAGGGGATCCTAGATTAAATCAAGCTTGATCTATCTCTGGAGGCGAACATGTTGAAATTGAGGCTATGGGCATATCACTCTGGGCACATCATGAGAAGGTAGGATTCTCTGGAAAAGACAATAATGCTGGGAAACGTGGATGACAACAGGAAAAAAGAAAACCAAAGACAAGATGAATTGCTCCCTAAAGGAACCCACAGACTTGAGTTTACAAGAGCTGAGCAGGACTGTTGAGGACAAGACATTTTGGAGATTGCTCATTCATAGAGTCACCATAAGTTGGAGGTGACTTGATGACACATAACAGAACAACAATATTTACGGGTGCAGTCAGATGGGTATTTAACCAGTTGATTTGTCCACAGTAGGAATGGGTTGGTTCACTCTTTTTCTGGCAATCAGACAATGTAATTGCTAGAGAGAACCAAATCTAGAGTGCCCCTATCCACATCTTTATGAGCCTCTTTTTTGATGTGAGTAGGATAGCTCTGGTTTGATTCATTTCCAGTTTGTGTGATTGCTGGGAATGAACCAAAAGTGAGCTTCTGGCTGTCAAGGCTCCTTCAGGTTTGAATTTCTGATATCATGAAGTGGCTTAATGAGTGAGCCACTTCAGGATATTGGGAAACTCAACACTTCCTCTGCTTCTTGGTGGAGGGGCAGAAGAAGTGACTTTAAAAAAGGGACTCTAATATACTAGCACTGATGAGTTGCACTCACCTAAAAGACCAGTTAACTGGGCCCTCAGACAAACCAAAGATTTTTTTTCTTTTTTAAATGGATGCAGCACCTCAGTGATAGTCTACAGAGTGCTTTAGTTAACCCCCCCCCACTCCCCCTGTCCCTCCACTGAGGAGCAGAGCAAATGTTAAATTTACCAACATCCTGAAGTGGTTCTTTTGAAGCAAGATTTTACACTGTACAGACAGAACACAGATGGTTCACTGTGCATACAGAGCAAAGTAGTGAGTACAGTGACAGACTATGGAACGAGATACCTGGGTTCAAATCCCTGCTTGGCCATGGAAATTAAGTGGATTGGGGCAGAACTGATAAAGCCACTCCTTAAATATCTCACTTACTTTGAGCCCCCAATTAAGGTTGTTGTAAGTAGGTCCCAATTTGACAGCACATAACACACACAAGTTGTGTTCAAAGCTGCAACTATCACTTGCCATCTAAAACAGCATCTTGGCCAGAGCCGGATCTGGCACATAACAAACAGCAAGGATGGGAGAGGGCTGGGAATGACTTGGGTCATCACCTTCATTGACATGTCCCCCAGAGTTTCCCAGCTTTCAGTCAGAGTGCTTCATCTTGTCAGCAAGCTTTCTGTAACACTTACCTGGACTCAGCCTTTGTAATTACAGAGTTTGGTAGCTGTGATCTGTTTATCACCTGATTCTGTTCCTATTTCTTATTCTCGTTGGCCCATAGCTACTCACAGGGACCAAAATCTGATAAAATTTACCTGATCTTCCTTCTGCTATCGTCCAGAAAGGCAACATGTGGGGGGGGGGGGGCAGATGATCTCACCAGGAAGAGTGTATGTATGTGCACCTGTGTGTTTACTGAACTCTGGGGTGAAATTAGGAATCCCAAAAGCTTTTAAGGAAAGAAACCATTGAGAATCCATCACTCCATTGTCTCTGAAGCCAAGTAGAACTGTTAAGTAAAAGTAATTAAGTCAAAGAAAACAAGTTAATAATGTACACAGAGAAACTTTGTCTTGATATTGACCAAGAACCTAAGCAAAAGGGCTGAGAGGAAGGGATCCTTAAATCATTCTGAAAGCAAGAAGGAAAATAGGAGGTATTGGTTATATCACTGCATCCCACTCAGGGCCTTCCTCATGACAGCATCAATTTCTTTCCTTAAATCCACATAGCCACCACACAACCAATTTAAGACATTGCATGAATGCAACAGAAGCCTGCTCAGGCAGTCTAAAATCAGAATAAATTAAATGCATGAAGAGAGGAACAAGCTTGTTTTTCCCTCTCATCATAGCTACCATTGTCTTCCACACAATGGCATTGGTGTGTATGTGTGACTGTGTGAAGGAAAGATCATTCTCTGTCCATGAAGGCGCTCTTTGTTATCAGTAATACTAAAAAAAATGCTGGGATATAGCTCCTGTTACCCCAAACAAGCACTGCACCTTGTCTAGAGGTAATGGGTGTTGTATGCCTGGAGGCCACCAGGTTGCAGTGGGATTGTTTAGATGGATAGCTAAACGTATTATGCATCTAAGGAAGGCAGGTAACTTACCAGCACCTAAAGTCCATTTCAGGGAAGCATATGCACTGAATGGGAATTTATGTACTCCACAACATCATTAGCTTGCCCCCCCCCCCCCGGTCATGAGCCATCTACAATTCACTAGCTTTGTACATCTAGTAAGTACTTTCTCTAGCAGATTCCCCCGGCCCATCACACAGATCTGTCTTTTTTGCCTAGAGCAGTGGTTCCTGACCTTGGGATAACCCTAGTGTTCTTGGACTGCAACTCCCAGAAACCCCAGCCAGCACAGCTGGTGGTGAAGGCTTCTGGGAATTACACCCAGGTTACCCAATGTTGGGAACCCCTGGCCTAGAGGTACTTCTCCTGCTGCCATCCCCAAACACACCCACTTGCCATCATCGGGCCCTGATATGGAGCAAGACTGCTGTGTCCTCTAAGGCTAAATGATGGCTGCAAAGGTGGTTGGCAGCAGCAAAAGTGATGTAGGAGTTTGAAGCTTCAAGCATAAAACTAGATTTGGCAACCTGTGGACCTCTGACTGCCATTGGACTTCTCAGCAGCCCTAGTCAGCAAAGTCACTGGTAATGGATGATGGGTGCTGCAATCCAGCAGCATTCAGAGAGGGACATACTACCCACCCCACTATCACGGAAAGACATGTATTGTGCTCCTCCTCACCCATCCTCATAAGTCACTGGTTGTTTGCAGCTCAGCAGCTCAGGACCATTGCAGATAAGTACCCTAAACAAGGAAGCTTGTTGGGAGCAGACAGTTGTTATTCTGAGGCTCTCTGATAAATGAGTCAGAAAGCAGCAACAAACAGGTTTAGATCCGGTTCCCCCTGGGAGCCATGGTTTTAATAGAAAGAGAGACTCGATCTGGAGTAAACGCCCTAATTGGCATGGCAACCTGCTGTACTTTTATTATGCAGTTGACAAAAATATAAGCAGCTAATTAATGCTTTGGGGATTTGATGGGATATGAAGGTGGGGTGGGAACGTTTCCTCCATGTAGTGGAAAAAGACAATAATTCAAGGCTGGGAGACGTCGTTTTATTTCATCTGAAATTTGACAAGCAGAGCATAATGTGGTTTTGAATATGATGGAAAAAAAGCAAAGGTAGGACTTTGTTTCAGTCATATCTCTGTGAGTCAGACCTACACTGCTTAGCAGCAAAAATAAGGGCCACCTATGCTGGGATTCAGAGAGATACAGACATTAATGTTACATGGTTTAAACAAATGGGACATTAGCAGATTCACCTTATGATAGCAATCCCACTAGTATTGCTATTCATTGGTATTTTACTGGCAAAATGGAGTGGTCTAGTGCAGCTCTTGTGACTACTGAAGAAGTACCCCTCTGGAGACTGGCAACTGTTTGTTAACTCAGCAAATCCATTTCAGACAGTGCAGGAGGAAAGGATTGCTAAGTAGAAGCCCATACAACTTGGTTGCAGGTCTGTATCACTGACTCAAGTGGAAGACCAAGTGGAAATAGGAAGTGCCTCAGTGGAAGAAGCAAGGAAGCATAAGAATACCAATCTGCATGGAGATCTAGAAGGACAAGAGGGTAAAGCACCCAGATCATCTACCTATCCAGTGCCCTCTCCTACTGGTTCAGATCACCTGCTATGTATGTTGGTGTTCTTTTCTATTCATCTTGGTATTTTGCTTTCAGGTTTAATGGATAATTGAGTGGGAAGAGCAAGGGCTAGCATGCTAGTTCTATCCCTACCTCTACGCCCAACTTTATTGCCCTCTGTATGAAGAAGGATCATCTCTACAACAAGGACTCTTTCTGTCCATGGAGGCCCCTTGCATGATTTAGAACCCAAACCTTTAGACCAGGGGTTAGTAAACAAAGGCCCTCCAAATGTACTGAGTGACAAGCCCAAAATCTCCTACAATTGGCCATGGTTTCTTGGGTTGATGGGAAACGTGGTCCAAAATCACAGCCCCAAATCTGGTACCAGATCAACCTACCTCTGCTTTAGAGCTAACAGAGAGGAGAAGTATAGACAGTGCAATTCCATGCCTGGGAGAGAGAGAGATTTTCTTGTCAAATCCTGTAGATCATCACCTCCTTAACACCCATCAGGGAATCATACTTGCTTTAAAAGCTGTCAAAATAACCCCAGTAATATCGCCAAGACCAGTGAGGGACTGGGATGACATAAACCTCTCTAAATCTACAATCTTCTCAATGTACACTGCCCCAAAAGAAGATCTGCATCAGAATACATCAGGATGCAGATATGTGGATAATAATATACAAGTCTTTCTTTCTTTCTTTCTTTCTTTCTTTCTTTCTTTCTTTCTTTCTTTCTTTCTTTCTTTCTTGTTATGTGCTGTCAAGTTGCCCTCTACTTATGGTGACCTGACAAATGAGTGATCTACAAAATATCCTGTCCTCATCAGCCCTGCTCAGCTCTTGCAAACTGAAGCCTATGGTTTCCTTTAGGGAGTCAATCCATCTTGTAGTTGGTCCTAATATTTTCCAGCTGCCTTCAACCTTTCCCAGAAATAGATGTGGAAGCGCTGGCCCTCCAGATTTTGTAGGACTTCATGGTATCATATTATAGAATTGTAAAGTTGGAAGAGGCCACAAGGACCAAAATCCATAGAATGTCTGGCAGATGGTCATTCAATCTGTTTCAAAATCTCAAATCAAGGAAGGGCCTGCACTTTTGAAGACAGTCTATTCCGGTGTTGAAGAGCTCTTACTATCTTAAAATTCTTTCTAATGTTTAGTCAAAATCATCTTTTTATAACTTGAATCTATTGGTTCAGTATCTCTGGCAGAAGCAGAGAAGGATCTAGGGAGAAAAAACATCCCATGGGTCAGCAATGAGCTTTTCACAAGCCGAAGCTATAGCAGAGTTTGGAACTGGGTGCAGTAGGTCAGATAGCACAGGATGCAAACTCTTGAAGGAATGGTAACAACCCCTGTTGGATTTCCTACTCTCAAAATAATGACTTTTCTCCTCATTCTTGTCTGCAAAGCCTCTGTTACATCACAAGCTTCTGCTCAGGGCATGTCACAACAGTGCACGTGGTGGTCTGAGGCTTTGGCCTTGAAATCTCAGAAAATGGGATGCTGCCGAATTTCCAATTGTCATCCATTCTGCCTGTGTAGAGTAGTGTGTGAAATAAGAGCAAAGAGCAAGCATGAGCTAGCATGGAACAGTTGTATGAAATAGAGTCTGCTGTATTTTCACGGGGCACTTTCCTGTTGGTTGAGTTTACAGAATGTGAGGTCTGCAAAAATATGTCTACAACGAGGAAGGAGATTTGTGTGTTTGTCACTTTCCTTTTAAAAAAACTCACACACTTCCTTCATTCCCCCAATAAAGTCAGCTGTGTGATGTATGTGTATATGCCTATATCCATATGTATGGTTATAGAAAGCTGAGAAGTATACTCCTTCTCTCAGGGGTTGTGCAGGTAGTTTGTGTTTCTTTTGCCTGGAAATAATAAAGAAGCTTCTTGCTAAAGCTGCAAGAAGCTGGGAGACCAGACCTGAGAATCAAACAAAATTTTGTATTTCATACAGTATGTAGATCTTTACACCTTATTTGTCCACTCAGACTTCAATTCAGTTCAATGTTATTGATTATAACCGTAAGCCATTACAACAGAAGGTGAGAAGAGAATAACTAGGAATTACAAGTAAGAAAAATTAAATACTAGTTTGTTGAAACAATTCACCAATCCGTGGCTATTCCCAATATCCTGAGTAAAATATATTCCACAATCCAAGCTATTTTCTTTGTAGGTAGATATTAGCCAAATCAGGGGGGGGGGGGGGGAATCACCATAGTAGAACTAGAAATATTGTAGTCAGCCTTTTTAAAATACCTTAATAAGATGGCACACACTTTAGCTAGTGTCATTATAAAGATTATCTAATCTTGGAAAGCCAAACATAAAATACTTTTTAATAACTGAAAAATCAGTGAGTTAAAGCCACCTTTTAACAAAATGCAAGGTGTTCCCCCCTCCTTTAATGCCTTGTGCTAAGTATCAATTCCACAAATAACAGGGAAGGTCCCCAAGTTCATCCTGCCCACAAAGCCAAAGATGATGCTGATAAGGTATCTTTGCTAGTCAGCTAAAGTGTGGGGCTCCAGCAAGAATGACGATGCAGACTGCAGGAGGTGGAAGCTTTAATCTTTTCCTCCTCGGTCATGTCCTTTCCTCAGACTCACCAAGAGTTAAACAAAAAGAAAGGCAAAACTTCCTATTGTGGCCAATGAATTTTTTTTTTTATTCTCACAAACTGCTACATAGAGGAAATGGGGTAGGTGGGTGCAGAGTGGCATACACATCTCCTTGCTGGCAACTCATTTGAACAGCAGCTGCACAGATTTAGGGTTTAACACCCCCGGAAACAATTCACTACGAACAAAGTCCTCTTCCTGTGCACTGTGGTCTCAGTCCAGATCATGGCCTCCACACTATTTTTGAACAGACAAAAAATGGATACAGAGCTGTGTGCAATATATTAATCATTGCAGGATTACTTGATCCTGATGTGGAGGGGGGACTTCAAACTGAGCATTTGATCGCCAGTGCCAGCCATGACTCAAATCTGGTTGAGTCTTTACCATATCTCTGGTGTTAACAACTTCTTTGGAAATGAAGTGATTTGCTCTCTCTCTCTCTCTCTCTCTCTCTCTCTCTCTCTTGCTCACTTTTTTTTTTTTTAATTTCTGAAGTGCAATGAATAGGCCTGAGTAAAGACCCCTTCACAGATTGCTGCCTTGTCGTGGTGAAGGGGCTTGAGTAATTCAGAGAAGCTATGGGCTATGCCGTGCAGGGACACCCAAGACGGACAGGTCATAGTGGAGAGTTCTGACTAAACGCGATCCACCTGGACCAGGAACTGGCAAGCCACTCCAGTATCTTTGCCAAGAAAACTCCATGAGCAGAAACAAAAGGCTAAAAGATATGACGCTGGAAGATGAGTCCCTCAGGTCGGAAGGTGTCCAATGTTTCTTTCCTTAGCAAAGTGGTGGAGAGGGTGGTGGCTGATCAGCTTCAGGCTCTTTTGGATGAAACAAATGCCCTGGATCCGTTCCAGTCGGGCTTCAGGCCGCGCCATGGCACACAAACGGCACTGGTCGCACTGTTGGATGACCTGTTGAGGGAGGCTGACCGGGGCAAAATGTCCTTGTTGGTCCTCCTCGATATCTCAGCCGCCTTCGATACCGTCGACCATGGTATCCTCCTGGGGAGGCTCTCCGAGTTGGGAATCGGTGGCCTGGTGCTTGCCTGGTTCCGATCCTTCTTGGAGGACCGTCCCCAGAGAGTACAGCTTGGGGACAGTGTTTCGGCCCCATGGAGTCTCAATTGTGGGGTTCCGCAGGGGTCGATCATCTCCCCAATGCTGTTTAACATCTATATGAGGCCGCTGGGTGGGGTCATCAGGGGATGTGGGGCTTCGTGCCATCAGTATGCTGACGACACCCAGCTCTACATCTCCTTTTCACCTACCTCAGTGGATGCCGTTCTGTCCCTTCAGTGCTGTCTGGAGGCCATGCTGCAATGGATGCAGCTGAATGGGTTGAGGTTGAACCCGGACAAGACGGAGGTCTTGAGGGTGGGTGGCCCCTCCATGGGTGGTTTGGGAAACTCCCTCTCTTTTGGGGGGGGTGACTCTCACCACTAAGAGTGTGGTGCGCAGCTTGGGGATACATCTGGACCCGGCGCTTACCATGGAAACCCAGGTGGCGTCCGTGGCCCGCTCCGCCTATTTCCATCTGTGGCGGATTGCCCAGCTGCGACCCTATCTTGATGGCGGGGCCCTCACCACTCTCGTCCATGCGCTTGTAATCTCGAGATTAGACCACTGTAATGCGCTCTACGTGGGGCTACCTTTGAGATTGATGCGGAAGCTTCAAATGGTGCAGAATGCGGCGGCCAGACTCCTTAGTGGGGTGAGAAAATACCAGCATATCTCTCCCACTCTGGCTGCCTTGCATTGTTTGCCCATTCGCTTCCGCATTGACTTCAAAGTGTTGATGATGACGTATAAAGCCCTAAACGGTTTAGGACCTCGATACTTGGCAGATCGCCTTCTCCCACCTAGATCTACCCGGATCACTCGCCATAGCCAGGAGGGACGGTTGAGGGGCCTAACGCCGAGAGAGGCCTGGAAAGAAAGAACAAGAAACCGGGCCTTCTCGGCAGTGGCCCCTCGGCTTTGGAATAGCCTTCCATCAGTGATCCGCCTGGCCCCCTCGCTGGGTGTTTTTAAGAGCCAATTAAAAACTTGGCTCTTCAGGCAGGCCTTCCCTCCTGTCAATACTTGACTTTATTTTTATTATAATTTTTTGGTTTTTCCATCTTGAGCATTACTAACATGATTGTTTTGAACTGTTTTAACTGTTTTAGTTTTATAATGTTTAATGGAACCCACCCTGAGTAGACTTTGTCTAAAAGGGCGGGATAGAAATCGAATGAATAAATAAATAAATAAATAACTAAAATGCTACTGAGGAAGAGCAGAGGACAAGTACAAGTAGCTCCAGAGCTAATGAAGTGGTTGGGCCAAAGCCGAAAGGACGCTCAGCTGCAGACGCGCCTGGAAGTGAAAGGAAAGTCCGATGCTGCAAAGAAAAATACTGCATAGGAACCTGGAATGTAAGATCTATGAACCTTGGTAAGCTGGATGTGGTCAAACAGGAGATGGCAAGAATAAACATTGACATCCTGGGCGTCAGTGAACTAAAATGGACGGGAATGAGCGAATTCAGTTCAGACGATTATCATATCTACTATTGTGGACAAGAATCCCGTAGAAGAAATGGAGTAGCCCTCATAGTCAACAAAAGAGTGGGAAAAGCTGTACTG
Source organism: Intellagama lesueurii (assembly GCA_037013535.1). Taxonomy (NCBI): domain Eukaryota; kingdom Metazoa; phylum Chordata; class Lepidosauria; order Squamata; family Agamidae; genus Intellagama; species Intellagama lesueurii. The sequence continues at coordinate 119,258,896 of JBAJHW010000001.1, forward strand.
GGATACAATCTCAAAAATGATAGAATGATTTCAATACGAATCCAAGGCAGACCTTTCAACATCACAGTAATCCAAGTTTATGCACCAACCACCGATGCTGAAGAGGCTGAAATTGACCAATTCTATGAAGACTTACAACACCTTATAGAACTGACACCAAAGAAAGAAGAGAAGACTCCCTGGAAAAGACCCTGATGTTGGGAAAGTGTGAAGGCAAGAGGAGAAGGGGACGACAGAGGACGAGATGGTTGGACAGTGTCACCGAAGCTACCAACATGAATTTGACCAAACTCCGGGAGGCAGTGGAAGACAGGAGGGCCTTGCGTGCTCTGGTCCATGGGGTCACGAAGAGTCGGACATGACTTAACACCTAAACAACAACAAAAAGACTAGGCCTTCTTGTTTCTCCTATCTTCCCTTCTTTAAGGGAAACAACAACTTTTGAGAATTTTTTTAAAAAAACTAAGCTGTAAATGTTATTTATTTATTTATTTATATGTTTGTTTGTTTGCTTGTTTGCTTGCTTGTTCATTTGTTCATTCGTTCAAAACATTTTTACCCCACCTTTCTCCTTAAAAGGACCCAAGGCTGCTTACATCATTGAAAGACAATATAAAAGCTAATAAGAGTGAGCATACAAACACTAAAAAGGATCAAACAAATGCCTTACCCAAAACATAAGCTCCACCAGTGTTATGTGCTGTCAAGTCAGAACCAATTGATAGTGAGATATTTAAGGAGTAGTTTTACCAGTCTCCTCTGTCCCCCCGCCCCGTACCATGGGTTTCCATGGCCAAGCAGGGGTTCAAATCCAGATCTCCTGAGAATAAAGAACAATACAAAAGCAAAAAACTTCTCAGCCCAATACAGACCTTGGACAGGATGAGAAAGTTGGTGGCTTTCTAAAGAGAAACTGATACATTGTCATATCCCTAACTTATGCCGTAGGCCCAATCACTATCCAAAAACACCCCAAAAACAGTTTGCCAACTGGTTTGCTGTTCTGTTAGTTTGTTTCTGTTTTGAACCAGCATGCCGAAGAGCCCAGGGCAATCTCTAAGAGTTCACAAATGGCTGCTTCTCATATTTTTTCCAGGAGCTTACTAACTGTACGCCAGTCATGGGGTTTGCATTTTAAAAATGATCTGTCATCATTCCATTTCTCTCATTCAGGGTTTCCTATTGTGAAACAAATAGCTCCCAAAGAAGATGCTTTGCTTCTGGAGGGAAGCATCATTAGCTTAGCTTGTACACACCGCTACAATGCAGTGTATCTGTCTGGGTACATTCAACAATTTAATACATTTGGTATTCTGCGGATGGCAGCCTTCCCCGACCCTCTGCAGACATCCATTCCTGCGTCATGAGAGAAATGTTTTAAAAGATACTACATGCACTTAAGAAGATGCATTCTACTCTGTTCTATGCCTTTTTTGATATCTGTTGAAAGCTTTTCAATGGATTTTTTCCCTTCTTCTTCCAGCTTTGATGTGATTCCATTCTGGAAAGTGTAGAAAAATCACACTCCTAATTCCTTCTTTTCTCTTCAGGGCTTCCATTTAGAATTACACAATTGAAGGGTTCCAAGAGTTCCTAATAGATTATGACATATACACTTCCTTGTTGGCAACTGATTGAAAGAGCAGCTGTACAGACTTGGGGCTTAATATTCCAGGAAGCAATTTTCTAGGAACAGCTGGACAATGGAATACCATGCCAGAAGCAATTATTAAAATTCTTTCTTCTGTTTGGAGTCAATAGCGATTCACACATGCAGTTGTGTAACTCAGATGTCTTTTAATTGTACTTTTATACTTACCACTGAACATGTGAATTTCCTGCCCTAAGCTAAGTACAAGTGGAGATCAGAGAATGAGGAAGTTCTTCATAAAGACTAGTTCATGTTCACACACGTATTAATATGAATGTGTTTTTCTCAGCACCATGATTATGGGAAGCTTAGGGATAAATTATGTGAGGTTACATCTCCACCACTCATGTTCTCTTCTGGAGCCACTGGCAATGTCTATGCGAACTATACAGAAAATGCATAATTGGAATTCAAATTACATTCAAGCATATATATTTTTCTATCTGAGAAATCAGACTTACTCGAAAAGAAGATATACCTATGTCCTCAAGCCCAATCAGAAAAAGAAGGCAAGCTATTTTGCAAATTGTGGGAGGTGAGAAAAGCTTCTCCCGTGACAATCATATTTAACCAGACTTTGACAAATTCTTTCTTCTCATGATGGTTTATTGTGGGCTTCCAACCCTCCATGGGCAGCAAAGTGTCAGATCCTGATACTCATCAGGGCCCTGTGGGAGTAGTTTTCAATACACATGAGAGCAGTATCTGCTGCAAAGCCGTAACTTTATTCCTCAACTATATACAAGTGATCCATCTGCCTATAACTGTTCTTCCCTCTTCAGACATTTGGTCTCCCACTGTCCCATTTGTCCAGTCTGGTTGGTTCCGTGTTGCTTGTCTTCATAGTCCTCCTTGGTAGTTCATTTCATCTCCATGTTCCATGTCCCAGACCCTTTTTGCTGTTCTTCTTGGACTTGCAGGCCTTGCTCCAGTTGGCAGAGCTGCTTGAACTGCTGCTGCTCCACTGATGGCATAGCTATGGTGGATTAGGTGTTGAAATCAGGCTAGGCGCTGCTTGAAAGGGTCGCCCAACTGTCGATTCTGCCTCTGGAAGGTCTAAATCAAAAAAAAGCTGTGTCTAAATCATTGGGCCCTGGGCCCTGAGGAATGATACAGCCATTCGAACTCCATTCAGCAGAAGTACAATAGCAACTCAGGATGTCAAGATTCATGAGCCAGTCCTGGGTGTCACTCTACTGTTTCCCCACATTCTCTTTCTCACTACTCCCTTCTTCCTCCTTGACTGTCCCTCCTTTATGCTCCCCTCTGCCCCAACCTAGTCATGGAAGGTTTTCAGGCCTTCCCACCTTCCTGCACTGCTTCTGCCCCATCATAGAGCCCTGGGGAAGAGGGCCACTCACATCCTCATTTTGGCTGTGGCTTTTTGGCTCTTTTCATTCCTTCATTCCCCCTGGCTAGCTCCTGGGGAGGGGGTGGAAGGACCCAAGGCTGACATCCACCCACTCACAGTTATCTATAATGGTAAAAGTGGCATGGGAGCATGTGACTTGTCCCTATTTAACAACATGGGGACTGAATTGTTATGTAAGCTTCAATCCTGACATTGGGTCTGAGATGGGTAGGGCTCGCTTTTCCATTAACCAGACAGAGGTAACTAGATAAGGTAACAAATCAATGGTGGCAGCCTCCTGGCTGTTCCTTCTGAAATTCCCAGCTGTTTCCCTTTGTCAGAGGACTGAGCTATGCATGTCACACCCCTGTCTCCCACTACAAAACTGCTCTGCTGACTGAGGTATGGTTGAGGATACTTACCCATCACCAGCATTTAAGTAAGATTCAACTGCCAGTCCTTTCAGATTCTGTACATGGGTTGGTGAAGAACCTTCATATTGTCCTTCACTAATGGCAGCAAAATGTATTGGACTAACCTTCAGAATGGGCTTTTCACATGATTCCCTTTTTAAAAAATATGACAACGAATGTGTATTTGTCATCAAACAATTTTGACAGTTGTTTTGACTAAAACTGTGGACACTTTAGTCAACTTTATGCATGCCACACACCTGTCCTGAGGTATGGTTAAGCATGTGGTGACCATTCCTCTGCGAAGCAATGATCATTATTACAGTCATCATTACTGTTGGGCTACATGAATGGGGATACCTGAATAGGTGTTTAGCTGCTGACATGAAGGGGGAGGCGCATTTGCCAGAGACAGGCAAAAGGAAGTATGATGCTTAATTTGTCCCACTCCCACAGCTTACCTTCAGCAACCTCCTCCCTAAATGCTTCCCTGCACTTAGGTAATGACTATATCTCAGCAATCCAGACAGAGAATAAACCACTGGTGGAGGAGTTGGTGAAGAAAAGACAGGTGTGGGGAGAGATTAACGTACATCAGTTCTCTCCTACAAACACCCACCCACCCACTCTTGTGTTATTACTTCTCTATGTTGAGAGAAAAGATAAGGTTGGGAATATCATTACCATGTCACTTTGCCTTCCACGTATTGTTACAGTACAGGGATTTGGTCCTGAAAGCTCTGAAGCACAATTTGAGCCTGTTGACTGATGCATGATTGTTTATTGTGATTACCTGTAGAGTGAAATTAGCTATAATGAGGGGTTTTGTTTGTTTGTTTGCTCTCTCGCTTTCAGATAGCTCTGCACAAAACATTCAAAGATAATGAATTCTGTTATTAGGATTCTTCTGACATGGGGCCATAAAGATGACACAGTGAATTGGGGATAACTGGTAAGTGTTATAAAGGAGCTAAGCAATGATATTCTTCTCCAAATAAATGTACTGAGGCTCCCTATCACCCCAGCCTTAACAATGTATGCAAGCTCATGCTTCTGTCAGAAACAGAATGCAGGGCAAAGCCAGTGGAGCAAATAAGAGTCACAAGTAGACCTTGACTGGTTTTGATCAATGAAGTAAGACGGTTCCTACAGAACTGCAGTTGATGGTCAATTTTAGTGGTTTTATAAAATAAATTTGGTATTTGCTTAGTTTTGCACATGTTTTGTACTCTAATGACTGAAGTTTGATTACTGTGCAGCTTTATTATAGCCTGTCAATTCAAAGATCATCTTTGCAGTGTCCCTGGATGCTAGCAATAAAAAAACCCCTGTGTTTTAAATCTCTGTCAGTAGAAGATAGCATAACAAGAATTAAACTGTGGCTGAATTAGCAAGCTCTGGGATTTTAAAAAGTATATCTGCAGTGACTCTTGTAGTATCGCAAGATGTCGGGCCCTACTGCAGTTCAAAATGGCACCCAATACAATTCTTTTCTCCTCTGTTTTTTTACAGATACACCACAGTATTGGCTGGTACAGGACCACCTTTTTCCCACCAGTTGTTTGCTCTCCCCTCCCACTCCTACTACCCCTTTGCTCCTCTCTTGACTGCCATCATTTCTTCAATTTTTTTCTCCTTTGCACTTCTGTTCACACAGGTTGGGTGTGTGATCGCTTTCGCTGTAACCTGTAAAATTGGACATCTGAAGACGTGCATAAATACCCTTTAAACAAACAATCAAACAAACAAATGGGTGGGAGCAGGGCATGACATTCCCATCATGTGACATTATGCCCGGCCACCGACACACCCAGGGTGACAGTGTGCACACCAGGTTGAGTCAAGAAAAAAATTGGTGCATGTGATACAAGTGGGTTCACACCTGGTTTTAGCCAACTTGCAGCAAGACTCAGCTTCTCCACATTCATACAGACGAGGGTTATATAAAATACAAAAAAGCTCTTAATGAGCACAGCGTCAGTTACTAGAACTGGATGCTGAGACCAGGCAAAACTTGCAATGCAACATTGAACAAGCAAGCTACATAGACAGTGAGATAACCCCTTCTTGAGGAACATGCAATGATCACAGAATAGTATGGTAATATTGGAATGCACAGAATTTTTTATCAGGCTGAGTATTCGTACACAGAAGTAGATGCACAGCTTCCTATAATTCACAAGAATGCATCCTCGTTTACCATAACACGCTAGAACAACATGTTTATGATAAACTGGAAAAAGGTGTATTTATCTTCATGAATGTGAAGATAAATCCTCCCCTAGCAGCCACGGAGCACCAGTGGCTGCTAGGGGAGGAGATACCCCTTTTTCTTTAAGTATGGTTGTGGCTCCTGTGCTTTAGGAGCACAAGCAGCAATATGGATGGAAAACAGCAGAACAAGTCATCAGGAGGGTAAAGTTTATCTTGCATGGCTTGTATTAGAGGCATTTTATTTTACTGAATGTATTAATCTGCTGATCTGTGTGTGCCACTGTTTTTTCGTGGAGTTTTTACTGCATGTACTTCTCACGTTTTTGTTTCCTCTCACCCTACTTATTACAACACACACACACACACACACACACACACACACACACACACACACACAGAGGTTTCCAAAGAAGTTAAACTCTCTCTTGTAATCTGGATGGGGCATATCCAATGTGACATGTCACATATATGTCAGTAGGAAAAAGACATTGTATCATGTATGTATCAATCTGCTTCTTACATTAGAACATCCAGGTTGTCCCCCCAACTACTGTGTGTTAGATTATCATTGATATACCTATCAATGTATGTTTGTTTTGCATTTCTGTTACCCTTATTTCTTTCCACCCCACAACATCCAACCATGTGTTTAAATACCTGTCTACTTCCATGACACTCCATGCATCTTGAGAAATAGATTTCAGTCTGAAAAAGCATTTGCTTATGGTTACACCATAAAATTCTCTAGTTTTTGAGGTACTGAGGAACTCTTTGTTGTTTTTATATAGAAAAATATGTCCAGTATATGAACCAGTTGTACTAGAATTCTGTTTGTCTGTGATTTTTGGGGGGTTCAAGAAGATGAAGGTGGGAGCAGAAGATATTGGTGAATTTTGGTCCATCATGATCAAGAACTATTACCAAGAGGCAAATTAGTCATGGTGCTAATTGTGCAGGTTTAGTTAACTTGCTTGTCTTTTATTATGTCAGTTATAGCTGGAAGAAAATTTGAACAGTGTTGGAACCATGAAGTGTGGCAAAGAAGAGCTTAACACTCTCTCATTCCCTTTCTCTCATTCTCCAATATATGTGTTAAAACATGACCCTTGAAGGTCCCACTCTGCTGCCAAGGCCACCTTCCCCTGAAATGTAAGTAGCAGCTACAGAGAGAAGACTCTTGGAATGACCATATTAGAGACTGGGTGAGACCATCTGTACCCACACCATCTGTACCACATGGTTTCAAAGTTGCACTACCCCCTCCCCCAAACTAATGTCATTCTTGCCTGGCTGTTTGAGCAATCTTTAGTGTTGGTCGGGGAGTTTCATCCCTTAGTAGTAGTAGTAGTAGTAGTGGCAGCAGTAGTAGTAGTAGCAGCAGCAGTAGTAGCAGCAGCAGCAGTAGCAAGAAGATGATGAAGAAGAAGATGAACAACAACATCAGAGCTACAAAAAATGAATCTGGGAATCTGGGGAATCTGGGACTCAAAGGAGGTTGGAATTTCTTGTACTCTGAAGGGGGGAGGGGAGGGCTTATTTTGGGCTATTTTTTATTCCTTTTCGTTTTTTGATATTTTATATTTTGTATTCTGTAGTTCTGCTTAATAAAATAAATATCTATTAAAAAAAAAGAGCTACAAAAAATGATAATATTGGGAACAGTATAAATATTGCACCTATTTAATAGATACGTGGGTTTTAGGTTAAAACTTGTATCTGTTATATAACACCAGTCAATGTTTTTATAATTCTGATTAGACATGGGAGATTTGTCTTTGGGAGACAAAGACGAATCTCGCTGGCACAGGTGGCTGACCTGATTAATGCACGCCCCAGAACCCAACAGTGAACTTACTGGTCGCTGTGTGGCATGTGCAATCATGGCAGTAGCCGCCTCTGGTGCTGCCCTGTCTCCCGGCTCAGCTGGCCACTCTGGTGAGGGGGCAGGATGATGAGTCTCCCCGCCCAGCCACTGAATGGAGCAGGGAGGCAGAGCAGCACCAGCTCAGATACTGCCACGATTGGTGTGCTGTTGACGATGCCGGCTGCACGTGCCGCACGACAACCAGTAAGTGAAACTATGTCTAATTCTGATTGACTGTGTTTGGTATTTTTGAATAATTATAATTAAAATAATGTGCCATCAAGTCAATTCTGACTTACCCTTTTCAGAGTTTTTTAGGTAGAGGATACTCAGAAGTGCTTTAAAATTCCCTTCTTCTGGGGGCACCCCGGGAGTCTGCAGCTTGCCCAAAGCCACACAGGATGGCTCTACTTACAGGAAGCACAGTGGAGAACCGACCTCCCAACCTCTGGCTCTGCAGTCAGATGCCTAAACCAGTGAGCTATCTAGAGGAACAAAAAAAATAAGTGCTCTTAAGCAGGCATGCAGTGAAGGGAAAGCAGGAGGAGATGTCAGCTTCAGAAAGGGAGAAAGTGGAGTGTGGAGAACTCATTGCTCCAGGAGGTGCCTTGGAATCAGACCCCACATGAACTGCTGGATTTGCCTTCTATCAGGCAGACACATTTGCCCTCCTGCACTTCAGAGGCAATGGCTGCAAACTGTAATTAGTTGCTGGAGTCAGGGATGCTGTGCCGTGATCAAATACCCCGTGATAGCATTTTTGAGCAATGTTTGAAATCAATAAATCTGAATTGTGGGAGCTTCAGATTTTATTACTGTCCATAGCACTGTACCTGTTAGAAGAATTAATCACCTACCAGAAGAGAATGAAGGCACTTTTCATCAGGGTGAGTGCTCCTGCCTCCTGTCCATTTATATATTAAAAAGAATCATGGCATGAGTCGTTTTTCTTCCACACAAAATCATACAAAAGGCTCTCTTTATTAAATATACATTATTTACAGTTTTCAGTCTTTCATTTATACAACAATAACCATAGAAAACAAAAAAGCTAAGGCTAATTGTCATTTGTTTTAATCCCCATACAGTGTATAAAGACATGATACATGGTCTACCAAACTGACTTGGACTGAGGCTACATCCTAGGGGATTCTATCTTGAAAAGCAAACAGTGGAAGAAGAGTTAGTTTAATTTCCATATATTTTACTGTAACTGAAAGACTATCTTGCATGTTAAGCTTATGTTTAATTTGCTTTTCGGCGTGGCTTTGGACATCTAGAGAAGCAGTGGAAACAGGAAACACATTTGCCCCACACTGCCTGCTGCTCTTCCGTACTACCAAGAGATGCCGCTTTCATACCTCACACTGTTGCGAGATGTGAAAAATGCCTCCTGAGAAGACCAAAGCTTACATGTCTCACAACCAGGAAGATGATGTTCTGAGTAGGATAATATAAAGACAAGCATGGGAAAGAAAGTACGTGTGTTTCTTGTCCCCTTGGATCTGCTGAATGGCCAAAATGACTATTGTTCTTACTATTGACTGAGATAATTTGTTATCACCCTAGTGAAACAAGATTTTTTAAGATCAAAGGGGGGGGGAAGGCCAATGTAGGACAGTATATTTGGACTTCAATATCAATTTTACAAGAAAATCCGATGTGATCTAGACAAAGACAACCTAGTAGTTATGGCTGTAGCAAAGCTTTGTTCTCCCCCCTCCCCCACAAAAGGCTCTTCAGTTTTTGCACTGTGTTGACAGCCTTGAACTGTCTGGTTTCCTCCACAATGCCCTCTGCCTTGGTGTCCTTCTGGGGCGTTGTGGTAGTTGGAGAAGGAGAGGCATGAACAACAACAAAAAATGATGGAAGAATTTTGGAAATAATTTTGTAAAGCAGTCTGCTTTAGGGAAGGCAGGGAATGTGGGGGCGACCCATACTTGCACATTTTTTGCAAAACTATCTTTCAAGAACTTTTGGATCAGCACTGGTTATTTTTCACAGTTCAGCATCTTCCTCAGCATTTCCGCATATATTTCAAGTGAGCTCATTTTTGAGGGATGTTGCAAATGCTTATAATTCAGCTTCTTCCCCGTAAACTCTGTAGCAGACTATGAGGAGGGGCACTCTTGTGTCCAACTCCAGGAAAAACGATGAAGCTAGTAATATAATAATCATGTGCCGTCAAGTCAGTTGTGACTTAGGATGACCCTTTCCAGAGATTTCTAGGTAGAGAGTACCAAGAAGTGGTTTACCATTCCCTTTTTCCTGGGGCAGCCTGGGGCTGTGCAGCTTGCCCAAGGCCACAGAGTCTGGCTCTACTGTGCCATAATTTGTCCTCCAATTTTTCAAGAAGTTTTAGTTTCCCCCAGGAAAGAAGTTCTATTTTTTCTCATCAGTGAGGCCCTTTATAATTTCTTTTAACATATTTTTGAATTGTCAAACTTACTAGGAACATTTCAAGCTGGCTGAGGTTGCTGTACCTGTTTTTCTTTTCCTTGGAGTACATGTCTGTACATTGTTCTGCAGCTTCCCTGGCTGCCCCCACTTCCTGATCTGAAAAAGCCCCGAGCAAGGTGTTATCTCACAACTTTTCCTTTGGGATTCAACTGAAATGCTGGTGGTGGAGGGGTGGGGAGTTGCTGCTGAGATTATTGTACAGTGAAATACAGGACATTTATGTACAGTCTTAACTACTTTATTAGTAAGTTAATCCTGAACCTCAGCCATGAACATTAATCTTAAATGTCTCCTCCTTTGAAATTGTTTTTTAAAGGGACTTCTTTTCTATCAAATTGAATAAGAATGGTAGAAAACTGTGTGGGAGAAATTTAGGCACAGTTCATAATCTCACACTGCTCCTTTTTTTTTTCACCAGGACTCTCTCAAGGCAGAATTTATGACAGAATTAAAATGGAGCTGCTAGAATAAAATGGTTGCTGGATCTCCAAACCTGGATCCCACCATTATCTGGTAATTGTTGGGTGGCTGGAATCCAAATATATACTAGTGGTTAATGAGCCCATTAAACTTAGAAGGCATTGCTTCTGAGGACTCTATTGCATGTCATGTGGGGTTGCTAAAATCACATGGGTGCTGCCTACAGTGGCATCAGCAAATGTGATCATCAAAACATCTTTAATAATTAGACACTGAGATCAAAGAGCAAAAGATGGCAATCAACACTACATCACCTGCTTGCAAACTTCCCAGGTATTAGGTCGGCTGCTATTAATAGGAAATGCTAGATGCACTAGACGTTAACATTTTTTGTACTTTAGATATACAATTTGCACCCAAGGCCCTGAAGTGGCTCAAAATCAAACACACAACCCCTTCCATCTCTGTCCATTTCTTTATATACATATGGAGGGATCTTGGGACTTCTATTTAGCTTCAAATCCTTAAGCCACTTTTCCTTGATAGACATCACAGTGTCTATCAAGATAAGCTTGTAGCATCTTGCTGTTTAACTCTAATCACTTTTTTTCTATCAGTGAAGATGGATACATTTGGATTCATTCTCTCTCTCTCTCTCTCTCTCTTTCTCTCTCTCTCACACACATGCACACAAACTGGATAAACCCCCAAACTATCAAAGGCCTTGCACCCCAATAGTGCTGTCTCTCCTACACATGAAGATTAGAAACATTTTGAAAGAACCCCAAATCTACATGCAAGCTCTTAATGCTGACTGTGAAGGAGAAATAAGGAAGAGAAAGATGAGAGTGAGCCGTCCCCTCAAATAGAAGTCTGTTTAGTGGAGGAAGGAAGAGGGGAAAAGGAGGAGGAGTTAACTCTACCAATGTGGGAGGAGGATATAAAAGATCAGAGAAGAGGGGGAGTGTTCAGTATATCCAGGGGAGAGAGAAGGAAAGAAGAAAAAAGTAGAGAGAGGGAAAAAGGTGAACAGAGATATGAAAGAGTGTGTGGGTTATTAGAAGATTTCCCTAATTTGAAGGTAGGAGGATTACTACCTGACCCCGACTTGTCAAAGGGAAAGGGAACATCAACAGTGGCGCTAGAATGGACAGTTGTGGTCTTTCTGCGGGGACCAGGTCACTTGAGGAAGGTAATCCGACCAGACCAATCTTTCAGCCAACCACCACTGGAGGGAGATTGGGCCAGACACCCTTGTTACGGGACAATTTGCGAGGTTCGGGGTGCTCCAATGAGGAAACACACCAACCAGGAATGTTCTGGACCAACCCCTCAATGAACCTTGCCAATTTACAGACGGAGTCCTCATCTTCATACTTTGGACAGTTGCCAGATCTCACTTATTATGAACCTATAGAAGTTGTTGTGGAACCACCAAATGTTAAAACAAATAAATCTGTTAATATTTTAAAAGAGGCTCAGTTGTCATTTCCCGCCAAAAGAGTGGAGCTGCTTCAAATTTCTAACAAACCCAATCACACTGACTTAATCAGGATCTCAGCAAGGCACATCCAATATTCTGAAATGTAGTTTAGACCTTCCTGAGCAGAATTTTCTATGCCACATTTAGAAGGATGTCTCCCCTAAAGAACCAAACTGTTTTGTAACTGGAATGCCTGGCCTGCTCTTTATTTTTATACTTTGGTCAGGAAGGAGTCACCTAAGGGAATCCATTCATCCCATGCTTCATGCTAAGCTGCTAGAAATAAAGATTGCACCATCTCCTCTGGAAAGGAAGGGCCCCACGTGGGAATGGTTCCACTTCATCAGAGCTGGGGCACTAAAGGCGTCCACTCCAGGGTTTTGCCTGGACAGGCATTTCGAGGTCTTCTTTCCTCCACTGTGGCTTGCCCCACTACTAAGGTCTGACTGAGGATCACTCCCGGATCTCATCACATTGCCTTGTGGAAAATACTAAGAGCAGGGACCATTCTCTCAATAAGTGCTGGATTAATATTGCAAGCTTGATTAGTATTTCTCTTCACCAATACTGCATCAAGATACTTCACTTTAACATGCCTTTCTCTCTCTCTCTCGCTCTCTCTTTCTGTGTGTGTGTGTGTGTGTGTGTGTGTGTGTGAGAGAGAGAGAGAGCGAGAGAGAGAGAGCGCACACATGCTTTGGAGAGGGTGGTGTTTTCCCCCCCTTTTAAAAACAAATTTTCAAAGAATTTAATTTGGTTGATTTAATCTTTCTGCATCTTGACCCTGTGTTTATCTTGTAGCTTCTTTGGTTTGAGAGAAGGTTTCCGTACTGTGGGGGAAAGACCTGAAAGATCTATGCCAAGGACACAGTCCCCTGGGAATCGCAAATCCACTGAGAATGAAAAAAGGGTTGCCTTTGTGATATCAGCATCTAATTCTTATAATCTCAGCAGCCAGTTTGCCAGAGAAAAGCCATACTGTCATGCTGCTGACAGATCATCATCCTCTGAGCTTCTTATTCTGTGGTGCATTGTGCTTTAGATACATGTTTTTATCATTGTTTCAATTAAAATTTACAGATTTGGTCCAAAATATCTGATCCTAAATTCTTCAGTGTTTTGAGGAAAAAGAGAGGCAGTAGGAAGGATGTCTGAGGGGAAATCTGACTTCTTTGGTGAATATATGGGAAGCCCAATAAAAGACCAGTTTGGTAATGTATGTGTGTGGCAATACAGAAGGATGGGCAGGGCAGCAGCATTTTCTCAAAACTTCTCATTCTTTTGATAACTGAAGAGTGTCCATAAAATGCTTGAAAGACCCTTTCATGACATAATGGCTCACTAGATGCACTGTGGGAAGAATTATGGTGGTCCCAGCTTTTGACACTTCTGGATCCCCCCATTTCTGAAACGATATTTCTTTTCCGTCTATTGGCTACCCCACCCCTAGAATATCAAACACACAAAAAATCCTCATGACCTGTGAAAGGTATTCCTCACTAATGTCTAGTATTTTTGTTGTCATAAAAAAGCCACATGGGACCCTAATTTTGATCTGGGCCATAACACAAGGTCTCTGTATATAACATGAACTCCCCTTTGGATTCTGCAATGCAGATACACAGCATTCCCTCAGTTACTAGCTCCAGGGATGAAAGCCTCCAGAGACAACGTGAGTATGTGTCCCACTGATTTTAAGGTGGAGAGATTTTAAGCTCACAGGGCCTATTTTGTTTTTTCTGGAACCCCAAGTCCACCAACTAGGGTGCAAAATAGGGCAGAAGGAAAAGCACAGTAGGAAATGCTGATTAAGAAAGTAGGTCTCCTGCAAATTGTAATCAATAAATTGCAGTGATATGTACAATATATCAAGGGCTACCTCTGACTTATTAATCTGGAGTTTCTACAGAGCTCTAAAACTGATAATCAGAATCGCATAAACCCTTGTTCAAAGACAACTATTTACCAGAGAGGAACACTGAGTTTTTACTTGCATTTTTGCTTCCTGTTGTTAAGCTCTTTGATTTACTGCAAATCACCCAGAAGCTACTAGTAGGTCCTGATCTGCCCATGCCTGATATGAACTGTTCTAGCCTCCAAAGTTTGGTAGTGATGTGAGCAATGTCAACAGATGACTATCAGGAATATAGCTATTTATAGCATAATCCTATGAATGTTTATTCAGAAGTTCTACTTTTTAAAATATGTGTTACTCTTGGGTGAGTATGCATATGCAGGGTTAAAGTAGAGCAGTGGTTTTCAACTGTAGGTAACCCAGGTGTTTGTGGACTGCAATTCCCAGAAGCTTGTGCTGGCCAAGTTTTCTGGAAGTTGCAGTACAAGAACACCTGAGTTACCCATGATTAGGAATCATTGATGTAGAGGACTGCAACCTATTCACCATGTGAGCCAGATTGCATGTGCTTGTACACACTCCCATATCTCAGTCCGTAGAGGTAGAGAAGCACATGTCTCTCAGCATGCACATAAGCACACCAGTGCACAGGCAGCCCAGGAATCATACACCGCTCAACATTTAGCTTCCCCATCTCTTTGTGCTCATTCCCATCTTCCAGTAGCCTTGATTGAGACAGGTGTTTACTTGCTGTGCAAGGCAGGAGGTGAATAGCAATCTGGGAAGCTCGGCAGCAGAGAAAAGTCCACAGGGCCTCACCAGCTTTGCAGGTGCTGTGCAAGGAGCTGTTGAGAGCCGCGTGCAATTCTAGGGTCACATGTTTTACACCTCTGATTTAACGTCTACATGATGGGGCCCCTCCTTCAAGTGTTTCATCTTTAAACACAAAAGGAACATTGTGTATAGTAACATTTGCTGTGACAACAGTTCCAGATGCCAATCCTTGCTTTTGATCTTTCTGTGTAATCAGAACAATTCAAAGGACCAAATGACTAATTTACAAATTAAAGCAGTATCCCAGTTGGTGTGTCTTTTTTTGTTGTTCTTGTCCCAACCATCATCCTTTTTTTCCTGCTTTGGTGCGAAATTAACAAAGTGTAAATATAGCAAAACACAAATGTAATCTGATCTTTCTATGTCTTCTTCACAATGAACAAAAGGTAATTAATTAATTTAACGTTTTTATCTCAGTGGTAGGTGACGCATCATCCTGCAGTTTTACTTCAGTGATTAATCTTGGAATTCAGACTTGCAGCTATCAAACTATCAGGCTTAGGATAGACAGTAGAGATAGCCTGTAATTCGAGCTGAAAGCACATTAATGTTGCAGAAAGATGACTGAAGCAGTCTGTCCATATTTGCAAATCGAACTTCAAAGGAATCATCTGCTGAAGTCCCGAAGACCAAGTACTAAATGAAGTGAATTTGCACACTCCTGAGGTGGCAGAAACTCCAGCTGTGATACACAGATACTTCCATCAGTTAAGGATTTTCCTCTTCTTACTACAGGCTACCTGTAACATCTGTTTCTGATCACAATTAGCCAAGGATTTTTTTTAAAAAAAAGCCAAGCAAAGAACAACTGAGGAGTTGACTCTGCTCACATAATTTCCACATAATTCTTTTCTGTATAATAGAAAATGATCAATCCTCAAATCTCCAAGAAATTTAGTTACTTTACAGGCCTCCAGCCTGGGGCATGTTTAGTTATGTCAGCTGATTGCTCATGAGTTCGGAAATTAATTGCCAGCTTAACATGCAAATCAATTACACTGAAAAAGACTGCATTTCAAGTGACAATGAATTATATTACCTGTCTTTTTTTATACTGCAAATTTATCATGGCTCATTCACACCTGCCAACCCCTATTTGATGTCTTCAGCATCAGTGAACCCACACAGGTCAGGGTACATTGTTGGAAGCTGAATATGTGGGCTTCAGCGAGGCAGCCACTTGTCACAGTGGTAGAATGTGGCTTTGTTTCATTGCTGGCTCATGGTGTGTGAATTACTTATTTGAAAGAATATCTCCAGCAATATGAACCTGCCCAGGCCTGAGAGTGAATGGACTTTAAAGCTCTGCTGTCTAGCCTGTCATTATGACTTCTCATAGGGCCTTTTCAGTGCTAGCCCCACATCTTTGGAATTCCTTCCCTGACAATTATGCATGACCCTTCATTAGTGATTTTTAAGTAGGCTTCACACATGTTTCTGTTTCTCTTAGCTTTTTATTGACTCTGCAAATTTCTGCCGCTTTACATTTTTAAAAGATTCTTGAGTGTGGCTGTTTGTTTGTTTTATTATTTCACATATTATATTGTTTGTTTCATTCTTGTAAGCCTGGGACAAGGTTGTAAGGGCTTAATTTGAATTTTGATGCATACATTGATATATTGGTTTATATTAAATTAAAAATATATAATCAATATCTAGAGTTTAATCACATCCCCATACTGCAGCACCATACAGTTTCCAGAATATTAGTTAAGTTTACAGACTAGGATGTCAGTTTATGAAGGTGCCCTTGCGGGGAAAAAAATCCCCTCTTCCAGGAGGGGGTAGGAGGTGGGGGGAGGTTTGTGTTCCCTAGCCACCTAAATCAGCCGAACCTCTTCTGAAATGATTTAGAGGTTCTTCAGATGATTTAAATTCTTCTGATTAAGAGGTGCATCTCAAAATTGCACAGTGGCTGACAAGGAAAAATGAGATTTCTGAGAGCTTTACAGAATTTATAAGGCATTTGTTTTGTTTGCTGTCAAAGGCACATCCCATTTATGTCCCAGCTATAAATACAACTTTAGGCCCACAAGGCCTTAATGTGGTCCATAAGCATCAAGCTGTGAAATGATGTCATCTTTCAGGCGCCCTTCCGCTATGATAATCTCAGGCAAGTAACAAAGGCAGAAGGTAACCAGTGCCATGCTTGTACGGGCCTGGAGGAACAGCTCTTGATATGGTTTCTTTCATCACTTTGTTTTGACACAGTAGCTCTCTAATGCAAGGGTACACAGCTTGTGCAGTGTTTCCCAGCCTGGGGGTCATGTCTCCCAAGGGGCTTGCAGGGTGTTTTCTGGGTGGAGGTCACAAGTTGCCTTATATGTGTTCTGTGTAAGTGTTTTGTGCTGTCAAATTGGAACTGAATTATAGTGACCCCAAGAGGGCTTTCAAGGTAAGTGAGATATTTAAGGAGCGGTTTTACCAATTCCATTCCATAAATATCTCCCTGGAAACCCCAGTGAATTTCCATGGCCAACTGGGGTTTTGACCCTGTTCTCCAGGATCTTAGTCCATCACTCTATCCACTACACCACACTGGGAATCCCAGCGTTGTTGTCCTTGTTAAATAATTTATTCCTTGACTATTCAGAGCTGGATATTAAAGTTAGCATGGTGTATTTATGAGAAACAGGTCTTTTGGGGAAGAAAGAAGCCTCTACTTTCTGAGAAGGGATGACCTGACCTAATTTAAAATGCCTTTTAATGAAAACGTGGCAAGGCGGGGTTTGCAGGTTACTTGGCTCTTATAAAAGTAGGTCTTGACTCAAAAAAGGTTGGGAACCACTGCTCTAGAGTTGCCTGCAACTCTTGTCTCTTCTTTTGTGTGGGTCTCAAACCAGGTAGGATCCTGCTTACCTGTCTCCACAGCCTAGGGAATAGAAGCCTACTAAGATATGTTAGGTGGGGGTAAGAATGTGTATGTGCTCAGATGGGGGGGGCAGATGTGCACATAAAAGTGAACCTCCCAGCCAACATTGGATACAATCCTCAGGGTCGAAGAGGTTGTACGCCACTGCTGCAAACTTTATGAAGATACTTGTCTAAAGCCAAAAAAAAAAACTTTCCAGAGCAACAACTTGATCCAGAAATGATTCGAGCTAACCTATGGAGATGCATGGCATCTTTCAATCCTGTGTAACTTTTCTTTTGGGAAAGAGGTGATCTGTTAACCTTCCCCCTCCCACTGCAGGCCCCTCCCCCATGTGCCTTTAGAATATGTTCCAAAAGTTTGGATGGATCCCAAAATTCATTTGGGAATTCTTGCTGGTGGAAGGTTAACTCTGCTTCCAGTCCTATGACATGTTTGATTAAAGTAATAGCCATTCAGATTGAAACTTCAATCTGATTGGTTACTAAAGCCAAACTATGGATCAGACTGGGTGGTATGATTGTCATGTTTTTGACAGAGGTGTTTTCTCAGGTGGTGAAAGTTGCCTGTTTTTCATACATTATTTTCCTCACCCCCCCTATCTTGCATTTAGTGTGCT